>OZ016554.1:10000000-11247000 GCA_963966675.1 Lasioglossum calceatum
GTTTCAATCGGCGCCCGATAGAACGCGGCGCCAATCGGCTCTGCATAAATGCCGTAAAACTCGGCGATCGTTCCACTTGGATTCAGCGCGATAAACCCGCGGTGGCGTTGCGCGTAAACGGCCGCGCGACTCGTTGGAAAATTTTTTAATTGTCCGCCCGTGCGCGCGCTACTCGTTCGATCGATCCGACTCGCCAATATCAGATTCTCCTTTCGTCGACGAATTCTTCGCTGCCTCGATCATTCATAATCTCGTTTCGCATACTGTGGAAGCTTCAGCTACCGCGAATAGCATCGCGACGAGAAATCCGACGAAATAACAACGCACAATGATCGATTCCTCAATTCTAGGTGGACAAAATACAAAATTTGTGTTCTCTTGTAGTAATAATTAAAACAAGTGTATAAAAACTACATGAACTTAAAAGAATTATGTATATCATTTCTTTAAAATGGACATGACATAAAATAAATATTTAAATAATATTTATATATATATATTATACATATATTAATAATAAAATAAAATAACATAAATTAAATATTTTATAGTTTTTGTTTAAATACGTGAATAAACAATACACAAAATGGAAAGAATTAATCTTAACTTATATTTAAAAATTAGATAAAGTTCTACAAAAATATAATATAAAATTACAAAATTATAATAAGGAATGTGCATGACAAAGGTGCATATTCTAAATTATTATAGATTATAATCTTTTTTAAGGTGATTCGAGTAAACTCTTTGCCTCTGCTGCTAATTCTTTAGAACATTTGTTAGTAATTTTCCTCTTACTAAAAAATGATATAAATGACGGACGGACAAAAACGGGCAAGCGATATTTAGTATCATTACTTAAGTATCATTACTATCTCTTCTTAAATAGTATTATTAGTTAACCTGTGTTTCATATGATTTACACGGCAAAATAAAATTATACCGATATGTAAAAATCACATACTTACCTTCGCTTACACGCTCCATTTTTTAGATAATAATTTAAACAACAAACAAACAAGTTATACAATGAGGAGGAATTAGCTTATTTTTAGTATTTCGCACAGGCAAGACTTTAACGACGTAATACGTGGTAATAACCACGTGCAATCGAAATATTGGGATATATATCGAACGAATAAATGTTCGTAAACAAAATAGAACGGCAGCGAAGATATCTGAAGTTGATCAAATTTACCATTTTGTCCACCTAGAATCGAGGAATCGATCACTGTGGCAAAGGTGGCATCGTAACCGCGACGAATGTGCACTACGGTGGATCTAATTTTTTTCGATTAGGATTGTGACACTAGCTGAAACAATAATCTATGTCAAATTTTAGATGGAACGAGTAACGGGAAAATTTCCGCATCGAGCTTGAAAACTTTTTATTTTTCCAACTTGGTTTTCTTTGTTATAGTTCAAAGTAAATTTACATTTCTATGTATCCGTGAATGTGGGTCATCGTAAAAAACATTCGAAAATTGGATTCCAACTTGCTCGTCAAACAGAACTTTTGTTGAACACATTCTTTCAGATATCTATTGATAAAAATTTCTGTTATATGTATAATCTACCGACGATTATTTCCTAATTTTGCATTGACATTTTAACAATATTTTTCGGCTTTCAACGCGTCGAAAAAGACAAGGAAAATTGTCGGATTTGAAAATTTTGTTACTCGTCCGATCACAAAAGGATATTAAGAGGACATTAAGATTTATATTTTTTACACCGGTAGAACACGTATAGCCGAGCAAGATCGTTTAGATGCATTGTTCTATTTCTGTTATAAAAAGTGCATTCGAGTTCAACATATTACGACTGTTTTCCTTCGCGCTGATGTAAAGCGCATGTAATCGAGTTTCCGAGAGCTGTTTACGCTCGTGGAATCCAGTTCGCTGGAAATTAATCGATCTGATAAGTACAATGTAGGTTCGCCGGAAATGCAGCGAGATCGTTGACAAAATCCGATTGTGGCGATGTGCAAATAATTGATCCGCGGAAACTCTGTAGGAGATCGTTTCGAAATATTTAATCAAGTAGCTGGAAATTGTTGATAAGAACATAGAGAAGCAAAAAATGAAACGTAGTCTATCCATTCGCATTGCAATTAACCAATTTAAATTTTACACGAAAAACGAATTCGCTTGATATACATCGTTTGCATTTCTAATGAAAGCAGATTCGGAAATTTTCGCTAAGGAAAAAGTTACTTGAAATGACCGCGTTACTTTAAATGTGTAGTAATTGATTACACTGTCCAACAAATTTCAACTTTTTTTATGATTTCAAATGATGCGTTTCCGCGGCACCTTTCTTTAAAACAAAATAATGCAACATAACTTCCCGCAAATGCTGCTTACTTGGAACAGAAGTCGACATTTTTGACGCGAAAAAATTGACTGCTGTTCACGCTCTAAACAATTGCCACTAACTGCGTCTTAAAGATTAGACACATACCTTTCAAAAACATGTACATACTACGTTCCATGAAATATGCTATCGGTACTTTAGTACAACGACATTTGTCAAAAGAGCGAAAACTTATTCCCATACCCAATATTTTAATCCAGTTTCTTAAAATTCGTCTACGAAAATTGAAAATTGCGTGAACATTAGCATATCGTGAATAATGGTGCAGCAGTTTTTAGTGATAACTCTGAGCCACCCTTCGACTGCAAAGGGGCCGTCTAATAGGAGACGTGCGAGTGCACACACCGCTAGAGCACATATACGTACGCGAGGATTGCAAGGGTCCGGGATTAGACTTCTGATTTCTCGATAATGCAAAGACGGGGTTTTTTAATAGTCAAAATCGCTAGATGAAAGATCAATCTAGGGTGCAATAATTTTCAAAAGTTCAATTTTTACGTTTACGAGCAATGGTTTTGCAATATTTGGCTGCATGTTAACGTCGGAGAGGCTAGCACTCCGCGCCGGCGCGCAGCGTGACTGCAGTTCCCTCTGACGAGCAACGCGAGACGGGTAACATGCAGCCGAATATTGCAAAACCATTGCTCGTAAACGTAAAAATTGGACTTTTGAAAATGATTGCACCCTAGATTGATCTTTCATCTAGCGATTTTGACTATTAAAAAACCCCGTCTTTGCATTATCGAGAAATCAGAAGTCTAATCCCGGACCCTTGCAATCCTCGCTGATCCTCGCGTACGTATTAGGGCTGTTACATCCTTCGAAGGTCGAAGATTTCGAAGCTTCGATTTCAGAAACTTCGAAGATGATCAGAATCGAAGTTTCGAAGTTTCGAAGCTTCGAAGCTTCGAAATTTATTTGCCAACCCAATAGAAAATAAAAAAGAAACGAACCGACGCGATGCACATAAACCGGCCGCTATAAAAAAATACGTGACAAATATTTTTGTGAGTTTTATATCATACCACAATTTCATTAAAATCGGCGTCTTACGGTTGGGCAACTTCCCTTGTAAGTACATTCCTGATATGATCCCGAAATTTATCAATAGAATGCAATTTTTTAAATTTAGTTTAATTGCGGAAAGTCCAAACGGAAAGTTCAGTGTCAATAGCGGTGACTGACATGGCGCTTAACGTGTTCATATTTTTATTTATCAAAAATCGTGACATGGTAATAAACTCATAAGTTACAACTTCATGCGTTTCGAAGACTGAAATTTCGTGCAATTTCGAAGCTTCGAAACTTCGATACTTCGAAACTACGAAGTTCCCTTCGTTCCTTCGAATCCTTCGAATCTTCGAAGAGTCGAAGCTTCGAAAAAGTAACAGCCCTAGTACGTATACGTGGTCTAGCGGTGTGTGCTGGACGGCCCCCTTAAAAGCCCACGAACTTTTCCCAGATAAACATCTTCCTCGATCTACGTGTCGACTCGCGCAAGATCGCAAAGGGTTGAGAAATTCCTGACCAAAGTATCCTTTTCTTTAGTTTTCTTTTTCAGCCCGGGAGTATGCGGCACGAGTGACCGGCGCGGCGTGTGAGCGCGCGATCGCAGAAAATGTGGAATGCACGGTAAAATAGCCGCGGCAATTAGCACGCATAAGCATATGAGGTTGTCGTTACGTGTGCGCGGCTTAATTCTCCAAGTCTTTTTACCTACAGCCTCTATCTAATCGTCCCCTCGGCTCTCTCGCCACCCCTCCCCCTCGTATCCCCACCCGTGACAACACGCGTTCACTACCGTTGTCTGTTTTACAGTCGCTCTCTCAAATACTCCCACTTGTTCTCCCTATCTCTGCATGCTTCTGCCCCACACACTGGCCGAGCATAAACACGATACGTAATGTCTGCCTACCAGAGTCCAAATACGCGGCGCAGGCTCCCACGCGATTCCTGTCGATAAAGGCATCTTATTTAAAGGAAGCGAGCCATCCCGTTCCTACTGTGTTCATTCGGGGTGCCCGTGCGTTTCCTACGTCCCATGGCGCACCCATAATTACGGCATTCGGCCTGCTCGAACCTCGCGATCCGGCCCTCTCTGGTCCTGGCAATCGCGCGCGACGATGCGATGGCGCCTCGGTCCATTTACATTTACAGTGACTCAATTGATCGAGCACCCTTTAACCCTTAAGAGGAGAAGTGCCCATAAACGGCTTCTCCCTTTTTATCAATGCTTAGGAATTTCCATCCGCATTAGGAATTCCAACATCCGCAGTCTAGATAGTGTCTAATCAATTAGTAAACATTTAAGTATTGTAGGAGGTAGTACATATATCAATTTCATATCCACCAAATTTAACAAATCATAGAGAATGGAAATATTCTAGATTCGAATTGTTTTCTTTTCGAGCTAAAATAGCTCCGAGTGCAAAGGGTTAGAAACCTGGGTTAGAAATGCTGGATTTCAAATTACAGGACCTTATCCGACATCCATCGGGCCTTAATACAGTCACCGAAATTCGTTTAAACGCACTTAAAAGATTACGGGTTTTGGGTGAAAAATGGTCTACATTCAAACAAGAGGTATATAATTACAACGAATGATAGCAGATATATGTATTTATACATTATAAACATTTGTACATATATTTACAATCAAATATGTACACGAACTTATGGAAACAAAACTTCATTTTTTGGGCGAAATTCGTTTAAAGTTTAAACGCACCATGTAAAAAAACAATTTAAACCTAAAACTATATTAAAGTCGTGACTTTAATATTTAGTATGGCCACCATTATTTTGTATCAAAGCAAAAATTCGAATAGTCTTTGACTCTATAAGGTTGTTTATTAAACAATTCGGTATTTCTTCCCGGCATCTTCTAATTTCTTCCTTCAGGTCATTAATATTTGAATATTGGCCTCCATTGGCACATATATTTCTGGCCATTATATCCCATAGGTTTTCCATGGGGTTCATATCAGGGCTGTGTGCAGGCCATTCCATTATAGGGATGTCTCGTGCTTTGAACCAATCAAGGGAACATCGAGAAACACGTACCGCTGCATTATCTTGCTGGAATAAAAAATCCCTTTCACCAATTACATCTTCTAAAAAAGGAATTAATGCCCCATCGAGCGTATCGGTATACTTTTCTGAGTTCATTTGAATGGGAACAAAGCAAAATTTTAATTTCCCATGAAAGGAAAAAGCTCCCCATATCATTACACTCCCTCCATTTCTACTTAATTTTGGATCATTTTTATTACGGTGGTCGTGCGAATAGAAACTGTATCCGTCAGATCCATCTAAATTAAATTTTTTCTCATCAGAGAAAATAACGTTTTTCTTGTGGTTTCTTTTTGTGGTGTGGCTTCAGCATCGGCTTTTTTGCGATTTTTTATAAATAATGTTTGGAGTGTTATGCAAAATCTGTTGTGCACGTCGTGTAGTTATAGGTATATATATAATACAAGTTTCTCAACTATTTGGTTTGCAGTTAATTTATTTTTTGTCGCTTCCTGTATAATTGCATTTTTTCCCCGTCTTATAATTCTTGTATTTCCGCTTGTAGCACGCTTCTTCCCGTGATTTCCACCAAGTTTTAGATAATGTCGTACAACAAATTCGGAGCGATGAATTTCTTTAGCAATTTTCCTGTTAGACTCCGCTCTTGCCTTTAAAGCCGAAATTACGGCTTTCGCACTTTCAGTTGAGTATTCTGCTCTAGCCGTTGCTCCCTTTTCCCCAAGAACAAATATATTATTAAATCATAAAGACGAAACAACAATATAAAACAATATAGATCACTTACTCTTATGGTATCTTTAAATATCAAAGAAACAAGAGCACTGCGTTTACACGAATTTCGCATGCGTAGACGTTGCAATTTTCCTGTTAGACTCCGCTCATGCCTTTAAAGCCGAAATTACGGCTTTCTCACTTTCAGTTGAGTATTCTGCTCTAGCCATTGCTCCCTTTTCCCCAAGAACAAATATATTATTAAATCATAAAGACGAAACAACAATATAAAATAATATAGATCACTTACTCTTATAGTATCTTTAAATATCAAAGAAACAAGAGCACTGCGTTTAAACGAATTTCGCATGCGTAGACGTTGTTATTACACGTTTCGCTCTGCGACATATTGTGGCATGTAAATGCGGAAAATTTCGAAGCATAGATGTTGAAAGTATAGGTCGAGCAAAGTAAATAACCCCATTTTGACAACATCATGCTTTTCTTCTCCATGGGTATGAAAATTTGTATATTTAGAAGTGCGTTTAAACGAATTTCGGTGATGTTTATCCGGGCCGTTTGTCTCTCGATCGAGCCGGCTAATCGAGGTCCCACTCTGTACGAGCTCTCTGAAGACTCGTTAGAAGCATTCAAAGTACGGCAGTAGAAAAAGGGGATCTACCGGGAACGGCAGCACGTAGATCCCAAGATCGGCTACGATTACCGTAATGTAAATACAATTTGCAATTTAACACGTCGCGCGTACGTTACACTTTTTATTCGAGTTTCCCATGGCTTATCGCCACGCTGCACCGCGCGCCGATGTTAACCGAGGCTCGCGATGCATGTCCGCATTGAAAGAAAAGGGAGCCGTATTAATTATCGCGATAAAAATAGGCGCCGCGTCGGATGGCAGCGATATTATCGCGGTATGATAATCATAAGTCATAAAAGTTCCATGCGGTAGTGTGCCCGCGTAAATTATGCCTCGATCGTTATCTTGATCTGCTAGTATTATTCTTGCTTCTTAACGACCCGTGAACTTTTATTATTTTATTATACCGCCGGACACTTAGATTCCTATCGCGAATTAATCCGTCCGTCCGAACGACTGACCTGCACCCGTACTGTTTCTCTGTGTTGTTATGTATTATACGATTGACCTGCACGTTCGATGATCGACGACGCCGCCCACGCAGCCGGGTCCGTCGAGCGTTTCGCGTGGCGCTTCGCAGATTCACTCGAACTCGTTGTCCCGGTAATAATCGGACACACGTGGTAGCCAACTTGTGTACTTACACTTTACCGTTCACACAGTGATTTCAACCAGAGATTAAAGCGAACAGTTATCTTCTGTTTCTAGAAAAAATACTGCAAAGAACTTCTATGCTTCGTTTAGGAAAACATCTGTTCCCGTGGCATTTTTATGGAAAGAAATGCAATTTTTTGGAAAAGCGTCCTCGTGGAATTTTAGAATCTGAATAGTAAAAGAGAAACTCGAAGAATTTTTATGAACATAAAATGGAACCTTTTCCATGAAAAGAAGTTATTTAGAAAGTTCCGGACTCTCTGAGTCACCACTAGAAGCTGTACCACTATTCGCCATATTGTTCAGATTATTAAACATTTAGGTACTACATATATGAGGTATGATCAGTGTTCCGATTGAAGCCACAATTTTTCGCGCATGCGCGGCAATTTCAGCCTCGGTAACGTAACCTTTTCGATGAAATCGGGTAGCTTGAGCACCCCGTAGACTTTTAAAAATGTATTAATGTGTACATATGAAATATTGAAAAATTTACATAATTGAAACTTGTTCTTTATTTTGAGGATGGGATCGGGAAAGACACCGCCAATAACACCGGTACATTCCCGCTAATATAACTGCCTGAAGGCGTCAGAGTTGGACAGTTATTAATTACATGAGTAATTAATTACATCTTCAATTACATGTGCACAAGTGGACTATACTTACAATAAGAAAACGGTGAAATGGTCCAAAACATAAAAATTAGTGGGTTAAAAGAATAATTACACGGAAGTAATTGTTAGACTCAATTACAGTTACTGTAATCGTGTTAAGTAATTGCAATTACTTCTTTCACAATTACTGGTTGAGTCAAAGTAATTGCAATTACCAATTACAATTACATGTAATTGTAATTTTATTTCTGCAATTCCCAAGTAATTCTAATTCAATTATAAGTAATTGTAATTGTATTTCTGCAATTCAAAATTACAGTAATTGGTGAGTAATTGTAATTGTAATTGAAATTACATTTTGCCCAACTCTGGAAGGGTCAGGGCTCTGGCCGCTCTGCTGCGTCATTGTAGATACGCTACTGTTTTGGCCGCGCATGCGCGAAAAATTGTAGCTTCAATCGGAACACTGGGTACGATACCAATTTCATGCCCATGAAATTGAAAAAATCATAGAGAATGAAAATATTCTAGGTCGAAGAAATGTTTAATTTTCGAGTTCAAATAAAAATATTTCTCCCGTTCTAGAATAATTTCATTTCGCATGATCTTTTTCATTTTACGGATCCGACGACCCTGTACGAAGTGTCCCACCATATGTACAGGGTGTCCCAAAATTCCTTCAACAGCCGGAAATGAGAGGTTCCTGAGATCATTTGAAGCAACATTTTCCTTTGCAAAAATGTTATCCGCGGCTTTGTTTAGGAGTTATTAACGAAAAATATGGAGTTGGCACAGTCGGCCAATAGACAGTTGCCGCGCCGGGCCGACTAGACTGTGCCAACTCGCGTCTAGGTCGCGCTCTGATTGGTCCGTGTTTTTCGTTAATAACTCCTAAACAAAGCCGCGGATGACATTTTTGCAAAGGAAGATGTTGCTTCAAATGATCTCAGGAACCTCCCATTTCCGGCTGTTGAAGGAATTTTGGGACACCCTGTATAGTAGATGGTGGGGCGTGCATGCGACAAGTTGGAACGGTGTGTGTCCCGGCCTCCGTACATTGTACCATAAACGACGTGCGGTTAGAAAGCAAGGCTCAGAATTCGCAATCACGTCGACGTGATACGGTTCTTTTTTCGCTCGACGAAAATAGACGAGAGAATTCCTATCGGCGTCGCGGCGATACGCGATGCACGATCATAACGCGCATACCGTGCACTATGCGATACGCGTGTTGCACGCGAATAACGCGCGAAAAGAAGAAAAAATATGAAGGTCGTACGCTGGAATTCCAACGGTGCAATGACACTCCCGCGAGAGACCGAGGCGAGGATCAATAGCTTTGTTTTGAAAGCTGCTGGCTCGCCGCGTGCTGCGACCAAAGAACTTGTACAGCCCGCTGACAATCTTCGGCTTCAGCCAGCTTGTTAGCCCGAGTTTATGCTCCGAGCGAAACAATACACCCTGCCCTGCCCGTTTCCGTTCCAAAAATGCCATTTCGCCGTTTCGACGAAGCTTTACGCAGGCGACACCACACTGGCCCCTGCTCGGAAAATATAATAATCGATCATTTCATTTTTTAATCTAGATATAGCTATCGAATGAATAATGTTCTCCGCTGCAACAGGGCCAGGGCCTCTCCCAAATTGTACTTTGACTGCAGTCAAATTCGTATGCAGGGTATTTCACGCAATTGTTTCAGGCCATAACTCCGCTATTAATTATTAATGCAATTTACGAAAAAATATCAAAGCAGAAATATAAATGGTTCGAAGAACGCTACATTCGTTGACTTTTAGATTTTTTTTAGGTGCAACTGTGCATGTGCAATTAACAATTGCATCATTTCTTCAAATAGAAATGCATATTTTTTGTTGCACTAATCGATTCCTCTGATTCTAAGTATCACTGATTCCTCGCTAAAAATTTTGTTGCTATGGTACCCTAATAATTTTTTACGTAGAATAAACAGAGGAATCGATTAGTGCAACAAAAAAATATGCATTTCTATTTAAAGAAATGATGCAGTTGTTAGTTGCACCGAAAAAATCTAAAGGCCTACGCTTTTCGAACCATTTATCTTTCTCTTTTGATATTTTTTCGTAAATGCATTAATAACGGAGTTATGGCCTGAAACAATTCAGACTCTGCATGTTTAGACAAAGCTGAGGAAGATCTCGGATAGGTTCCAGGAATGCTATAGGGAGTCTGTTGCTAATTTCTATATCCATGGTTGCTACGAACTTTTTAATCTTACAGTTCAATCACATTGCGTAAGACGAAGAGCTACGATTATTTTTCGTGCAACAATTTCGTCGCACATAATAAGAACATTATACTTAATTATTGTTCTTATTATTATATGTATGTAAGTTAGTAATTCAGGAGATATCTCAATTTAAATAACTCTGAAACACCATTACTCTCGTACTAAGACGTTAGCGTTTACTTACTTGTGTAACGTCTTATTTAGTACGACAGTAATGGTGTTTTAGAGTTGTTATTTAAATTGAAATATCTCCTGAACTACTAACTTTTCGACATCCATAGGTTAGTACTTTTTTATAACGAATGTCCAGCTGCGTCGATTGATGTATTAAAAAATACCTCATTCAATTTAAAAAAATGAAGGTGACCTTCATATCTCTAAAAAAAATTACCATTCATTTTACCATTCAACTTTGTCCTTCAGACATTCGACGTATCTTTGAAAACAACAAAGATATTTGGGGTGGCAAAATGAGGTGACCCACCCTGTATACAAGAGAGCAGGTTGTAATATAACCTTATAAAATTGGAAAATCCATCGTAACGCATTACTGGTTGGCAAAATGAGGTGACCTACCCTGTATATTTTATTGTAGATGCAATTTTCTCCTTTGAAAAAGGTTCAAAACTAAACCGAAACGTTAGGAAAGAAAAAAAGTTTATTGCAAAATTGCTAGATTTAATAAGTGATCGAAACAGTTGCGCCGAAAACATCATTAAATTGAATGTTCAACATTTGCGATCGATAATCGGGATTAATTTCTAATGGATTGTTTATGTCCGGAGCGAAATTTCAATCTTAATCCTCTGCACTCGGTGCTATTATTTTAACTCGAAAATTAAACGTTCCTTCCGACCTAGAATAATTCTATACCCTATGGTTTTTAAAATTTTATAGATATGAAATTGATATAATACCTCATACAACACCTAAATGTTTAGTAATCGATTAGGTACTGTTTATTTTCTCTCTCTCTCTCTCAGAGTCGTCATTCGCGTGCTAAGGATTAAAAGACACGTGGACTTGAAAATTATTTTAATTTTCGCGTTCCGACTCTGTCGCGCATATGCCACTCTGTCACGTGGTTAATCCAGTAATGACAAAGAGAGGGTAACCGTATTCCCCTCAATTCCCCTGGTTGACGACACTGCTATAACATGCCGCCATCATGCGCAGCCTTCGACTTGAATGTTGAAACTTGATGCTCTAGACGTTCGATGTCGAATAATAGTTCCATGAATATGAATGTGTTTTACTCGTCCATGCTCGCACATGTTGGACGTCCACAATGCTTTTGATGAAGAGGAAAAACTTGACAGGTTTCGACCTGTTAGTTACAATTATTCAGCTCAAGCACTTTACTTAAGGATGTTCTGGAGGTACAATGGGAGACAAAAGTACAAGAAATTTGAAATCCATCAATATATTGGCAATGAAAGCCATTCATGAGTAATATTTTGCATTAAACTTTTGCGAATACTGTACCCTCTGTAGCTATATTCAGTGGTCTACACCAGGGGTGTAAAACTTCTTTTGGAAAGGGCCAGAACGTAAAATTTTTAGGCTAGGGGGCTGGGTAGCAAGCTCGAAGATATTTAAATACATGGGTAGCTAATTCTACTCATAGAGCAACGAACAAAACCAGGTCCAAAATTTTTTATCAGGAAGTGATATTTTTACATGTTTTTTATTTTACGTAGTTTGATTTATTTTTTCGTGTTCATTAATCTCGCGGGCCTGATTAAAAACACGCGGCGGGCCGTAGTTTGCCGACCCCCGGTCTACACTTGTCGCGCTTCCATGCTAGTGAGAGACAACACGATAAATTTGACGTTTTGTAACAGTTTATAATTTTTTTGCTCCGTAACTTTTTAGTGGATCCTAATAAATTTTGAACATAATTAATTACATAATTTTTACTACATATAAAAGAAACTGGAGTTCCTAGTTACGTTTTTTCAAGGTTTAAATAGGGTTTGAAGTGGAATTTTATGAATTCTCCATAAGAAGACGTGTTAAAATGCGCAAACTTTAAGTTGCTATAATTCTTAAACGGTGCGGTGAATCGAACTCAAACTTTGGTAATTGCATTAATTTAGTAAGAATTATATCTTGACAAATTTTCAAAAATCTTGTTGCGTTTTTATATTACTTCCAGAACATCCTTAACAGTTCGAGCACTTTGAAGTCTTAGATTTTATTCCATGCCACTTTCTTAAACTGTATCTACAAACATTGAAAATTGCATAAACATCCGCAGTCTAGCCGTAAGTGTTGCTGAAGATGAATTCACTTTCCAACACGAACAAGCGCAGTTCGCACTGCAAAGGTAGCGAAGGAATACTTTTAATAAACTACTGAAAGTATTGTACGAGGTATTACTTCAGTTTTCTATCGATGAAATGAAGAAAATCATATAGAATGGAAATATTTCGGGCTGGAAGAAAAATTCGGTTTCCGAATTAGGTTTAAAAGTATCCTGGAATAGCGTATTGAAACAGATTTCAGTTGCAATGCGAGAGTAAATGAAAATCGTGTAAATCTTAAGGTGTGCTATCTTTGTGTGCTGGAGTGTAGCGAATTCTGAAGAGAGACACGGGCAATTACCGCTAAAAGCTCGAGCCGAAAGTTTCGGAGAAATTGAATCGGCAAAGAAGTGTGACGATGAATTAATCGGTCGGTTCTAAATCACCGGGGCCAGAAACTCCGAGATACGTTCGCTTCTTCCAAAGCGGACTGTCGCTGCCTCGAAAGTCGTTATGAGTTAACATTCCTTTTCCGATAAATCTGCGCCCAGTCCGGCGCCAATGGTACGCTATATCGTAAAGTGCACCTTGCGAGAGAGAACGAACTTGTTATATATTCTAACGTAATACCCATGCGGTAGGTTGCAGAAACCGGCGAAATTTATACCCCATAATTCATTCGGAAATAGCGAAACGCATTTTCCGTGGCAACGATTTTCGAAACCGGTGCGCGGTGCCTTGAACGTCGATAAATTCCGGGGAATATTAATTACCGACTTTTTCTCGTTCCGTTACACATTTATTGATTGCTGCCATTAGTCACATACCGCGCAGGTATATTTATACACGAAAATTAGACCCGATTTAGAGGAAAGGGAAACGTATTTTTCTAAAGTTCCAGCTAACTCGTTATCCGTTCTATCGATCAGTTTTAGTCTAGCATGGTTGCTATGTTCGATGAACTTTTATCACGAAAAATTGTTATTGCTTTCCTTTAGATTATAATTTATCAATCTCATAACGTAAGTGTACGTCGGAACCTCTTAACACGAAAATTTCAAACTTACTGCATAATAAATGTTGAATGTTTTCGGCGCAACGCGGTTCGCGATCGTTTATTACTAATTATAAAGCAATTTCTATTCAACATTTCTATCAACATTTATTAACGGCAAATACGATCGATAGAAGAAACATATTTACTGCATAATGTAGATTTTATGCATTTATGACAAAAATGAGTAGGTGTAATTTGAAACGGTGCAAATATTAGAAGAATTTCAAAATACTGTTATATTATTTTCAACCTACTGATCATATTACGAAAGAAAATAAGTTTCCATTTCACTCCAGTTTGTTGCAATTCAGGCGGAACATTTTTATTTTACATAAAGATCCGCTGTCTTAAGTTACACTGTCCAACACCAAATTTGTTCCCAATACATATACTGTTGGGTCCTTCGTATAGAGTTTTGGGCGCTGATTCCGAATCTGTCCTTAATTTTTCTCTTACACGCACAGTTTTTGAGGAACATGGCTTTGAAAAAATGACATATTTTTCAATTTTAAACAAATATTGTGATGTTATTATAAAAGGTATTGAATCGTTCTTTACAGAAAAAGATTCTGTAGACTTTCCCGAATCCAGTGATATATAATATTAATGCATTATGATTGTTTAAACATGTTTAAACAACGTTTAAAGACGGAGAGACACCACTTTTGCACCAATTTTTGAGGATATTTTTCAATTTATCTCAAAAAATAAGGGTCCAACGAAAAATCGAACTATACCACGCGATAGAGCAGACTTTTATCTTGAGAAACCACCCTATGAAGTTTGGAACTTCGACGTTTTTTTCGAACCTGAAAGCAAAATATCTTCGCCCGACATGACTTGCCGCCAGTTTACCGCCAGTTGCCGCAAACATGTTTAAACATGTTTAAACAATCATAGTGCATTAATATTATATATCAGTGGATTCGGGAAAGTCTACAGAATCTTTTGCTGTAAAGAACAATTTAATATATTTTATAATAACATCACAATATTTGTTTAAAGTTGAAAAATGTGTTTTTTTTTCAAAGCCATGTTCCTCAAAAACTGTGCGTATAGGAGAAAAATTAAGGACAGATTCTGAATCAGCGCAAAAAACTCTACAAGAAGGACCCAACAGTATATTAGGAACATAAAAAAAGTTGAAATTTGTTGGACAGTGTTATTAATCTCGATTAACAACGCGAATTGCAGATCTGAAATTAACAAAGGCAGTCGAAATTTATTTTGAATAAACTTAAAAATATATCTGGGACATTATTGTATAATAAATACTGAATGCTATTCAATGGATAGTACCCGACACTAACAATATTAAATAATTCTTAGATTTAAATTGATATTCTGAACAGGTTGTTTATTTGTAATATTTATGTAAATCATTCATAATTGGTACCTTGTGATACAGCCTTTAGAATTCTTATAACATAATCCTTTCTAATAGCGTTTTAACCTAAATTCCTGTGATAAAATCTTTTTCAATAAAACGTTCTAAAATAATTCACCACCTGCATTTCTGAAAAACGTACAATAATAAATATATAAATTGTGATGTACTTTATAACTAACGTACATGACGATTAACCCAGTATCTAAATAACAACAAACACACGTTATTAAATGTGTCGGCATCTAATCACAATCACTAAACATTTAGGTATTGTATGAGGTATTATACCAATTTCATATTCATCAAATTTCAAAAATCATGTGGAATGGAAATATTCTAGATTCTAGATCGAGAAAGAAATGTTTAATCGTCGAGTTAAAATTAATATCTCCGAGTGCATAGGGTTAGGAAGTGTTCCCATGACACACATATTTCAGAATCGATAAAACTTTCGATCTCCGCACACACCATTTAAAATAATGGAACGGTTGGAAGCGGAATTGAAAGAAAATCGAAGTTGCACGAGTACCGGAGAAGCGTAGGCTGGCGACGCGACGTGGAAGACGCACCGAGCGCCACCCTAATCGGAAACGCCGGACGATCGGATCTGTGCAGGGAAATGGACCTTGTTCTAGCTGGTAGCAAAGGGTAAACATTCGCCGTCGTGGGGTTTCGGGTGCGCAAGCAACTGCGTGTGCTCTCGAACAGAGGTTCGGGGAGGAATTGGAAGCCGGTTAGGGAAGCCGAGCGGGTACACACGCGGAGGTCGTAGAATGTAGAAGATAGAGCATGAAATAAACCGGAGAAGAGTGGAAAGGTAGCTTTAGGTGGGAGTCGTTCGAGTGGCTGCGAGGAGAAACAGACAGACCGAGCTAGAGCGAGATAGTAGAGATAAATAGATAGACTGATAGAGAGAGAAAGAGAGAGAGCGAGAGAGATTATGTAGAAATAAATAGATAGAGAGGGAGCGAGGAGAGGAAGAAAGAAGGAAAGAGAAGGAGGATGCAGACTGGCGTGGCAGCCGACTGAACAAGGAAAGGGAGACGGATAGAGCGGAGCATGACGAGGCGAGAGAGACAGAGGGTAAAGAGAGGTTAGGCGGCGCCTGGTATGTGGCGCCTTCACTGGCGTCGGGCCATCTTTTATTCTGCCATTACAAAGCGTCAACACGTATCTTATATAGGCAAGACACGGTTGGAGAACCTCGGAAACATTCGTGTCCTCTGCACTCGTGTGCGCCGGCGATCGCTCGCGCTATCTCTCGCAGTCCCACGGGCGCGGGCGTGCGTGTCACCCGTTACACGCAACACATACCTGTGTGCCCATTGTCGTCGTGGAGCGCGCACGCACACCTTCCCCAAGTCCTTGTTTCCTGAAGATGCTGACAGCGGGGCTGATTGCGGTTAAGCACATTCGCGTGTTCCCCGATCGTTCGGACCTTTTCCAACCCCCGTTTCCATAGATAGGCGAGTTTGTGCGAACCCAACGTCCCGCCGCACAGTGGTCCTTTTCATTGACTTGGCTGGCCAAAATTATTTATCATGTTTAATGATCGCGTAACGTTTTCAAATCACATATACCATCGTTTTTTATGTGTTTAAGTATTTTAAAATCAGTTTTTAATACTTTTTCCATATTTTTTGGTTCGTTTTTAAGTAAGAAGCAATATATTGTTGAATTAAACAATGGATAATAATAATAATACGGTACTGACAACTGTTTTTGAAGCTTATAAAGTAGAATCAGAAGTTGTTGTACCACAATTTTCATTTGAAGATTGTTTTGAACCAGATGAACCTTGCTCGGAATCTGGAGTCGTCTGCGATTTTCTGGTATGTAGTAAAATGATGTGCATCGCTTCACTTGAAAACGGTTTTCTTTTTTCCTGGATATTTTTCTTATTCCACTCAGAAGGGGGTCGGATGTTAGTAATAGTCTATTGAGTACGTCCAAATTGCATGTTTCTCTGGAGAACCTTCGGGCATAATTTTCACGATATAAACGAAAATGCTTAATGCGTATATCACACTATTTACTATGCTAGTTTATATTAGACTATGCACTAGATTAAAATATAATAGCTGTAAATAACGTACAGCAAATACTTATACATAAAATATTGTGGATCAAGGCCAATTTTCAATACAATTTCGCTTTACTATAGCACACACACTACACGTTTCGCTCGAGATCATTCCCTTCGGATATTTCCTAAGAGACTGATACAATGAGGCAAAAGTGCATTCGGAAAGGAACCGAATCTAGCCCAGTGTTTATAAAATTTAAGAAGACCGTAATCGTTTCATCTCAAGTGTTTACGTCTGGAAAGCGTGCGCGCCCGAAAAGCAAGGGCCGCTTGACGCGGTAAAGAAAATGCTGTGAAAAGAAGGCGAGCAAATTCGAGCAACTAATTTTTGTTTTACTGTAAGCCCAAACCATTGACAATTACAACCGCGTTTAAAAAACTACTTGGACGCACCCGGAAGTACAACATAATCACTCATGAAGTGTTACGATCGTAACAAATATGATTTACATACTAATCATGTTGAAATGTAAATAATTACCAAACGATATGCAATCGAAAGGTACAAAATTGTTGAAAGTATAATCCATACTTACTTGCAAAACTTTCATACTGGAAAAAATGTGTACAAATTACTTGAAACATAAAAAAACCGTTTCATCGAATTTTAGTAGCAAGACACGTACTACGAAAATCACTAACTTTTTCGATGAAGTACAACACTTAATGGGTGCCTGAATGACAAAAAAAATATTAGCACATTGTCCGCCATATATAATATAAGCAAACTATAAGATTTGAATTTCCAATTGTTATACAATGGTTTTAATAAGGAAAGCAACTGATTCAATAACTACATAAAAATTAATAAAAGTAACTAACTAACTAATTAAACAAAAAATATATTCTAACATGTATTATTCGAAAGAGATTATTTTACAATATTTGTTAGTTCAAGCCTCATTTCAATATCTCAAACGGTTCAAAAGTTATACACAAATGTCCCTAAATTCTTCGATCCGGACCACTGTGCGCCGTGGACGTATTCGACCTCGCTAGCTGGCCGAAATGATTTGATTCGTTTTTATCGAGCCTAACGCACTTGGGCATCGGATACCGTTTTCCTGCGATACAAGACGACGATGTTTTTCTCGTAACAGGGGAATCTCTGTCCCCTCTTCTTCTTCTGAAGCTGTCCGCTCGGCACCGCTCACAATTAGTGCCAGAACGGGACGGTATGTCATATTTAGACAGCGGATTTATGACATATCCAAAAGTCATCGAAACGGGAGAGCCGTTCTGCAGTTTCACCTGTAATTTCAATTACGTAATCATTATTATGCGATGGTATTCAAACATTATAGTTTCCTATAAATAGATGTAACGACTTCGTTACTGTTTTTACATCGTTCTTGCTGGCATCGCTTAATTATCTACCGCAGTGCGTTTTTGCGCAATAAAAACGTTTCATGATAATTCACTTCGTGAAGCGAGTTCTGAAGTAGCCGCGTACAACATTAAATTGATCATGAGTCACAACTGATTTTATATTAGTCCATTGTGGCGCTATCCGGTTGCCGGAGGTTAAATGTTAAATGTTCTGTGGCATACTTTTTTCCGCATATTATTAACCCTTTGTAAATTCCGAACAAAATTAAAACGCGGATTCTAGATTGGATGACATTCCTACATTGTATTAAATTATCTTTGCATGACGATCATAATGTATAAAATCCGCAGTCTAGTAATCAATCATTAAAGAGAGTATTTATAAGTATACTATACGTTTTACACACACTATTATCGTACAATAATATTAATAAAGACTTACTACATGAGCCGACAGCTTTAGAGTAGCAGACGACACGGGTGGGGGCACGATTACGATAACCGTGGCCCCTACTTTGAAGGTTATATTTGTGTTCCTGGGATCATTTTAAGAAAAAAATGTGTATATAACAAGTATCCAATGGGCTCCGTTTCGCCGGTAAAGTAGATTTCCTTTTTTTAATAAACCTGCAAATATCTTGGAGACTATGCGAAATATGGGAAAATATCAAGAGACCTTTTTTGTAGAAAATTAAATTTCCAACAATTTATGTCCTCTGACATTCGATCGCCCACACCAAATCAATGTAGCTCGTTCCACAGGAGTTCTTGTAATTCCTTGTACAGGTTATGATCATCTATGATTCTGCTCATTGTCTTTCGATCTTGCGACAGAGAACGCGTTTCTTCTGATCCCGATTCACTTTCCCAAATCTAAGATTATCCTTCTACCCTCGATTCGCGCGTAGTCCATTCTCCGAAGTGAACCTCTCCAAGCACCTGTTGCGAATTCATCTCGAACATATTAAATTCAACCCAAGCGAATCAACAGCAATTTCCGTCGTGCATCTCATCTTAGCGAGGCTCATTTCCCAGGAAACTCTCTGGCCGGTGATTGTACATTTCACCTGACACCGTCTATACGTGGATCATCGCTTCGAGCAGTTTTGTAACATCGCGTAGGTAAATGTACCTATTACTGTGGATGTACGTTTCCCTGCGGTATTTTCTCCCAATCAGATTAAAATACGTAAAAATGTATACTTTTATTTTTACTCCCTCGATGTCCATACTCGGAAATCTCGAAATGCTCGCAGACCAGAAGAAACAGAAACTCGCGAAAAAATTGGTCGTTCAGTTGACGAAGGCAGGTTGCGTTACGCAACGTGCATACGAGACCACTTCCTCCTTCCGCGTTTATTTCAATACTAATCATATTAAGCACGATGGCACCGCGAATGCAGCGAATGACCATCATTGAATAGTCTGCGCTGATAAAGTCGTCCACTTCGACACGCTATCATTATTTTTCTCATCCTTAGATTCCTCAGCAGAGGAGAACGTCCGATTCGTATGCTCGAGTACTTCATTGCAACTTCTTTTCTGCCTAATTTTACGGTTTTGTGCAATTTTGTTAGAAAACGGTAACGCTTTTTGATGACTGTGTTATATCTGTAGCAACGTAATCATTTTTGTTTATTTGATAATCTTAAAAGAAGTTAGACTACATTACCGCAAACAGTTTGCGGTCTTATAAATAAAATTGCGGTGGCTATTAAACGATTTTAGTTAAAATGTACTCTTAATTATTTGTAATAACTAGACTGCGGATCTTTATGCAAAATAAAAAATATTTGCATTGATTGCAAGACACAGAAGTGAAATGAAAATTTCTTTCTTCTTTTAATTATCTGATTAAGTTGAAACCGATACGCTGATGTCTTTAAATCTTTTTAATATGTCCACTGCTTTAAAGTGTGCTTACCCATTTCTCTGTCATAAATGCATAAAATACGCAGCCTAGTAATAACTAATACATTTTTCTAGTGACTTTTCCCCTCAATTCGAGTCCTTTTATCTTCACGAGGTCCTATAGTGTACCAGGTATGTAAATATGAAACCGGAATTTGCCCATAGGTGGCTCTAGCTGTCAATGTAGTTACCGTTAAACCGCGTCATTGACGCCATTTTCTTGTTTTGACATCTGGTAAAGATTTTCAACTCGCAACCATACAAGTTTCATACAACAGTATAGTTTTTAATAACGTTGAACGTGTCGAATTTTGTGCCTGGAAACTACAATATGCGGACAGCATTGATTTTCTGTTTCCATTTTAAGAAAACTGCTGCAGAATCGCATCGAATGCTTGTCGAAGCTTACGGTGAGCATGCTCTTGGTAAATCGCAGTGCTTCGAGTGGTTTAAAAAATTCAAAAATGGCGATTTTGATGTGACAAACGAAGAACGTGGAAGACCACCGAAAAAGTTTGAAGACAGCGATCTGCAAGCATTGTTGAATGAGGATGACGCTCAAATGCAACAACAACTCGCGGATCAATTAAATGTGACACGAGAAGCCGTCTCCATGCGTTTGAAAGCCATGGGAAAGATTCAGAAGATGGGAGAATGGGTTCCACATGAACCGAATGAAAGGCAGCAAGAAAACCGAAAAACCACTTGTGGAATGCTGCTCGCCAGGTACAAAAGAAAGTCATTTCTTCATCGAATTGTGACTGGCGATGAGAAGTGGATATATTTCGAGAATCCTAAGCGCAAGAGATCATGGGTAACTACAGGCGAACCATCGACATCGACTGCAAGGCCAAATCGCTATGGACGGAAGACAATGCTCTGTGTTTGGTGGGATCGGAAGGGTGTGATCTATTATGAGCTGTTAAAACCTGGCGAAACAGTTAATACTGAACGCTACCGACTACAAATGATCGATTTGAATCAAGCTTTGCGTGAAAAACGACCGGAATATCAAAAGAGGCAACACAAAGTGATTTTGCTTGATGATAATGCACCATCACACACAGCAAAACCGGTAAAGGAAACGATTGAGGCGTTTAGTTGAGAAATACTTTCGCGTGCGTCTTACTCACCAGACTTGGCTCCATCCGATTATTACTTATTTGCATCGATGGGACACGCACTTGCTGAGCAGCGCTTCACATCTCACGAAAATCTACGAAAATGGCTCGATGACTGGTTTGCCTCGAAAGAGGAACAGTTTTTTTGGCGTGGCATCCACAAATTGTCAGAGAGATGGGAAAAATGTGTAGCTATACCGATGGGCAATACTTCGAACAAAATATTTTGTATCATTGTCTTACAGTAAACCTGTATTTTCTATACAAAAATTCCGGTTTCATATTTACATACACTGGTATTTCCGGAGCTTCGGCGTTCGAGGGTTGGAAAGCTAAGCTCCTCTAATCGAATTCTTGTGAAAGTCGTAGCACGAACGGCTATCCTTTCGCGCGATTCGCGTTTAAGGCGTTCGTCCTCGAATTGGCGACTCGTCGACGCGGTCACCTGTCGCCTGTGACGCGTGTCCACACGATTGCCTCGCGATCTACACTAACTTTTTCGCCTGCACAGCTGTGCCCATCGATTTATGCAAGCTTCTTTTTTATCGATCTCTGCGCCATCGAGACAGCGGCTGGGAAACACAATGCCACCGCAGGCATTTTCACCGACCGTGAATCATTGCGCGCTGTCTCTCGCGTGATATCGGTTCGGAATCGGCGCGTGAGAAACCGTTTTTGTCACGTCGATCGATAATTAAATTCAACTCGGAGCAAAATTCCATCATGGTCGCCCGGTCGCTCTCCGTGGAAATCCATCGCGGGAGATCACGGCTCTTGGGAAACGTCTAACCAATAACCACAGTGGCGGACAAAAGACAATTGAGCCCTTTGCACTCGGAACTATTTTAATCCGAAAATTAAACATTTCTTCCGCGAACTAGAATGTAATTCCTGTCTATATTAATCTTTTTCTTTGTACGAATATAAAATTGATACAATACCTCATACAATAGTTAATGTTTTGAATAATGCAACAGCAATTTTTAGCGGTGAGTCTGAGTCACCACTCGAGTGCTAAGGGTTAAATTGGAATTTCTGTATAGGAGCCAGGAGCATTAATAATTGTAGCACTGGAGGGTTTTCCAAATGTTGATAACTTCGAAAATATAAGAAGACAATTTTCAGATTCATCTAATCTGATGCTTCCTTTTATAATATGTTTCAATTTTCACGATTTAGTTGTCACTCAGTTCAAATTCAGAGAACACCGATTAAATAAAAACTAGTCAACTATTGTAATTTTCTACTTTATTAACAAATGAGAACGAGATGTCGAAGATAAGGAATTTATGTTACGGACCAGCATTCTCATTTTGCAAATGTCATTTGGCAGCAAGTGATCGTGAATGTACCTGCAAAACGTAATGTTTTCAAGCGTTGCGTACAAGTTATTTGCACTTTCTAACGACAGAAAGAAATTGTGTATTACTGATAAATCGGCGGGAGATGCGGCGATGACCAAAATGACCTTTTAGTGGAAACTAAGAGTCTCGCGCGTAAGATGATATTAAGAATAGACGGGTTGCACACACACCGGCGTGAATTATGAAAAATCGCCTGAGCGATCGTATCTCTGAAATAACTGCAGTGATTGCGAGCGGACATTAAAAATATGCGATATTTATCTAGTTGAAAACGCAGAAATTTCGATGCTGTAACCGTCTAATAGATAACGCGAATCTTAAATAGATTTTACTGAAAAAGATACACAATTTCGAAGCAATCTAACACTCGAAACACCGAGCAGTCGATACGATTTTAATTTCTCCCGATCGGTGCAATGTGCAATATTTTTAAACGCAGTTTTTGAATTGTTTATGCAATAACGTCCCGCGCAAATCGACGGAATTTTTAAATTCTTCTAATGTTTTTACTGTTCCGTATTACACCTATTCATTTCTGTCGTAAATGCATAAAATGTGCCGTCTAGTGGTAACACGTGATTACCAATTAACAATATCCGCGATTATAAGGTAATCGAAGTGTATTTTCACACGAGAATGATAAATTATTCGAAAGTCTGACCCAGTTTACGTCTGGCGATCTTGATAACAGAATGCAGACCTTCAGGAATGTGTCCTGGAAAATAACATTAACGTTAAGTAAAAACATTCATGGTCAGAGATCTTGGTCCCTTGAGGACTAGCCTCAAGGTAAGCTACTAGTTTCATATTTTACTCTACACCGTCATCTAGTTTCTCCAAGTTTCCGATTACACGTAAGATCACGTTGAAAATGATGCTTGGTTTACCTGCAGGCCGATCTAGCAGAGATTGATTGATGTGCGAATTGAAAACAAGAATGTTGCTTGGTGTTCGAAATTGGCTCTGCCGAATTAATGATATTTTACAGTAGCACTTGAACGCGCTGATTGAAATTCACGTCTTCAATTACGCTAATTTTCTTTTCCGATGTCGGGATATTTTGAAAAGAGAGCGCGGATTGTACAGGGTGTAAATAAATGTTTGGTCTCGGTTAAGATCTGTAAAGAAAAGTTGCCGCAAAATTTTCCTTGACCTCCATTTTCACGGTCCAATTTTGTAATTTTAGGAAAACGAAGGCTCTGTCAAGTCGGTTAAATTTAGGTAGACGAAAACAAAAATTTGACCTTGAAAATCGAGGTCAAGGACGATTTTGCGGCAACCTTTTTTTACAAATCTTCATCGACCGGAAGATGTAGAACACGCCTATGGCAGCGAAGAAGTTAATTTCACGAACTTGCGCGTTTTTACAAAAAGTTTTTAATAGACGTATTATTTTATTCGAATTTTCTCTGTCTTTATTCGAATTATTCGACTGCAAAAATAAACGATTTAACAATCGTGTTTGATGCACGCTTCGCTTTCGTCGTTGGCTCGATCGAAGAACCATACACGAAAGGTGATACCTATACATTTTATGCAATTCGATCTCATCATTCCGCTGGTTATGAATCATTTAGGAATCTCAATTACGTTATTATTCCATACACGTTGTTCGTTAAACTGGTCCATCATGATCGGTTTTACGTTTAGAACGATGTATTAAACTGTAGGATGATTGCAAGCTTCAAGGATAAAGGTGTTTTCAAATCGTTTTATCCATGTCATGAAACGCGTTGAAGATGACACTGGAAGCCGTTTCAAAATGGGAAAACAATGTTCTATTTGAGTATTCCGAAATTGTCATTGCTACTTTTAATTGTATTGAAAATTTTTCTGTGACAGTCATCACGTTTTTCGTTGTAAATTTTACAAGTACTATTATAGCTATTAAAAATTCACAACCACAAATTTTCAGGGCAATCTCTATAGGGTTAGGAATCTGTATGCGGCAAGAAAAAATTATTTTATACTTTTTAGTCCATTAATTATACTTTCTAGTCCGTTTTAAATTATACTTTTTAGTCCGTCTTAAAAACGTGGTTTTAACCAAATTTTTTTTATTTAAAGAATTTTAAATATTGCATTGTCATCCAGTTCTGAGCTATGTTTAAAATTTCAAGTCTCTAACTCATCGGGAAGTTAGTTTAAAATCAATTGCAAGATTTGTACCGAACAGACAAACAAACAAGAAAGCGAGCTAATAAAAACGTGGCAATTAAACTTTCTTATTTTTGATTTCCCACGAATCAAACTTGTAAAAAAGTATTTATTATACTGTTGTACGAATATAAACGCTAATATTTCAATTTGATGTTCAAACGAATGTTCATAGATATCGAAAATCGTTTATTTTCTTATACGAATATATAAACCAACGTTTTAAATGAAAATTTAATTTTTTCTTCACGAACGGTTAATTAAAACATTAATCTAACATTAGATTCGTGATCAGCGACCCTGAAAACCTGGTATGGTACATATGTACCATACACAGAATTTTTAGAAAGGTTGTTAGCGTTGTTCTAGTGTTTCTAGTGCTTGGCCAGATTTTGGGCGTTCTCGCACACTGTGCGACGACACGACAGTTACGGAGAGACAATTCTGTAAACTTTCTCCGAGAGTTCTATGTTCGCGAGAATCCGTCGCCGCCTGTCTTTCATTATTTTCGATTTTGAATGGATTCCGAGAATCTCGGTCCGGGATAGATTTCGTTGGGATGTTCGATGTTCGACGAAATCATTGCCCCCGGCGCGGCGCGCCATTCGCAGAAGCGTATTCCGCTCGATCCCGAAACTCTACTCGGAAACAAGCCGCATATATATCCGCCGCTGTTTCTGCTGTAAGATTCCTGCCGGATAGTATATCACCGCAGTGTTCTTATTTCCCCTGGCTATCTTACATCGGCAACGACAGACAGGATCGCTCGAACGAACGCGGTGCGCGGTGCACTCTCTCGGTTCGGCTCCGCTCCGCTCGCTCGGCTCTCGTAATTGTACGCAGCAGCAGCAGCAGCAGCAGCAGCAGCGTCCCGCGAGAATGTTAATTTTAGAAACCCGCGGCCAAACAAACCAGGAATGGTGTTGCATGGCAGCGTGCCCTCTTTGATCCGTCATTGGCTGCAACATAGGCGCCACTGGCCGCATACATCTCCGTTATCGCGGTCGAACGCCGCTTGGCTAAACTCTCCTCGTGGTTCCTATCGCTCGGCCTCGACTTGGCTGTTCAATTAAATGTATCTACACATGCGAATGACCCGTCCGTGTACGGCCTGCTGCGTGGAAACGGATCGGCGAGGGAACGAGGCTTGCAACACGGCCTCCACCGTTTTCTTTTTTGGCCAGTGCGTTTGCACGAAAATCCCACCGGTCGCTGCGACGCACAGCGGGGTATTTGGCCTGAAAAAGTAGAATAAACTATTGTAGCGTCATTTATAGGCTCGAGGTTATAATATTATATATCGTTGGATTCGTCTTCAGATCAGCTACAACATTATGAAATCCAGAATACATTTCAGCTTTTAAAAAATCAAATTCACCTCAATTTTTTGTAAAAAACAATTTTTTTACAACTTTCATATATTGAAATTTGTAGACGTTCGAATACTGTTCCTCTTTTGTTGGAAACATTTTTTCCTCAGATTATTTGCACTATCATGACTTGAAAAATATTTAAGAAAAAAATATTTTATTATAGTGTTTTGGAAAGCTCTCAAAACAAGCTACAAGAATATGCAATAAAAAATAGGGGTTTCTATTTAAGAATTGATTTGTAACGTTACAAATGAAACGTAATTTGTTGAAGTATGAAAGAATAAAAAAAAATTAAACCGACTTCGAAAAAACGCACTAAAAAGTATGAAATAATTTCCATTTAATTTATCTGAATTACACGAACTTAAATACAATACAATCTTTTCGGAGGCGGCGCAAAATTGAAAATTTTCCAAATGGCCGATGTTACTGATCATGATTTCATTGGAATATGGTGGACTTGGAAATCAGTAGGTGGGAAAAAAAGATACAATAATATGTGATAGCATGTCGAAGAATTTAAGGATTTTCGTAATTTTCAGTGTCGAAAATTTTCAATTTTGCGCCTCCGAAAAGATTGTATTGTATTTAAGTTCGCGTGTATTCGCATAAATTAAACGGAAATTATTTCATACTTTTTAGTGCGTTTTTTCGAAGTCGGTTTAATTTTTTTTTATAAAATTTTTTTATTTCACACTTTTTAGTGGAACGAGCAGAATTTGCAGAACACCTAGTAGGATGGTTTTTCGGTCTTATTGGTTATTTGCAATAAAAACCGCAAAGAATGAAAAAATGCAAAATTTGTTTTCAATGGACCAATCGGGAGATATACCATACACTGATTGGTCCATCCATCTCGGAGTAATCGGTGAACATGCATGAAATGTAGGATCAAAGATATCTTTCGTCTGAATAATCACGAATCTCCGTCTGAGATTTACAAAAACGTCTTTCTCTGTCAACCGTCACATTCCAAATCGTAATTTATAAATATCTGAAAGCCACAATCGATAACGGTAACGACGCCGCGTCGTCACTGTTCCTAATATCGAACATTCGGCGGAGTTCACGACGGCATCATCACCCTACACTTTCGCAAATAAAATCGTATGGAATAAAGAAATGCAAAAATTTTTTCACGGGACCACCCCGGGGACATACTCTACAGGATGCGAAAGGTTTCGTTCCGATTGGTCCATCCATCTCGGCGTAATCGGTGACCATACATAGAAAAAAGCGAAAAAAGAGGCACATACAGATCGAATTGAGTAACCTGCTCCTTTTTCGAAGTCGGTTAAAAAAAATGAAAACCTCGGAAAAATGAAAAAAAAATGCATATTTCATATTGAAGCTTAAGAACGACCACCGAGGAAATTAGTTTAATAATTAGGTATTGTTGTCAACCCAATCACCAATTTTTTCATATTTTTAGGTAGGGTGCGTCATGGTTAATAAAAATGAAAACCAATTTTTTCGATATTTTCCACGAGGGCATAAGTTACACTCGATTTTTCTAAATTCTGTACGCATACATATTATGCAAGGTTAAACTTTGTCATAAATGCATACAGATCCTAGGTCTAGTAATGAGATAAAATGTCGCATCAGAAAAATTGCTGAAGTATTAAACCGATGATAACCGCAATTATTTTTGCACGAACCCGATACGTGAATCGGCGCTTGCACCGGCTAACCCGTTCCAACAAACTCGAGGCATGCAAGAGATAAAGGAACACGACAGTAACGAGAGTTTTCCGGCGGCAACTCGTGGAAACGGTGAAATCGAGTGGCTTTTAACGTGGTCTGTACAAGCACGGAGTTGCCGGGCGGACACGTACATACATACATACATACATACACCGAAACGCAAACAATCAGAAGTTTATCGGCGATGGCCGGCTTTCTCGTGCGGGCTACGCATGTCGTTAGGTATGCGACACGTATGGTATACCTACACACGGAGCCGTACGGTCGTAGAAAGGCCGTTTGAAGGACAAGGGTCATGTCTGACGCCGATATATACAGGGTGACTTGAAATGGTATATGCGCACTCTATTCTGTAATAATTTTCAGAAAAATACTACACTCCGGGACAAAAAGATAGCACACTTTAAAATTAACGTAATATTTATTTATTTAACATTACAAAACCAAGGTTTTATTTTCACACAGTCTTGCAAAATATCTCTGTAAACAGACACAAATGAAATTGAATTGAATTTCGCCAGTCTATACAATTTTATTAAAAAAAAAAGAATTTTTAAGGAAATATGGTGTGACAAAATGATAGCACATTTAACTTAAAATTATGTATAACAGTAAATCAACGGATGATAATTAATGCGATATTTTGTGGCTCCTCCTTTCCATTTAATAACAGCCATCATTCTCTTTGGCAAAGATTTATACAATTTTTTAATGGTTTTTTGCTCTAATTGCTCCCACTCATCTTGAATACATTTTTTTTATTCGGCAATATTTCCAAATTGTCTGCCATTTCTGTACAGGGTGTCCCAAAACTCTTTCAAGTCCGGGAAGTGGGAGGTTCCTTAGGTCATTTAAAGCGACATTTTCCTTTGCAAAAATTACCGCCGCGGCTTTGTTTAGGAGTTATTAGCGAAAAACACAGACCAATCTCACCAATCAGAGCGTGACCTAGACGCGAGCTGGCACTGTCGGCCCGGCGCGCCAACTGTCTATTGGCCGACTGAGCCAACTCGCGCTGTAATTGGTCCGTGTTTTTCGTTAATAACTCCTAAACAAAGCCGCTGCAGCCATTTTTGCAAAGGAAAAGGTCGCTTCAAATGACCTATGGAACCTTCCATTTCCCGGACTTGAAGGAGTTTTGGGGCACGCTGTATACAGCTCGGGCAAGATTTCCCCAACAATTTTCAATAATGTTAAGGTTTGGTGATCTTGCTGGCCAATCTAAAACGCGAATTTTTTCTCGAGAAAAGAAGAAGAGAGAAATATCGCTCTCCAGCAATTCTGGTCGCGTACGTGTTTATTTGTTCCTTAATCATTTCCAAATACATTTTGCTATTCATTTTTCCTGTTATAAATTTGATTTCCATTTTACCATAGTACCCGATACCGCACCAAATCATCACACTACCACTTCCCATTTGCCGACGACATAAAAACTGTTCCTCTTTTCGCATATCGTGAAAATAGTAACTCAGACTATCAGGTCCATCCAAGTTAAACCTCTTTTCATGCGTAAATATTATTCCTCGCCATTTCTTTCGCATACGAATATTCTTTTCCGCAAAGTGTAACCGATTGTTCTTATGTTGCACAGTTAACCAAGGCTTTTTCTTTAATTTTCTTCGTTGTATGTATTTGCATTTTTGTAAAACACGTCTCACATTCCTTATATTAGTGTCTGCACCAACACTTTGAGCAATTTGCCTCGCAGTCGTCTTAGAATTGGATGCTGATCTTAGTATTGCACGACGTTCCCGGGCACATAGACTTTGTGGACGTCCAGAACTCTTCTTTTTACTATAGTTTACCGGATTTTCAAGAAATCATTATTACTTTTCGACTTCTATTCATAATTTTTGCTATTTTTGTCACTGAATATTGTTCTTCTTCCAATTTTATTATAGTGTTAATTTCATTATTGATAACATTTTGCCTTTTTCAAACAGATGTACAACACGAGATAATATCCCGGACTTTATTAACTATGTTCCGAGGTTGATGTTCGCAATTCGCGAGCTTCAGTGTAACTGGGGATCGTAGATTTACTACACGTGCTATCATTTTGTCCCACTTGCGAACCACAATATTTACGTTTTCATTTCTAGAATTCTGTTGAAGTAAATATTGTCGATGATATTCAGTACATTATACATACATGCATGCCAGAATATGTTGACAGATTAAAATACTAATTTTCTTCAGTTTGTTCTACCAAATAAGAAAATAACGTGGTAAAACATACGATGTGCTATCTTTTTGTCCGGGAGTGTATGTCCAAGCTAATTATTAGGTGTACCAATTAATTCGTGGCCCTCGCAATCATTACTTTGATTTATATCGAAATCTTTTGGAGTTAATCATCTGTGAAAGGGTGCAACTGTATGGAAAATGATGGGGATTATTTTCAAGACCTTTTGGTTGTTTCTACATGAGCACCAAATATATGAAGACGCAACCACGAATTAATTTGAAAAAATAATTCGGAGGGCAAAGGGTGAAAATAAAGTACCACGAGCATGATACCTCAGTAATCCTAGGTACAGTTACCCTATCAGTGCTTGGTCAAAACGACAGAGTTGTTTCACGGTGATCCGACCCAGCAGAACCAGCCAATGATGGATTTCCGCGGTCGGAGACGCTTCGGAAGTGAGGTTGTCTCGCGGCGAGAATAAATTTAAGTGTTATAAAAAGCACTGTTCGCGCGTGGAGTCGCAGAAACCCTCGCCGGTAAATCATTCCCGTATGAGCGGACGATTCTTGGGGGGTAAATAACGGCTGCTAATAAATTCTGCGGCGGCGAAGAAAAGAGCGAGCGGGGGACCGAGAAGAAACATGTGGTGGCTTCGGAATTAGTCCAATCTCCCAGAAATCGTTGCCAGGACTGTCGAAAGCCGCCTAATAAATCGAATGCATTTACTTATCGATGCGGAGGTCGACCCCCCGATTCCTCCATTTTCAGCGGAAAATTCGATGACTAACATCGGGCAGCGTTCCAATCACGGCTTATTACCGGTAATAGTTCTACCAATATTTCAAGCTCGAGCTTGACAACAAAGCTCAACCAGCTCGGGGATGAATTATTACAGCCACTTGTATAAATTAACCATTGAAACTACCTTACAATCGAAATTGAAACTATCAATTTGTGACTGTTTCTGCTGTCTAGTAAGTAGATAATATCTACTAGGTAGTGCCTCGAGTACATCGTTGCCCACGGCCACGTAACGATATACAGGGTGTCCAAAACCACCCGCCCGAGGGTGTTAATTTCTCAGATAAGCATATTTGGTAAAAATGTTTGGAATAAAAGTTACAGGGATTAATGGAGAATATATGTCCATGACCTTGTATTTGACCTTCGGATACGTTTTCAAGGTTATTTGGAGGTCAGTACGTATTTATTAAAATGGGAACCCCTACTTTTGACTACGGATTCTGAAAGACCTCGCAATTTCACGTTCAAATATGTATTTATGTCCTAGATTAAAATGACTGCTAGAGGCTATAAAAAATACGTACTGACCTCCAAATAACCTTGAAAATGGATCCGAAGGTCAAATACCAGGTGATGGACATATGTCCTCCATTAAAACCTGCAACTTTTATTGCAAACATTTTTACCGAATATGCTTATCTGAGAAGTTAATGATGTATTTAATATTAACGCTAAACACACACACTAAACCGGACCTTAAAAGTAACTTGTATTATACGTGTTCTTTTATAAAAATAACAAGATTGGTTTTAGTTGGACTTGAGTTAGTTCCTCGATTTTCTGAGTTCCCTACCGATCATGGGGTAGGAACTTGGGGTATATGCAGGGTCGGCGCGAGGCAGGTTCAGCGCGTTCGCTGGAACCCGGCCTCGCGTTTTGAAAGACCCCGCGGTCTACGAAAACTCATCAGACATTTTGCAGGACCCCCTGTATAGTAGATTGAATATTCGTGTGCGTGTGGAAAATGCAATCGCATAATTCACTAATCGATGACAACTTGCTCCAACTTGCTCTCCCATCTTTGCATTGAAATATTTCGTTGCAGCGTGTTGCAGACGTTGACATTATATGTTGACATCAAACGTTGACACGTCTGCAACACGGGTGCAGAGGACATTAGGTGTTAAGGAAATGACCCAATTAGAAAACACCGATTTCGATTAACTTTTTTCGGAATGATGATACCTTAAACAGATGCAAGACATTTTTCGAAAGTTCAGTGTAACTCCATAAAGTCCTTATATCCTGGAAACTATTTCAGATTTAAAAATCCGAACGCTTCAGAGAAATGTGCTTTTTACGAGAAATTAAACTATGTCAATAGTTTTTTGCGAAAGTCCTATATAATCACAGATTTTGTACTTTAATTGAATTTTTTGCCCCTTGAAAGCGAATTATGGATGCGAAAAAATATGACTTGCATTTCTTTAAGGTACGAATATTCTATAAAAATGTCGGTAAAATCGGTGTCTTCAAGTTGGGTAATCACCCATGTAAACGATCGCGATGACCACGGTGCGGCGTTACAAATAATGTTAACTACGCCAGTAACCGTGGCTTCAGCTGAATGTAGTTTCTCGCGGTTGAAACTAATAAAAAATTATCTCTGGTCATCGATAAGCCAAGACCGATTTACATCTCTGGCTATTCTTTCAATAGAAAGCGAAGTAGTAAACTCAATCAATTTTGATGACGTAATCAAAGATTTTGCGGTGGAAAAAGCGAGAAAAATTATGTAATATTTATCTTACAAAAAATATATGCAACATCCTTTGTACTTATAATAAATAATTCCTTATTGTGAAATTTAAGTATAGGATTTGAATGTGTATTCTGGCCCCGCAAAAGGTCACGCCGACCCTGGGTATATGTACCACGTTGCTTGATAAGCTACCGATCATTTTTTACAGAAATTATTATTTTGTATGGATCTGTAGTCAAAGAGAACGAGATTTACGAGCAAAAAAATACAACCTTATTGTTATTTTATAGACGCATTTCTTAAAATTTCTTGAGAATGATCTAAAGAAAGATCGAAACGTTGAAATAGAGATTTGGTGAAAATTTGCAAATAGTGTATGTAGCATACTTGATCGAACCAGTGCGCCGAAAGCATTTAAAATTTAGTTCTTTACGAGCAAATTTCGCTTTCGGGACACCCTGTATTTGTACTATTTTCTTGCGGCCAATTAATAATTCTTACAGCTCAATCCTGAGAATGATCGATCGTTCCATATATTTATAGAACACGTAAAAATACACGATACCATAAAGCTAAGAAACTTGTTCAGGAGCAACCGAAGCCTTGGCTTCACGTTGTTATGTACTTGTTACGCTTTTAAACAATGAAGTAACGTTTTCTTCAGTGTTCTACGCTTATGAAACAAATTGATTAACTCGCGGAACTACACCAGTTTTGGGACACCCTGTATGTAGTTGGATGTACGAATTTGCAAGCTCGATAAGGAAGAAGCAACGAGTCCCGACGTTAGATAACGTTTCAGCCGTCATAGACGGAATTCCTAGGAAACGTCCCGGTCGCGGCACATTAGGAAACAATCGGCGGATCAAGCAGAAACTTTTGTCGAATCTTAGCGATCGAGTTTTCTGCGATTGATTAACGGTTATCTGTTTGTATAGGCCGGCGTCCTTCTGATTGTGAGATCACAGATTTCCAGATGATGCTTTTAGACGATAAGACCGACTCGCCGCTGCCAGAGATAGTGCATCACTATGTTATCAATGGAATATTTTCAAATTCACGCGACCTACAGGGACAGTTCTGACGATGATTACACGATTTAATCACGTTAACGTCCGTACAGAATGATTTTCCCAATTCTTCGCGTTAGGTTACCCCGAAAGCTTTTGTGTTTCTCATTCTCATTCGATAGTTTACAGTTTTTCTTCTAACTTTGAGATTATCATAATCTTCACCATCATGGAAAGTGTCGTTCAAATTGGCAGACATTTCATATGTGACAATGTTCGTGTTTTTTATGCATTCAAACGAAACAGTTGAATATCATGGATAGATAGTGGATGTTGTGCATCTTTGACGAAAAAAGGGGAAGGGGTAGTTTAAAACAGTACAAATATTTCCAATCTGTTAAACATATTTAGACAGAAAATACATTTCTAATTCTATAATTTTGCATAAAGATCCGCTGTCTAATCATTAGTGATGTCCAACCTGATCGACGAGCGGTGAAAGTTCAAAAGAAATTATGAAGCATAAAGTCGATTCGCAACAAATAATAAACCTGGAAAACAGTAGATACTAACCGATCTGGGAACCGAGAAGAATAAGTCCTATAACCGAAACGGATACCTAAACCATTGTAAATTTGGACAGCGGATTTCGTGCATTTATGACATCAATGAGTAGGTACCATTTGATACGGTAGAAAAACATTAGAACAATTTAAAAATAGTGTAATATTATTTTCAGCCTATCACACGCTACTAAGCAAACCAGTTTCTTGCAATTCAGGTGGAAAATTGTTATTTTGCAGAAAGATCCGCTGTCTATTCATAACTGTTTGAATCGGAAGCTTTATATAACCGTTTTAAACGGTTATTTTCGGAACCGTTTCAAGCCCTGTCCAAGCCTGTATTAGAGACAGTGCGTTCTATCAGCGGGAGGAGAGCGATCGTAGTTAACTTTCGGGAGTATGTGCTATTGTTTCTCGTCTGAAAATACCTGGTGTGCCCACAGTCCCCGCACGGTCTAAGAAAGAAAGAAAAAACCGCGTGTGAACGGAGCTTTATGCGAATCGGTCGAGCAAACGTGACGACGCGACGCAAAGTGCCGAGAGTGCCAATGTCTTTTCCCAGTTGGGTCAAACACCCTGAGGCTTAGATAAGATTCCCAACCTTGGCACGGCCGAGTCGGCTAACTATAATACGTAACGTAGGTGCACTTACAGTACACGGGCACGCACCGCGGACGCTGTGCGTGTAATCAAAACGACTCCGGCGCGGCGCGGCGTGTGCACGCGTTCCTATCAGGATCGAAACCATTCCGGGAATGCCAAGAAAATACTAGCCCTCTCTCTCCCGATATGTGGAAGTCTGTCGTTAATGGTAACGTGTTTGTTTCGCACGATAATGTATCGTAAATATTTGTACCGTTTCCAGAAACGTGATTGTATTATAGATACGTTTCGGGCACACGCTTCTTATCTGAACAACCAGTGAAATACATTCGTTCCTTTCCCCGATACTGTTTGCATCCTAATTGTATCTCGCGAGCGTCGATCATCTGAAGAGATGGTCTCCTACACTCCCGGACAAAAAGATAGCACACATTTTTTCTCATTTGGTAGAACAAAGTGAAGAAAATGAGTATTGGGTCTGGGAAAAAGTTCGTGGTGTTTTTCCAGTTGAATTTTACTAAAAAAACGCCACGAACTTTTTCCCAGACCCAATATAATCTACTGAATATCATCGACAATATTATTTACTTCAACAGAATTCTAGAAATGGAAACGTAAATATTGTGGTTCGCAAGTAGGACAAAATGATAGCACGTGTAGTAAATCTACGCTTCCCGGTTACACTGAAGCTCGCGAATTGCGAACAACAACTTCGGAACATAGTTAATAAAGTCCGTGATATTACCTGGTGTTGTATATTTGTTTAAAAAAGGCAAAATGTTATCAAAAATGAAATTAACACTATAATAAAATTGGAAGAAGAACAATATTCAGTGACAAAAGTAGCAAAAATTATGAATAGAAGTCGACAAGTAATACAGTAAAAGCTCCTTCGTTGTCCAAAGGCCGGGGGTTTGAGCGGACAACGACCGTGCCCGGACACTATTTTTGATTTATAACTGCATCTTTAGTCAAACGTCTAGTTAAATGACAAAGAAAAGCATTCGCAGTCAAAAGCAGTCAACTGTCTGGCTTTAAAAAACTCCTTATTTCCTTGCCATATTCCTTTGCTATTGTTCTCCGTTCTGCGCGGGTCTAGACAATCCTGGGACACATCTGGCGACCAGATCCACGCAGGCCTAATCCTCTCGTTGACAGGCAGTGGAGTGGGTAGGCACTGGACAACGATCGTGCCCACGATTCAGGACAACGAAGGAGCGATTACTGTAATTAATTTCTTGAAAAATCCGAAAAACTATAGTAAAAAGAAGAGTACTGGACGTCCGCAAAGTCTAAGTGCCCGGGAACATCGTGCAATACTAAGAGCAGCATCCAATTCTAAGATGACTGCAAGGTAAATTGCTCAAAGTCTTGGTGTAGACACTAATATAAAGAATGTGAGACGTGTTTTACAAAAATGCAAATACATAGAACGAAGAAAATTAAAGAAAAAGCCTTGGTTAACTGTGCAACATAAGAACAATCGGTTACACTTTGCGGAAAAGAATATTCGTATGCGAAAGAAATGGCGAGGAATAATATTTACGCATGAAAAGAGGTTTAACTTGGATGGACCTGATAGTCCGAGTTACTATTTTCACGATATGCGAAAAGAGGAACAGTTTTTGTGTCGTCGGCAAATGGGAGGTGGTAGTGTGATGATTTGATGCGGTATCGGGTACTATGATAAAAAGGAAATCAAATTCATAATAGGAAAAATGAATAGCAAAATGTATTTGGAAATGATTAAGGAACAAATAAACACGTATGCGACCAGAACTGCTGGAGAGAAGTATACTTTTCAGCAGGATAATGCCGCAGTACACACTGCAAAAGTAGTATAAGACTACTTTTCTCGAGAAAAAATTCGCGTTTTAGATTGGCCAGCAAGATCACCAGACCTCAACATTATTGAAAATTGTTGGGGAAATCTTGCCCGAGCTGTATACAGGGTGTCCCAAAACTCCTTCAAGTCGGCCCGGCGCGCCAACTGTCTATTGGTCGACTGTGCCAAGTCGCGCTCTCATTGGTCTGTGTTTTTCGTTAATAACTCCTAAACAAAGCCGCGGCGGTAATTTTTGCAAAGGAAAATGTCGCTCTAAATGACCTAAGGAACCTCCCATTTCCCGGACTTGAAGGAGTTTTGGAACACCCTGTATAGAAATGGCAGACAATTTGGAAATATTGCCGAATAAAAAAAATGTATTCAAGATGAGTGGGAGCAATTAGAGCAAAAAACCATGAAAAAATTGTATAAATCTTTGCCAAAGAGAATGATGGCTGTTATTGAATGGAAAGGAGGAGCCACAAAATATCGCATTAATTATCATCCGTTGATTTACTGTTATACATAATTTTAAGTTAAATGTGCTATCATTTTGTCACACCATATTTCCTTAAAAATTCTTTTTTTTTAAATAAAATTGTATAGACTGGCGAAATTCAATTCAATTTCATTTGTGTCTGTTTATAGAGATATTTTGCAAGAATGTGTAAAAATAAAACCTTGGTTGTAATGTTAAATAAATAAATATTACGTTATATTTAAAGTGTACAATCTTTTTGTCCCGGAGTGTAGAAGTTAACAAAAGTCAAGAAAAGTCGGAAAAATCTTTTTCAGGGCTCAAGGTCATAATTTGATTGAGGATCTTTATGCGAAATAAAAATTGTCTGCATCGATTGTGGGAAGCAAAAATAAAATAAAAATTGTGTGCGCAAATTAAAAATATTAGTACGCGCCATTTTGACGGTTGATCGTTTTATTTGTTATGATCCCGTTTCGATAGACACGCTCGGAAACGGTTTTGTTCGTTCAACGTTGCTCCTCGCTGTATAAAAGGCTGCGCGTCTCGTAATATTCGGTGGAAATTGACACTGCATGGAGGAGGATGTGGTCCTTCGAGTAAAATCGCTAGACATATAATCAGCTGTGGAAACGTAAAATAATACACCGCGGGTACGTAAACGAGGACAGTTAACCGACGAGCTGCGGCGAATTCCACAATTGCTTCTTTATCATGATGCCCGCAGTACCGACGGAATTGCTTTATTACAGGGTTCAATTTGCTTTCAATTTTCCAGAGTCGCTCGCTCTTGCCGGGGCAGATACTCGTCCGTTGATTCACAGCGAGGTCGTTGTTCCTCGAACATTTATTCATTTTTCCTCATTTCTTACTACCGCTGCGCTGGCTGAAAATATTCTGTCAACTCTCGCACGCTCCCCAGAAACAGTTGCATAGAATAGTCTAAAATGTGTATCTCTCCTGTTTTTCTTTCACACTTCAACAAATTACGTTTGATTTGTAACGTTACACTTTAACCGGGCTCAGAGTCACCACTAAAAATTGCTGTACCATTATTCAAAATGTTGTTCACATTATTAAATATATTGGCTTCTAATCGATTACTAAACATTTAATTATTGTATGAGGAATTATACCAATTTCACGTCCATAAAATGTATTCTAGGTCGGAAGAAATGTTTAATTTTCGAGTTAGAATAGTTCCGAGTGCATCGCGGCCTAGGTTGATCTTTTATCTAGAGCCAGGGCCGGCGTGACCTTTTGCGGGGCCAGAATACACATTCAAATTCTATACTTAAATTTCACAATAAGGAATTATTTATTATAAGTACAAAGGATGTTGCATATATTTTTTGTAAGACAAATATTACATAACTTTTCTCGCTTTTTCCGCCGCAAAATCTTTGATTACGTCATCAAAATTGATTGAGTTTACTACTTCGCTTTCTATTGAAAGAATAGCCAGAGATGTAAATCGGTCTTGGCTTATCGATGACCGGAGATAATTTTTTATTAGTTTCAACCGCGAGAAACTACATTCAGCTGAAGCCACGGTTACTGGCGTAGTTAACATTATTTGTAACGCCGCACCGTGGTCATCGCGATCGTTTACATGGGTCATTACCCAACTCGAAGACCCCGATTTTACCGACATTTTTATAGAATATTGGTACCTTAAAGAAATGCTAGTCATCTTTTTTCGCATCCATAATTTGCTTTCAAGGGGCAAAAAATTCAATTAAAGTACAAAATCTGTGATTATATAGGACTTTCGCAAAAAACTATTGACATAGTATAATTTCTCGTAAAAAGTACATTTCTCTGAAAGCGTTCGGATTTTTTGATCTGAAATAGTTTCCAGGATATAAGGACTTCATGGAGTTACACTGAACTTTCGAAAAATGTCTTGCATCTGTTTATGGTATCATCATTCCGTAAAAAGTTAATCGAAATCGGTGTTTTCTAATTGGGTAATTTCCTTAACACCTAATGTCCTCTGCACCCGTGTTGCAGACGTGTCAACGTTTGATGTCAACATTTAATGTCAACGTCTGCAACACGCTGCAATGAAATATTTCAATGCAAAGATGGGAGAGCAAGTTGGAGCAAGTTGTCATCGATTAGTGGATTATGCGATTGCATTATTCACACATACCCGAATATTCAATCTACTATACAGAGGGTCCTGCAAAATGTCTGATGAGTTTTCGTAGACCGCGGGGCCTTTCAAAACGCGAGGCCGGGTTCCAGCGAACGCGCTAAACCTGGCTCGCGCCGGCCCTGTTAGAGCTTTTGATCGTTGAAATACCCCAGTTTTGCGTGATCGAGAAATGGGAACTACTCCCTTAAGCGACACAATAGCTCGGTAATACAGCTTTCGGAACAGTTCGCAATTATCAGCTTATCCATGGTTTTATTGCTCGTCGATGAAGTATAGGCTTTAGCAAAAATAAAAGCCCGGCAGAGACAGAAGTACGCCTGTAAAGCCAGAGCGTCGATTGATTCGGTATCTCTGTATCGGGGGCCATTGGCCATAAATAATGTCCGCGGGATCGTAATAATGACAATGGTTCCGGCTACGTGTTGATCCAGTTGCACGATAACCCGCCAGTAAACCACTGTGACCCCTTCAAACTGCTTTGATGCATTCGCTATAAAGCTGTATCCCTCTACTCTAGGTAATGACAAGACACTTAATCCTGCCAGCCCGCAAAGACACTCTGTCAACAACCCAGCTTCCAACGACACTGAACGATGGTCACATTCTTACGACAGTTTCCCTCCGGTCCCATTAACACTTCGAGTACAGTATACAGTGGGTGTACAAAGTATTCGTACACCTTTTAAAAAATAATAACTTTTTTGTAATTGTACCAAACGACCTGATTTTTTATAATCAATTGGAAGCATTGGTTCGCGACATGATATGCCAAAAAGATTCTCCAAAAATTATTAATTTACAAGGTTACATGCAAACATAAAAAAGGGATTTTTTAAAACTTTTTTATTTGGGCCCTCAATGAAAATTTAAAATGGATGTTTTGTATATCTATGTTAACCAAACGACCTGATTTTTTATGATCAATTACAAGCATTGGTTTACGACATGATACGCCAAAAAGATTTTCCAAAAATTATTCATTTACAAGGTTACATGCAAACATAAAAAAGGGATTTTTAAACTTTTTTATTTGGGCCCTCAATGAAAATTTAAAATATATGTTTTGTAGATCTATGTTAGTTATACACATGCTGAAAATTTCATTGAAATCGATTAACATACACACGAGCCACAAGCGGTTAAAAATGGCGGAAATCGTAATTTTCCACGACTTTTGATCAGTTTCTGGTTGAAATTCACAGAATCGTACATCTTTTGATGGGTGTCGTTTTTTCCTGCGTCAATCGATTTCGATGAAATTTTCAACATGTATATGAACAACACAGATCTACAAAACATATATTTTAAATTTTCATTAAGGACCAAAAGAAAAGTTTTAAAAAATGCCTTTTTTTATTTTTGCATGTAACTTTGTAAATTATAAGTTTTGGAAAATCTTTTTTGCGTATAATTTCGCAAACCAATGCTTCTAATTGATTATAAAAAATCAGGTCGTTTGGTACAATTATAAAAAAGTTATTAGTTTCTAAAAGGTGTACGAATACTTAGTACACCCACTGTACATGCTACAAATTTCATAGAAATTGATTAATTGATTTTCGTCCTATTTTTGCATTTTGATTATATTATTCGGCAAATTCTCACATATGAGAATGATAGTTTCACAGTACATTTTAGTTACAAAGTACATTTTCACTATTTTTTTTCGCAATTCATTAAATATTATCTAAATAGTAAAGGTTGGGAGAAAAATTGAAGTCGTTTGGTCCATTTCTAAAAAATTATGAGACTGGCTGTATATCGCAGTTGTTATGAATATCAGTACATAATTTATGATCGATGAATTTCAATACTACTGCATCGATTTGTTAAAATGCCGTTTCCACAGTGAACGAATTATTGCCATGTTTTGGGGACTTCGCACCGCTGTGGCGACGCGCAACGGGACGCAGAGATTTGTCACAAAGGCGGTTCTCGGGCCGGCTTGCGAATGGTCATAGATAGACACGAAAATTCGTGGTCCGTCACGCCGCGACGCGACGGCGGCGGCCGACGCGACAAGCGTCCTTGCTCCAACCACTCGCGCTACTACCGATGACGTAATCGTCGCGATACCCCGCAATCTTGGCGCCTCGGTAAACTCGTAATATCTATTTTTATCTGGTGGAAGCAGGGGTTCCGCCCCGGCCCGCCCCGTCCCTGCTCGCACACAGCCAAGCCACGGCGGCATCGCACACTTCGACACACCCGTCTTGTGTTCCACCGTCTCTCCCGTTTCTTCTTCTTCTTCTTCTTCTTCTTCTACCTCTATCTCTATCTCTGTCCCACCACCTCCTCTTTCTTCTTCTTCGTCTTCTTCCTGATTCTTAACCTCTAAATTCAGCCTCCACTCGAAATGACCATTCGCGAACCGGGCAGAGTTTTTCGCGCGGCGTTTTTCGTCCAGCGCATACCGTACTCGTCTTAAAGTCCCAATTACTGTGCCATTAGCTAGCTAACTTGTTAATTCACAAATTAATTAATTCGATCTGTTCGAAATTTATATCAATTTCAAACTATTTCTTTTTATTCGAATATTTTTGTGAAGTTCAAGATATTGAACCCTTACCGTACCATTTTCTTTACAGTTACAGTGATTAGAATGTCCGTATTCCGAAAGATGTCGCAAAAGAGAACAGAAATATTGATTACAAAAAGAAAGGCGTTACATTCATATTTGTTAGACTTTGTTAAAATTTTCATGACGAGTCTGACTCGTTAAAATACGGCAACGGGTTCATCATTCACAATACTCTAATCTCTCCGTAACTGTCGTATCGTTCGGTCTGCCGAGCAACAGTTCTAGTAGAGGTGTCACATTCTTTGGAAGAAAGGGAGACTGTGAGGTTCGACGCTTCGACTCTCTGCCTTACATGAGTAATTATAATCGTAATTACATCGTGTTTGGTGTTGCTGTCATTAGAACAACGAAACGAATGCGATGGTAAAAGTTTCATTAAACGGAGATATAAATTAGTGCGAGGTTGACCGATACTATTGCCCTTTCACTGGTCCCCTCAGTGGTGGGGATAACATTTGGACAGTTACGGTAGAGACCTTCGCGACAGCTACGGAGAGAGAATACTGAAATTGTAATTGAAATAAAAGGAACTGTTTTCGTCCCAATCAGTGTGCCTCCAGGTTAATGTGCTTGTATAAAATGATTATCATATTTTTATGTTGAAATAATCACATAAGTTGGATTATCTAGCACCAGAACTCATGGTACACAATGAAATGAAATTATCGGACTTGACAAATGTTGAACACAATGAACAACATAAGCTACTTTGAATAAGCATATTTGAAACTAATCATTTATGCTTTCTCGCTCAGTTCCAAAATTGTATCGTCCGTATCTCAATTATCCTATCATCAGATTAATCATACGATATACGTCCATTCACACAACGCGCATATCGCACATATAGTATGTCCGTTTTAAGTGTCTGCACTTGATTATTTGTATAAGTATCAGAGATATAGCAACGTATTTCAGATGAAAGTAGTTGGTATCGTAGGGGACCTATCGTGATGATGATTGTTTGACCTTGAGATAGCGTTGGTGCGCGCTGTGAAGGTCTCGTTTAAATTTTTAAATGGAACCTTATATTTTAGATTGCAGTTTCTTGTAGCTAGTATCGAGACGTTCTCAAAACACTAATAAACATACAATTAGTGTTATCGGCGCACTGGTTCGATCAATTGGAACATAAGCAAATTTGCAAAATTATCACATGAAATTTAATTCAACGTTTCGGTCTCAATTTAGACCATTTTCAAGAATAGAAAATTTCAGTATTGCGTCTGTAAGAATTAATCAAAGACATTTTTAACTGGTTAGGCAAATGTGTTTTCACACAGGCAGAAAGTAAAAAAAGGAGTTTGAACACAAAAAGTGTGTAAAAACTTACATGCTTATGTGATAATTTTGCAAATTTGCTTATGTTCCAATTGATCGAACCAGTGCGCCGATAACACTAATTGTGGTTTAAACAATTGTCGATCGAGATTCAGAGAACTGTTATGTACTACGTAAACATGAATTTTTCATGAATCGTTGTCGGGTTATTAACCTTCGCCAATATTCTGAACAAACATTTAGACGCGCCTAATGATACTTCTACTAAACATTTTCTTTTCTTTTTTATAGCTCTCCTGATTACTGGGTCTCGCAATGTAATTTTAAATCGCGAATAATAGAAATAATAATAGCGATGTAGCCATAAATGTTACTGAAGAACAGTAGCGTTTGGCTTTCGATCGAGAAAATTTCAATAATTCAGGGGCTATAGTTTCACGAAGACGTATAACGATAAATAAACAATAGGATACGTTGTTTGGCGCTGTTTTGAAGTTCCGAGAATCACCCAATGAAGCTGTCGCTACTGTTTCATCTCGCTTGTTCTCGAGATATATGCGTCTAATTTTCTAGCTTTGTCGAATGGTGAGCGCATGACTAGGTCTGAGCCAACGATAAAAGGAGGTAATTACCTGCTCGGAAACGATCCTCGGCTAAATTGATCCTCTGTAAGACTTGCACTAAAGTGTGAAAGATAGTAGAATTCCAATTCATCGTTCAAACGAAATCTACGTGAATACAATAACTGGAATTAACACTGAAACTACCACGAGGGGTCGAATCACCCATTTTAGATGTATTATCTGACAATTATACACTGTCCAACAAATTTCAACTTTTTTTATCTTCCCAATATACTGTTGGGTTCTTCTTGTAGAGTTTTTTTCATAGAGATTCCGAATCTGTCCTTAATTTTTCTCCTAGATGCACCGTTTTTGAGGAACATGGCTTTGAAAAAGACACCATATTTTTCAACTTTAAACAAATATTGTGATGTTGTTATAAAAGATATTGAATTGTTCTTCACACAGCATGTTTAAAAACATGTTCAAACATGTTTAAACAATCATAATGCATTAATATTATATATCTCTGGATTTGGGAAAGTCTACAGAATCTTTTGCTGTAAAGAACAATTCAATATCTTTTATAACAACATCACAATATTTGTTTAAAGTTGAAAAGTATGTTTTTTTCAAAGCCATGTTCCTCAAAAACTATGCGTATAGGAGAAAAATTAAGAACAGATTCGGAATCCGCGCAAAAAACTCTATAAGGAGGATCCAACAGTATGTATATTGGGAAAACACATTGGTGTTGGACAGTGTTATTGAAATGGTAACGGTGTTTTCATGGGAATTTATTCAATATTTAATTTTTGACTCCAGCATATATTATAGTAAAAATCGCATAAAATATAAATCAATTCAAAAACATCAATCACTTTTGATGGGCGGGGGTAGGTTTAGTGTTATTCAATAGAACAACTTCTCCAAAATTGAACCTGTGTGTTTTATGAAAGAGTTAGAAGTATTAGTTTACTGCAGCGACTCTAGAGGAGGCTACATCGAGTAATTCGATTTTTGATAGCATGAATATATTGACATTTTCCTGGAATTTGAACTGGTTTTCTTCGTCCGATGACTTTTCCGGATTTACCTCGATTGTCGACGAGGCACTAGATTCTTTTCGTTGCATAGTTAACGGTCAATTTTTCCATCTCCATCTGGTCTCTTGTCTACTCTCGAATCTGGCGCCATCATTGTCTCCACGACAGTTGGCGAGACGCGTGGGACTTCCCGGCGACGAGTCGAGTCCTTTATGATACCGCAAGTACGCCCGCAGCCTCTCACCGCGCGCTTTCGACAGGATTGAAAGACCTCTCGTTAATGACATATCTCATTTTATTTCGAGCCATGCCCCGTATCGCGCGCTTCGTGGAACTTCTTCGGAGAAATAAAAGACAACAGTGGCTCCGGAAACTATTGGCGTACTAAATCGACGGTAAATCTACCATACACTGAATGCGACTGACACGTTTCACCTGATGAAACTATCAGAACTGAATTCATTTAGATTTCGCGCGATCTTCGCGAGGTTAATTGTCGTCCGAACAGCAAGTTAGAAGAAATAACATTCAGTTTGGTTTCTGTTTCTTGCAATCGATGCAGAGAATTTTTATTTTGCATAAAGATCCGCAGTCTAGCGATAATGGTTTGACTCTCAAAACACAGCAGCAGAAATAGCGCTAAATTCAAATTTTCCGTTCTTTTCGATGTACTGTTGGGTCCTTCTTATAGAGTTTTTTGCGCTGATTCCGAATCTGCCCTTAATTTTTCTCCTATACACACAGTTTTTGAGAAACATGGCTTTGAAAAAAAAACATATTTTTCAACTTTAAACAAATATTGTGATGTTATTATAAAAGATATTGAATTGTTCTTTACAGCAAAAGATTCCTTAGACATTCCCGAATACAGTGATATCCAATATTAATACACTATGATTGTTTAAACATGTTTAAACATCTTTTGCTGTAAAGTACAATTCAATATCTTTTATAATAACATCACAATATTTGTTTAAAGTTGAAAAATATGTTTTTCTTCAAAGCCATGTTCCTCAAAAACTGTGGGTATTGGAGAAAAATTAAGGGCAGATTCGGAATCAGCGCAAAAAACTCTATAAGAAGGACCCAACAGTATATTGAAAACATAAAAGAAGTTGAAATTTGTTGGACAGTGTAATACAAGTTACACAACACAGCCACGTGGAAGTCAGAGTAAGTAATTTTTTTGTCTTTATTACAGGTGAGACTGGACAGAAGGAATGGTGTACATTAGCATATTGGGAACTAGGTGGTCGAGTGGGTCGTCTTTACCCTGTGGAGCCTTCGACGGTGAATGTGTTCGATTCCCTCCACGATGGTGATGGCCTTTGCTTAGCGAAGCTAGCCGAGAACCATGTTGCACCACCTGCGGTCCAAAAAACAAGGAGCAAAATTGGTCTTGGTAAGAATTCGTTTTCTCATTCCTCGATAACGCGTGCGATGAGGTTTTCCAGTAGTCAAAACGCTAGATAAAAGATGAATCTAGGCCGCGATCGCCCTGGAAAGTCCTATTTTTACGTTTACGTGGCGTACCAGGTATGTAAATATGAAACCGGAATTTTTGTATAGAAAATACACGTTTATTATATGACAATGATACAAAATATTTTATTCGAAGTATTGCCCATCGGTAGCTACACATTTTTCCCATCTCTCTGACAATTTGTGGATGCCACGCCAAAAAAACTGTTCCTCTTTTGAGGCAAACCAGTCATCGAGCCATTTTCGTACATTTTCGTAAGATGTGAAGCGCTGCTCAGCAAGTGCGTGTCCACTCGATGCAAATAAGTAATAATCGGATGGAGCCAAGTCTGGTGAGTAAGCCGCATGCGAAAGTATTTCCCAACTAAACGCCTCATCCGTTTCCTTTACCGGTTTTGCTGTGTGTGATGGTGCATTATTATGAAGCAAAATCACTTTGTGTTGCCTTTTTTGATATTCCGGTCGTTTTTCACGCAAAGCTTGATTCAAATCGATCATTTGTTGTCGGTAGCGTTCAGTATTAACGGTTTCGCAAGGTTTTAGCAGCTCATAATAGATCACACCCTTCTGATCCCAACAAACACAGAGCATTGTCTTCCGTCCATAGCGATTTGGCCTTGTAGTCGATGTCGATGGTTCGCCTGGAGTTACCCATGATCTCTTGCGCTTAGGATTCTCGAAATATATCCACTTCTCATCGCCAGTCACAATTCGATGAAGCAATGACTTTCTTTTGTACCTGGCGAGCAGCATTTCACAAGTGGTTTTTCGGTTTTCCTGCTGTCTTCCATTCAGTTCATGTGGAACCCATTTTCCCATCTTCTGAATCTTTCCCATGGCTTTCAAACGTATGGAGATGGCTTCTCGTGTCACATTTAATTGATCCGCGAGTTGTTGTTGCGTTTGAGCGTCATCCTCACCCAACAATGCTTGCAGATCGCTGTCTTCAAACATTTTCGGTGGTCTTCCACGTTCTTCGTTCCTCACATCAAAATCGCCATTTTTGAATTTTTTAAACCACTCAAAGCACTGTCATTTACCAAGAGCATGCTCACCGTAAGCTTCGACAAGCATTCGATGCGATTCTGCAGTAGTTTTCATCAAATGGAAACAGAAAATCATACGCTGTTGTATGAAACTTGTATGGTTGTGAGTTGAAAATCTTTACCAAATGTCTAAACAAGAAAATGGCGTCAATGACGCGGTTTGACGGTAACTACATTGACAGCTAGAGCCACCTATGGGCAAATACCGGTTTCATATTTACATACCTCGTAATTTGCATTATTCGGATGCGGACAGCTGCAACAGCTATGGTACATGCTTCCGAATAATGGAAATCACTAACAAGATTTTCTTAATGATATCGGCGCACTGGTTCGATCAATTGTTATATATAACCACTATTTTTCAACGTTTCGATCATGTGTCATGTTAAAGGCTATATTTATTATGATAAATTATTTTCTATTGCACTAAGCAAGTAAGTAACGGTTGTTCTTCTTGTTTTAAATTCTCACAATGTTAAATATAGTATTAATTATTAATTTTACAGATTCAATTCTTAAAAATTTTCTTGAGAATGATCTAAAATAAGATCGAAACGTTGAAATAAAGATATTGTGAAAATTTGGAAATAGTGGTTACATATAACAATTGATCGAACCAGTGTGCCGATATCATTAAAAAATCTTGTTAGCAACAATCTACGATCGACATAAGGAATCATTTATAATGGAAATTACGCCTCGTAAACGTAAAAATATGACGTTTGGTAGGTTCAGCGTTGACGAAACGAATCGAAAGTTTGAGGAGAGTAATAATTGCATTGTGTGTTGCAGGTGTAATGCTTAGTCAAGAAGCAGACGGTGTGTGGGCGTACAACAGATCTGAGAGCCCGATCTTCGTGAACTCGCCTACTCTGGATGATCCGGAGTCTAGAACGCTGCTCGTCTATCGCGTGCCTCCAGGGTTCTGTCTGAACATCTTCGACCGAACCAAAATACTACAGCTTCCATATGGCAGTGGTACCGTAAGAACGACCGGTCAGGCCGCAGGTTTCGCCTCTGGTCCTGTCGATATCAACTCCGTCCGTATCAGCTTCGCCAAAGGCTGGGGACCGAAGTACGCGAGACAGGAAGTCACGTCTTGTCCATGTTGGCTCGAAGTTCTCCTAGCGCCATGCAGGTGATCCCTACGACTCGTCGCGAAGGTATTCAGTCTCGTCCATTTGCGCATCTTCCTCCTTCTCGTCGTCCTCGGAGAGGACCAATCTGTGAAAACTGACGCAGCAGCAAACGACGATGCTCCGTCCCGAAAGGCTGCCAACGGATACTCGAACGACGTGGATCGCCGCCAGCAGTCTTACCAAAGTACGCCGCCATACATCCGAGAACAGCGTCGTTTTGTTAACAGAGAAAAACGAGAGATCGCTCGACTAAGAGTGTTTTTATATATTGTATATCCTTGTGCCTGCGATCGGTGGACGCACAGTTTCACGTGGTACTCGATTATTATTCGTAGCATCGGAACTCGTTCAGTTTCCTTTTTGTCGATACCATCCTTCTCGATCGGACGATAAAAATAACTGTTGCACTTTCTTGATAATGTTAAATGAGATTTCACGAGAAAAAAGAAAAACGAAACTATAATAATGAAAAGAAAAAGAAAAAGAGCAAAGCGGAACGTCATCCGCCAGGGTCTAGTCAGTGGGGTATTTAACGTTTGTAAGCGTGACAACGTTCTTTTCGTTTTCTATGTCTCGCGTCGAGACTAACAGAAAACGAGATCGACGCTGTCTGAAGTCACGGAGAGTGCGAGAATACGATTGACACGGCCGATACGCGGCGGGATTAATCTTCTTCGTGGTATCGACGGCACGGATGTTCGAATGTCTACATTGTCTAGCCATGTCCTCGTTTACGATTAATCATTGCACTGCGAGGAAGCAGGAATTTGGGCTTCCGATGAGGTCTAGTCAATGGCGTTTCAGAGCACCGCGACTCGTGTTGCTCGCATGGTTTCCGGATTCATTTAAATTATCAAGAAACGAGAACATCGCCAACAGAATCGAGGGAGGTACATACTTAGGCATTCTACGTGATCCCTTAACGGAAATACTTCTCGATCGTTAACGCGAACGATATATGTATGTATACATATATATATATATATACTTCTAATAGAAATTTCCTTCGAACATTGTCGAGCTCATTGTAATCTGCTAGACTTAACGACATCATCGTCAGCTAATCGAACGATCCAATCAGACCGATTCGACGTCGATGAATGTTCGTCGCGAATTCTACTCGTAGCGTTCGCGGTTCGACGGAGATCAGCGTGCTCGATCGTATACTATGTATGTTGCGTTTACGTTTCAAATTATCGTGTACCACTAGAGTGCTGCGATTGTCCCCGGATCGTCGTTCGGTGCTGTACGTACAATAACGTGTACATACACTGTGCCTTCCCAGCTTCCTTCGTGGTGCAATGCGTGCGAAAGAAAAAGCAATGTGCGTGCGAGTGCGTGGCGCGTGTACGCGTGTGTCCAAGAGAACGGGAGAGTGAGTGATCGAGAAGTTCGTGTGCCAGCTAACGGTTTGCATCGAAACGCCCGAGAGCTTCGTAACTACAGTAATACGATACTGTGATAAACAGACTGCGGATCTTTATGCATTTATGGCTTATCAAAATTTTCAAACGATGCTGGAGTATTGAATTCATCAGAATTTAGTACGATTTTTATTTCTTTTCGATCTACAAATGTACTATTACTAGACTGCGGATCTTTATGGAAAATGAAAACTGCCTGCATCGATTGCAAGAAGTAGAAACCAAATTGGATGTTGTTTCTTCCCTTAACGATTTTAATAGAAGAGAAATCTACTCGATTTCGCTATAAATGCGTGAAGATCCGCAGTCTAATTATTACAAATGAAAATAGAATTTTATTTGATACCAGTTTCTTAAAATTTGTCTACAAAAATTGAAAAATCGCATAAACATCAGCAGTGTAGTGATAAAAACTCAACCCAGGTTTCTTTCTCCTCCTCCTTCTCCTCCTCGTCCTCCCCACTCCTCTCCCCGTCAAGTTATTCGGACGTGTTCAAACGATGCACCGACAAAGAAAGCAATCTACTTGTTAAACGTGTAACATTGTACGCAAAAGAAAACGGAAACGAACACAACGCTGGAATAAAACGAAACAGATCAAAAAGCGAGAAAAAGAAGAAACAAATTCTAACGATTACGGTCCATAGGTAGGCGCGTTCACATTTATAAGAATTCTACTGTTTTTCTCGGACTAATTTTGCTACGAATTTTCAACGACGCGGAAGATTGGCGCGTGCGAGTGATACGTTTTACAAAATTTTATCGTGCGCGCACGCGAGAGAGAATGAGAGAGTGAGAGAGTGCTCGCCGAAATCCGCCGTCACGGTTCAGCGATTTCTGAACACCGGAAACGACACGTGACTGCGAGGAAAGCGAGAGAGTGTACAAAAAGAGTTTGGAACGATGATGTTGAACAGTACACGTAGATACGGTGTAACATGTACCACCACCAGTCATACGTATTCATTCATACGCGAACAACACACAGTTACATGCACACACAGCGAATACACACACACAGAAAGAGAGAGAGACATACACGTACACACGAGGCATGTATAGAACGCAATCGACTGATCGAATAGTTTTCTTTTCTCGTTCGAGCCGGTTAGTTACTTTTCGTACAACCGCTTTTGTCGGTATCAAAGCGGACGTCTGATTACGTATGGATCATATGGTGTCCGTTTGCGGGACACGATTTCGCGTATGACACGCCGAACGATATATTGTGATGCGTATACTGTGTCGCTTAAATGTTATATATTGATTATGTATACGTACGTATACAGAAATGTTCATAGGTAACTAGCTATATCTACTGCAACGGTGTGGGTCCCGAGACCTGTACGCGAGGCTTCCGAAAGCATCGTCGTTCAGAGCGCGCCTAACGGCGATGTTAGGTCAATTCTACGGAGTACTGTTCGAGCAACGTTTGTCTCGAGCGAGAAAAGGAGGGAAAATAAAGCGACGCTTTCGGCTTGCGAATCGTCTCGCGTACAGGCCTGCGAGAACCGTCGACGAGAAAGAATTATTCTGTCGGAGACAGTCGTCCAGTCCGTGGACAGCTACGTTGCTTTTTATAGTCCTTTTTTCACGGCTCTAACCTGCTACTATAGTCGAGGTTGGCTCACCGCTGGAATAGAACCAAAACCGCGTGCGATCGTTTCCGAAGAAGCGAGTTTTCCTCGCAAGAGAGAGAGAGTGCGTGCGTGTGCGTGTGAGATAGAGTGTCTGTGTGTGTGTGTGTGTGTGTGAGAGAGAGAGAAATGATCATTCTTGGAGTGAACGCGGAGCGCAACACACGACGACCCATATAATTTGTACAAAATATTTTATTTTCTTTCGTAAAGATTCGATTAAAAATAAGTTTACTTATTTTGTGAATTATATCACCCTTATTCGCAGTCGGATGCAACAGATCGAGGCGGCTTACGACACGCAGTATCTACTCAGCATTACGCCCAGGGCCGGCGTGACTTTTTGCGGGGCCCGGTTCAAACATTTTGCGGGGCCAGAGTACACATTCAAATCCTATACTTAAATTTCACAATAAGGAATTATTTATTATAAGTACAAAGGATGTTGCATATATTTTTTGTAAGATAAATATTACATAATTTTTCTCGCTTTTTCCGCCGCAAAATCTTTGATTACGTCATCAAAATTGATTGAGTTCACTACTTCGCTTTCTATTGAAAGAATAGCCAGAGATGTAAATCGGTCTTGGCTTATCGATGACCGAAGATAATTTTTTATTAGTTTCAACCGCGAGAAACTACATTCAGCTGAAGCCACGGTTACTGGCGTAGTTAACATTATTTGTAACGCCACACCGTGGTCATCGCGATCGTATACATGGGTCATTACCCAACTCGAAGACACCGATTTTACCGACATTTTTATAGAATATTGGTACCTTAAAGAAATGCAAGTCATCTTTTTTCGCATCCATAATTCGCTTTCAAGGGGCAAAAAATTCAATTACAGTACAAAATCTGTGATTATATAGGACTTTCGCAAAAAACTATTGATGTAGTTTAATTTCTCGTAAAAAGTACGTTTCTCTGAAAGCGTTCGGATTTTTTGATCTGAAATAGTTTCCAGGATATAAGGACTTTATGGAGTTACACTGAACTTTCAAAAAATGTCTTGCATCTGTTTATGGTATCATCATTCCGTAAAAAGTTAATCGAAATCGGTGTTTCTAATTGGGTAATTTCCTTAACACCTAATGTCCTCTGCACCCGTGTTGCAGACGTGTCAACGTTTGATGTCAACATATAATGTCAACGTCTGCAACACGCTGCAACGAAATATTTCAATGCAAAGATGGGAGAGCAAGTTGGAGCAAGTTGTCATCGATTAGTGGATTATGCGATTGCATTTTCCACACATACCCGAATATTCAATCTACTATACAGAGGGTCCTGCAAAATGTCTGATGAGTTTTCGTAGACCGCGGGGCCTTTGATAACGCGATGCCGGGTTCCAGCGAACGCGCTGAACCTGCCTCGCGCCGGCCCTGATTACGCCGAACCGGATGTACAGTTGAAGGTGTACTTTGATTGTTAGACTTTGTTTAAAATCTTCATGACGAGGGTGACTCGTTAAAATACGGCAAGGGGTAATTCATCCGCAAGGAACCAACGAATTCTTGGCCATTATTAACAGGGGAAGAGTGTGAACGATTGGTCTGATTGTCCTAAGACACCCTGCCATTGCAATAACATTTTGAAAGTGGCTCCATAAGTGAGAATTTTTCTTTTGAACACACTACCTACCTCGTTGTTTCTCGTTCACTATGTTGTGTTTTATAGTTAAAAGAATTATCCTGCCGTGTACCCTCTTGCTGAATAAACTGATTATCAATTACCACTTGAAACGGAACCGTGTAGTGGCACACGAGATGTTTCGTTCACGAGTAGCAATAATGTTTGCAAGTTATGTTCGGTCTGTACCGCCATCCGGTTCTATTGAACGAGCTGCGTTCATTCACTTCGTAAGTATCATTATAGTAGCAAAGTGCCTGAGATTGTTAAATTAAAAACTAAGATCGTTCTATTTCTCTTAAAATTGACGAAGCAACTTTGTGAAAGAGTTTCGAAAGGTATCTGTTGATACCTTCATAAATATGTATAAAGACGGAACGACAGAAGACTTGCACGTTGGAAATCAAAGATTTTCTTACGGAACATTGCTTAAATTATTACTAGATTGCGGATATGTATGCAAAATAAAATGTTTATACGCATCATTTACAAGAAAGTTCTTTTAACGTTCCATACTTGAATAAATAACTTACAACAAAGGCATAAGACTGGAATGTTTGTTTCAAAAATTTATTTTCTATAACATTCGCGCAACGTGCGTTTATTCGTTCACACACTTGCACTATAATCACAGACGAGATATAGGAATAGACCTGACACCCAATGTATTTTGGTGTCCGTCGATATTGGTGCGCTAACGCCCCAGGATGACTTCCTTTGAGTCCCATTACCATTCAGTGTCAACACCTTTATAGAATTAAAAAGATGTATTATTATTATTTCTAGGAGCACAATATTTATAGCCAGTTTAATCGCAAATTATGGATAAAATTTAAAGAAAATTATTGCTTTCACTGGCATTTTAAGGTGCCGGTACTATAGATTCCTATGGACACCAAGTCCCATAAGGTGTCAGGTCTATTCCTATATCTCGTCTGTGCTATAATAGTGCCATTAACATGTTCCATTTTTATAGATACAGAACATCCCACACTTAGCTCAATTCAACCACATTGAAATGAGTTCAAAAATGAAATTTGAATCGCTAAACTGGCATAGATTTAAATATGTAGTATGAGACTATTGTCTAATAATGCATAAATTCAAATACTAGTTATCGAGATCTAAGAACTTTTACTAGTAATGCTGACGTTGTTCAATAAATAACGAATTCGAACTTCGGAGAAAATCTTTTATAGATGAGAAACCTTATACCGTAAAGGAAATCGTGCAAACATTAAAGAAATATGAGATCGATTTGCGAGGTTTATCGCTTATATAAAAAATCGAGGTTTCGTATTTTCGTGGAATCTTAATAGTCAATCAAAATCGAAATAAAAGAAGGAAAAATATAATGTGAACGCAAGTTTTCGTACGAGGATAAAATTTAGTGGCAAACGCTAGTTTGTCTGTGCTCGTTCATTTCATAGAGACGCTCGTATAGTGATACGAATAATAGAGAACTATGTACCACCGTTTGTCAAAAGCAACGCTTCAAAGAAGTGTCTGAAATAAACGATTCGAGAAAGTTTCTTGAATATTCGGAAACCACCTTAAACTACCTTTATGTGATTAAACGATGTTTTATATGTAAAAAGAAATACAGCTATAGATTTTATTTACATAAAATTGTATGAAGAACGATATAAATAGTTTTCGTTGCGGTAAAGTTTATCGTTCTATCTAATGATTGACAAAGTGAAAGATATTGGTGATACGTAATGAGAATGACATGGAATGGTCGATCAATAAATTGCGATGACACATTGCAATTAGCACAGTAACTTTTCTCTATTCCTTTTCACGTGGTTCAGCTATTTTTCCTTGGTAACATCAGTGCTAATAGACCTCCAACTGGAATTGATTAAATGAAACGTAATTTTATAGCAGAAAAATCCTAGAATACCAGTGAAATATCTGTAGTTGTCAGGAAGAACGCCACATGTCGCATGCTTTCACTGTTTTTCACTATCGAGATATTTCAAATTTTTTGAAATTGTGCGACACGCGCGGCGTTTTTCCTGGCAACCGCAGATAACAATTGAAGCCACACTCACGGATCACTAGACTGCCGACCAAGAAAATTGGTATCTCGCAGCTAATGTCGAGCAACATTCCGAAAGCCAAATTGCTGGCGATCGCCCCGATTCTGCCAAAGAAGGTCATCATACAGATGGCAACGGCGCCCACGTGCGTCGGAAATATGTCGACCACGATACTCCCGATTACGAAATTCGCGGTGACTATTGTCAATGAGAACACGCAGGTCACCATAAGTATCTGCAGGGAGGATTGAACGAAGTAGATCGCGAAACCGAATACGCCTGCCAATAGCATAGTTGTCACTGAAAAATAAATAAATAACGTTAAATAAACCCCTTTTTTTCGAAATAAAACTTGTCGATCGAGGTAAGCAGCAATTACAAACAACATTGTTTTACTGTCCGATTAATGTAATTGTCCATTTGTGCACGTTTGTTTGCATACCTGGAATTGTTCGTCGACCAACACGATTGGCCAGATAACCAGACGCGACATTGCCAAGCAAGCAGAACGCGTTGATAGTCAGCGAATTAATAAAAACCATTTCGTCCATGTGAGGCTTGCATTCGTTGGTGGCAGTAGGCAAATCGACTATGATATTATTTAAGGCAACATTCGGGTCGTTCTCGTCGATTAATCTGCACACGCTCACTGTCTGGTTCGGATGAAGAGTTTGGTAGTTCTCGAAACGATTGAAGAGCTCTGGCAACCATAGCCCGAAACCATAATATCTGAAATGTAATTCGATTATTGAGTCATTGAGCCTTTATAATTTCAGTAATTGTGAAATAAAAAACCGGGAACCGGTCATTTCACCGGTGGTGATAGGTTTAGCGTTAAGGATATTCTGGAGGTACAATGGGAGACAGAAGTACAAGAAATTCGAAATCCATCAATATATTGGCAATGAAAGCCATTCATGAGTATATTTTGCATTAAACTTTTGCGAATACTGTACCCTCTGTAGCTATATCCAGTGGTCTACACCAGGGGTGTAAAACTTCTTTTGGACAGGGCCAGAACGTATAATTTTTAGGCTAGGGGGCCGGGTAGCAAGCTCGAAGATATTTAAATATATGGGTAGCTAATTCTACTCATAGAGCAACGAACAAAACCAGGTCCAAAATTTTTTTTATCAGGAAGTGATATTTTTACATGTTTTTTATTTTACGTAGTTGATTTATTTTTTCGTGTTCATTAATCTCGCGGGCCTGATTAAAAACAGGCGGCGGGCCGTAGTTTGCCGACCCCCTGGTCTACACTTGTCGCGCTTCCATGCTAGTGAGAGACAACACGATTTTGACGTTTTGTAACAGTTTATAATTTTTTTGCTCTGTAACTGTTTAGTCGATCCTAATAAATTTTCAACATAATTAATTACATAATTTTTACTACATATAAAAGAAACCGGAGTTTCTAGTTGCGTTTTTTCAAGGTTTAAATAGGGTTTGAAGTGGAATTGTATGAATTCTCCACAAGAAGATGTGTTAAAATGCGCAAACTTTAAGTTGCTATAATTCTTAAACGGTGCAGTGAATCGAACCCAAACTTTGGTAATTGCATCAATTTAGTAAGAATTATATCTTGACAAATTTTCAAAAATGTTGCGTTTTTATATTACCTCGAGAACATCCTTAAATTGCACCTATTCGTTTCATCCTCACTCAGATTCATTGATCATAAATCCGTAGTCTAATTATTTACATTATAATTTACTGTTTGAATCAAGTTAAACAGCAAGAGAGGGGCGTCTGTGAATGAAGACACTTACCCAAACATATTCGTGAAATAAATGGTCCAACTGAGAAGCGCGTAGTTCAAAAGTGGCGGTGATGCAAGGCAACGCATTTGTTGCCAAATTGTTTTCAGTAACTCTGTCAGCACTCCAGATTTCGAGTAATTGGACATATTGCTATCAACATTGACCGTCTCATCGGGTAATAAAATTTTTACCTAAATAACAAATGAATGAACATTTAATTTCCTTTTACTTATTTTATAAGCCTAATACTTACAGGGTAATCGTCCTCGTTATTTCCCGTGTTTATCGCGTAGATCTTTCGCAAAATCATCAACGCCTCTTCGGTTCTGCCTTGAGAGACCAAGAATTTTGGACTCTCCGGGTATCGTGTAGCTATCAGAGTTACCATTAACGTTGGCACGCCAACAATGGCCAAGAAAAGCCTCCAGGAATTGTATACAATTCCGTGGAATTGAAAAGATATCGGCAACGGTATGATTAGCCACGCTAAACCTACACAGAAGACAAAAACTATTATTTCTACACTCTACACCAGGCCTGGCCAACCCAAATGATTTCACGGGCCACTTTGATGACGCGTAACATTATAGCGGGCCGCACTTTAGGTAAACATGCTTTTGAAAAATGTAATACGAATACAAAATGAATAAAACTTTATTGTTATACTATGATTCAATATAATCAACTCTCGAGTTTTTATTAATGAGATATTTGTTTATCCTTTCTTTCACTTAATTTTTGTAAATCTACATTTATGTTCGACGTTGCACATCTTTTGTTAGCTGGTTTTCTAAATTGGCATCAAATAATGAAGCACGTGAAGACCTCGTTGTAAATTTCATCTTCGAAAAAAATGTTTCACAAATATATGTGGATCCAAAAGCACTTACTAATATGAGTATTGTAAATATTAATTTTTGATATGGACGCAAAAAATTGTTTCACTTCATTGTTGCACTGCAACTTGATTATATTATAATTATAAATCGATTATATTATAACAATGACACTTCATTTATTTAATATTTTTTCTATACATACAACGAGAAACAAAAGTTTCAATAGAAATATAAAATCGCCCGGCGGGCCGCACAATTAACGTGGCGGGCCGCGGGTTGGCCAGGCCTGCTCTACACTCACCAATAATGTGGAACGATGTATTTCACATCCGTATGCTAAGAGCTTACACTTTAGAATTGCAACGTTTTTATCACGAAAAAGTTTATTTGATTGTAATTATAATTAAATTTTTATTTTATGTACTTTGATAGTGTTAAATACTTGTTCCCTTCAATATTATTGCGTTTTTATAAATCATCGACTTCTTCTCATTAACTGTGTAAAATCTGTGATCTACTTTTTTATACATTAAGTAAGCCTGCACTTTTCCCATTTTTTAAAGAAGTTTGAGAAGATGTTGAGGAGAAGTACAATAGAAGTAGAAAAAAATGATAGGGTCTTCAAAAATGTCAATTACAAATTCCAGGTTTTTAGGTATGCAAGCTAATTACCGTACGAATGCGAAAACAATGACTCGCGTCATTGAATATCAGGTTTATTTAAAGAAGAAAGTATTCGAGTTACCTGGCAGTATTAACCACGATAGTGTCCAGAAGAATCCAACGTAACAGATGGCTTTCACCCTTTGTTTCTCTGCGTGGAATTCGCCGAGATACGAGTAAACTAATGAACCAGGAGCTCCGATGCTGAAAAATAGACAACGGAATTATGTGTAAAAATACGTACTTTCTTTTGATTCTACTGAATTCGAATTCTGAATTTGAATGACTTTATTGTGTCGCCTATTCTTTTGAGAAAATACGTATGCATGCACTACTTTAATTTTCTTAAAGAACTAAAATTTCGGTAGACTTTTTTTGGTTTTATACTCGTTTCAGAGAGAGAGACAATAATACTTTTAAGCTATGTCCACAGGGAGTAAAGACGAGCAACTTTCAGTTGACGTTGCATGTATTTTGAAAATGGCGCCGCTTTTACCAAACAAAAGAAGAAGACAACAAAAGGCGACAAAAATTGTGTGAACGAGAACACTGAGAACGTAGCTTTAGATTTCAACGTGACAATTAGGGACACTTACAAAAATCCGCTGAGAGCTCTGAAAATCAACAGTACTTCGAAGCTTTGAGACAGACTTCCTCCGATCGCTAAGACGCTGTCGCACATCATTGTTAAGAGAAGAATGTATCTCCTGCCATACGCGTCGGCGAACACTCCCCAGAAAAGAGCACTGAAAACTCCACCTAACAGAAAAGAATTTCTAATGAAATCTCCTTAAACATCTTACCGATTAGTATCAATCGCGGTAAAATGAATATTTTCTTTTATTTACTTATTTTTATTATTCCTATGATAAGCCTGTCGCCCAGCATAATCTTTGTGATGTAATCATTTTCACAGAAACTATGAGAATTCCTTAAACATTTCTTCGATTAATATCAATTACGATAAAATGAATCTTTTATTTTATTTGTGAAATGAGCGCAGCTCTCTCTCTCTCTCTCTCTCTCTCTCTCTCTCACACACACACACACAAATTATGGCGCCTATCTCTCCGAGCAACAATCTTAGCCACAATATTAATCGACTGTAATAGCTCGAGCAGAGCGAGTGGGATGTTATATAAAAACTGTTCTTCAATTTTGCTAATGAAATAAGTGCTATCGAACGGGCCTAGTACGCTGCAATTAGTGCGTACCGATCGAAAGAACTCGTATTCCTATGATTCAATGAAACAGACCTGACCGCTGCGGATTTTATGCACTTATGAAAAAACTGATGTATGCATAAATGTATTATTTTCTACTTACTAAAACTAGCGAAGAAATAAAGAACTTTTTACTTGTCTCTTATTTCTTATAATTAAGTAGACTGCGATGGTCATGCATTTTCCAATTTTTGTCGACAAGTTTCAAGCAAGTGGAATTGAATAAAATCCTATTTTTAATGGGAGCAGCCTTTGTAGATCCGAAGCAAATGAAAATTGTACAAAATTCTATCGTATTTTATATTCTAGCCTTTTTTTCCGCAGTCTACTTATAACATTGTCCAACAGCCAAAAACGATATCGATTCTCATTATGCAACTCTTATAGAGTTTTTTGCGCTGATTCCGAATCTATTTTCAATTTTTCTCCTAGACGCACAGTTTTTGAGAAATTTGAGTTAGAAAAAATGAGATATTTTTCAACTTTGAACAAATATTGTGATGTTATTATAAAAGATATTGAATTGATCTTTATAGCAAAAGATTCCTTAGACTTTCCCGAATACAGTGACATCCAATATTAATACATTATGATTGTTTAAACATGTTTAAACGATTGTTTAAACATGTTTAAACGATCATTAAAGACGGAGAGACACTACTTTCGCACCAATTTTTGAGGATATTTTTGAATTTATCTCAAAAAATAAGGGTCCAGCGGAAATTCGAACTATACCACGCGATAGAGCAGACTTTTATCTTGAGAAACCACCCTTTCAAGTTTGAGTTTGAAAAAATGACATATTTTTCATCTTTGAACAAATATTGTGATGTATTATAAAAGATATTGAATTGATCTTTACAGCGAAAGATTCCTTAGACTTTCCCGAATACAGTGATATCCAATATTAATACATTATGATTGTTTAAACATGTTTAATCACAATTTATCACTGTATTCGGGAAAGTCTAAGAAATATTTTGCTATGAAGATCAATTCAATATCTTTTATAATACATCACAATATTTGTTCAAAGTTGAAAAATATTTCATTTTTTCAAACTCAAATTTCTCAAAAACAGTGGGTCTAGGAGAAAAATTAAAAACAGATTCGGAATCGGCGCGAAAGACTCTATAAGAATTGCATAGTGAGAATCGAAATCCTTTTTGGCTGTTGGACATAATTAGACTGCGATGTTCATGCATTTTCCAATTTTTGTCAACAAATTTTAAGAAAGTGGAATGAAATAAAATCCTATTTTTAATGGGAACAGCCTTTGTAAATCCGAAGCAAATGAAAATTGTACAAAATTCTATCGTATTTTATATTCTATCATTTTTTTCCGCAGTCTACTTATAATTAAGTAGACTCTCGTTTCGTAGACTTAATTTCTCGATAATGCAGGCGATGGGGTTTTTCAGTCGTCAAAAGCGGTAGATAAAAGATCAATCTAGGCCACGATCGCCTTCAAAAGTCCTATTTTTACGTTTACGAGACGTAATTTGCATTATTCGGCTTCGTGTAGCTGTCGCAGCTTTATGCTTCCAAATAATGCAAATTACGTCTAGCCCCTTAATGTGCAACATTTTTATTTTGAATGGACAGCTAGTAGCGATCCAAGGATTATCAAAGCAGATCTTCGAACCAGACTCACTAGATGAGGGGAATTTACTCGAATTGAGGGGAAAGAGTTACCCTCTCTCTGCCGGTAACGGATCAGTCACGTGACATTGTGACACATGAACGATAGAGACGAAAAGTGTGGCGATGGGGGGGGAATAGTGTCGTAGAAGGGGAAGGTAGAGTGGGGACACAAGTCTTAATCTGGCGATGCTGCTTCGAACAATGTCACAAGTGGTTGCAGAAGAACGAAATGTTGTTGATCATGCAACAGTCGTTGTTCGACGTTTAACTGAACCTGACAAATGAAGCAATACATATAGGTTTAGAATTCAAGATCAGAAACCAGAATTATTTTTGCACCAACCTATTATTACATAATGCTTTCAAATTCCAACTTGGCAAAAATAATCACGAAGATCAGTGCACCCGGAAGTCTTGTGACGTCAATGATGCTCGCAACGAAAACTAAATTTTACCGGTTTGCACGTGTCATAGAATTTATATTATAATAGATCGAAAACGTTGTCTTACCCACGAGGAACGCCACGTTGAGAAGACCTTTCTGTTCGGATGATAGTTTCAAGTCGCACTCTGCGGAAGGAAGAATGTACGCGTTGATGCCGTTTTGACATCCAACGCAGAGAAACATGGCGCCGCAAAGCAGCAGAAAACCATAGTGAAACCTTCCATACCCTGGAAATTGTAAATCAAATTCAGCGTAACGTCGACACCGTTGGGAAACTGTTCCATGTAACCCTTTGTACTCTATTTCTTCCTAGCTAGAATATTTCCATTCCCTATGATTTTTAAAATTTTATGGACATGAAATTGGTATAATACCCCTCATACAATACCTAAATATTTAGTAATTGATCAGATACGGATATAGTTATGTAGTAATGTAAACAATATTTTGGATAATGGCACAGCAATTTTTATTCGAATGCTAAGGGTTGAATTAACCAAGAGTACTACAGTGTTTGTAAAATTGATTCGAATTTGTTGTGGTACGTATGAAAAGAAACCATAGACATTTACTTTTAAATGGCTAACTGAACCTTCGAATCAACGAAAAGTACTGTAGTAATTATCAAATTAATTGTTAGTTATCGTAACACGTAAAATCCACCTAACTATAGTTTTATTTGTATGCTAACACATTTTGAAAAAATATATACATTAACTCTCCATTAAAGAAAATAGTTTTAATGAAATATACGGATTCCTTACCGCAAAGTTTAATAGCTTTCTCAAAGTCCGCAGTTCCTTCTTTATGTCCTCGGTTATTTTCTGGAAATAAATATCGATTGTACAGTAGATTACATTTATTTATTACATTACAATTATACATAATATGATATAAATTTATCGTAAAATTTCCGCCGACATTTCTGAGAAATTTTCCGCGCACCGAGTGGAACATTACCGTTTTTAAGTAGTTTAGAGTCGTTTTTAATCACTAATAGCACAATGAAGATAGTGACACCAGCAATTGATGGTAAATGCACGATGCGCGTTCAAGTCGATTAGTCTTTGCGAGAGGCCGAGATAGCATCGATTCGAAAACTATATTAAAAAACGTGAAAGATGTTGAGAGTCTACATTAAAAAGATTTAAAATAAATATTTTACCACATTGCTATAGGGAGTATTTGGAAATATGCTATAACATTTTGCACTATAGCACAATAATATTCGTGAATCTGTTATATCTGATATATCTGTGATATCTGTTCAGTATAATAGGTCAGTGGCCCTGGTGAGAAAAGTTAAGGGAGATAAAAATACACGAAAGTGGAAGGCTGGAGACAGTATAAATGGCTGATCGAATTTTTAGAGGCGAAGCTATGGGTGTGTCAGTCGACGATATCGCGTGCTTTTCCATTCTTCCGAATAGAAAACAGCTTACCGTCTAAACAATCGGTCGCAACCATGAATAGTGCAACTACATTTACACATTACGGAACTCTGTTGATCCCTTAATCATACAATCTGATAACCATACGTTCAGTCACGTTGCGAATGTCATTCTCGTGCGTATTACTACGCGCATGCTGTTGGTCCCCCCGGCAGAAATTACGAGCAAGTGTGTTTTAAACGTCTTAAAACTGTTTGGTAAGGTATTATAGAGCAAACACAAACGTTTCAGGAGTATAGCTCAATAGCTTCGCATAATTTCAACCGAATTTTCGAGGTGTCCAACTGAAACTTACAGTGAGTCACAAAATTATTCGCCCACTCTTCAAAAGACGATAACTTTTTTAATATTGTACCTACTATACGATTTGAACTTTTTTGGGAAGCTAGAGCAAGTAGTTTGCTACAGGATGTGAAAAAAATTTTCAAAAATTGCAATAGATCGGAATTGTAGAAAAGATACTAATAGTTGCATTTTACAACTTTTTTATGTGGGCCTATATCGAAAATTTAAAAGATACGTTCTGTCGATCCGTGTGAATTAAACATATTCTGAAAATTTCGTCAATAATCGGTAGACGTTACAATGAGCTACAAACGTTTAAAGATGGTAAAAATTGCAGATTTTCACGATTTTCGGCCTATGATTGCAGTAAATCTAAGGGTTCTTATATCTTTCAATCAGTGCCGGATTAAGCCAGCGCGGGGCCCGTAGCAAATGTTATCACGAGGCCCTAGGCTTTGTACCAGTGCCGCTTGCATGAATGACCTTTCCTTTCTTTAGCAGAAATATTGTTAATGTTTCGGCGCCCCTTCGATGAAGCGCCCGTGTGCGGGGTCCCTTTTTGTATGGAGCGGGGCCCCCCAAAGCGCGGGGCCCGTAGCATTTGCTACTTCTGCTACGGGGCTTAATCCGGCCCTGCTTTCAATGCCTGTGATTTTTTTCCGAATCAACCGATTTCGATGAAACATTCGCAGTGCATATAATTGACACAGATCTACAAAACTTAAACTCTTTAAATTTTCAATATAGGCCCACAAAGAAAAGTTGCAAAATGCAACTTTCCATATTTTTTCTACAATTCTGATCAATTGCAATTTTAAAAAAAATTTCTTTTCACATCCTGTAGCAAACTAATTGCTCTAGCTTCCCAAAAAAGTTCAAATCGTATAGTACAATATTAAAAAAGTTATCATCTTTTTAAGAGTGAGCGAATAATTTTGTGTCCCACTGTATATTCGGAAATACCGTACTGTACAGAAATTGTAAGACACCATTCGTGGCTTGTTCGTATCTTGAACAAAATGTAATTTATACAAATGCCGTGCTTGTTAGTAATAAATTATTACCAAACTGTTGATCTTTATACAGAATAAAAATGTCATAACTTACTGTCAGGAAGTACTAAAAATTGTGGAACAGAAGAGCGGATAAGTACTATTGGAATACAATTTGTCGCGTGTGCGCGTAAACGGCCAAATTGTGGGGCGATTAGAAGAACAATTGCATTTCGACATTTGAACAAGTTCGATTGTGTATCTGCATATGCATTCAGATGCGCGCACCTGCTGATCGGTTTGCACATTCTTCTTTCAGCGAGCAAACAAGGATCGAAACGGCGAACGAAAACTGTCACGATCATAATAGAAGGAAGTAATTATGGCGAGTTCGGTAATAATTATCTCGATGATGTTCCGCTTGATCTTTGATCTACAAAGGCGTGCAGCAACTGTCGCCGAGTTCCGTGAAAGAACGTATTTCTTTCGATTCGGGAACAGCGTGCGCGCTAACGTTTCACTTCTCGTTAAATGTTATCAAATGTAATTACTAGACTACGGATTTTTATGCAGTTTTAAGAAAGTAAAATAAATATAAATCGTACGAAATTCTGTTGAATTTAATGCTCCAGCATTTCTTGAACATTTTTAGAAGCATGGCATGAAGAAATTGTCTGGGTGAAATATAAAACAGTAAAAGATTAGAAAAATCGAAGAATACCGTTGCGATGTTTTCAATGTAAAACATCTATTAAGCGCCGAAATGAATTTTGTGATTTAACCCCTGCTGCCTACAATTGTTGCAATACATTTTTATTTTTCATAAAGATCCGCAGTCCAGTAATTACTCGAGTCCGCTGGAGTTTAATATCTAACTGAACGTGAACAACGCATGCGAATATCGGTGAATATTATCGTTCCGCTTACGAAATGCAAGAACCATAGAACAATTGCTTCCTATCTTTAACAATTGTAATACTTTGAAAACAACATATGGATGTCCTTAAATCGTCTTAATGTTTTTACTGTTTTAAATTACATCCACCCATTTTTGTCATAAATGCATAAAATCCAGAAACCATTCGAATTTCATCGAACTACAGCTAATGACGTAGAAAGATACAGCCAGTATGTTTCAATCAGCCGAAATTGAAACGCAAATGAACACGTTTGGTGTTCACCGTTGACGTACAGTATCTGGTATCGCACATTTCTGCACACCGATAAATGCAACGAATCCAAATACGATTAATACGTGTTTGTTTGAACAACGTACGCAATTGCCGTCAATGACACAATAACACGTTTGGCGAAGCACGTTTTCGTTTATCTTTCCGTATTGTTATTAAATACCTTAGCATAACATTTCCTCGAGGCCACTCTGAAAAATTGGTCATTTTGCAACAAAGAATAATAAATACTGTCCAACAAATTGTAAGTTTTGTTGTGTTTTAAGAACTACACACCGTTACCAAAAATTGGACAGCGGATCTTATGCATTTGTGACAGGAATGAATAGGTGCAATTTGAGACAGTAAAAACATTAGAACCAATTAATCATATTAAGAAAGAAAATCAATTTCTATTTCACTCCAGTTTGTTGCAATTCCAGTAGAAAATTTTACCAATAACATATGTATTTTTATAACATCGTGGTCATTGAAACATGTGTAAATAACATTTCATTTGGAATATAAGCAAATATGTATTAATAATATTCTTCGGTAATGATTGCCATTTAAGAAATAGTAATAATCACAGTCATTGTCATCTCTATTTCATTAATTCTTTACCGTTAATCTATAAAACTTCGAGTGTGTATCGAACTCTAGTATAATAATTGATAACAAAAATGTTAATTATTCGTGATTGTGGTACTGAATAAAAGTAGCTTTTAATATCTTAATCCTATAGTGGACATTTTACACCTGTGTAAAGCTGTAAATTATACAGCACACCTGTATACAATACTTTGAAGCTACTCCCCACAGTAGCAACCGAAAGATCAAATTAATTAGAGATTGTGCTCATTATTAATATTGAAATTTATTCTCAAATTCTATTTGTAGTAACAACGAATTTAACATAGTAGCAGATTTAACATCAAGTAGATTTATAATCCTAATAATTTGAAATATTTGAAAAATCCAATCGAGTCACAGAAATGAGGTATTCACTAATTAATGCGGCAGTAATTAGAGAACCACCTGTTCAAGTGTTCCTATACTTTAAATTAAAAGTCGCCTTCGATCTTTCAAAAATTTCATTTGGATTAGTAGTATTAAGTTAAAAAAACATTTCCACGACAATAATATAACCACATAAGTTTATCATTCAGTGACAAGTCAATTTAATGTCATTAACAAAGGATGCCCGTGTTCGGCATTTAAAAATTAGTAAATTAAACGAATTAAATATTTTATGAAAATTATAGCATCTAAAAAATCATTTAAAATTTTAACATTTAATTAAAAAAGCAAGTCTGTAAAATTTAATTCACTGATTAAGCAGTATTTTACCATTACATTTACACGATCGTACTTCTGCTTGGTATGTATTGTGAAAGATTTTCTAAATTTGTTTGCAAACAACCAAAATTGTGCAACGCTGCCGCACCATTTGCGCATTCAACATTATAAATCGCCACTTTTGATCGACGGTCATTTCAATGCACTTTTAAGTATTTCATTGAATTCAATCAGCTGTAAGCTGCACAAAACTATTCTCGTTATATTAGTATTAAGAATCATGAACATTGTACAGTAGGTGCAATATAAAGATATCGATAAATGAAAACGAAACCGTGAAACTCCAATGAAAAGTTCCATTGTCAAGTGTACTCTACTATGATATCCTGAGGATCTACTATCACACATCGTTTTGGAAGAAAACTTAGTTTCAACGGGATGGAGAAGAACAAAACACGAAAACGAAAGTATCCGAGGGTTTCGAAAAGCTGTGTAGCGCATTCCAAAGCGATTTGAATAAGTAAATGAGGGTACTAACCGACCGAGAACGAAAGAGAGGCGATTCGGTTCACCATTGTAGTTCGAGCATTCACCGATGTGTTCTGCCTGTCGAAGCCTGAGTGAAGACTGTTGGAAAGCGGGCAGAATCCACCGTTTCCTTCACGTGTCGCGATCAAGATGAAAAACGTCTACGCGATCCACGGCTGCGTCGCTTTAAATATTGTCACGCGCTTGCACGATCAGCCAACTACGGGTGGGAACACGATTCGCGGGGCCGAGAACCCTCTCTACCAATTTCTTCCTTTGAAATCCACGTGTTAAATAATGCATTACTCAAAGATTGTTTGTGTTTCTCTTGTAGAAGCTTTTCAAATAAGCATTCTAAATGAAATGTTTCATTATACACTTTACTTTGCAGACTTTAAAATATCTGTTCCACCAGATTCAAAGACAACTCTGAGGGTTTCATAAAAATTCTACAGGAACAGATATTTCCCTAAACACATTTTAGGAGAACTATAACGCAGTCATTTTCGAGAACTATAACAGGCAACGCACTGTATTGAAAATTAAAGAGACTTTATATATGCACTCTTTTGTTTAATCACATACAATGTTCAATTTTAATTATTACAATTTTTCTGCATTATTTACAAGGTTCTGCGGAACCAAATGAAAGTTTATTCCTTCCTCTAATAATTTTAATGAGTAGATAATAACATATCGATACTCTTAAATTCCGTTTATCTTTCTATTTTTTATCCGACTGTGCAAGCCAAGAGGGTAATGTGTTTTTCCTTTCTTATCTTTTCGATGTCGCTCGGTGTAACTTTAGCGCGAACTAACTTTGAAGAAAGAGAAAACAATTTGACGAATGAAGGAACAATTTTACGTCTGTGAGTGGTAGACATAGCTTTCTTTGTAGGCCGAATATGCATATTCTTATATCTTTTTCAAGTATAAATAGTATATAGTACGACGGTGGCGAACTTGCAGACAGTGATAGAAGTCTATTTTAGCGTCACCCCGCGCCGCTGTACTAATTTCAAAAGCAAATCAGCTTTTCCGCAAGAGTCGAAGACTTCGTGCTGAAACTCTGATAGGATTCGCTTAAAAATTTATTAGATACAATAAAACACACATCATTACATATAATCACAATTATTACTGAATGCTCCGATTGAAAAATAAAATTCGAAAAATTGGGTTGTGTAATAAATTCTCGCGATTTTGTGTTTTGTTAGGTAAAGTATATATAGTATATGCATTCGCAAGTCTTTTTCTTGATCTACAAACCTATCTGCTTCAATTTTTCGAATTAACTAATTTTAATCAATTTTCAGCCCTTTTCAATGGAGGTTCCAGGAGGCAGAAAAATTCATTTTCGACATCTGCTCGATGGTAAGTGATAGATCATCACTAACCATCTTCACTCCATGGGCTTTACTCAAAAACTTGGAGCTTGGGTGCCACACAACTTGAGCGAGATGTCGAGCAGATGTCGAAAATGAATTTTTCTGCCTCCTGGAACTTCCATTCTTGCTCTACAAACCTATCTGCTTCAATTTTCCGAATTCGTTAATTTTAATCAATTTTCAGGCTTTCTCAATGGAAGTTCCAGGAGGCAGAAAAATTCATTTATTCAAAATTCAAGTATACAGGGTGTTTAGTATATATATACTTTCCCTAACTAAACTCAAAATTGCGGGAAAAAAATAAAATACAAAAAACGCGGGAATTTATTACACAACCCAATACAACGAAAGAATTATACAAGAATTAGTTCTACCAACACTCGCAAGTTCAGCGAGTCGAATGCTCAAATGTAAAATTAATGATTAGACTACGAATTTTCTGCATTTATGACAAAAATGAGTAGGCCAAATACAAAACAGTAAAATTATTGAAAAAATTAAAAAAATACTGTTCTATTGTTTCCAACTCTATAAATGTTTTATCCAAACTCTATTACACTGTCCAACAAATTTTAACTTTTTTTATGATTTCAATATACTGTTGGGTACTTCTTATAGAGTTTTTTGCGCTGATTCCGAATCTGTCCTTAATTTTTCTCCTATACGCACAGTTTTTGAAAAACATGGCTTTGAAAAAAAAACATATTTTTCAACTTTGCACAAATATTGTGATGTTATTATAAAAGATATTGAATTGTTCTTTAGAGCAAAAGATTCTGTAGACTTTCCCGAATCCAGTGATATATAATATTAATACATTATGATTGTTTAAACATGTTTAAACAATTATTAAAGACGGAGAGACACCACTTTTGCACCAATTTTTGAGAATATTTTTCAATTTATCTCAAAAAATAAGGGTCCAGCGGAAAATCGAACTATACCACGCGATAGAGCAGACTTATCTTGAGAAACCCCCCTTGGAAGTTTGCAGCATCGACGTTTTTACCGAACCAGAAAGCAAAATATCTTCGCCCGACATGCGTTGACGCCAGTCAACAACAAACATGTTTAAACAATCATAATGTATTAATATTATATATCACTGGATTCGGGAAAGTCTACAGAATCTTTTGCTGTAAATAACAATTCAATATCTTTTATAATAACATCACAATATTTGTTTCAAGTTGAAAAATACGTTTTTTTTCAAAGCCATGTTTTTCAAAAACTGTGCGTATAGGAGAAAAATTAAGGACAGATTCGGAATCAGCGCAAAAAACTCTATAAGAAGTACCCAACAGTATATTGAAATCAAATTTGGTGTTGGACAGTGTTATCAGAAAAGAAATACAGTGACTCCCACAAATATTCGGACGATCTTAAAAAGCCAATAACTTTTTTAATATTGTACTATACGATTTGAACTTTGTTGGGAAGCTAGAGCAATTAGTTTACTACAGGATTTGAAAAGAAATGCTTTTGAAAATTGCAATTGGTCGGAATTGTATACAAAGTACTAAAAGTTGCGTGTTACAACTTTTTAATGTGGGCCTATATTGAAAATTTAAAAAATATGTTTTGTAGATCTGTGGCAATTACATACTGTGTACACATACAAACTGTGAAAGTTTCATCGAAATCGGTTGATGCGGAAGAAAGCGACAGGCATTGAAAGATGTAAGAATCTGCAGTTAAAGGCCGAAAATCTGCAATTTTTACCATCTTTAAACGTTTGTAGCTCATTGTAACGTCTACCGATATTGACGATATTTTCAGAATATGTTTAATTGACACAGATCGACAAAACGTATCTTTTAAATTTTCGATATAGGCCCATATAAAAAAGTTGTAAAATACAACTTTTAGTATTTTTTCTACAATTCCGATCAATTGCAATTTTTGGGAAAATTTATTTTCACATCCTGCAGTAAACTAATTGCTCTAGCTTCCCAGAAAAGTTCAAATCGTATAGTACAATATTAAAAAAGTTATCGTCATTTTAATAGTGTCCGAATATTTGTGGGAGTCACTGTAAATGTGGTTGTAGCTCCTGTACTTTGCAGATTTAATTAATCCGTTGATTACATTTAAGTATTGTCATTACAATCAAACTTACGTAACGAGATTATATATTTCATTAGCTTCTACAAAAAGAGCTTATTGTGTTTTACGTTTTATAATATTTATATGATGAGCAAATATCCTTTTATTTATGCGAAAGTCAAACAATTCTGATTGCATTATAGCGCGTGAATCATATACGTATTGACACGATTACAAAAAACGGTGAAAAGTTGACATTCATTCGGCTCTTATTGCTACTGGCATAATAGAAGGTGTGACAGGTGAACAGAGCATCGATACCATTCCTAATTCTTCAGGTCAACGAGCCTAATTACAAAGGACCGCGCCTACGACAAATACTATTATCGACACTCTCATTTTCGTCAAACATGCGCTAGTATGAATGGTAAAATTCTGAAATTTATAATACGAATAGAAGTTGCTTGTCAATTCTATATTTCTCCTGTTTATTGCATAAATTCTATTTCTGTGCACTTCTTATAGTTGCTACTTTTGCCTTTGTTGATTGATGAAACAAGCTTTGTTTAAATGAAGTAATACGTAAAGATGATAATAAATGTTATAATACATATTTTACATCTTTCCTCTTGTTGTATTTTTTTCTTTCCTAAGTACAAAATATTTCGAGAGTAAGAATTAGAATTACACGTAAATGTTGCAAGAGAGTCAATAAAAACATTTTGAATTACATTATAATTGAAATTTGTTGTTTTACGTAACCTAAAAGGACGTTTCCAATAGTCTCGAAATATTCGGTAGTCGGTAGCGTTGCTTATAAGCGACATAATTATGTCACAAAGCAGTTATGCACCTTCAACATTTAGAACAGTGCTGAATTAAATTTCGTAAAACTTTCATATGTAAACGTTTGGAAATAAACAGAACGGCGTTATTGTAATGTCTATGATTGGAATTGTCATTGAAAAATAATTGAGAATTTAGCGATTTCGAAATTGGAAAAGAAGTGGCAACAATGTAGAATTACATAAATTGATCGTAACGTTTCGCTTTGGACGTGATAGGAACAGTTGGTTGAAGTTGGAAGACGATCTACGTTAACTTCTTCTATCTATGACTATAACCACGGTACATACATAACCTAACATTATCATGGATCTATTTTTGATTATTTAGGAACATTAGATAAAATAATATTTCTATCTGATTATTATTAGTTGTATAGCGAGTAAGTTGAATAATATGTATATCATAAATGAGAAAATGACAATACCATTTGACCCCGTGAATGTGAATTGAAGTTATCGACATTGTCGTCATAACCACTAATGATTGTATAAATAATGTTCTAGCTCAACAAAGATGTTACAATTTAATACAACCTTTTGTACTATAAATTCAAGATTTGCGCCACGATTATGTTGGCGAATTACGGCATTGTTTACATCAAGCTCAACATCGGTTGCACAAGAACCTGGCAATGTTTTCAAGGTAAATGCTGTTTATGATTATTAATTCTGAACTAGTGATACATAGAAAGCACCACTTTGTTTCATTATTGAATGAAAGTTTATTTGTTAAAGCAAAATCATGAGCCAGCACCAACCGCATTCAATGCAGAACAAAAAGAAAACTTTAGTAAACTGAAACTGTCAGTATACAATTCGTTAAGGGACAACACGCTGATCGCTTCTAAAATTAAAAAATCCAACAATATAAATGATTTGTTGGATCTGATAAAGTTACCACATTTGTCCCAAAATGAAATTATGAAAGTAATGGACTCCATTATAAAGTGGGTAAATGAGAACAATGTAAATAATATCGATAGTCAGAATGATAGTTCAAATTTTAAGAAGGAAATTAAATCAGTAGAAGTAAAGGACAAACCAAGCATGAAGAAAGATGACATTATAGCTAAGTATTCTGATCTTTCTACATCTTCGATGATCCAAGTAAGTAAGCCAATAATATACTTTCTTTATTTAATTCAAAATTATATTGTATATAATGCACAATGCATCGTGGATACTATATAAAATGTCACGAAATATACACACTGCTCAAAAGATCAGGCGTTCTATGGAATGCCCGCATTAGACATATTGCCAGTAACGTATATACGCGTTTCATTTATTACAGGAAGTATTAAAGTTAGCACAGTCAAGAAGGAGAAACCCAAAAGAATTAAAATTTTTATTTGATAATATCAATAAGTACAATGAAAAATTATCTGTAGGACAATGTTCAACCCTAATGTTCAGTATGGCAGCTTTGAATTATCTTGATGAGGTAAGTTAACAATGTATTTATGCGAAACTAATCAATGCTATTAAGGTATACATATTCAAAATAAAGTATATTGTAGGCATTCCTCGATAGTATGAGTTCCAAACTTAAAACAACTATCAGTAGCGTAAAATCGAATGCTGTGAACTCTATGGTGAAGTCTATGTCAATACTTAAGTACAAAAATGCAGAATTTTTAAGTCATGTATGTCAGCTACTTATGAAAAGTGAAAACATACCAAGTAATCTTTTATTAAATTACATACAATCATTATCATTATTGGGCTTTATCACAGAAGAAGCAAACATGGTCATAGAGGTATGTACAAACAAAAGATAATTTATAAGAAAAACAGCAAGTATGGCAGGGCCTTAATTGATTTAGTTATGAAACAAACTGTTATTTATGTACATTAATGGGAATTTTATTGTCAGTTAATATTATACTCTTTTTGGAAATCAAGAAAGACTTATTAAAACATGAATTTTTATCACCAAAACTAGCAAGTTAGCAGAAACAGTTTAAGATAATCAAAACCATGGATGCAATTATTAAACGTGAGCAAGAATTCGAAAATATCGGGACTCCAACACGGTTCTCGCACACATCTAATAATTATACTTGTTTTATCTCAATTTATAATTGTGAATATAACGTTCACTCACAATTTGTATATATAACGTTCACTGCAATACATGATTCAATTATTTCCAAGAGATTTAAAAAGTTAAAATACGAGGAATGTAGTTGGAAAACTTTATTACTAGACTGCGATTTTTATGCGTTTACCATATGAAAAAATTGGTTGGGTGGAATATAAAACAATAACAGATTAGAATTTTTAATGCAACAGGGATGACATCAATTTTTATTTTACTCCTGTTGCCAAAATCAATGCAGAACATTTTTATTTTGCATAAAGATCTGCAGTCTAGTTATTAAATTTAAACATGTTCTATGCAAATTTCAGATAAATCTATGAATTAGTAGTTGAGAAATGACATCTTAGATATCTATGAGAGATGAAAAACAAATTTAAATCTAGATAGTGTCAATCAAGTATTTCAATTATATTTTTTTGATTATTTTCCTAAGATTTTAAAGATACATGTATGTACCTCCTTAAAACTTAAGGAAAATAGATAAAAATAAAAGTTCATTTGTTTACCTTTTCATACTTCAAATTATACATTGACTGCGTTAACCAGGGCAAATATTCTTAGCTTGACCATTGTATACATGTACGAACACAATTTCGTTAACTTTTTAAACTGTAGAAATAATTCAATTAGTTTAATACATATTTATAGAACTTACTACAAAGGACTTTTTATTTTATTATGAATAGAAATACAAGTCACAATTAACAATAGATACGTTAGGAGTTGATAATTGGTTAAACTATGTTTGGTACTTAGTTTTACTAAATTATGTACAAAACTCACATGTTGAATCTGTATTAAACGAAGAATTTATCACAACATTATTTTCTGCAGGTGAGATTCCTTGATTATACTATGTTGTTATTCGCATACTAGTAACAAACTAATATTTCACTTTTATTGTAGCAACAGAGATAAATTCCTCGCAAGAATCAAAATTGTTAAACATCGATGGTGCAGCAAAATACATCTTGAAAGATTATCATGGTATATCATAATTGATTCATACTACGATATGTATGGGTCATTCCATGCCAAATCGATCACTTTTTGCAGGCAACATCGTCAATTTTGTTCTAAATGAAATATGTTGTAGTCCATGTGAAAATAGGGCGGGGGTTAAGTCATGATTTTGCCGGTTTCGAATTTTTCTAGAAATGGCAGGCTTTTAAAACGGGCCTCACTTACGAATTTTTATCTCAGGATCTGTTTCTCCGATTGAGCTAAATGTTTTTTTGTTTTATTCGAAAAGGATTAATGTCGAAAAATTTAAACAAATTCTTTTTTTACATTTTTTTCGACGATAGGGCTCAGTGATTTAAATTTTCAAAAAAATATGGTTATATTCCTTGGAGTTTCCCCTTTAAAATGAGGCCTTGAAAAAGAAGGCATCATTAAAATTGGCGTCACAATGGGCTGGTAAAGGACGACGGTACCCCTGCTTCAGGTAGAGGCGAGTCGAGCGCACCGCTCACTGAACTTTACAAGCTCATTGTGACGCCAATTTTAATGATACCATCTTTTTCAAGGCCTCATTTTAAAGGGGAAACTTCAAGGAATATAACCATATTTTTTTGAAAATTTAAATCACTGAGCCCATCATCGAAAAAAATGTAAAAAAAGAATTTGTTTAAATTTTTCGACATTATAAAGTTGATTGTCGAGGTTGAAAAAATTATTTTGTAATAGCCCAATCCTTTCCGAATAAAACAAAAAAATTTTAGCTCAATCGGACAAACAGATCCTGAGATAAAAATTCGTAAGTGAGGCCCGTTTTCGCCAAAATGAGAAAAAATTAAAATTTTCCAGAGCCTGCCATTTGTAGAAAAATTCGAAACCGGAAAAATGATGACTTAACCCCCCCCCCCCTATTTTCACATGGACTACAACATGTTTCATTTAAAACAAAATCGACGATGGTGCCTGCAAAAAGTGATCGATTTGGCATGGAATGACCCATACGCCAAAATAGTTTTTCATATATTTATACAAAATATTATACTTTCAGGACCACTGCTAAAGACGGATATTGTAAGCTATGAGGTAAAACCACATAATGCAGACAAAATGTTATATATTGAAGCATTAAAAGAGACATTACAGTCCATATCACCATCACCAAAGTGTTTTAATATGAATGTTAATACGAAAATGGGCTTCCTTGTTGGTATGTAAAACAGTTAATTGTGTAAATTATTAAAAAGGAATATAACTATGGTTAGATAATATTTCAGATGCCGAATGTTATGTAGATTCTAAATGTAATCTTACTGATCCAAATGACAAAACAAAACAAGAAGAAAAACCAACGAAGTGAGCGTTACACGATAGTTACCAACTACTAGGGTAAAGGTACCATTTACCAGATATTCAGTGACGACTCGGAAGTTTTTTAATTAATTTGGAGGCAGTCTGTAATTTATTTTGCATTATTTGTGATGGACGATTGATTATCAACCTTTTTCTTGTATCGTCCAATTTTTATGGACGATTCTGTTAAAAAGCAACGAAGTTAACGAAGTATTAATCCGAAGGTTCGGTCCTATTTACCGGACATAAGAAATTTGTAAGAACAAATTAATTAATTAAGTTTTTCTTATGCTGTGGCACAATATAATGATTAATTTATTATCCTCTGGTGTATCACAGTTTCTGCGTTGTCTCGGGGAATAGGTTTTAACTAATCTTTTCTATATCTTAAACAAAAATTATTGTAATATTTTCGATTTATATACGAAGGGGAAACATCAATTTTATTTTTAAAGATAAAGTCATACTAGGTACTTCATGTTATTTTTATTAATTTCTAAATAGTTTGTTTTGTATCCGATAACCGGGTGAGGCACGGTAACTGGTACCTTTACTCTATTGCATAATATTCCCATCTCGGAGTAATTTTATATCATGCAAAACATAACATATCGAATAATTGTTACCGCAAATTTCAGATTAGGCATATTGGTACACGACTATCACTCCTATTGCCAGGGAAATCACGATATTCACGGAATAATTAAATTACGTGAGAGATTATTAGAGAATAGTGGATATAAAGTGGTACCGATTTCTTATAAACAGTTCGGTATAGACGATAAACTGACTAAACGTGAGAAGTTTTTAAAACAGCGTATTCAGAAACTATCATGAATGTTTTAATATTATGTAATGCGTAATAAATAAATAATTAACACCATGTAATTGTATTTTTACTTTATGTTTATTTTATTTCTATTTATAGTATCTGTAAAAACTTAGTAAATTGTAATTGAATAAATAGTCACTTTTTGAAGGTACTTTTCTCTCTATTTCGAGTATTATATCTACAATACATATTTTTTATACATAAATGTTCCAAGAATCGATCTATGGGAACAGTTGAAAGACGGAGTAACGTTTATTTTTGACATACTATTCCGAATAAAAGAATATAAAGAGCTTTCCTCTGACCTTGTTAACCGCGTCATTTGTTGCCGACACGTAGAAAGCATACATCGCACAACAAGGACCTTTACGTGGTGCGTACCGTTTCTGTGTTGCTTCATTCAATAGAAATCAAGAGTATTTATTTGAATTTTTATTGAAGTTAATGCTGTGTTCAAGCGAATTATTTGCAGCTGCTGTGCATCTCCGGAAATCAGAAATGTTGGCCTCTTTCTTATGCCAAAAATCCAAGTTTCAATCCTGGGAGATCGGTGTTTAGAGTTGGCCAATTTTAAATGTTTTTGCCGGGTAAGAGAGCCCGCCATGTTTGTATGTCATAACCAGTCATAACCAGTCATAACCAGTCATAACTCATAACCGTCGCACGCCGCTTACCGAGCGGTGCCGCTAGGTGGCACCACAAGTACGGGCACTGTTCAGCCCATAGCATTTCTACCTATCAAACATGCATTTTGAATCACTGATGACCTGTGATGACTGCTTAGGATTTTTGGCATTTCCTCGCCAAAATCTATAGGATTACATAAGGAAGAGGCACCAATTTCTGGTTTCCGGAGGTGAAGTTTAACCTTCTTTAATTTTCATTGATTTAAATTTATTCTCGAATCGTGTTGCCTTCTCGCGATAATTTACTCTTTTGTTGTGACGAGTATAGAAGTCAAGTTTATTTAATTTTAATTCACATTAATTTTGATTTTCTATTCAAATTGAATTGTTTATTTACTATTAATTCTAATTTAGCTTCTGACTGAATGGATATGTTCTTTCTGTTACAGATTCCGCGGGAAAAGAATCAATCGTTTGAAAGAGCATCTTGGTAGCGAGATCGATGCTTTCGAGAATCGAATCGTGACGTAGCATCATGGAGGACTTTCTTGAAGCAGGAGAGGACGCGAGCGTGAGTACTAATTATCTTTAAAATTAAACTGTGTTATTGAACATCTTTTTTTCAAAACATTAATGAACAATAAATAAATATTAACATAAATTATGTATTTTGTATTAATTCGGATTTACAAATCTGTCGTGACGATCAGTTGTATTTGAATTTATGTCGGTTGATATATACCTTTCATCACCAACGACTCTCGTCGATGATTTAGGTTGATTTAGGTAGAAAGCGTGAAACGTGGAACCACACACCAAAGAGTATCTCGTCGGTGGTGGAACTTATAGCGATGTGGTATTTCAGTTCACTGTAAGTTCCACGTTATCCCCGCGCCCACCATGTGCACACCTGTGCGGCACAGGGGCTGTCCTGGCAGTTGGCAGTCTTTAATAAATAGTATCTCATCGGTGGCCAAAGTCGAGTCTACTTCACGTTGCTTCACGTATTGTGATCTATTTAGTGAAAGGTGTTGTGTTTAATTTTGTGGTTATTTTATCAAAAGAAGTTTACTTAAAAATGGTAAATATTCATTGTTTATTCTCCACATGATTAGATTGATATGGTAACTTTAACCTTAACGATACTTTAAAAATATGTAAATCGACTTTTATGTAAGCGATCAAATTCTTTTAGATGCGATTTATGTTATTGTTCAGTCGCCAAGGAAAGTTGCGTCTACAAAAATGGTATGTGGCATATCCTGATAAGAAAAAGAAAAAAATTACAAGGGAATTGATTACGACAATATTAGCGCGAAAGCCGAAAATGTCCAGTTTCCTAGAATGGAAAGATGTTAAAGTTGTCTATAAAAGGTACACACTAATTATATCATTTTATACAATGATTTGCAATTCTTTTTGTAACCGAATTTTTCATTAAATGTTTTACCATAATACAAACCATTAGTGATTTTGTTTTAGATATGCAAGTTTATATTTTTGTTGTGCAATTGAACAAAACGAAAATGAATTGCTCACTTTAGAAATTATACATCGTTACGTTGAATTATTGGATAAATATTTTGGAAGTGTAAGTATAACTCCACTTACGTTAGACATATTTCGAGTGGGTTAACTTGACTTTATCAATGATCAATTTCATTGACAAGCATATCACCAACATGATTTCATTAAAATCTGATTTCACCAACTGCATCTACTCGTTGATATCAGAGATTCTCGACAATGTTACAGCTAACACTACATAATAAATAAATAACATCAATAAAGAAATACATAATAAATAAAAAACATTACGTATTAAAGAAATCTCTGATTTTACTCTGCGTTAATGAATGAACAAATTGTTGATCAATAGTATTTTCAATGGTAAAGAGAATACATTTTCTGTAATGTCATCACATTTTTCTACGAAACTTCTTAAAACATTTACTGCTGTTTTAGCTTGTTTAGCTTCTACACTTGTGGAAGCTAATTCGAGTTAAAGGAAATTTTATTCAGATTTGTAGAGGTTTTTAGATTTTTGTGGAAGGGAATGAGCAAAATTTTCGTCTTATAGAGGTTTTCGAGTTACAGTAAAAGCTCCTTCGTTGTCCAAAGGCCAGGGGTTTGAGCGGACAACGTCCGTGCCCAGACACTATTTTTGATTTATGACTGCGTCTTTAGTGAAACGGCTAGTTAAATGACAAAGAAAAGCATTCGCAGTCAAAAGCACTGTCTGGCTTTAGAAAACTCCTTATTTCCTTGCCATATTCCTTTCTTATTGTTCTGCGCGGGTCTGCAGTCTGCACAGTCCTGGGACACATCTGGCGACCAGATCCACGTAGGCCTAATCCTCTCGTTGACAGGCAGTGGAGTGGGTAGGCACTGGACAACGATTGTGCCCACGATTCAGGACAACGAAGGAGCGATTACTGTATCTAGGTTTGACTGTATATGGGTTACCGTATATATGGTAAAAGAAATCTAATTCAAACCAAAACTTGCCTGCCTTGTCTCTGAAATGATTGTTGACAATTTAAATGTATCATTTAAATGTGAAATGATTGCCGGTGAAGGTCAGGGTAACCCATTTGAGATGAAATGCATAATTATAGTAATTCAAGCTTTAGAATCTTGCTAATCTTCTTTAAGATTACCAGTTAGATTATAGCCTTGATACTTACGTAACAATTATTCCGAATAGTAATGTCATTTTCTGTTTTACTAGGTATGCGAGTTAGATATAATTTTCAACTTTGAGAAAGCATACTTTATCTTAGATGAACTATTGCTTGGCGGTGAAATTCAAGAGACTAGCAAAAAAAATGTGTTAAAAGCCATTGCATCTCAGGATTTACTACAGGAGGTTAGTTATGGGGATGTACCCATTGAGTTGTGACTTGTTTTCTTTATTAATCGCATTTATAACTTTTATTTGTTATTTTATAGTGATATACTTGAATCGTTTTAACTTTTAACACGATTATTTCTTCAACTTTCAGTTATACAAGAGTTGATACTATTTTTATTATTCCGATAGCATTCTCATAGTTCTTATTGTTTTTTGCAAAATTGTTAAAACGGTTCGCAAACTATGTTTTACTTTCATTAGTTGGTGTGTTACATCCTTTTCAAAGTAATTGAATCAACACTGAGTAAGAGGTATACATACACAAGAAATACCAAAACCTCTTGTATGATTTATATATGTAGCATGTTTTTAAAGCCTGTTTTTATTCTGGGTAAAATAATGTGGTGTCGAAGGTATAACAAAATGTCTCTTATATTGAAGTATTTTGTTTGATTTTATGCATAATGATACTTGTACATTGTACATGTTATACATATAACGTACATATAAGTATGTTATTACATAAAAGTTATATAGATACATATTTTTATATGTAAAGGACGAGTGTAAGTGGAACGCTTACAACAGCAATTACCAGGATATTAAAAAAAGAAAAATAGTATTTAAAGAGACATAATAGTATTACAAATATTATTATTTCGAATAATCTAGCAGCCACTACATTATTTCGATGCCTAGCAAAAATGGGTTGTCATGACACTTTGTTTATTAACAGTGTAATTATCTAAATTGCATGATGGAATGTAACCCTTTTAAGTTGAAATTTTGTAAGAGGAATGTGTTATTGTCCTTTTCAGTTTTGTGTATTATATGTACATTACTATATTTTGAAACCTTTTGTGGTTTATTATTTAGTTTTGCTTTAACTTGTCCGAAATTTTTCTCAGTATTTAACATTGTTACGCACAATGATTACTGTCATAATGCTTGATATAAAAATGTTATACATATTAGAAAAAACCTTGTTATGAATAATATGTATATAGTGTGATTGGTAACACCTTTTTATTATTACTAATTACAAATATGGTTTAGAATTCTTTCTGAAAACAATTAGATTTTGAAAGCATTATTAATATATACTTAGATAAAATATTGTGTGGTCAGGAAAGCATGAAAAGTGACTGCTCATTCTTTCCAGTGATATTAAATGTAATGTCTACGCAAACAGTAAAATGTAGATATAATTTATCTTCAAGATACTGTATATTGTAATTTTGAATAGCTACTGCTGTGTGCATAGAATGCTTACATGCTTAATCTTTTATCGATGTAAGTGGGCTTATATGTGTTGTAAAAATTTTTATTCATAATGTACGCAACAGCATATCTGTAGTAAAAAAAATTTTAATCTATGTAAATCTGTTGCCATATTACATTGACATTGAATACTGTTATGTAATACCATGTTCAATATCGTGTTTTAGTACACAAATGCAATGAGAACATGAAACTATTTTCACTTTAAAGTTCCTTCATAACTTAGGTATGTATTTCTGATAAAGTAATTCATTGTGACCACTTAGTTTTCTAAGGATCCAGTTTTTGCCAAGTTAACTTCTAACATTCTATACCCATTTAAGAGGTAATAATCTTTTCAAAATTTATTTACGAGACCAACATAATATTGCCGGTTAAATAAAGTTTTTTAAGAATTATACAATGTACTATTTTTACTACAATAAATAGGAGAAGTTTGAAAGTTTTTATACTATACTTTGTGGGCACATTAAAACATTTGTAGTATATAAAGTACAAACTGTCACATTATCAGTTCCTTTGATAATCCTGTGAACATTTAAAACTTTTCTAGTAGTCTACTTGCGTCTACACTTGCCATTATATTTACTATCATTTTTATTATTGTGTTCCTATAAGGAAGATCTGTATGAAATACAATTATTTGTCAAAGTTCAAATATTATGATAAATGTTATATGTATCTACATTTGCACATATGAGGATCATAATGAAGTATTTGTAATAATATTCTTAAAGACAACCAACAATTTTAAATAATTTCTCACAATAAATTTTGTATTACGGTATTTGTACTTACATTTTTATTTACTGAATTATTAATGCATTATTGGATTTAAAGATTTATTTTTGAAACTGAAACGTATAATTAGGTACTCTATTTATGTATTTACAGCTTGTCTAAGTAATTGTTAAGTAGCTTGGTGTGTATGTTCACTATATATACTTTCTATATAACATAGTTGGATAGATTGATAGCAGTATTCCTGTAATGTTTACAATTAACTATATCTAGTCTCTGAAGATTTTTATTACTTTCTGTTGCTGAAAAAATATCTGAATATCTGTTTTCTAATGAAAGCAGTTAAACAGGAAAGTGTAGATTAAATATGTATTCACTTGCAGTGATATTATCGCACACTATTGAAATTTATGTTAAAACTTCATTATGCTATGGAAATGCTGTTGTTCATAGCTAGTTGTTGAAATGTATGTATATATTCTCAAGTTATAATAAATATTAATCATTACCAATTATATTGATGGTATAATTTCATATAATGTTATTAATCATGATCCGTACAATAATCTGGAACAATATTTATAAGTTGTTACGATTCAGAAGATCGCTTTTAAGTTTTCTTTTTCTTGCATAATTTCATAGCATGGAAGTCATCATTTCGTAAACAATCAGAAATTACTGGTTTTACCTCTAAGAAATATTATATAAGAGCCTAAAAAAGCAAAAGGAATAGATTTAGTCATAAGTGTTTTTATAGGGGATTAATCTTTTAGTTATACCATATTTTGTGAATGTATCATATTATCTGTATACATTTATGTATACAGTTTAAAGTTCGTTAGATTGACTAGTCATATCAATGGATTTGTATTAAGTATAGTATATAATAAATTCCTAATTAAATATATAATTTATTCACTTTCACTAATTAATACAAATGTTCTGGTTATTGTTAACTATATATATACATTCGTAAGGCTACATTTAATATCGAAGTTATAAAATTGCCGACTTTGTTTATTTTTGAATGGCGATTTTTAACTTTCCTTTTTATCATAAGTTAGACTTGTAAACATACAGGTTTAGCTAACTGCTTGGCATTCAATGAAACACTGTTTAATTACCTGTTCTTTTCTTATAGAAGTATATGTGTAAAGAAACAATTCTAATTTCTATTCCTCGAGGAGAAAAATATGTTTTGTTTTATACGTGTAAGCACGGTATCACTGTAACTGCTTTTATTGGTTTAATGTTGTTTTTAACATGAGTTGATGCAGAATGACAAGGTATTTTGTATAATAAATTTTTCATGGAATTTTTAATTCGCCGAAGTGTAACATTTTGTTGTTGTTTTTTTTTTTGCAATTGTATTACAATTCTGTAAAATTAATGATAATCTTTAGCTCAACATTATTGTTCCATAACTAAGGACGCAACCAGAAATACACTAAAGATTAGCTAGAATATTTGTTTGTTTGTGGAAGGACGAAGCTGTGGAAGGTGCCCTGCGGGAGATAGGGCTTTTGTAGGTGCTGCGTTCTTGCATGCCCTTCATGGCCAATGTGACAACCCACATGAATCAAGACTTGGAGCAGGCTCACCCGCTGCATGATGCCATCATACATCTCTACTTTTTCTATAGTTATTGAGCATCAGTTTTTTACTTAACATTGAGAACCCCTACGAACCTAGCATATAAACCCATATATTTTTATATAGGCGACAAAGAAGAGTAATATATGTATATATATATTATATATCATAATATAATATATATGTATAGTAGCTCATAGAAAGTCCTGTTAGTGACAAAATTGCTTCTCATTTGATTACTTAGCGGATAATAGTTTTAGCATAGTTTAGTCCCGTACTATGGCAATAAAGTTAATTGTATTTAGATGGCCATAATTCACATGTGACTACAACACACACACGAGAAAAAAGAATATTTAAATAGTGTTTACATAGTTTTTTAATTGTTTAAGAAGTTATTTTCTCACGTTTTGTATAGTCCCCTTTATACTTCTGTACGTGGAAAATATTTATTCTAGTATGTCATTAGAGGAATACTTGAAGGTATCACTTCTGTATGTGTGTATGTGTATATACATAAGCAGTGTCAATTTTTAATGTTACGATTCTAACACAGAATAAACTAATACCCGTAATAAATGTATACAATGGAATTTTCACATAACTGTACACGGAATTATGTATTACCTTTCCATGTAATTAATCCAGTATAATTGTATAATAATCTGTACTTTCAGGTTTTTTTACTAAGGTATTTTTGTTCAACTGGTTTTTACTTTGAATAAAAGTGCTCCTAGGATTCTTTATTTATTTATTTATTGTTTGTTAGGAAGGTATTTCATTATAAAATTGGTCAAATTTATGGTATGCACACCCATTTAACCATAAGTGCAAAAAAACATTCTGTGCGTAGCATGCAACACAGACATTTCTTTGATTGATGCTTAAGCATTTCAAATAAGGCGATAAATGAATATGTGCTTTGTGCAGCTTTGTGTATCCATACAAGTATATACTGTTATATGAAAAGGGTTCAGTTCACCATTTGAAGCTGCATCAAGGAGATTACTTAATTGCAAAGTAGGTATGTGCATACTTATATATTTTCATTACTGTATTTGTGCGTTATACGATAAAGTGCAGCATCAAAGAAATTGATCCCTCTTCATATATACTTAGATATGTATCTTACCGAAATCAATTTTAATTTAACGATTCTGATCATCTGTTTCAGGATGAAACTCCTCAGGGATTCTTCGAGGACCATGGTTTGGGATAATATTTCCTAGACAATTTGTCGAATTTAATGTAAGTGGATTTATAATGATGCTCCGAACATTCCAAAATTGTATTTACCGTATACTATGTTTATTACATTTAAGAGTATAGCACTAAATGAATCCTAATTAATGAGAAGTCCTTTTTTCAAATTGAATTAATGCCGATAATAAAAGAGTACAATTTTATTATAAGTAGTTATTAGACAGCGGATTTTATGCATTTTATGCAAGACAGTAAAAATATTACAACTTGAAAATATTATTATGTTATTTTAAACTTATTCAACGTATTAAGAAAGAAAATAAATTTCTATTTCACTGCAGTTTGTTGCTATTTAGGTAGAAAATTTTTATTTTGCATGAAGATCTGCTGTCTGGTAATTATAACTGATTCTCCAATACTATTGACTCTTCTTGTAAAAGCAATAGCAGTTTTTTATTGCATACATTACGTAAAGATTATATTATTTAATCCTCTGCAGTTCATCATACCAATGAATTGATTGTCATTAAGTTTAATATTTATTTCTCATTTTTATTCTAATCTTGTATTTTTTATATTCAAAACTTTACGTGCATACTTCAGTACGAAGTAGCAAAATAGGAAGCATCAATAATTTCTTACATAGAGGGTTAAATAATGAATTTCGAACATTCTGTATCAACGTGCACATATTTTTTATGAGGTGCTCATAGGATATTCACTTACATGTAATTACTTTGTGAAACCAAACTATACATAAGTATTATAAAATTTGTTGCGCCTTATTAATTTTTAATCGAAAACTATATTTTTCTGCGTTATGTAGGAAAGGTAACGAATAACTTCAAATTAAACATTTTTAAGTACTAAAAAACAACAGCAATTATCAATAAAAGCAATTAAAGTATTACAGAATCAATTAGGGCATTAGATACACAATTTCTCGTACAAGTAATTATGTATATTAAATCGTCAAACTATAGAAACGCTGCGAGAAGAATGTTTGTTAGAAAAGGAATTAGTTGTTAAAAGATATAGTTTTTCGTTTATGATTTTATTATCGCTGAATTAAATATATATGACAAGCAAAAGGATTGACATTTGCAGGACTACAGTTATGAGTTCATATAGTTAACAAAAATATTCATATAATTGTCTTAATATCATAGTAATACCAAGTTTCAATTAGGTTAATACTTGGATTTTCTTATAATGTTTTCTATACACATACAGTATAATTATATCGATATTAACAGGCTGTCATCGACATATTAATTATACACACATTCCTAACAGGTTTCCAAAATCTTTAAAACATTACTGCAACTGAATGTTACAATTTTTAACGATTGATTATACTATTTTATATTTATATGCACGATTTTAATGTTATATTAAGACCACATAGTTATTGTTACATGCATTACTGCTTATTCTTTAACTTGGTACTATAGTTGTTCAACTTGAAAGAGGCAAGAAAATATTTTAATTGAACCAACTCATTTCGATTTTGTTAATTGAATCGTCAGGATAATTTTAAGAATTCAATTACACTAGTTCGATCAAAATGTATCCATTAACAATTAATTTGTAAGTATAATAGTTATTTTTTATAATTGCACGCACTACAGAGTGATTGACATCTCGAAGATGTCAACAATACCTATTAAAGGATCTTAAAGTAATCTCGTAAAAATATTTTAGTAGCAAAAGCTCTGAAATTATTAACTTGATTTCATAAATTATAGATTTATTTACATCGTACATTTAAACTATACAGAGTATGAAAACGATATTCAAATTTTGAATATATACCATAACTATAGTTTGATAAAGAGACTGGTGCAACGTCATTTTATTTTCATAAACGACTATTATTCTTATTGTTTAAAGTTGAGGCATTCTCATTCCCAAAGTATCAGTAATAAAAGCATTTGTTAAACGACTGTGCAAACACTTCGTTCAATCGTCTTCTCGGTAATTGTTTAAAAAAAGGATATAACCACTGAGCAGTGTTATAAAGATTTTATTTGGCGGTCGTTATTTGTTAAAACGTTACTCTAGTAACAAAATCGATAATTAGACAGATAAGTAGACAGCGGATTTTATCCATTTATGACAAAAATGAGTAGTTGCAATTTCAAATAGTATACACATTAGAAGAATTTAAGAATACAGTTACATCATTTTCAACCCACTAAACATATTAAGAAAGAAAATAAATTTTCATTTCATTTCAGTTTGTTGCAATTCAGGTAGAAAATTTTTATTTTGCATAGTCTGCGGATAAGGATCTATTTCATCAATTTCAATAATTTTTCAACTTTCTGAAATTGACCTTAATTTCCAAGATATTTCTTAAATTTGAAATAGGTTCATGTTGAACTGAGAGATGTTGATTTCAATAATTATTTAGTTGAATTCAATGATCAAACGAAATAAACAAACAACAAACAGCAAATGAACAAACAGAATTGAATGAATTGTTTCTGTTAACAATTTTTTCGAGAAACAACGATTGTCACATAGAACTTTCATTGCATTGCTCAGGTGGTTGACCTCGACAATATATTAAAAAATAATCGAGATTCTTAATTTTCTGTAAATATTCACCGTTTTCTGTATTAGAACCAAGGATATGAGTTTTGCTGAAATATTATCTCCGCGTTGTTTATGGAAATGTCCATGTTCCTGTTGATTATCATTAACAGACTGCGGATGTTTATGCAATTTTTGATTTTTTTATGCAAATTCTGAGAAAATGGAAATAAATAAAATCTTATTTCCCGTAGTAGTGGCATTTTTTTATAGATTTCAAATAAATAAAAATCGCACTAAGTTCTGTGGAATTTTATATTCTAGCATTATTTTAAAAAATTTTCAAAAGCCATTAATGCATAAACACACATCCGCAGTCTAATCACTATCATAGCGAGGTATTTTTGCAAGTTCTGATCGCGTTGATCCTTCCTCTACGTAAATAGCAGAAATAACGAGATAATTATTGAAAGAAATTCTCCCATGGAAAATATGTTTATAAAGAATATTGTTCGTTGACTGTTTATTCGTAGCATCGGTGCAAGCTGACATGAGATTATGTGTTATACATATCTGAGATACATATACAGAGTGGTTCACCAGATATTACCACCCTCGATTTTCGTCGTTATTATTCGTAGCGAAGAATGTTTATCGATGCATATTTCGGTGTTGAGAGTTTTTTTGTAGGTGGATGCGTAGAAGAGATACGAAGGTCGTCAGCATTTCTTAAACTACATATATTTTCTACAAAAAAGTATTAACCTATTAATATCGAAAAACCATTAGTTAAGGAGATATTTATTTTTAATGCTGATACGAGATCACAACTCTCTTGATAATAAAATAATCCCGATTATCAATCGTAAATGTTGAACATTCAATTTGATGATGTTTTCGGCGCAAGTGTTTCGATCACTTATTAAATCTAGCTATTTTGCAATAAACTTTTTTTCTTTCCTAACGTTTCGGTTCAGTATTGAACCTTTTTCAAAGGAAAAAATTGCATCTACAATAAAATATATACAGGGTGGTCCATTTGTCTGGAGACAATCAATTATTATGGAAACCATAGCAGGAATATGAAGAAATGTTTCAGATAAAATATTCTTCATATGAAGGGGCTCATTTAATGGCGCTATGCACATTTTTCCATAATGGCCCTTTAAGGGTCAGATGAAGGGCAACTTCATTTTTTCAAATGGAAACCCATATTTTTTATTTCATATTCTAAACATCTTTTCCTAGCGAGCACGGTTCATGACAAAACATACTGAGATTGATCTGAAGTCATAAAAATCTAGTAAGCGGTGACAGGAATACGTGTGTAGTACATTGAGCATCGTAGGTGGCGTTACAATTTTCTGTATTCTTCGTTACGATTAATAAATTATCTTATAAAGTGCGTATGTACTTCTTATTGCCGCCTACTAGATGAAGATTCACAATACATGTTGTATGCCATTATGCAAGCTTTGCAACATTTATCATGGTATCGTTAAAAAATGGTAAGTTCAGGAAAAAAATGTTTTATACGAAATATTATTATTTTTCGATGTAGGATAAGAATATAAGATACTAAATATGGATTTCCATTTGAAAAAATGAAGTTGCTTTCATCTGACCCTTACAGGGCCATTATGGAAAAATGTGCATAGCACCAATAAATGTGCCCCTTCATATGAAGAATATTTTATATAAAACATTTTTTCATATTCCTGCTGGTTTCCGTAATAATTGACTGTCTCAAGATAAAAGGACCACCCTGTATACAGGGTCCACTTTTACACAACTATGTCCACCTTTAATATCTCCGTTATTTGTAATAATATGGCAAAATGTTATGAACAAAATTTGCACGGTACAGAGGGGGCCATATTGCGACACAAACATTTTCTGCGTGGGTGGAGGCATAGAGGACATTTCAATGTCATCTTGATTTTTTAAAATAGAATGTCCTATTTTTTATACAATAGATCGATAGAGTATCAAATTCTGAGTATAATAGTGTTGACCTTCATATGTCCCAAACCTAATAGTTAACGAGATATTAGCCAAAGAAGAAAGCAAATTGTTTCGATGATATCTCGTAAACTATTAAGTTTAGGACATATGTTGGTCAACACTATTATACTCAGAATTTGATACTCTATCGAGCTATTGTATAAAAAATAGGACATACAATTTAAAAAAATCAAGATGACCTTGAAATGTCCTCTATGCCTCCACCCACGCAGAAAATGTTTGTGTCACAATATGGCCCCCTCTGCACCGTGCAAATTTTGTTGATAACATTTTGCCATATTATTACAAATAACGGAGATATTCAAGGTGGACATAGTTAGTGCTCAACCCTGTATGTATATTAAATACAGTAAATAGAATAGGTAGACTGAAAATGGAACAACCAGGATGTTAATACATACTTGCTATAATAACTTCAGTTGTGTGAAATGAAACTTGAAAAATTGATTTGTGCACGTCGATGGTTTAGAATGTACCGTCTCTTGATAATGTTACGAATTCAATGTGGCAACTATTCGCATTTTACAATGTGGCTCCAACAGGATGGTTGTCCTGCACATTATGCAAGAATAACAATAAGAAATGCATGAAATCAAATATTTCCGAATCGTTGGATAGGACGAGGCGATCCCATTCATTTTCTGGCGACATCACCCGATTTAACACCCCTCGACTTATTCTTATGGGATTACTTGAAAAATAAAGTATTACGCTGAGGCTCCGACTACAATTGCTGCTATGAAACATCGTATCATCACTGAATGCAATAACATCAGTTTTATTACATAATGTAAAACAATCATTACTTTCCCGATTCAGAAAATGTCGCGATGTAAACGGTCGCCACATTGAATCTTTTCTGTGAATAAAATCATTACAACATTATCAAGCGAGTCGTGGTTCATAACAACACTAGAATCAAGATATCTCCTTAACTAATGGTTTCTCGATATTAATAGGTTAATACTTTTTCGTAGAGAATATGAAGCTTCATCGACTTGTGCAGGAAAATCATACGATCTCATTTAAAAAAATACTGATGACCTTCATATCTCTTCTACGCGTCCACCTACAAAGAAACTCGCCACACCGAAGTATGCACCTCTCGAAACTTTCTTCGCTGTGAATAATAATAATTATGGAAATCGAGGTGGTAATATCTGGTGAACCACCCTGTATATATGTATATGTATATGCGTCGCCAGTTAGTGTTAGACTGTTCTGAAAAGTATTCACTTTTCTCAATCGATAAAACTTGCGTTTCCATACCACTGAACAACCTTACTCTGGCCTTTCAGTGCGACAAAGGTACTTTATACATAAGATCGCTCTTTTTAAAAAAAGATTACGAGACTCGAGCGTGCATCGTCGAGCTCTACGATCGACGATTAGAATGTTCAATGAATTTCTAGAGTTACAGTTTTTCGGGTCTGAGACAAAATTTTCAGTATTACGTGAAATATCCGGGCGACACGAGAATTCCTTCGAAATCCGAGTATACAAATATTTCTGAGCATTCCGACGTATTTAGAGATATAGGTACTAGACTAACGAAAACGTGTAATCAATTTTATAAGAATATCTTGGAACTTACGATATACAGTATCTTGTCAGGACACGTTATGTACTTCATTTTTAACTTTAATTATAACGCACGAACGTTCACACGCATGATTTCATCAAACGGATTGTGTAGTTTTAGTCGAAGAAAACGATGGCTATGTTAGTTAAGGTGTATCAGGTAATTTGCATTTATACACGTGCACTAATGCCGCGCGTGATACAGAACTATCGCATTATACACTTTCTGTACTTTTTAAATACTTTTGTATACGGCACAGTTTTCGATACACACGTTAGTTATTATAATTATATTCCTGTTTGTTCAGCGTGCAATTGTACACATAGTACCGTCGAAGTTTCTCTCGGGCGATGTTACACGCAGTTCTTTCATGCAATCAAAAGTAGCGATTAAGTGCGCGAATTTGTTAGAACTTGCGGTATTGCTGGTTATTAAACAGAATTATGAACACTACCAATGTTAAGCGTATGAACGTGTAATACGATAAGTATATGAATGTTGTATTGAAAAGACGATGCTTTGTGCTCCGTCCATAATAAACCCTGTAATGCAAAAGTATATCGGCGCTTATATTGAATTTTCTTGGTGCGCGAATAGAATTTTAATGTCTTGCTGCGGAATCGACGTAAGTACAATTTTATTTATACACCCCTGCTTCTTTGTATTGTAGCTATCTATGCGCTTTCATCTCCTTTATGTTCGATTGGAACTAAAACACAAGCGATTACATTTTAAAATACATATATAACTGGTTAATATAAAACAGTTTTATATGTAGTGACAATTATTTTTTATAATTGTTTTCCAACGTTTTGTAAATTAGTGGATTTCATTGAAAATCTGGCACGAACTTTCGCATTCATTCGACATAAAATTAACATTCGACAAAAATCAAAATGTCAATTTCAGATGAGACACTCTGTATACGAGAAAAGTTAATTCGAATATTTTCTAGAAGATCCGTTGTTTTCTGAAAATCTATTTAAAAACTCTCTATTTAAAATCCCAAAAGTGTTGCACCGAAACGAGTAATTCCTGAAGTAGTTTGAAGTAACCTTCACTAGGTCTCTGAAATAGAACAATAAAATAGAACCAGTAAATGTTGTATTCGGGAATTTGTGTTTTTCCATATTTATATTGTCTCTGAAAGAGATGTCGAGTCTCCTCGTATTGTGTGAATATCTGTTTTAAAAATTTACCCTTTTGTCAGCAGCGAACTATAAGTTCAGTAAATCGATATGGGCGTCCTATATGTTTAATTTTATAAATCAAGTTCCTGTCTGGGCATGCATTAAACTCTTGAATGAAGAGAATAAAGTGAACACGAACACAACGCACATCCGGCGTTGAAGAAGATTATACACCCCGGTGCTGTCGAGATTCTCGTCATAAATGTCTGCGGGACGTATTGTGAATTACGTATTTCAAGGTTTGCCGCAATAGTGGATGAGTAACAATGGCGTCACGTATAACAATGTTACGTTATTTAGTAAAGTACGGTCGACGACGAAGTTAGCAGAAGTCGTCGTTGCCACCCTTTTTAGTCAAGGGGTGAACAAAGCTTTTATATTTGATAAGCACCGTAATAAGGATGAATGAACGTAGCTATTTTCGCGGGTTTGAGCATCATACTCTGAAATATTAGGTGAAGTAAAAAGTTCTGAGCGTTTTTCGCTTTATTTCAACGATGAAAAACGCTCAGAACTTTTTACTTCACCTAATATTATTAATGAAAAGATTTATTTATACTTTTCCATTTTCTATTATTCGTAGAAAATTCCACAATTTTGTAATTGCACAATCTCATTCCTTTGTTATTACTAGGCAGCGGATTTTATGCATTTATGAGAAACATTAGTAGGTGTAATTCGAAACAGTGAAAATATTAGAAGAAGAATTTAAAAATACTGTTATATTATTTTCGACCTATTAAACATACCAAGAAAGAAAATATATTTCTATTTCACTGCAGTTTGTTGCAATTTAGGTAGAACATTTTTATTTTACATAAAAATCCACTGTCTAGTTATAGAATTACGTTATCATAATGATTGTTAATTTCTGTAGCAACTTGACAAGTACAATACAATTTCTAAAAATCGGTACCGGGCAAACTCGAACAGCTTTTTAATCGTGCGCAAAACAATAAAGCTATTGTTGGCTCGGGTCATAAATAACTCCCAGCGCAGGCACTTAAAAATTATTGAGAGAGTATGAACTGGCAGTAATAATGAGAAGTGTCAAATAGAATAGAAATTATTAGCCTAATTTGAATTCTTTAAATACTGTAATTGATGTATTCAGACAAATGAAAATTTCCGCCATTTGTAAAATAAGTTGTAGAAATGTTATAATCTCTAATTTATAATTTATGTAATTCTATATTATAGTTTCTAATTGCTGTGACAATTTTCTTTGTAACGCTTATAAGTGTAAAATTTCATCATGTTACGGAGCAGAGTTTTCATGTATTGATTTCTATGCTTGTATGGTTATACAATTAACTATTATGCTTAACTTTCCTAAAGAAGAATTAATGGAAAATATATCTGTTTTGTAACCCTAACTTTTTCCACCTATATTAGGCATTTGGCCTGGCCGGTTAAGGGCGTCAAAAATGCCTTTCCGCCAATTTTGGCCGGAAATGGCTCGTTCGATAGCTTACCAAGCAAAAACCCTTACTGCAAAATTTCAGCCTTATATCGCGTCTGTAACGGTAGACACAGAGAAAAACAAAGAAACCAGTTTTTGTTACACTCTCGGCATTTAACCGCATTTCAAAATTCCAAAAAAGATCCGACACTTAACATATCGAACCACATATTCAAGAATTTCTTCCGATTTTTCAGTTGCAAGCTCTGGTGTGAAAAATGAAAAATGAAAAACATACACAGATCCCGCATTGAAGAAGAGTGAACCTGCTGGAAATGAATTCAGTAATAATCTATTATCACCAGCATTATCTCTGATTGTTCTGATATGTTTTGTTAGGTTGCGTCGTAGTTAAAGAAAGTGGAGATAATTTGTTCGTAGTTGTAGTAAAATATATTATGGCTAATTTTTTAAGCTGTTAAAATATAATTATGCAATCCGTTAACCGACTAGGCCCATCGTGATTTCAGTTCGAGGTCGGTAGTGAAATTTCGCGAGAGATCGAGCATGCGGAGGGCTACGGGAAGGCTGGGTTGCCTGTCGAGCGATTCGTCGCGAAATGGCTGGTGCACGCATGTGACGGGAGCATGTTGCGCGGAGAAGAGCGTTGCGGAGCCGCGTCGATGCGCGCGAGTAGACGGCGTCGACGGCTGGTCGTCGCTTTGACGTCGTCGAGGCGAGTCGAGTCGAGAGCGACCTCGAAGCGGTTGCTGGTGTGTGTTTCCGAGTGCGAGTGGCTTGCACCGTCGTCGGTTTTGGGCCGACGGATCTCCGCTGGGCCGCGGGGTAGCTGGTATCGCGGGCCGGGTATTCGATATTTCGGAGCGTGTACGAAAGCGGAAACGGAGGAAGCAGAGTGCGGCGCGGAACGAAACGAAACGAAACGGAGCTGAGCGGAGCAAAGCAGAACAGAGAAGAGCAGAGGCTTCAGTGGGGTGGAGCGGCGCGGCGCCGCGCCGTCGTTACGCTCGAACTGGGCGCTCCGAGCACCGAGACTACGGGACGTCGCGTCGCCTCGCGACGCGCACCATCCCGACGTTGCCTCCGTCAGCAACGACACCGAACTACGACGCCGCGGTGCCCCGGTCTTCTCTCTGACGTTGATGTGAAACGCGGAATGATGTAATCTGGGATCATCTCCGTGATCGAGTCGTCGCGCGCCTCGATCAGGAACATTCGGAACCATGTTATCCGGTGCGTCGAGCAAACTGGGACAATCGTTCACGCAGTCGACCGCGAAGTTTCGAGTAACTTAACCTGGAGCGAGAGACGAGTATCGTTTCGCGTGCGTGTCACTCTGCGAGAAAAATCGAACGATTTTCCGGGTAGGGAGGATCATCCCGGAAGAAAGAAGGGACTACTCGAGGGGGCAGGCGGATGATAGACGGGGAGGTGGGGTGTAGAAGTTAGAAGACAACGGGGAAAGAGGGGGCGAAGAGGATTCCCCGGAGAGTGCGGGGGCTCCCTCGTGTAAAACCCCAGCGTGTGCCACGGTTGATTCCGGCACTGGACGTCGGTGGTGACGAAGGGGCTGATGTCAGTGCGGCCACTCGGCGCCCGCTCCGTGGCTCGGATGCGCGAACGCGACACCCGCATCGCCGTCGTACCGCGAGTAAAGCTCCCGAAGGAGGCGGAGGCGGCAGCAGTAGCAGCGGCCGATCACGGTGATGGTCAGCCGCGACGACACAGTGGTGACTGGTGACTGGCGTACGATCAAACGCGACCACGGTGTTACGCTAGACGGTGCCGTGCCGGTCGGTCGGTCGGTCGTCGGTCGTCGGTCGTCGGTCCTGGGGGCGCAGTTTTGGGAATAATGCGTGTTAGGCACGTCACACGGCGACGAGGACGACGGTACGACGCGAGGGACCCGAGCAGCCAGCCACGGGTGCAGCTGCAGCTACGCAATTATGTACGCGTACGGTTTCGAGATCACGTAGTGGCTGCCGTGTAATTATGTTGTCATCGACGCGCGGCGCGCCCTGTGTAGCTTCACGGTGAAATTCTGGCGTGAGCGGTGCCGCGGTGGAACGGGGAACATGGCGTCGGTCTCAGCTGAGACTCCAGCCAGCCATGGGCACAGCTTCAGCAAGAAGACGTTTCACAAGCCGACGTACTGCCATAGCTGCACCGACATGCTGTGGGGCCTCATACAGCAGGGGTACATCTGCGAAGGTAGGTCTGTCACCACCCCACCCTGATTCCTAGCCCTGATGCTATAGACCCCGTGTACAGTGTACACTGTACACTCCTCCTAGGTATGGGAAAGGGTGTCGCTATGGATCATCCATTCCATTGGATAAACCACGACGACTTCGAATCGCGATATATGTAGTCGTGGGGTGCCAAGATCTCGGGTTCACCCAAATCCTGCGCATTGATTCTTCGAATTCAACGAACGATCGAGCTCTCGGGTTTTCCGATAGTTGTTGAATCGGGGCTTCGGGAAGGATCAGATTGAATTTGATAGATGTCGAGGGATCGGGAGGTGGTGTCTTGGCGGTCATATTACGAGAGTCCTCTTTCGGGAAGTCTCCTTCGAACGCCAGGCTAGATTTTCTATGAAAAACCACAAGGCTGAGAGAGAGAGAGAGAGAGAGAGAGAGAGAGAGCCGATCGATATGAGCGCGTTCGGTAACGAAATCGAATAGACGACGCGTTGCCATCGGAGTACGCTCGTCCCGCCTTTTCACGGATTCCAAAACCTTGGTCGGCGTGCAAAGTTGAAACTGGCTGACCTCCAGGAATGATGAATGGCAAGTGCCCATTCACCGTGTGTGTAGAGGGTGGCACGTTCATGCAGAAGCCGCTAACTGCTAATTCCTTCTGACCCCGATAGAACGGCCGTCGGAGCTCCCATTCTGAAACGGCCCCCGACAGACCCAAACGTCTACGAAGCCAGCCTAGATATGCTCGCTGTGAATCGAAGAGCCTCGCTAACATTCCGAGAAAAAGGGCGGTCCGTGTTGCGTGACTTGGCGCCAACTCGTCTCACTCAGCAACGTCGCCTTCGCGTTGCGTGCAGCTGCAGTTTGCGTACACGCGACTGTTACTCGCATATGTTGCTTCCTTCACGGGGTTGCTATTACAAAATTGGGTCAATCGAAATTTCCTTCTTCTCCGTTTATCTTTCGCGCGCCATCGGGGCGAGGGGGAGGGGCTGGAGGGTACGAGTTTGAGCGAATCCTGTTCCCCTCCGCGTCCTCCTATCCGAATTCGAATCATTCTCTCGACGCGGCGTTATTGATTATCGCTCCTCGGAGCTAACATTGATCGTTATCTCCCGATACAACATCGTACCAATCTGTAATCGTCGATCGAACGATGCTTCGATCCAGTCTGTGATAGACACGATGGGCTACGTTCGGCGCCCACGGAGCTTTCCTAATTATTCCACCTCGGTCCGTGAAGACTCTCGCTTGGTCCAAACCCACCATCTTTGGAATCCGATAACAGGGCGCCACATTTCCCACCCCGCCGCGATTTGCGCACACTCCTGCTCAAGTGTTTACCCCTTGCAGCGCGGAGCGAAGCGAATATGAAGAAAACAATACCGGGGAAATCGTGTCCCCGTTGTCAGCTCTCTTACCTGTTGGTCGTTCTTAAGGCATCGGGGGTTGAACGGTGTCCAAAAGGGTTTCAATCGGGGGAGGGAGCGCCAGCTAGGAAATTCCGCTAGACTCAACAGTTGAGGGAAATCGAACAGATATTAGGCGGTTCGTGGCGAGGGCGCGCGCATCGGCTCTTTTCACAAGCATTGATCGTGGCGGGGGTGGAGGAGGGGGTGTAGAAGGGAGGGCTGGACGGTGTGGGGTAGTAGCTACCAGCTATATGTATGTATATGTATTGTAGTAGATTCCGGAGAGAGCAAGAGGAACGAGTATACGGCGAGAGGGTTGGCATGGGGCGCAAGGTGGGGGTGTGCACTGTGCACGGGACAAGGAGCTCGTTGACGAGCGAGCGGACCCCGTAGCCGTAAAGGATAAGCATCCGTGGACACTTCGGAACTTTGTATCGTTTAATCGAACAATCGGCTCGATTCATGAGCTCGGTTGTTATGGGAGCGTCCGGGCGATAATACGAACTTCTAGGTCGCTCTTGCGGATTTACGCGTAGATCTCGGATCGTTCGATTCAGAGAACGACGGGATCGATCTTTGCGACCAACGAATCCTCGTATCGATTGATAAGATACTGAATAAGATACTTGATAAGATACTTTGGTAGAGAACGAAATAAAAACGTATTTTCTCTTTTAGTCATCTTAACCCTTAGCTCTCGAATGGTGACTCTGAGAGAGGCGCCACTAAAAACGTCTGTACCATTATTCAAAATATTGTTGACGTTATTAAATGCATCGGTATCTTATCAATTACTAAATATTTAGGTATTGTATGAGGTGTTATCATGGCGAATGGAAATATTCTAGGTCGAAAGAGATGTTGTTTAATTTTCGAGTTGAAATAGCTTCGAGTGCAAAGAGTTAAAAAGTCGAAATTAACATACATACGTGAAATTTTCCAATGTATTTTCATTTTTATTCACTTTTGACATAAATCCATTAAATACACATTCCAGTTATGAAGACATCATGCCAATCATTTCGAAAAACGCGATTCTGACAAAAGAGCGTCTGGAGCTTTGGTTTAGGTTTAGATACAATTTTTAGAGGTCACAAACATTCGAAACCGCGGGAAACAAAAAATTAATTTTTTGACATTTCTAAACCGGAAAATTTTTCCAACTTGACATTTCTGAATAGCGTTGGTGGGTTTTCCAATTGTTCAATGTGTGCTCTCAGCTGTATACTGAATTCTACCAAATTCCCATGAATAATGCAAATTTTGTTCTTTGTCGAAGGTGAAATAGAAAAATATGGTTACAACCGTCAGTTTTCTATATATTTTCTTTCATTGTCGTCATGGATTGATATTATGTAGAAGAGACAATTTAACCATTCGCAGACCAAATCGGTTAATCATCTATCGCCAATCCTACATTTTAACATTTTTACGTTTTATTTTTAATTAGGCTTAATACCACATAATGACACTATAGAAAGTAATTTTGAAACGAATTATTTCATCAGTTTTCTCTATTTTTTATTCTATGATCCAACCGTTGTGACTATACATATTTTTCTATTTCACCTTTCCTATATTCGAAGTGCACGTTTCCGCGGATGCAGTGCATCTCGGTTAATAACAATCATTCAAAGTTGCACACAAAGAGTCAACTGAACCTGACACCCGTAGAATTTAAGTAAATATTATTGTTTAATCATTGGTATTTTTATCCCCCCTACTTGGAGCGACGTGATTCGGACTTGGACTTGCAGTTCGATTCGGTCAAATGAAATTTGTGGGACCGGCACCGATTTCTGATTAACAATTTCAGCTCGGGAGCACACCTCTGCGCTCGACGGATGTTACGGCCGCTTTGAATTCCGAAACGCGGCCGCCATGATGGTTTAAGCCATTGCCAGGACCGAATGCGTTCGCCTGACAATTAGCTTGTGACGGATTTCAATGGCCGAGAATAAAATGAACGGTTCATTGAGTTTTCTCGAGGTTACAATATTCGCTGTGTTCGATGTTCGATGCATTCGGTTACATTGTAAACGCATAAAATCGAATCGAGCGATTCTCTGAGGCGTCCGGAAACCTTGAGCGCCTCACAGTGGACCAGAATCGCGAAAACGGACAACACTTGTGTCTCTGTTAATGGCACATTCTTCATTACAAACAGAACGGTTTTAGGGATTTTTCGGGTCGTAGAATCTGGTATTACTTATTTGATTGAATGGGGAACCGTTATTTTTCCATTTAGGAAACCAATGCAAGTAATCAATTTTTGTGTATATTTTTATATATTCATTAATTAATATGAAATAATAAAACGAAGAATGTTAAAAATTAAATTAATTTCTATTAAGTATACTTTTCATAAATGTCATTATTAGTTTATTTATTTCTTGACGTTTTAAATGAAAAAAACTTATTTTTAAAAAAAATTGCACCACTAAATAGCTTATACTATAAAGTATAGTGTATAGAGCAGCGGTTTCCAACCGGGAGGCGCAAAAATTTTTAATAAAAAATTAATGTTCATACCATAATATGAGTTATAGAAATCAAATTTACAAAAGAATGAGTTTGATATGTTTTCACTTTTAGAAGATTTCTGGGACGCAGCCAATATTGAAGCAAGCAAAAATCTTTTTATTGAACACTTGGATGGTTTAGTGCTGCACTTTTAAAATTGATTCAAAGACCTTGATTTCTCAAAGGTTTTGTGGATACAGAATCCGTTCATCGACAACGAAGAAGACGAATTTGAGCTAACAACCGTCAAAAAAGAAAAATTGATAGAATTATCATGCGACAGCTCACTGAAACAAAAGTTTCAAAATGAAACCATAATTCAATTTTGGGTGAATCTTAGTGGAGAGTATGAATCTTTGTATTGCAAAGCAATGCAGGTGCTTCTACCGTTTGTAACGTCTTATTTATGCGAAGCGAGCTTTTCGGCACTGGCTGCAATGAAAACCAAATATCAAACCAGGTTAATAGTCGAATAAGAGTTACGAGTGGCACTCTCCACATTGCCCCCAAGATTTGATAAACTTTGTGCCAATAAACAACAACACTCGCATTAATATTGGATGCATTAGATATAGTTTAATTAGTAATTTGATATAAAAATAAATATGCATGTTCGTATTGTTATACCCAGGGCTTCGGAGTCGGTAGACAAAATTCTTAACTCCAACTCCGACTCCAACTCCTCTTTTTTTTTTACCTCCGACTCCGACTCCGACGCCGATTTCGACTCCGACTCCGACTCTCCAAATTGAAAAAATATGTACTCAAAATAATTAAGAGTTGTAAGAAAACTGAATAAATAGTTGAAATATTGTATTAAAGTCTAAAAATATGGAACAGATAACTCTGATACAACACACCACGACTGTTACTTTCTCACTTTCAGAAGAGAAATAGTTAGAAAATACTACTACCATAACTTTAACTGTTTCTCCTGTACATAGTGCCGAGTGCCGAGGTATACAGGGTGTCCCAAAATTCCTTCAACAGCCGGAAATAGGAGGTTCCTGAGATCATTTGAAGCAACATTTTCATTTGCAAAAATGTTATCCGCGGCTTTGTTTAGGAGTTATTAACGAAAAACACGGACCAATCAGAGCGCGATCTAGACGCGAGCTGGGACTGTCGGCCAATAGACAGTTGGCGCGCCGGGCCGACTGTGCCAGCTCGCGTCTAGGTCGCGCTCTGATTGGTCCGTGTTTTTCGTTAATAACTCCTAAACAAAGCCGCGGATAACATTTTTGCAAAGGAAAATGTCGCTTCAAATGACGTTAGGAACCTCCCATTTCCGGCTGTTAAAGGAATTTTGGGACACCCTGTATAAATATGTATTATATATACAATACGTCTATACTGTAGATCGAATATTAGCAATTTATTTATGTATATATAAATCTATTAATGATTTATAAACAAAAAAGCCAGAGTTAGAGTCGGAGTCGATATATTTTTTTCCGACTCTGACTCCGACTCCAGTGATCAGCAATTACTCTCAAACTCCGACTCCGACTCCATGACTCCGACTCCGACTCTGAAGCCCTGGTTATACCAAAACTTTGTTATTATTCTGTTAATTGTAGTCTTCAGTATTTTCCGTTTTAAGTTAAAACGTGCCTATATTATTATATCGATTAGAAGATAGGGAGGCATAATAGCATAACGGTTGGAAACCGCTGGTATAGAGGGAGGACATCTATTTACCTAACACTGATTGTATTGCATGGTTTGAACATTTTTGAATGAGCTTCATTTATTATATTTTATAGAACCGGCCCACACTATGATTCCGGAACATTTAGGGCGTTCGAGACCATATTGAAACGTTACTGTTTCGATACGGGCAGACAAATGCCATTGTAGTTCCCGGTTTTCTAGGATATACACGTGTGCATCTAAAAGGCGATGCTGTTCCGCGATGAAACGAGCCATTCTGCGCGTTGATGCTGTTTTCTTAGATTTTAGATCCTCCCGGTTTCGCCGCGGAATAGCACGGCGCGGCGGGCGACAAAAAGTTGATTGACCATGTGCTTCAAGTAAATTCGCAAATAGACGCGGACGAACCCATTGGTCGTTCCGTTACGACGGGTTTACACGAATATTCGGAATATTTCTAGACTCGACATTTTAATTTTAGCATTCGCGTGATATCGAGGCGCGATCGATCCGAAGCGACGATACCACGGATCCCAATAGATCAGGCCTCGGAATTAATGGCTCCGACGCGACGGCCGATTTTCGATGACTACGCCCCCTTGATCCGGCCAACCCCCCTTGACTCAGGCGCGTACCATAGGAGATATTCGTGGCGCATTAGGGCGACATTCGTATCAATAGATTTCCACATCACCCATGAGGTACTGTTGTTAATCCGTTGTTCTTGCCAGTGGTACATCCTGTAGGCCTATTGGGATCGGTAAATCGGCGACAAAATCAAAGAACTTTCGATAGAAATGAGATAGAGCGATGAAATCTTTTTAAAATTAAATATATAATAATTTTTATGATTTCGGCGCAAGGTTCGATCGTTTTAAACAACAGCAAATGTGCAGTTAGTTAAAAATGAATCTCGACGTTTCGATCCTTATGTGGATTATTCTCAAAGAGACATTTTTTGCGTCTGAAAAATAATATATATATATAATGTAACGTAATTTGAAAAACAAATGTAGCACAGCCGTGTAAATCCAACGGAAAAAACAACAAATTAAGAAGCACATACTTGCTCATAAAAGTTATTATATATTTAATTTTCGATCGAGAGAAGATTTTACCTTTAAAATTAAAACTGAAACTTTGCGGAATATGGGAAAAATAGGGAGGTTATGGTACGAACGTTTTTTAACCTTGAGAAAATGCGTTAAACTTGCACAATATCAAGAAAATTGTGATTTTCCAATACCACGCGCAGAAAAACTTTTTTTTAACATGGTGCACATTTCCCGTAGATTTTTTCCCGTTGATTTCAAATCTGGTCTCAAAATTTGTCTACGACCTCAGGATTTTGCAAGAAATCGCTTTTTGTGAACAAAACTAATGTAATCATTTTTTCGTAAAAGGATTTGATAACCCACTAGCCTGAAGGTATATTGTATTATCGGTTAAACAGGTGTAATTTAAAACACTGATAACATTAGAAGAATTTGAAAATACTGTTATATTATTTTTCAACCTATTCACCATATTGACACTTTACCTACCGGAAGCCTATTATAATAGGATTTTCAATCATTGTACTGCATCACAAGAAAGAATAGAAATTTTCTTTTACATTGCAACATTTTCAACATTTATCTTCTGAATATACTATTTTCCAAATCCATTTTCTACATCTATCGTCCAAAATTATTGTGATTGGAATTTTGTTTTCGCTGGTCGACTTTTTTCTCTTCCTATTTGTATTCTTCCTTTCGAATATATGTTCGAGTATACATATATTCAAAGTCGAATTTCGGGAACTTGGAGCAAGGTCGTTCAACTATTAATAGTCGTTCTCCTCGCACCGCCAAAAAGAAATTTATGAAAAAAGCTTATGATGAAAACTGTAGAATAACAGAACCAGCTTTCAAGGCTAACTGTATTTTTAGTAACCCGGAAATATAGGATACGGAGCGGAGACTTGTGTTTCTCTACCTGTTTCGATAATTGCTGAAATCGGTGACACTAAAAAATCAATGGAGTTTCATTGAGTCGGCGAAAGCTGTGCGTTAAATGTTAATCATTATCGAACGTAACGATCGAGTAAATTCAATGATAATGGTGCTCTGGTAAAGCGAGGTGCTGTAGACATAATGTCACATTTTGCATCGTTAACGTGACAGTTTTTAACCTTTTCGCTACCGGGGACGAGATATCTCGTCACCATGATTTCGTCGTATAATGCTATGAACGAGATATTTCGTGTATCTTTATTACTGACATGGAGTGCTTTCTTTGCAAGTTTGACACGAGTAATCGATCTTTAAGACATGTCAACGTTGGTGGAAGGTGCTTAAAGATGATAAATATAAAATACTCCATATCTTACACAATTAGAGTTTTTATTGTTTATTTTGTATGGAATGCCCCTGCATTATATTGCAATATTGTTCCAGGTGTTTGTACAAGAAACGATACTGAATTCTTTCGCTCGTTTCATTTAGCTGACCGTTCACTTGCAGAGAAAAAAGTATCGGTAGCCGCCACCGCCTTGTCGCGTCTTGTGCGTTTACAATGTCTTCCAGTGTATTAAACATACTAAAATGGTAACTTGGTTGAAGCTTTCATAGTCGAGAAAGTTCATTAAAGCTTTTGTATTATTTTTAACTGACTGAAACACTTAACACAAAGTGCAAATATCGATTTGACCTTGCGAATTAGTGCATAAAAATCTGGATTTATATGCAGATTCAGTCTGCTCGTCGGTGAACTGGATTTCACGCATTTAAATCGCGTCGGGAATAAAGGACGCAATAAACTGAAAATTTCGCGAAACACCGACCAAATGAAATTACATATGTATCAGTTTTAGTTGACTGGCGACCGCGGACGACGTGAATGAGCCCGCTACTCGACTCCGGGGTTTTTTTTCCTGAAGATCTAGTGGCTCGCGCCGTTAAACAACGTCAAAGTTCCACAGTTGTCAATTATTTTCGTTCTCTCAATTTTGTCCCAAGTGTTATGTATGTATTATGAAAAGTGTACCGTGTGGTACGTTTGCCGCGTGCATTCGACGGGTCGTTATTGTCGGCGGAAGATAACAAACAGATCGTAAACTTTACAATTGAGTGCGAACTCTGAAAGCCAGGAATCGCAGTGCGAACTGATGCTGGACTTCCGTTGAAAACTTTGCGACTGTCTGTCAAACTACAATAGATCTCCCTTCTCGGTGCACTGAATAAATACACTGGCCACAAGTAAGTAGAAAATCCCATTCGTGGAAAGTGAACCATGTTACAATCATTTCTACAGGAACAATGGAAAAACACATTCGTTTGGACCTACTTACTTGCACACAGTGATATTCTCTTTCATCGTCCAGTCTTATTACTAGACTGCGGTTTTTATGCAGTTATAGCAACCCAGTAAGCAATCGGCTCTTGATTTGCTATGAATTTCGTACCAAAACTTGAATACTAATTCGGACCCACCTGTTTCCGCATTAGGTTCGGTATTTGCCTGCAAAGTTTGGAGGCTGAATTCCATGCCAAATGGAGGGCAGAACGAAGGCAGACCCTGTCCTCGTGTAGAGGGCAGCTCTGTCGCACTAAGAACGGACATAACCTTGCAAAGCCGTTATCGTCATTGTTTTAAGATTTGTGAATATTTTAATGATTGCAAATGCATGAAACTTAAAATTATATAATTTAGAAATTTAAATAAAATTCGATTTTCGCTCTTACAGCAAGATTTATTCCGATTTTGCTCGATATTTACTCTTAGAGCAAGATCAGGTCCACTCGTTGTGCGTTCGACCTACCCTCTATAAGGAAGGCAGGGTCCGTCCTCGTTTGGCCCTCCATTTCGCATGGGATTTTGGCACCAAAGTTTGCAGGCAAATACCGAACCATTTGTTTGCGAATTGGGCTCGGAATTTGCCGACATTGCATAATCCGATGCGGGGTCTGGTATATCGGTGTAAACCACTACTAATCCAATTACTAAACTTCTTTATTTTTTATGGGACTTTCGCCAACTAATTTGTGGCAATTTTCTGATTGATATGACACTATACGAAATAGTAGAACCACAGAATCGAAGAAACAGCACGGACCCCAGATTTTTCTTAGATCAAGGCTTTACTGTACCTTCAAAAATATCATTGATAAATAAAGCAGTTTGCTTCGTTTCATAAACTATAAAGACAATTTGTGTCTCATAAAGTGGATCACTGAAGAAAATGTTATTTTATTTTTTAAAAGCGTAACGACGTAAAGCAAGAGCATCGTTTGTTCCTGAGCGAGTTTGTCAGCTTTATGGTATCGTGTATTTTTACGTTTTCTATAAATACATGGAACGATCGATCATTTTCAGGATTGAGCTGTAAGAATTATTAATTGATCGCAAGAAAACAGTATATGTACATACAGGGTGCCCCAAAGATGTTGTACTCCCTTGAAAGAGGTGATTCCCCGCTTAACAAAAAACGATTTTTGGTTGGCGATAGTTCGCTCGGTGAGCGTGGCTTTGGCATTGGCCGAGCCGGAATTCGTTCGCTGAAGCCGCGTTCTGATTGGTCCTTGTTTTCCGTTAATTACTTTTTAACAAAGCCGCGCATCGCCTCTATTAAGGAAGTACAACATTTTTGGGACACTGTATATTGTTCTTTAGAAGATTGTACTGACTTTATGCTACTAATAGCATCGACGACGCGTATGAATTTCGCTGCCTACATAATGTCACTGTAATTTACAGACACGAACGGCGATGCAACAACACTACTTCACACGATGCGACGCGAAGCGTTCTTATTATAACGTTACATTTTCCGATCAACCCCGTGTAATAGTACGTTTAATGGAATATCGATACGAACCGATATATGTTCTAACAGATTTTGCAACTCATATCTGCTATTAATGTTAGTGGAAACTAAAGGGTTCGTAAATAACACGTTAAGTGTCAATAAATCGATAATTAGGTCGGGAATAACAATAAAGACAAGCTAATGATAAGAGTAATTACACGAGGAATTTTTCTCCGAAGAAATATATAACGTTCATAGACGCGCACTCAACGCAATCGTTATAATTTCTAATACAGAATTTTTAGTAATTCACCGCTTCATTTCTCTCTATTCCTATTAAAACTCTATTAACGCGGATAATTACATATAGATCATATTTCGTTCGCATAATAGTTGCATCTAATTACATTCTATCAAGTGTTAATCAAATATTTGTCATGATTATGCAATTAGCTGCAGTGTAGTGTAAAAGCTGCACAGGGTTTCACGCTCTGATTAAAGGGGCTTAAAATAAATGAATCAAACTTTGTTTAAGCGTACCCAAATTAGCGTTCGCTCGAATTATTATACTATAAAATTCGAATCGTAAAATTCTGACTCGTTAAAATACGGCAAGGGGTTAAAAAGATAGACACTACGGCTGAATTCTTCTTGTACCATCAATCTTATTTGTTAGCCTCCAATAATCTTTTCAACGTCAACAAATACATTGTTGAAAACGTTGTTGAAAGCGAATTTCTTCTTAAAATCTTCTCCAGCCAAAGGATGAACTTAGCTTCTGGGAATTTGTATGATAATAATTGGTATACTGACCTGGATCTAGGACGATTCACTGAATCACAGAGGTCCTAGTGAAATTCCTATTTTTTTCTTACAGTTTGCAACTTCGTGGTGCACGACCGCTGTCTCAAGGCCGTCGTCTCTCCCTGCTCCAGCATCGCGGCAAGCCTCATTAAGGTAAGAATACCCTCTGTTTCTGTTCCTGCCCCTTTTGTGCGACCGGAGATGAGCGAATTCTTCCCAGCGACCTATATTTACGCACCGGTGAAGAATACATACTCTGCTGCATAGTGTCGCGGCTCCGTTGAAAATTCTCCGTACAATGCAGCTAACTTCGTTGCGGAGCGTATGCGACGGCAATTATAATATTTCCATACATTTTTTTCCTCGGCCCTTTCCTGTTGTTCAGCAGCTGGATGCGAGATAACGTTAGATGGCGTAACCATTTACGGAGCAGTGTTACGCGGATACCTTCAATTTTAATCCTCGGGTGGCGGACTCCATTTTCCCTCAAAGTAACAAGCGTTCCATCTGAATTCGAATTTTTGAAAACCCAGAGTCTGGGTTTGCTTCATTTGTTAATCATTTTAAACAGTCGAAAATAATGTAACAATATTCTTAGTTATCATACATAAAACGAAATAATGATGTGTTATATGAAAGAACTTCATCGTCTTTCATACAGAGTGTTATTAGTTACTCCTGGAGACGTCGATTAACGCAGTGTTTTCGTGAGTATTTCTAAGAATTTGAAAGTAACACCAACTTACCTTTTATTAACTGCGACAAAACTATAAGACAGGTAATGTTTTTGTAAAAAATTGACACGTAAAGCTTATTTTTATCGGTTATTAATATTTTGTATTGCCACCTTTATTTTTTATAATATGTAACATTCTTTTTGGAATAGATTTATACAAGTTTTTAATCGTTTTTTGCTTAATTTTCTTCCATACCATTTCAACGCAGTTTTTCAATTGTTCCACAGTACTAAACTGGTTTCCTTTAGAACAAATCTCCCTGGCTAGTACATCCCCAAAGGTTTTCAATGATATTTAAGTCGGGGGATCTCGCTGGTCATGGTAAAATGTCTATTTCCTTATTTTTAAAGTAGGCCAGTACAGTAAAAACCTCCTTCGTTGTCCAAAGACCGGGGGTTTGAGCGGACAACGACCGTGCCCGGACACTATTTTTGATTTATGACTGCGTCTTTAGTGAAACGGCTAGTTAAATGACAAAAAAAGCATTCGCAGTCAAAAGCAGTCAACTGTCTGGCTTTAAAAAACTCCTTATTTCCTTGACATATTCCTTTCCTATTGTTCTCCGTTCTGCGCGGGTCTAGACAGTCCTGGGACACATCTGGCGACCAGATCCACGCAGGCCTAATTCTCTCGTTGACAGGCAGTGGAGTCAATTCCTCTTTTCTTAAATCGTGAAAATAATAATTTAGATTATTAAGGCCATCTAAAGTAAACTGTTTCTCGTCAGAAAAAATTACTTTCCTCCATTTCTTACGTCAATGCATGCGTTGTTCTGCAAACTCTAATCTGGCTTCTTTATGACGGTTAGTTAGCGGCGGTCTTTTCAAAATTTTACGCCGTTTTAAATTATTTGAAGCCTTTATCCTGACACTTGTTTTTACGCCAGTTTCTGTCGCAATTTGTCGCGACGTTAATGTAGAGTTCGATGCATGTCGTAAAATATTCCGTCTGTCTTGTCCAGTTGTCAACTTTGGACGGCCTCCAGGATTCTTTTTACCATAGTTTTCACTATTTTTTAAATAATTGTAAACTACACAACGGCTTCTTCCAAGAATTTCAGAAATGTTTGCCACTGAATGATTTTCATTTCGCAAATTATTGATCATTTTGATCTCTGTTTCATTTAATTTTTTTCCTCATGGCATTTTGTATAAACACAAATATTGCAAGTTGATTAATATTGTTTAGGTCTTACTTAAATTATTTACTTCAATTACTGACACTTTAGAACAATATTTCATTGATGATCTTTTCGCTTTCATTGTTTGCGAAAAACTGTCTTATACATAGATTTGTCGCGGCTAACAAGAGGTCAAGCTTGTGTAGCTTTCAAGTTCATAGAAATTCTATCGAAAACAGTGCGTGGAACGACGCGACGTCCCCGGAAGTAAATAATAACACACTGCATGAAAGACAATGAAATTCTTTCATATAACACATAATTATTTCATTTTAAGTGATGTCTTATAGTATTGTCGCGGACTGTAGTCCAAACATTGACAGCAAAAATGCCTACTTCCTTGAAAGAGACGTTCCCCAAGGTGATCTGAAGTAATCTTTTCTTTTGCGAAAATATTCTTCGCGATTTTGTTAAAGAGTTATTAACGAAAAACACTGAGCCGGGATCCGTTCGCTGTAATCACGCTCTGATTGGTCCATGTTTTTCGTTGACAACTCCTTAACGAAGCGACGAAGAACTTTTCCGCAACGGAAATAATTACTTCAAATCACCTCAGGAATCATCCCTTTCAAGAAAGTATACTTTTGGGACAACTACCATTATAATTTCTGCGACAAGCTGTTTCCGTAAACGCCGTTAGGTGAGTGCCACCTTTATGGTAAAGAATAGTGATTTTCTCGTTGCAGAACCCGGTTGCACACTGTTGGTCCGAACAGGAACAGGTCCGTAGAAGAAAATTCTGCAACGTCTGTCGTAAACGGCTCGATGATACTTTGTCCATACATTGTGAAAGTAAGTATGTTTTCTCGATACAGGATAAATGTACCTATTACTGCGCATGTACGTTGTATTCAGAACACACCATTCTTCCATAAAGTGCTTACATATATAATATTTCATGGCGAACTAGGAATAGTATTAAAAATCGAAGCATGATACAGCAGTAATCAATGAAAATTTCGTTTGAAATCGTTCCACGGCTTACGGATTCGTGAAAATTTCAGATGAACGTATTGTTCCTGTTCTTGGTTTCAGTATGCGAGTACTTCGTGCACACGGAGTGCCAGGATTTTGCCGTGGCAGACTGCAAAGAAAACGCCACGTTCTTACCTGGGAAGGACTTGTCGCAGGTAAAACACACTCATCTCTGGCGAGAAGGCAATCTTCCCAGCAGTTCAAAATGTGCTGTCTGCAAGAAAAACTGTTTCTCTGCCGAATGCCTTTCCGGGTTCCGTTGCGAGTGGTGCGGCATGACGGTAATATATCTCTTCAAGTAATCATCCCTCTGAAAATCCACGCGTTTCAATTTACAGTGAATCTTAAATACCTATAGACTTGCAGAACCTAGAAATCTATAGTCCAGTCGCCAGGTCGAGAAAAAGGCGTCTGGGGTGTCGAATCTGAGTTTTCGACCTCGAGGACACTGTGCTAACTTGGGGAGGGGGTAAAAGCCACGAATTTTGTTACCTTTTTTTGGTTTTTCGCCTATTACTCAAAAACTATGGGTGCTAAGAATTTTCTTTTTTCATTTTTGGAAAGAGCATTAAATTTCCTTCAAATTTCACTGGTCAAACGTATTTTTTGACCCAATAGGCACCGAGAGACAGGCGTTCGAAATTAGGAAATGTTTCTCAAATTGACAATTTGAGCCACGCATTGCAACATTTGACAGGAAATTGCAAGTTTGAAATTCAGTGAAATTGAAGGAAATTTAATGCTCTTTCCAAAAATGAAAAAAGAAAGTTCTTAGGACCCATAGTTTTTGAGTAATAGGCGAAGAATCAAAACAAAGTAATAAAAATCGTGGTTTTTACCCCCTCCCCAAGTTAGCACAGGGTCCTCGAGGTCGAAAACTCAAATTCGACACCCCAGAGTACCCCTAAATGACGTGTCAAAATTTCATTGACTTCGAAATACTTTCCAGGTTAAAGTATACCTGGCGACTGGACTACTAGTAATGCCAGCCGATATAAAAAAGTAATTATAGTATTGAAGTTTTCACTTTTAAGTGTCGGTATCAATGAAATCACCCAATGTTATTTAAACTACTTATTTTGTGTCCCTTCAACATGGACACTTGAATATTTTTCATCATTTTATATTGGCGAAGCTCATTAATTAACAGTGTACAACAGAGACTCGCCTTAGTTAATGAAGTCACTTCGTCGAGACTGTGACATTAAACAATGAAATGTGTTGAGTTTCTGTTATAATATACGTATATCAATTACAGTATTTTCTCCCCCTAATAACATTATCGACCTCCTTATTATCACATCATCATCCCCACTAACGCGCAGTCATGGTACATGCATGCACAAAATCAATAAGGGTTGAATATTACTGAAAACATTCGCACGTCGTAAGTGTGAGATGGTTCAACGCAAAACGCAACAATTACTTTCTGTTACGATTTTTTAAATTTCCGAATGGACCTCATGGTTGAGAAGAGTTTGGAAATCGATAGAATTTAAAATTTTATCCTCTTTTGTATCTACTTGTATGATATTTATCCAGCGGATTATGAGCATTTATTGACAAAAATAAGTAGACAGGTGTAATTTGAAACGGTGAAAATATTCGAAGAATTTAGAAACACTGTTGTATTATTTTCAACCTTGCAATTAGGAAAGAAAATTTTTATTTTCCATAAAAATCCGCTGTCTGATAGTATTAAATTCAGAAAAGTTTTCGGTTTTCCGAGCCACCTCGGTCTCAATTAATTCGGATAATTGACGCCCTATTGTGTTACATGTATATCACATTTCCAGCTGCTCGAAATCGGTAATCCTTTCTACTATCACGACGGGTCTCGTTTCAGTTACACTCAGACTGTTATAAAAATATCCCGCAAGAATGCACCTTTGGGAACTTGAAACGAATCTACCTACCACCGCACGCAGTCAGTATTCCACGTACGGAGATTCGCATGGAGACGATCATTGGAGTGCAAGTACGTCGAAACGAAGTCCTGGCGCGTGAGTATTCCTGCCGTAAGTGTCTATTCTACAAATAAACCTCTAAAATATCGATTAGGGAATGCGTAACACGTGACCGAATATCCGAAGTAGTGGAATGAAGTTACGTTCATGTACGTGTACATACATACGCTGTAAATAGAAAGGGGTGGGTCACCTGGAGTCCGGAGTCGCATACACGCGTACCACGTTCACCGATACACGGAATCAGTATAATAGAAAACATGGGGGAGGAGACAGAGAGTACCTATTTATCTCGCGGCTACGGTAGAACTCAGGCGACTCACTCTACGTGCAGGGTGTTCAATAAAATACAAGAGCATAACCGCGAGCGTTATACCTACTGGCCGATCGGCAACAGGTGGAACAGTATCCAGCGAATGATTCTTCGTGACGTTCCGAGACGGAAATCACCGGCAAACAATATTCATTGCAGAGTCTGCCCTCGTTTTGCCCACCGCTTGGCATGGAATTCCGCCTCCAAACTTTGCAAGCAAATACCGAGCCTAATGCGGAAACAGGTGGGCCCGGAATTTGTAGGCAAGTTTTGGTGGGAAATTTATATGTACCAAATCAAGAGCAGATTGCTTACTGGGCATGTGTTATATGATTTTGATTATACAGACGCGTACAAAATGTATACCAGATATGTAAATATAAAACCGGAATTTGTCCATAGGTGGCTCTAGCTGTCAATGTAGTTACCGTCAAACCGCGTCATTGACGCCATTTTCTTGTTTTGACATCTGGTCAAGATTTTCAACTCACAACCATACAAGTTTCATACAACAGCATAGTTTTTAATAACGTTGAACATGTCGAATTTTATGCCTGGAAACTACGATATACGGACAGCATTGATTTTCTGTTTCCATTTGATGAAAACTGCTGCAGAATCGCATCGAATGCTTGTCGAAGCTTACGGTGAGCATGCTGTTGGTAAATCACACTGCTTTGAGTGGTTTAAAAAATTCAAAAATGGCGATTTTGATGTGACAAACGAAGAACGTGGAAGACCACCGAAAAAAGTTTGATGACAGCGATCTGCAAGCATTGTTGGATGAGGATGACGCTCAAACGCAACAACAACTCGCGGATCAATTAAATGTGACACGAGAAGCGTCTCCATACGTTTGAAAGCCATGGGAAAGATTCAGAAGATGGGAAAATGGGTTCCACATGAACTGAATGAAAGACAGCAGGAAAACCGAAAAACCACTTGTGAAATGCTGCTCGCCAGGTACAAAAGAAAGTCATTTCTCCATCGAATTGTGACTGGCGATGAGGAGTGGATACATTTCGAGAATCCTAAGCGTAAGAGATCATGGGTAACTCCAGGCAAACCATCGACATCGACTGCAAGGCCAAATCGCTATGGATGGAAGACTATGCTCTGTGTTTGGTGGGATCAGAAGGGTGTGATCTATTATGAGCTGCTAAAACCTGGCGAAACCGTTAATACTGGACGCTACCGACAACAAATGATCGATTTGAATCAAGCTTTGCGTGAAAAACGACCGGAATATCAAAAAAGGCAACACAAAGTGATTTTTCTTCATGATAATGCACCATCACACACAGCAAAACCGGTAAAGGAAATGACTGAGGCGTTTAGTTGGGAAATACTTTCGCATGCGGCTTACTCACCAGACTTGGCTCCATCCAATTATTACTTACAGTCCTCGACAAAATAATAAGACACCTAGCATATTTTTAAATTTCTTTAATTTAAAGGTGGAAAGTGTACCGTTGAGTGCTGACAAGAAGCTCCCCCCGGGGGGGGGGGCACAGAGGCAAGGGGGGTCTATCGTTCTGCATAGCAGTAGTAGTGTGTGCGTGACCGCTTCGGCCAATAGAAGGAGCGCCCCTTCCAAGCCAACCAATCGGGCGCACATTCTTGCCTACGTCACCGCATTCCTGCCAGGGAGCTTCTTGTCAGCATTCAACAGTACACTCAGTTATATCCTGAATACTACATACTATCTCCAAAGTAAACACGCAAAATCTTAGGATTGTATCGCATACCATAGCAAAATGAGAGAAAGATATGTGAACACGGACTGACATTGCTTCGACAAAAGTATAAGACATTTGGCTTATTTTCAACTCATGTGACTTCTACCATTAAGTGTTCTACTGTGAACGTATTCAGACGTTGAATCTTCTGATTTTCTTACAGTATAAGTACATTTATTACAACGAAAAATAAATAATGAGTCGAGGAAAGCAGTTAGATAAAAGTGATGTCGATCGAGTCGTTCGGTTGCGCTCGGAAAAGTACAGTATTAATAAAATTGCGAAATTATTAAACAGAAGGAGGTGCGCGATATATAATGTGTTAAAAAATCCAAGTGCTTATGGAAAAACGAAAGGAAGTGGAAGACCTAGCGTTACTTTCGAACGCGATAAACGTGCAATTTTGCGTGTTGCGTCGAATTTTAAGGACGCAGCAAGACAAATAGCCGGAGATGAAGGTGTGAAAACAAATTTAAGAAATGTACATCGCATTTTACAAGGAAGCAAACACATTAAACGGAAGAAATTAAAACAACGATCACCCTTAATGGTGAAACACAAAGCAGCTCGACTAAAGTTCGCTTGCGAACACGTCCACTAGATGAAAAACTGGAAAAAAGTCATTTTTAGTGTCGAGAAAAAAATCAATCTAGATGGCCTTGACGGCTGGGCCTACTACTTTGATGATTGCAGGAAGGAAGAACTCCATTTAAGTTGCCGTCAAATGGGCGGTGGCAGTGTTATGGTATAGGCCGCTATTTGTTACTATGGAAAAACAGAAATAAACTTTTTATCAGGTCGGATGAATAGTAATAAATATATTGAACTAATAACAGATCAGTTAAACAAGCCTACAGCTCGTATCACGCGCGGTGACTATATTTTTCAATAGGATAATGCAGCAATCCATACTGCAAAATCTGTGAAACAATTCTTTTCTTCAAAAAATATTAATATTTCGGAATGGCCTGCTCGTTCTTCCGATTTAAATATTATAGAAAATGTGTGGGGAGATTTGTCAAGACGAGTCTACGCGAATGGGAGACAATATAATAACGTAAATGAACTAAAAGAAAGTATAAATCACAATTGGACACATTTAGAACAAAAACGAATCAAAAAGTTATATAAAACTATCCGAAAGCGATTATTAGACGTAATTCAATTCAAGGGAGGTATCACCAAGTAGTAATTTTGTATTTTTATTTGCTCGATCCAACATTTTTCTGTTAGTGTCTTATGCTTTTGTCGAATTAATGTCAGACCCTGTTTACATATCGTTTTCTAATTTTGCTATGGTACGCGATACAATCCTAAGATTTTACGTGTCTACTTTGGAAATAGTATGGAATATGCAGGACACAACGGAGTGTACATTTTCTACCTTTAAATATAAGAAATTTAAAAATATGCTGGGTGGCTTATTATTTTGTCGAGGACTGTATTTGCATCGATGGGACACGCACTTGGGACTTGTATCTTATGAAAATGTACGAAAATGGCTCGATGACTGGTTTGCCTCAAAAGAGGAACAGTTTTTTTGGCGTGGCATCCACAAATTGTCAGAGAGATGGGAAAAATGTGTAGCTACCGATGGGCAATACTTCGGATAAAATATTTTGTATCATTGTCATACAATAAACGTGTATTTTCTATACAAAAATTCCGGTTTCATATTTACGTACCTGGTATATGATCTTGATTATGCAGACGCGTACAAAATGTATACAGTGAAAATTCTTTCATGTTTGTACAATTCGTTTGAAATTCCTCGTTCCGTGCTCATATTTTCTGGTACACCCTGTACACGTACCTTACGGTTTACTGTTGTACAGCTGGATGTCGGCAGACATTGACACAAACACTTCTAACGTCTAATTTTGTGTACAAAGAAAGAAAGGAAGAAATTGATCTTAACAACGAAGGCCATCACCTCTCGATGGATTCCTGTGGAAACGGGGGAACGGAAGTCATTTGAAACGGATCCTTCGCTAGTTTCTACACTCGGTCACTGCACATTGCACATCCGTGTTAGCTCGATTCTTTGAACAAATCTGAACATCCACGAAAGTGTGACGCGGATCGTGTTCAACACGCGCGAACATTGGGCATCGATGATATTCGCATATTACGCTCAGATAACAAATAATGGCTCCATTAGATTGTTCCGTGTTTCACAGACCAGACGGTCGAATCTGTCGATAACATATTTACCGAATGCATATACTTTGAGTTACACCGTTTCTCAAGCTGTCTCGGTGGATGTCATCAGCGTCGTTGTCTCGTTGATCCATTGCCCGTGGAGAAAAGAAGTATTTCTAAACACCGATCCATATTGCAATCACCTTCCGACTGGATGCACAAAACGCCTAATAGTATAATTAGATCACAGCAGTGACACGTCATGCCAAGACATATTTTAGATTTAGATAAAGCGATCTCACGTTCTACATGTTTTCTCGTGTGTCCGAAATTAGAAGTTCTTCCCCGATCACATGCAATATTCGCTACTTCTCCTTCGTTTTTCTTTCCGAATCGATAGATTTCCGCGCGCACCCACACACGCGCCCGCATACGAGAACACAAACGCCAGAGTTGGGCATTAATCGATTAAAATTTTAATCATGATTGATTGATTAATGTGTACGATTAAAAAAAGAAATCGTCGAAAAATCGGCGATTGATTCAATCGATTGATGAAGTTAATCGTCAATCGTTGATTAAACGAAGAAATCGTCGAAAAATCGGCGATTGATTCAATCGATTGATTTAATCGTCAATCGTTGATTAAAAAAAGGAATCATCGAAAAATCGGAGACTGATTTAATCAATTGTTAAAGTTAATTGCCAGACGGTTTATCCATACATTGTAATAAGGAGGGAGAGAGACAGAGAGAGGGAGCAGAGAACGGATGGAGAATTGACAGAAATAATAATATATTTCAACAAAAACATGTTTATTTTCAATAGTTTTTTTTTTTAGGAAATCTCTTATGAGATTTATTACAACATATAGCATATAGTACATTACAGTAACTTTGTTTAATGTTAAATGCTACGATGGTCGTAGCTTTCCAGGAATAATAACTTCAAACATAAAAGCACGTTAACAGAGTTTGTATTACAGACCAAATGACAATACACTTAAACTCAGTTTACATTTTTTTCAGTATTGATACAGTTTTGATTACGTATTTCATTTCGAAATTACAGCAGTTAATCATTAATCAATTATCCGATTGACGATTAATAATCGCGTTAATCGCAATTAACGATTAAACTAGGAGATTAATTGTTAATTGCGATTAACGATTGAAGTAGAGTCGTCAATCGTTGATTAATTTTTTGCCCAACTCTGACAAACGCCACAAACTCCACGAAGAGGGACAGATTTTCCGTGGGCGCGCTGCACCGGCACGATAATGTCGATTATCTTGTATCGCGAAGATATAAAGGGGGATGGGGGGAGGACGGAAGCAGATGGAAGATAATTCTCATTATCTGCGCCGGCATCGCCGGAAGAACGATCCGAGTATCGACGATTCTTTCCGACACGAACATTTTGCATGATCTGTGATATTCGTTCCTTTCGTATAGATATGCGATAATGCCACTCAACTTTGTAATATACAGCGCGCTGCAAAAGTAGTGTCGCAACCGAGAAGCCGGTGATAACCGCGTGGCGACAAATGTAACTTGAAGCTCGAGCGTGCTCTCAGGTGCCAATTTAATGTTCACGCGAAATATCTTTGTACGAGGATACAATGATTGCAGCATAATGTCTCGACATGCTGGGTGTCCCAAAAATGTTGCACTTCCTTGGAAGAGGTGATTCCTGAGGTTGAAGTAATTGTTTCCTTTGCGAAAATGTTCTCTGTTAAAGAGTTATTAACAGAAAACACACGCGGACCAATCAGAGCGTGGCTACTGTTCACAGATTTCGGCTCGGCCAACGCCAGTGCTTCCCCCTCTCCCCCCTCAATGCTCTGCTGTAACCGCGCTCCGATTGTAGACTCGTTTTTCCAGAATCGCAAGGGTCCGGGATATGCCTTCTCATTCAGATATCCTTGTACGCTCTCTTTATTCAAAATATACGTAAAATTATTAATAATTCGGAAAATTTAACATTCTTTAACAAAATTAGTAGTATCAAGACTTTACTGTATTCGCTTCTCTTTTAAATTTTCCTAATCTTATACTATATTATGTGCACACTATATGATATGTGTATTACACTATCACATTAGATTACATATATATTGAATTATAATACATCCGTTCTCTATTCATTATAGTTCTATTATCGACTAGCTTGCCATAGATAACGCTCGTAGATTCCACAGTGTCCAACATTTGTATGTATGCCAGTTAGTTGATTCGATCAAGAAAATTTTGTTTCGCATTTTGATTGCTGAGAAGAAAAATGTAAACACATTATGAAATTATTCGAACTAAACGCAACGATTCAACTTCATCGCATAAGTAGAAAAGTTAATCCGCACAATCTCGTTTTACTTCACATTTTGAGCTTGATACGGTTGTCGAATTTCTTCACGTAATATAAATTTTAGCAAAATAGCAATCGTAACGATTACAATAGTTTGCGTACACTTGTACAGTTTCTAGCTTTGTGGCTGTCGCTGTTATTAATCGCTATCCTTGATGTGCATTTAATAAGCGTAATTACATTTATGGTTATTACATATATCGATTCGTGTTGCTTTACAGTTACAACTACGCAAATAGCAAGAAAGAAAACCGTTCGTTGTGTGTTCGCGAACATTCAGTAAATATCTTTCCGAAATGGAAAACAAAGATACGCTACTGCGTCTCCTTGAATTGCACCTATAATTAATTGTACGGTTAACAATTATCCATTAGGTCTGTTGAAGCCGAAACAAACGCGAAGCACCAAACCGTCGCGTCGCGTCGCACAGTGGTGAATGTTTCGATTTTAGGTGGACAAAATTATTTTTGAATAATTTATATCCTCTTGGTACTTGATAATTACAATTATGATATTTATTTTTTTGTTATGATGGAATTGAACATAAAAATTATAACAAACGTACTTATGTTGTTCTTATATTTCTATATTTCTGACTTGTAGAAGGTAAAGTCTGTGAATATAAGAAAATGACTTTGATATGATTACTTTTTAAAAAATTGTAATTGCAATAACTTAATTACATATAACATACTCAGAGGTCCCATTACAGCCCCATTTTAAATATAATAATTTGTCACTAAGTAGCAGGTTGTAGCAGCTAATTTTTCTTCGACATTGGTAAAAAATTGCAGCTTGAGTATGGTTGAGTCAAAGTACAACCTTACTTTATTTACTCATGCATAAAAAAACGCTTTCGATTATGGTTCATTTTATTTACCTCCCCCTCTCCTCCTTTTAGTTTTAAACTGAAACGAGAAAATATATTAATTAGATTTATATGTACTTACTCTTTCCGTTTTTCAATGCACAACACAAAAATTAGTGAAATTAGTCATTATAACATATACCGCAGTTTCGGAACATTCAACTAGTCGTTCATTGATAAAAAATGGAAATAATGAGATATAGAATTATTTGGTTCAGTATGTCTAATAATACAATATATTTTCTCAATTAAATATGTTTTTCACTAATTGAGAAAAATGATTTTTGTCCACCTAAAATCAAAACATTTACCACTGTGCGTCGTTCGGTTTAATTTATTCGTTTTCATTAGAAACAGAATAGTCTTAACAATTACTTTGCGTACAAAATAGTGAACAGCGATTCGTACACACGAGTGTTCGCGATTTAATCGTTAGAGCATGCAAATCTCACGTTTGTCGATCACACGTTAATGAAGTCTCGTGTTTTTTGTTAATTCCTTGGGGTTGCTTTCTGTGTACTCTGTCGTTTATCTATACAAGGTGTCCCAAAAATGTTCTATTTCCTTGAAAGTTATTTGTACTAACTTTTTGCTTTGCGAAAATGTTATTCGTCACTTGGTTGTGGAGTTATTAACGAAAAATATTAACGGATCAGAGCATATACATATAGTTAGGTCCCGCTGAGAGTGGCGTTGGCATTGGCCGAGTCGGAATTCGTTCGCAGTAATCCGCGCTGTGATTGGTCCGCGTTTTTCGTTAATAACTCGTTAACAAAACCGCGGAGAAGGATTTTGCAAAGGAAAAAGTTACTTAAATGACCTCGGCAATGTTTTCTGTACACAATGTTTGCTACTGCATTTGAATTTCCTTAACTTCTTTCGAAGCTTACACTTTGTAGCCATAAACTATTTTCCCCAAAACGTGTTAGCATAGTTTTACAGTATTTTTAAGAAATTTCCAGTGCGATACTTCGTAGTTTGAGTGAACATCGTGCCACTTAACGGTCAAGCTGCAATATTGTTGAACAATACGAAAATTCCGACCAGGAAAGAGGAGCATCGAACGGTGCCACATCGCGGTAGATTTATTCCTTAGAACTGTAAATAGACAGTGCTTTCTTTCCATTGTTGTATTCACACACCTCTCGATTGAAGCCTCCAGACTGCACTGAAGTGTTCCGTATCAGTTTTCGTTTCACGTCCGCCTATGTAGAAGACGTCTTCTCTCTGTCTCGAGTCTGGGAACTAGACCGCGGATTTTATGCATTTATGATGCAAACGTTTAGGTGAGATTTCAAGAATGTCTCCACATGCTTTGTTCAACCCGTTACAATAATTAAAGGGAGCAATATATTTCTATCCGGCTCGGTTTGTTACAATTGATAAAGACACATTTTATTTAGCATGAAGATCCGCAGTCTAGTGAAAATCTTTGGTCAAGCAGCTTTGTCGGTTGCATAAACCAAACCATGTTTCTCTTGTCGCGTAACTCGCAAATCTGAATAACTATAGAAAAGTGTCGTGTTACTGAACTATACTAAAGCAACCTGTTTCTGACAAAGAGCAGTGACAAAGACCTGGCATTGCAGACAGCTAGATGGTCGTTCTAGAGATAATAGAACAGATCAGTTTGAGCCTTTTCGCACGGAGACAGCCGAATCGCGATTCTCACATATGAAATACACGAAAAAGTAATCGACAAGGCAAGAACGTTGTCGGAGTAGAAACACTCTACCACACGTTAACTGTTGAAACTCAGCTATGTCGTTGCGTTACTCGCAGATCACGTTTAGACAGTAGTAGGTGGTAGTAGTCCCTACTGAAATGCTCTTTTGTTTATCGTAAGTTTAATTCCCGGTCGTATATTTCATGTATAGCGTGGACGTAGCTCGCGTATCGCGTATACGTGAATCGCGACTCCTGTGTCTCCGTGCGTGAAGAGCATGGACCTAAGGATTGTGCATAACCCTGGGGGGGGGGTGGTTCGAAAGACGGAAGGGGTATTAACTTGTCGGCCATCTTGGATGGCAGCACTGTGGTGCGCTCTATAGGCGACTTTAAATACTAGTGTAGCGTCTGTAGCACGTGGTCTGTAGAAAACACGCGGAATGACCCCACTTCTCCCGCCCGCGCGTCTATTAAACGATATTAACTATTAAATAATAGTATCTGGTCGGTGAATGAAGCTAGTACTGATCCATGCCACAGATTTAATAACAGTAAAGTGGGTTCTGTTTCCTGCTAAAGATGATGTAGGTTCTGTTCCATGCTAAAGATGTGGTACAGACGCTGACAGACGCTACACTAGTATTTAAAGTCGCCTATAGAGCACAGCACAGTGCTGCCATCAAAGATGGCCGCAGTCAACCATCCCTCCCCGCTCGCGGGACACCCCCTCAAACCCATAAATCTACTTTACACTCAGTCCTTAGGTCCGTGGTGAAGAGACTCTTCATGTGTCGAGAAACGCGACGTTCACGTTCACGTGTCTACGATTAAATCGCGGGCACCGACACGTTCTGTGTTGGTTAACGTTAACAGCAAGCGAGAGAGAGGGACATTGTGTAGAGATCAGACTTGTAATGGTAAACCGTATAAAAAAGCTCGGTATACCGTTTGCTTCTATTTGAAGATAACATCGGAGAGCAATTCGATTTCGCTGACAATGAGAGTGAACAAATTGGGGCTGCAGGCCGCCTAGCCGAAGCTTTGAGGCGCCTTTCACTAGTTTTGCCACGTAGCTGCCGTGGAAATTGTCATGCTTCCCCTCCTTATGTTCAAGGTATCTAGAATATTACCATCATTTGACATTCGTCTCTGTGTGAGCATAATCGATGTTGAGATGTTAGCGCGAGTCGAACGGTACGAACAGATCTTGCCCGTAGTGACTATTGTACATATACTATACTCTGCACATAGCGCTTTTTTCTTCTTCTCTTACTTTTCTCTCCACCTCCACCCCCCTTTCTCACTCTCCCACTTTCTGTCTCTATTTATCTTCTTCATGTATTTTTCTTTTTTTGCAGCTGAGAATTCTTGATAGTACCATTTTAGCTGGCAATCAAAGATAGGCGAGGAACCTGTCACTATAGAGCTTCGTCTTATCTTTTCCAATAGTGAACCACTGGGTTGTTCAGATTTTTCCGAGTGAAATAAATAACAATGTTAAGGACAGATGTGCTGGCCTGGGCGACTGATTGCTCACGAGCTACTGACGCTCCAGCCGCTACTCCCACCAGTGTCGCCAGAAGATGCCCAAATGGACATCTCTTTCCTCTCCTCCTTTTCCCCTTCCACTATTCCATTCCAGCACCATGCGCACACTCCAACGTCCCCCACTAAGACCGTAGACCACGGTGCCCCACAGTGGGACGAATGGCCATTTTTGGTGGAAAAAAGTCATGTCAGAAAATAGATATAGGGTCATTCCATGCCAAATCGATCACTTTTTGCAGGCACCATCGTCGATTTTGTTCTAAATGAAATATGTTGTAGTCCATGTGAAAATAGGGGGGGGGGGTTTAAGTCATTATTTTGCCGGTTTCGAATTTTTCTAGAAATGGCAGGCTTTCGAAAATTTCAATTCTTGTTCCCATTTTGGCGGAAACGGGCCTCACTTACGAATTTTTATCTCAGGATCTGTTTGTCCGATTGAGCTAAATTTTGTTTTGTTTTATTCGGAAAGGATTGGGCTATTACAAAATAATTGTTTCAACCTCGGCAATCATTTTTATAATGTCGAAAAATTTAAACAAATTCTTTTTTTACATTTTTTTCGATGATGGGGCTCAGAGATTTAAATTTTCAAAAAAATATGGTTATATTCCTTGAAGTTTCCCCTTTAAAATGAGGCCTTGAAAAAGATGGTATCATTAAAATTGGCGTCACAATGAGCTGGTAAAGGACGCCGGACCCCCGTTTCAGGTAGAAGCGAGTCGAGCGTACCGCTATTATGATCAGTTGTCTATACCGCTAGTCTGAAAACAATACCAGCAGACCGTATACGATTTAATAACCCTATTTATACCTAGAGAAACAAATACATATTAGTAATCACTCTTGGCCAACGTCGCCCTTTTAATTAAAAGCTAAAAACCCTGGAACCTTATCGGTTTGAATGGACTCAAATCATAAATCTTGTTCGGCTCTAGAGAACATGCCAAAAATTTGGATATTACTAAAAACGTTACTAAAAGCATTACTTGCTCGTGCGATAATGATGACTCTGTTTTTATTGTAATTAGTGTAATTGAAATAATTTTCCTTATATTTTTTTCCATAATCCCTTATCCCTTCCCGATGGAAGAAATCCACCAGCTTCTCGTGGTTTCCATCGAGCAACGACCCCTTCCTTGTATAGAATATATAGAATTCGTATAGAAACCAACTGTAGATAAATGAAGTTATGATTAAAAAGGTGTCGTTGGCGTAGAATCGTTACTAATATTTGGTTCCTGAGATTTAAATAGGGTTATTTAGTCGTATACGGCCTGCTGGTATTGTTTTGAGACCAGCGGTATAGACAACTGATCATAATAGCGGTACGCTCGACTCGCTTCTACCTGAAACGGGGGTGCCGGCGTTCTTTACAAGCTCATTGTGACGCCAATTTTAATGACACCATCTTTTTCAAGGCCTCATTTTAAAGGGGAAACTTCAAGGAATATAACCATATTTTTTTGAAAATTTAAATCACTGAGCCCCATCATCGAAAAAAATGTAAAAAAAGAATTTGTTTAAATTTTTTGACATTATAAAGTTGATTGTCGAGGTTGAAAAAATTATTTTGTAATCCAATCCTTTCCGAATAAAACAAAACAAATTTAGCTCAATCGGACAAACAGATCCTGAGATAAAAATTCGTAAGTGAGGCCCGTTTTCGCCAAAATGGGAAAAAATTGAAATTTTCGAAAGCCTGCCATTTCTAGAAAAATTCGAAACCGGCAAAATGATGACTTAAACCCCCCCCCCCCTATTTTCACATGGACTACAACATATTTCATTTAGAACAAAATCGACGATGGTGCCTGCAAGAAGTGATCGATTTGGCATGGAATGACCCTATAACATTCATATATACTTCTTTGGTAATGTTCACTGACCCTAATTATACCCATAATAATTTATTTAACAGCGATATAAGCATAGAAATTAATACGTACGTTTATATTCATTACAAAGAAAATTGTTCCAGAGCAATAAATAAGAATCTTTAAGCTCCTATGCACGATTTTCTGTATTAATATAAATAAATGTTTACATTAATGTTCACGAAGTTCGTTCGTAAAGTCCTTTACAATAATTTCTGGATATTGTTTAAGTACCAGTTTTCTACGTCATTTAGTTGACTTTAATAGAGCAGAACTAGCAGGGGCGGGCAAAGGCGGGCTTGAAACCTTTTTTGTTTATAAGTTCAAACTATACTAAAGAGATTCTGACAAAAAAACCTGCGGAATGCTGCGGATCCGCCTGCTACAATTTTTTAAATTTGTAAATGCGTACGGTGCATACGGTGCGCCGCAGTAGTGGACTGAATGGGCATGCTAAATGTTTATTTTTTCTAAGAGTCGCAGAAGAAATTCATTTAGTGCCTTCAGAGACGTGAAACTGAAAGTATCACTTCGTTACACTGCAGCGAGCGAAATTCTTTTCTTCAGCTAGCTTGTTTTTAGAAAACTTACCTTTAGTTTTAAGCAGTAATTTTTCATTATACATTTTTTCTAACTAAGTGCCATGGAGAATGTTACTACCCGTAAGTACCTCTTTGATCATATATAAGTTATTCAAATAATGTTTTTTGTTAAGATTTTGATGGTTTTACAAATACCATTTTTGTATGCCATGTAACCCACTTGAAAATTGAATAACTAAAAAATGCTGAAAGATCTTGCCATCTTTGCATAGAAGTTACTTTAGACTGTTTAAAACAAATTCCCACGGAAATTAGCTGCTGATATCTTCTACATTGTTTGTATTTTATTTTTTAGATTCAACTGTTTCAGTATCGAAACTAGACATTTTTGAATTATGGATATCGGTTAGACATTCCAAAAATATAAATTCAATATACAATTATATTACTGTTTTTTACACATTTTTTATTTATTATTTAATATTATTATTGCATTTTTTATTTCTTTTTATATTTGTTTTTATGTAATTTATATAATGTTTTTTACATAAATACTATTTTTAAAGGCTGTATATATGTTAAATCTAATTTCTTGACCTAACACAAAATTCGAATCGGTTTTTCCACCAAGTTCAATTTTCTTAAAATTTCCTTTATATTAAAAATCGAGTGCTAAATTGATGATACTTTATCTATAAAAAATTACATACAATTAAAAAATTTTTTTGCGATTAAAATTACCATAAACTTAAAGATTGAGATTTCCTCTTTACAACAACACCACATACATTGACATCCCTAGCCGCATCTGATGCGTAGGATTTTTTTCCACCGAGAATAGCCATTCGTCCCACTGTGGTCTGGTCATCACAGAAAGGGTACTTACTTGTATTCCCCTCGATTTTCTCGATCTTGCGACACTGACTCCCACTACCAGTGTCATCAGATTAACACTTGGCTCCGACTCCACCTTACCCCTTCCACGACGCCACTCCGCTATTCTCCGGCGGCGAGCATCTTCAAGCTTCCTCCACGCCTCCACGGGCCGATCACCACGTCACGTGATGTACACACCCGCGTTACGTCTGCGTCCACCTCGTGACTAACCCGGTAAGGGGTTAATTCCCTTAATTTCCCCTATCTGGCGACACTGTCCACTACCACAATCTTCAGACAGCGGCACTAGCGTAGCGGCGGAGAGAGCGGTGTTTATGTCTGTGTGTTTCGCATTAAAAATGTAAATGTCACGAAGTTCCGGACAAATTTACCTACAAATAACAGAACATTTCGGGAAAACTGTGTCAAATTGACACGAGGGACGGGCGAGAGTCAAGTAACTTGCTAGGCCAGTGAGTTCCAACTTGTTCCCCTCCGAGAACCGCAAGGTCCCCACCATTAGTCAAACCTCTTCCCACTCCCACTACTACCGCTAGATGTAGAGTTAGTGGGGCAGCACAGAGGCACGGAAAAAAGGGGCGAAGTTCTACGGCAAAGATGAAGTCTAAAAGCTGAAATAGCTCGCGAGCTACATGTTGGAACTCCCTGTACTAGGCTACTTCGTATTCAATCAGTTTCCCAGGCTTGCTATCGAGGAAATTTGCCAAATCGTACCACTTGAGAAATTTTTGATCGTCGAGGAAATTTGATTATGCTTTTTTTACTAAAAATTCCAAGAACGTGATCAATTTACAATGACTTCTTGTTTATACATTACCCAACTCTCCGAGCCTGACAAAATGCGCGATTCTGGCCACCGGTGTCATAAATCGTACCGATTTGTTTACAAAATTGCACCTGTCCCTGAAGCGGTGAAATTTTATTTAATAATAAAACATGGAGATAATATTAGATCTTGTTTAATCAATACGAAGGTCTTTTAGCGGTAACTGGAAAGTGTCTTTTAACTTTCGGATGACGTAATCGGGGTCCACTTTTATCCATATTAAATCGTTGATTATTTATATTATCCTAACAAAAAGCGTAACATTCATCGCAAAGAACTGAACTCAAAAATATGTAAAAGAAAATTGATAACTGTGACTGCCGAAAATAGTCAAAAGTCCAAGGGCTAAATGTAGGGTGTGGTGTTTGAAATCTTGTGCGGTGTTCATGTTACAATAGGCTTCTAACTAGGCTAGCTCGACCAAGCGTAAATTCTTTTGAACATGCTGCGAAAAAAAGAAAGAAGACCTTCAAATTTGATTAGACCCTTAAATCCTTAAATACTAGTACGTACCATTTAGAAAAGCTTAAGGCGCCTTGTCGAATGTTTCGTTTAACCTCGAAATGAATATTAATGTATACTATGCGAGGAATGTATAAGTAATATAAAATACAGAAGAGAGAGAGAGAGGGGGAGATTTAATTTGGTTCTATTTAAATCACCGACACAGGTTTCACCGACGGCATACCATCGACTCTAGATTTGACCGACAATAGTTTGCATCGATAACAGCTTTGGCCGACGCGACGACTGTATAAACTGACAATGGCATTGGCCGGCAACACTAGCCATGTAATATTCATTAGCAATGGTGTACTATCGGTCGCATTGATTTTACACTTTTTTCTTGCTACAGCGTATAGTAAGATACGTCGACGGTTGTGGGAAAAGAGTGCAATTAAGAATAATTGAGCAGTGTCAAATTTCAAACCAATAAAGACGTTTAAAAAGTTTAAAAATACTGTTACATGTCGATTCGTTAAATTTTCAATCGAAGCAGGCAATTCTCATTTATACTTTTTGGGACACCTCGTATCGTGAGTAATAACGAAATAATTTGAATTATTCGCGAGGTACGATTTGAGTGATCAGTACAGATTTGGCAACATTCCTCTAACCAAAACTTCTGAAGTCCAATTGAGCCGTGTCGAAGATCAAGGGAGAAAATGATTGGAACCGTACAAGCGTGTCAATTTTGGATCACGTCTAAGAGTTATCAATTAATTTTCCAATCTATTTTTAGTCTCCGATCGATAGAATTCTAAGGGAACAAAATGTATAGTACAATACGTGGAGCTGCTTTCGATGAAGCAAAAATTTGTACATTGCAAATATTCATAGCTGCTGGAGACATGAAAATGTCAGCACCACGTTTTAGGATCCCAGCTTTAGAAGTGTTACTTTCCGCTGTCCAGCTTTCTTTGTTTGCCTCGCTGATTTCCGCTTCAACCTCTGTTTTTCTCACTTTCCTGCCGATTGAAGGAACTTCCACTTCACTGTCTTCGTGGTATCAAGGAGATCTCACATGTATGTATGTATGTCGTTCTACGTATCGTTGACAAAGAAATAGTCCTCCTCGCCGCGCCGGGGCTGTCAGAACATTTTCTATACATATTATTTTACTTTAACTATGGACGATCGTTGTTCCATGAAAGAGTAGAAGAAAGTTGAATGCTGAAACTTAATTTTGTATATAGAATCATATTAACACTTCACCTACCGGACGCCTATTAATAGAATTTTCAATATTTGTGCTGTACCAAAAGAAAGCATAGAAATGTTAGTTTGTATTGCAATCTTAAATGAAACTATTAGATTACGTCATTGAAGGTGACTTATTAGTTCACTATGAAAATTGCTGTTGCTATTGAAGGTGCCATTAAAAAGTGTTTAGCCATGTACCATAGATTCTTCAAAATTATGCAATGATCACCGGTCGGTAATGTGTTAAGGTTTATAAATTGTACAGTGCCAACACTGAATTGTCAGTGAAATTCAAGTTCACGCAACTGATGCCTGTTGAAGATTAATATTTTATGGGACTTTGTACCGATCGCGTCCATCAGGAGATGGCAGTAAGAAACTTGCAGGGACCACGTAATATCCAGGGCCGGCGTGACCTTTGCGGGGCCCGGTTAAAAAATTTTGCGGGACCAGAATACACATTCGAATCCTATACTTAAATTTCACAATAAGGAATTATTTATTATAAGTACAAAGGATGTTGCATATATTTTTTTAAAGATAAATATTACATAATCTTTCTCGCTTTTTCTGCCGCAAAATCTTTGATTACGTCATCAAAATTGATTGAGTTTACTACTTCGCTTTCTATTGAAAGAATAGCCAGAGATGTAAATCGGTCTTGGCTTATTGATGACCGAAGATAATTTTTTATTAGTTTCAACCGCGAGAAACTACATTCAGCTGAAGCCACGGTTACTGGCGTAGTTAACATTATTTGTAACGCCACACCGTGGTCATCGCGATCGTTTGCATGGGTCATTACCCAACTTGAAGACACCGATTTTACTGACATTTTTATAGAATATTCGTACCTTAAAGAAATGCAAGTCATATTTTTTCGCATCCATAATTCGCTTTCAAGGGGCAAAAAATTCAATTAAAGTACAAAATCTGTGATTATATAGGACTTTCGCAAAAAACTATTGATGTAGTTTAATTTCTCGTAAAAAGTAAATACGTTTCTCTGAAAGCGTTCGGATTTTTTGATCTGAAATAGTTTCCAGGATATAAGGACTTTATGGAGTTACACTGAACTTTCAAAAAATGTCTTGCATCTGTTTATGGTATCATCATTCTGTAAAAAGTTAATCGAAATCGGTGTTTTCTAATTGGGTAATTTCCTTAACACCTAATGTCCTCTGCACCCGTGTTGCAGACGTGTCAACGTTTGATGTCAACATTTAATGTCAACGTCTGCAACACGCTGCAACGAAATATTTCAATGCAAAGATGGGAGAGCAAGTTGGAGCAAGTTGTCATCGATTAGTGGATTATGCGATTGCATTTTCCACACATACCCGAATATTCAATCTACTATACAGAGGGTCCTGCAAAATGTCTGATGAGTTTTCGTAGACCGCGGAGCTACACGTCTTCCGCAATTGTCCAAAAGTAGAAAAATTAAAAAGTTTCATAAAATATTAATTTTATACACTCGCTATTCGTGTAATCGTAAATTTCACTGCAAATTCGACGTACAACGCGCAATTCAAATTCATTCAACCGAGAGTTGATTGGAAATAGGATATTATTTCTCTGCAAAGGAAAGACATGTTTGTTTCCGAAAGAAATCGTTCGACAACGGAATCTTAGATTTTTTCCATTTACCTTTACCATACTTCAAATAAATTGTTGGTTAACGCTAACAATATATTTACTTGAACATTTTTAATTGCATGAAATTTTAAAATTTATAATTTTTTGTGCATGCTTCGAATTGTCACACCATATTTCGAAATTCCGAGAATGCTTCGGACATCCCAATATGTTTCGACTAAAAACGATAGTACCTTCTTTAATATTTTATATTATTATAATACTAATTTTACAATATGTACCCTTGCACCTTAGTTTCGTATATGTCAATATTTCTGCAGAATAGATTTTAATACTTTAGTTTCAATAGCAGATTGTTACAATAAAAAATAATTTCAATTTCTACGAGAAAATTTTCATATTAGGAAACAAGCTTTTCCTTTTTCTTTCTTCCATGCGCTTTTATGTGAAACGCGTTGTGATACCTTCTGATCGAAACGATATACATAATTTCAATGAATATGGTGAACCAAGTGAAATTTAATATAACATTAAATATATTAATAAATAATCATGTTTTTATTCAGGTGGTTATATAACTGAATTTCACGAGAACGGTGTTTAAGTTCATGCTTTCGTTTATGAAGATTATGAAATATGTATATGTTGTCAAAGCTTTGGGCAATGTTTACAATCAGTTACAAAACTTTGTACATCCATAATGTATTTTATTCGCTTTAATATAAACGTACAAGGATTGTTTATGTAATTTTGCACAATATCAATATCAATACATACATACATAGCTGCAGCAATGTTTTGTAATTGACTGTAAATTGAAATCGTTGCTTACGTATTGTGTCTTCAGTCATTATCAATATTAACAATCGTTGTTCAATTTAAATGTTCCTATTAATAATATTATTATTATGGCACAATCCGACGCAAACAATTACATGCGAACTGGGAGCCAATTATGGAGCAGACATTATTTCCAGCAACGAGAATTACGAATGTATAATTATTAAACAACCTGAGCAATACAATAGAAAACGTTTCTTCCAATTATATAATTTACATAAACCAATAATGATTGCTTAAATTATAATGGTCGTATTAAAAATTCCATTAATACTCTTATATAAGTTTGTCATTTGTGAAACAGTTATTAAGATACCATAAATATCTTATTTTCTTGAAAATGGTTATGATCCCGTCAAGAAAAATGGAGCACTCATTACTGCATACATCTAATCTCTCAATTTTGTATCCTTGCGTATCATGTTTCGTGGTAGTCAGTACACAACCATCTTAACTGACAGGACCATGTATCACAAAAACACAACGAGAACGCAGTATGTAACAAGAATAAGTAAACAAACGGGGCCGGCTAAACTTTAAACTTACTTTGCCCGTCATAAATTCGACTACAAGCAAGGTTTACCATGAACTGGTGTAAATATTATTCATCATTTGTTCGGCTTAAGTAAGTGTAAACGTTTGCTTGTTCAACACTTTGTCTACTGTTATAGCAAAAATGAGTTTAAAACTCTATTTTTAAAGAATCGTGTCAACAAATGAATTGCCAGATTACCGGGGATGATTCGATACAGGGTGTCCCAGGAAGAGTGTAGGAAGAAGAACGAGTGATTCCTGAGGTAATTGTAAGCACCTTCTTCCTTTGCCACTTCGCGCTGAAACGCTTTGTTTTCGAGTTATTAACGAAAACCGCGGAAGGTAAATATGTATTGTTATTAGGGGACCCATCTCGGGTCACCTTGACCTTGACATATGTTGTCAAGGACGACATTCTGAACAACTTTGCTCTATAAATTATCCGTCGCTCGGCCTTAGTTTCCGAGATATTCGCGAGAAAAGAGTGATTCGAGTAGGTTTGATTTACAGCTGGTTTGAACTGGTTATCACCTTGACCTTGTCATATGTTGTAAAGAACAACATTCTGAACAACTTTTATCTATATATCTACTCGTCGCTTGGACTTAGTTTCCGAGATAATTATAAAAAAGGATTTTTGTGTGCGTGGCCTCCGTCCCCCCACCACTTAACCCTAACTAATCTGATTGCATGATTTTTCCGTTACTAGTTCAGATTCTGTATGAAGGCTATATAGAATGCAAAAATTATGCGATCAGAATTAGTTAAGATGCGTGGCCGGGCCGGCCTGACGGTCACCTAATCCTAACTACAGGGTGACAAGAAATAACGGACAAGGAAATTACACATTTCTTATTATGATTCTGTCAAATTGACGAATTTTGAAAAACCAAATAATAACAACAATAACATAGATGTTTAGTATTAATATATTTAAGACGTTTCGAAGTGGCCACCTTTTGCGACGATACAGAGGCTCAAACGGGTTTTGAAATTTTCGGCAATGGGCCGCAGTTCTTCTGGCGTCATTCGGTCCCACTCCCGGCGCAGAGATTTTTTTAATGACCCCAAATTTTTATGGGGCCGAGCACAGGCCTCCAAAATCGACTACACGCTGTAGTCCATCGGGTTGAGGTTGAGATCCGGAGAGGCACACGGAGAAAACGAACAATTTCACATTGCCGTTTACCTTGTCGAAACAGCTCCAAAATAGCAGCGCGTTTGTTTGACATTAATAAGCCAGATACAAATTAAACTATAAGAACACAGAAAATCTATCACTAATACAAAAACGTACAGCAAATCCGATGTGATAAAAATTATTTAGCTCCACGTATGTACTTTAGTGTAAAGAGACGCCAAACTTTAACTCCGTTATTTCTGTAATTCTGATCGCATAATTTTTGCATTTTACAGTATATAGCCTTCATACAGAATCTGAACTCGCGAAAATCCAGAAGTATACTTTCAAAATTGAAAGCTCACCCTATACAGCGTGTCCCAAAACTCCTTCAAGTCCGGGAAATGGGAGGTTCCTTAGGTCATTTGAAGCGACATTTTCCTTTGCAAAAATGGCCGTAGCGGCTTTGTTTAGGAGTTATTAGCGAAAAACACAGACGAATCTCACCAATCAGAGCGCGACCTAGACGCGAGCTGGCACTGTCGGCCCGGCGCGCCAACTGTCTATTGGCCGACTGTGCCAATTCGCGCTCTAATTGGTCCGTGTTTTTAGTTAATAACTCCTAAACAAAGCCGCGGCGGTAATTTTTGCAAAGGAAAATGTCGCTTCAAATGACCTAAGGAACCTCCCATTTCCCGGACTTGAAGGAGTTTTGGGACACCCTGTATAGAGTGACACTCTGTTCTGTTTTCTCTCTGATCCCCACAGCGTGTTTACAAACAGAAAATAAACAGATGCCGCCGCGGAACAGGCTGACGTTGCCACGAAGCATGCAAGGATACGGAAAATTCAATACAGTATCAGCGATAGTTTTTTGAAAATATCTCGGAAACTAAGTCCGAGCGACGGATAGATGTATCCACAAAAGTTGTTCAGAATGTTGTCCTTGACAACATATGCCAAGGTCAAGGTGATCCGAGATGGGTCCCCTAATAACAATATTTACCCCGCGGAACAATCAGATTGCGATTTGAAAAAATTATAAAGAAAATGTTACTTCGAATAACCTCGAGCACCACCCCTTTCCTTTCCCCACACCCTTTGTGGGACACCCCGTGGAATTGTAAAACTTGAGAACGCCTCAAAAGTGAATCTCAGTTTTTCCAAAAACACCTGGTGGGTAACGTGTTGAGATCGTTGGTGCAACACCGGCCTGGTTACTTATTTTTGTTCCGTGGTGTGTTTGTGGAACGTAATAACGATGAATTTTCATTTCAGCGAGCGTAGGAATAAACGAAATACTACATATTACGAAAATCGAAACCGCACCTCGCGCGCCACGGTTCTTGACTGTCTCTATGAATGTTTGTCACTTTGTTAATATTTACGTTCTAGCATGCATTTATATGTGTTGCTTCGGTGCATGTACTGTCACACTCAGCCCGCTGGATGCTATCCGAGTTCCGTGACGCTTATCACACAACTATGCAGTGCGAACGAAGCGCAAGAATACTACTGACTAAATCTCTCCCTATCATGTGTGTTCTGCAAACCCATCGTGCCCGATGGTAAGAGGTGCCATTTATTTGCCAAAGTATTCGATGCGAAAAAACGATTTTTTAAAAAAGGATTGCGTTGTAGCGCCGGTACATGTAACACATTTGTGCTCCTCTCCTATACTTTCCCAAGCATCGTGCAGCGTTGCCTCGAAAAACTTGGAAAACTTCGTCTGGGTCGGTCGAGGGTTTCGAGGGTTGTCGAAATTCGCCAGTCTCGACCAGGATTGCCATATTTTTCTCTCGCCAGGCTCCTTACCTTTCCGCCTCTCGCCGCGCCACGCACCGTACCACGCCTTTGCACTCTTCCCACGTGCTTCCCACTAACAGTGTTCCGATATGGGGCATCTTTTCTCGTGCAATGGATAGCCGCTGGTGGCGCTGTCAGCCTCAGTAAAGTAAGATTCTCGATAAAATGGGGTACCTTGAGCACCCCGCAGAATTTAAAAAAATTGGTATGATTTGAGTCTGAAAAATGAATGTACAACATGTTATTTCTGTATATTTTGTAACTCATAGGACATGTCCTGGAGTCTTTTTGCCCGGAAAAGATTGTTTCAGTACATTTCTGCCAATATAACTGCCTCAGGGCTCTGCTAACTCATCATCCTAATATAGACACGCTACTGTTTTGGCCGCGCATGCGCGAGAAAAGATGCCCCATATCGGAACACTGCCCACTAACGCCGGCGACAGTGGCGACACGCTGGCGTACGGTCGCATCAGCGACTAGCCAGCGTTAGTGGGAAGAGTGCAAAGACAAGCTATGGTGCGTGGCACGGCGAGAGGCGGAAGGGTAAGGGGCCTGGCGAGAGAAAAATATGGCAATCCTGGTCTCGTTAGCTACAAATCTATCACCTTTGTTTATTCCTTATCACTAGATTGCGGATGTTTATGCAGTTACCAATTTTTGTAGACTTTTATGTAGAATTTTAACAAACTCGAATTAAATAAAATATTATTTTTTTCCGTGGTAGTACTAGCCTTTTTAGATCTGAAATAAATTAAAATCGTACTAAATTCTGTCCTATTTTATATCTTAGGATTTTTTGAAAATTTTCAAAAGCCATAATTGCATAAAGATCCGCAGTCTACTTATCACTAAACCTACCACCTCTAGTCATAATTAAATACATAATTAAATCAATATACTTTAGTACAGCAGATATTATTATACACTGTATAATATGACCCACACAATGTTAAAAAAAATTTAATCTTGTTATTTTTATATAAGGCAACATGTACCGGCTACTTGTAAAGCTCGGTAGGTCTGGTGATGTTATTAAAATTCTTGCTTTATCCACTTAATAATTTAGCATTTTTTAGAAAAATCATCTCTAAACTGAAAAATCTTTTAACAAAGTACATAATAAAATAAATAATATTAAAGTATAATATATATACAACTTTGAAAATAAAATATTTTATTCGATGTAATAAGTTTATAGAATATTTGGATTTCATCTCGAAGTACAATATTTTATTATTTTTATTTTAAATATTTTGCTGAAAATAATAGTTCATGTTCAATACATTTAATTATTACTGAATTCCGACTCTTGGATCTACAATAGACCGCCCAATTTCACATTAGGCCATTCTACCTCTAAAAATTTTCTAAAAAAAAATAATTTTATCTGTGATTTATGTACAGTGACGTTGCAAGACTGCGACGTCACTGTACATATGTGTAGTCGTGCAACTACATTGTGGATATCTCATTGCCGACCGTGGGAATTATTCCTCAAAGTGGAACGAATTTGATGATAAAGATTTTCGAAGCAATGCTGTATTATTATCGCACAGATGTCGCACTTTATGAAATGTCTGAAATGTTTGGTGCATAAGACGAAGTTGCTGGTTATCAGTTGAAGTAATGCATGCATACGTTGTATCAGTGTTCAAATGATGTTTTATAATGGATAAGCATATTACCGAATTATGTGAAATTACATGGTTCGCGACCCATGGAACATACGACATTTGTTGAATCAAGTTGAAATCTTCTGGTTGCAATGTCCAAGGATCCATAGAATGATATAAAAATAGCCCGTAGGATCAAAAACAATAAAGACCATATTACATCCGTTAACCGAGAAGATTTAGCTGAATCATCTTTGGATATTCTGGATCAGGATCTTACAAACTAGCCCATAAAGTTTCGTAAAATGTCGACATATTATTTTTCAGCTATCTAGTACCATCAGCCCAATTATGCATTAATCTTTCAGAACATCTCACACGTAACTCCCACCGACACCGTGCTCAATTCAATCACCACGAGCTCCCTCCGTTCTATATGCTAGCGCTTTAACAATGCAGTAGTAGTCGTTTAAATTAGCAAAGTTTCGGGACCGGAACCAAATTCTTGCGTTACAAGACAGTGCTTCTGATCCAGGAATTACCATTAACGTTCGGACACTCTTACAAAGACGATAACTTTTTTAAGGGGGTAGTCTCGTTTCCAGGATTACAAGGGTGCGGACTGCGCCTTCTCGTTTCTTGGTGACGCAAAGATGGGTGTTTTCAGTAGCCAAAAGCGCTAGATAAATGATCAATCTAGGCCGCAGTTATTGTCCTTCTCAAGAGTGTCCGAATATGAAAGCGAGATAGACGCAGTCCGAAAAAGGGCGAAAAAATGGACGAGTAATAGAGAAAATATCAAATTCGGTAATGTTCGTCTTGCCTTTTCAGACGTGGTACCAGTAGATTTGTTGAGGTTCTTCCAATTAAAACGAGTGCAAACTTCATGCGTAAGATGCAGTTCGTAACTTACTACACCCACTGCCGCGCTTTGACTCGCACGAACGTGAGGGGGGAATATGTACACTCCTCTGGCTCGAGTCCGGTTGCGTATGTCTTTCATTTTGTTATAAAACTAGTCCGGTGTACGTCGTGTTTCGACTTATTTTAATCAGAAGAGCTCAACACTCCACTGGCACTATATATGTATAAATATAAGACAAAGATCATTGAATTCGAAGTTTTCGTTATTACATAATTACCTTTTACGCTCACGGCACCTGTTTGAAGTCTGTTTCCTTTCCGCTACGAGTTTTATTCTCTTTCTGGGTCGTGTAAATGAGAGTGCAGCAGATTTCGCAAATTTAAGCGAGCACTACTGTAGTATCATAGCGTACCATCGGTTAAAGGTTCAGCCAGTATACAATAATAATAGTATCCAGTGATCCCGTAAAGAACTTGACTGGAGAAGTGTCTCTTAGCTATTACATAGATGCTTTCATATATCGTACACCATTAATGTTATCTGAGTAATGATTGCCAAGCGTATTAATATAATTGCATCGTTTCTTTGTTTTTTTTTCTCATTTTTGTTTGATAACGGTAGTTGAGGAATCGACGACGATTCATTGGTACCCAAGTTGTTTATTTTCTGGTGTGTTGTTCCGAGCCTAGGGTGAACCGCGATCAGGAACGGCGACGCTCGTTACAAAATCCGATGTTCGGTCTCTTTTTCCAGCGCGAAGCATATCAGAAGAGTTCAGCAGCGGGGACGCGAGGTGTCGGGACAATGGAGAACCGGGGCCGAGCGGCGCGCACAGCCGCGATCCTCGTTCACCAAAGGAGAAAGAAGACAAAGATAGAGGTGACGAAGGTATTTCAATACGTTTTATGCGGCCAACCCTTTATGGTCGACCTTTTACCGAGATCCCATCGATTTCTACAGAGATGATCAAGGTCTACGACGGCAACAATTCCCTCAGCCGACGGATATTTCGCGTGATCTCGGTGCCCCGGCAATCCAACACGGAACAGGTCCTGACGGCGGCGCTACGTGCATTTCACATTACTAAAGATCCCAGTGCGTACAAAATCACTCATTCTCCCGCCCGTTTCAACGTCCAGGTCAACGTTTCACCAGTTACACCGTTCAACTTTGAACTTTTTTTTCCACGTACCCATAATCCGATAATCAATAGACGGTCCTCGGAAATTTCTGATGCGTTGCACGACACGGGAATCTGGAGACTGGTTTTAGCTCGGCAATCATCGGTCAGATTTTCAACTTTAATCTTTCAATGACATTCTGCCATTATTCCGTGTCATAAACAATGTAGGATCGTAGAGAAGCGAAACGAAAATTATATATACAGGGTGAATTCGATAAAGCAGGACACCTAAATATCTCCGTTACTTTTCGTTGTACGAAAAACTTCTTAGGACAAAGTTACACTGTTTGACGGGCCACATGTAACGGTGTAAGGGAAAAAATGTTCAAGGTCATTTTTTATGAGATTTCAAGGTCATCGATGTTTTTTTAAATGGAATCATATATTTTTTATACCATAGATCGATAGAGTATCAAAGTCTGAGTATAAAAGTGTTGACGTTCATATGACCTAAACCAAATAGTTAACGAGATAATATCCAAAGAATATAGACAATTGTTCCGATAATATCTCGTAAACTATTAGATTTAGGACATATGGAGGTCAATAGATTTTTACTCAGAATTCGACAGCCTATCGATTTATGATACTGAAAGTAGGTGTTTCCAGTAAAAAAAATCAAGATGACCTTAAAATGTCCTCTTGTCTCCACCCACGCAGAAAATGTTTATGTCACAATATGCCCCCCTCTATACCGTGTAAGTTTTGTATACAGGGTAGGGCAATAACTATGTCCACCTTGAATATCTCCGTTATTTGTAATAATATGGCAAAATGTTATAAACAAACTTTGCACGGTATAGAGGGGGGCATATTGTGACATAAACATTTTCTGCGTGGTGGAGGCATAGTGAGGATTTCAAGGTCATCTTGATTGTTTTAAATGGAAACACGTACTTTCTGTATCATGAATCGATAGACTATCGAATTCTGAGTAAAAATGTATTGACCTCCATATGTCCTAAATCTAATAGTTCACGAGATATTATCGAAACAATTGTCTATATTCTTCGGATATTATCTCGTTAACTATTAGGTTTAGGTCATATGAAGGTCAACACTTTTATACTCAGACTTTGATACTCTATCGATCTATGGTATAAAAAATATATGATTCCATTTAAAAAAACATCGATGACCTTGAAATCTCATAAAAAATGACCTTGAACATTTTTTCCCTTACACCGTTACATGTGGCCCGTCAAACAGTGTAACTTTGTCCTAAGAAGTTTTTCGTACAACGAAAAGTAACGGAGATATTTAGGTGTCCTGCTTTATCGAATTCACCCTGTATATATAATATATATACATATATATAATAAATATGTGTATATATATATATATATAGTACATACGATTAATGATTGTTTTTCCAATAATTTATTTCGATAATGACCAAGGCTGCATACATACAGTCAGCGGCAATATTAAGTGGACACCCTTAAAAATCGCATAACTTTTTAAAAATTGGCCCAAAGGACTTGAACTTTTTTAAGATGTTAGACCGGCTAGTTCGCTAGAGAATGAGTAAACAAAAATTTATTAACATTCCAATTGGTAGGAATCATGCAAAATTTAAAAAATGATGTTTTGTCAACTTTTTCATCTGGGCCTGCAACGATAACTTAAACAATGCGTTTTATAGATTTCGGTAACTTATATACATATTGAAAATTTCCTCGAAATCGGTCAACATTGCAACGAGCTACAAACGTTTAAAGATGATCACGTAAGGGCGAAATGCCCTGGCAAGGCTGAAAATCTGCGACTTTCACCCTTAAGCTCTCATCTTTAAACGTATGTAGCTCATTGCAATGTTGACCGCTTTCGATGACATTTTCAGTATGCATATAAGTTACAGAAATCTATAAAACGCAGTTTTTAGATTATCGTTGCAGGCCCAGATGAAAAAGTTGACAAAACATCATTTTTTAAATTTTGCATGATTCCTACCAATTGCAATCTTAATAAATTTTTGTTTATTAGGTCAATCGGAAAGTTCCGTTCGTTTAGCATCGAGTAGCCGTAGCTCGAACTGTCGTTAACTATAACGTCTAAAGTAAGGTTAACTTTTTAGTTTGAACATCTTTCAATAAAATTCAGTACATAACAATATACGCTTGCATCAATAACATCGTTTTTTTCTACATTGAAGATGTCGGCATTTGAGCCGAATAAGCGTCATTTGCGCGAAGTGTTAATCTTTTCTTTCAATTGGAAGAAAACTGGAGCTGAAGCTCATCGAATGATTGTAGACGTTTATGGCGATGACGCTGTTTCCTATAAAACATGTAGAGAGTGGTTTTGACGCTTCAAAAATTGTGATTTTACTGTGGAGGACAAAGAGTGTTCTGGACGGCTGCGAGTACTCGAAGACGAAGAATTGCTGGCATTGGTGGATGAAGATCCATGTCAAACGCAAAAACAAATTGCAGAAGCGTTAAATTGTGCTCAATCTGTGATTTCCGATCGTTTAAAAGCCTTGGGGAAGGTCTACAAGGAAGGAAAGTGGGTCCCATATAATTCAAGCCAAGAGACATTGAAAAGCGGAAAACCATCTGCGAAATTCTGCTTACTAGGCAACAAAGAAAGGGGTTTCTCCATCGTCTCATCACTGGGGATGAAAGATGGATTTATTTTGACAATCCTAAACGTCGAAAAACCATTTGTGATCCCGGCCAACCCTCAACATCGACGCCAAAGCGGAATATCCACGGAAAGAAGGCTTTACTCTATATTTGGTGGGATCAGAAAGGTGTGGTGTACTATGAACTGTTAAAATCTGGTCAAACAGTCACAGGGGATCTCTACCGACAACAAATTATCCGTTTGAGCCGAGCATTGCACGAAAAACGACCACAATATGAAACGACACAGCATAAGATGATTTCGCTGCATGACAATGCTCGGCCTCACGTCACAAAAGTTGTCAAGGAAACGATAGAAGCACTTCGCTGAGAAGTGCTACCACATGCGGCTTATTCACCAGACTGTGCCCCATCTGACTACCACTTGTTTCGGTCGATGGCACACGCACTTGCTGAAGAACGATTTAATTCGTACGAAGATGTCGAGAAATGGATCTCCGACTGGATAACCCAAAGATGGGTTCTTTCGCCGCGGAATTCGCTTGCTGCCCGAAAGATGTGATAAAGTCATCGCTAACGATGGACAATATTTTGATCAACGTACTTTTTCATTTTGTTTCGTAAATAAAGCTATACTTTTTGTAAAAAAAACGGACGGTACTTTCCGATTGACCTAATACTTATTCTCTAGAGAACTAGTCGGTCTAACATCTTTAAAAAATTCAAGTCCTTTGGACCAATTTTTAAAAAGTTATGCGATTTTTAAGAGTGTCCACTTAATATTCCCGCTGACTGTACATATAGATTATATGTTGATCATGAGTTGGGACGTGCCTGGATGACTATAACGAGCCTGACTCCCTATTATCGTTTCACTTGACTTAATAGTAAGACATAAAATGTTTCAGCAACAAGAAAAACTGCTGAGTCATTAAATCCAATCAAAAACGTCTTTTTCAAGTCTGCTGAATTGTACTGATTCAAATTGCGCATTCTTATGATGTTTTTATTCGATACAGACAAATTTTACCTCACCGACCTGTACGCTTCGGAGGAGACTGAATTATGCGATCCCACGCCAGTCCTAAACTTGAATCGCAAAGAGGGCAAACGTCCGGCTGTCTTCTTACGATTTAAGTAGGTGCCAATCACACAAATCTCTGTGATAGTTTAACCCCTAGCACTCGAGCGGTGAATTGCTGTACCATTGTTCAAAATATTGTTTACATTATTAGATATGTTGATATCTAATCAATAGACAGCGGATATTTATGCAAAATAAAAATTGTCTACATGCATTGTAACAAAGTGGAGTGACATAGAAATTTATTTTCTCTATTGATATGTTTAATAAATTCAAAATAATATAACGATATTCTGAGATTCTTCTAATATTTGTACCGTTTTAAATTACATCTACTCACTTTTGCTATAAATGCATAAAATTCGCTGTTTACGAATCAATTACTCAACATTTAAGTATTGTATGAGGTATTCTGACAATTATCATATTCATACAAAGAAGAAAATGAAGATAGAATGGAATTATTCTGGGTCGATAGGAATGTTCAATTTTCAAGTTAAAATAGCATCGGGTGCAAAGGGGTTAATATAGTGCACGGTTAAAATTTAATGAAATCCACACGATGATATTTGCTTGAGTCAGCTCCACTCATGCTCATTGTTAGTACAAATTGTAAGAAAAACTCTCGAGTCCATGCTGTTTCTTAGATCGTGTAGTTCTGCATTTAGAGAAGATTCGGAGAAAAAAAAGATGTCTTGTCCGCGAGAATTTAACTGCTGACTCATGAACTAATGGAATTTTAACCGTGCACCACCGTACCGTGCCTCTGAATTATTCCTTGCACGGAACAAACTTTGATCTTGCGATTGCAGAGATAGCGATGCTGGCGAAGTACGCGTCTATCCAGGCAAGCTGCAGGTGTCAGATTCATTCTGCATAGTACCTGTCAATGAAAACACAACGGTTGCGAACCTAATCGAAGAAGCGCTCCAGAAGTTCGGTCTAGAAAATTTCAATTCCGAAGATTACAGATGTAGCGAGATTCTTCTAGATCGCGGTGGTAAGCCTCAGTTTTTCTCGTCGAAGTCGTTCAATAACACTGACTCAATTCTCTTCTGCTACTTAATTCAAATTTGTTCCCAATATACTGTTTGGATCCTTCTTATAGAGTTTTTTGCGCTGATTCCGAATCTGTCCTTAATTTTTCTCCTATACGCACAGTTTTTGAGGAACATGGTTTTGAAAAAAAAACATATTTTTCAACTTTAAACAAATATTGTGATGTTATTATAAAAGATATTGAATTTGCTCTTTACAGCAAAAGATTCTTTGGACTTTCCCGAATCCAGTGATATATAATATTAATACATTATGATTGTTTAAACATGTTTAAACAAAAAAACTGTGCGTATAGGAGAAAAATTGAGGACAGATTCGGAATCACCGCAAAAAACTCTATAAGAAGGACCCAACACAGTATACTGGGAACATAAAAAAAGTTGAAATTTGTTGGACAGTGTTATTAACGCGTTGACTGCTACATGTTCAGCGCCATGTTGTTTTGATTACTCCTAGTAATAAACACATATGCATTTGTCCAGTCACTGAGAGAGTATTGTCTCGGGAGGAGAAGCCATGGGAGATTGTGAAGCAACTGGGCAAAGATTCGATCAGACAGATGGAATTGATGCGGTTCTATCTGCAACTGAAAGAAGATCCCCACGGACCCAATCTGGCTTTATTCGTAGGAAACCTGCCGGTGAATCAGCCCGAAAGGATTTATGAAAATATACTGACTGAACTTGTAGGCAGAGGTAACTAATATTAAAAAGGAAAAACAAATCATTTTGGGAAGGAATCGCTTACAGCAATAATGTTCTCTTTTTGTGTAATTGTGTTAGAAAACAAATTTTCCTCGATTGGCACCATATACTACGAATATGGCTCGATGGTGATTATCTACGAGGATGCAAATAAGGCAGTCAGGGCATTGTACACACTGGAAGATTCAAAATACGAAGATAGACACCTTTTAGGTAATATGTTATAGTTATCATTCATTATCTTCGCGATAACTTCGTCACATTTAATTCATCCATTCTTCATGATCCGACACGTTGAGTATCAATCACTATCCTGAAAAATTGCATAAAATCATGGCAATTTTCAATCTTTTTCCGATAATGTTGCCCGAGAAGTAAACACTGAATTTTTCATTGTTATTAAGCTATCAAATATTGTATCGAGTTACAAATGTTAGAATTAAGGAGAAGAGTTCAATTCATTTTTTCATTTTCCTGTGACTAGACTGGGAATTTTTATGCAAAATAGAAATTGTGTGTATATGTATAATTGCAAGATACAGAGGAGCTACATACATACGCATTTATTCCTTCCCTTATTCGTCTAACAAGTTAGTTCAAAATAATACAACAGTGATTATATATATAATCTAAAAAGATTCTTTAAATGTAGACATCGTTTTGCATTTGATCTCCTCATTGTTGTCATAAATGCATAAAAACAGCAGCCTAGTTGTGACAAAAATTAATTTTGAAAAATAAAGGTGAATGCGTTGATTATCTGAACATTCATGCGAATATCCTTTTCCATAGAAATACGATTAATCAATTCGATGATTACAGTAATGCCACTGCCGAGTATCGAGCCAACCATGGTCCCGTCAGGGGTGCAGCCGTTGCTGGTTTTCGTGAACGTAAAATCTGGCGGTTGCCAGGGGCTCCAATTGATCTCCAGCTTTCGTAAACTCTTAAATCCGTATCAAGTGTTCGATCTGGACAATGGAGGACCACTTCCTGGGTACGTAATAATCATTTCTGTAACTTCCAATGGCTATGCAACTTTGTTTTGCGTAGAGATATCAAATTCTTATACATGGTGAGTGAGTCAGAATGATTATTAATTTGATCGAGAAGTTAGCATTAAAGTATTGAACCAAGCGAAGAATTTAAAGTGCACATATCAAATGTGGATGACATATTTTTCTTTTTGTAAAATAATATTTTGTAAAATAATGAAAAAATACTTATCCTGCATTCTTCATTTCAGGCTCTACGTTTTCCGCCATATAAGGGACTACAAAATCTTAGTTTGTGGTGGGGACGGAACAATAGGATGGGTGCTGCAGTGTTTGGATAATGTGGGCCAGGACAGCGAGTGTTCCTCGCCTGCCTGCGCCATTGTTCCTTTGGGAACCGGAAACGATCTTGCGCGTGTCCTTTGCTGGGGTTCCGGTTATACCGGTGACGAAGATCCCTTGAATCTGCTTCGAGATGTTATCGACGCAGAGGAGTCTCAGCTGGATAGGTGGACTGTAGTTTTTCACACGGAAGAAAAAGAAGACAAACAGTTACTCAACAACCCAGGAGGTTTGTCAAATTACGCATAAATACGGCAAATCAGCAAAATCTGCTCGAGCAGCTTATGACCAAATGTCTGCGAGAACCACTTGGAGCGGGATTTGGTCCTTTATTTGCTCTGAATCTGCCGACCAAAACATGTCGGCAGATACCGAGCCTAAAGATTGGCGCACACTAGATCGCGCCGCGCCGGCCGCCCGCTTCCGCTGTTTTGACTTTCTTTTATGTAGTTCATAGTTCTATGTTTTACATCACGCATGGGCAAATTTTTGCTCGATCGAAGGCATTTTCAAGGGATACCACCACTTCTCCCGGCCGCGCGTCTCGCTCCCCGTTGCGGCCTTAGTACCGTATCTCTTGAAAATGCCTTCGATCGAGCAAAAATTTGCCCATACGTGATGTAAAACATACAACTATGAACTACGTTGAAGAAAGTCAAAACAGAAGAGGCGGTCACAGTGATGCCATATGGCAGGGATGGGCATTTTTGCCTCAATTGAGGCAAAGCCGTCCCCACCGTAGCGCCTACTGTCCCCCACCAGCTTCCTTCGTTACTATGAAAGAAAGACGCGCTTCGTCCATCGCAAGCAGTGCGCAGGCCTCGTGCATTGGAGCCGCGAGGAGCGCCACGGAAAGAAAGCTTGGTGGGGGAAGCAGGCGTTTGAGGGGCCCCACCAGGGTTGCCATATGACGCCCCTTACGTTTCCGTCCCTCGCCTAGATGCTGCCTACGCTATCCCCACTCTTACCACTATCGCTGGCGCGACCGAGTACTAGAATGAGAGCGGTAGCATGCTACCGACTCGGTCGCGCCAGCGGTAGTGGTAAGAGTGGGGATAGCGGAGGCATGCATCTAGGCGAGGGACGGAGACGTAAGGGGCCTGGCGAGACTCGCATATGGCATCCCTGGGCCCCACCCGTGCCCATCCCTGCCATATGGGTACCGATCGGTACCCAAATTCTCGGAAATCTCTCCTCCTTTTCCCCTTCCACTATTCACCTTCCCTATTCCACCGACACGTTGCGTATGCCCCGTCGCGCTCTGGTCATCAGAGAGGGGGTACATCATATATCTTTGATTTCCCCCCATCTGGTAACACTGGGCGATCAGGCGGCGCGGCGTGCGGCCGCAGTGTGGTCTAGTATGCACCAACCTTGATGCGGAAACAGATGGGTCGGAAATGTCGGAATTTGTGGGCAAGTTTTTGTAGCGAATTCATACCAAATCAAGAGCAGATTGCGAACTGGGTGGTTTTACAAAAATAAGAATGTACCATATCTTTGAGACCAACCTGATACGTCCTTCTAAAATATCACTTTTTGATATATCAAAAGATCACAGTACAACTACTGGACGAGTCAAAGTGGCTCTGTCCCTTATTCTTATTCTTTAGAATTATTGGAGTGTTAAAAATGTTATCATAAGAAATTTTGTTCCTAACGTTTCACATTCGAATGTTAGGATTCGATACACCTGGAACACATTTCGGTAACGCTCTATATGATTTTGAAAAACGATTACTTCTCACGATGTGTGCTTACAGTGTATGTACAGGGTGTATAAAAAGTAATGGTCATCCGTCCTAGGGGTGAATCTACACCTCTGGATCGGTGGACATTTGTAGGAGAAACTTGCCGCAAAATTGTTTATAACAAAGAAAATTGTTATTAAAGTTTTTTTTACATCAACGCCTTCTACTCATCGAGGAGAGAAAAAGTTTGAAAGGAGCCATATGTCGCAAACAAATAGTTATTGAGATATAAACTGTTAAAGTTTTTCAAAATTTGATTGTGTGGAATTATACGTATAGACAAAAGACTACTACTACAGTCCACACGTCCGTGTCGATGAGATAGAATATGATCGTGTGCGTACTTCGAGCCTCGAGGCAAACAAAATTTAAAGGGACATTCGTCGCTTTAAATTTCGTTTGCCTGGAGGCACGCACACGATCATGTTCTGTCTCATCGACACGGACGTGTGGACTGTAGTAGTAGTCTTTTGTCTATACGTATAATTCCACACAATCAAATTTTGAAAAACTTTAACAGTTTATATCTCAATAACTATTTGTTTGCGACATATGGCTCCTTCAAACTTTTTCTCTCCTCGATGAGTAGAAGGCGTTGATGTAAAAAAAACTTTAATAACAATTTTCTTTGTTATAAACAATTTTGCGGCAAGTTTCTCCTACAAATGTCCACCGATCCAGAGGTGTAAATTCACCCCTAGGACGGATGACCGTTACTTTTTATACACCCTGTACAATGTGCACATTCGAATGTTACAGCCGGTGCAACCAGCGAGGATAATACGCAAATATACGTGATGAACAATTACTTCGGTATTGGTGTTGACGCGGAGCTGTGCCTGGCCTTCCACAAGGCCAGAGAAGAAAATCCGGACAAGTTCAAAAGCAGATTTCGTAACAAACAGATGTATGTAGCGATGGCAATTCGACAGATAATGAAAAAAACAGCTTGTAAAGATTTGCATACGAAAATTCGGTTGGAGGTGGACGGAAAGCTCGTCGAGCTACCCCAAGTCGAGGGGATAATTATCCTGAATATTTTAAGGTATTTTATATCTTCTCACTGCATGCACTACTTATAGAAATATTTCAGTACGTTATAACTAGAGATATCCATTTCACGGGTATTGAAAATTCACGTGTACACGTGTAATTAATATATCCGTGCAAAAGTCCGGATACTATTTAATACGCGGATACACGTGTACTGAAATACACGTGTTCACTTGTATCAAAATATACGGATAATACACGTATAACTGTGAACTTGAATATACGGGTACACGTGTCTTATCCATGTATTTTGATACACGTGTGCCCGTGTATTCAAGTAAACGGATACACGGATAGTACATTGAAATATACAAGAGTTAACATGATAGGTTTCGAAAATTCACAAACAGCATAATTTCTGTTAATAAATCTTAATCAATTAACTGTTTATTTTGATGAAGAAAAACCAAAGTGTTTACATTTTCCGACAAAAGACGATTCCTTTTTGCTGTAACAATATTTCCGGCAGACGAGAAGCACCGTTCAGACATGGCTAACGTTGCTGGTATAGTTAAATATTTTTTAGCGATTTCGGATATTCTTGTACACTTGTGTGTCCTTGCCTTCCACCATTCATATGGATCCAAATCAAACCGTAGTTGTGGCTCAGAGATATACATTTCAAATTCGGCACCTACATGATTAACATCACTTATTTCATCGTAAAGAAATTGAAGGGCACTTTTATTTTTTGAGTTTTTGTCCTCACTTCTCGAACAGGAGAGTCTTCGAGCAAACATTTCACTTTTTCACGAATTACATTTGTAATATTAAAAGTTTCGTGTTCAAGATTTTTATACCGTGGATTTAAAAAGGGAGCTATATGGAACAGTGAAATACTATCACCGTCATTCCATTCGAATTTGAAACGTTTTGTAATTTCGGAAATTAATGTTTCCTTTATTGTAGCCAAAATATCATTACCTTCCAAATCTTACCTACCAAAATATCATCAAACCTTATATCGACACACGTGTACCCTTGAACTTCAATACACGAGTATTGAAAATAACGGAACCCGTCTATTATCTGTGTATTTCCAGGGCCGGATTAAGCCCCGTAGCAGAAGTAGCAAATGCTACGAGCCCCGCGCTTTGGGGGGCCCCGCTCCATACAAAAAAGGACCCCGCATACGGGCGCTTCATCGAAGGGGCGCCGAAACATTAACAATATTTCTGCTAAAAAAAGGAAAGGTCTTTCGTACAAGCGGCCCTGGTACAAAGCCTAGGGCCTCGTGATAACATTTGCTACGGGCCCCGCGCTGGCTTAATCCGGCACTGTGTATTTCGATACACGTGTACACGTTTACTTCAGTACCCGTGTATCCGTGTATAAAGAAGTACACGGATTAAAATACGGATATATATTAGTACACGTGAACACGTGAATACGTGTATCCTCAATACATGTCTAAAACCGTGATCTCTAGTTATAACTATAAATTTTCAATAAGCTCTTTACTCTATCGAAGGTTTTATCATATTCCAATAAAAATAAATTACCCTCTTTTCTAATGACTTGACTATAGTTTTAACGATAATTATAAATTATATTATTAAGCAAATTTTAAAAAGGTACCCGGAAACACCCTTTTCCGAAACAAACATTCGGAAGATACAGAAAACCAAAAATCGATTTTCTAAAAATTTCTAAGCGAAAGTATCGCTCAGAAAAAAAGTACTGATCGTTTGTCATACCCATTTTTTTAAATTCTACAGTTGGGGCTCTGGGGCGAATCCCTGGGGACCAGATACCAAGGTAGATCAGTTTCATACACCGAACCATTGGGACGGCATGTTGGAGGTGGTTGGGGTCACAGGGGTGATGCATCTCGGACAAATTCAGTCTGGTCTGCGAGGAGGAATGAGGATAGCCCAGGTAAGATCCGTCTTCATTGTAATTTTAATTCCTCTGATATTTGTGCTTTACTATTGACTTTAGACATGTAAAGTATAGATCGTGTTCGACTTCTACCAGTTTGGTTGCGTGTGTTCGTACGGATTTCTATTTTTATAAATTAAGTTACTGAGATAAAAGTGCTCTAAATTGTTTAATATATTATAAGCAGACAGATAATTAACTAAAAATAGTACGTTTCATGTGTCTCTCTAAAATACCCTAGTAGCATTTACGGTTGACCAACGGAATGAAAGAGCAGCCTATATTGACATTTATACCGAGAACGAGCTTTCCCGACAGAATTCTAAACAAATTTTTTTTTCCCTTTTTTCCGAATTTTTACCGTGAAATACATTGTTTATATGTATATTATTTATGATATACTGTAACAATAAACGTAAAAGAGAAGATCGGAGTTAATATGTCAGCAGGCCCAGTTGGCCGTTCGTACAGTCCGCGACAATACTATAAGACATCACTTAAAACGAAATAATTATGTATTATATGAAAGAATTTCATCGTCTTTCATGCTGAGTGTCATTATTAGACTGCGGATCTTTATGCATTTATAATATGTCGAAATATGCAAAATATATGCAAAATATATGCAAGATGTATGCAAGGTATATGCGAAATATATGTACATATAGGGAATGTATGTACAGATCTGTAAAATAGTAAAATTATTTTATTGTTTTATTTATTATAATTTAAATTACAATATACAACAATAGTTTTTTCTATAGTGTCGACTGTAAATTGATGTCTCTTGTCTGTTAAAATTAATTTATACGCTGAAAAAGAGCGTTCTACATCACATGATGTTATAGGGGCATATTTAAATTTACCCCAATGATGTGCCAGAACCTCTCGTGGTCCTTCAACGTGTTCACCCTTCAAAATCTTGCTTATTTTTAATAATACATTAAAGCGTACATGTCGTTTTAATACAGATTCCATTTAATGTGTAACCTTCTCTCCATAATCACCGGGTATAATTTTTAAATTTTCTATAACTGTAGTTACCAAATGTATACATTCCGTTAGAGGTAATCCTATTGTTTCCAATTTCTTCATGGTCTTGTAATCGTAATAGCTACTGATTTACTTGATCAATGGAAATTAACTGCGGCGTGACTCCGTCTGTTTACACATCATACCATCGTCCTTGTTTTTTCTCTCATTGAATTTCAATACAGTACTTACCAAACCAAAATTAGAACACGTTGTGGAACGTAGCTGCTCAATCTTTTAGGCACATCTATCTTATTTATTCTGGCGTAGAATTAAATAGTCAAATATTTATGCAATACTTATGCAAGAAATATGCATTTATGCAAAACATATGCAATATGCAAAATATGCAAAATAAAAATTATAATTTTAAAACTCTCTAATGACAAAACAAATTTCTGTTTAGGTCTCAGCTTTCTATCTTTTTTCGATAAAAATATGCACTTGCATAAACATCCGCAGTCTACTTATTATTTACTTCTGGGGACGTCGTTCCAGGCACTGTTTTCGTTAGAATTTCTACGAACTTGAAAGCTACACAGGTTGACCTCTTGATAGCCGCGACAAATCTATAAGACAGCTTCCCCGCAAACAGTGAAAGCGAAAAGATCATCAATGAAATAGTCTTCTAAAGTGTCAGTAATTGAAGTAAATAATTTAAGTAAACCCTGAAAAATATTAATCAACTTGCAACATTTATGTTTATACAAAATGCCACGAGGAAAAAAATTAAACGAAACAGAGATTAAAATGATCAATAATTTGCGAAATGAAAATCATTCAGTGGCAAACATTTCTGAAATTCTTGGAAGAAGCCGTTGTGTAGTTTATAATTATTTAAAAAATAGTGAAAACTATGGTAAAAAGAATCCTGGAGGCCGTCCAAAGTTGACAACTGGACAAGACAGACGGAATATTTTACGACATGCATCGAACTCTACATTAACGGCACTACAAATTGCGACAGAAACTGGCGTAAAAACAAGTGTCAGGATAAAGGCTTCAAATAATTTAAAACGGCGTAAAACTTTGAAAAGACCGCCGCTAACTAACCGTCACAAAGAAGCCAGATTAGAGTTTGCCGAACAACGCATGCATTGACGTAAGAAATGGAGGAAAGTAATTTTTTCTGACGAGAAAGGGTTTACTTTAGATGGCCTTGATAATCAAAATTATTATTTTCACGATTTAAGAAAAGAGGAATTGACACTGCAAAGGCGACAAATGGGTGGAGGAGGAATGATTTGGGCGGCTATAGGATATCATGGAAGAACTGAAATTGAATTTACTTCCACAAAAATAAATAACAGGAAATACATAGATGTTATTGTCAAAACATGCTCAGTCCATAGCCAACCAAAAATACATTTTCCAACAAGACAATGCAGCTGTACATTCGGCAAAGATAGTACAGGCCTACTTTAGAAATAAGGAAATAGACGTTTTACCATGACCAGCGAGATCTCCCGACTTAAATATCATTCAAAACGTTTGGGGCATACTAGCCAGGGAGGATTATTCCAAAGGAAACCAGTTTAGTACTGTAGAACAATCGATAAACTGCGTTGAAATGGTATGGAAGAAAATTAAGCAAAAAACGATTAAAAACTTTTATAAATCTATTCCAAAAAGAATGTTACATATCATAAAAAATAAAGGTGGCAATACAAAATATTAATAACCGCTAAAAATAAGCTGTACGTGTTAATTTTTTACAAACAAATTACCTGTCTTATAGTTTTGTCGCAGTTAATAAAAGGTGAGTTGGTGTTACTTTCAAATTCTTAGAAATACTCACGAAAACACTGCGTTAATCGACGTCTCCAGGAGTAACTAATAACACTCTGTATGAAAGACGATGAAATTTTTTCATATAACACATAAATTATTTCGTTTCAAGTGATGTCTTATAGTATTGTCGCGAACTGTATTATAGCGACGTTGGCCGTTCGTTGGCCATGATCGTTGGGCCAACTGCATAAAAAGGCGACATTTCTAACCGTTGACCAGCCAATATCGCAACCAAATCCAAACAAAATGCCAACCATAAATACTATTAGGGTAAGAAATGGTCTTTTGACTGGTTATCAATAGTCATGGTAAAGCTCAGACATGAGTTCATCTGTACAGTTTCCTTCCAATATAAGACGATGGCTCGGCACAGCTATTCGGCTTGTCGAGTGTGCCGAGAGTTTATGGATCCCATAGAGTTGTCTAGCAGACCATAAAGGAGCTTTTACGGCGGGACCTTTTTTTCTGCCACGCACAGCGGAGAACAGCGGGCCTGTCGACCCACTTGCAATTTACGTAAATTTTCGTGCGGGTCGACAGGCCCGCTGTCCTCCGCTATGCGTGGCAGAAAAAAAAGGTTTCGTCTCTTCACGGTTACTTACAAAATGAAGGTATCCTACCGCCTTAGAAGGAAGCTAATGTTTACCTAAACGAACCGTGAAGAGACGAGACCTCTTTTTCTGCCACGCACAGCAGGGAACAGCGGGCCTGTCGACCCGCAAGAAAATTTACGAGAAAAGGCCCCGGCGGCCCGGGCCGCGGCGGCCCGCCGTAAAAGCACCTTTATGGTCTGCTAGACAACTCTATTAAGTGGTCGATCGAGCGGTCGAGCAGCGATATCCTTCGTTGGAGAAGGATAGAATATGACATACCCTCTCGTCCTGGCAGTAAGCGGTATCGCGTCGTCTTGTATCGAAAGAAAATTGTAGTGCTTCAGCAACGAACTCCGAGATACTGAATGTGGATTTTGTACTTCTCGCAGGGAGGACACATAAAGATTCATTTGCAGTCCGATATTCCGGTACAAGTTGATGGAGAGCCATGGGTCCAGAGCGCCGGGCATATCGTAGTTTTAAAATCAGCGTTGACGGTAATCTTGGTACAGACATCCGTAACAACCCCATAATTCCATTGAAATAGAGAACAGAGTGGGTGTGATGCACCGTAAGATTAAACTTTCCTATTTTTGGCACTGAAGTTCTTTCACCTGTCTCCTTTCTATTATAGCATCTACTTTGTGTTCTCCAATTAACCCTTTGCACTGCAACTTCCCTGTATACTGTATAGTATTCCATTTTCGTTCTCACTTGCGTTGGTATTCGACAACGTTTCGATGAGTGCATTTAGCTACTGAAAACACTTAACGCTCGAACAACCGATTACCGAAGATCTCCCTATTTTAGGATACGGTGATTCGCGTAATTGTCCAAACACCCTTTACCCCTTAAAGTAATGTACCCCCGGTACATCATCATGTAAGTTTAAACCGATGGGTTAAAATAAAGAATTTTTCTTTTGATGAAACGAGAAAAGGAAATTTATATTTTTTTTATGGCTACATTTATTTCGATGCTTAAATATTGATCGGTAATCAATGATTACGAACGAGAATCAAATTTGATTTCATTTAAAAAGAAACGCGTAACATTCATACTTGTTAGAATACTCGTTAAAATGCGGCAAGCTTTCTCGTGTAAATAAAAAGAATTGTACAAATACACGTACAGTGGCTCACGAAAGTATTCGAACGCTTACGTTTGCTTTTAATCAATAAAATAAGATGTACTAAACTAATCTGTATAGAACAATTTGGTATCTATAGTAAGTTGGAAGTCTCAAGATTATGCGAATAAAATTTGAAAATTTGTTATTACATAAATTGTAGGAAATTTTCTCTAGTTTAATTTTGTATATAAATGTTTTTATCGTAAAATGAGTCGGAAAGGAGATATTGTCAAAAAACTGCTATTAGGCGCCATTTTTCCAATATGACGGCGCGAACGACAAAGATACGAGGTGGCAAAGTTGAAATTTGGAAAGAGCACATCGAAATCTACAAAATTACCCATTTTCAAAACTCCCGGAAAACTTTCCAGGTAACCTCTTGTTTTCGAACCAAATGACTGGACTATTACTATACAGGGTGGTCCACCTAAGTTAGGCCACCTAAATATCTCCTCTAATTGTGGGGATACAAAAAATATTTTGTATGCTATTTGAATGGTTTGAAAAAACCATTCTATTGCAAAAAATGTTTTTTTTCTAGGGTAATTTTTTTCGGAGTTTACAAGGTTATCGATGTATTTTTGCGTATAGTTGTACAATTTTTTTTATTGCATCGTGTAGCTGATGTAAAAATACGTTCAGTTATGTACATTACATGACCTTAAAATGACCTTGATCTTCGAAAATTGACGTTCCTTTGCGTGGTCCACCTCTTCAGGTTATTGTGACGCAAAAATAGTTGTTACGTAATGTGCATGGTGTCAACGCACCAAATATCTGGCACGAATATTTTTTCCCATAGTCATCGATGTTTTTTGATACTATACTACGTTCTTTTTTTATTGCATCGGGTAACTTATCGAAAAATACATTCAGATATTTATAAAAACATGAACTTGAAATGACCTCGATCTTCGAAAATGAAAGTTTTACCTTCAGATCAAGATCAATGTCATGTTATTATACATATCTGAATGTATTTTTCGATAAGTTACCCGATGCAATAAAAAAAGAACGTAGTAAAGTATGAAAAACATCGATGACCTTGATAACTCCGAAAAAAGTGACCTTTTGAAAAAAATATTCGTGCCAGATATTTGGTCCGTTGACACCATGCACATTACGTAACAACTATTTTTGCATCACAATAACCTGAAGAGATGGACCACGCAAAGGAACGCCAATTTTCGAAGACCAAGGTCATTACAAGGTCATGTAATGTACGTAACTGAACGTATTTTTACATCAGCTACACGATGCAATAAAAAAAATTGTACAACTATACGCAAAAATACATCGATAACCTTGTAAACTCCGAAAAAAATTACCCTAGAAAAAAAACATTTTTTGCAATAGAATGGTTTTTTCAAACCATTCAAATAGCATACAAAATATTTTTTGTATCCCCACAATTAGAGGAGATATTTAGGTGGCCTGACTTAGGTGGACCACCCTGTAGACACCAAATTGTTCTATACAGATTGGTTTAGTACATCTTATTTTATTCATTAAAATTTGTAAACGTAAGCGTTCGAATGCTTTCGTGAGCCACTGTATGTCGGTCAAAGATTATGTTTAGTTAGCTCGCGATGTGCGACGCTATCGCGAAACAACTCGAACACAGTTGACGTCAGGAGGGCAGACTTCAAGTGCAAAGGGTTAACAGTCGTATAATGAAATTGCTATACCCGACACCGTGGGACCTTGTTGTCGATATTCACTCATGCTGTTCGATTTCATGTAGAATGATGGGGCTATCTACATATTTGTCGCACGTTGACTCTGCCGGAGCATCTGTATGTACTAGCCGCCCAAATCTTACTTATCATGACGCTCTTTGACGCAGTGCTCCATATGAAAGTGCTATTCTCACCCGTAACTGCTGGTGTCCGGCAGCGCATGCAATCCTCCCCTAATCGCACTCTCTGACTAATTATCTCCTTGTTCCTTTGTTCGCTCCAGGCAACCATGTTGAAGAAAAATAAGATCAAGCGTCGGAATACCGAACCGTCGATTCCACCCGCTAACGGGGAGGAGGGCAAGAGCACGGACGAGTGTACCAACAAAACCTAACCGCAGCTTGCAACTAGTCGATGATTTACATAATTCGTGATTCAAGTTTCCGACCAGTGCTCCGCCTAGACTCCCCGACTGTTGTTCTCCCAGATTCTGCAACAATAGAGGGGAGTTTCGGCGTGGCCAACGCCATGCGAAATATAGAACACGTACATGTACTCTTCCTGTGTAGTTGAAACTCCATTCGATGTTCCCGTCGCATGTAGCCCTCTGTGCCATCTATTGTTGATGTATCCGAGCGATCGGCGAATTAGCTGGACAACTTCCGGTGACCTTTGCTTTCGAGCAGATTCCACGTACCGATCGGTCAACGTCTTCGCATCAAAGGTCCAAATTAACAGTTTATTTGACGTAGCTTGCTAATAAATGAGTATAATTGAGAAATTCGTCATTTTTCCACAGAATATGTATCACGATTGCGATAATCCTTACTTTAATCTTCAAGATAAGTTTCACCTAGAGAAAATTACGTTTCTTTAAAGTTACTGTATGGAATCGGACATTTTTCATATGCAACGACCTAATACATAGCTAGAAAAGGGGAATCATTCTGTATGGGTTAGGCTAAATAAATTCAACATACCGGAGTTTGTCCAGAAATTCATTGATTGCTCTATAATTTGAATGCTCAACGCAATTTAAGCTTGTCGTAACAGCGTTGTGAAAAATTGCAGATCCAACGAAAATTTTGTTTCAAAGCAATCATTTCGCGTGTAGGGAAATTTTATTTACGAAACATTATATATAAATATATACACATTATATGTTTGAAAGCAAGTTTTTTGGATATATCGATGACTGATATTTATAATAATCGTTCGTGTAATATTTTTCTACTACTACAATTTTATCGAACATGACGGATCATTGCTTCTCATTCCAATATGGAACAATATTAATTAATATTTTCAAATTACATGAAATACTTGGAAGATCGTTGTCAGTTCGTTTCGGTCGGAACCTGTTGTTTTTCACAACACTGTATATGATCTAGTTGTTATGCATATTATTTCAAACAGTATTTTTCAGCTTAATCCAGTGCCACTTGCAGGACATTGTAAATATTTCAATATACAACGATTCCGCGAAATTGATCATGTTCCAAAATGATTTCCAATTTACGTTCATCCCACGTGGTCACGAAGAAGAGAAATATGTCCTACAAGTGGTGATCGATCTTGTGTTATTACCAGACTGCGGATTTTATGCATTAAAAATTTCCAATCTTTTAAAAATATTAAGAATGGAAACAAAGGATAAGCGAAGCAGGGTAACCATGAGCAATCGCTCCGACGCCATTTTGTATTTTATTTTGGCTGCTAAACAATCTTTGCCTAAAAAACACTATTGCGTAAAATTTCAGATCTTTCCTCCCTCGTTTAAGGGTAATATGAGGGTGAAAAGCCTCAACTTTACCTTTCATTTTCTCAGTTATTACTGGAGTTATTTTAAAGAAATAAAAGTGAAAATGATGCTGCAAACTAGGCGTACTTGGGACATTCTATCAGAATTTCTAGTCAATTATTAAGACCTGAAAGATAATTCACATCTCTATAATCTTACAGAATAGTTATTATTATTATTTATTTATAGTTTATATAGCCTCCGGGCGAATATGTGAAATACTGAAGGTTTTAAATAATCTATACATTTTGGTCATTAGAACAACCCCATGGTTTACAATTGATTATAATTAGACAGCGGATCATTATGCATTTACAACAAAAACGAGTAGGTGTAATTTAAAACAGTTAAAACATTAGAAGAATTTAAACATACTGTCATATTATTTTCAACCTTCTATCCATATTGACAAAGAAAATAAATTTCTATTTCACTCCAGTTTGTTATAATTCAGGTAAAACATTTTTATTTTTCAGAAAAATCCGCTGTCTAACTACAGAGTGGCGCAAAATGATGTGTCTGGTTTGAATTGTTTATAACTTTTTTACTTTTAGAGTGAAATAAATAAACATCGGAAAAAATATAGTATACAGAAGAGGAATTTTATTGAACTAGACGTGAAAGATTACATCTCGCAAATGGCGGCCATTTTCTGCTTGACACATTCGTGCTCTTTCGAACACATTTTCCATGACTTTTCGCAAAACTTCAGGTGTTATTGCACGGATTTCATTGCGAATATTGGTTTTCAGTTAGGGAATGGTCGCTGGCCCATTGACGTACACTCGCTCTTTCAAATACACCCAAAGAAAACAGTCGGGAGCGGTTAAGTCCGGCGAACACGGTGGCCAGTTGAAGTCACTATTGCGCGAAATACAAATTGATCGTTGGTTTTCAAAATAAAATTCGATGATTTTTGTTCGTTGCTCGGTTGTGTAACTTTCCATATTAAATTCTGGAAGCCTTGTTTACAAAATTCTGAAAAAAAATTGAAAAAATATTGAAATAAAAAAGTTATAAAGAATTCAAACCAGACACATCATTTTGCGGCACCCTGTATAACATATCTTACATGTGGCTTGCAAAAAGGCTTACGGTTAACGTTGAGATTGGGATGAAAGACAACAACACTTTACGGATTCATTTTCGATGGAGAATCTGGACAGAATAGTGGTTTAGTCAAAAAAAGAAAGTTGAGCAGAAAAAAACAAATGAAAAATAACATGAGGACCGTTCTGCCCATGCTCATCCTGCTAGACACCCTGTTTCGTTAGCTCGTGTCTGCGTTAGAATTTAGATGGAACATTATGCATAAGAATCCGCAAGTCTTATTACTTCTTTTCATCTACGAATATATATATCTTCTTGTTGGTCTGTAAAAATCCTGGCTGTTAAGAAGTTGCGAGATATTGTTGTTTACTTGGTCTGAATGGCATTTGACTCTTTCTCAATTGCTGGTTTATGCGCCCCCTGTGACCCTGCCCCTTCCTAGGCGACGATGCTGAAGAAGACCAAGGGTAAAATGAAACGGCGTAACACCGAGTCCAGCATGCAGCTGGCCCTTCAGGCCGCGCCCTCGAGCGAACCGGAACCGGAAGTCTTCTGAGTGTCCGAACGTTCCCCGTGCAGGCGGAACGAAAACGCCGCGCGGGGAAAGCACGCGGAAAACCGGCCGCGCCGCGACTCTGTCACACGCAAGAAACGGGATCAGCCACGGAAATCGTCTGTCTGAAACGCAATTCGATCCCGCGGACAAAACAAGAAAACTCGACGACTCGAGTATCTCACCGACAACGACGACAACAACAACAACAACAACCACAAGAACTAACGCCACCAGAACAACACGTAACAGCTGCTCCAGGAATGCCAGGACAATGAACCACGAACACGACGACAAATCACGTTTCAAACGAGATGAAACGACACCGAACGAGATGCCACCATGGGACAAACACACGCTCGTACAAAGGACACTTCGTTCACGAGCTCGCGAGAAAAACTTTGAATGTCCTCCTTCCGAGTTACCGGATGAAAAATGTAGATCTCATTTTTGAATGTTAATAACCATTATGTAGCCTCGTACCGTAGCCTCGATCGATATTTTTTTAGTGAAGAACGACGAAGCGAACGATAACAAAGACAAACAATGGACGGGTTGAGAAACGAACAATCGCGGCGAACGACGAGCACTCGTCGACCCGCCCGCACGCGTCACATTACCAGGGAATAAGAGCAGTATTCGAGCGAGCACTTTTGTCCTCCCGTTTATTCGCTTTGACAGCCGCCGCCGCCGCAAAAATACTTCGCATTTATCGTTTCTTGTTTTTCTAGTCCGTTTCACTTGCCCATCCAACGTCCCCCTCTGGAAACCCTTGCGCCCCTTACGTCCTACCCTACGATGATCCATACCTTGGATGAACAGGAAGTGAACCGTTGTACATGACGTTTCGTATGGTATTTTACTAATCCACCGTAAGTATCGTGGCACGATAAAGATCAGTTGTTATTAATATAATACATAATATTTATGATTACTATATTTACAAGAGAGTAATGTATTAGTATTATACGGTTTTAAGTTGTGATAACTGTTGTGCGTCTGACTGCTGGGCAGTCTGGAATTTATAAGAAGCAAAAAAAGAAGAACAAATACCAGTGGCAGTCAGTCATTTCATAGGATACGAGAAAAGCAAAAAAAAGTATATAAATATATACTTATATATTATATTTATATGTATAAATATATATATATATATATAGTATACATATATATAATATATATTATATATATACATATATATAGGAGAGCAAGCAGATGTAATCGCCTCCAGCGAGGGTGAATCGACGGCGAAGCGCTTTGTCAACTCGTCTCGACGAAATCTCGGGGGGGGGAGGGAGAGACAGAGAGAGAGAATACGATTAATTCCGTTCTCGACGAAATGTGGTAGAATCTGAGGCGACTTGGCAATGTTCTTTTTACCGTCCGGCCGATTCTGGCGACGTACTTCCGGTCGAAGGGAAGCTTGCGAGAGCCAACGGTAGGCAAACACATTCCACTGGAAACGTGGTCGAGCACAAATGGGACATGTACATTTCTGAAGCATGCCAAAAGAACTTCTAACGTGCTGTCACTTTCACGCTGTTTTGGACACCTCTCGGTGCTCCCGGTGGGGCGGGTCAGTTACGATCGAGCATGACGAACGTGTATGCTAAAACGGAGGGAGTAGACGAGAGAAACGGGAGAGAGATGGTTGTTCGATCGGCTTAACAGAGAGTGATTAAACGCACTGTCACGGCTTTCGAGCCTCGTGGATCGTGTTCATACCATGGACCCTTCGTTGGCATCATGCGATTAAGAGACAATTTCGGTGCCAAACAGTTGTACATAATACTGTAAATGTGGGAGATAAAAAAAAATATCGCGCGCGCGAGAGAGTGAGAGAGTGAGCGAGAGAGAAAGAGAGAGTGAGAAAATGTTATTTGAGCGACGAGAAGTGAACGAGAGACGGTGTTACGTGCCGGACATTGAACGATCGTCCCCGACGTATAGCGAGACGATGCGCGGGTTTAGGCGAACGGGTAAGGAGAGCGTGTATACACGTTGTGAGAGAGAGAAAGAGAGAGAGAGAGGAATCGATGCCTTCGAACGCGTGGAAAGAAAATTACGGGAACGAACGAAACAGCGGGAGAACGTGTCAAACGGGAGCGGGATTATGGTACGCGTCTTCTTTCGGTTTTGTTTTGCGTTGCAGGGAACGCTTGTAGAGTATATAAAACCTCCTCCTGTGCACCCTCTAGGTAACATTCGTAGATGTCGATAACGGTAGCGTCTTTTCACGGGGAACGCGGACTCAGGCGGAGGAGCAGGAATTCCGTCGGTGAGGGAGAACTGGTTCGAAGGGAGGCCGTCGGTTCCCGGATGATCGACCAGGCCTCCCCGATTTTCTGATCACAACCTGCCAATGATGTATGGGCTCAGTCGTTCGTCCTCGACATCCGGCGACCCGCGGGTACGAATGGCGCATCGGCGGCAGATTGGCGAGATCCACAACTTGTTCGGTTGTTTTACGTTCGCTTCTTTTCGTCGAGTTTGTCTCTTCCGTTTCCGTTACAATTCCGTTCCGTTGAATCCGGCCGGGAATTGGGAATGCCTGTTGCGCGGGGCGGCGTTTAATTCGCGCTGCTGCTCCGAAACGAAACAATAGCGGGGATCGAGACCAGGATTGCCATATTTTTCTCTCGCCAGGCCCCTTACCCTTCCGCCACTTGCCGCGCCATGCACCGTACCTCGTCTTTGCACTCTTCCCACTAACGCCGGCGACAGTGGCGACACGCTGGTGTACGGTCGCGTCAGCAACTAGTGGGAAGAGTGGGAGGCTCACGCGACCGTACGTCAGCGTTAGTGGGAAGAGTGCAAAGACGAGATACGGTGCGTGGCGTGGCGAGAGGCGGAAGGGTAAGGGGCCTGGCGAGAGAAAAATATGGCAATCCTGATCGAGACACCGCGACAAGCGAACGGAACAGTTCACGTATCGCGAATGAATGTGCTGTAAAGGAACAACAAATCGATCTGTTACACGACTGAATTCGTTTCCTGACCTGTCGACGACGATACACATATTGCGGCGAGATGACAAGAAGGTCCCTGGCAGCAGTACCGCACAAGTTGAGGGGAAACGAAGCAGGGAGCACCGCAGGGAATAGCATCGTAGAAGGGGAAGGTAGAGTGAGGACACACAAGTTTTGTTCCGGGAACCTTATTGTCATCTCACCACAGAACACACACATACACACTCTGGCCACAACGGAGATAGAACCGCGAGTTCGATCTGCTTTGTTTTTCCACGACGGACAACACTCGACGAACACCGTTTCTCATCTGGTTTCGCCACGGCCGTCTCTGGTACAGGCCCGAACACTGTCAATTCGGCAACGCTGTAGCACGACTAGTGATAGCGTGCAGAATCACTAACCGTGATTTATCACAGTGATTGATCGTGATTCTTTAATCTAGAGAGTGAATTTGCTCACTGTCATCCTGCTAATTCTTCATCTCGATTGACTCAGTTCTTTCTTGAAATACATCAATTAACTTGCATTAAACGTAAATTGAAAATTACGTTACGTTTTCTATATGTAACGTACATTTAGTTCATTCAATGACAAAAATATTAATTTTTTTAATAAAATGATTCTTTTGCTCGATTTCGAAATCGTAATATCTACATTTAAATAGTATAAAAGTGCGGATAACTTCTTTTATGTCTATAAAGTTTTACAAACTACCAATGTATTACTTAACAATTATAGGAAACGCAAATGATAGTTTGAGAAACGTCGTACAAACCTAATAAATTTGATCAAAAGTCGATGTGTAACCCGCAATTTTCTTTTGGTGTTGTTAATATAAAACATTCATATTACGGCTTTGTGACGCGTGCGAAGAACAACCATGCTCTCCGCCAATCAGAAGCGATCACGAAAATCACGAATCGCTGTGAAAAGTCGCCGTGATCGGGAACGTACGTGGTCGAATCACGAACGATCCAAAAGTAGCAGTTCACGACATCCCTAATCACGACTGTCTCTATATGCTACTTCGCGTATGCAGTAGTTTGATCGGATCGATGTTCTGTCTGTATGCGATGTTGTCGCATCACATGTTCCGGCATGTACCAGAGACGTTACCGTGGTTTTGCGCGTTCGCAACGTACCTTTGTAGATATACATAGATTCTCCCCAGACAAAAACAATCAAATACACCGTTCCGTATTGTTTTCTATCGATTCAAAGGGGCGCGCACACGAGAAAACGAGAGAGAGAGAGAGAGAGAGAGAGAGAGAAAGAGAGAGAGAGAGAGAGAGAGAAGGTACTGTAATTATGGGACCGGATGTAACACGTTCTGAAATGATTTTGTTTTTTCTTCGAGTATCTTAATTTTAATGTCCAGATTATATATACGTATTATAACGACTGTACGAGAATAAATTTGTTGTATTATGTTGATACACAGTGGTAACACGTCGTACAAATGGACGTAATGGACTTAGCGTAATGGACTTTCGTTCCGGATTCTCCTCTTCTAGTTTCGACGCGCAGCACGTCACTGTACCGCGGACAGGAAACGATTGAAATATTACATAAATTAATGTACACATTACCCCTGCAGTTGTCATGCTTTTTGATACGTGGCACCAGTGCGTAAGTATTATCCCTTCTCCTGAACACGCCTTTCTATTAGAGCTGTTACATCAGGGATGGGCACGGGTCCCCACCCTCAAACGCCTGCTTCCCCCACCAAGCTTCCTTTCCGTGGCGTTCCTCGCGGCTCCGATGCACGAGGCCTGCGCACTGCTTGTGACGGACGAAGCGCGTCTTTCTTTCATAGTAACGAAGGAAGCTGGTGGGGGGCAGTAGGCGCTACGGTGGGGACGGCTTTGCCTCAATTGAGGCAAAAATGCCCATCCCTGTGTTACATACTTACACTCCGGGACAAAAAGATAGCACACTTTAAAGTGAACGTAATATTTATTTATTTCACATTACAACCAAGGTTTTGTTCTTACACATTCTTGCAAAATACCTCTATAAGCAGGCACAAATGAAATTGAATTGAATTTCGCCAATCTATACAATTTTATTAAAAAAATAAAGAATTTTTAAGGAAATATGGTGTGACAAAATGATTGCACATTTAACTTAAAATTATGTATAACAGTAAATCGACGAATGATAATTAATGCTTAATATTTTGTGACTCCTCCTTTACATTTAATAACAGCCATCATTCTCTTTGGCAAAGATTTATAGTTTTTTAATGGATTTTGCTCTAATTGCTCCCACTTATCTTGAATACATTTTTTTAATTCGGCAATATTTCCAAATTGTCTGCCATTTCTATATACAGCTCGAACAAGATTTCCCCAACAATTTTCAATAATGTTGAGGTCGGGTGGTCTTGCTGGCCAATCTAAAACGCGAATTTTTCTCGAGAAAAGTACTCTTTTACTACTTTTGCAATGTGTACTGCGGCATTATCCTGCTGAAAAGTCCACTTCTCTCCAGCAATTCTGGTCGCGTACGTGTTTATTTGTTCCTTAATCATTTCCAAATACATTTTGCTATTCATTTTTCCTATTATAAATTTAATTTCCATTTTACCATAGTACCCGATACTGCACCAAATCATCACACTACCACCTCCCATTTGCTGACGGCTCAAAAACTGTTCCTCTTTTCGCATATTGTGAAAATAGTAACTCAGACCATCTGGTCCATCTAACAATAAGTTAAACCTCTTTTCATCCGTAAATATTATTCTTCGCCATTTTTTCCCCATATGAACATTCTTTTCCGCAAAGTGTAATCGATTGATCTTATGTTGCTCAATTAACCAAGGCTTTTTCTTAAATTTTCTTCATTGTATGTATTTTCATTTTTGTAGAACACGTTTCACATTTTTCACATTAGTGTCTACACTAAGTAACTACACTGCTCTTAGTATATACATATTGCACGCAGTGTTGGGATATTGGGCGGGCTGCACGCGCATGCGCGACCAAATGCAGGAACGTATGTGCGTCCTACAGTCCTAGGCAACGGCCGGAATGCTTCAAAACATCGTTAAACCATGCGACACTATGTACGTTGGCCTTCACGGGTATTACCGAACAACTGTTATTGCTCTTCCCCTAAAACCTTGCGCATCTGGGACCTTTCCATAAAAAAAACATTTTGCGAAATTATGCGGGGTGACTAAGGTACCCCAATTTTGTACTTCACTGATGCTAGAATCGTCGCGCATGCGCGTGCAGCCCGCCCAATATCCCAACACTAATTGCACGACGTTCCCGGACACTTAGACTTTGCGGACGTCCAGAACTCTTCTTTTTACCATAGTTTCCCGGATTTTTCAAGAAATTCATGATTATTTTCCGACTTTTATTCATAATTTATGCTATTTTTGTCACTGAATATTGTTCTTCTTCCAATTTTATTACAGTGTGAATTTCGCACCCGTTCAATCTGTTTCCACGACCCATTTTTGATAATGTTTTCGCCTTTTTTAAACAAATATACAACACGAGATAATATCACGGACTTTATTAACTATGTTCTGACGTTGATGTTCGCAATTCGCGGGATTCAGAGTATCTGGAAAGCGTAGATTTACTACACGTGCTATCGTTTTGTCCCACTTGCGAACCACAATATTTACGTTTTCATTTCTAGAATTCTGTTGAAGTAAATATTGTCGATGATATTCAGTACATTATACATACATGCATGCCAGAATATGTTGACATATTAAAAAATACTCGTTTTCTTCAGTTTATTCTACAAAATGAGAAAAAATAGACGATGTGCTATCTTTCTGTCCCGGAGTGTATGAGTAGTCTGCAGATCTGTTGGAAAATGTTTCAAATTGAAGATGTCAATATATAGATATGATTTCTCCTCTATTCAGAAGAAGAAACAACATTCAATTTAGTTTCTATCCCTTGCAATCGATGCACACCATTTTTATTTTGCATAAAGAACCGCAGTCTACTCGTGAGATACCTGGGTAGTTTTGCTCTATCCGGGCACCGACGAGATACTATTATCTCGTCGGTGATCCGGGTATCTCATGTGTACTCTAATACCCGGGTAAAGGTACTAGCACTACTTTCTATCATCGAGAAACTTCCAGTACGATCGAGAAATGGAGCTGCGCGAGAACCGGAAAATGTCAGGTACACCCGATGGTCGGGAAGAAGGCATTGGTTCTCAAATATTTTCGGGAATCCCTAAAATTTTCGGTAATCCAGAAATTTTCCCCACCCGACATTTCCGGGTTTTCACACACTTCCGTTTCTCGATCCCCTTCGCACTCGGAGCTATTTTAACACGAAAATTCAGTATTTCTTCCGACCTACAATAATTCCAGTCCATGTAATACGATTTTTTCATTTGATGGATATTAAATTGATATAATACCTCATACAATACTTAAATATTTAGTAATTGGTTAGATACCAACATATTTAATAATGTGAACAATATTTTGAATAATGTTACAGCAATTTTTAGTGAGGCCACAGAGTCACCACTCGAGTGCTAATGCTTTCTGTCGGTTTACTTAAATGTGTTTATAAATGCTGACAGCAAACTTTCAAACCAAAGACAACAAAAGTTTTAATCCAAAAACTTCTGTTTCGTAATTGTAAAACTATCTAAATGTTTCTTGCAAGACGATGCTATTCAAAACAAAATTTTACATAGTAACATTATGAATATTTTACTACAAAAAATAAAATCTATCAGGTTTATTATTTCGTTTTCCCCCCTTGCGTATGTACAAAATAAGTAAAAAGGAAGAGAGTGCCCTGTATAAATAACGGCATTCGCCACATTAGTGCGACTGGGTTCCCCTCTTGAAACGGCCCGACCGGCCAGGATTGTGACGAGGACGACTTGGGCCGGGATCGTGTCGAGGGAAAACTACGAGCCCACACGATCTTTTGTGACCTGGTCAGAATCAAGGATTTTTGCTGACTGTGGTGTGATCAGTGTGATCGTTGGCCCAACTGCAAAAAAGAGCAACATTTCCAACGGTTGCCCAACGGATACCGCCAACGGGGGCCCAACAAAACGCCAACCATAAATGCTACTAGGAGGAAGAAGCATGATCGGAGGGGACAGTAACTAGAAAGGAACTAGAATCTTACTAGATTTTGGGTCGAAAAATGGGTTTGCCATTTAGGAGAAAAATCGAGAAAAATCCCGCAGATTTCAATGTATTTTCTGTCTCTGAAAGACTTTATTGACTGATGTGATGACCAGAGCACCATGCGCTGAACCTTCCTCTTTAGATTGAGCCCTCAACCAGCCCAAAATATGTTCAAATAAGGACAACAAACGTATCCCCGCAAACCCATTTTTTCGACCCAAAATCTAGTATGATTCTAGTTCCTTTCTAGTTACTAGAATTTATTGGGATCCATGAGGAAGTGGAAGAAGTCGAACCGGAAGCAGAAACCATGGAGATATGTGACCTGTGATCATTTCGTGGATAACTCACAGATTTTCAACAAGGAGAATGTTAAGCAATTGTCTAGGGCAGGGATGAGCAACCCGCAGCCCGCCACACTTTCTCGTGCGGCCCTTCAAAGATTTTACATTTTGGCTTTTAAAAATTCCTACAATGTCTCACTGTTCTACAAAAGACACATACAGTAGCTTACGAAAGTATTCGAACGCCCTTTGAAACCGAATAACTTTTTTATAATTGTACCAAACGACCCGATTTTTTATAATCAATTAGAAGCATTGGTTTATGAAATGATATGCAAAAAAGATTTTCCAAAAAATTATAATTTACAAGGTTACATGCTGTTGGAGATCGGAACGAGTATCAGTGGGAGATTTCGTGGGTTGGAGATTGACTCGGCACACGTTTTGGAACACGCACGTTTAATGCACAGTACAACAAAAAGACGCAGTAATCTACACAAGTGAGACGCGTGAACGTACAATAATGCGGTTTTACGAAGCGGAGACTAGGCGGTTGAACAAGGCGGTGATCGTTGCGATCGCGGTGTTTACAGATTATTAGCTTATAGACGAGTGCTCGCGATCCCGTGCGTAACCGAAAATCACCAGTTCGGCGGATCGCAAAGTGGGGGGCCGCGCGGATGACGTCACGTCATCCGCGCGGCTACGCAACGTCGGTTGGAGCGGATCCGCCGAGTATAGGTCGGCCGGAACACATGCAAAAATAAAAGGCATTTTTATAAATTTTTTATTAGGGTGCTAAAAGAAAATTTAAAATATATGTTTTGTAGATCTATGTTAGTTATACACATGCTGAAAATGTCATCAAAATCGGTTAACATATACACGAGCTACAAGCGATTAAAAATTGTGACAATCGTAGTTTTACACGACTTTTGATTAGTTTTAAAATCCACAAAATATCGTACATCTTTCGATGCGTGTCGTTTTTTCTTGCGTCAACCGATTTTGATGAAATTTTCAGCATGTGTATAACTAACATAGATCTACAAAACATATATTTTAAAGTTTCTTTAAGGGCCCTAATAAAAAATTTAGAAAAATGCCTTTTTTATTTTTGCATGTAACCTTGTAAATTATAATTTTTTGGAAAATCTTTTTTGCATGTCATTTCATAAACCAATGCTTCTAATTGATTATAAAAAATCAGGTCGTTTGGTACAATTATAAAAAGGTTATTCTGTTTTAAAGGGCGTTCGAATACTTTCGTGAGCCATTGTACATATATCTTTCACCGTTTTTTTAATAGTATTACTATTAATGAGTGTTTTATTTCTGTAATTTTTTATACTAGGTTTACTGTGTTGATAAAGAGATAATTTGATTTCATCAGTCAGTATTTGTGTTGTCATAAGTTTCTTACATGCGGTCCGCACAACATTTTTAAATTTGTAGCTGGCCCGTTGTAAAAAAAGGTTGCTCATCCCTGGTCTGGGGCTTCCTCTTTGAACGCTGTTACGCTCGAGGATTGCGAGGAAGGAATCATAATCCAGGTAAAGTGAGGAAATTCTGTGTATGTTATGTAGAACATGGTTTTTGGTAACGGGAAAGAATCTTTATTTTAAACAAGAACAAAAGTATAATAACTTCATTGATCTCTACAGTTTTATTATTTTCATTTCGAACGAGGCCACAGTCGTTCGTTTATTATATGTGCAACGCGCTACTCAATCCGACAAAGGGCAGAGTTCGAAATCTTTCATGCTCTGGAGTGTTGTACTGTTGTCTCAAATCGTCCGTGCTTTGGGCAAGCTTGACTCCAGGCGTCAGTTGAACCAGACCTGGATTATTAAATATATTGGACTGGCAAACCATGCCAGTGATCAAGCTTGAATCATAGTAAGCGATCGTTAACGCTTTCGCTGCGTACTCGGTGGTCGTCAACGCTCCTTTCGAAGACATCTGCGCTACTATAAAAACACCACGTGGTTTCTTCACATTTTCCAATGCTTTACTCAACCCGTCTACAATATTTGTCCCTGCCACCGCGTACACAGTAACGATGTCTGCCCACTCCGCGATCTTCTCATACTGCAAGGACACCGTGTTATCAATATCTGCGAACTTCCGGTCCTCCATTATGAGAAAATTATGTTTGGCAGCCAGATTTTTCAAACTATCTATGAAATTGCGGCTGAAGTCTTCTACGATGTCCACACGTGTGTTTTAAGGACGACGATGTGTGGTCCCACCAAATCAGCAACTTCCAAAATAGACTTTGCTTTCGTCAAATCCGCTGCCAAGCATAGATTTGACTCCTTCGCTTTCATTAGGTTGAACAGTATCGTTGCCATTTCGTTTTTAGTCATGGTCGCGCGAGAGTGGAACGGTATCTTCAGTCTTGATTCTTGAAATTTAAAGAAAAATTGCATTTATTTAGGTTTCGTACCAATTTTGTTTAAATATGTACTTTAATAGAGCAGTGTACTAAAACAATTTCCCTGCAATATATTTACCCTGAGCAGGAATAACAGCATGAGCTTGGAACTCCAACTGGTACTGTGTTGCTTTCTTCACAACCGTCGGCGTGATCTTGTTACATTCCAGGAGGTAATCAAGTATAGTAGTAATCGAGTACAGACTCCTCCATCTGTATACCATGGGCTTCGATGTTCTTCTTGCCACCCTGTTCTCTGTCGATCACCACGAAAGCATCTGTCACTTTCAACCCCTCTTTCCTTAAAGTTTGTGCGGTCTCTATAACACTGCTACCGCAAGTGACTACGTCCTCGATGATTATACAGTTGTCTTCCTTTTCAAAGGAGCCTTCCATCAGTTTTTTTGTGCCGTAGGCTTTTGCCTCTTTCCTTTTTATTACCATGGGGATGTTAGAATCTACAGAGATCAACGTGGCAAATGGTAGAGCTGTGTAATGTACACCGGCGGTATACAATATACTTTTGTCAAATTAATGTTAGACCCTGTTTACATATCTTTCTCTAATTTTGCTATGGTACGCCGCGATACAATCCTAAGATTTTACATGTTTACTTTGGAAATAGTGTATGTAATATGCAGGATACAGCGGAGTGTACATTTTCTACCTTTAGATATAAGAAATTTAAAACTATGTTAGGTGTCTTATTATTTTGTCGAGGACTGTAATTGTTGATCAATTTTGGTGTTGGACAGTGCAAATCGAATCGGAAACCTTCTCTTCCAGCTGTTCTATTAATCGGGAACTTTTTTCCATGTAGCATTTTGTTTATTTCCTCGTTTCTTTATTATAATAAATGGAAGCTTATGTTATTTTGTTGTTTTCCATTCTTCAATAAGCCCCTTTTCATTTCCCATCAGTTTTAACTCCATAAAGTAATATTTCATACTTCCAAATTGTGAATGTTTTCTCTAAAATCCGTATCAATGCCTCCGATCGGAAACATTCTGCCAGGGGTTGTATGACAAAAATCTTTATCTTTACTGACATATTTTTTAGCGAAATTTAGTCTCTACTGCTTATTAACATTGCTAATAAACGGCTTCTTTCGACGCATACGACCATGAAAATTATTTTCACGAAGGATTCTTCGACAATGTTCAGCGTGCATTTGTCGAAGAGGTAGTCTCATAAAAAATACTGCGAGCAAAGGGTCCTTACCGTAATTAAAGTCCCCAACAGCTGCGAATTGCGCGCGGGGGTATGACCCGACAATCGCTATTGAGCGAGAATCCAGATCCAGAACCGTGCAAAGTACGTTCCTTTCACGAAAACGCGGTACCCTGATATATCCGGATATATTGCAGGGCCTGATCCTAGCAATTAACCCAGGTACGACAGAAAATCCCACTGATAAAACTACCTTAAAAATAACGGAGCTCTGTCGCCCATGCAAACGTTGTAAATGGGTGTTTGCGACCCTGTTGGGGACTTTAATTACGGTAAGGACCCTGGGCTCAGTATTTTTTATGAGACTACCTCTTCAACAAATGCACGCTGAACATTGTCGAAGAATCCTTCGTGAAAATGATTTTCATGGTTCTATGCCTCGAAAGAAGCCGTTTATTAGCAATGTTAGTAAGCAGAAGAGACTAAATTTCGCTAAAAAATATGTCAGTAAAGATAAGGATTTTTGTTATATTCTCCGATGAAAGCAAATTGAACACATTTGGACCAGATGGATGCCAAAAAATTTGTAGATTAGCAAATAGAGAAGTGGATCTTAAAAAAACCTACGTCCAACCGTGGAGCATGTGGATGGATTCGACAATGGTATGGGGGTGTATGGGAGCCAACGGTGTTGGGAACCTCGTTATTATCGAAGTAATATTAGATAAATATAAATAGTCAGAGTTGAGCAAACATTTAATCAACGATTGACGAATAAATTTCTACTTCAATCGTTAATCGCAATTAACAATGAATCTCCTACTTTAGTCGTTAATTGCGATTAACGATTACATTCCTTTGAATTATAATCGTCAGTCGGATAATTGATTAATGATTAACTGCTGAAAATTTCGAAATGAGATTAGGTATATTGTCATTTGGTCTATAATACAAACTCTGTTTACGTGCTTTTATGTTTTTTTTCGATGATTTCTTTTTTTAATCAACGATTGACGATTAACGTCATCAATCGATGGAATCAATTGTCGATTTTTCAATTATTACCTTCTTTAATCGTATACACATTAATCAATCAATCTTGATTAACATTTTAATCGATTAATGCCCAACTCTGCCCCAAACCCATACTAATCCTCCACCATGCTTTGTTGTAAGCGTTATCACCGTTGATTTAGAGCGTTCGACTTGCTTTCTCCATACATATTTTGTTTAAAAACCAATCACCAGATTTCTGGAAGGATATATTTAGCGACGAGTCAAAATTTGAACTTCTCGAAGTTGTAATAGAAGAAAATGTGTATGGAGAAAGCAAGTTGAACGCTTGAAATTAACGGGGATAACGCCCACAGCAAAGGGTGGATCAGTATGGGTTTCGGATTGTTTTTCTGCAAATAATGTTGGCAATTTACATTTCATAGACGAGATAATTAACAGTAGCAGGGTATGTAAATATTTTGCAACAGAATTTACAAGATTCAATACTAAAAGTGAACATCCACGGTGATTATCATCTTCCAGCAAGATAACGACCCCAAACACATAAATGCAAACTGGCGACGAAATATTTCAGTGAAAATGATATTCAATTGTTACCATAGCCCCCTCAAAGTCCCGATTTGAATTTGATTGATCACCTGTGGGATCACTTAGATCGAAGTGTAAGTGAGAAATTTCGGAATAATAAATCAGTTTTTAAACAAGCACATCTGAGTGCGTGGAATAGTATTGACGAAAATGTTATAAATAAATTGTTTGAAAGTATGCCTAGAAGACTATTGAAGAGGTCATAAGAAACAAAGGGTATCAAACTTCATATTGATTATGTCGTTTCATTGTTAAGACTCTCAATAACGTTAATAAGACTCTCTAATATACACTCAATTACGAATTTTCAATGCTGTTAACATACTTTTCGCAATCTATGAAAAAGTTATTTAATTTTCTCTGTCATTATTATAAACTTTATGTCATTTTTGGTGCTACACATACTAGTTTGTACTATATTAAATAACATACATAATATATATTTTCATTTTATCAAAGCGTTCGAATGCTTTCGTGAATCACTGTAACCAGCCCTGATTCTCTTCGGGTCATCCCCGACCCCACCACTGGTGTGGAGAGTAGTCGCCCCGCCTACGAAGACTTTTGACTATAAATAGGCTGAGTCGACTGCACAAGTCACATCACCGAAGACAGTCACGACAGTCACGTTGTCATTTCCGAGTTATTTTACTTCCGTTTTCCTTAGTTCGTAGAGCAAGAAGAATCCACGCGAATGACATACGAATTGAGTGTTGCCGAAGGTACATTTGCTTACATGATTTTTATATATTTAATTTTTAATCTATTAACATTTTTATATTTTTTCAAACAAGACAAAACAGTGGGATTTGAAGAAGCATCATCATCAACATCATCATCCTCCATTGAGAATGTAAATATAGATTTACCGGGTCCAAGTAATCCAAAAATAAGACGCGGTAAAAAACCATTTATAACGTCAAAATTGGTTGCAACACTCGATAGATGCAAAGTAAGCGATCGCGATAGCGTCCGCATCATTGTAGCTGTTGCACAAGCTCTAGATCATAATATAGACGATTTAATAATAAATCGTACATCAATTGGTCGCCAGCGAACTAAAATTCGCGAAGAAGTTGTAAAGAACTTACGTGAGTCATTTAATGACTGCGAGCTTGATGCAGTTACAGTGCACTGGGACGGAAAACTATTACCATCTTTAAAAGGGGCAGGAAAAGTAGAGAGATTACCAGTATTAATCACTTGCAGAGGTATTGAAAAGTTACTGGGAATTCCAATAATTTCATCCAGCCGTGGAGACGATCAAGCTTCTGCTGTTTATTATTTATTAGAAGAATGGGGATTATCCGACAAAGTACAAGCACTTTGCTGCGATACCACGTCCTCAAATACTGGACGATACCAAGGAGCCTGCGTTTTCCTCGAACAGAAATTAGAAAGAGAAATTTTATATTTGCCTTGCAGGCACCATATATATGAAATAATTTTACATAGCGTATTTAATGAAAAAATGTTGAAATCTTGAGGTCTAAATGTTCCACTATTTAAAAAATTTCAAGATGCTTGGCCAAAAATTAACAAATTGAATTTCGTACCCGGAATCGAAACCGAATATGTCCGCGAAAAATTACAAACAACGAGATACAAGAAATACTTCAATTTTCTATAGATGTTTTACAAAAAGAACAGCAACCAAGAGAAGATTATAAAGAATTTTTGGAGCTAGTAATTATTTTCCTGGGTGGGACTCCACCAAGAAATATAAGATTTCGGGCCCCCGGAGCTTTCCACCACGCTCGTTGGATGGCGAAAGCTTTATATTGCTTAAAGATATATTTATTTAAGAATCAGTTTATGTTAAATGTCGACGAAGAAAATGGAATTCGCGACATTTGCGTCTTTCTCGCCAATATTTACATAAAAGCGTGGATTCGAGCTCCGATGGCAGCGGAAGCTCCACGTCAAGATTTGGCATTTCTACAGAAACTGTATGCATACCGTTCTACTGACGAAGAAATAAGTAATATAGGATTAAAAAAATTTTGCAACCATTTATGGTATTTATCACCAGAAGCAGTAGCGTTAGCATTTTTTGACAAAACCGTGGAAAAGAATACAAAATTACGAATGGTGGAGGCGCTAAACATTGAAGCCGAGGAATCCTGTAAAAAATATAAAATAACTCCTCAAGATTTAGAAAACTATGCTGATACAGGAATTGAACATTTTATTTCCCACGAAACGCTAAAATTTTTTGAAAGATTCTCAATTCCTACAGAATTTTTAACAAAAGATCCCGATTCATGGGAAGATGACGAGGATTTCAAATCTGGATTAAACATTCTACAGGGTGTATAAAAAGTAATGGTCATCCGTCCTAGGGGTGAATCTACACCTCTGGACCGGTGGACATTTGTAGGAGAAACTTGCCGCAAAATTGTTTATAACAAAGAAAATTGTTGTTAAAGTTTTTTTTTACATCAACACCTTCTACTCATCGAGGAGACAAAAAGTTTGAAAGGAGCCATATGTCGCAAACAAATAGTCATTGAGATATAAGCTGTTAAAGTTTTCCAAAATTTGATTGTGTGGAATTATACGTATAGACAAAAGCCTACTACACAGTCCACACGTCCATGTCGATGAGACAGAACATATGATCGTGTGCGTGCCTCAAGGCAAACGAAATTTAAAGCGACGAATGTCCCTTTAAATTTTGTTTGCCTCGAGGCTCGAGGCACGCACACGATCATGTTCTGTCTCATCGACACGGACGTGTGGACTGTGTAGTAGGCTTTTGTCTATACGTATAATTCCACACAATCAAATTTTGGAAAACTTTAACAGCTTATATCTCAATGACTATTTGTCTGCGACATATGGCTCATTTCAAACTTTTTGTCTCCTCGATGAGTAGAAGGTGTTGATGTAAAAAAAAACTTTAACAAAAATTTTCTTTGTTATAAACAATTTTGCGGCAAGTTTCTCCTACAAATGTCCACCGATCCAGAGGTGTAGATTCACCCCTAGGACGGATGACCATTACTTTTTATACACCCTGTACAAAAATTAAAAGTTGTTAACGACACTGCTGAGCGTGGTGTTAAACTTATTCAGGACTATAATCGTTTATTATCGAAAAATGAAGTGGAGAAACAATATATTTTACAAATTATTTCTGAAAATAGGAAAGAATTTCCAGATGTATTAAAAAAATCATTAAGAGACACATAAATTTCAACGAAATTGTCTAAAGGGATCTTTGTGTATTGCTATAAAAATACGTTTAATAGTTTTTGGTATTAGTATTTTGTATTAGTAGTGTGTAATAGTATTTTGTACTGTATTATATGTATAATATACAGGGTGGGGCAATAACTATTAGCACCTCAAATATCTTTGTTGTTTCTAAAGATACGTAAAATATGGTAAGGACAAAGTTAATGGTACAATGGGGCTGACACGATGCAAAAAAAATTTTGTTTTTATGTCATTTTTTGGAGATATCAAGGTCACCTTGACTTTTTTAAATGGAATGTCCTATTTTTTATACCATAGATCGATAGAGTATCAAATTCTGAGTATAAAAGTGTTGACCTTCATATGACCTAAACCTAATAGTTAACGAGATATTATCCAAAGAAGAAAGACAATTGTATCGATAATATCTCGTAAACTATTAGATTTAGGACATATGGAGGTCAATACATTTTTACTCAGAATTCGACGGTCTATCGATTTATGATACAGAAAGTAAGTGTTTCCAGTAAAAAAAATCAAGGTGATCTTGAAATGTCCTCTATGGCTCCACCCACGCAGAAAATGTTAGTCACAATATGACCCCCTCTGTACCGTGTAAGTTTTGTAAACAGGCCCCGTAAGCAAAAATCCCTGTTTCTGACCAGGGTCGATCCGCGCGGGAGGGCTTGTAACTTGGACCACGGCCGAATTTTGGCCGATTTTTGGCTGAATTTTGGCTGAATTTGGGCCGATTTCGAGCCGTTTTAAGAGGGCAGCACGGTCGCACTGATGCGGCGAATGCCGTTAGAGCCAGTTCAGACACGGCGAAAACCGCGCGATTTGAACCGCGCTTCCGCGGGGTCGAACAGTCACAAACAAAAATTGAATGTTAATTTCCTTCCCTCTTAACCCCTTGCCGTACCATTTTCTTTACAGTTGCATTGATTGCATGTTTTTGAAAAAAAAATCCTCTTTGTAAAAGGGAAACGAAAATTTATGTTTGTATAAAATCTGAATGAAAATTTATATTTCTATAAAATCTGAATGAAAATTTATATTTCTATAAAATCTGAATGAAATCTAAATCTTAATTTTACGCCGTCGCAGGTGGTTGGTGAAAGGAATAATGCAAAATGGGGGAACAATGAACGTTATATTTATTAGTTTACTTTATTAATTCTCTTTATTATTTGACTTAAATCTTAAAATTTATTATTAAACTTAAATCTATCTTACAATTTCATTTTTTTGTTCTCGTAGCCGGTGACACAGGATATCTACAAAATACAAGGAAAATCATTAGTATATACAATACATTCATACATGTACATAATAATATACAGGGTGGCGCAAAATGATCTTTATGGTTTGAATTCTTTAGAACTTTTTTATTTCAACATTCTTCCGATTTTTACCACGTTTTTATTAGCTCGCTTTCTTGTTTGTCTGTTTGTTCGGTACAAATCTTGCAATTGATTTTAAACTAACTTCCCGATGCGCTAGAGACTTGAAATTTTAAACATAGCTCAGAACTGGATGACAATGGAATATTCCGAAATTTTTTTAAAAAACTGTGCATTTACGAGATAGTAATTAGAAAAATCGTAGTTACTGGACCGGGATTCGAACCCGAGCCTCAGTAAATACGATATAGGCGATATCGACAAGACTGGCGGATTACCAAAGAAGTTGGAAATTTTCAACGGATAAAAAATTATTTAAATAAAAATAAATTTTTAAAAAATACCACGTTTTTAAAACGGACTAAAAAGTGTGAAATAATTTTTCCTAGCAGTAGGTTATATAAGCCGGTTCTAATTCAGTGGGTGAGGGGTAGGTGGGGAGGGAGGGAGGATAACAGCAGGGTGAGGGGGAGGGGAGGAGGTGTGGTTTTAAGAGGTGGGTGAGGAGGTGAGGAGTCGGAGGAGGCGTGGTTAGAAAGAGGGCGGGGATTGTTTATCATGAAATAGCGTATAGGGAGGAAATGGGGGAGGGGGGATATCATGAAATAGTGCGCTCCACTTTACCGATGTATGTTTTCTGTTTTATCATTATTAATGTAACGTTTTGTTTAAACGTTAGCTTCTGTTTATCAATCGAATACTTTAGCTTCTGTTTTATCATTTTCAATGTAACGCTCCACTTTACCGATGTATGTTTTCTGTTTTATCATTATTAATGTAACGTTTTGTTTAAACGTTAGCTTCTGTTTATCAATCGAACACTTTAGCTTGTGTTTTATCATTTTCAATGTAACGCCCCACTATGCAAGTTTTTGTTTTATCATTGTAACATTTTGCTTAAACTATAGTTTCTATTTTATCATTCGGTGTAGCGTTCTATTTTAAACGTAGCTTCTGTTTATTATGAAAAAATCTTAAGCGATTAGACACCCCCCTCGAATACGAGCTAAATTTTATTCGACGATCCGTTGGGGCGTGGCCTAATTGTAAATATTATTCTAATATATATTCTCTGGTTACGAGTTTATTGCAGTGTAAATAATCAAAAATGTTTATAAAAGCAGTGGTATGTGATTATGTTACAATACCATGAGGAGGTGGGATGTTTGTGATGATAGGAAAAAATTGTTTATAAAAGGTATTTTGAAAATTGTTTTTATTTTGAGACATTTCTCTCATGTCTAATATTTATTCTCTTTTTTAAAAATATTTGACGAATGTTATAATTCGCATTCATTTGTGTCGCACGATCGTTCATCTGTGCCGCACGATTGTGGTATAGTCATTTCTGGATTTGTTATATTTGGCACGTTATTGCAGCCTCTTCCGCATACGTATTCGCAGTTTCTCGACCAGGTGCGATGTTCAGTTTCAGGATCGTCCCCCTTTTCCCATCGATGTAGTTCTATACCGCATTCAAAGCATTCGACACGATCATCGATATTCGAGTAGAAGAACCCCGCGGTAGCGAGTTTTTCCGGTTTGACGATATCCGAATATTGCCAGTTGCGAAAACTTTGAAGTCTTTCGCGTTCATAGCGATAATCGGGAGGTGTTGGTTGTGGTGGCGACAACGGACGAGTCGGATCCGTTTTTGACATGGCAATTAATATTTTCCTTCTTGATACTATAAAAAATTTATTTCTCTAATATATAGTTGTTTAGCCATGCACGAAACGTTTTCACCTCGTTTAAGCAACAGTGATACGTGGTTTTATATCTTGATGGTGGTGAGCGACAATGAAGTCTGCACGATATGTTGCCATAAATTTTGTACGCAGGATTTTCAATTAATGTATTGTATTTTGGACAACCAAATGATTCTAAATTTATCGAGTTTATTGATAATTTCTTTAACAAATTTTTTTCGAAGCATCCACCTTTGTATGCTATTATAGGATTTGAGTAATCATGCACAAAATTTTGTATAATGTTAACTATGTCATCCTGTTCGTATTTTTCATTACCAAAATCTTTAAACGGAATTCCATGTATAAAATTCATGACGTATTGTACCGACTTTTTGTCCGCATCGGATAGATCGTGAAAGTTGATTCCCAAGCGAAATTCAGCTTGTTCGAACGAGCCATCGCAAACATTAATGATGGCTAACTCTTTGCATAAAAATTTTTTTGCAACAATAAATCCATCCATATCGATTATTTGTGTGATTTGAGTCATCTGAATAAAAAAAAATCTAAAATATTTTTAAAAATTTTTAATTCTTATTGTACTTACGTTGGAAAAATGTAAATTTGTAGAGAACGTGCGATGTACTTTGTACGTAATACGTTTACGATATAGTTCTGTAAGGGTTTACGGAGAGTAATTTATAACTCCATTCCCCTTCCATATTCTTCTGTACAGTGTTGATATTTTTTTTTTACTGTTTCATATTATTACTACATACGATGTGTTTTGTATGGGTTCGTGGAGAGTAATTTATAACTCCATTCCCCCTCTTTTATATCTTTCTCTACTATGTTGATATTTTCCCTCCTACTGTTTCATATCATTACTATCTTATTGTGTTAAAATTATATATGAGATAATAGGAAAAAATATATAAAAGATTATTTTTTATTATTTGAAAAGATGATACATTATTACTTCGTTGATGCCACAATGTTTTATATAATTTTTCGAACAATGTTTGTTAACGGATTGTATTCTACAATGTTATCATGTATCATTAAACAGTATGCTGTTGTTGAGGGGGGGACGTCGATTCGACATTCGAATTCGATTCGCACGTCTATCGTGGCATTTCTTATCGCTTCGTTTTGTCGGGAACAATCGAGAACGACGAGAGGAGCATATTCTAAGAAATTTGTAATGTTGAGTAACGCTTCACCGTTTCCATAGTAAGATTCTTGAAATTTTGCATACATATCGTAGAGCAATGCGTATTTCCCATTCTCGAAATTGATATGGAATCATCATACGGATAGGTTTCTGAATTTAAGTATAATCGAATGTTGGATAACGCGCAATACCGCTGATTTAATCTCTTTTGGCGCACGCATCAAATCTTGCAAAACCGCTCGTCGCCTTCGAGATGAAGAAGTGTAACAATGTGGATTTACTAAGTGAAAATATGGTCTCTCATCGTCTGGTATATTATCGGGCATGTAATCTAGCATCACATCGTTCAATTCAATATCCATTAAACATGATAGATTGTGGCGTATCGTTAGCATCTTCCGAAATAGCTGTGTGTATGCTTCTTTTTTGTCCAACCACGTTAAACTCTGATTTAAACGATCTATCGGTTCGGGCTCCATCGGAATTAAGTATTGTTTTTCAATCATCTAATAAGGCAGAATTCATAAAAGTTTAGATTAAACAATGTTCGAACTTATATTAAAATAAAATACTCAATATTTTCCGGTTAAATAAAAATTCTTGTTTCGGCGTAAAAACCTCGACGGATTACGAGGAGGAGCCGAAACAAGACACAATAGATTTATTTTATCGAGAAAGAGCATACAGGTGTTATTACATGAAGGCTCAACTCTTTACTACAACTAACGCGGTTTCAGAAAATCAATTAATTGATAATTATATTCTAAATGGCCATTATAATTTAAAATCTAAGAGAGCTCTCTTACCGTTTGTCATCAGCGACAACAGACATCATCCACGCGCAGTGATCCTCAACAGAGTTCCACCGGAACTCTGTATGTACCATTGCCGGCCTCCTTTGCCGGCGACACTACGGTTAGCCTTGCAATCCGTCTCAGCTTCGGTGTATACTGGGTAGGAGCTTCATCGCTTCCAATGCCTTCAAATGTATAACCGGCCTGGTAGGATTCAAGTATTGCCGAACCGAGTGGATAAGGACTCAACATCCAACTTCCTTTTAAACCCGGGATCACTGCCAGGACTCGTTCCACAACCACCATGTCATAACGTGGCCGCCCTGAATCGCTCTCCGGACTCGCAAATATATATCGACACGGCGAGACTATCATATATTTTCACGGTGCATACGATCAACTTTAAAAAATCGCAAACAAGTATGTTGTCAAACTAATAAGTAAAACTGCTGACTCTATTATCTGTAAAAGTATCAACATATTAAATCTCAATACGACACGAATATAATATTCGCATGAGAATTATAAAAATTGGAGTGACATACCTTAACAACCATCTTTACACTGTGTAGATCAGTAACAATCAATATGTTGAAAACGATTTTGTAGGCAAATTTAATTACAGTACAGCTTGCATGTCAAACATGAACTGATGCGACTGGCGGAGTATATACTACTTATATAATTGATATGTTTTATCGATTAAAATTTTACATGCCCTTGACAACCTTTTTCATAAATGTATCTTTAGCACTAAACTATTGCATCACCATATTCTACAATGACCTTTTGGTCTACGATACTGTGTAAACAGTATGAATTTAAAAAATTTGATAACCTTTCATCGACAATAACATCGTTTCATTTATGATAACATACTCTACGCATGTAAACCTTTTCATCTACTTCCACGTACTATTTCAAAGAACATTCTATGGGTCACTCAGTTATTTTTAAAAACTATGAGTCATTCATCTCCCTCCTCCCATTTCAAATGAGTCATCTTCCCCCTCCACTATATTCTATGAATCATTATTTCTTAAATAAAATGTCGGATACTCCTAATTATGAACAATCTTGAAAAGATCATCGTGCTTGGTGTTTCTCACTCTTTAATCAACGATGAGTACCGAAGAATTATCATCCGAATTTATTCGCGATATCATGAAGAATCTTAGTGCAATAACGACAAAAGAGCAAAATTTTTATCATAAAAAAGATGTATCTTCTAATCTTAAAGATATGATGTTCATCGACGATACCGCCAGTAGTGAAAAAGTTATTCCGTTCAATAAATTATTGGAATTTTTGAGTAAATATGCTTCGAGTAAAAAAGATGCATACTTTGATACTGAGTCTCGAGTTATAGAAAATGTAAAAGCTCCTATTAATAGAACCGATGCTGCAACAAAGGGATATGTGGACGATCTAGTTGATAAGAAAGCGATAACACTTGACAATGATGATTTTTTTAATGCGAAATATCTACGTATTAGAAATACTGGGGCGCCAGTTGACATCAACGATTCGACAACGAAACTTTACGTAGACAAGTGCATCAATTTAATGAAAACCAAACTCGCGGAAGAATTTTACAAGTACATCAATGATATTAGAGACAAGTTCGATCATCTTCGTAACCGTGTGTCGAGCAGCGATCTCGTTGATAAATTGAACGAAGTAAAGCTGAACAATATCGAGAGATACGTGAAACATCATGAGGAGAAGCTAAAAGAGTTTAACAAAACTGAAATACCACCAAATTACAGAGGATTTTTCCGTGATAAATTTTTCAAGCTTGAAGATGATTTGATAGAAATAATAAAACGCAATCGGAAGGCAGATCATGAAAAATTAAGCATTTTCGGGAAAAATATTGATAAACTCGATGATAAACTTTCAGCCATTGAATACGAAATCCATGAAAACGAGGAAAGAAAATTATTAAACTTGAAAAACGCGCTGCTCGATAAAATTAATAACGTGAAGGAAACGATGAATACAAACAAGTTGGACCAAAGAAAGTTGGTGCTTCTCGAACAAACCGTACAGGATATGCAGCGAAAATTCGAAACCGGTGGTTACGAAACCGGTGATGAATTGAATGAGAGATTCGTCGCATACAACGATAGTTTGCACAAGAAATTGATAGAGTTAATTGAAGAAGGGAATATATCTCAAAAATTTGAAAATTTAAAAAAAAATTTGAATGAAAAATTTGGAGAAATTTACAGTCAAATACGAAGTATCGAAAACAAACAACAAGAAATTATACGCGCATCAAACAGTGGGGAGAAAGAGTCGATTTGAAAAGAACAAATCGAGTTAAATTACAACAATGAGTAAAGAAAAAATAAAATTAGTGGAAGAGTTGCATGCTCCAGCGAGACGTTTTTTCCCCCGTAGACGGGTTATCGTGCGAGGATTTCATGATCTTTGGCAAGCCGATATTGTTGAAGTTCAACCATATGCGCGAGATAATCGAGGACATCGATACATTCTTACAATAATCGATGTATTTAGCAAATATGCGTGGGCGGTTCCTTTAAAGAGTAAAAATGCGAACGACGTGTGCAAAGCTTTCGCATCTGTGTTAAAGAAAGATGATAGAACCCCGAATAACTTACAGACCGATATGGGGAAAGAATTCTACAACACAAATTTTCAAGAATATCTGAGAAAACATAACATCCATCATTATTCAACGTTTAGCACTATGAAAGCTTCCGTCGTGGAACGTTTCAATCGCACGCTAAAAAGCAGTATGTGGAAATTTTTCTCATTGAGTGGAAAATATCGTTGGATCGATGCGCTTCCCACCCTGATCGAAGATTACAATAATCGAAAACATCGCACCACTGGTATGCGACCGACAGACGTGAATCGTAAAAATGTTAAAAATCTTTTATCCACCGTATACAACAACGTGAAGATCGTCGGTCCTGCCAGATTCAAGGTAGGTGATCATGTGCGAGTAAGCAAATTCAAAACTCTATTTGACAAAGGATATACACCAAACTGGTCAACGGAAATATTCAAGATTATAGCGATAAAACAAACGAATCCTGTTACATACCTCTTGATCGATTCGAAAGACAAGCCTATTGCCGGCGGATTTTATGAACACGAGATACATGCAGCTAAACATCCCGACGTATATTTAGTTGAAAAAATATTGCGTAAAAAAGGAAATAAAATATATGTGAAATGGTTGGGATTAGACGCATTACATAATTCATGGATATCTAAAACTGCTATTCTTTAATAACCATATATTTGTTAATTATTCTTACATATTTATACAATATATTTGTTAATTATTCTTACATATTTATACAATATATTTGTTAATTATTCTTACATATTTATACAATATATTTGTTAATTATTCTTACATATTTATACAATATATTTGTTAATTATTCTTACATATTTATACAATATATTTGTTAATTATTCTTACATATTTATACAATATATTTGTTAATTATTCTTACATATTTATACAATATATTTGTTAATTATTCTTACATATTTATACAATATATGTAAAAAATGTATTTTTTACCCAAAACACATGACGATTGTCTGAACAATATATTTGTTAATTATTCTTGCATACAATATATGTAAAAACGTAGCATGGTGATTGTTGGAATGTTATCAATCAACCACTTATACGTATTATTAGCCCATAATTCCAGATTATATGAACAATAAAAATATTATAAAAATATTGCTTTTATTGTATTACAATATTCATATTAAGCGCATCTGATAGGATAGTTTCCAAACATAAACCCGCCAGTTCGCAATCAATTAGAGAATTTCGATCAAATAATTCATTATCTATGATTGCATTTACATAATTTTTTGTAAATTTATTACTTTTTGCGATATTTACCAAATTCTCATATCGTGCGGTGATTGTTGGAATATTATCGGTTAACCACTTATATGTATTATTAACGCATAATTCCAGATTATATAATTTTTTCATAGTCTTTTCCATAATAAATATGGAATGGTAAGAATCCGATAATTTTACCATATCTGAACAATCAAAATTAACTATTTCCATTGTTAAATCGCCAATACGTTTTTTATATAATTAAAACGGCTCGAAATCGGCCCAAATTCAGCCAAAATTCGGCCAAAATTCGGCCGAGGGCTGGTTCGGCCAAAATTCGGCCGTGGTCCAAGTCACGAGCCCTCCCGCGCGGATCATCCCTGGTCAGAAACAGGGATTTTTGCTTACGGGGATATTATGTAAACAGTGGGTCAAAGGAATAGGTCGGGAAGGGTGGATGCCTACAGACAGTATTAGTTTATTCATCTGTTCTGATCATTTTCCTGAAGACAGCATTGTGGTATACTTACTATAATAGAACACTAAAGCCTGGAGATGTGCCCACGATTTTACCGAAAAAGTCAAGATGTGAACCACAGAGGAATATCTTAAGGGAAAGTAATGGTAGAGGTAAGACACTTTGTCTTTGTTAATAAAGGGTTGCAAAATATATAATATATATACTTGTTTCTTTTCAGATATTAATGATGTTCTGGCAACTTTTGCAACAATAGAAGAATTCCCAGAACCGATTAGTGTTGTAGAATGCAATCATTCACCTATAACCAGCAACCAGACATGTAAGTTGAAATAAGTTTCAAATATACAGAATATCCCATTTTGTAATCTACTTATAAATAAAATTGGCTCTTCCAATTTTTCTTATTCATAAAGCAAAAACTTACTTTAACATATTAAAAGTGGCATATAATGTTACTATTTGAGGATTAAAATCTGTCTACAGTACTGAACAATATTTCCCATTGCAGTTAGTAAAGATTTCTCTTCACCATGCACATCAAAAACTACAGATGTAAGGAAGAAGTGTCAACTGGTAACACTGCATGACAAAGTACTGCATGATCATCGTTACCACAATACACCATGAAGTATGATGAAGAAATTCGATAATATGCGAAGAAGATTGCAGACCACGATGCACGAGAATAGATTACTGAAGCAGCAGGTCACACAACTGAGAAAAAAGGTACACTCTTTACAAGATGTGATACTGTGAGTGATTGTATGTGAAAATATTGCTATGTATGCATGCTTACTTGTTTGTATTGCACATGTATATAACATGGTTTTCCTTAGATTACAAAGATCATGGTTCATGATAGGACATAAAAGAATAACATTGAATTTATTCTGTTTATTTGTACGTATTTATACCTTATATATTGCTATAACATATAATTGTACATAAAGTAAATCTCTATATCCCATGTATTACTTGTTTGTAAAGTAATTAATAAATTTATTTCAGTATTATTATGAATCTAATTTCATTTACTGCTTCTCTTAAAACGTAAGAAATACATACAAATGATAATAATGTTAAGAAACATTTTTTAAATTACTATTCACTGTCTGCGAACTCCAATAATCATTACTTCTGTTTCTTTTATATTATATTTGTATATCTATTTCACTATTTTCATGAATATCATTTTTTGCAACCAGTTTTTAAAAATTTTAATCTTCATACAAGCAGTTCGTATTATTCTGCTATATTAATACGCGTCCCTTGTAAATTCAATCTTTCAAACTTCGCGCTAGTTCCGTTAGTACAGCGGTGTCTAACTACGCGGCGCTTGCATCTTAAGTCTGTGGCAAAGATGCATGGATCACCGTGTGGTGATTGCAACCACGTTGGTGACCAGAGGAGGAGAGGATTACTAGTAGGGTCACCAGTTGGGATATGAATATGTTCAGGAATTGATCGTGTCCCAACAGCACGATCTATATCGTCAGCAGGGTCAGGACAAGGTAATACTGGGAATGACTAATTCCACCCTTGCACGGTGAACACTCTTTATTGGAGCACGTCGATACAATAATAGACGTAACAACGAAGACGAAACACGTCTGCACATGCAGACCGACAACCGAGAAGAGAGCGAGCTCGTCGCATCTCTTGGAAACCTCGGCAAGAAGCCGTGAGTGCGCAGGCGCGGTACCCCACCAACGGTGGGGGATAAGGCCGAGCCCACAAGTCTTCTTCAATTTGTTTCAACCACTGTACGGCTGGCTTATGGGGATCCCGTATCCATAGTATATATGTATATCAGTGTTTCAACGGCTGCACGGCTGGCTTATGGGAATCTTCTATCCAGTATATATATATATCAGTGCCTACTGGTCCTACAGTCCTACGCAACGGCCGGAATGCTACAAAACATCGTTAAACCGTGCGACACTATGTACGTTGGCCTTCGCGGGTAATACCGAACAATTGTTATTGCTCTTCCCCTAAAACCTTGCGCATCTGGGACCTTTCCATAAAAAAAAACACTTTGCGAAATTATGCGGTACCCCAATTTTGTACTTCACTGACGCTAGAATAGTCGCGCATGCGCGTGCAGCCCGCCCAATATCCCAACACTGCTCCAAACCAGTGATGGGATTCGGGGCGCTGTTTTCGCGCATGCGCAACGATTCTAGCCTCTATGAAGTACGAAGATCGGCTAAAATGGGGTACCTTAGTCACCCCAATAATTTCGCAAAATTTGTTATGACGTGATTTTGAAATATGACTGTATAACATGTGTGTGTTGTATTAAAATTTAATATGTATGCACATGTAACACATAATATATGAACTTCTGAACTCTCCCGGTACTTTCCTAGGGGGGTGTCCCACTTGGACTCCGACCGATTGGACGCGTTCCTTTTGGACTCCGTGCCGATTCAACTCGTGCCGTTTGGACGCCGTGCCGATTGAACTCGTACCGTTTGGACGCCGGAAATTTTATAATCGTTGGACGCCGCGAATTTTATAATCATTGCTTTTCGAAGTTTACATATGGTGATATTGTACTGTGAAATATATGGTTAAATATGATTTGGAATCTATTCAATTTGGATCTGAATTTAAATTTTTATGTGGTTTTTCATGTGTTTCTTGTGTGTGAGGATATAACGTGTTTTTACAAAAGAGAATAACTAATCCAACCGCCACGGCGTCCAAACGGTACGAGTTCAATCGGCACGGCGTCCAAACGGTACGAGTTCAATCGGCACGGCGTCCAAACGGCACGAGTCGAATCGGCACGGAGTCCAAAAGGAACGCGTCCAATCGGGACGTGTCCAATCGGTCGGAGTCCAAGTGGGCATCACTCTTTCCTAGCAGTACTAATTCCCCACTACATTCCCCACAAACTTCAGACGTAGATACGTTCCTGCCGAAACTCGTGCATGCGCGAAAAAAGCGCCGCGAATCCCATCACTGCTCCAAACAGTGTCGCCAGAGAGGCGCCGAAACGGGCGCCTCTTACTCTCCTCCTTTTTCCCTTCCACTATCCCATTCCAGCATCACGCGCACACTCCAACGTCCCCCACTATGGCGTATTAGATCACGGTGCCCGTGCCGTAGACTGGTCTGGTCATCAGAGAGGGGGTATCTGTATTCCCCTCGATTTTCTCGATCTGGCGACACTGGTTCCAAACCAGTGTGCCCTGATGAGGGGAGTCACGCAAAAATGTGTACCCCCTCTCTAATGACCAGAGCAGTTGCGCGACTGCGCGACCAGTCTACGGTCTTAGTAGGGGACGTTGGAGTGTGCGCATTGCTGGAATAGGATAGTGGAAGGGGTAAGTAGGGGACTACCGTGCATCCATTTGGATGCAAGCTGGTCAGTCTGCTCCAAACGGGGAGCTCACACATTCCCCTCTTTTTCCCCTTCCACTATCCCATTCCAGCACCATGCGCACACTCCAACGTCCCCCACTAAGACCGTAGACCAGGGATGGGCACGGGTGGGGCCCCTCAAACGCCTGCTTCCCCCACCAAGCTTCCTTTCCGTGGCGCTCCTCGCGGCTCCAATGCACGAGGCCTGCGCACTGCTTGCGACGGACGAGTGCGCGTCTTTCTTTCATAGTAACGACGGAAGCTGGTGGGGGACAGTAGGCGCTACGGTGGGGACGGCTTTGCCTCAATTGAGGCAAAAATGCCCATCCCTGCCGTAGACTGGACTGGTCATCAGAGAGGGGGTACTTGTATTCCCCTCGATTTTCTCGACCTGGCGACACTGACTGATGGCTGCTGATGGCGTCTCTCGTCTCGGACTCTCGGAGACTATTTACAAATCAGTGTCTCTCCTCTCGTCTCTCAGTCTCTCCTGCGAGAAACATATCTCCCTCTCTGTCTTTGTTTTTAGTTCACCTGTTCGCCGATGGTGGTATATGTTCGCTCCGGCGCGTCCGGAGACATTGGAAAGCGCGGCACTATATTTTTTACTTTATTCAAAAGTTTAAATATTAATTTGACTAATATTTATTGTTTGATCACACATAGAAATAATAAAGTCGTACGTGTATATACGTAATAAAAATATTTTATGAATAGACTGCGGATGTTTATGTAAATACATATTTCGATATGCTGCAAATATTATTTTGCATATTGCATAAGTTTTCTACCATGTGTATATGCACATATTTCTTTTATATAATTTCACTATATTTTGCTGCGATTTGTTTGACTCCAATATTTTATGCCGAAAATTTGGATAAAATTAAAGAGGTTCAACTTTTCATTTTTCTTAACATCCGAAAACAGTCAAATCATTCATTCACAATCTTTATTTTGTTTGTGTAAATAGGTAGTTGAAAATTTTGATGAAGATGATATATTATTATAGATGATAGCATAAATTCGTGCCCGATTTGAAAATAAAATTCAATAGTTAAACTTTAAAGATTTGGTTACAGATTGGTTAAATCAAAATTAAAAAATGGTTAAATTTTCTACAATTAGAAAAGAATGGTGACTATATAATTGATTAATAAAGTTGTATTCTTTCAAATTGAACCATTGAATTTTATTTCCAAATCCGGCATGAACATACGCAATCATCTAATAGTTGCAATTGCAATAGCTCAGAATGTGTTGCAACAGACACAAGTTGCACAAAATTTGACGTTAACACATACAATCAATATTATGTATACAACATTGTCTTCGAAAAAGTCAAATTAGGATATTTATCAAGTACATGTACTGTTAAACAAAACTTGGTTGACGCATCAATTCATTATTTGAAATTTCTATTTACTTTGCGCACAAAAGTGAATTTTTTCAAAAATAAAATCTTATGTAAAAAACTTGTATATTTCTTGATTTTTGATTAAGGCATCATTCTATGTCTCATTGCATCATCATTACTGTCACATTTTATGCATAAATATTACACGAGTAAAATTATTAATATTCCCGAGGAAGTTACAATTGAATTGAAACAGAATAATTATTAAACAGTAATAGAACTGAAACAGTTCATACAATCCTGACTAAACCTTAACATTCTTACTGCATGTAGCTGCTAATTTTTCGTTTTTCCTATTAGCAGTACATACAGTCAGCGGCAATATAGAGTGACACCCTTAAAAATTGCATAACTTTTTAAAAATTGGTCCAAAGGACTTGAATTTTTTTAAGATGTTAGACCAGCTAGTTTGCTAGAGAATGAGTAACCAAAAATTTATTAAAATTGCAATTGGTAGGAATCCTACAAAATTCAAAAAATGATGTTTTGTCAACTTTTTTATCTGGGCCTGCAACGATAATTTAAAAAATGCGTTTTATAGATTTCGGTAACTTATATGCATACTGAAAATTTCATCGAAATCGGTCAACATTGCAATGAGCTACTACATACGGTTAAAGACAGATTTTCAGCCTTGCCTTGGTCTTTAAACGTTTGTGGCTCATTGCAATGTTGACCGATTTCGATGAAATTTTCAATATGTATATATGTTACCGAAATCTATAAAACGCATTGTTTAAGTTATCGTTACAGCTCAGATAAAAAAGTTGACAAAACATCATTTTTTAAATTTTGTACGATTCCTACCAATTGCAATCTTAATAAATTTTTGTTTACTCATTCTCTAGCGAACTAGCCGGTCTAACATCTTAAAAAAATTCAAGTCCTTTGGACCAATTTTTAAAAAGTTATGCAATTTTTAAGGGTGTCCACTTTATATTGCTGCTGACTGTACATACAAATACATTTAGTGCAATATTTATATACAAATATGAACATTCTTACATAAATATAATTTAATAATTTTCATAACATTAGTCACATTGTGTTACGTTGATATTCACATTACATTACAACCTTCGATTTCTGGAGAATGGTGGAACAGTATAATATCAACATTATAATTATGCTGACTCAACTAGTCGAAAAGGGCAAGGTAAGGCGAAAGTATTAATAACGTATTGGTCCCTGACCGACGTATAAGTAGAAATGTAAAATAAATATTCTTTTACAGGAGAAATGTTATCAGTATTTCCCCACAATTAGAGAAATTTTTAGATACGAAGATATGACTATAAAGTGTATAAACGAACTAGATTATAGATCCTATACGCAAAGAACATTGGTGTTGCAAAAGGTAAGTATTTACTTTATGTTTAATGCAAAATATGTTTGTATTTCGAATTGATTTGATTATAAATAATATATTACAGGAAAATACAAAACGACATATAATACACTTACATTTTAAAGATAGGCCAGATCACGATGTCCCAGAAGATTTTGATCCTATGATTCATTTCTGCCAAGTTATACGTCGTAATCTTCTGGCTAATAAAGGATATATCGTCATTCATTGCAGGTAAAAATATGTTAGAAAATTATACTATTAAAATTGTTGGAATGTCATAGTTAAAAATGTTTTTCTATAGGGCAGGAATCGGTAGAACAGGCACCTTAATAACAGTGGATATACTTTTACAACATTTACGAGATGATACAAAGTTAGATGTATTTGGAACTGTATACAGATTACGACATCATAGAATAAATATGGTACAAAAAGAGGTAAGAAACCCAAAATATTATATTTCACGCTTGCGTCGGTATCGACTATAGTAAACTAATTACATCTATTATCATCTTTTAGAGTCAGTACGCTTATATATATAACTGTATAAAGCAAGTTTTAAAGAATCCGTATTGTTTAAAATCTTGTAAGTTCGTTGTGTAACATGGAATAGATTTTTTATAGTTAAGCATTGATTTTGTAAAAGTTTCATGATATTTTTTACAGATAAGCCTCCACCTATGGATACGTTAAATGAAAATACATCTAGAAAATCAAAAGCGAAACCAAATTCAAGTTCGAATCTAGTCAAGAATATCGCGATATGTAATAATTTATTGTGAATAAATTTTATCTGAATATGTCTATGTATCTATTTGTGCAATATTATCCTCTTATATTTATTTTGTATCACAGAATTAGAATATTTATCGATACGTACCAGCATAATGTACGATATAGTTATGAACGAATCAACATTGTAGAAATGAAAATCTTCGTAAAGCTCCGTCGCTTCAATAAATTAGTAACGATATTTTGTGGAATAATCTTTGGGCGAAACAACTAAACCTCTTCCTTTTCTGGCACCTCTATAGACTGTTTCGATAATATCGATCATCTCTTGTTTATCTTCCAGCGTCCAATTTATTTTGTTATTATTTCCTGTGCCCAAATCAATCATTATATGTTTGTTCCTAAAGAAAAACATAACTGTACATGGATCGTACAATTCATACCTATAAAAAGCAAAATTTATGTCAATTTTGATAATATTATTTGGTTTCGGTTACTTTGTTACATAAAGACTATTCGATGCATAAATAGTTCAGTTTTGAATACTTACATTTTATTAAAGTCAGGTACCTTTGTGATATCAACTAAATAAATCACTGCAAAGTTTTTAACCTTCTCAGCGATGTTATATAAAACCTCGTCCATTTTCATGCACATTGGATCCCAATCGTGACCAAATCTAATAACCTAAACAAACAAAGATGTGTAAATTCATTGACAAAATTTGATGTACTATTTAGAATATAATAGAAAACTTACAACTACTCGATCTTCTTCGGACAATATGGCTTGGTCTACTTGCCACCCATTGTGCAAATGAGATAGCATATAAGACATTGTGCCGCTTTCGTTTTACTAAATTCTAAAATATCAATTAAATAAAAGAGATATCAATTTGTTTAAATAGGTTAAGTTTGAAATCACACTTGAAACGCTTCCCAATTTCGTATCACATGAAATATATTCTTTTTAGACAACAAGAAACACAAGAAAAGAATTGTTTAAACCGCACAATTTATATATGTGTGAAATAGAAGAACACTATAAACTATAAACAAAACCCAGCGCGCAAGTTATTTTCTTAGTGCAACTTCTCGTCTGTCTCGGACAGTGTTGTTAGATTGACGCGGCCTGCGCGCGCATACACGGATACACGACCAAATGCAGGAACGTATGTGCGTCCTACAGTGCTAAGCTTGTGGCGCAAGTAGGGGCGACTGTTATTGGTAGGAAACCGGACGACGCTATACAGTGATAAATGTTCCGATTTTAGGTGGACAAAATTTGTACCAAACGACCCGATTTTTTATAATCAATTACAAGCATTGGTTTATGAAATGATATGCAAAAAAGATTTTCCAAAAAATTATAATTTACAAGGTTACATGCTGTTGGAGATCGGAACGAGTATCAGTAGGAGATTTCGTGGGTTGGAGATTGACTCGGCACACGTTTTGGAACACGCACGTTTAATGCACAGTACAACAAAAAGACGCAGTAATCTACACAAGTGAGATGCGTGAACGTACAATAATGCGGTTTTACGAAGCGGAGACTACGTGGTTGAACAAGGCGGTGATCGTTGCGATCGCGGTGTTTACAGATTATTAGCTTAATTATAGACGAGTGCTCGCGATCCCGTGCGTAACCGAAAATCATCAGTTCGGCGGATCGCAAAGTGGGGGGCCGCGAGGATGACGTGACGTCATCCGCGCGGCTACGCAACGTCGGTTGGAGCGGATCCGCCGAGTATAGGTCGGCCGGAACACATGCAAAAATAAAAGGCATTTTTATAAATTTTTTATTAGGGTGCTAAAAGAAAATTTAAAATATATGTTTTGTAGATCTATGTTAGTTATACACATGCTGAAAATGTCATCAAAATCGGTTAACATATACACGAGCTACAAGCGATTAAAAATTGTGACAATCGTAGTTTTACACGACTTTTGATTAGTTTTAAAATCCACAAAATATCGTACATCTTTCGATGCGTGTCGTTTTTTCTTGCGTCAACCGATTTTGATGAAATTTTCAGCATGTGTATAACTAACATAGATCTACAAAACATATATTTTAAAGTTTCTTTAAGGGCCCTAATAAAAAATTTAGAAAAATGCCTTTTTTATTTTTGCATGTAACCTTGTAAATTATAATTTTTTGGAAAATCTTTTTTGCATGTCATTTCATAAACCAATGCTTCTAATTGATTATAAAAAATAAGGTCGTTCGGTACAATTATAAAAAGGTTATTCTGTTTTAAAGGGCGTTCGAATACTTTCGTGAGCCATTGTATATCTTTTGCCGTTTTTTAAATAGTATTTCTATTAATGAGTGTTTTATTTCTGTAATTTTTTATACTAGGTTTATTGTGTTAATAAAGAGATAATTTGATTTCCCAAAAAGGTTGCTCATCCCTGGTCTGGGGCTTCCTCTTTGAACGCTGTTACCTGTTACGCTCGAGGATTGCGAGGAAGGAACCATAATCCAGGTAAAGTGAGGAAATTCTGTGTATGTTATGTAGAACATGGTTTTTGGTAACGGGAAAGAACCCCGTAAGCAAAAATCCCTGTTTCTGACCAGGGACGATCCGCGCGGGAGGGCTCGTAACTTGGACCACGGCCGAATTTTGGCCGAACCGGCCCTCGGCCGATTTTTGGCCGAATTTTGGCTGAATTTGGGCCGATTTCGAGCCGTTTTAAGAGGGCAGCACGGTCGCAATGATGCGGCGAATGCCGTTAGAGCCAGTTCAGACACAGCGAAAATCGCGCGATTTGAACCGCGCTTCCGCGCGGTCGAACAGTCAAAAACAAAAATTGAATGTTAATTTCCTTCCCTCTTAACCCCTTGCCGTACCATTTTCTTTACAGTTGCATTGATTGCATGTTTTTGAAAAAAAATCCTCTTTGTAAAAGGGAAACGAAAATGTATGTTTGTATAAAATCTGGATGAAAATTCATATTTCTAAAAAATCTGAATGAAAATTTATGTTTCTATAAAATCTGAATGAAATCTAAATCTTAATTTTACGTCGTCGCAGGTGGTTGGTAAAAGGGATAATGCAAAATGGGGGAACAATGAACGTTGTATTTATTAGTTTACTTTATTAATTCTCTTTATTATTTGACTTAAATCTTAAAATTTATTATTAAACTTAAATCTATCTTACAATTTCATTTTTTTGTTCTCGTAGCCGGTGACACAGGATATCTACAAAATACAAGGAATATCATTAGTATATACAATATATTCATACATGTACATAATAATATACAGGGTGGCGCAAAATGATCTTTATGGTTTGAATTCTTTAGAACTTTTTTATTTCAACATTCTTCCGATTTTTACCACGTTTTTATTAGCTCGCTTTCTTGTTTGTCTGTTTGTTCGGTACAAATCTTGCAATTGATTTTAAACTAACTTCCCGATGCGCTAGAGACTTGAAATTTTAAACATAGCTCAGAACTGGATGACAATGGAATATTCCGAAAAATTTTTTAAAAAACTGTGCGTTTACGAGATAGTAATTAGAAAAATCGTAGTTACTGGACCGGGATTCGAACCCGAGCCTCAGTAAATACGATATCGGCGATATCGACAAGACTGGCGGATTACCAAAGAAGTTGGAAATTTTCAACGGATAAAAAAATTATTTAAATAAAAATAAATTTTTAAAAAATACCACGTTTTTAAAACGGACTAAAAAGTGTGAAATAATTTTTCCTAGCCCCATACAGGTTCCTAACCCCATACAGATTGTGAATTTTGAATAGCTATGAAAATACTTGTAAGATTTAAAACGAAAAACGTGGGGCGCATGCCATAGATAATTAATTGATGCATGAATAGTGCTACTCTCTACAGTCCTTACTATTATCTTGCGCCCCACGTTTTTCGTTTTAAATGTTACAAGTATTTTCATAGCTATTCAAAATTCACAATCTGTATGGGGTTAAGAACCTGTATGGGGCTAGGAAAAATTATTTCACACTTTTTAGTCCGTTTTAAAAACGTGGTATTTTTTAAAAATTTATTTTTATTTTTTGTTTCAGAATGTTGTAAACAAGACTTCTAGAATTTAATATGGAAAGACACACAACACAGAACAACGAACAAAAATCATCGAATTTTATTTTGAAAACCAATGGTCAATTGTTTCGACGTTTCAAAATAAAATTCGATGATTTTTGTTCGTTGTTCTGTGTTGTGTAGCTTTCCATATTAAATTCTAGAAGTCTTGTTTACAACATTCCGAAACAAAAAATTGAAAGAATGATGAAATAAAAAAGTTGGAAGGAATTCAAACCATAAAGATCATTTTGCGCCACCCTGTACTTACCACCACACCAGAAATTAGAGTCCTTCCTCTTCCCCGGATGCCGTAGAGCTTACTCCTTCTCCTCCTTCGAGAAACCGATTGCGTTTTTTTTCCAGTGGTATCCCCTGTAGGCCTATTCCACCATATCAATGCAAGAGCACTGAACGAAGTGCCCAACCTAAAAAAAATAAACATTAGTTTGCATATTGATTGTTTAGACTTAGACTATACTCACTTTTATTATATAATTTCACTATAATATACTTACGGCGCACTTCCTTAGCATCACCGTTCCATGGTGTAGGGGGGGGGGGGGGGCGACGTCCCACAGATTGTGTTCTGCGGCGGCGCGACGGCGATAGCGTCGGGGGAGGCTTTTCTTGTCCGGCCTGTCAAACGATCTCGAATGCCGGGTAGCAGCTGTAACATTCGTTTAAATCGAGATAAATATTACTAAACAATGAATTAATAATGAAATAAAATTAAATAAAAAATCTACACAATGCTTACCATACATGGCCTCCAGGATTTTCGTCTTGTTTAATCCTGCGTACCCCCTGGTTCCCGCCAACGTATACCCGTTTATAATTTCCGCCGAAAGGGCATCGTTGAAATATGCCTTAACTGCAATCTGAAAAAAAATAAACATCAGTTTGCATATTCATAAATTTGATACACTTACTTATATTATCGGTGTAATGCGTTATATGTACTTACGACGTTGTTGTATTCGGCACTTTCACCACCGAACGCCGTTACCTCCTCTGCGGACCGCAAAAAAAAAAATATTAATTCACGCAACGGACATAATAAAATCTGCTACACTACCAATCGAAATATTTTCCGTGGAGGCCATGGAATAACGACTTTCGAAGTATTAGAGCCTGTTCAGACACGGCGGAAACCGCGCGATTTGAACCGCGTGGATCTTATTACATTAGCGTTTATGCATTCGTTCACACGCATTTGCCGTTCACACGACACGTTTCCGCCGTGTCTGAGCAGGCTCTTAGAGAATATCACACAAGAAAATTTACAAGGCGGGAAACCATAACAGATCTCTTCCACACTTTTTGTTATATGTATACGTCTGATACATATTACAATTTCTTAGACAACTTCAAATAATACTGTCCAACAAATTTCAACTTTATTTTTGTATTTCGATTCCCACTATGCGATTCTTATAGAGTTTTTCGCGCTGATTCCGAATCTGTTTTTAATTTTTCTCCCATACGTACAGTTTTTGAGAAAATGGAGTTTAAAAAAAAGACATATTTTTCAACTTTGAACAAATATTGTGATGTTATTATAAAAGATATTGAATTGATCTTTACAGCAACAGATTCCTTGGACTTTCCCGAATACAGTGATATATAATATTAATGCATTATAATTGTTTAAACATGTTTAAACGATCATTGAAGACGGAAAGACACCACTTTCGCACCAATTTTTGACGATATTTTTGAATTTATCTCAAAAAATAAGCGTTCAGCGGAAAATCAAACTATACCACGCGATAGAGCAGACTTTTATCTTGAGCAACCATCCTTTCAAGTTTCGAACGTCGACGTTTTTTTCGAACCAGAAAGCAAAATATTTTCGCTCGACATGAGTTGCGGCCAGTGGCGCTCACCACTAGAATGGTCGTTCGCCGCTCCGTATCCCGTCGCTGCGCCGTATACCGTCTAGAGCGCCACTGGCCGTAACTCATGTCGGGCGAAGATATTTTGCTTTCTGGTTCGAAAAAAACGTCGACGTTCCAAACTTGATAGGGTGGTTTCTCAAGATAAAAGTCTGCTCTATTACGTGGTATAGTTCGATTTTCCGCTGGACGCTTATTTTTTGAGATAAATTCAAAAATATCGTCAAAAATTGGTGCGGAAGTGGTGTCTTTCCGTCTTCACGCGGAGTTAGACCAAATCCAAAACAATTATAGTGTATAAAAAAATAGATCCTCCATAAGACTATTTATTCATTGGTTTCGCGATTGTTGAGAACAATCCATACTACATATGTATACTTACAGGGTTTTTGATGCGAGGGCGATCCATAATGGTGTCACTACCGAACAGAACCACACGAACTCGAACAGAACACAAACTCGAACGGGACACGAACTCAAACAGAACTCGAGCAGAAAATCGACGCGCGCGCGCGAGGGTGGTTTGCAAAGCCTGAGAAGGCACGCGGATCGCGGTCGACTGCGTTGCCTGTGTTGGTCCCTGTTCGCTTGCACGTGCGCTACACACAAGCGTACCTCTCAGTACCTCTGCTCTGTCCGTGTGAACTACCCGCTCGACTGATAGACGCCGACGCGTTCCTTCGATTTTCACGTTGCCGAAGTTTCGGAAGCATGAGACGGAAAGTCGGAATTTGGAGACGACGCGCATTTGAATCCCGGCACAGCGCGACGCGGCGCACATTTTGCTATAACTTTTGATCTAAAAGAGATATTGAAGAGAAATTTGGGATAATTTTTTTTTTAAATCAGGTTTAATGATGCAAACAGAAATATATTTTGTATTTTGTAAATAATGTTTTCGTTGATTCTTAAAAGGTATAGCCGGATAAGATAATGGTCAAAAGTGTCCATCCAAATTGATTTTTAGTCACGTCATGTTCAACAGAAAATTATGAAAAAATTTGTGAATATTCTACCTAATAGCATACATGACTGAGATTTTTTTCCAAATTTTTGGTTGCAAAATCGATTTTTAAACAAATCGGAAAACATAAAATTGCCGATATTATATCAAAGTCTTCAGTTGACCACATTTATATTATTACGTTAGTTGTGTCTCCTCCTGATTATTAATGTGTATTTTTTTCAGATTTTTCGGATTACGGAAACATGTTTTAAACCTCCAAACATTCGGAGAAAATGCATATTTTGTATTGTAGTTTTAGAGACACCAGTTTAATAAAAATTCAGTACTTAGATATTATTGAGAAGAGAGAGAGAGAGAGAGAGAGAGAGCACACAACTGATCTTAATTCTTTTATAATTTTTTAGAGATTGCATAGTCGTTAACAAAACAACTACATATACGGCTGGGAATCTTCTGGCCCCGAATCGAATCCCGCACCTAATAATTTTTTCAGTAAATACTTATTGCTTCGGGTTTTAATGAAAAGTTTTTCACCAAAAACATTTTTTAATTGTCTACATTTATTTTCAACTTAAAGGATTGATACAGTTCGCGCTGTCGACTTTTGCCACTTTCTATAATTAAAAAAAAGAAACACAGTTAAAGTTATGATTGCGAAGTGCAGAATAAAATATTAATGTAACGCGACAAACTTATCTGGTTTTTATAAATTATCCTTTATGGTTTTTTATTATATTTAATTCCTTTTTTTCGTCTTGATATCGGTAATGAATGAGAATATCCTTTCGACCTCGGCATTTGAATGCGGTAAACGTCTGACAATTCTGCACAGCCAACACAAGTTTGCGAAACGAAGAACATGTTCCGCGTTTTCTTGTTTGCAGATGTCTATCCACATATTGTGGACCCTTAGTGTTTCTGGAATGCGGATGTCCTTAAAAAAATTTTCAAACCGATGCTCTTACAGCATTTTGATTTAATTCGTCAGGTAAATTTCTACGGCACATCCGGATTCCAAAAACACTAATGGTCGAATTTTTCATTCGAAAACATGTGAATAGACATCTGCAAACTGCAAACAAGAAAACGAGGAACAAGTTCTTCCTTTCGCAAACTTGCGTTGGCTGTGCAGAATTGTCAGATGTTTACCGCGTTTAAATGGCGAGGCCGAAAGGATATTCTCATTGCTTACCGATATCAAGACGAAAAAAAGGAATAAAAAAGGTATCAACCTTTTAAATTCTAGTCTAGTCGCACCATGTCTATCGATGATAGAGATTTATCTCTCATGACATCCAGCAATTTGTATGCAAATTCGTCTAGTATTTACTAAAAAAATGATTAGGTGTGGGATTCGATTCGGGGCCAGAAGATTCCTAGCCGTATAGTTGTTTTGTTAACGATTACGCAATTTCTAAAAAATTATTAAAAAATTGAGATCAGTTGCTTCAATATTATCTAATTACTGAATTTTTATTAAACTGGTGTCTCTAAAACTTCAATACAAAATATGCATTTTCTTCGAATGTTTGGAGGTTTAAAACATGTTGCCGTAATCCGAAAAACCTGACAAAATACACAATAATAATCAGGATAGACACAACTAACGTAATAATATAAATGTGGTCAACTGAAGACTGACATAATATCGGCAATTTTGTTTCTCGATTTGTTTAAAAATCGATTTTGCAACCAAAAATTTTGAAAAAAATCTCAGTCGTGTATGCTATTAGGTAGAATATTCACGAATTTTTTCATAATTTTCTGTTAAAGATACCTTATTATATTATATGCTATATGCCTTTTAAGAATCAACGGAAACATTATTTAAAAAATACAAAATATATTTCTGTTTGCATATAATTAAACCCGATTTTTCAAAACAAGATTTATTCGAAATTTCTCTTCGATATCTCTTTTAGATCAAAAGTTATAGAAAAATGTGCGCCGCACTATGGGCCAAACAGACGAATCTGTGTAAAAATCAAAGAACTTTCGATAGAAATGAGATAGAGCCATGAAATTTTTTAAAAATTAAAGCTGAAACTTTGCAGAATATGAAATAATTATGAAGATTGTGGTACGAACGTTTTTTAACCTTGAGAAAATTCGTTAAGCTTGCACAATTTCAAGAAAATTGTGGTATTTCCAATACCACGCGCGGAAAAAATTTTTTTTTAACATGCGACACATCATTTCCTGTAGATTTTTTCACGCTGATTTCAAATCTTGTCTCAAAAGTTGTCTACGACCTCAGAATTTTGCAAAACATCGATTTTTGTGAACAACACTAATGTAATCATTTTTTCGTTGAAATGATTTGGTAACCTTCTAGTTTGAAGGAATATTGTATTCTCAAATATAAAACACATAAAAAATAATCATAATGAAGTATTTGGACGTTTACTTAACGTATATCATATGACGAACGATCACTTGACGTATCGCTACGATTGTCGCGGGCGTGATATACGTTAAGTAAACGTCCCAATACTTCATTATGATTATTTTTTATGTGTTTTATATATGAGAATACAATATTCCTTCAAACTAGTGGGTTACCAAATCATTTCAACGAAAAAATGATTACATTAGTTTTGTTCACAAAAATCGATGTTTTGCAAAATCCTGAGGTCGTAGACAACTTTTGAGACAAGATTTGAAATCAGCGTGAAAAAATTTACAGGAAATGATGTGTCGCATGTTAAAAAAAAAATTTTCCGCGCGTGGTATTGGAAAAACCACAATTTTCTTGAAATTGTGCAAGTTTAACGAATTTTCTCAAGGTTAAAAAACGTTCGTACCACAATCTCCATAATTATTTTATATTCTGCAAAGTTTCAGCTTTAATTTTTAAAAAATTTCATCGCTCTATCTCATTTCTATCGAAAGTTCTTTGATTTTTACACAGATTTCGTCGGTTTGGCCCGTAGTGCGCCGCGTCGCGCTATGCCGGGATTCAAATACGCGCCGTCTCCAAATTCCGACTTTCCGCCTCATGCTTCCGAAACTTCGGTAACGTGAAAATCGAAGGAACTCTCGGCGTCAATCAGTCGAGCAGGTATCACACGGACAGAGTAGAGGTATGCTTGTGTGTAGCGCGCGTGCAAACGAGCAGGGACCAACACAGGCAAGCGCAGTCGACGGCCCACGAATATCCCATCACTGTTGCTTCTGCTTTTCGCGTTTCTGAGAAAGGTGCGCGCAGTAGGTACACACCCCTGCCATTCATTGCGTTCGAGGCGCTTTTTCGGGGTTTTGTTTAGCGATGTCAGCGTGATTAAAACATTTTTGGTAATTCTTAATTTACTAAAAAAGGAAAAGCTTTATATCTATTGTATGCCTACATGTTCTCCAACAGCTGTACCTACATTAACAAAACCAAGATAGAATATTTCATTTCCATTTAAAGGAAATTAATCGCATACATATATTTATTAGACTCTATTTAGAAACTTTGTACGAATCTGACTCGATATTGTCGGGCAAGGGGTTAATGATGAGGGCTGCGCCCCACAGTGGGACAAACCGATGAATTCTGTGTAGAAACCAAAGAACTTTCGATAAAAATGAGATAGAGCGATGAATTTTCTTCTAACTCACAGCAGAAATATTGCAGAGTATATGGGAAAAATAGAGAGAGAGAGAGACAGAGAGATTATAGTGCGAACGTTGTTTAGCCTTGGAAATCTGTGCTAAACTTGGAAAATTTCAAGAAAATTGTGGTTTATTCAATTCCATGTCCGGATAGATTGTTTTCTTCACATGCTATACACCAGAGTTGGACAAAATGTAATTTCAATTACAATTACAATTACTGTAATTTGAAATTCAATCGAAATGTCTAAAATGAAACTAACAAAAAACATATGTTAGAAAATATGTATTATTTACTAGCGGTTCTGCTCGGTAATCGGCGCGCGATCGTCAGACCGAATCAAGCTTTACTGTATACTTCCATTGTTGTTGATTTTTACCACGTTTTTATTAGCTCGCTTTCTTGTTTGTCTGTTTGTTTTTTGCATACATTTTAAACTCTCCGCCGGAGAGTTGGGCAAAATATGTAATTAGATACTTTCGGATCACGAATAATACATACAAAATTTCTAATTAGTTACTCGAGGATTTAGATACAAAAGTATTTTATATTCGAAATTTAATCAGATACTTTTCTATCCGCAGCAGAAGGATTCGAAGCAACGGATACATTTGTAAATAGTATCTGTATCTAATTCAAAGATCCTTTTGGATCCTTCAAGATTCTTTTGGCCAGCTCGAGGCTTGAATGAACACGGGTAACCCGACGGCCAGCCCGGTATATCGTTGTGAAATCGCTAAAAATGCAGTTGCTGAACTTGGTTCTTATATGAAATATCACATAATTCTTTCACGGAGCGATGCTAGGAGGGTTCGGGGCGTTCTTCCGATTAAGAAAAGACTAAACCCGATAGAATTAGGACTGTGTCTAGTAGTTTTGTTCGTGAAAGTATATTCGAAATTTGTATTTAAATACAATTTCTGCTCTTCTCTGCTGGCTAGGGCGACGATGTGACGAAGGCCTCGAGAGCCTTGGCCAAGTGGTGCAATAAACACAGCCGGGCCCGAGGCCCCTCGTCGCTTTGTCGCCCTAGCACGGAGGATGGGCAAAAATTGTATCCAAATACAAATTTCGAAGATACTTTCACGAGTAAAACTACTAGACACAGTCCGAATTCTATCGAGTTTAGTCTTTTCTTATTCGGAAGAACGCCACGAACTGGCTCGTGTCACTTTCGCGAGAAGATTACGAAAAATAAACAAGTTTAGCATTCGCTTGTTAGCGGTTTCATGCCGAGATACCTGGCTGGCCGTGGGGTTGCCCGGCCGTGTTTATTGTACTACTATTGTGTTCTGGGCTCAGATAGCTGGATGGCCCAAAGTGCCCACCCGCCATCGCCCGAGGACGGTTCTGTTTATTCTCATGCGTCCCTATTCAGAACGTCACGTACGCCCAGTTCCTACCATAAATCCTTCCGATCTTAAGGGTCGCCTCGACATCAGCCCTTGACTTTGCTAACGGTATAGAACAGTGGTCGGCAACGGTTGCTTGTTCGGCCCGATTTCGAGCTTGCGCCTCCCGCACGTCTCGCTCCCCGTGGCGGCCCACGTGCTCAGGCCCGTACCGCATGAAATGCGCGTGGCGCATTAGGGCGACACCGGTATCGATACGTTTCCACATTACCATGGAGGTACTATCGTCAATGCGTTCTTTTTCCGTGGTTTCCCCTGTAGGCCTATTCCACTATGTCGTATGATAATTTCGGTGTATTAAATCGGAAAAGCGCACCCGGTTGAATGATGCTTCTCTATCGTCTGCGATGCGAGCAGCGACGTCTAACCTTTCATTCGATATATATGATATACCAAGTACGTCTTTAAACGTCCACGAAGAAGTTTTTCTGAATGACTGAATAAAATTTTGGCAATGGAATTCAAAACTATTTTTCAAACTAATCTTACTAGTTTATTTTTCAAACTTTTCTTCCGAAATTATCATACGACATAGTGGAATAGGCCTACAGGGGAAACCACGGAAAAAACCTATTAACGATAGTACCTCCGTAGTAATGTGGAAACCTATCGATACCGGTGTCGCCCTAATGCGCCACGCGCATTTCATGCGGTACGGGCCTGAGCACTTGGGCCGTCACGGGGAGCGAGACGTGCGGTATAGAGAAGTATAAAAGGTCCAAATACGTGCTTCCTTCGGCTGGCTAAAAATCACATAGTTGGGAGGTATACATCTGGAAGGGCCTCGCCTATTGTCTCGCTTGTTCCTTCGCGCGGAGGGTTTTACAACGGAACGCATTTATATTGTGTATACTTGACTAAATGACTTGTGTAAATGGCTGTGCTTCTTGACGGTTCTGGTGTAAGTGGCCTGCAGTTGCTTTTTTATTCGTCCATGAATATTTTCGATCATACATATCTTCTCATTAATTTCTTATTAATTATTTGTAAGATGTAGTACGATGATTGTCCTTGTATTTTTTAGGTATTGTTTGGGGAAGAAGATGCGACAACGCCATAATTTTAAGATAGAGTTAAAATTATAATAAACGCATAGGCTTTCTTAAAAAATTTTTTTAAATATTGCATTGTCATCCAATTCTGAGCTTAAAATTTCAAGTCTCTAGGTCATCGAGAAGTTAGTTTAAAATCAATTGCAAAATTGACAGACAAACAAACAGACAGACAAGAAAGCGAGCTAATAAACACATGGTAAAAAAGATTGAAAAGATAATAATAAACTAAAAATTATAACATTAATTGTAACAGGTAGAGAGTAGAATAAAAATAGCATATTATAAAAATAGTGGGTATAAAACATTCTATTTTAAATTTTCGTGTAGAAAAACAAGTTTTTCAACATTTTCGGACAGTAATTTAGTTCGAGTAGCTATTACAACATTTCTTGCTGTAGAAAATAATCGTTTGCTACGTGCTTGCGTTGCAGGAATATTCCTTTCATACGGATTGCTGAAATGTTCAATAATAACGATGACACTTTTGAGAACCCCAAATATTGTATTATTCTATATGCCGAGAATTTTCGGGATTCCCGAGAATTAAAATGGTACGGCAAGGGGTTCAGAGGGAAGAAGTAACATTCAATTTTTGTTTTTGATTGTTCGACCGCGCGGATGCGTGCGAACGGGTACATAAACGCTAATCTAATAAGATCCGCGCGGTTCAAATCGCCGTGTCTGAACAGGCTCTAACGGCACTCGCGCCACCGTGCTGCCATCTTACAGCGGCCCGAAATCGGCCAAAATTCGGCCGAGGGCTGGTTCGGCCAAAATTCGGCCGTGGTCCAAGTTACGAGCCCTCCCACGCGGATGGTCCCTGGTTCCAGTGTTCCGATTGAAGCCGAAATTTTTCATACGATGGATGGCCGCTAGAGGCGCTGCGCGGAAAAACAGTATCGTATCTACTATTGGGTAGCAGAGCGACCAGAGCCCTGAGGCAGTTATATTGGCGGGAGTGTACCGAAATAATCTTACCGGACAAAAAGACTTCAGGACGTGTCCTACGAGTTACAAAATATACACAAATACATTTGTTATACATTCATTTTTCAGAATTAAATCATATAAATTTTTTAAAATTCTGCGGGGTGCTCAAGGAACCCCATTTCATCTACCCAATAGTAGATACGTTATTGTTTTTCCGCGCAGCGCCTCTAGCGGCCATCCATCGTATGAAAAATTTCGGCTTCAATCGGAACACTGCTGGGTTCACGTTCACATCAGTTCGTGTCGGACCGTGAGTGCGTCGAGTTCTTGATGAATCTCAATCTGGCTAAGTTGCACGATTCAAATTCTTGCCCGTTTCTTTTTCGCGAAACGTATTCGCGCGGTTCGTAATCGGTCTCGAATAAACGGGGAGATAAGAAACGCGTCAGTGAAACAATGCACAGTGTGTTTAAAGTTTAAATTTAAATGATACGAGCGAGCAAACAAAAGCAAAACACAGGAGTGTGACGACACAGATGAACAGCTTATACGTGATTGGTCTGCGTTAAACCTTGGTGAGTGAAATTCATCGGTTTCAAGGATCCATTACAAATGTTACAATCCGTTAGCTACATTTCTTCGCTTGTGTGTGATCGCGCGACGTGTCAACCGTGTCCTGGTTGACGAAATCGATCCCTCCGCGTCGATCGCAACACGAGCATAATCGAACGTGTCCAAGATAATTGTTTGCGTAGACAGTAAGAGTATGCGAACGATTATCGCGCGAAATTGTTCTGCGTTTTTCGAACCATGTTAATCGATAACGAGAAAGTGAAAGATCCTCGGACAGATAATTGATCAATGTTTGAATCGACTTTTGAGGTTACGTGTAGGAGCGTCGACTATATAATTACATACTATGTATTTGTTTTTCCCAGAAAGACTTGTTTGTAATGCGCTTTCCTGGAAACGCTTAACCTCCGGTTTACATGCTTTATCGCGACAGCCTCGCACGTTTCACTGCGATCAAAATTTTCGCGGCAACTTTGGAAACGGCTACAGAAGTTCGTTCGTTCGGTCGGTCGGTCGTACGTCTTATCACAGCCTGTTTTTCTTTGGCAGATGGTAGACATTACGCAAAAACGGATGTTTCGGTGCGTGATACGTTTGTATCATGCGAATAAATTGTAACGTCGTACCGACGCGACGTTTCGACTTGGATTTCGCTCGAACGAGCGGATCCATCTACATATGTATATATATATATATATATATTGGGTCTGGGAAAAAGTTCATGACGTTTTTTTAGTAAAATTCTATCGGGAAAACGCCATGAACTTTTTCCCAGACCCAATATATATCGATACAGTGAGCGAAATTCGTATAAACGCACCTAAAAAAATATGATTTTTGGGGCTAAAAGTTTTAAATTCAAATGAGGCGAATATAATAACGACAGAAGAGTAAAGATATATTTATGTGCTATAGATATTTACATACTTATATTTAGGTAAACATATATATCTGTATTTATTGATACAGACTTATTCTTTGTGCGAAATTCGTTTAAACGCACAGCAAGAAAAGACTATATAAAACTAAACTTATATTATAATTATAAATTTAATATTTTGTATGACCTCCATTATTTTGAATTAATGCAAAAATTCGATTCGGCATTGAATTTATCAGATTATTTATAACTGTAATAGGAATCTCTTCCCAGCAACGTTTAATTTCTTCTTTTAAAGCTGCAGTATCGGTGAATTGGCGGCCATTTGCATATATATTTCTTGCCATTATACCCCATAAGTTTTCAATGGGGTTCATATCAGGACTGCATGCAGGCCATTCAATTAAAGGGATGTCCCGTGCCTTAAACCATTCGCGGGAATATTTTCATTACACTTCCAATATAAATCATTACACTTCCACCGTGGAAATTTCTGGATAATTTAGGGTCATTTTTTTGACGTAAATCGTGCCAGTAGGAACTGAATCCATCTGGGCCGTCTAAATTGAATTTTTTCTCGTCCGAAAAAATGACTTTCTTCCATTCATCAGTCCAGTGCATATGATTTTTTGCATATTGCAACCGAGCAACCTTATGATGCGCTTTCAACATCGGCTTTTTCTGTGGTTTCTTAAAAACTATGTTTGTATTATTATGCAAAATTTGTTGAACACGTCGCTTTGTTACTGATAATTGCATTTTCGCAACAATTTGATTTGCAACTAATCTATTTTTTGTAGCTTCATAGAAAATAATATTCTTTTCCCGTTTCGTTATTTTAGAATTTCCTTTCGTAGAACATTTCTTTCCATAATTTTCTTTCAATTTCAATAAATTTCTTACTACACACTCTGAGCGATTAATTTCCTTTGCTATTTTTCTATTCGATTCACCTCTTTTGTTTAAAATTGCTATTATAGCTTTTTCGCCTTCGGTCAAAAAATTTCCTCTTGGCATTTTTCTCCTTTTCATTAAAACAAATGTATTATTAAATGTGTTACTAAATACAGTTTAATACTACACAATTCAACAATATGAAGCACTTACCACTATTATTTCTGTCAATATTAATCGAAATAAAGCACTGCGATTAAACGAATTTCGCATGCGTAGACGTTGTCATTACACGTTTCGCTCTGCGACATAGACTGGCATGTAAATGCGAAAAATTTCGAAGCATAGATGTTGAAAGTAAAGGTCGAGCAAAGTAAATAACTCCATTTTGACAACATTATTTGTGCTTTTCTTCTCCATAGGCATGAAAATTTGTATATTTTGAAGTGCGTTTATACGAATTTCGCTTACTGTAGCCTAATCGCGCTCAAGAGCGTATACATATTTGTGTATATTGAAAAATCCAACGCATGTCATGACACTTCGACGACCACATCGCCAGACGTCATTGAGACCTCCAGACAGGGAACCATCAATTCGCAGATTCGATTGAGATGATAGCAAAATGCTGCGCAGGCGTTGCTCCTCGCATCTGATAGACTAGAGCAGGTCTGTCTATCGTAATCCCTTCTAGTATTTCCAACTTCTTTGAATCTCCCATATACAAGCTGAAATTCGTGGTGCCAGTGTAATCCCTCTTCTTTTTAAAGGAAGTTACGACACCAGCGAAGCTTTTATCCATCATTTTGTGCTGCGAACGTTCTGAAATGGTATGGGGACATTTTATTTCATTGAAAGCAGCGAGCATCGCATCTTCTTCATCCTCTTCTGAGCTTGCGGAATCGCTGACACTATCAGCATCGAGATCTGAGTCCTGTCCGCCATTTGACATCTCAGGAGTTTTCCTACGCAAATCATGTATCTTGTTATTCTTTAATAAGTCGTTCAAAAGTTCTACAGCTGGGTCGCTGTCTTCAGTCTCGTTATTCCAGTCAGAAAATTCCAGTTTGCGCTGTAAACTTTCCAAAGTGGGATTGTTCGATTCTTGAGCGTTATCTTGTTCGATTCGTTTCATTTCTTTCGATTCGGATTTGATCACGTTCACGGTTTCTTTGGTCTTCACCTTGGTCTTACAATTAGCTTTCTCAATGTGAGTAGCCTCATCTTTTCCATTTTATTTGATGGTGGTAGATTCTCTTTTCTCGCTTTTCTTTTTATTTTGTGTTTGGGAATATATATGAATATATATGAATATATATATATATATATACACACATATAGTGTATTGTATATGTACACATATCTCGCGACCGCGACATTGGAAATCGGGAAAGACGCGAAGAATACATTCGGCAATAACATATTTGCCCGTACCTCGTACGATCGAGACAATGGACTTCACGGTTCGCCGAATTCCGATGGGCCGTACTGGCATTATTGAATACGGCAAGAATCAGGGAATCGTCTCACGTTCTCTCAGTGCACAGTTCCAGTTCACACCTCGTGGTTACCAGATCGTATTGCTCCTTACCATTTCTAAGCATCGCTGTATCATTTCTATTTCCATTTATCAATTATTTCGCTCATATTCTTGCCTGTTCATATACTAAATTGTTCGTTCTATTGCTTATTGCATTATTGTTCATACTATGTATTTTGTTCATTCTATTGATATTGCATTATTGTTCATACTATTTTGTTCACTCTATTGATATTGCATTATCGTTCATACTATTTTGTTCATTCTTTTGATATTGCATTATCGTTCATACTATTTTGGTCATTCTATTGCCTATTCCATTATTGTTCATACTAATTGTTCATTCTACTGCTTATTTCATTTTGCTTTTCAGAGCCTGTTCGAAGTACAAGTTATTTTATTTCTGTTCCTTCGAGCTTGCTCACATGTTATATATGTATATTATATCGCATTTGTGATTACACTGTCCAACACCAAATTTGTTCCCAATATACTGTTGGGTCCTTCTTATAGAGTTTTTTGCGCTGATTCCGAATCTGACCTTAATTTTTTTCTTATACGCACAGTTTTTGAGGAACATGGCTTTTAAAAAAAAACATATTTTTCAACTTTAAACAAATATTATGATGTTATTATAAAAGATATTGAATTGTTCTTTACAGCAAAAGATTCTGTAGACTTTCCCGAATCCAGTGATATATAATATTAATGCATTATGATTGTTTAAACATGTTTAAACAACGTTTAAAGACGGAGAGACACCACTTTTGCACCAATTTTTGAGGATATTTTTCAATTTATCTCAAAAAATAAGGGTCCAGCGGAAAATCGAACTATACCACGCGATAGAGCAGACTTTTATCCTGAAAACCCCCCTTGGAAGTTTTTGCAGAACCGACGTTTTTACCGAACCAGAAAGCAAAATATCTTCGCCCGACATGCGTTGACGCCAGTGGCGCTCGGGACGGGATACGGAGCGGCGAACGATCGTTCTAGTGGTCTTTAAACGTTGTTTAAACATGTTTAAACAATCATAATGCATTAATATTATATATCACTGGATTCGGGAAAGTCTACAGAATCTTTTGCTCTAAAGAACAATTCAATATCTTTTATAATACCATCACAATATTTGTTCAAAGTTGAAAAATATGTCTTCTTTTTAAACTCCATTTTCTCAAAAACTGTACGTATAGGAGAAAAATTAAAAACAGATTCGGAATCAGCGCGAAAAACTTCATAAGAATCACATAGTGGGAATCGAAATACAAAAATAAAGTTGGAATTGTTGGACAGTGTAATCGTTCGCTGATCGAATCGCCGCACAGTGGTTGTATTTGATCAATCTAGCTGGCCAAAATTATTTTTTTTGCTTAACGCGTTTAAAATGTACCTACTAACTTATATATGGTATTTTATCTTTAAAAAAATAATTATAAACAAATAAAAATTAACAATTTTTATTGAAAGTATTATTTTTGACTGATTTAACAATATGCGCGAATTACTATAATATAAACAATATAATATAAATTCTGAATATAATTCACTTCTTCGTTAGTGACGTCCGATGTTTCTTTAATAAATCTAATCCTAATAGGCCTGCAGTATCGTGGTGATGATGGTGTATTATTATGCCAAATTATTTTATTATTTATTGCACATTTTAACTGAATCGGAACAAAACAGCTTTGGAAAACATTCGCATCTGAATTACAATCATTTATAAATTTCTGTTGATATTGTGATTGATGCGACCCATTACATCCCCACTTTGTAATCAAAACTAAATGTTTACTCTCTTCCTCGTTTAACATAAAATTGTCTTCTAAAGAAGTTATTAATTGAGTGGTTGTTAAATCTAATAAACCTTGCAGGTTTACTTCTGCACATGTTTCATCAACCGAATATGCTTCTTTCCTTGGATAATATTCCTTTTTCGCTCGCTGCAGTTCAGTATAACAAGGAAAAAACTTTGTGTTCGTTCTTCTAATAACATCGTATTGCTCTCGGGATAAATCTGCTTCGACAAACATACTTAATGCCTGCAAAGGAATTAATTTGCGGCGTTTCTGGCCATTATTTGCGAATGCTTTTTTATATTTAATTGCTCGCTTCGGAGCAGTGTCGCCAGACAACACTCGATTCGAGGGGCTTTGCCTCCCCTACTGTTCCCCTTCCACTAGCCTATTCCACTACCATGAGCACACTCCGACGGAAGCCGACAGCCGACATTTCCCCTCAATGTCCGCAAATTGGCTACGCGATTGAGTGGGGCGAATGGGGGAGACGGCGGCGCGTGCGCGATGGGGACGCAACAATGACATGACATTTCGCAAGTTTTAGGTTATTGCCGCGTTCAAAACAAAGTCCATTTCTAGGCTGCGAAGCTGAAATACATACATCACGCTCTTAGCGGACGGCTTCGCCGTTAATAACTCAATAATTGTTGTTATTTGAAGTTCAAATTTTAAACGCCCACACACCAGTCATCCTTTCCCATATCTTTCTAGCTGACAGACTATATTTTCCTACAATTTTATTTTATATTATTGTATTGTGTATAATATATTTATTATATTCAGTATTCAGTTCTGAAAAGGTAGTTTCAAAACTTGCTATGTCCATTCCTTAAAAGTGTTAAAATATATTATATATTTTTATGACATTTATGATTTTATCTTCACTTCACAATTGAAACTCCTACATGTTACAATTCATTTTATCTATAATAATAAAGAATGTTTATAATCTCTAGAACGACTTGTATGATTCATTTCAAAGTAGGTACATACATAATATTTACGATACGCGGCAATAACCTAAAACTTGCGAAATGTCATGTCATTGTTGCGTCCCCATCGCGCACGCGCCGCCGTCTCTCCCATTTGCCCCACTCAATCGCGTAGCCAATTTGCGGACATTGAGGGGAAATGTCGGCTGTCGGCTTCCGTCGGAGTGTGCTCATGGTAGTGGAATAGGCTAGTGGAAGGGGAACAGTAGGGGAGGCAAAGCCCCTCGGATCGAGTGTTGTCTGGCGACACTGCTTCGGAGAACGAGTTACTTCTCTCAATATGTTGGAAGCATCTCGCATCCGAACCGACCTGTCTCCATTTTGAGCATTCACTACATTCATGCGAAGAGCTGATTCAGTCTTTCGCATTGCCATTCCAGTCAGCTTCCCTTTAAAGAAGTCACTAACTCTAATTCTTAAGCGTGTTTCAGGTAATATGGCGAAGTCGCCATCGCCAACGAATTTAAATCCTTTGGAGATATCGTCACCAATTTCTTTCACCTCGGTATCAATGTTAAAGAGATGCTTTTCATCGCTTCCGGGAATAGAATAAAATCCTGCCTTGACAATCGACTGATCGTTTTCATTCCAACAGTATACATTCGACAGATACATCCTATCAGAATGCGTCATCGTGAGATAATAATCATCAAATTACTTAGGATTTTTTAACCTGGTCCTCAGACAGCTGGTGCCAATCTTCCTTCAGGTTGTGATCCCTTGAAGTCGGTCCTCAGGCCGTTGGCTGCCCTCTTCCTTCGGTTGTTACTTCTTTAGGTCAGTCCTCAGACTGCTGACTGAATCCCACCGCTGCCACCAAATTGTTGTGCCCGGACGGGTTCCAACAATGCTTCAATGTGGATTCTTCCAGTCAGGTTCCAGGATCGGGATTTGTTCGGGAGTGATGACTGTTTTTACCAAACACGACGTTACGATTTCCAACTTTATTCAACTTATGTCTGTCGCCCGGGTGGTGTCCAGAGTTTTTATAACATGTGTTTTGCTGAGTTAGAATTTTCAGCGGTCGCTGCCTCGCCGTAACGCTTACATTGATTTTGCTGATGTTACCTTTCGGAGGTTATTGTCGCTTGAACTATTGTTGAGCGCTGACAAGAAGATCCCCGGGGGGGCACAGAGGCAAGAAGGGTCCCCAGCTAGCTCCGCCCATCCCCACCTCTGACGCTCCCGTCGTCGCCGCGTGACCACGCCTTTTCGGCTGCTACGTCACACGACGCGTAGTAGTAGGATTCCCGTATTTACGGGGGGCTACGGCGTTTCACGAATTAGAGCCAATATTCATGCCGTGAATACGAGGGAGAGAGAGGGAGAGAGAGCGGGAGAGAGAGAGCGGTCTCTCTCTCTCCCGCTCTCTCTCTCTCTCTCTCTCCCGCTCTCTCTCTCTCTCTCCCGCTCTCTCTCTCTCTCTCTCCCGCTCTCTCTCTCTCTCCCGCTCTCTCTCTCTCTCCCGCTCTCTCTCTCTCCCGCTCTCTCTCTCTCCCGCTCTCTCTCTCTCTCTCCCGCTCTCTCTCTCTCCCGCGCTCTCTCTCTCTCTCTCTCTCTCACGCTCTCTCTCTCTCCCGCTCTCTCTCTCTCTCCCGCTCTCTCTCTCTCCCGCTCTCTCTCTCTCTCCCGCTCTCTCTCTCTCTCCCGCTCTCTCTCTCTCTCCCGCTCTCTCTCTCTCCCGCTCTCTCTCTCTCCCGCTCTCTCTCTCTCCCGCTCTCTCTCTCTCCCGCTCTCTCTCTCTCCCGTTCTCTCTCTCTCTCCCGCTCTCTCTCTCTCTCACGCTCTCTCTCTCTCTCACGCTCTCTCTCTCCCGCTCTCTCTCTCTCTCCCGCTCTCTCTCTCTCTCCCGCTCTCTCTCTCTCTCCCGCTCTCTCTCTCTCTCTCTCTCTCACACGCTCTCTCTCTCTCCCGCTCTCTCTCTCTCTCCCGCTCTCTCTCTCTCCCGCTCTCTCTCTCTCTCTCACGCTCTCTCTCTCTCTCCCGCTCTCTCTCTTTTACATCGTGACAATATCAGCAGTGTTCTGAATTTTGTGCCTACGCCGCGCCGCGCCGCCCCGCCCCGTTGAAGTTCCCAGATTCGCTCGATTCTAGGAACTTGTGACTGCTGCGGCCAATAGAACGCTCTAGTCGAAATGGGGTGCGAGCCTAGGCCCGCCCCCTCCAAGCCAACCAATCGGGCGCGCATTCTTGCCTACGTCACCGCATTCCTGCCAGGGATCTTCTTGTCAGCGCTCAACAATACTTACAATTTATTTTGTCGATATAACCTTTCGGAGGTTATTGCCTCGCCGTAGCGCTTACATTGATTTTGCTGATGTTACCTTTCGGAGGTTGTTGCCTCTCCGTACATGGTTAATCCCGAATTCCGGACACCACACAAGCCAACTTCGATTTTTTTTTAAAAAAACCTCTTCTTTCCGATATGCTGCCTCCCATCTATGCTTTATTTCCGACTTGATATAGCAAAATTTGCTTCGAATTTCTTCTTTTTCTTTGTTGGAATACTCCTCCTGACTACACAAGTAGCTCTCAGCATATGTCAACTTTGCATTTACGTTGGCATTTTGCAGTTGCTGCACAATGCACCATATTTGCCTCCGTGTAAATATTTGAACATTAGATGGTCCTAAAATAATAATAAATGCTTTTAAATCGGGTAAAACATCACTTCAAAAAATATCATTCACATCTACAAAATCTTATTTTAACGATAACTTGTGAATCCGCAAAATTCCGCGAAACTTTTTTACACGAAAATAAAGCTGAAACCTTCCACTTTACAGTGGTTAAACAAAAATTACCGGAGCGAACCCTGAAGTACAACTAATTCCTTCCGATTGTATGTACTTTGAGATTAAAACTGCCTTCAAATTGACTTTTTTCACTTGCTGTTAATTTATTTAAATGAACACATATCTGATTAAAATTGTGTGAAATACACACACTTACCTGCTACAACACTATCCATCATCGGTTTTCTTAAAATAACTTTCGTGATTAAAAATATTTCACTTCGAACGTTTCTAATGCGGACGACACGACGAAAGGCACAAGCACTGTACTGAATGACTAAACTTCAAGTCATCGTACCTCCGTACGGAAATGCCAAATCGGGAAAAAACCGATGGTTTATTGACCCCCCAATATTCAACTTTTCCAGGTAACAACTCATTTTTACCTGGGATGAGTTTGACGAAATCGACTTTTGGCCAGCTAGATCGGCCAAATACCCCACAGTGCGCCGGTAGTCAAACTCGTGTTTTGCCGAGTCACCGGGCGCCTTCACTGCCGTCACTTTCATTAACGTTCGTTTTCCCTACATCCACTCACGGCCCTCCGCAGGAAACATCGGTATCGGTCATGATCATACGTGGACGTACGCGCCACGTGGATCAAATGTCGTTTTTATTAAATATCCCGTTACAGCCCTTGATTTCCTTCGGAAATTCCGACTTGGGACGTAACACTTGCAATCTTTAGACTTTAGATTTAGATGATCAAAAATTTTTACTGCAGCATATTGTAATTTTTATAGAAGCAACTGCCTTTGGCAACCGTCCCTAGATTTCGAGTACATTTTATTTGCAATAAAGAATAAAAAAAATACATAAAATATGAGGAATTATTCGTGAATGTAATAATGATGTTATTCGGTAAACAATTATTCAGTAGTAGGATCGAAAAAATCTGTAACGTTATTCATTATTCGAAATAATTTCGGGACACACACACACATTTACTATGTACCACGATTCTTGGCTTCACTATCTACTCTCTAGATTGCCCTCACACATTTATTCATATACACTAGGGTGGTCCTTATTTTTCGACCATGAAATTTTCGCCCCCCCCCCTCAATATTGTTCCTTTCCCTGAAAAAATGATATATCCAAAGTTTTAGAGCAATCGGACGTCGGGAAGTCATGCCTCATTAGGGTGGACCTGAACTATTCAGGGTGAAATTTTTTTGCGAGATTTTTTTCACAACGCCCCCTAAAATTGTGCCATTGAGTAAGAAAATAATTCCTGCAAAAGATGAAGTTGTTCGGATAAGAGGAAGACGTGCCGCATTGACATTGAGCTGCGAAAAACAACAAATATCCCATTCCTATAAAATTTCATGTTTTTCGCAACTTCAACGTCAATGCGGCACGTCTTCCCCTAATCCGATCAACTTCATCTTTTGCAGGAATTATTTTCTTATCCAATGGCACAATTTTAGGGGGCGTTGTGAAAAAAATTTCACCCTGTATAGTTGAGGTCCACCCTAATGAGGGACGACTTCCCGACGTCCGATTGCTCTAAAACTTTGGATATATCATTTTTTCAGGAAAAGGAACAATATTGAAAATTTCATGGTCGAAAAATAAGGACCATCCTACTATACATACATATAGCGTTTCCCTTTGAGACGTCGTTGCAAGCCATTAAATAGCCGTCTTTACGGTTCAAACACGTTTTTACATAGACATTGAATTTTTTGGTCACTCCATGCTTCATTTACAAGATTGTGTTCCTGTCATCTCTTTTTACTATAAACAAATAGTGCGTTGATTAGTAGACTCCGAATCTTTATGCAAGATCAAAATTGCTTGCACCAACTGGAAATACCTAGAGCCACATAGATAGTTTACTTTTACCTTTAATAATTTTAGATCAGCACTCTTATGTCATTGTAACCTTTCTACTGTTTTAAATTGCGCCCACTCATTTTTGCCATAAATGCACGAAATCCGCGGCCACCACATTTTCACCAAATATCACATAATGCTATCGTCAATATGTTGTTTTTACTCTCTGTTTTACTCTCTGTATTATTGCGGGTATTTCAACACAAAGAGCATTTGGAAAAAGTGTACAGAAAAAAATTTGTTCTATAAAAACGTACACTTTTGTTGTTTATAAAGTTCCAAGAGCCAAATTGTAAAAAAGGGCTTTGTGCGGGACCCCGCAATAATGCAGAGAATATTTCAACACAAAGAGCATCAAAAAATATTGCATCTTCGCTAAATGCAGGCCGACCGGGTTTTTCGGAAAATCAAGCTGATCCATATTCTCTGTCAGTGTCTTTCCTGCGAAAAACATATATCTGCTTCTCTGTCTTTGGTAGTTCACCTCGAGTGGCGCTAGTTTTGCTCCGGCGCACAATGGCCCAGATCGCCTTGCTAGCTGTTCATGAGCTAAAAAATCAAAGTCCTCATATCGATTTTTAACGAATGTACAATGTTTCTTAAATGTCCATTACATTCTAAAACGATAATATTAATTAAAGTTATTAAAAACTCTCGTTACAATAAGCGTTCAAATATCAAACTTTTTCACATACGATTTATCACCGAAATAATTCCCCTTTTTATAGCGATGTCCTGGAAAACCTACTGAAGATTAAGTGCCCAATTTTTTTTGTATGAAGCATGTATATCTATGTTGAGAACGCACCAGGAATTAAACATTAATGTCCATAATTTGTTATAAAAAAAAATACTTAGTCAACTATGGAATACCGTCAAAATTTTTCACTTTTGAGAAGGGATAAGTTAAAAGTGTTATATAGTGTCGTGCTCTAACAAAGTGGAACATTTTTAGCAACGTTTCCTCTTAAAGATCCTGCAAATTTCACACCCAAATCGACCCAAGCATGGAAATTATGATGGTTTAAAGCGTCGTGTGACACGCAATTCAGCGGCGAGTCGCGTTGCACAAGACGCATTGACGACCACTCAGCGACTCTTAAGAGTGTAAAGACCTAACCCAGACCAATCTTATGAATTTTTTAGATTATACGACCATTGATAAACATTCGAACTTCTTGCTAGTTTAGTTCAATCATTTGTATTTGAGAGATCATAGTAATAGCATCGTAGTTTTTCCATCACAGCAGTTTTTCCATATTTAAAACCTGATTTTTACCTTTGTTAAGAGGAATTATAGTATACATTTTTGTTTATTAATAGATAAATGCAGTCATAAGCAGAAAATCCGTATGATCAATTGATTATAGTCAGTAACTTTGTAAAATATAATACTTAATCTGGTTTGAATATTTGTAATTCTTTAAATAAGACAGTAATAACACATTTTTGTTATTTCATTACATGTAATAAACTTTTTCATTAAAACATTATGGATTACTCTTGTTTGAATGCCTGAATAGCCAGTTTTCAATTATATTATACATTATTCACACGATTTTTCAGACATTTCCGGTGTTGTGACAAAAAAAGGTTTCGTACAAAAAGTAATCAGTACACAGTCATTTACAAATCTCAATATAAAAAATTTCCCAAAAAATTTTTTTTAATAAAAATGTGTGGTCACCTTCATTATTTATTTATAACTATATATTTTTTATTCAATAATGTTATAGCTGACGCCAAAACGAATTCAACGACCTATTTAATGTGGTCTTTATGTTTTGAAATAATGGTGAAATAGACGTGAACAGCTACCGCGGCGATCTGGCCCACTGTGCGGCGCAGCCAAATGCATGGTCGAACTCAACTGAGTGCTTCGTCAGTGCTGTGTGTTGTGAAGGAGACAGGAAAATGTTACGCCTATGTTCAGTTAAACGAGTGTCCAAATGTCGAGAAGTCTGTCTTATGAGAAGTATGTCTGGTTGTAACCTTTATACAAGATATTTCATATACATACATACTACGTTACAACTTTTTCAAAGTGGTAATTTATCTTTTATGGGTGGAAACCATTTCTTTAAATATGCAGGTATTTTAAAAATGGTACGAATCCCTACTTTCCTGAAAATTCTACGTATATCAATCGAAATGTTTTTAACAAAAGGAATGACCACTATGTTTTTACGATTGATCGGACCTGTTTTTAAAAACCTTTCCTCTTTCCGTTGTGTGACCAAAAGAGGATGGTATATTTCAAAAATCCGTTCCTTAATGGTGTTGGAAACAAGAACAACAGGGAAACCATTGTTTTTAAGAACATTTTTTATGAGCAACAGATTATTAGATCTGAATTCAGGGTTTGAAAGTAAGATTGCACGGTCGATTAAACCTTTTATCAAACCTACTTTATGTTGTAACGGATGGAAAGAATGAAAATTTACATATCTACCAGACCACGTGGATTTATGGTACCAGTTTGTCTTCAATTCGTTACCTGCCCTTATTATACTAACGTCAAGAAAGTTTGGACAAGAATTGGATTCAACCTCATGCGTGAATTGAAGTCTGTTGTGAAAACTGTTAAATCTATCTAATAAGATGTCTATTTGATCAGGCTTAATGCACGTCATAATATCGTCAATATATCTTTTGTACAGAATCAATTCAAAAGGCAATTTAGCAATAGAGACTTTCTCTAATTCTACCATTACCAGATTAGCAATGACAAGAGAAATCGGAGAACCCATAGCTGTCCCAAACACTTGTTTATAGTAAGTTCCATTGAATAAGAACACGTTGCTTTGTAAAACGAACTCAACTGCTTCAAGAAATTCATTCATATGTATTATGGTGTATTCTTTTATCTCATCCCATCGATGACGTACAACCTGCAGAGCTAAGTCTATCGGAACGTTAGTGAATAACGCAGTTACGTCAAGAGAGATTAATTGTAAATCCTCAGGAATCTGAGTAGTTCTGAACTCTTTTACAAGCTGCCAACAATCAACAGTATGATATGGTGTTTTACCAATAACACTGTCCAACAAATTTCAACTTTTTTTATGTTCCCAATATACTGTTGGGCCCTTCTTATAGAGTTTTTTGCGCTGATTCCGAATCTGACCTTAATTTTTTTCCTATACGCACAGTTTTTGAGGAACATGGCTTTAAAAAAAACATATTTTTCAACTTTAAACAAATATTATGATGTTATTATAAAAGATATTGGATTGTTCTTTACAGCAAAAGATTCTGTAGACTTTCCCGAATCCAGTGATATATAATAGTAATGCATTATGATTGTTTAAACATGTTTAAACAACGTTTAAAGACGGAGAGACACCACTTTTGCACCAATTTTTGAGGATATTTTTCAATTTATCTCAAAAAATAAGGGTCTAGCGGAAAATCGAACTATACCACGCGATAGAGCAGACTTTTATCTCGAGAAACCCCCCCTTGAAGTTTTTGCGAAATCGACGTTTTTACCGAACCAGAAAGCAAAATATCTTCGCCCGACATGCGTTGACGCCAGTGGCGCTTGGGACGAGATACAGCGCGCGACGGGATACGGAGCGGCGAACGACCGTTCTAGTGGTGAGCGCCACTGGCCGCAACTCATGTCGGGCGAAGATATTTTGCTTTCTGGTTCGGTAAAAACGTCGATTTCGCAAAAACTTCAAGGGGGGGTTTCTCGAGATAAAAGTCTGCTCTATCGCGTGGTATAGTTCGATTTTCCGCTAGACCCTTATTTTTTGAGATAAATTGAAAAATATCCTCAAAAATTGGTGCAAAAGTGGTGTCTCTCCGTCTTTAAACGTTGTTTAAACATGTTTAAACAATCATAATGCATTACTATTATATATCACTGGATTCGGGAAAGTCTACAGAATCTTTTGCTGTAAAGAACAATCCAATATCTTTTATAATAACATCATAATATTTGTTTAAAGTTGAAAAATATGTTTTTTTTTAAAAGCCATGTTCCTCAAAAACTGTGCGTATAGGAAAAAAATTAAGGTCAGATTCGGAATCAGCGCAAAAAACTCTATAAGAAGGGCCCAACAGTATATTGGGAACAAATTTGGTGTTGGACAGTGTAATTTTAGATAGAGTCTCTGATAGGAACTTAGACAATTTATACGTTGGACCTCGAATGGATGAAACTATAATTCTCCAAGCTAATTGCTGTTTATGGGTTTTAGGAAGAGCATATGCCCTAGGCGTTATGGCATTATGTGTTTTTAACATTTTCCCCAAGGTTTAATTCATTTGCCCTTTTTTAACCAACTTGGTACATAATAATAGAGTTAGCTTGTCGTTCAAAGGTGCTAGTGTATTGAAATTTGCTAACAATATATGTATTAGTATCATTTAACAACTTCATAACTTCAGAAATGTAAAATTCTTTTTCTACAAGTACTGTCGTATTACCTTTGTCGAACTTTAAAAGCAACAAGTCCTCATTATTTTTCAAAAATTGTCTAGTTGCTTTTAAATCCGATGCAGAACAAAACGTAGATTCCAATTTATGTGCGTAGTTGTTACGTACATGTGTGGTATAAGTCATAATTTTGTTGATTAGTTTGATTCTAGCTTCAATCCAGCTTCGACTGAAGCAATGAATTTAGGTGTAGTGATGAACTTATTTGGAACCTCCAATGCAAATTTGGGTCCAAGTTTTAATACTCTTTCAATGTTATTTGGAACTAACAATTTACCTTCATCAAAATCAGAATATCATGTAGCACCTCTTTTGATTTGTCTCACTACACGCTATTATTTTCTGAAAAAAAATATACTATTCCATTTGAAAAAATCAAGGTGACCTTGAAATGTCCGCCACCACTCCACCCACAACAAAACAATTAATACTATGTACATAATATAGCCCGTCATACCAAACAACTTTTGTAGGAACACTTTTTTGATAACGACAACGTCTTCCGAGATATCTTGCTGTTCCAAATATAGCGGGACACCCTGTATATGCATTGGTGACACTATTATTCAAACAAGTCTAATAAATTAATTTTTATTCCAGTCGAGTAGATTCAATTGAATTCGGTTTTCAGTTCCAGTTTCACTAATTCAATTTTGATTTTTAGAAACATTTCTAGAATTATCATCCGACAGTTGAACGATTTAAAGTCTGCTGTAGTCTATTCGATTATTCGATAGGGTAAATACCGCAATTACGGACAGATTGTAGTGGGTCGGCGGGCACTTTGTTGCTAAAAAATTACAAGAAACTACGCGTTGGTTTTTTTCGTACTCTCTAGTCATTTGAATCATTTTGGAATCGTCAAAAATTCTATTTTTTCTTAGACTGCGGATATTTATGCAATTTAATTCAATTTTTATGGATAAAATTTAAGAAGGCGGTACTAAATAAAATCCTATTTTTTATTTTTTTTTTTGGGTAGCCGACGCCGGCACCTCTGGAAATTCCATGTGCTATTTAAACTGTAGTGTCCGAGGTGGTTCGGAACCCACCTTATAAAAACTGTAGGTCCCGTCGCGAAATGACGTAAAATAAATTTTTTAAAAATCCTATTTTCAGTGGTGATAACATTTTTGTAGGCCCAAAATAAATAAAAATCTTACTAAATTCTGTGGAATTTTATATTATAGCATTTGTTGAACATTTTTAGAAGTCATGAATGCATAAAGATCCGCAGTTTACTGATCATCTAAAAAAAATCTATAAACCAAAAAATGTATACTTACGTTATAAACTCCTTAAACTATTGAACTGGCGTATTACGACTCCGTAATGTAAGAACTAGTCATTATATTGGTCGCAATTGCGGGCTTTCTGTTTTCTTACATAAAATAATTTTACATTCAAAATTACTTCGTTCTTTAAGAAATATTTACTATTTTAAATTAAAAATTTCTTTTAAACGTCGCATGCAGTAAACTAAATGCTCTATCTTCTCAAAAAAGTTCAAATCGTGTAGTCCAATATTAAAAATGTTATCGTTTTTTCTTTTTTGAGAGCGTCCGAATTGAATTTTATTGTAAAATGATTATTTCGGGTGTTATATGTATACACAATCTGTCCCATTTCCGATGAGACTGGTCGAAATTAACAGCCTATTCATCTATCTTCACACCAAATTTCTTAGCATTTCAATTGTTCTGTCAATAGTTACGACATTATAACTAACCGTCCACTGTGTCAGTCTGTCGAAAAATCGCTATGGAGCAAAGAGCACAAAGCTCTAATTGTACGCGAGTTTTTGGCAAAAAAAAGCATCATAACGCTCGACCACCCGCCGTACTCGCCTGATCTAGCGCCGTGCGACTTCTGGCTATTTCCTAAACTCAAATTAGCGTTGAAGGGGAACACTTACAGTACGATTCTTACCATTCAGAAGGCTTCGACCGACATCCTGAAAGCTATTCCGGCCCCCGAGTACCAGACATGCTTCGACAAGTTTTATGATCGGTTTCAACGCTGTATTGACTTGGAGGGGGATTATTTCGAATAAATACGATGGAAGAAATGCACTGTAGAGCGTCTTTTTTTTATTTTTGAGCAGTCTCATCGGAAATGGGGCAGACTGTGTATGTTCCGTCGCAAGTTCACAAATATTCGTTCTCTAGCGAAAGATCGATCAATTTTCCACTACTAATATCGTGACAATTCATTAAGAACAATATATGAAATATCTACTAACGGGTCTTCCTTTACAATTCTAGTACATTCAAGGCCCTTTTTACACTCTTTCCTCCTTGCAACAGCGACACGGTACAACAGGGTACGGGTGTTTTTCCCCAAAGTAATCGCGCGTCTTCGAAAACAATAAAATCATGGAAAGTCGGTTCTCGCATTATTTACGACACTTTTGTGACCAGGAGACCGTTTTCGGGATTATGTCGTTTTCCATACAACAACTGTCCAGTTGTTGCTACCTTCTCGGACTCGGTATTGCGACCTTCGGAACGGTCCACCCTCGGTATGGGTTGATTGTTCATGGTCATAAAGACTTGCAGCCAAAAGAACCCTCGCATTCCTTAATCCCGGTCAAGGATCCACGCTTACCCTCGACCAGCTTGTTACAAGGTTACGCGCTAGCTCTCTTTACGACATGCTTCCAAGCAAAGAGGATTAGATAGAGGTGAAGGTCCCATAAGAGCCCTATGTTAAAAGCTGTGGCTCGTTTTGCAGCGCTCCTAACGAGTCAAATACCGAACTATTCATCTATCCCCTTGCTCCGCACCCCGAAAATCAAAAAAATTTTAAAACATTAATTTATATATGTGGGGTATTCCAGGGCGAGCGCCCTTCCTTTCCTTTTACGCGGTTACCGTCTGGATGCAATAATATTCCTTAAAGTCAACGCCATCAAGAATATCACGCAACCCACCAACATTGGTTCCCACATCGTAACATGGGCTGACCATTAACTCGACAAATTGGCTCCTACCTCTGGAAATGCGCGATAACATAAGCGAAAAGAGATCATTTCCTTTTTCGACGCTAGAAAATGGTCTATCCGACACTACACCGAACATAACACAAGGGCACAACGTTTTGCTTAATATTAACAAAGGTGGATGATAATTTCCACACATGGCAATATCTATTATCAGCGTTTTTTTTTAAACTTGTAAAGGATTGTTCAAGTGCAACTTATGGTGTCGCACCCACCGATCAAACAAGTGAGACTCCTCTCCATGTAACCTAGCGCAAGCCACGCGCACTATTCCGTCAATAGCCATAATTAGGGCCATACCTCTATGCATATTAGTTGCGACTGTTTCTCTATTCTCTCCCACCCCTACCAAAAATCTAAGAGTTGAACTCTTGGATTTCATGGTTACGAACGAATGCTCGTGAACGTACATTGTTGAGGGATAGTACTTCATACTATCGTCCCCATACTCTAGGATATGATATGTAAGATTGGCGTCTTCAGCTAACGAGATCTCTCTTTCACTGTATTCGAAGTTGATCGTACTATGTACTGAAATAATCAACTGTGGGGTATTCCAGGGCGAGCGCCCTTCCTTTCCTTTTACGCGGTTACCGTCTGGATGCAATAATATTCTTTAAAGTCAATGCCATCAAGAACATCACGCAACCCATCAACATTGGTTCCCACATCATAGCATGGGCTGACCATTAACTCGACAAATTGGCTCCTACCTCTGGAAATGCGCGATAATATAAGCGAAAAGAGATCATTTCCTTTTTCAAAGCTAGAAAATAGTCTATCCGGCACTACACCAAACATGACACAAAAGCACAACGTTTTGCTTAATATTAACAAAGGTGGATGATAATTTCCACACATAACAATATCTATTATCAGCGCTTTTAACTTGTAAAAATTGTTTAAGTGCAACTTATGGTGTTGCACCCACCGATCAAACAAGTGAAACTCCTCTCCATGTAACCTAGCTCGAGCCACGCGCACTATTCCGTCAATAGCCATAATTAAGGCCATGCCTCTATGCATATTAGTTGTGACTATTTTTCTATTCTCTCCCACCCCTACCAAAAATCCAAGAGTTGAACTCCTGGATTTCATGGTTACGAACGAATGCTCGTGAACGTACATTGTTGAGGGATAGTACTCCACACTATCGTCCCCATGCTCTAGGATACGATATGTAAGATTGGCATCTTCAGCTAACGAGATCTCTCTTTCACTGTATTCGAAGTTGATCGTACTATATTGGTACGAAACCCCGAGTTCTTGAAATAACCCTTTTTCAAAACAAGAGTTGCACGTATCACGTGCAAACCAGTTAAGGAGATTAGCAAAATGTATAAGAGTATATGTCTCTGAGCCATATAGTATGGCACATAATGCAAAAATGAACAGCTTCGTATTTTTCGATTTTCCCGTCCGCGACCTGTGCATCAGTGCCGTTATGTACAGCACTTGCCCAGGAGAGCGATACGTAAACGTTTGAGGAATGATTCTACATGCTAATTCACGTTCGCGTGATGTTAGGTTGCGGTTAAAGAAGTTTTGTAGTCTATCTTCAAAGTCATCCAACGCCATTCGGTTGTTTATATCATTAATTTATATACATACATGTTATGTAGTTAGGAAGGAAGAATATGAAAGAAAATAGAATACAATTTAAAAGTACATTTACATTTATTTTCAAGATCATATTATTTACATTACATATTTTTACAAAAACTTTTTATATTTGTCGGATATATATCATTTTATTGTTATGAATATTTTTAAAAATATCTCACTATGTAAAGGATTGTATAAATGCAATTCTTTACATGAATTTAATATATGACACAAATGTTTAGAGACGTTAACAGCAGCTAACAATGGCTCAATCGAATTATTAAATGCATTTTCCCATACTAAAATCGTATTAAAAACTTCCGTCTTTACGAAGGATAAACCCTTCGTCTTCGTTTTATTTTTGAGTGTTGTGTACAAGCATTCTAAACTGAATTTTGCCGAATCATCAAAAAATATATTTGCGCAAATATCGCAATTTGTTTTTTTAATAAATTTATTGCATCTATACCCTGCAATGTAGTATACCGCACTTTGTTCGCCGAAATTTTCAATAGACAGATCTTTATCCTCATAATCTATTGTAATCTGACTAACATCTATTAAAATGTTTTGATCTGCACTTTTTTCGTTTTCATTTGTTTTTTTGAATGAATTTTCAGCGATTGAACTTAATTTAATGAGAGTCGAATTTAAATCTGGTTCGCAATTCGTTATATCCGATACTTTTGACATTTGTGTAATTAAAATATGTTTAAATCCGGCCTCAAAATCGCGCACAGACGGATTTGAATTACAGCCATGGTGTTGCCTAACAACTGCAAATAAATTTTCTATTGAATCCTGGTTTAGTCTTCTTGTTTGTATTTTATCTATATGAAAATTATTGTTTAAATCATTGAATAAATTTAGCAAACTTTCTATGGATAAAATCCACCCATTAATAGATGGTGGATTTTTCTTGTTTATGAATACTATTGAAGTCAAAGTGTGCTTGATATTTCTTAAAAAATCTGCGTGTTCGCTATTTTTGTTTATTGCATAATTAAATTTTGGCATTGAAGGCTTTTTTAACAAATTGCTATTGACAGAATCAAATAATTTGTCCATATCAAGTATTAGTTGAGCAGTGGTTGATTCTTTTGAAAATTTCTCTGGGTATATCGTTTGATAGCAAAGCATGGCTGTATACATTGATTCACTGAATACCTGTGCTGCATATCTAACTTTCATTTTTGAAAAATGATTTAAATTCATATGTTTTTCGCTGATCTTCGGTATTAGGTTTAATTTTGTAATTTTGCTGCAATCGAATACCGTTTCTACGTCTTTCCATGAAGCGATTCCCCCTTTATATTTTATATCGCTTTTGAGCAAATTATTGCGAAATGACTCGAGCAAATGGGGAAAATCATACATACAATGTATAATGCAGTTGTTTCTACTAAAATGTGGTTAAGAAATGGTGATGTTTAAACTTTTAAATAGTGATTGATTAATTGGAGCTTGATCGCAAACTAAAGATTTTACAATAATATTGCTTTCATACAAACTAGCTATGGCGTTAAAGATTATATTTTGTAATTTGACATTGGATGTCTTACTGCTAAATAAATAGTATCCTATGGATTGTTTCATACATTTTGATAGCCACACTATCTGCAAAACTAAAGCTGTTTTTGCCAGCATAGGCGTTCTTAATTCCCCATGGTCTTCTACACCTATTTTGTCTTTATTTGGCTCGTAGTGTATTTCCCGGTTTAGATGAATTTCATCAAATATTAAATTTACGATTTTGTCGGAATCTTCTTTATCTTTAAATATATTTTTTAAATGATTCAACACTTGCATGTTCAACCCAGAATGTATTTCAAAACTCTTAATTGCAATTGTGTGGCAAATAATGCATGTTAGAAATAGAATAAAAGACTAGCTCGCTGCGGAGGTTCTGGGGTAAGTGCCGTGGGGTCTAACACAGTCCTCTCACCAAAAGGCACCCTTGCCTTCCCCACTCCGTAGCCAGATCTTCTTGGAACAAAGTCCCAATTCTTTGGGCAGTGTGGCCTTGAGTTGCATACCCTCGGCAGGTTTCACTCGTCGCATCCTCATAAACATGACCTTCCCGAACAATAGCTGGATGGCCCAAAGTGCCCACCCGCCATCACCCGAGGACGGTTCTGTTTATTCTCTTGCGTCCCTATTCAGGACGTCACGTACACCCAGGCAGTGTAGCCAGACGGTGCGGCTCAACGGCTCAAGTGGCCCCTTACGTCTCCGTCCCTCGCCTAGATGCTGCCTCCGCTATCCCCACTCTTACCCACTACCGCTGCCGCGCCGACTCGGTAGCATGCTACCCAGTGTCGCAGAAAAAACCGTACGCTTATACAAGCTGATTCGCCTCGGAAAGATAGGTTATACTGCAATAACGAAATAAATTTATTAGTGTATTGTTAAATAAACAAAAATTAAGGTTTGAAAAATGTTTATTTGCGACCTGCTAATGACAATCATCGCTTTCGCTGCTAAATTCGCATTCGTTTCCTACAATAATATTTGCAAATTCTTGCGATATACTTTCTCTTTGGTACATATCGCAATTAAAATTTTGTATAAAATCGTCGCTTACAATATAATTGCTACATTGCACCCAGGTCCTACCATAAATCCTTCCGATCTTAAGGGTCGCCTCGGCATCAGCTCTTGATTTTGTTTAAAACACGTTGACGCTAACATACATATGTTCACTATAATTTTTAAATACTGTAGCACGAACATTACTCAAAATTTTTACAATTAATTTTTGCATTACATTTTTTTGAGTCAATTGATTTGTTTTCCCCATGAGGCGTATTTCTGCCTCAGCAATTTTACAAATGTGTATTACATCATTTGACGGCACAGTCAACGCTTGCCTATTTTGGCTGTAATTTTTTTAAATTTATGAAGATGGGCGTAGATTGCTTGTTCACTAATGCTTGCAAGCATACCTCGCATTCTATACTTTTCTTCAAGCTTCGAATCACAAACCCTGCAATATATTCAACTACGTCGTTGACGTAGTTGGATAAACTATTTAATGCAATTAAAGATGTGATAAAATAATTGTGCTCATTATTAATTGCGTCGAGCGATTCATCATTTTCTGAAGCTTCCTTTAAACAATTATCTATAGTTTTCATTCTATTCCCTTTCGAACCACTTCTACTTAAAATAATAGTTGGTATTTGCTCAATACAATTGACTTGTAAGGAGCCAGTGACCCCAGTGTGAATTAGCAATTTTTTATATGCTGCTTGAAAAAGTTTTGTGGTAGGATTATTATTATGTCCTCCCATACTTCTTACAGCACTGAAAAATACTTCCAGATGATCTTGAGAACACTTGTATGCTAATAAATATTGCAATTTCTTGTTTTCTGTGTTATCTATATATTGATTGAATATATGCACGAGGGCTCGTAAACTTGTTATAAATCCAATAAAACCAGTTTTATTTCGACCCAAGTGCAATGGATCTTTGTTTGGTCCATACGTTAACGAAGTGATGTATTTGATCACTTCGTCAATTCTTTTGTGTTTGCGCGTAGGCGTTGAGGAAGCGGATAGCTAGTACTATCCTGAGTCAATTATTGAGAAAGCAGATTACATAACCTAAAATTCAATGTATACATTACCTGCTTTCTCAATAATTTTAAATAATGCGTAGTATAAAATACTGCAAACGGCACTCTAAAACTTTGATTCTTGCTAGATTGCACACCAAAGTCTGTAAACTGCTGTAAACTGAATTCGAAAACCACTTCACTCAAGCCAAGCCGTCCGTAGCGTCGCGTGGAACAAAAGTACACCCGTTATTTTCCTTACCTGCTCCCACTCTTCCCACTCGTCGCGTGTCGCCACTGTCGCCTGCGTTAGTGGGAAGAGGTACGCTGCGAAACTGGGCGAGATGGCGGAAGGGTAAGGGGCCGGAGGGGATAAAATATGGCAACCCTGATCCTGACAAGGATATGCAGCGGGATTAGTGAAGAACTGGCCGGATCACTGGTCACGAAAAATTGTCTTTATTGAACGACGAATCACGGTACTTGCTTCGGAAATGATAGTCCAGCGGTAATTAGACGCACGATAATGTTGCCGAATTCGAGAATTTAGCCTCCTAACGATTCGCAGTACGCGATATAGGCGCGATTCTTTGTACTGTTGTACATTAGAAGTAGTGCGTAAATTGATGCCGCGTGTTACAATCAGGGATGCCAGATCGGCCCAGATGCGAGTCTCGCCAGGCCCCTTACGTCTCCGTCCCTCGCCTAGATGGTGCCTCCGCTATCCCCACTCTTACCACTACCGCTACCGCGCCGACTCGGTAGCGTGCAAATTTCCTATGAACCAATATCTCTTGACCGGATGAAGAGTTTTCGATTCTCTATTATCGCTCTCTTGGCTCGATCATATTGCCCTACACATCCTGTCAGGCAATCAGTCACCAGCTTATTATTTATCAATCCTTTGTTCATTTCTTCCTTGAAGTGTCCATCTTCACATTCTTCAGCGATGAATAGTCTTCAACGAATATTATCTCGCCATAATTTGTTCAATGAAGATTTAAATTCGAAATGAATTTTCCTAATCCTATCGCACGCAATGTGATATATTTCTAATACAATATTATTAGTGCAAATATAAAAAGAAATTCAGAAAATATATATTATACATGATTGATTATATCAATTATTATCGATGGTCGAACCACCGGACGTGACACTTGCGTTTCATAATGTACACAAACTTTTTTCTATGTTCACACTTTCATTATTATTTCAAATTTCAATAACAACGTATTGTTGAAACAATTGTTCAAACAAACATATTTTTATAATTTGTTACTTTATCCATTACTTTCATTATTATTTCAATAACAATTTTTTGTCGAAATAATTGTTCAAACAAACATGTTTTTATAATTTGTTACATTATCCATTACTTTCATTATTATTTCAATAACAATTTTTTGTCGAAATAATTGTTCAAACGAACATGTTTTTATAATTTGTTACTTTATCCATTACTTCCATTATTATTTCAATAACAATTTTTTGTCGAAATAATTGTTCAAACAAACATGTTTTTATAATTTGTTACATTATCCACTACGTTCATTATTATTTCAATAACAATTTTTTGTCGAAATAATTGTTCAAACAAACATGTTTTTATAATTTGTTACTTTATCCGTTACTTTCATTATTATTTAAATAACAATTATTTCGGAAAAAATTATTTTTTTTTGCATCGTGTCAGCCCCATTGCACCATTAACTTTGTCCTTACCATATTTTACGTATCTTTAGAAACAACAAAGATATTTGAGGTGCTAACGTTTGGTGACTCACCCTGTATATATTACACATTAAATTACATTAATATATTATAAATCAATTAAGACACAGTTCCTTACTTCCGTAATTACTTTCTACCAAAATATTAGTGTGCTCTTGAAACACTTCCTGGCGTGTTGAAATAGTTGGCAGAGATCTCGGTTTTAATAATTTCCTGTTGTAATGTACATTAAAACAGTCTTCAGAAAAGTGATCCGAACACAACAAACTATTCTTTTTAGGCATCCAATTTTCCCGACCTATTATTTTGATCCACTTTTTACACAGCTGCATCTTGTGGAAATCTGTGTTTTATCATATGGGAATTAAAACAAAAAAATTAGTACTATTGAAAATAAATTATATTATCTGTACAAACCTGTGCAATGTTGCCTTGTTTTTGTTGTTACTCAAATTTCCGGAATAGACGCATTTACCCATCGTTATACTGTAATAAAACGGAGTATAATCAAAATGACATAAATGGTAAGCTACTTGTAGCTTTCTAATATTAAATCTTAATGAAGTAACATACCTGATAAGTCGTACACGGCACAAAATCCAGAACAGACAATGAATATACGCTCGTCAAACGCACCAAAAAGCACCCGAACACGGCACGCTACAAAATAAAATGATGTCGATGGCGTCTAATAACTCGATTGGAAGCAGCGTTACCCACAGGGACGCAAACACGTGGCAAAGTATAGAGGATCACGGGGTGAAGAGGAGTACGGGGAATACATACATACACAGCACCGGGTGAACTTCAGGAGGCGCTGGTATCGATTCGGCCATAGATTTATAGAAGTAAGGACTTTCAATTCGGGACATGGAAAAATCCGCATACCGTATCCAGTGTATATTGTCACGTTAACCCTTTACTCCCGAACGGGAAGGCTCGTAGAAAGGGGTCAACTCCGGGCCTTGCAGGCACTGAGACCAGGCCGCGTGCAGGCCGAGTACGCGCGGTCCGCCCGGGACTAGACGAGGCTCGAAGATTCGACGGATTCTTCGCGGAACACGTAATGTTCGGGCGCCAGGCACCGCAAGGATGCCACACGAAACTCGATACGCTACGCAAGCTCGGGGAAGCCGAGCTCGAAAGTCGAATCTTCGAGAACCACTGAACGAAACGACGACGCGACGGGGCCAGCTGGTTCGAACACGGGATGACGAGGAACAGCCCTCTCGGCAGGACGGATCTCACAGGGAATTGATTGATCGACAACGTTATTGTCTCGAGCCGTTTATTGCAGCAGTCAATTGTACAAAAGTCCGCGGCCACGTGGCCGCAACCCGAGAGCCCGCGCTCTTCATACAGGCAGCGATTCGATGTTCGGTCACAGCGCGGTTGTCCTACAGTTCTCGCTCGCAACCATACCGCTGGAATTTATCGCTGTTCCGTCGCTACGCGACTTCGGAAATGCGGGACGCAGATGATCGGCGAACTGCGCGACGGCCGCGAAGTCCCCCGCACGGAATCTGCTACGACGCGTACGCTAACGATTACGCGTTCGAACGTCGACGAGAACGATTACGATGTTCGGCGAGAAACGCAGGATTCGAGATTTGCGCGAAGCTACCGCAAAGATTGTTCTCCCGAAACGCGACTCCTCCGAGGACACTCCTACGCACGCAATTCGTAGAGGAAAACTCTCTCGAAATTACCCGAACACTCAAAGCACTCCCGACACGAGTACGAGCGAATTATCGAGGACCTACGGGAACTTGTCCTAGACGCCACGAGACCCTCTGAACGGCACTTTCGACTCACCCCGACGGTACTTTGGCGACGTAACGCGATCGGAGATGTAAACGCGTGCAGCGATAACGGGAGCCAGCGCGACAGTGATCCATCGATTTTCGGCCGTCTAGCGAATCGAACCTAGTTCCCCCCACTCGACCATTTCTCCGAATTTCCCTATGGCGCATTTCTATCGCACGAACTCTCGGCATCAGTAGCGTCCTAGGGGCCCCGGACTATCACGTAATTATCAAGGAGCCTGCCGCTCTCTTGTTCGGCGGAGGCGCTTCCTCCCTTGATTACGAGAGCACCGTCCCCGAGTAGCTCTCTTTTACGGGGCGAGGCGGCGTCGGGATACTGAATGCGTCACATTGGACGCGATGTTCGGTGGAGCTTTTGTCCCTGCGACGCCTCCGGTTGGTTCGCCGGGTGTGCTCGTACCAAGCTCTCATCTCGAAACGTTGGCCATTTGGTTTTCGTCGGGCGCTTCCCGAGCTGCGGGATGCTGTTCCGCTCCCGTGAAAATTCGGATGGTCGGTGGTTCCTTCGGCGCGTCCCATATACGGCCCTGAAACTTGCCGTTCTCGGCACGCGCGACAGATGTCATTAGACAGTTCTCGATAAAGTCGGAGTCTCTCAGAGGAGCGCTCTCGAATCCTGTGTTTACGGTGTCGTGTCCCGTTAGACGGCGGTCCGGTCCTATATCGCGCTCAACCCGTCTTCGGAAAATAACGAAGAAGGGACGTCGCAGACTTGCAACGTCACAATATATATCAGTGGCCACGCTCAACTCTCGGCTTTCCTATACACATACTATACCTATGCCGTGTCTATAAGTATATATCGTCTAAGGACGTAGATCACGGTGCCCGTGCCGTAGACAGTGTTCCGATATGGGGCATCTTTTCTCGTGTGATGGATGGCTGCTGGTGGCGCTTTCAGCCTCAGTAAAGTAAGATTTTTGATAAAATGGGGTACCTTGAGCACCCTGCAGAATTTTAAATACTTGGTATGATTTGAGTCTCAAAAATGAATGTATAATATGTGTATTTCTGTATATTTTGTAACTCGTAAGACATGTCCTGGAGTCTTTTTGTCTGGAACACGTTGTTTCAGTACATTTCTGCAAATATAACTGCCTTAGGGCTCTGCTAACTCATCATCCTAATATAGATACGTTACTGTTTTGGCCGCGCATACGCGAGAAAAGATGCCCCATATCGGAACACTGGCCGTAGACTGGTCTGGTCATCAGAGAGGGGGTACCTGTATTCCCCTCGATCTTCTCGATCTGGCGTCACTGTTTGGTTGCAATCTGGTCACACTGGCGGTTGGCTCGCGGAACAGATGTTGCTGCTTCTCCTCTTCGCCTGGTCGGCAAGTCAGTCTCCACCACGGCCATTCCGACTCTTCCCTTAGCCTTAGCGTTAGCCTTAGCACGAGCTCCCCCACGGTGCTGCAGCGGCAGGTTACTCACCACTACTACGTAAACATGTACAATGTACACGCACATAAGACCCTTGCCCGAAGCTGACATCACATATAATAATTCATGCAAATTAATATTTATATACTTACTTAATTTTTTATTTATTCCTAGCGCATCACATCATTGACCAGTGCATCAATGTCCACAGTAATCTTTGATGTTGCCACTCTCATCAAAGAAGACAATGACCGACTTGACAAGCTGGAGCGATATTTAGATATCTAGCCTCGCATTTGTATGTCGTTCCAAACATCGAGCATATTCTGAGGCCGAAATCTATTAATTTCGGATATTTCTCCAAAGAAAGTAGTTTAAAAAATTCTTGGCCATGCTCTCTTCTGCTCATTGCAAATGGATCTGCTTGCAAATTACACAATTCCAGACGGTATTCTGGTTTCTGGTCCCTGATTTGACATCCTTGCGGATTATTAAACAATTGAAGATCCTGATCCAATGTATTGAAATCTTGAAATCTTGATTTGAATTCATTTGATATTTTTTCTAAAAATGGCACTATATTGTCGAAATTTGCAGTTCCGTATTCATCAGCATTCTGCTTGCATGCTGGAAAATTGTGCAGCTCGGACGATTTAATTTCTGATATGAATAAATCGATTTGGTTTCTAAATCCATAAATATTGCATATCAAATCAGAAATTGTTTGATTCTGCGTTTGCAATCTAGTGTTTAAGCAATTTAGATGCTTTGTTAAATCAGTAATAAATGCTAAATTGCATAAAAATTCAATATCATCCAATTTTTTTATGATATCTTCTTCTAATTTCGTATTTATTTGGAGAAATTTCAAAATCTCCTTCGTCAAAGCAAAGAATCTCTTTAAAGTTTTTCCCGCGCTGAGCCAGCGGACTTCGCAAAACAATGGGAGGTTATTGTAGATAGCATCAACGCTTTCGAGAAACAATCTAAATTTTCTGTGGGATAAAGATTTATTTCCACCCCTAATCGTGTTTACAATTTTGGTCACAATCTTAATACAGTGGGACCCACACTGATAATTTTTCCACATAATACCTCTTGGTGAATTATGCAATGGAACGTAGGGCAATTGATTCCATGCTTCCGTAATAGGCCTCTCAACCCTTTTCCTGCCCTACCATTGCCTTTGCGCCGTCTGTAACAATTGCGGTGCATTTCGAAAATCCTCCATGCTCTTCTACCGTCTTGTAGAATGCTGCAAATATATCTTTCCCTTGTGTCGTTTCAAGCAGCGACACTACTTCTAGCAGCTCTTACGTAATTTAGAATTTATCGTCTATCGACCGCACAAAAATACACAATTGACTTATGTCGGCGACATCAGTGCTCTCGTCTAAGCACAAGGAAAAATATTTGCAATCACTTATCATTGCTTTTAATTTTTCCGAAATATGTACCTACGTTTATCCGCTCAATACACGAGGTAATTGTACGGCGCGATAATGGCACCGCTTCATATTTCATGGCAGCTGCTTCATCGCCAAATGCCTTTGCCATTTCAATGGCACATCTTCTAACAAATTCACCATCTGTGTAACTTTTTTTGCTACGCGCAATTTCTAAAGCGATTGCAAACGATGCTGCGACAGATTGCTGTTGGTCCGTTTGTATTCCTTTTTCCACATATCCTCGTCGCTCTTTCATTTTTTCAACAGATCTGCTCGGTACGATGCAGGAAATGTCTTGTAAAATTCCGCATGGTGCGTATCATAATGTCTGGAAAGGTTGCTTCGCTTCATAGATAAACTCTTGTTGCATATTAAGCATCGGGGTTGACCGTTCCAATCAACAACAAAGAATTCTTTCTCCCAGCTTTCTTGAAATGAAGGCACCTCTCCATCTGCATTAAGATTTCTGCTTCCACTGGCCATGGTGCGTATCAACACAACAAAAATATGAACAATAACACCACAACAATAAAAAAATTATGAATAACAACACAACAACAATAACAAAAAATGAGATATGGTAACTGTGTAGCCGTATGACGTGTGAGCGAGTGTGAGTGAGAGCGAGCAGAGCGGGAATCGCGGCAAGTGTCGCGTAATAATTATTAGCGACACCTACCGGGTTGTGTGCGCATCGAATCGGCAATTATACGAGAGATTAGAAAGAACCGTTGAAATGTATGGACGTGTATGGACAATAAAGTTGTTAAGAGCACCACAGATATCAGAAGTGGGATCGCTACGTTTCACATAATCGAGTGTAGTCGATCGCGATATTAATATTTAATCGATATTAGCGATTCGTGTGAGAACGTGGAGAAAATGGACGGAGCAGTCGTAATAAGAAGTGCGCGAAACTTTGGAGCACGTGGCACGTGTCGCGTATTACGTTGTTAACGTGTCGATTCCCTTGTCGGACTAAAATCGCGTCCAGTAGGGGCGAATACGCAATTTTATCCTTCGAAATGGCGACAAACGGGGAGTTTTACGAAGACGAGAGGAGTAGGCATTTTTGAGACACGATGAGTGTGCTGCCGGCGTTTGATCCTGTCACAAATGAGTTAACCATCGAGGAATGGATTGAGAAAATGGAAGAATACGGAGACCTGTACAACTGGGACGAGGTAGCGATATGACACTATGCCCTTGCTAAATCAAAGGGTGTAGCACGGAAATGGCGAGACAGTCTACCACGTGTTCAGCGGACATGGGCACAATGGAAAGTACTATTAAAAGACAGTTTCCCATCAGACGAGAGTGAGGTGAGTCTTAGATTGGATGCTCAAAATTATAAAAAGAAACCAAGTCAAGATATAGCCGAGTACTTTTATAAAAAACTTGCAAAGTGTAATCGTGCGCGAATGGGCGACCGCGAAGCGATCGAGTGGATCACCGACGGGCTTAATAATCCCCGTTTTCGAGATTATTTAGGACCTTTGAGCCGGTACAAGAAACCACCCAGTGAGCTTCTCGCAGACTTGCGAAGCGCGAATCTGTATTGGAAGGATGCAGCAAAGGCGGAAGAGAGACGAAGCAATTCAGGGCCTCGTGACGATAACCAGGCGAGATGCTTCGCCTGTAAACAACAAGGTCACACCGTGCGTACCTGTCCGAAAGCAACACATAGTATAACATGCTTTAAATGTGGAAAGTCAGGCCATTATTCGCGGTCGTGCACAGAAGACATTCGCCAAAACATAACAATCCGTAGCGGTCAACGGGATAAGCCCGCGAGAGTTCTGTATATAGAAGGCGATACTCATCAAAAGTATTTCAAAAACGCAATTATTAGTGGTCGACGTGTGAAATGCTATGTTGACCTTGGCAGCAGCGTAACGGCTTTAAGCCAAGATATCGCACACGAGCTAGGCATAACATACCATGAAACGACCCTTAACAGTTTCGTAGGATATGGAGAAGGTCGAGTATAGCCGTTGGGCGTGTTTACAGCAAGTATAAGTATTGATGGTGTAGAGATTAAATCAGAAATACACATCGTTCCAAGCAAGAGCCAAGCGGTACCCCTGTTGGTGGGCCACCCGTACACAGAGCACCCTGACTCCATCATCCTAAGTAGAGCTGGCGAGTTACAAATATCGAAGACTGATGACAACCCGTTGCAGACCGTTCCGTGCAGTGTTATTAAGACGACATTGCGAGCAGGCGGTACGTATGTCATCCCAGACAATTATCTGGGACATATAATTGTAGCAGGAGGCCTGCCTGACCAAGGACTATGTGTGGAGGGAGGCCTCCGAGAAAAGGGCCCAGTCATACCAAGGTGCATCGTCTCCATGGACGAACAGGGAGAGACCATTCTGCCAGTGCTGAACATTACCGGTGAGGAGCTGACAGTCAAGGAGGGAGACGTAGTATCCAGAGGAGAAGTGTACGGGGAACGAACGTGCGAACGAGAAATCAACGACGAACCAGTGACGTCAGACCAGGTGGACACCGATTTAGTCGGCGAAGAAGCGGACAACGTTCTTGCGGTACTAGACGACAATCGCGATATAATAGCGAATAATAGATATCAAATCGGGAAAACGGATAGGGCAACCATGCGTATAGAACTCACTTCAGAAAAACCATTAGTTTATCGACCCTATCGATTATCGTATCACGAGCGGCAACAACTCCGAGATATGACAAATGATTTGAAAGACGCGGACATTATAGAGGATAGCGCTTCGCCATACGCGATTCCGGTATTGTTAGTGCGAAAGAGAAACGGCGAAGTACGAATGTGCATTGACTACCGCGGTATAAATAATTTAACGGTAAAGGACAGATCCTCTACCGCGAATAGACGATCAGTTAGATAGGCTACGGGGACAAAAGCATTATACCAGCCTTGATCTCTTTAGCGGCTATTATCATGTAGTGGTAGATCCAAAATCGCGAGACAAGACAGCCTTTGTTACGCCGGATGGCCAATATCAATTTAAAAGAATGCCTTTTGGGCTATGCAATGCACCTTCGGTCTTCCAACGAATGATAAATACGGTACTAGGCTCATGAAAGTACGATATAGCGTTAGCATATTTAGACGATGTTATAATCCCCAGTATGACGGGAGAAGAGGGTCTAGCGCGTCTAACTACGATGTTCAAAGTCTTTAGGGAAGCCGGATTGACAATTAATTTACGTAAATGTCATTTATTCAAGTCACAAATTGAATATTTAGGCTTCGAAGTATCAGCGCTAGGGATACAACCGAGCGAACGAAAGATAGAGTGCATTAAGTCATTTCCAGCGCCGAAACAACTCGCGACGTGAGGAGCTTCGTGGGACTGGCTAGCTATTTCCGACGATTCGTCAAAGGCTTTGCTCTTATAGCAAAACCTCTGACGGATCTCTTAAAGAAAAACGAAAAATTTAATTGGGAGACAAATCAAAATAACGCATTTGAAACAATTAAAGGAATATTGATATCAAAACCAGTCCTTACAATATACGACCCCAGCGCGAAAACGGAAGTGCACACTGACGCATGTGCATCAGGCTTAGGTGCGGTGCTGTTACAACAGCAAAATGAAAAGGATTGGCATCCAATTTGTTTTTATAGTCGCAAAACTACGCCTGAAGAGGCAAAATATCATTCTTTTGAACTAGAAGCCCTTGCTATTCTTTGCGCTTTAGAGCGATTTCGCGTGTACTTGATAGTGATTCATTTTGTTATCAAAACAGATTGCAACAGCCTAAAAATGTTAGATAGCAAAAGGGATCTAAACCCTCGCATCGGTAGATGGTTCGTCAAATTATCGGAATTTGACTACTCAATCGAATACCATACTGCCAAACAAAATGACGTAGCGGACGTGTTAAGTCGAAATCCGGTAGAGGAAGCACAGGAAACGGTTGTCACAGGACTTCCAGTTCTAGGTATAAAAATAAATACCGATTGGATAGCGGCGATGCAACGAGCAGACGCGGAAATTTTGGCATTGCGTGATCGTTTAGAAGCAGGCGAGCAAGACGCCCATGATAAATTTACTATGTACAATGTGCGAGTGTACAAAAAAACAAAAGGGCGTTGGCGATTGTACGTACCGACCGAACTACGACACGAGGTAGTAGCAGAAGCGCAGAACCGAGGTACGGCGTTTACCGCTCACATGTTTGAAACATTTTGTAAGAAACACGAGATCCAACACGTAAAAATTGCTACGGGTACGCCGCGCGCCAATGGACAGATTGAACGATTGAATAGTGTTATACTCAATTGTCTTTCCACGACCACGGAAAATTTATTCGGTGAAGACTGGGATAGGCATGTACACGAAGTCCAGTGGGCACTGAACAACAGCCAACACAGAGTAACGCGTAGAACTCCATACGATATCATTTTTAATTATAAAGTTACCGGATGGCACGAAAGTCCATTGACTCGCGAAATCCGTGAACTCAACGAAGAGTTAGGAACGCAGGAAGAAGGAGCGTACGTTGCAACACTGTTAGAAAAAAATAAAGAAGCGCTCGCTAAGCAATTTAATAAGACACGAACCAAAGCTAGACAATACAAAATAGGCGATATAGTTTTATTGACAAGCGAACCACCCGCGACGGGTGAAAGCCGTAAATTAACACCGAAAGATCGCGGTCCGTATGAGGTAGAACAGGTTCTTGAAAACGATCGCTATGTAATACGCGACATTGAGGGCGAACAGCAAAGTCAACGAGCTTACCGTGGAATTGTAGCAGTAGACAAACTGACACATATCAGTATGAGCGCAGAAGAATATAAAAATCGAACACAAACGCGCGCTGCAGTTGTAAAACCACGCGAAATAGAAGTAGATTAAATATAAGATAATCAGTAAATGTGTATATATATATATATATATATATATATATATATATATATATATATATATATATATGTACGGAACGAATTATTCTAAATGCATCGATGAGGGCGTCGAAAATGCAGGAATGGCCGAACTATGGTAACTGTGTAGCCGTATGACGTGTGAGCGAGTGAGAGAGTGTGAGTGAGAGCGAGCCGAGCGGGAATCGTGCAAGTGTCGCGTAATAATTATTAGCGACACCTACCGGGTTGTGTGCGCATCGAATCGGCAATTGTACGAGAGATTAGAAAGAACCGTTGAAGTGTATGGACGTGTATGGACAATAAAGTTGTTAAGAGCACCACAGAGATAACACAATAACCAAAATTAACGAAAACAACAAAAAACAGCGATGAAGAGACGGTGTGTAGCGTACGATAGCAAGCGAACTACTATTCGCAGCTACAAACTTTTCTTCAAATTCTTTCGGCTCTGCGAATTTTTTACCCGAGTTCTCCTGTACCTGAATCATCCCTATCATAAAAATTGAAGGAATTGGTCAATGTCGCTAGTTTCAGCTTCGGGCAAGGGGCTTATGTGCGTGTACATGTTTACGTAGTAGTGGTGAGTAACCTGCCGCTGCAGCACCGTGGGGGAGCTCGTGCTAAGGCTAATATGGGCTTCGTCGTCGGGTTGAATCACAGGTTATGGGTCTCGATTCCACCCTGGTCCATATGCAACACGTGAAGCGCCCACGTACTTCACGTGTGGTCCAATGAAAACACTCCGATAGTTAACGAATGTATACGTTTATTAACGAGGGTACAAGGGAGTTGTTGCTGCTGCAACAATCCCACTAAACACACTAGGCAGATAGCCAAAATACAAAAATCAGTACTAGACGGTACGTGAACTCGTGGAACGGACCACGTCGGAATGGAACACGTCTGTTCCCTACGAAAGACCAATGGAGAAGAAGGATCGGCGACACGTCGTCGACCGATTCTTCTCTCTAGCCATTTGTGCGCAGGCGCGGCGATTCCCACTACGCCGGTGACGCGGAGTGGTAAAGCCGACCCCACACTAAGGCCACGGTGTATTATAGAGGTGCTACGACTAAACACCTCCGTAAGGTTGAAGTTTTGTAATAGATCGAGCTTAGTTCTCTGGTCGCCGCCAGATGGAACGCTAGGCACCTTCACTTTTTTCATGACTTCATGTACGCTGAGGATGAGATTGTGTGTAGCAGCGTGTCCTTAGAGTTTCAAATGCAGACTGACCAGTTTGCATCCAAACGGATGCACGGTAGTCCCCTACTTACCCCTTCCACTAGCCTATTCCAGCAATGCGCACACTCCAACGTCATCAGAAAGGGGGTACACATTTTTGCGTGACTCCCCTCATCTGGGCACACTGTTCGAATGCTTTTTGGGCGGCCTGGTCCCAGAGAAATGGAGTTCCCTTTTTTATTAATCGAGTCACGGGTTTCGCGAGTTCCGCGAAATCTTTTATAAATCTGCGGTAGTACCCAATTAATCCCAAAAACGATTTAATTGTTTTCCTATCTGAGGGGATGCAGAATGATCTAACAGCTTTAACCTTTGCGGGATCTGGTCTTATTCATTCGTTGGTAATGAGGTGCCCTAAATAAGCAATTTCTTTACGAAGAAATATGCACACTTCTCCGGCTGGAGTGCCAACCCGGCGTTTTGTAATCGAGCTACTAAGGTGTTTAATTTTTTGGAATGTTCCTCTAACGAACTAGCATAAATAACAATATCGTCCATGCATACGAATAATTCGATGCCTTGTAAGCCAACGAGGATACGATCCATGAGTCTTTGGAAGGTGGCTGGTACGTTACAAAGTCCGAAGGGCATTCTGTTAAATTCGTAGTGTCCAAAAGTGGTAGAAAATGCGGTTTTCGCTTTAGAAGAGGGGTCCATGGGTACCTGATGAAACCCCGAAGCTAGATCAAGTGTACTAAAATATTTAACCCCTTTAGACCAATTAGGTCTGTAATATTAGGTAGAGGGTATGCGTCGCTAATTGTTTTTTCGTTAAGCCTTTTATAATCAATGACCATTCGCCACCGGGGTTTTCCCGACGGATCCGGCTTTTTTGGTACAATCCAAACGGCGAATTGTACGGGGAATCTGAGGGTTCGATGATTTTATCGTCCAGGAGATCTTGGACTTGGTTTTGGATTTCTTCCCTATGAATTTGTGGATATCGGTATTGTTTAGTGTTGAGCGGACTTTTATCAGTGGTAATTATGCTGTGTTTCACGGTGGTGGTAGACTCTAATTTATCTCCGGTCAAATGGAATTGAAATGCATATGTGGAAATACTCGACAAGATGCTAATCCTCTCTTCCTCATTTAAATCGTTCAATTTAAGAAGGTTAACGAGTTTTGCAAGTCTCTCAGCAGAAGAACGTTGGCCGTTTGTACCTGGATTACCGGTCCGAGCTGAACGAGTTAATGAGGGTTGGGTTACAAAACCTTCCAATTCGGCCGGGGGTATAGTAATATTTACCTGATCGTAAGTACTATTAATGGCGAACAGTTATACCTGACCCTGGTCCTGCGAGACAATTGCCTCCCCAATATAAACTCCCGGCTCGCAGTTTATTTTTCTAACATAGCCCTCTTTTAGATCTCGCGTTCTAGTGGCAATTTTTATTAATGTCTTGGTTCGCGGCGGTAAGTCGAACGAAGGGTGATTGCAAAACGGGATTTCCTTATTTCCTAAGATTATTGAGCATGGCAATTTTTCTCGAAAAGCTAGAAGAGCTTGTTGCTTAGTGAGGAATGCCATTCCAATAATTCCGGCCTGTTCAATGGGAAAACCATGGTCAACTACTTGAAATTTTATTTCAACGTCTAACATGTTGAGGGTGATTTCATCATATGTTCGGTGAGTTCCCTTTCCAATGCCAGTCAAATGGTAAACGATGCTAGTATCAACGTCTAGAGCGTCTATAGAGATCGCGTTTTCTTTGAGTAGATTCAATTGCGAACCGGTGTCAATGAGAAAATACCCCTGACTATTGTAGAAAAGATGGTGGTCTAAGATTATGACGTGGAGTTGTGTTGCTCGGTCCCAACTGAGAGTGTAGCTAGTAGTAGTAGTAGTAGTAGTAAGCGATCTGGCCGGGGAGGAGTGATCGGCACTCCCCACTTCCTGAACACACACCTGCTGTTTACGCTGGTATCATAATTGGCGGTTCCGGCCCTCGGCCCGCTATGGGTTGCAAATAACCACTGCGTTCGATCTCCAGACCCTGCTTTTTATAGCCCGGGCATCTTTCAGGGTGGTCGATCTACTAGTCAGGGATGGTCGTCATTGATGAAAAGGCCATTCTACCTAGTATTTGAGAGTTTTTGAGCCTTTCCGTATTCGCAGTATGCTTCTTTTAGTATTCTTGGTTTTAAGTTGTCCAATCCGGGGGCCTTATTCGGCCCGAAGGATGCAAATGCCCATTTCACCTTCTGGGGGCTTGCAATCTGATTTGCCAATCTCCAGTTCGGTTGGGACCGTTCCTCATTATCGTTGTCCTCTTCCCGGGTCTTGGTAAACCCTGGGAAGTAGGTTGTCATTAACTGTTCCACGATTTCTTCGTTTTTGTGAACCACATCGTTTCCTTTTTTTATGGCCCCTAGATTTGTGTTTCCACATTTCAGTAGGACTTCCGTGATTCTTGCTGCTACTGAGGTTTTTTCTATCGATCTTGTAAATTTCTTCCAGCTGCCTGTTCTGCTTGTCATAATTTCTTTTCTTAGTTTCCCTCTTTCCATTTGATATATTTCCCATCTTTTTGTTTTTGTTCTGGGGTTTGCTCCCTTCCATCTGTTTTTACATTCCTTGACTGTTTTTTGTCTTTTCTCCAGTTTTTTGTTCCACCATTTGATTATTTTGTTTCCAGTTTGTCCCGTGACTTCCGTTGCCTCTTCCCAGTTTCCCATTATGGTTGCGGTTATTTCTTCCGCGTATGCGTCTATTTCCGTCGGGTTTCCGTATATTCCTTTGATCGTTTTTATTGTTTTTCCGTTTAGTTCATTAAATTTCCCCCAGTCTGTGTTTCTGATTTCTCTTTTTTCCTCGTGTGCTGTTTGACTATTCCAATCGATCCTGTATTCGATGTATTTGTGGTCTGAAAGGCTTTCGTCTTCCAGCACTTGCCATTTGTAGAATTTGGTTTGTATTGTTTCCGAACATATGGTTATGTCCAGTACCTCTTTCCTGTTTTTTGTGACAAATGTCGGTTTGTTTCCATAGTTTAGAACGTGCAGGCCTTCTCCTATTATGAAGTCTAGTAGTGCCTTTCCTCTTGGGTTGGTGTCCGTACTTCCCCAGTATTTATTCCTTGCATTCACATCTGCTCCGATGATTATCGGTATGTCATTCCGTTTTGCCCATTCTATCGTTTCGATGCATCGTTCCCCTGGAATTTCTTTTCCCATATGTGGGAGATACAGCGAGATTACTAGTATCTCTTTTCCTTTTCCTGTCTGGATTGACGCTGTTGTTATGTTATCGTCTGTAAATTGTGATAACAACGTTCCTGTTAGATTTCTCCTTATTATAATGCATGTTCTCGTGCTGATGCTTACTGTATTCGATACTATTGTGCCTGTTTGGCCCATTCCTCTTATCCCATCGTGGGTGATCGAAGCTGTTCATCGACATAATACGGCTGTGAAATTTGGAACGATTCCGGATTAATTTGGGATGAACGAGCGTTGGCGCACTGAGCGTAGAAAAGATTGAGTGCAACACGATAATATTGGTGGATGGAGCAGATGCTACATATGACATCAAAGTTCCATGTTGTGGTCATCTTCATGTATTCGATTGCAGTTGCAACGCCTATTCCTCGGGTGGCTACAGGAATCGGTCTAGCCCGTTGAACTATCGGTAGATGAATTGACTCTAACGTTTTGGAAACTTCTTCCATTTCATCGTCTAAAGTGAATCCCCACTTGGCAGATTCTCGTTGACGTGCCTCATCGTTCTGTTTTCGGCCCAACTTTCGTCTAAATTGCTCAGATGATCGGATCTTGGCTCCTTTTCCTCGTTGTATTTTTGGTTTAGCTTTGGTTGATCCTATTGGGTCAGGTTGTGCAGTAGCAGTTGTGGTTGAAGTTGCAGCTTCCATTCTGTAACAAAAAGAAAATATTCTCTTTCTGCTGACTTTGCACGTCTCGGTTCCTGTATTAGAGCTATATCATATTCTTTTTCCACAAAGTTTTTCGCCAGTAGGGCTGCTGCCCCTGCCGTATGGTGTAGGTGGACTTGAATTATTTTCATTCCTTTCCCTCCCTTTTTTTTTCTTTTTTCCTTCCGCTTCTAGCAGTTTACCCTTGTTCCTTGTTCGTTTTGGGTTCTTCCGTTTTGAATTTTCCGTTTAGATTTTTTTTCCCTCCTCTTTTTCCTTCCTCAGGTGGTTGTTGGCGCTTGTCCGTTGACGGGATCTGTTAGGAAAAGTTTGGCTGGTTTGCAGACAGTGGTCCTATGAAGTGACAAATTTTTTTTTTTTTTTAATTGTCATTTCTCTTATTTACAGATAACTTGTAAACTTTGTATATGCATTGTGCTTAGTACTATCGAATGTAAAATAAAACTCTTATTTGCGGAGAGAATAATTTGGTTTATTCATTCTGACAATCTCGATCTCTAATACAAAGATATTATATGTATGTATGTAAAGAAAATATATTCTCTTTAAAGGCGCGCTTAGTATGCTCCGCGCGCGTTTCCATGGCAACTACTGGATGTTTTATCGAGTATTAGACAAATCGCCCTCAAAGGTGCGGTGATATAAAGTTATGTGCATTGTAAATGGTAGCATCAATTGTGATATGGGCTCCCATTTACAGGGAAAATAGTTTGGTTTATTCATTCTGACAGTCTTCATCTCTAATACACGGATATTATACACACTTATATATACACATACACATACATGGACATACATACGTATACACACATACACATTCATACACACATCCACACATATGTGTGTGACTAGAACGTATTAAAAAACTTGTCTTCTAAAACTCAGGATATGACTGTATCCAGGTTCAGTCATTCCTGCTCGAATGTACGATATTTGAGATTTTCTAGATATATTCATTTCTATCAATTTATCTTCGATAACATTATTCGGTATTGTTGGACAAACATTGGACAGTATTATACGTTTAGCAGGAGAGACAAGCGGTCGTATTTCAAGAATGTGACCGTTAATGTTTACATTTTTGTGCGTACTGAGGAGAGTGTCAACGATAGTTTGGCTGCTCAGATATAGACATACTCTGCCGTGAGAAATTCTGGATCTGAATCGTATAATGGTTGGACCGACTAATTTTCCAATGGCCATGGTGTATTCTTTAATCATGATACCTTCTATTGAATCGACTACAATGGCATGATCCTTTTTCGGAACAAAAACATTTTGGGTTGCTTGAGCATATGAAACTTTTGATGTGGACATTGTTGTAGACATTGTTGGTTTGGCCTCAGTGAAGTTTACAAAACGTTGAGAATGAGCATCTCCAATATTGGAGGCACTCATTTATGTTGATATTCCTTCCACGAAAAGAACTTCCGAACACAGAGAAACTGTGTTCGGAGGAAAGAAGAACACAGAAAGCACAGAAACTTATTTCACAGTGATAGGTTAACTATATAATCGAATAGTAAACTCGCTGGCACGAGCGTAAACAAGTACGTCCTACCGCTGTGACGACTCAAGCGAGACTCCCGACTAGAACGTATTCTCTTTAAAGGCGCGCCTAGTATGCTCCGCGCGCGTTTTCATAACAGCTGCTAGATGTTTTATCGCGTATTAAACCGATCGACATCCAGGATACGGGTGATTCTACTTCCTATACTTCTTTTTCCTGTTGATGGTAACTTTAATGGCTCCCCCCATAATAGCCAGTTTTCCTCCTTCGTTCCTTATTTTTTGCATTTCTTTCATGCTTATTATCAGTTCAAACTCTTTTCCTCTTTCCCCTGTTTCTCTTTCCTTTATTAGTTCCCACTTTTGTGGTTGTAGTTGTTCGTGATCCCTTTCCAAGGGTCCAATGATGGTTTTAAATTTTAGGCTCCTGTTGCTCACGTAAGCGATGGTCTTGATGTATTTGTTTAGCTTCGACTTTTCTGTTGTAATGTAGTTCTTTTCCTTTAGTGCTTCGTATTTTAGTCCTTCCTCTAGATTTTTTATGTCCGTACCATCCCCCACTGTGGCCAGTATTCCTCCCTCCTTTGGTCCCCATCAGGTTACCTCTATCTTCTTGTTTTGTTCCAGTGCATAGTCCGCCAGGGTGGCGAAGATTATCGTCGCTTCTTCTCTGCTTATGTCCTTCCCCTTGTTGGGGTAACCAGCCTTAACGATAGCGGGGGTCCTGCCTTCCGCTTTCTCTTTTTCCGCCCTGTGCTGGCTGTTTTCCCCTCGTCCTTCCTTGGTTCCTTCTCCTTCGAGGGGATTAGCTCCACCTCTTCTTCCAGCCTTATTCCCATGAATTCCATTTTATATACGTATTCATACACTCATATATGTATATATAACCCTCCGTACATGTATATGTATGTATATATATATGTATATATAGATTTTTTAAATATATATATATATTTTTTTCCTTTTATTTTTTCCTGTTGAAGGTAATTTTAATGGCTCCCCCCATAATAGCCAGTTTTCCTCCTTCGTTCCTTATTTTTTGCATTTCTTTCATGCTCATTATCAGTTCAAACTCTTTTCCTCTTTCCCCTGTTTCTCTTTCCTTTATTAGTTCCCACTTTTGTGGTTGTAGTTGTTCGTGGTCCCTTTCTAAGGGTCCAATGATGGTTTTAAATTTTAGGCTCCTGTTGCTCACGTAAGCGATAGTGTTGATGTATTTGTTTAGCTTCGACTTTTCTGTTGTAATGTAGTTCTTTTCCTTTAGTGCTTCGTATTTTAGTCCTTCCTCTAGATTTTTTATGTCCGTACCATCCCCCACTGTGGCCAGTATTCCTCCCTCCTTTGGTCCCCATCTGGTTACCTCTATCTTCTTGTTTTGTTCCAGTGCATAGTCCGCCAGGGTGGCGAAGATTATCGTCGCTTCTTCTCTGCTTATGTCCTTCCCCTTGTTGGGGTAACCAGCCTTAACGATAGCGGGGGTCCTGCCTTCCGCTTTCTCTTTTTCCGCCCTGTGCTGGCTGTTTTCCCCTCGTCCTTCCTTGGTTCCTTCTCCTTCGAGGGGATTAGCTCCACCTCTTCTTCCAGCCTTATTCCCATGAATTCCATTTTATATACGTATTCATACACTCATATATGTATATATAACCCTCCGTACATGTATATGTATGTATATATATGTATATATAGATTTTTTAAATATATATATATATTTTTTTTTCCTTTTATTTTTTCCTGTTGAAGGTAATTTTAATGGCTCCCCCCATAATAGCCAGTTTTCCTCCTTCGTTCCTTATTTTTTGCATTTCTTTCATGCTTATTATCAGTTCAAACTCTTTTCCTCTTTCCCCTGTTTCTCTTTCCTTTATTAGTTCCCACTTTTGTGGTTGTAGTTGTTCGTGGTCCCTTTCCAAGGGTCCAATGATGGTTTTAAATTTTAGGCTCCTGTTGCTCACGTAAGCGATGGTCTTGATGTATTTGTTTAGCTTCGACTTTTCTGTTGTAATGTAGTTCTTTTCCTTTAGTGCTTCGTATTTTAGTCCTTCCTCTAGATTTTTTATGTCCGTACCATCCCCCACTGTGGCCAGTATTCCTCCCTCCTTTGGTCCCCATCTGGTTACCTCTATCTTCTTGTTTTGTTCCAGTGCATAGTCCGCCAGGGTGGCGAAGATTATCGTCGCTTCTTCTCTGCTTATGTCCTTCCCCTTGTTGGGGTAACCAGCCTTCACGATAGCGAGGGTCCTGCCTTTCGCTTTCTCTTTTTCCGCCCTGTGCTGGCTGTTTTCCCCTCGTCCTTCCTTGGTTCCTTCTCCTTCGAGGGGATTAGCTCCACCTCTTCTTCCAGCCTTATTCCCATGATTTCCATTTTATCTTTCTTGATTATCGCCGACGATTCCCGGTGTAGGTTGATTTGCCTCACGTCTGATTGCGCTGTGTGTACTGCGTTCGTGTGTACCGAGTTCGTTCGCACTGAGTTCGTGTAGACTCTAGTTTTACTTATTTCACAAACTCATTCGCGAGAATGCAGTATGTTTTTATGCTTCCGGTGACAGAAATCTCTGTTCGCGATCGGCTCGACTGTAACTATTGTAACGATCACTACCGTGACTGAGCGCGACTTTTGCTGTGTAAGAGAATGAAATAAACCTGATGACTTTCCTCAGCTAGTGAGATCTAAAGACTGCCTAGCCCCGCCTAGCTGATCTAAAATTTCTACGATGTTTGGAAGGGGGTATGCGTCGCCTATAGTTTTTTCGTTCAGTTGCCGGAAGTCGATGACCATTCTCCAGCGTTTGTTGCCGGCCGCGTCTGGTTTTTTGGGAACTATCCATACGGGAGAGTTATAAGGAGAAGATGATGGTGTAATAATATCCTGGTCTAATAATTCTGATATTTGTCGGTGTATTTCTTCCCGATGAATTGGAGGAAATCGATATTGTTTGATATTTACGGGGCTACTATCCGTGGTGTTTATTTTGTGTGATGTTAAGTGGGTGTGTGGTAATTGGTCGTTTTTGCAGTGAAAAATGTCGTGGTGTCTTTGTACTAATTCTCTGACGTGTGTTTTTTCTTCTGTATTTAGATGACTTGAATCTATTAATTGAAATATTTCTAGGTAACGTTCGGAAGAGATTTCGACGGGAAGACATGGGATAGTGGGATTTTCTACCTCGTTTTTCGCGAGTATGGGATTTTGGGGGGATTTTTCCTCGTTCCTTGCGAGTATGGGTTTTTGGGGAAGGTCATTAATCTTCTCGATTTCTTCGAGGAGTAACCAGGGGATTTCCACGTCAAATTCTACCTCCGAAGTGTTAAAAATTTTTATGAAGGCACGTCTGTCATTATTCTTCATCACGCATTCTCCTGCGTATATTTTCGGCCCAATGTGCAGCCGAGGAAGGTAGCCTATTTTTGTTTGGGGGTTCTTTAGAAAAACCGGAACTGTTGTGATGCTTCGCGGGGATATTGTAATCTTTTGGGGATCGCAGAACCGAATCTTTGTAGAATTTACTATAATGCAGTGGTCTAGGTAGGATATAGTGGCGTACGCTTTTCTTAAGAATTCTGATCCCAATATCGCGGGATAAGGAATAGGGAAATTATTTGGCACCACGTGGAATTCGTGGGCTCGATCTAATATATAGATTTTTAAAGATCCTAACGTTTCAACGATTTCTGGCGTAATGCCACTTAACCTTAGGATGACCCCTTTATTTAGTGAAAGATTTTTTATCTGATTTTCTTTGATTAGGTTCGGTTCTGCTCCTGTGTCAATTAGGAATCTCGTTTTTCCGATTGGTGGAACCAAGTTTATTTCAACGACGGAGTTGAAGTCGCCTTTTATGTGGTAAGTCCGTCCTTCGCTTCTATTGTCAGTACTGGACGACCCAGTTGTCCGTCTCGTCGGTCGTCCGTCGGCGAGCGGTGTTCGTGGTTTCCCGGATTTAGTGTTTGTTTTTTCTTGTAACACTGTGAAGCAGTGTGTCCCGTCCTTCCGCAGTAGGTGCATGACGGAAGTTGGCTCGAAGTGTTATTTGTCTGATTTTGGGGGTTTCGAAAACATTGCGAAGCAGTGTGTCCGAACTTATTACAGTACGTGCAAGTTATTATCGGCGGAGGCCGATTTGAAGTGCTTTTATTTGTTTGGTTCTGAGGGTTTTGGAAACACTGGGAAGCAGTGTGTCCAATCTTACTGCAGTATGTGCAGGTAGTGGGTGGAAACGGTCCCTGATTACGTACGAAGTTTTTGGTAGGCGGATTGTTCCGCGGAAAAAAGGGAGGCGCAGAAGAGTTTAGTAATGGAGGCGGTTTCGTTCTAATCTCCTCCTGTTCCATTTCGTTCGAAACTATTATGGCTTGGTTGTATGCTTCTGTGAGCGTCTGGTATCCTTTAAGGTTTAGTAGGATTTTCATGGTTGATGGTAATCCACGGATGAAACAATCTAACGTGAATTTATTGATTTCGGGGTCGGGAGACCGACTCTCCTGACGCTCCGCATCTCGAACTGAAGTCTTTAGATCTTTTACTCTTTGTATTGTTACGTCCGAAATTCGGCGTAAAAAGAAATGATGTGAGTATTCTTAGAGTTTGTGGTTTTTCGTTCGCGATTCGCGGCAACGTGGAGGGAATATCGCGCCGCTTCGTTCCGCGAGAGAAATCTATATGAAAGTGACTGAAAGTGACGGCATGTTTCGGAGGTTAGAGACCGGATTTAGGAATTCTCGGCCGGCTAGACCAAGTCCGCCTGACCGTGAATGAGGAGGGAACCCGAACGGCTAGACCAAGTCCGCCTAATTCAGGGTTGGATCGCTGGCTCGAACGGCTAGACCAAGTCCGCCTAGTTCGAGAGATGGAAAACGTCGGGTCGGGTACGCGATTATCACTTTCACTCTCGCCACTGTATTTCACGACACGCACGTTCACGTCAACCTAACAACTGGTTTGTTTCTTCGTTAAAGCCCCCTCGCGAGTCGGAGAGAGGATTTAGGAAAAGGTTGCGTTCTCTCAGATAACGTGTACCAACTATAAATAATTTATAGCGTCTCGATTCGTTTCATCAATGAGAACTGTTCTGGTAGAAGCTCGGATCGTGGTACAGGTAGTTTGTCGACTGCGGAATGAATATTCCGCGGGAATTGAACGAATGTTCAATGACGATTAATTCTTGTTCGAATCCGTACGAAGTCTCGACTAGAACTGAACTTATGCAATCTCGATCGTAGCTGAGAGAATTGTATTAATGAACTGGACTGAACGGAATCTTGATTTGAACTGAACGGTGTCTCGATCGTAACTGCTCATTTCGATCGCTTCCCACCTAGATCTAGATCTTGGTGGGGGCTGTCGCGCGATGGATCCTTCGGGGGGAAACAATAGGATCGCACGCTTGAGTGAGCGGTTCTCAGAATTGTTATTCCCAAAATCGCTGGAGCTTGACGGATTTACATTCCGAAGCGATGACGTATTGATCGAAGACGTTTCTCAGAATTCATTGTTAATGTTAGATATTGGTATTGCAAAAGGAAGGAGGGAACCTGGTGACGGACGTCACAGTATATAGTCTATGATATGTTCCGCGGGTTTTTTGAAAATGTCCGCGAGTAGCCCTCGATAATAATACAATGATTTTTGTGGTAGTAGCTTAGACCGGAGAGCGTCTATGAGGTCGTCTATTTGTTTGAACTCTTCGTCTTCGATTATGCAGTATGCGCGCCCAAAAATTCGCGTCCTAACGGCTTTCACTAATTCTGGTTCTTGGGACGGTGAAAGTGCATCCCGAGCTCGTCGGCATGCTTGGAAAAATCTATCGGTCGATATGTTTGTCCCTGAGAAGTTCGGGATCTCCGAGAGGATATCCCGGAGTCGTAGTGAAAAAGATGGTGGTGGCTTTCCTACTACTTCGACTGGTGTGATTGACATCCCGATGAGTGATGTTTTCGTAAGTCGTGACTCTAATGATTTGATTTGAAGTTCTAGAGTACCCACGGTACTTTCTAAATTCTCTCTCTCCTTTACCTGGTTTTTTAATGTTTCAATTGTTTTTTCAAGATCTTCGTTTCTCCCGATTTGTTCCTTTAAAGCATAAATGGTAATTTCTAATTCTTCTTTCTCTCCTACTTGTTTTCTTAGTGCATTGATCGTGTTTTCCATATCTCCGACTTTCCCTACTTGTTCTTTTAAGGCGTGAATAGTAATTTCTAATTCTCTCTTTTCTTCTATTTGTTTCCCGACCTTTAGTTCTAATTCTTGTATTCTCTCTGTTTCCTCTGACCGGAGGTGTGCTTTTTCGTTTTCTAGAAAATCGTCAAAGTTTTTTCGTGCTTCGTTAATTGATTCTTCTTGTTCTCTAATCCTAATTTCCCTATCTTTTAGTTGATTTGACAAAATCTCTAACTCGGCTTCACTATATGAGTGTGCCATTTTGAAAAACTGAGTTTAAAAAATTTTACTGGGAAAGACTGGTTCCTCTCGTCTCTGGAGCTGTAACCTCCACGAAATAACGAAATATCCCACCGCTGTCACCAAAAATTTGCTCTCCTGTTACGTCGCAAGGCTTTTCTTTTGGAAAAGCGCAGGAGGAGCGAAACAGACGAGCGGCTATCTGTTTCAGGCGGGATTCATTATTTCGCTGGTGGAGGGGTCCAAAAAAGCGTTAGAGAAGCGAGAAGGGAGTCCTTCCTCAGTTTGATTTAATAAACAACAGTAATTTATTCAGATAAGCACACGTTAACATTAATACAATTATTTGTCGCTGGGGCGCGTCGGAGATCTGGGAAACAATAATTTCGCGTAGTGGGCGAACCGCGGGTCGTTTAGGGAAATGTTGCGTATGTCGGGTATAACCCGAGGGATCGAGATGGGCTGGAGGCGCCAAGGGATGGTAGGGTTGGTTTCAGTCCCAACTTCCTTCCTGTCGTCCTTGGTCGGTGCTTTCCTTTCGCTTACTTAGCCGGGCGCGTTTGTTTGCTCGTTCGGCTTCGTCCTTCCTTCCTGCGTTGTCTCGCTTATGTCTCCTTCCTCCTCTTTTCGTCGTCCTTGGAGAAGTAGCGGGCTCGGGTGCGGAGACTTCGTCGTGCGGGATGGTCATCCCTAAAGTAGCGGCAAGATTATATTTGTGTTAGGGGCGCTAGGTCACCCTTCGTTTTGTGCGCGGATCTGTATTTGTACCAGCACTCAGGACTCCTAAGAGTTCGTGTTGTGCGCGGATCTGTATGTACCAGCACTCAGAAGATGATCTAACGGGGAGGTATCTTGGTTAGATCTTGTCCGATTTGACCAGTCTCGGCGGGTGGTCTTTATCCACCGCCTTGCATATTTTTGCCTGCGAGAAAGGCAAATTAGGGAAAGGCCACCTAGGTGCAGGTAACGTACTATTTTTTGTACTGTGGGTGAAATTGCGGGGGTGGGAGTGAGAGGGCCTTAGGCCCGTTGGTACAATAAGGTGAGGCGCGCTCAGGTAGTAGAGCGAGGGAGAGAGCGCTAGGCCCCTTTGGTGTGGGAAGGAGGGTGCGCTCAGGTAGTGGAGCGAGAGAGACAACACTATGGTGTTTAAATTCTTTGAGTTTCTCGATCGTAAATTTTGATAAATTGAAAAATGCTCTCGGCGCGCAGCTTCGATCAGTAAAACACAAGCAAATTTGCAATAATTAATTGCTCAACGTTTCGATCCCGGTTGGGATCATTTTCAAGAGTAATTGCGTCTGAAAATATATCGGTAATGAATAAGATAACTTTTAACTATAGACAATGCTGATTGTAATAATACTTATGGGAACCTACTTGCTGTGTATAAATAATTCTATAACCGTGTATTTGAGTGACCGTTAACCATGATGGTCTAAGACGAACTGAGTTGAAACCGATAAAGGATAGCAACACTCATCTATTGGACCGACGCATATTGACAAGTAGCCAATCAGACACAGTGATCGACATGTTGTTGAATCGATTCTTGGCGGTAAATTCAAACCGGCATCGCTGCTCATTCCAACATTACACAACCCGGTGTATACCATATAAGTGGTAAGAAGTATTTGACATTCAATGTTAATGACCAGAATATTATACACTCAACATGTATGTTGGTATAAGAGAACAAATTGATCTTGGAAATTTCATCATAATACATTACTGGTTTAGTAATGTAGCGTAATATTCATGAATCTTTGGGGTTTCATACCTCAGATTTACGCTTTGGTGTTTAATCATGTGAATTGTTTCCAGTAGTAATCTTTGTTGTAAATTAGGTTCTCTGTCTAGAATTTTTGCATTATCAAAGTCAAATGCGTGGTCAAACTCACAAGAATGTTTCGTCAATGCGGTGTGTTGTGTTGGGTTCAAAAAAATATTTCTTTTGTGTTCTTTAATTCTTGTGTCTAATTGTCTCGACGTTTGTCCAACATATGAGCTGTTGCAACCCTTACACGGTATGGAATAAACTATGTTACATTGTTTAGAACGAGGTAGTTTGTCTTTTACTGGTGGAAACCAATTTTTTAAATAGAACGGTATTTTGTATATAGTGTGAATTCCGGCTTTTCTGAAAATTCTTCTAACGTCGTTAGATATGCTTCGAACAAAAGGAATCGCTACCGTGTTTTTCCAATTGATTGGACCCGTTTTTTTGAATTTCTCCTCTTTTCGCTTTTCAACAGAAAGGGGATTGTATAATTCAAAAATCCTTTCCTTGATAGTTTCAGAAATGATATTTGGGGGGTAGTTGTTCTGTTTCAAAACATCTCTAACGATTGTTAAATTTTTTTCCCTGAATTCCGGATTCGACAACAATATGGCTCTATCAATTAGACCTTTGATGAGGCCTAACTTGTGTTGAACAGGGTGACTTGAAGAAAAATTTAAATATCTGCCCGACCAACTGGGCTTATGAAACCAATCAGTTTTTAAATCGTTACCTTCCCTGATTATGTTAATGTCAAGAAAGCTGAGGCTTGAGTTGTTCTCAATTTCATGTGTGAATTGGATTCTGTTGTGGAAACCATTGAAAATGTCAAGGATTGTTACAATTTGCTCAGAGGTACAACAAGTGATAATATCATCAACATATCGTTTGTAAAAACTTAATGCGAACGGAAGTTTTTGTATAGAAACATTCTCTAATTGTTCCATTACTAAATTAGCAATGACAGGGGAGATAGGTGACCCCATGGCCGTGCCAAAGATTTGTTTGTAATACACCCCGTTAAAGGCAAAAACATTGGATTCAAGTACAAATTTCACTGCATGTATAAATTCCTCCCTTTTGATAATGGTGTGTTCTTTAATTTCATCCCATCGTGAGTGTAATACCTGCAATGCTAAATCTATCGGCACGTTTGTAAATAATGCAGTCACATCAAGGGAAATTAGTTGTGATTCTGCAGGGATCTTAATATTCCTAAGTTCCTTTACAAGTTGCCAGCTGTCAATTGTATGGAAGTTAGTTTTTCCTGTGATCTTTGAAAGGATACCTGAAAGGAATTTAGACAATTTGTATGTTGGGCCTCCGATGGAAGAGACAATGATCCGCCAAGCTAGTTGTGCTTTATGCGTTTTTGGTAATGCATATGCTCTCGGAATTACCGCATTATAAGTTTTTAACCTTTTCCCCATGTTGTCACTAATCTGTCCTTTCTTCACTAGATTTGTAATAATGGAATTTGCTTCTTTCTCAAAAGTGCATGTGTATTGAAATTTGCTAACCTTGTAGGTGTTTGTATCATTGAGTAAGTTTGTGACTTCTCGGATATAATGTTCTTTATCCACTAATACCGAAGTGTTACCTTTGTCAGATTTGAGTAATAACAAGTTTTCATTGTCTTTTAGAAATTGCTTGGTTGCTTTCAATTCCGAGTTACTGATAGAATTGTGAAAATTATTGCCATTGAGATTACGTGTGGTGTGGTTTAATATCTTATTTATTAATTTAATTCTGGTTGTACTTTGGATGTTATTAATTTCAGTGATTTTCATTAAACCAGCTTCAAGTGAAGCGATGAAATGAGGCGAGGTAATGAATTGTCTTGGTACGTCAATTGCAAAGTTGGGTCCAAGCTTTAATACATTAACCACCTCCTTTGGTACATTAACATTGGTTAAATTCTTGAACCAAGACTCGCTATTAGTGATTGGAGGGGAAATATCACTTGGATCACATTCTAAACTATCATCGGCCAAATTATTGTTACTATCTTCTGTATTAAAACTTCTACTGTTCTTTTTACTCAATTTGTTAAATTTGTTTATGTTCCTTTTCTTGTACTCTTTAAATATTTTTTCATACCTCTTGTTTTCTAATTTATAAAACTTCTCAAGTGTGTGTTGAGGAATCAGAAATTCTAACTCCTCATTTCTTTCACTTCTCTTTATGAGCAAACTTTTAAGTAAATTATGTGTATCTATAATCGCAATATTCAATAATTCTTGCATAAACCTAGCCTGTACTTTTAATAACTTGTTGTATGTGAACACTGTGTTTAATTCAAGGTTGCAATTTCTAACCATATTCCTTTGTATAAAGTTCGGTGTTATGTTGTTTGTTCTACATTTTAAGAGATATAATTTTCTGTTACTTATCTTCGCAATTGTAATGTTTGTGTTAGACCAGTCCTTGAGAATCCGCATGGTATCAATCCCAAACGTTCAGCAATTAATTATTGCAAATTTGCTTGTGTTTTACTGATCGAAGCTGCGCGCCGAGAGCATTTTTCAACTATGGTGTTTGTCTCGTAACGTTCGCCATGCTTGTTGCAGGTGAACGTTACAGTATTATGCACCCCTTAAGGAATCGTCTTTGTGAGACGTCTTTCGTCTCCAGAGTCCTGTTGTCCGTTTGTTGGGTCACCGAATTCCCGTTGTTTTCCCTATGGATTGCCCTGCAGGAGAACCCTTTCCCTCAGATTCCATGAGTCCATTTGTTCTTCTCGGTATTTATTTCCTAGTATTTCCATGGGTTTACGTCGTCCATGAACCTCTTTACTTTTTTCCATTCTACTTCTTCTAGTATATCTCCTTCGATGGAGTGTTTCCCTATATGTCTCATTCTTTTGCCTATAACAGCCGGACAGTTTCTTACGATGTGTTCCGGTGTTTCTTCCGTTTCTTCGCATAGAGTACATATGCTTGAGTCGGTTTTTCCTATCCTTTCCAAATGTTTATTTAATGGTGCTACTCCCGTGATAGTTTCCACCATTTTCCTGAGATCCTTCTTTTCTAGCTTAAGAAGTCCTCTCGTTCTTTTTTCCGGCCATCGGTCCTTTCCTAAGAATCTTTTACTGTGATTCATTCCTGTGGAGTTTTCCCATTTCTCATCTGATTTTGTTTCAGCCCATTTCCTGACTTGCAGGTTGTAGTTTGCACACGGGATGCCTATTATAGGTTGGGGACCTATTGGTTGTGAGTCTGAGCCTTTGTTGACTAATTTGTCTGCCAGTTCATTTCCATGTAGTCCGCTATGGCCTGGTCTCCAGGTTATTTTAACCGTTTTTCCTTGTTTAACTAGACTGTTTAAAGTCTCGTGAGTTTCCCAGATCAGTCTTGATCTGCATTCCATTTTTCCCATACTTTTAATGGCTGCCTGGCTGTCCGAGCAGATAACAATTTCTTTGTTATTTCCCCCCAGGGTCCATATTTCCCTGGCGCACAGTTGAATAGCCAATAGTTCCGCCTGGTATACCGTTGGGTATTCCCCTAGCCTTATGTAGAAATGTTTATGGTCTGTTGTTGGTCCAGGCGGCTCCCGTTAGATTGTTCTTCCGGGAACCGTCCGTACACCATAGTTCTGATTTTGTCAGATGCTTTGGAATTCCTTTTGCCCATTCTTCCCTTTTTCTTATTTCTATTTTGTATAGTTTGTAACCAAACTATTGTTAGTCCTTTCGATATATTGAAAGATCACTTATAAAATTGCGGCAGACCGAACGGCACCGCTGAATAATCACAGGAGCGGCGAACGGTTCCGAAATAGAAAAGATTCACGGCTGTGCGTGGACAATTCTGATCAGAGTCGGCAGGGCACGATACGTGGCCGTGGCAACTCTGCAGTATTCCAGACACACCCGCTATCTGCTACTTGATCTTTCAATCTACTCGTGATGACTTGACCTGTAGAAATGTTAATTATTCTTGGGCAATTCCAACACCGGGTTGGTTACTAGATCCGATGGATTAGTGAACGGTTCGTGCCTCCAGGCACTGGAAAGCGGAAAGGTTTGGGTAGAGATAAATAATCGTTGGTAGACAATATCTGGTAAAAGTGAGATATATTCTGTTAAATCTTTGACCTGGATGAGAACAGTCTTCGAACTGTTACGTAATGTACACGACTTGTCGTACGCGCAATTACCTTGTATTCGTACCACAACAACGATACGCCTTGAACGAAGCGCGACGACCACGTACTGTAAACAAAGCTTCCTTTCCTGGAATGTACGCAAGAAACGGTCTAGCCTAGACGCGATCGCGGTGCTCATTCACGTGCTCGAGAAATCCGCCTCGTCGACGTTTACCTCGCGCTACAATTCGTATCGACAATCACCCGTTAATTCCTGATCTGCAAAGGGAAAGGGTTAGACTTCCCTGAACAGCGTAGTCCGCACCGATCGGTACCGCCGTAATATCACGGGAGCAGCGATCGGCGTCTACCTGCTCCGGAATTCACCCTGTTGTATGGCGTGGTTCAGGAAACTAGGCAGGGCACGATACGTGGCCGTGGCGACTCCTTCCCACCCACACAACGATGCGCTCTTAGCAGGACCACAGGAATAAACCTCGTTAGAGACCAAGCTAGTGAACTCAGGCAAACGATCGGTCCCGCCGGATGTTGTCTGGGAAGAGCAATCGGCTCCAGCTCTCTAGGCAACCTCGTAACGTGGTGGTGAAAAATTTACGGATATCTAGGCAGGGCACGCTTGCGTGGCCATGGCGATATGCCAATTTTTCCTGTAGTCCGTTCTGAGCAAATTTACCGTGTATCTCGTCAACTAACGACACACACAGTAATCCTACACCCAAATACCTTGAAGATCATTGAACGAACACTCGTAGGAAACGATATCCTACTCCGATTATAAACGTAGGCAAAACGCAGGTAACCGTCTTTCGGCGAACGAGATATCCACGACCGCGTGAACCGACGTAAAGGCACGCTCCTTTTCCGTATTTCGCCACACGAAACTATAGCTGTCCTTGAGACGGGCGTAAAACACAATGGTAAATTATAATATGTGTTTAATAGAAATTTATTCAATTATAAGTCATATAGTTAACAACGCGCAATATGCGACTAGTTTATCCCTTGAGCCGGGTCGTGAACAAATTTTACATAAATCTCGCCTTCTCGGCAATACGCGATCACTCTTCGCACTCCAGCTATTCGCTTTAAATTCTAATTAAATCTTTTAAATTATAATTATGCCTTCAAGGCTTAATGATCAATATAAATTTTCGCAACGCGCGATTCTAAACGCCCATTAGCCGGGTCGTGAGCAATACTGAAATAATACGCCTTATTGGCGATGCACAAAATATGAAATTCAATTTCTTAAAGTTTCGATTTCGACACGAGACGCGTATTGACTCATACGTGCTTATTGGAACGAGTCCAGACGTAGAGTGATCAATTTGCTGCTCGCATCGACCTCCTTCGATCGCAATTAAGAGGGGATCGATGCGCACGCACTTTATTATCTATATAGATCGTTCTTATGATCCTTGTCTTATGACAAGGATCACTCGTGACGTCACATGCCGACACAGTGACGATATCGATGGACGCGAAGCTTCGGTGTGTAACTGGTACGGTTACAAGTTTGTTGTCTATGTATCTTCTTTCGTCAATGTCTTTCGGCATTAAGCTTAGGTTGACGAGTTCCTCATTTCCCTCACTGCTTATTAGGTTCGAATGTCCGAATTCTAGATCGGTCCATTGTCTCCAGCTTTGCAGCCTGCAAGCTGCTTTCAGTGCTAATGCCTTTATTTTGATGTCCAGTGGTTGTGTGTTGGTTAACACTTCCATGGCTCTGTTTGAGGTGGTTCCCCCGCATCCGAGGATTCTTCTGTTCGCCGTTCCTTGTAGCCTGTCCAGCCATTTCTTGACTGTCACCAGGTTTGTCGCCTGCCACCAGATGACTGCCCCGTACGTTATTCTTGGTAGAATTATTGCTTCGTAGATCCATTTCATCACATGCGGTTTCATTCCCCATGTTGCTCCGATTGCTCTGCTGAGCAGTGCTATGTTCCTTTTTGCCGCATTTATTTTATTAGAAATATGGGGTCTCCATATTAGTCTCCTGCTTATTGTTATACCCAGATACTTGACTTTCTCTTTCAGAGGTAGTGGGGTATCTAGTGTCACGTCGCTCGCGAAGATCTTACCCGGAATGATCTCAAACTCTAGGCGACATCGGGAATTTACAAGCTGTGAGCCGGGCCACGTTCGGCCGCACGACACGTGGTCCTCCCGAGACAAAAGACGTCCTCTGGCTCGCGTATTCGCTTCCAGTACGCGAAGACTATTCGGGCGCCAGACACTCACGGGTGTCACGCGAAAGCAACAATTCGATCTTTGGAACTTCTAAAAGAACAGCGAGCCAGCGACGTTGGAACGCGAGGCCTGAATAGCGGCGCGAAGGGTCTCGGATTCTACGACGGGAGAACACGTGGCGTTCCCCGCGGCGGGAAGGTTTCGCACAAGAAATTAACAACTGATTCGGCTAGCAATTCGTTTATTAAACGACGATGTTATTGGCCGTTCTCGACGGCAGCGATTACAATATGTAGCCGGCGCGTGGAATACGGCAGCGAAACGATGTTATAAACGCGGACGGCAGCAATGGCCGTCTTTTGACCGAATTCCGATGGAATACGCGATTTTCTCTCGACTTGCGCCCCTCGAATGAACTTTGCGAACACGAATCGGACACGCGACGATCTCCCACCAAAGAACGAGTGCAGGCGTAATTAGAATAGTCCACGGCAGCGATAAATTCTCGAATCCGCGACTTCGCGTTACTACTGGCGTCGTACAACCGCCACGAGGCGGCCACGCGGCCCCCGCTGTCCGACCGGATTCGAACCACTAATACGACATCCTCCACAACCCGGAGGAGTCGTTAATTCAACAATCGTACCCGATCATTCACTAAACTCGCGAACTCTTTCGTGGACTATTCCCCGCGCGACGCGCGTCCTAACCTTAAAGCGCTACCCGAGCCAACACGATTCTCGCGACAATTTTCAATAGAAAAACCTGATCGGCGCTTACCAACGGCAACGTAGTACAGCGGATGTTCGGCAGCGAAAAATATAACTTGCTGGTTTCCGCAGACGCAAGAACTGAGGTATTTAACAATGGGTGATTTTCGATAACTTTCTCAAGCGAGATCTAATGGCGCAGTGAACATGCCCGCGCTGTCTCGGGAAGGCTAGAGCAGGGCGTCCCCCACTCTCGCCTTCTTCTTACTTCGCGCAACAACTTAGCCTATCGCTTGCGAGGAATTCCGCACGGACGAATCCTAGGCGACGGCGGTCAGCTTCCGGCTGTTCGCGACGCAGTCGGCAGCGCTGTATTTTCATTGGCTGATCCCAGCAGAGGCAATCGGCGTGGGCCTATCCGGTCGCACGTTGGCTCCTTCCCGGATGAGGCAACGGCAGGACGATGTCGGCCTCGTTTCCGTGGCCGGATGTCCTCGTCGGCGCCTCCTGGCTGATCTTTCCGAGCCGTGTTGTTCTGCATTCGTATTTCTGCGGGATCACGCCTCATTCCTTCCTCTGTCCGTTGCTTTTGCGATGGTAAGAAGAATTCCGGATCCCGCCTGGGGCCCGGATGCGGTCCTGGAAACGCTCGTCGCACAAAAGGGCGCGACATTCAAAAGAATGAATACGTGGTCTTAGGGTACACAGGTGTCCCGGGAGAGCGCTCGCAGCGGCCCTTATCGTTTTGCTTGACCAGGGGATGGCTCGGTCTTCCGACTGAGGGTTGAGAGTGACGTAGGCTGGTCTGCCACGTCACACTAGGTATATTAAGTCACTGTTACTTGGATAGCTTAAGGCCCAAGTAAATTCCATTACTTCTGTTTTGTGCAGATTCACCGACAGCCCTACCGAATTGCACCATATTTCCGTGATTCTCAGGGCTGTCTGTATGGTTTCCAGACATTTGTTTCTGCTTTTGTCCCTGCTCATGATAGCTACGTCATCGGCATAGGCTATTATTTCCGCTCCAGTTTCCTTCAGTTCCCTTAGTAGAGGGTCGAGTGCCATACACCATAGTAATGGTGATAGGATGCCACCTTGTGGGGTTCCTCTCTCGACATAGCCTTCCACTTCTACGTCTCCTCCGAGTGCTTTGATTTTTCTGTTCCTTAGCATGTTTATTATCCATTTTTTTATGTTTTCCTCCACTTCGAAGTCTTCTAGTGCCTGATTTATTGTGTCTATTGGAGTCATGTTGAAGGCTCCTTCTATGTCCATGAAGCATGCTATAATGCATTCTTTCCGTTTTCTTGCTAGTTCCGCTTCTCTGATTATTCTGTGCAGTGTCATTTCTGTGGAGTGGCCTGTCCTGTATGCGTGCTGTCCTGAGAACAGTTCTTTTTCTCTGAGAGTCGAGCATTTCAGGTGCCTGTCTATTAACCTTTCTGCTGTTTTCAGCAAAAAGGAGGTCAGACAGATCGGGCGGAAAGCCTTGGCTTCAGTGTAATCTGTTTTTCCTGGTTTTGGTAAAAATACCACTTTTGTTCCTGTCCACGTTTTGGGGATGTGACCCGTGGCTATGCTTGCTTTGATGAGGTTTGTTATTGCCTTTCCGTATTTGCAGTATGCTTTTTTTTAGTATTTTTGGATTTAATTTGTCCAATCCGGGGCCTTATTCGGTTTGAAAGACGCAATTGCCCATTTCCCCTTCTGGGGACTGGCAATCTGATTTGCCAGTCTCCAGTTCGGTTGGGACCATTCCTCGTTATCGTTGTCCATTTCCCGAGTTTTAGTAAACCCCGGGAAGTGTATTGTCATTAGAGATGGGATAAACTGCTCATTTCGAATCACACGTGATTCGATCACGTTCGTTCGAAATCACGGTGTTCTTTTACAGTGATTCGGGATTTTTCGTGATCGCTTCTGATTGGTGGAGAGCATACGAACATAACTGTTCTTATAGAAGTCTATGTTCCCGGGACATGTTACATAACAAAAAATAAAAACAAATATCGCATAAAGGCAAAAAGTATATTAAATAATGAAGAATATTGAATAAATTAATAATTAGTAATAACTAATGACTATGAATTGTAAAAGAAAGTTCAGTTTAAATTTTTTCATAAACCTTGTGAAATGTTTTATATTGTGTGGTATATTGTATACATATATAAACAATATACTTACAAATGTATAAAAAGTTAACATAAATAGTGTGATTTAAATAGAAACAAAAATATGAATTATGAGTAAATATATTTAAGTGTTATATAAATAATATGTAATATAAGAATATATAAAAATACTTAACCTAAAAAGCAAAACAAAAATGCAATAAAAGAAAGAAATAAAGAATGTAACAAATCTATGTGTAACAAACTATAATAAACTATGTCTAACAAACTATAACTATGTAATATATATATATATATATATATATATATATATATATATATATATACCACAATATACCACGTGTTTCATAAAAGTGAAATTGTATAAGAGAGCAGCAGAGCAGGATTGATTTACTACTTCAGTGCAGCTTTATATTTTACATGATTCAATTAATTATATAAGAAAACTATAAATAATTCTATTTTATTTTTTGTGATAAAATCATTTTATAGAGAGTCAAAAATAAATTTGAAAGTAGTCAACATCTAAATTTCCTTAAAAATGCACATATGTAGCATTAAAATGAAAAGGTAACAATATTTACTATTACGTCTTATGATTAGTTAAGCGTATCTGATTTGTTGTTTGTCTCCCTGTTAATGAGATGGTGGGATGAACTGCCTTCAAATGTCTTTTTAAATTAGTAGTGGTTGTCTTATATGACAATTTTTCTTACAGATTTTGCAAATAGAATATCCGCTATTGCTTATTTGTGTGAAGAAATTCCACAAGTCACATCCTCTGGTTTGCACAGACATCGTACTGCAGATACTGGCTCTCAGAGCTCGAGAATGAATTAAATGAATCTGTGCACGAGGAAAGGATCTGTAATCTATAACATCGATCGCGCTCGCGAGTGGGCATCTCACCCCTTGTTTATTTTATCTCAAGTTGTTGGAGGTTCGGGATTGTTCTCCCCTCCCTTCCCGTCGTTCGCTCTGTTCATTTGCCCGCACCGTTTTGTATCGATTTGCCCATTTTCAAATTTATTTCTGTTGTCGTGCGACCTTCCGAGGGACCGCACGATCAACACTTCTTATACAAGAAAAAAAAAACGCTCGCCCATGGTCGACCTTTACGCACTCGCTACCTCACAGTGACTTTTTCCTACATTGTCTTTCTAATTTCCACCACTGTTTGGCAGTTCGGGCAAACAGCCCAATATAAAATAAAAATTTTTTTTCTGAATTAATATTTTAGTATTTCCCTTTCAGTACAAATAGCCATTGCTCTATTCCAAACAGCAGGATCTGAACTGAATTTATGACAATTTTGCTTAGATTCTTTCTTTCTAAAAAAAAATTTTTTTAGTCTTAAGGCATAATAGGCATAAATTCTCTGCGAATTGTTTGCAAGACTGTTTCGCCACTGCGAAATAGCGTCACGTTTACATTATCAGGGTCTAACTCTTTAATTTACCTTAATAATCAACGAGAAACTAAAAAGCTATTTCTCGCCTGCCGTACCGCGTCCGTTTGTGCAGCTGAGCGTTTGCGCGACGTCTACCTGTTATAGTCGGAATCTATCTTATCGACTCTTACCGACATTTATCGACATTCTATCTTATCTTTCCGAAGTGAATCTACATTGAGATCGTTGCTTCTCACATTTGCCTCTTTACTAACTACAAAGTTCCTGAGTAATTAATCGCGGAACGCTGGCTTGGGAGATTATTTACAGCTTATTATTGAACATGGACGCTTATGGTTATTAACCTAAATCTTCTTCCTACAACTAATCTTCTCTTGCTAAAACTTTCTTTTCTTCCAATTTTTTTTTTTGGTCCGAGATCCAGCCTTCCATCAGAGTCATGGTGTATGCTTCGGGGAGAGGGTCTTGGCGCCACCACGTGCCCTTTCGAATCCCGGGGGTGCCGTCTGGAGAATTCTCTTCGCTTCGCCCCGGAGTCTGTCTTTCCGACCTAGCGTCAGGTTTCTTCCTTGATACCCTATCTTGTTACACATATATCCATTTCTTATTCTTCTCGTGTGCGAAGTCTGCCAAGGTGGCAAAGATCGTGGTTCCTTCCTCCCTGCTTACCTCCTTTCCTTTGCTGGGGTTATCAGCCTTATTTTTGCGAAAGTTTTGTCTTTTCGATTTTTCACTTTCTGTTCTTGTCTGCTTTTACATTTTTCCTATTGAAGGTTACCTTAATGGCTCCCCCATAATAGCAAGTTTTGACCCTGCGTCTTTTATCACCAGCATTTCCTTCATGCTTATGATTATCTCGAATTCTTTTCCTCTTTCCCCTGCTTCCTTTTCTTTGATTAGCTTCCACTTTTGTGGGTTTAGTTGCTTGTGAACTCTCTCCAGGAGTCCGATTATTGTTTTGTATTTTATATTTCTGTTGCTCACATAAGCAATAGTTTTGATATGTTTGTTAAGCTTCCAGCTTTCTGTTATAGTATAGTTTTTATCCTTTATGGCCTCGTATTTTAGGCCTTCTTCCTGTAGGTGATCACAATAAATCAACTCGTGGGTAGACAAAGAAATTAAACGTATATTTAGTTAATAGAAAGATATTGAATAGAATGTAAATTGTATAATATAATGTCGCCTCGCGACACGTGTTTCTGCACAACGCACTATCTGTTTCACTCGCTCTTAATCTCATAATAGGTACTCTCATTTAGACACGTTATCACACGATTTCTTTCCGGGTCTCAGAAGGAGAGGCGGAGAGGAAGCGCTTTCGGGTCTTTGTAGGCGTTTTAGCCGGGCTGGGTCCGGCCGTGCAGGACACAGTCCGCCCGTGATAATCGGTGTTCCCTCGGCTTTAATCCGTACGCGAAAGGAACCTATTGTTCTTATTTCGGGCGCCAGGCATCCGAGGATGCCACGCGAATAATAGAAGCCGAGGAGAACACGGTCGCGAAGATGGAATAGCTCAGGAAGGGCGCAGGATTCTACGCGGGATCGGATGAGACGTTCCCCACGGCGGGAAGGGTCCTCGTAATAATTTCCACTCGTGTAACGGAAAGAAAAATGTATAATTTACTATTGGTGTGATTTGACCAATGATGCTGTACACGCTGTCGAGTGGATACCCGGCAGCGGAAAATATGCATGACAACGAAGAGTTAACAGAGTGGATGGCGATTAACAAAATACGGTGTAACCAAGATAGAATATAACGGACAATCCACGTGTCCGGCAGAAGGCCGGCACGCGCGCGGTTTCGCTGTTTCCAAGATGGCCGCGTCGGGATCGGTATGGCGTCGGTCGGTCGTACGCGTTCACAGCGAAAATATAATACCGATCCCCGATGGAATACGCGCTCCTCGGAATAGAGAATTTAACCCGTGTCGGCAGCCGTCCGAGATTGAGGCCGTCACGGGGTCACGATGATCTTGACGAGATATGAATTTTGACTGTGCGCGGCAGCAAAATAATGATAATCGCGAACACGTGTCGATCGACGAATTTCTCGCTCGCTCGCTTCTCACTGGGGACTCACTCAAGGAAAACAAACAGGCAGCCGTGAATACGGCGTACACGAAACACGTGGTCGTCGGAAGGACGGCCCACGTGCAACCGAGAATATTTCACGAAAACGCTGCTCGAGCCACGATCAAAAGAGCCACAAAATATAAGTCGGTAACCTGATTGGCACTTACCACCGGCAGCGATGATAACTTTCGATAGCTGAACTACGGCAGCTTACAATCTCAAGTATTACGTTAGTATTACGCACACGCGGTTACAATGTTCGAGAGTACGACTAGATGGTACGGAAGCCTACGCAGCAGTGCCTTGGGTTTTCGGTGGCTCGAGGATGCGGAAGTGAAGCGTCCCCCACTCTTTCGGTTTTTCGCCCGCCAATTACTGTCGCTCGCGGTGTCGCCACTAGGCAGGGACGGCGCTCGCCAGGAGGGCCCCGGACCCAGACAATTTTCCGTTTCCTTAACGATGGCCTTTCGACCACCGGGAATGTCGGGAGACATTCCAGGACTGCTCAAGCCGCTCCTGCAGGGGACTGCTGAATAGCGGGGGCGAGACGTCGACGGGACTTTCTTCCGATGTTTCGTCATGTCCCCTTGTCCCACGTCGGCGCCTTCAGGTTGGTGAGCCTGGGCTTGAAGTCCCTTTAGTTTCCTCTGCAGAGGTTTTCCCATAGGTCCAGATTCAAGGCGGGCCTGACGGCGGCAGCATTGGTTGTTCCTATCGGCATCGAGTAATTAGCCGGGCTCCCTGAGCCCGTGCTACTGTCCTGTAATTTCTCGCCGTGCCAATAGGCACGACGTTCCAAAATTCTTACAGTCTCGGTTCTTAATATCCAATACTTCCCAGTGAGAGCGCTTACTGCTTAACGAATTCGTAATTAACCTGCCAGAGGGCGGTCCGGGCCTTCCGATTGTGGAATCTTGACTCCGCGGGAAAACTATCTTTTCCCTAGTCCACTATATTATCACGGACGAAAGGCAGGACAGAGGATACTTGTATAGACAAATTCCACCCTTGCACGGTGAACAATTTATTTCAAGCTTTTAAACGCGTTGGTACAAATCGGAACGCCTAATAGTACGTCTATTCGTCGAGACGACTGGAGCGGAAGAGAGCGAACTCGTCGCATCGCTTCGAAACATGGCAAGACTGCCGTGAGTGCGCAGGCGCGGTACCCCACCAACGGTCGGGGATAAAGCCGAGCCCACACACTCCCCCCCTAGTGCCAGAGGCACGACAAACAAAGAAATATGCCATGGGGGAAATATACAACTGGTGCACAAAGTGCATTTACATTATTTTAAGTACGCATGATGCAAAATATGCATTTACATTATTTTAAGTACGCATGATGCAAAATATGCATTTACATTATTTTACGTACGCATGTTACACCGCTGCTATGTAAACAGAAAACATCTGTGGTACAGAAAACTGTATCAGCTGTGCTCCGCGTGGATGTCCGCATTTCAACAATGTGCAATGCGGGCATGCGCGCGAGGATATGCAACTGCTGTCTCCACGAGCCAGCCAGATTTGCATCCATGCTTTACAAAGTTAAATTTGTTAACGCTCGAACCTGAAACAACCGCCGAAACCGGCCTCGCTCACGCCTTGAACGAGATCGATTTTCGCGAATATGTTTTCAGCTTGGCGGGGGCCGAACCGCCCGGAATACCCTCACTCTCGACCGTGTCGTCAAGTTCGTGGTTCACCAGATATGCTGGTTTTAATAACTCGATCGACACATTCTTCGACGTACCATTCACGTCGATCTTGAACACACGGTCGGAGGGACGCGAAAGAACCCGGTGAGGTCCCGTATATGGTTTCTCAAGGGCCTTCTTAGCCAGATTTCGCATGAATACATGCGTACACGCATACAAATTTTTGAAAACGAACGCGCGACATTTATTATGATGCGCGGCGGGAACAGGACGTACCTGACGCATGTGCTCGCGATGCTCTTCTATGAAAATGTTTGGGTCCGGCGTAAAGTCGTCCGGGAGAAAGAATTCTCCAGGTAGTCTTAACGTCGTCCCAAAAACGAATTCAGCAGGAGACGCGTTTGTGTCCGTACGGACGTGCGAGCGCAAGCCGAGAAGGACCGTAGAAAGCGAGCGCGTCCAGTCCGTGTCGCGATGGCACATCAACGCCGCTTTTAATGGCCGATGCCAGCGTTCTATTAACCCGTTTGAGAAGGGATGGTATGCAGTAGTCCTGATTCGTTCGCAACCTACTAAAGACAGCAATGCTGTGAAAAGCCGCGATTCAAACTGGGCACCTTGGTCTGTCGTTATGGCTTTCGGCGCGCCATAACGAGATATCCAAGTGTCAAAAAATGCACGTGCTACAGTTTGGGCTGACGTTTCTGCCAAAGGGACAGCCTCAACCCAACGCGAAAAACGATCAATCATCGTTAGCAGGTACTGCATACCATTTCTCACGGGAAGCGGACCGACAATGTCCACATGGACATGGTCGAAACGGCCGTCAGGCGCGATGATCTTTTCAGGCAACATTTTCACATGCCTCGCCGTCTTTGACTGTTGACAGTCAATGCATTCTTTGCACCAGCGCTGAATGTCGCGGTGCATGTCAGGCCACACATATCTGTGCCTGATTAATTTATCGGTCACCTGAGGACCAGGATGAGCCGGCATGTGAAAAGTGTTGAACACCGAACGACGCACAGTGGTACGATGGCGGCCAAAAATCAATTTCATAAATTTTCGATTTAAAAAAAAAAATATTATTTTTGTATTACCAAATAGTGAATGTATATTGTGCCAAAGTCCGATTTTTTAAAAAAAATTTTTTTACGGAGATATAGGCATGGCAAGTAACCTATTTTTCTCGCTTGGGAATTCATCAGTTTTCAGCGTCATAGTTATTTAATTATTGCGTCTATAATTGAATACTTACAGCTCTGAAATTTATAGGGGTTGTTATGCATGCTTTAAACTATTAACTGGCACAAACCATTTTTCAATAAAGTTGTTTAACATTAACTAATATGGATTAATCGGAAGCCTCCTTGCGTTACGCTCATTATTTATTTATGGAAGCAAATCTTAAAAGTGTTATCGAGCTTCGGTATGGCACTACTTGTATTGATAAGTTGTTATATTGAAGTAACTTTGTCTAAAAAATCTCAATCTACTTCGGTCTACCTTCGCCGCAATTTAAGTTTAAATATTAACTTTTAGGATTTCCAATAATAAATCGCGCAGAAATTACGATTATTTGGGGTTTAGGGTTAAATTTTTAAGGTTATATTAGTTAGTACAGTAAATTAATTATTTTTAATAAACTGTTTAAATAAAAAAAGTGAATAATAATTTTTTATGCTAAATAAACAAAGTTTTCGTTCGTTAGATCTCTATTTTTCCAAAAGGTGGCAAAAAATCCGTAAAGATGAAACTAACTAACAAATTTGTTACCGTTTTATCGTACATTGATTGAAAAGTGTACCGCCGGCATTAGAATAACCCAAGATACACCACGAGGAGGTTGCACGGTCGGACTTGTATCTCATGTGTAGTGTGTGTCTAGTGTATGTTGAGTGTGTGTTTAGTGTATATTGAGTGTGTGTTTAGTGATGTAATCGGTTTCTAATGTACGATAAAATGGCAAAAAAAAATTGATACTATTCCAACATTAAATATTGAGCATCCTGGCTTAGTGGAAGGTGCTTCCTTTTTGGCTCGGGTCTTAAAAAAGAGATCCACGGATCTGAAGATACCATTATCATATGAAATACATCTTCATTCGTTGCGAAACGAGAAAATTTCCTAGAATGATGCATACGATAATATTTATAATCTTTATTTCTACACTCTTGAGCAGGGATGCCAGATGCGAGTCTCGCCGCCGCGAGTCTCGCCAGGCCCCTTACGTCTCCGTCCCTCGCCAGCTCCCACAGGCGGAAGAGTGGGGGGGATAGCGGAGGCACCGTCTAGGCGAGGGACGGAGACGTAAGGGGCCACTTGAGCCGTTGAGCCGCACCGTCTGGCTTCCCTGCTCTTGAGCCTCTTCTGACAGCGAACCAACTGGGAAAACTACGTTATCAATTATGCTTGCCCCGTGAAGCAGGATTTTGTGCACAGTTGCAGGCATATAATACCATGGGTACAATGATACTGCTAATGTAGCTGTTTCTTTTGTTTACGTTCCGAATTTATAGGAGTCAATTGCAGAATTGCAGCAAATGACTTCTAATATTACAGCCAGCCTCTTAATTAAATTTTCATCTACTTTAGTGATTTCGGCTGTGACGGTCGGATTTGCGAAAAACCTACGCGAAGTATTGCCATCGTTTGTAGTTCCAGTACCCTGTCTAACTATATCAACTTTGATACCTAACGTGTCCTTAAAATCTTTTTGTATCCGTTCCTTTGTCTCTTTTTTAATTATTCGTGTTTCGTCTGTAACTCTCCATTGCTTGAAATTTAAATTGTAGCTTAAATGTAATATGTACTCCATAAACTTAATACGTGCATGCAAAGTAGACATACCTAATCTAAATGCGTCTACGTTCAAATGTTTCTTCTCAATTTCCGAAAGGTCATTCATTTCTGAAGGTTTGGAACCACAAATTATACAATTGCTAGATGAGGATGTGCCGGTTACAAATTGCGCCACTTTGCCATCGATCATGGTAAAGTACAACACATGTCGCACCTTAAAGAAATACCCTTCCCAATTTACGTCTGTATCACGAAGATTTGCTATTTCGTTTTCTACGCGACTTTTTTCTTCCCGTATAAGATCTGGAGTCTCTTTCTTAAATTGAAATTTCAAAGCCCTACAATATCGCGTCGAAGATGGTCGAGCATTTTCCCAAACATGAATTAAACTGTTATTATCTAATGCCATATGTAAAGGTACAATGGACGTTAAAAATATATATGAATCAGAATCACTCATATTTCCATCAGAAAATTTTTGTTTAAATTCGCTTTGTCCGGATGCTCCATCACAACCCCACTTTGCATAGAGAACAAGATTTTGTCCATTATATGACTTTAATTCACTATTGCTTCTAGTTTGGATAATTCTATTTGTCGTGTGATCTAGCAAATTTTGAAGAGGTAGTTCCGCAGAATTTTCTGTAATTTCAATTCCCTCTGGGTAACAAATTTTTTTCGCGTTTAATACTCGTTGGTAACTTGGATAAATATTATGACCAATGTCAATAGCTGCTTTTCGGATTATTTCGTATTGATCCCTAGATAATTTAGCCTGCGTAATGATTGCTAATGCTTTATCTGGAGTAAATTCTGTTGCATTTCTTTTTTCATAGGATGCAGAAGAAGCAGCATCTATAAGGTTTTGAGAAACCGAATCTCGAAGATTTTGAACTTTTCGTCGCTTTGTTCTAATACTGGACTGTATAAAATCTTTGCCTGGTCGGCCGCGGCACACAGGAGTAATCGGATTCGAAGCAGATTCCAAGCCATTCAAAGCTACTACAAACTGGTTCTTTAACCATTCACAATTCTTTATAAGGAACTTTGCTTTTATACTGCGAACGGATTTGAATTTTAGCCGGAAGTTAGACATGAACCTTTTATTAACTTCACGTGTAATGTGTGTGGCCTGGTCATTTCGCAAGGTGGGAAATTTCTCGCGTAATTGGGATTCCAAAGAAACATTCTTGTTCCATAACATTTCACACAAGTCACTGTACACTATCTTGAAATCACACATTTTTGTTTTAAATAAGTATTCTGGTGATACACACGTAAAACAAATTGAAGAAATTTCAAGCGAACTGGCAAGTGGTCACGGTAGAACTGTTAAGGCCTTCTAAAATGTCTCAATAGGCATTTTTCTGACAATGATTCCGTGACCTCTATAAAAATATTTTTTGTAATACAAAAAATTGTTATTAAAATTTTTTCTACAAAAAGGAGTAATAAATCATATGCATTTTACATTTTTCTTTATTGTTTAAAGATAATCCTTAAAAATTTTCACCCTAAGCCACAAATAACCGTAATTTCCGCGCAATTCGTTCTTGGAAATTCTAGAAGTCTATATTTAAACTTAAATTGCGGCTAAAGTGGTTCGAAGTAGGCCGAGATTTTTTACACAAAGTTAGTTCAATATTATACCTTGCCAAAACGATTAGTGCCAGACCGAAGCTGCTTAACACTTTTAAGATCTGTTTCCATAAATAAAAAATGAGCTGAAAACAGAGATTTTTAATTAGCCCATAGTACTTAATGTTTAATAATTTTTTGAAATTTTTTGTTTGCCATTTAAGTGTTGTACCTGTGGCAACCTGTCCACAAAATTTTAAACAAATTCATTGGATAGTTTCAGTTTTACCGATTTTTGACCGCTTTTTGGCCATTTCGTACCACTGTGCGACGCAGCGTCGGTGGTATATATGGCCGAATGGCCTCCGAAGAGATCTCGCAGCTGACGGTGTGGTGCTCCGGGCCCCAGGAAATATCCTTAAGCACCAGGGAGTGATCGGTCGACTTGCGCAGTTCCGCCAGTTGACCGTCCTCCTTTTGTAATTCTGACAGTTCTTTTAAATTGATTTCACACGGGAGTCTGAGGGACTCCACGCGTGATAACGTGTCGGCGACCACGTTGTCCGGGCCCTTGACATGGTCTATGTGCGTCGTAAATTGGGCGATAAACGACAGTTGACGCAACTGACGCGGAGAGGCCTTTTCAGGACGCTGAGAGAACGCGAAGGTTAACGGTTTATGATCCGTTATAATTCTAAATTGCCGCGCCTCAAGCAGGTACGAAAAGTATTTAATCGCCTCGTAAATCGCTGTCAGTTCTCGGTCGTACGCACTATAATTACGTTGCGCAGGGGTGAGCTTCTTAGAAAAGAAGGCGAGTGGCTCCCAGGCCGCGCAGCCAGCGTCGACAGAGGAACTCTGTTCCAAGACCGCCCCAATGGCAAAGTCGGACGCATCAGTGACTAACCGAAGGTGCGCACCGGCACGAGGGTGAACTAAGAGAGTGGCTTGCGCAAAATCCTTCTTGATTTTGTCGAAGGCCACCTCTGCTTCACGAGTCCACTCGATTACTCTTTTGTCGTTTTTCTTTGATTCGACAAAATACGCATTTAGCGGTGCCTGAGTGGCAGCCGCGTTCGGAATATTTCGATGGTAAAAATTTACCATCCCTAAGAAGCGACGCAACTCTACGACCGTTTTAGGCTTAGGAAAGCTCGTTAAGGCTTCGTCTTTGGAAGCCGTAGGGCGAATGCCCTTCTCATTGACCGTGTACCCTAGGAACTCTAATTCGCGAACCGCGAATACGCATTTGTCGACGTTTAGTCGGAGATGGTATTTCTTTAACCGGTCGAAGACCGTGCGGAGGTGAGCCAAATGCTCCTCCTCCGATGAAGAAGCCACTAGGATATCGTCGATATAGAGAAAAACGAAGTTCAGATCGCCCAGCGCTCGATTTATGTAGCGCTGGAAGGACTGACTTGCGTTACGAAGGCCAAAGGTCATGAACATGAACTCAAAAAGGCCAAATGGAGTTGTTATGGCTGTTTTCTGCACATCTCCTGGCGCCACCGGAATCTGGTTAAATGCCTTGTGCAGATCTAATGAAGAAAATATGGTCTTCCCAGCCAGATTATTGCTATAATCGTGAAGATACGGCGTGGGGTATTTATCGGGAACTGTTACCGAATTGAGTTGCCTGTAATCTCCACAGACCCTCCACGAACCGTCCTTCTTCTGGACCATGTGCATGGGACTAGCCCATGGACTACTCGAGGGGCGGCAAATGCCGGCCTCCGTCCAGATTTTGAACTCGGCTTTTGCAGCCGTTAATTTGTCCAACGCCAAGCGGCGAGGACGCGAAGAAATCGGTGGCCCCTTCGTCAGGATGTGATGAAATACCTCCTGGGAAAAGGGTGGCACCGGATTGGAAGTCCCGGTGATTTCCGGGTATTCTGACAGAATCGCGGAATGCGAGGACCTTTGAGCACTCGATTGCACTGAGTGAATCGTGGAAGTCTTAATGAATCTTCCAACTGATGCTACCTGGGTCGCTTTGTCAAAGAGACACTGTCTCTTCAGGTCAACCGCAAGACCGTAATGGTATAGAAGGTCAGCTCCTATAATAGCGGAGGGAACATTCGCGATAATGAAATTCCAATTGAAAACTCGTCTCAATCCCAGATCTAGTCTGCGAAAAGATTCGCCAAAAATGTCGATCTTCGAGTCGTTAGCGGCTAGCAGTTTAAAATCTGAAGGCTTGCGGTGTATCTTATGATCCGCCGGAAGCAAAGAGATATCTGCGCCCGTGTCGATGAGGAACATCTGACCCGAGATCCTGTCTTTAATATGAAGACGTCTAGATTCCCTTGCTCCACTTCCCACGGTCTCCGAGCGGGAGGGAGCTTCTAGTTTTTTGCCGCGGAGAATTCCGCGTACTTCGGACAATTTGGCCTACATGATCTGGGATTGAGAGGAAAACGAGAGTGTGCAAAGCACAATTTGGAAGTCCTACTAGAGGAGTTAGAAGCCGAAGGAGCAGGGGAGACGCTCCTGAGTTGTCGCGGTGATCGAGACGCAGACGATGAACGCCGCATTCCCCTAACCTGCCCGGAAGGGGCATTCAACCTTGAAGCAATTGACTTCAGCAATGACTCAATGCGTTGAAATTGCGCATTTAGAGGGTTGAGGGAGACAGAAGGCGTGGTTGCGGTAGAATCGCTGGAAGCAGCGCACACCCTAGAAGGACCACCTGACGTCGCAGCTAATTTATCCGCGATCTCTGCAACCTTGTCTAAATCGTCAAACTCAGTGGCTATCAGAACCTCACGATGATGCTCGGAGTGCTGTTCGAGAAAAATCTGTCTCAGGACCGAATCAGTGCATCTACAGGCAGCGTTCAAATCACGCAGTTGCCTTAGGATTTGTGATGGGCGACAGTCAACATTGACCTGTCCCCTGAGAAGTTTGCGAAGGTTCTCCTCATCTGTGGATGCGTAGACTTTGATTAGTCTAGCCTTCGCTCTAGAATACATATCAGGATACGGAGGATCCTGCACTACGATATCACTGATGTTCGCCATTGCATCATCATCTAGAGAGGTTGCCAGATAATCAAACTTGGATGTCTCGGAAGAGACACTGGCTCGGCGTAGAGACGCCTCAATCTGGTGGAACCAGAGCACCGGGTTTTTCCTCGAGAACGGAGGAATTTTCGGAATTTTAGCCACTGCGACCTGAGTCACCCCTGCGGAACTGCTGCTGTTGGCCGACAAGTTTGCCATAGCAGCCCTAATAACCGCAAGTTCGCGACGCGTCTCATCGAGCTGCGCGGCGAGCGCAGCATTCGCATTGACGATGTCGTCTGGTCTCGACATGTCGCAGTTTCACACGCAACGAACACGAGTTCACACCCGACTTCCGGTGTGATCTAGGTATATCTACCCTTACGCTGACGTGTAGCACACGTATCAACCTACAGTCACGCATAGGCGCGTTACAATTTCTCTTCCTAGTCCTTACGCGACTCAAAAGCAAACAGTTGTCACATACGACCACTGCATTTGTGACATACACTATACTGTGAAACTGCGCGATCGCGAAATCCCGGCGCGGTTTGAAAATGTTCTCAAATCCCGAGCTATGACGCGAGCAGTACGCACTACGGAGTAGGAAGAAAACGCGAGAATGTACGTAATGTCACGTCGCTCGCGAAGATCTTACCCGGAATGATCTCAAACTCTAGGCGACATCGGGAATTTGCAAGCACTGAGCCGGGCCACGTTCGGCCGCACGACACGTGGTCCTCCCGAGACAAAAGACGTCCTCTGGCTCGCGTATTCGCTTCCAGTACGCGAAGACTATTCGGGCGCCAGACACTCACGGGTGTCACGCGAAAGCAACAATTCGATCTTTGGAACTTCTAAAAGAACAGCGAGCCAGCGACGTTGGAACGCGAGGCCTGAATAGCGGCGCGAAGGGTCTCGGATTCTACGACGGGAGAACACGTGGCGTTCCCCGCGGCGGGAAGGTTTCGCACAAGAAATTAACAACTGATTCGGCTAGCAATTCGTTTATTCAACGACGATGTTATTGGCCGTTCTCGACGGCAGCGATTACAATATGTAGCCGGCGCGTGGAATACGGCAGCGAAAAGATGTTACAAACGCGGACGGCCACAATGGCCGTCTTTTAACCGAATTCCGATGGAATATGCGATTTTCTCTCGACTTGCGCCCCTCGAACGAACTTTGCGAACACGAATCGGACACGCGACGATCTCCCACCAAAGAACGAGTGCAGGCGTAATTAGAATAGTCCACGGCAGCGATAAATTCTCGAATCCGCGACTTCGCGTTACTACTGGCGTCGTACAACCGCCACGAGGCGGCCACGCGGCCCCCGCTGTCCGACCGGATTCGAACCACTAATACGACATCCTCCACAACCCGGAGGAGTCGTTAATTCAACAATCGTTCCCGATCATTCACTAAACTCGCGAACTCTTTCGTGGACTATTCCCCGCGCGACGCGCGTCCTAACCTTAAAGCGCTACCCGAGCCAACACGACTCTCGCGACAATTTTCAATAGAAAAACCTGATCGGCGCTTACCCACGGCAACGTAGTACGGCAGATGTTCGGCAGCGAAAAATATAACTTTCTGGTTTCCGCAGACGCAAGAACTGAGGTATTTGACAATGGGTGATGTTCGATACTTTCTCAAGCGAGATCTAATGGCGCAGTGAACATGCCCGCGCTGTCTCGGGAAGGCTAGAGCAGGGCGTCCCCCACTCTCGCCTTCTTCTTACTTCGCGCAACAGCTTAGCCTATCGCTTGCGAGGAATTCCGCACGGACGAATCCTAGGCGACGGCGGTCAGCTTCCGGCTGTTCGCGACGCAGTCGGCAGCGCTGTATTTTCATTGGCTGATCCCAGCAGAGGCAATCGGCGTGGGCCTATCCGGTCGCACGTTGGCTCCTTCCCGGATGAGGCAACGGCAGGACGATGTCGGCCTCGTTTCCGTGGCCGGATGTCCTCGTCGGCGCCTCCTGGCTGATCTTTCCGAGCCGTGTTGTTCTGCATTCGTATTTCTGCGGGATCACGCCTCATTCCTTCCTCTGTCCGTTGCTTTGGCGATGGTAAGAAGAGTTCCGGGTCCCGCCTGGGGCCCGGATGCGGTCCTGGAAACGCTCGTCGCGCAAAAAGGCGCGACATTCAAAAGAATGAATACGTGGTCTTAGGGTACACAGGTGTCCCGGGAGAGCGCTCGCAGCGGCCCTTATCGTTTTGCTCGACCAGGGGATGGCTCGGTCTTCCGACTGAGGGCTGAGAGTGACGTAGGCTGGTCTGCCACGTCACAGTAAATTACGATACAACGCACGATACTCACGATTAGGCGTGAGGGAACGTGAGGATACACGCAAGAGAATCGGGTGGTCACGCAACACGCGCGACTGTCAAGACGACGCACCCTAACCTTAAAAGAGCACCGCGAGCACACGCACGCGCAAAGGCACTTTTCGGTATCACGCACACACCGCGCGAAGGTCCGCGAGACCTTGGAATTGTTTCTTTCAATTTTGACGCACGCCAAAACCACAGGCACCGATGACGATGATCGCCCCGATACCTCCTTCAAGGTCGAATCTGCCCGGCGACAGGCAACGATGCGATCACGACAGCTTCGTTGACCTTGACCAGGGCCAGAACTGCTTGGCAACAGGCGATGAGAATCCGTAAACACAGCGTTGTCCTCTGCCACGGCCAAAACTGCTTGGCCACAGGCGGCGAGAGTTCGTCAACAACAGCGTTGTCCTCTGCAGCAGCAAAAACTGCTTGGCAACAGGCGGCGAGAGTTCGTCAACAACAGGGTTGTCCTCTGCAGCAGCAAAAACTGCTTGGCAACAGCGAAACTGAGGAAGAACGTCAACAGCGTTGACCTCTCCTAGCACGTTCGCAGGACACAGGCAGCAACGCAAAATGGCTGCCAAATTCCTCTGTCTCTCGATATGCCTGAAACACCTTCTTGCCAAGAATACGGCAACCGTCTCACCCTATTATGAAGCTGGAGACGTGCCGACTGCTCTTCCACCGTCTCGTTCCTCTCAGCAACTCGTGCCAAGGGCCGTTGGGCAGCTCCTTCCTCGCCAGCCAGAATGAACCGGCGGGAAAATCCGTCCTCTAGGTCCTTGCTTGCAGGAAAACGTAGGCAGCTGGCTGCCGCCGAAGACGTCCAGGAGCACCGTTCCCTGCTGTCCGGAATCCCACGCCGCACGGCGTGTTGACGACTCTGAATTAGAGCCACGCGAACACCTTCCTTTGTATGAAAATGGTGATCACGTCGGGGTCACCAATGTGGAATCTTGACTCCGCGGGAAAACTATCTTTTCCCTAGTCCACTATATTATCACGGATGAAAGGCAGGACAGAGGATACTTGTATAGACAAATTCCACCCTTGCACGGTGAACAATTTATTTCAAGCTTTTAAACGCGTTGGTACAAATCGGAACGCCTAATAGTACGTCTATTCGTCGAGACGACTGGAGCGGAAGAGAGCGAACTCGTCGCATCGCTTCGAAACATGGCAAGACTGCCGTGAGTGCGCAGGCGCGGTACCCCACCAACGGTCGGGGATAAAGCCGAGCCCACACGATATTAACTTAGGGTTTACTTTCTACTTTCTTAAGTGACGTGGTTATTTTGCCACGTCACAACGTGTTCACTCTCTTATCTCGCAACAGACTCTCTCGTTCGTTCGACTCTCGTTCGTTCGACTCTCGGTAGCTCCGCAGTCAAGCATAAACAATATCATAGATAGAACGACTTTCCTACATTACGATTCTCATCGATATAGTTATGTTCTATCCTCAATGCGCTTCGCGCCTAAAACCTAATCCACACTTCCAGGTTTTTTTTGTATGTGTTCTCCCCAATCGTGGCTAGTATCCCTCCTTCCTTGATTCCCCATCTTGTTATGTCCATTTTCTTGTTTTTCTCAAGTGCGAAGTCTGCCAGGGTGGCAAAGATCATGGTTACTTCTTCCCTGCTTATCTCCTCTCCTTTGCTGGGGTAACCAGCCTTAATGATTGCGAAAGTTTTATCTTTCGCTTTTTCTCTTTCTGATCTTTGTTTGCTGTTTTCCCCCTCGCCCTTCCTTGTTTCTTTCTCCTTCGAGGTGATTATCTCCACCTCTTTCCCAAGCCTTATGCCCATGATTTCCATGTCATCTGTAAGCAGACGGCAGGAATTAAATTTTATACAGGTTACCCAAAGGATCTTCCTTTATTCTTTGTTAGAATGGTTACTATATATATTAGATCGCAATTATATATTGTCACGTCGCTCGCGAAGATCTTACCCGAAAAGTTCCCAAATTCCCGGCGACATCGGGAATTTACAAGCTGTTAGCCGGGCCACGTTCGGCCGCACGACACGTGGTCCTCCCGAGACAAAAGACGTCTTCTGGCTCGCGTATTCACGTCAAGTACGCGAAGAATATTCGGGCGCCAGACACTCGCGGGTGTCACGCGAAAACGAAAATTCGATATTTGGAACTTCTAAAAGAACAGCGAGCCAGCGACGTTTGAGCGCGAGGCCTGAATAGCGGCGCGAAGGGTCTCGGATTCTACGCCGGGAGAACACGTGGCGTTCCCTGCGGCGGGAAGGTTTCACACAAGAAATCGACAACTGAGTCGGCTATCAATTCGTTTATTAACACGACGATGTTATTGGCCGCTCTCGACGGCAGCGATTACAATATGTAGCCGGCGCGTGGAACACGGCAGCGAAAAGATGTTCGTAACGCGGACGGCAACGATGGCCGTCTTCTGACCGAATTCCGATGGAAAACGCGCTTCTCTCTCTCGACTTGCGCCCCTCGAATGAATTTTGCGAGCACGAATCGGACACGCGACGATCTCACACCAAGGAACGAGTGCAGGCGGAATTAGAACAATCCAACGGCAGCGATAAAGTTTCGAATCCGCGACTTCGCGTTTCTACTGGCGTCGTACAACCGCCACGAGGCGGCCACGCGGCCCCCGCTATCTGACCGGATCCGAATCACTAATACGATATCCTCCACAATCCGGAGGAGTCGTTAATTTTACAATCGTGCACGACCGTTCACAAAATTCGCGTACCGTTTCCTGGATTATTCCCCAGCGACGCGATTCCTAACCTCGCGACGCGCCACCCGAGCCAACACGATTCTCACGATAATTTCCAACAGAAAAGCCTGATCGGCGCTTACCAATGGTTTCCTAAGAGCGGGTGTACGGCAGCGAAAATACAATTTCCTGGTTTCAGCAGATGCAAGGACTGAGGTAATTAGCAATCGTTAATATTCGAGAACTGTCTCACACGAGATCTAATGGCGCAGTGAACATGCCCGCGCTGGCTCGGGGACGCTAGAGCATGGCGTCCCCCACTCTCGCCTTCTTCTTCCTTCGCGCAACGTCTTAGCCTATCGCTTGCGAGGAATTTCGCACGGACGAATCCTACGCGACGGCGGTCAGCTTCCGGCTGTTCGCGACGCAGTCGGCAGCGATGTATTTCCATTGGCTGATCCCAGCAGAGACGATCGGCGTCGGCCTATCCGGTCGCACGCTGGCTTCTTTCCGGATGAGGCAACGGCAGGACGATGTCGGCCTCGTTTCCGTTGCCGGATGTCCTCGTCGGCGCCTCCAGGCTGGTCTTTCCGAGCCGTGTTGTTCTCGATTTGTCTTCTGCGGGATCACGCCTCATTCCTTCATTTGTCCGTTGCTTTTGCGGTGGTGAGAAGAATTCCGGGTCCCGCCTGGGGCCCGGATGCGGTCCTGGAAACTCTCGTCGCGCAAAAAGGCGCGACATTCAAAATAATGAATACGTGGCCTTAGGGTACACAGGTGTCCCGGGAGAGCGCTCGCAGCGGCCCTTATCGTTTTGCTTGACCAGAGGATGGCCCGGTCTTTCGATTGAGGGTTGAGAGTGACGTAGGCTGTTCTGCCACGTTACAATATATACATATACATACACATATATCAGGCATGGCCAGAAATAGCCCGTGGGCTAGGGAATTCGAGGTGGACGCCTACTTCACCCGCCCGCGCATCTCGCTCCCCGTGGCGGCCGTAGTCCGCGGGAGCTCCTCAGGCCCGTACCTACCGCACGCCGTATGCACGAAAATTTCGAAAAAATAAATGTGGAAAATTGTTTTTATTATACTGTCAAAATTTTACTGACAATTAGGAAAGCTTGATTATTTCGCTATTCAAAAAAACCTATTCAAAGAAAGCTTGAGTATTCCGCATGTTCATTAGAACTGCTTGGCAAATCCGAAATATTGAAGGAGAAGTTGGACGTTGATATCCGCATCAAAGAGGACAGCGAGGAATCGCTCAGCAGTGTACGCTGTTCTGTTCGAAAACGAACATTCGCACAAATAAGTCGATCAATAGGCCTATAGAGGAAAATCACTTACAAAAAAAAAGCTTTGACCATAGTACCTCATGGGTGATGTGGAAACCTATGGGTACGCGAGTCGCCCCAACGCGCCACGCGCATAGTGCATATGGTGTGCGGTAGGTACGGGCCTGAGGAGCTCTGCGGGACTACGGCCGCCACGGGGAGCGAGACGCGCGGGCGGATGAAGTAGGCGTCCACCTCGAATTCCCTAGCCCGCGGGCTATTTCTGGCCGTGCCTGACATATATACACCCATATATATTATTTTTTTTTCGGCATTGAGATTTTTCCTCATTTCCCTATTTCCATATTTCCATTTCCTTTTTTGTGTGTTGAGAGTGTTGCTAATCTGATAGAGTCGGGTCGCGCTTTTATGGTTACACTCTTCGTCGCGGCGTCCCGAAGAGCGAGGCTGGAGTTTAAATCGCGCCTAGATGCTGTATATGATGCCGTGTCGTCGTTACGCTGTTCTCGATCGCGTTTGGTGAAACACCTAGATTCGCTATGGCCTCTCCGTTTGCAATAACTACATTCAAGAACCCTTCGCTGGTTAAACCTGCCGCAGTTGTCCGACGTATGACCTGGTTTCCGACAAGTAAGACAATAGAGGGGCGGGCGACGATCTTCGTAGCCTCGTGTTGCCCGGATTTCATTTACTCGAACTGTCTCTACGTTATCGCGAAAACGTCGTGTCTCAAACCTTCGATCCTGTCTACGTCCCCGACGGTCGTTTCGCACGGTTTTTCCCCATGAACACGAGCTCTATTCTTTTGATTCTCCTCCTCATCCATTGCCAGATCAATGGCTGCTTGAAGAGTCGCGGGTTTGCCTTGGCGAACGTGTGTCTCAATTGCGCTATTTAATCCTGTAATATAACAACTGCAAGCATTATCTATGGCCCTAGTTCGTACCCCATACTCGATATCTGGCCTCTTTTGCCTCTCAATCGCGTCAAGTATGTCGTCTAATAGTTCGTTGACGCGATTTCCGTACTGAAGTGCGGATTCCCCGTGTTCATGATGCATGTTAGACATACGCGTTTGAAGGGTGTCTAGCAACATTTTAGCAACTCTTCCAGGAGGCTACACCTCCCCCCTTATTCAAAAGGTGTTTCCTATGGGGACAGCTTTTACTACTCTATGCTAATTATATAGATAGTTAATTATGCGGAGTATGATTTGAGTCTACTTTGAAATCTCCAAGAACCTACGTGTGAAACTGCATATACACGTGTGTGTGTGTGTGTGTGTGAGCGCATGTGTACCTACGATTCGGAATTCCTGATGTAAATATATGTTTACATTACAATTTGTTTATTGTCCGCGGTTGATCAGTGGTTTATCGTTCGGACCTTTGATGTGTTTGCACTGCGAGGAGCCCGCTAAGGATTTCAACTCGAAGGACCACCTTCCCACTTGGAAGAAATAAAGCAATTGAGAATACTATATACGACTATATTCACAATATACAAAGCTTGAGATCGAGACTGTTTCTATAATTCCTATAACACGAGTATCTAGTCTAGTTATGCAGTCTAGTGCAGTCGGATGCAGTCTATGGTGTTCTATGATACGATCTCAAGGATTCGCCAAGACCCAACATTTGGCGACCAAACCTTGGGTTTTCCAACCATCTGAAAAACATGTGCGCCGCAGCTTCAAGCAGCCAGTCGCGCCCTTGCCCGTTTAAAGACTGCGAGTTTCCGTTAAATCCGGATGTCGAGGGTTGATTGTACCTATTCACATGACACTGGGACTCTACATGACCGGTTTTTCTACATACACGGCATCTAATTTCCCGGGAATTCCGTGGGTGGTTGTGAAGGTTAGCAGTGAAATGAGCACGGTCATGCCCCGGTTGATCGCATCTAAAGGTGCTTTTTTATGCTTGTCATAAATTTCGGGCGGGTCGACGGGCCCGCTGTGCGCGGCAGAAAAAAAAGGTCTCGTCTCTTCACGGTTCGTTTAGGTAAACATCAGCTTCCCTCTAAGGCGATAGGATACCTTCATAACAGAGGGCCCGTCGACCCGCTGGAAATTTATGACAAGCACATAAGCATAATTAAATTATGGTATAAAAGCACCTTAAAACACCTTCTGTCCGATCGCGTATTTGTCACGTACAATCCAGCGTCGCGCACGGTGAGTTTCGAAGAGGTATATCGACGTTCCTCAAAAGTTTCGCTTTCTAATCGGATTGCGGTTTTTATAACGGATTGCAAGGTCTTTGCATTATCTTTCAAAATTATCATTCTCGCCACGCGGTCTCTTAATCCTTTGGTGAAACCCGTTATCGCGGCTTGACTGAGGACAACTTTTGCGCCTATAAATTCTTCCGCAGTATATTTCTCTTCTGCCGCCTCGATTCCCCTATTTAAAATTTCGCTAACCCGAGCTCCATAAACTTCGACTCTCTCATTATCTATTTGTAGTATGTCTCTTAATTCGTTGTGAATCGAATCTACCTTGAAAAATCGCGCGAATGTCTCCTTTAAGAGGTTTACTAAGTCATCTAAACTATTGACTTCGCGGTGATCTGAAACTAGGAAGTCGGCATGCCCTACGATTTTATTCCTAATCAGGGCAAGGAGATTAGATTTATCGGCGGGTTTGACTGTATCGTTGGCAAGTTTGCATTGCCTTATAAATTTCATCACCGAGCAAGATTGTCCATCAAATTGGGGTACAAGGTCGATAGCAAGTTTCAATGGCATAAAAGAATGTTCGGATAGATTAACAAAATTGATTCCGATAGCTGCGAGGCTGTTAGTATTAGAGGAGCCGCTTATACCATAAAAGGTAGGAGAGTTAATTGGGGTACTCTGAAAAATATTAGATGGCGGAGTGCTCATTTGAGGAAGGGCAACCGTAGATACTATTGGGGGCGACACAGGGTCTACGTCATCAACAATAAACGAATTACCACTACTATTCAAGCTAATCCTACGCACTTTCCTACCTCTCCGCGGCATTTTAAAGTTACGCGACATTCTAAGCGGGACGGGAAATAATATAAATTTTATATCGTAGACTTACAGGGGCTGCGTTGACCGAATTACACGACTATGGTCCACCACCAATCGCGATTTCCTGGTTCCTCGCCGCTGGATTCTCCTCTCCTCCTTATGCGTGTCTCGTCGTCGTCGGACGTGGTTTTTCGCGTCTTTAATTATTTTCTGCTCTATTATATGAATAAGAAATTGGCGTTCGTTCGGTTTTACCGCCTTATTGACATTTCGACATAGTTTTGTGAATTCCCACACCGGTATAGATTTCCTATCGAATTTAGGCAAGATCTCTGAAGCTAATTTTAAAGGTATTTGGCACCCAGCGTCGGGTTCGACGTTAGAGGCAGCGGAGGTTGAAGGTGACTCGTCTATACTTGAGTTTTGGTACCGCTCAGGTAACATCGACGGAGGTTGGTATCCCGGTGGTCGAACGAATGGTCTATCGATTTCGAATGGCATGAGCTGTGAGTCGTGAGAAGGGTCGAGCTCGAGGGAAAAATCGGAGGAGCTATCGGAACGCGAAGTTCCCTCGGGACACGCGACAATCCGCGAGCTAGTCGATTGGCTACAGTTACTCATGTTATCTAATCTAAATATGACAACTGGACTACTCCAAACTAGTCTAATCCTAACTGGTCACTCGAGATAGAAATGTGGAACGCTGAACGTCTTACGGTTGAGATGAAGACTGGACAGTGTCCACTGCTGATGAGTTCCGGATGGGTAGGTCCGCTTAGGCGTTGCCCTCTTCTTCAAATTGGTGTTGGATGTGCAGCGATTAGGATGGCAGGTGTAAGCAGGTATTCGTCCTTCGCCAGTGATATCAGGGTTGCTTTAGGCTAGCTTCCGTGGCCGCTGATAATCACCTCTTCCGGTATTCACCCGTCGCTCCTTGGGGAAACTACGAAAAACCCAGGAGGGAAGAGTGGCACGATTGTCGATTGAGTCCAGTTTAAAGTTCATGATGTCTGTCCGGGAGGCTCTGTAAGCTGTCCTGCTTGCAGAGTCTCCTGAACAGACATCTTGCTGCCGAATAATGCAAATTACGCCTCGAAAACGCAAAAGTGGGCCATCTTAGAGACCATGCGCAATAGATTGATCTTTTATCTATCGATTGTGACTACGTAGGACTTCCAAATGTGCATTGTAGAGAAATGGTTCGACAGATACCGAACCCTTGCGATCCGCCTAGGCACACGTACGCGCTGCCCGAGCAATAAGTGTGTGAGTGCGCCGCGCGGTACGGCTCGTCAAGCCTGCTTGCAGAGTATCTTGGGCAAACATCTTGCTGCCGAATAATGAAAATTACAAAATTGCGCCTCGAAACCTGAAAACTCGGACATCTTAGGGACCATGCGCACTAGATTGATCTTTCATCTGGCGATCCTGACTACGTAGGGGTCACAAATGTGCATTATAGAGAAATGGTTAGTCAGATACCGAAGCCTTGCGATCCGCCTAGGCACATGTACGCGCCGCCCGAGCGGCGAGTGTAGTGACGTCACGCTTGCATACCGGCAGCATTTACTGATGCAGTGATTGCTGTCACTGCCGAGATGGTATCCCGTTGGCGCTGCTGTACTTCTCGACATTCAACTGTAGAAATTGTACCCAGCTCCCCTATTGGACGGAGTTCAAACTAATTTCGAGGTGAAATCTGGATCGGCCTCCTAAAGTGTGCCGATCTGTTTTTGACCTCGAAATTTGTTTGAGCTCCGTCCAGTAGGGGAGCTGGGTACAATTTCTACAGTTGAATGTCGAGAAGTACAGCAGCGCCAAAGGGATACCATCTCGGCGGTGACAGCAGTCACTGCATCAGTAAACAGCGCCAACGAGATACCATCTCGGCGGGGACAGCAGTCACTGCATTAGTAAATGCTGCCGGTAAGTCAGGCTTCATCAGCAAGCGTGACGTCACTATACGGCTGACGATGACGTAGTGACGGTGTGCTCGAGCGAGAGTGTGGGGCACACACTCGCCGCTCGGGCAGCGTGTACGTGTGCCTAGGCGGATCGCAAGGCTTCGGTAACTGACTAATCATTACTCTACAATGCACATTTGGAACTCCTATGTAGTCACAATCGATAGATAAAAGATCAATCTAGTGCGGATGGTGTCTAAAATGGCCCACTTTTCCGATTTCGAGGCGTAATTTTGTAATTTTCATTATTCGGCAGCAAGATGTCCGTCAGGGGGCTCTGCAAGCTGGCTTGTGTGGAATTGAGCGGGACGTTCAATCGTCTCGGTCCACGTTGCAACACAAAGTGTTGGGATCAGGGTCACCAGTGCAGAATGTTTTACGTAAGCCTACACACTCACGTGGAAGACTCCTTCCAGGAGGGATAAATTTCCGAGGAAAATGAATGTTCAAGATTCGCGTACTAACAGCTACTTTATTAGCTGTACCGTCAACAACAGCACTCACGTGCTGAGATGCAAACTCACGGCGATCAAGCCACAACGTGGCATACAAAAGTTTTCTAATGGTACGTAGTACACGGAGCGAGGTTAACAACTATGAGGCACGTGTTGATGCTTCGAAATCTCATCAGGAACAGACAGAGGGTCTTCGCTCACGAGAACGCTTCCGCACGAAGCTATCAGTGCGCAGGCGCGGAGCCTCGTCATTGGACGAGTGCAGCGCCGAGCCCACACACTCCCCCCCCCCCCTAGTGCAATGGCACGAATACAAATTGTACGGGGTAAATGATGCACTTACTGCATTTACATGAATTTACATTTCGCATGTAACTCTGCTACTATATAATGCAAAAGAATCTGTGATACTGACAAAACGTTTCACCAATGTGCAATGCGGGCATACACGCAAAAGCATGCAACTGCTGTCCTTGCGATCCAGCCAAGAATTGCATTCACATTTTAATATACTTAAACGTGTTAACGCTCGCACAATAAACAACCGCCGAAACCGACCTCGTTCATGACTTGAACGAGATCGATTTCCGCGAATATGTTTTTAATTTGGCGGAGGCCGAGCCGTTCGCACAATTGTCACTCTCGACCGTGTCGTCAAGTTCATGGTTCACCAGACATGCTGGTTTTAATACCTCAATCGACACATTCTGATCTTGAACACACGGTCGGATGGACGAGAAAGAACCCGGTGAGGTCCCGTATACGGTCTCTCCAGGGCCTTTTTGGCCAAATTCCGCATGAATACATGCGTACACGCATACAAATTTTTATAAACGAACGCGCGACATTTATTGTGATGAGCGGTGGGAACAGGACGTACCTGACGCATATACTCGCGATGCTCTTCTATGAAAATATTTGGGTCCGGCGTGAAGTCGTCCGGGAGAAAGAATTCTCCAGGTAATCTTAGAGTCGTCCCAAAAACGAATTCCGCGGGAGACGCGTAAGTGTCCGTACGGACGTACGACTGCAAGCCAAGGAGGACCGTAGAGAGCGAGCGCGTCCAGTCCGTGTCGCGATGGCACATCAACGCCGCTTTTAGTGGCCGATGCCAACGTTTTATCAAGCCGTTCGAGGAGGGATGGTATGCAGTAGTCCTGATTCGTTCGCAACCTATTAGAGACAGCAATGCTGTAAACAGTTGCGATTCAAATTGGGCACCTTGCTCGGTTGTTATAGCTTTCGGCGCGCCATAACGAGATATCCAAGTGTCAAAAAATGCGCGTGCCACCGTCTGGGCTGACGTCTCTGCCAGAGGGACAGCCTCGACCCAACGCGAAAAACGATCAATCATCGTTAACAGGTACTGCATACGAGTTCATCATTCAACTCCTCATACGCGTGAAACAATTCAGTTACTCGATTCAACCGTATCTTCAGATTCGTTTCGTCGTATTGACCCGACGCGATGCAGTTCTCGAGCTGCGTTATTTGTCGTTTAAGCGACGTACGCTTTTGACCGATTATGCGGATCCTATCCATTATGGTTATACTACGTACTCGCACGCACCGTATGTGATTAAATCTAGTTTAAATGTACGAAACTGCACGGTCGACAATTATGGCTGACAATCGGTACTTATCTTTCACTGATGGACAAAGTCTGCAGAAGGAGGCGATGTGGGCGAGAGGTCCACCGTATGATGCTGAGGATTTGTGTCCAGAGTTTATCAACGTTCGTCCGTTATAGAGTTCGACGTGGTATCACTGAGCACTGTTGTCCCTTAATCTCCGGGTCACACACACCGCGCACTAAATTTCCGACGAAATTGCGGACCCGCGGTGGTACGCGTCCAAATAGAATATCGTTACTGTAGAAGTACGGTATCTCAGATCTAGGTAGATATAGCTCAGACTTGTTTCGGGGAGATGATGCTACGTTCGCGGTCAGAGCCGAAATCTGTTGTCACCCGCGCGCCTTCCTTCGAGGGACCGTTTCCCCCTCCAAGGGATACGCCCCGTCTTCGTAGGGCCCTCCCCCGAACAAGGAAAATGTCTCCCTCCGTTTTCCGTGTCCAGTATTAACGGCGATTGCGCTCAACCTTCTAATGTTTTTCACACCTTCATCGTTTTAACGCTCACACCTCACAGGAGGCACCATAAAATGTATCGTCGAAATCTCTCCAACATGGAGAAATCCCGTATTTCAAATTTATCACTAGGATGAAAGGATAGTAATTGTAATAAAGTAACACAGAATTGAGCCGAAATAACCTGAATGGTTTATTGGCTCATTGGGGAAAAGCCTTATGGCATAAAAACCCCAGAAATACAGATTTTGATAGCGATTACAAATAATAAATGAGGAAGGTGTGAACGTTAATTGTAGTCGATTTCGTGTATTTGAGTGTTTGAGCACGACTCGGCAGGTAGAGTTCTGCTGGATCCCATATGTATATATGTGAATGTGTGCACGGCACGACCTGGCGGAGGATTCCGCGGGATCCCTCAAGTATGTAGTGTGTGCACGGCACGACCTGGCGGAGTACGACTCCGAGGGATCCCTTACGTATTTATGTGAATGTGTGCACGGCACGACCTGGCAGAGGCTGGCTCCATGGGATCCGTCGAGTGTGTGTGTGTATGTGTGTGTGTGTGCTAAGCACGACCTGATGGAAATCGTGATTCCGCGGGATCCCTCAAGTATATAGTGTGTGCACGGCACGACCTGGCGGAGTACGACTCCGAGGGATCCCTTACGTTCGTACGTGTGTAGTGTGTATTCGTTGTAACCATGATCAAACATGAATTGGTATATCGCGCCGTATCGTTAACACTGGACACTAACTACCGCGGTTCGAATCGTAGTCTATCAGTACCGATCCTTGTCCGAAGGATCTCGAAGTCGCTCGCTTGGACGCCCATTTACGACTGTCTTTTTGTTCATTCCCTTTCTCCGGTCCAACGGTCTAGATTTTTTCGAAGACCCCGGGAAAATTCCGGCGCCGCGCGGTCGACCGATGGTTTACGTTATGGCGCGCACGTGTTTATATTGGGCCCGACCCGCGCTAAACCGTATACAAAGAACATCCTGCCTGGGTTTATAACACGAGACGTAGACCGTTCTCGGTCCTTACTCCTTAACCTTGACTCCAAACCCTTGAGTCTAAGAACCAGGAAGAACCCTCTTCGTCGCGACGAAAATTTAGGGTCGCGGCCGAACACCTCGTGAACGGAGGAATTTTTGGGATCTTTGCTACTGCGACCTGGGTCACCCCTGAGGAGTTACTGCTGCTGGTCGCCAAATTCGCCATAGCAGCCCTAATAACCGCGAGTTCGCGACGCGTCTCTTCGAGCTGAGCAGCGAGCGCAGCATTAGCATCAACATTCCCGTCTGACCTCGACATGTCGCAGTTTCACAACCGAATTCCGGTATGACCTAGGTATATCTACCCTTACGCTGATGCGTAGCACACGTATCAACCTAAAGTCGCGCACAGGAGCGTTACAATCTCTTTTCCTAATCACTTCGCGACTGAAAAGCAAGCAGTTGTCACACACGACCACTGCGTTTGTGACATGCACTATAATGTGAAACTGCGCAATCATGGAATCTCAGAGCAATTCGAAAATATTCTTTATACCCGAGGTATCACGCGAGCAGTACGCAAAACGTAAATAAGGAGAAACGCGAACACCGCGAGAGAATGTATGAAAATTGCGAAAATCACAATTAAACGTGAGAGAACGTGAAGATACACGAGAGAAAATGGAGCACGCGAACCGGGTGATCACGCAACACGCGCGACCTGTCAAAAACGACGTACCCTAACCTAAAAGAGCACCGCGAGTACACTCACGCAATAAGGCACCAATCGGTATCGCACACACACACGCGCGAAGGTCCGCAAGACCTTGGAATTGTTTTTGTTTATGGCGCCCGCCAAATCCACAGGCACCGGTGACGATGATCGCACCCGTAACCTCCTTCAGGGTCGAGTCTGCCCGGCAACAGGCAACGATGCGATTTGGACAGCTTCGTTGACCTTGACCAGGGCCAGAACTGCTTGGCAACAGGCGATGAGAGTATGTTGACAAAAACGTTGTCCTCTGCCGCGGCAAAACTGCTTGGCAACAGGCGACGAGATTTCGTCAACAACGGCGTTGTACTCTGCCACAGCAAAAACCGCTTGGCAACAGCGAAACTGAGGCGGAACGTCAACAGCGTCGACTTCTCCAAGTACGTCCGCAGGACACGGGCAGGAACACAAAATGGCTGCCCAATTCTTTTGTCTCTCTGTGTGCCTGAAACAAATTTCTTTGCCAAAAATACGGCAACCGTCTCACCAAAACAATGTAGCTCCAAGCAGGGAGACGTGCTGTATGCTGTTCCTCGATCTCGTTCTTATCAGCAACAATGAGCCAAGGGCCGTTATGCAGCTCCTTCCTCGCCGGACAGAATCAGCCAGCGGAATACACCGTCTTCTCACTCCTTACTTGCAGGAAAACGTAGGCAGCTGGCTGCCGCCGAAGACGTCCAGCAGCACCGTTTCCTGTTGTCCGAAAATCGCACGCCGCACGGCGTGTTAACGGCTCTGGATTGGAACTTCTTGAACACCTTCCTCCTTCGACGACCAAAATTGCGTCGGATGCCAATGTGAAAAATGGTGATCACGTCGGGGTCATCAATGTGGAATTGAGCGGGACGTTCAATCGTCTCTGTCCACGTTGCAACACAAAGTGTTGGGAGTCCCAGGGTTGCCATATTTTATCCCCTCCGGCCCCTTACCCTTCCGTCCCCCGCCTAGGTGCTGCCACTGCTATCCCCACTCTTACCACTACCGCTGGCGCGACCGAGTCGGTAGCATGCTACCGCTCTCATTCTAGCACTCGGTCGCGGCAGCGGTAATGGTAAGAGTGGGGATAGCGGCGGCAGCATATAGGCGAGGGACGGAGAGGTAAGGGGCCGGAGGGGATAAAATATGGCAACCCAACTTGGGATCAGGGTCACCAGTGCAGGATGTTTTACGTGAGCCTACACACTCACGTGGAGGACTCCTTCCAGGAGGGATAAATTTCCGAGGAAAATGAATGTTCAAGATTCGCGTAGTAACAGCTACTTTATTAGCTGTAAAAGTTTTCTAATGGTACGTAGTACACGGACCGAGGTTAACAACTATGAGGCACGTGTTGATACTTCGAAATCTCATCAGGAACAGAAAGAGCGTCTTCGCTCACGAGAACGCTTCCGCACGAAGCTGTCAGTGCGCAGGCGCGGAGCCTCGTCATTGGACGAGTGCAGCGCCGAGCCCACACTTGACGAGCCGCGCGGCGCCTTCGCACACAAACACGCTCCGGCAGCGTTTACGTGTGCCTAGGCGGATCGCAAGGCTTCGGTGACTGACTAACCATTTCTCTATAATCCACATTTGGAACTCCTATGTAGTCACAATCGATAGATAAAAGATCAATATAGTACGGATGTTGTCCAAAATGGCCCACTTTTCCGATTTCGAGGCGTAATTTTGTTATTTTTATTATTCGGCAGCAAGATGTCCGTCAGGGGGCTCTGCAAGGACGCTTGTATGGGACAATGGATAGATAAGTGATGGATGGTTCGGGTTCGAACTATCTACTTGTAGTCGACAGGTGGTGAGCCCATTCTCACACGTGGAATGAATCCAGACACTCCCGATTACGCAGTGAACAAACACGTATATTTACCAGATAAAAGGACTTTATTTTCAATTAATCGTCCCCGGGCTACAATGGTACCCGGGGGCGGTACAGTCTTTTTGCCTTTCGGCGCGGGCTAATATAGATATAAATAAATATAGAATTTGTCTTTGGTGGGGGGGTGTGTTGCGCGGGGGAGCTACGTCCCCCTGCGTGGCAAACATTCCTACATACGCACACGCACACACACATACACATCCACACGTCAGCAGATAAATAAAATAAAATGTAAGCAGCACGAGCCTTGTCAACTTGTGAAATATAATTAGTGGAACGGCTTACAGCACGCCGGAAAAAGGTAAACCTTATACACTAGGTAGATGACTAGATTTTTGTAGAAAGAGAAAGAAAAAGAACTAAAGAGAGATACATACAGAAGTAGAGAGAACAGAATAGGAGAAGAACGAAATAGGAAATAACTAAAAGTACATATACAGAACTAAAAAGAGAAAAAAAATAGAGTACAGAGGCGTGCTGCAGGCTCGTTGCCCTCGCTAATAATAAATGTAGATATAAATATATAGAGTATCACGTAGGGCCGACGTGGCCCTGAGTCATTCGATGGGCTTCGTGCCCTAAGACAATAGAATTATAATTGATATCGGGGCGCGACGTACTAAGGGAGGGCGTAGCGGCCGCGGGGGGGGGGGGGGGTACACTCGTCACCTCAGAGGGCAAGGGGAGGTCCGGGGCGGGGACGACAGCAGGGACAGCGGCATATTGCCGAACCCCTGACACGTGCTCTACGTAGATGTCCCGACCCCATCGAATGGTCTCGGTCACGATCACGTCGATGATCACGACGCTCTTCGAGGGCTCGTGCCTGACAACGATGTCAGGCCTGAGCGCCTCTAGATCGCCGGTGAGGCCCTCAACCCTTTTGTTGACCCTTAAGGTCCCCGGCAGTCGGCAGGCTCGCGATATTCGCGAGACGACGGCGTCGTGGCGCAGCTGCCAGGCAGCCGAGTGGGGGCGGCAGTGACACATGACATGGGGCAAGGTCTCCAGGGCCTCCCCGCATCGCCGGCCACGCTTGTCACCGTCGCCCCAGCGTCTTGCCCCATTAAGAGGCAACACGTCGAGGCGAGCGCGGTGGATAAAGCGCCAATCGGCGAAGCGGGTGAAACTGCCGCCGCGGAGGAAGTGGTTAGACACCCTCGCCCGCGACGACACCCCGAAGACCTTCCCTTGGTCTGGCTTTCCGCTCAGACGGTGACTATAAAACTCGGTCACCGCCGCCCTTATTCGGTGCAATACGTGGTACCGCGCCGTCGGGGTCACCAATTATGGGACAATGGATAGATAAGTGATGGATGGTTCGGGTTCGAACTATCTACTTGTAGTCGACAGGTGGTGAGCCCATTCTCACACGTGGAATGAATCCAGACACTTCCGATTACGCAGTGAACAAACATGTATATTTACAAGATAGAAGGACTTTTATTTCAGTTAATCGTCCCCCGGGCTACAATGGTACCCGGTGGCGGTACAGTCTGTATGCCTTTCGGCGAGGGCTAGATATAAATATAGAATTTTCTCTTTGGTGGGGGGGTGTGCGGCGCGGGGGATCTACGTCCCCCTGCGTGGCAAACATTCACTCATTCATTCAACGCATACGCTCACACGTTGTCAATTTATCAAAGATAAAAGTAGTGGAACGGCCTGCAGCACGCCGGAAAGAGTTTAAAACTTATATACTATTAGAGGTGACTAGATAATAAGAAGAACGAAAAGAAACATATATATATATATATATATATATATATACAGAGAAGAAAGAACAGGAGAAGAACGAAAAAATAAAAAAATAAATAAATTTGCTATTGAGGCCGGCAACGAAAGGTTCTGCGGAACGGGACATGCATTGTCTACAACATCTAAATTGTACGCGTTAAAAGACGGTTTCCTCAAAAATAGCCTTATTGTTGCTTGCCTCGCAAACCGTCCCGACCATTTGCACGCCAGATGTTTTAAGGTCCTTGCCGATGGCCGCTACATATATTTAGATACTAGCTGCTCGCGGCGTGCCTTCGGCACGCCCTCGTAGCTAGGCCCTCCGGGCGGGTTGCCCTTGCGGGCGGCGCTCAATGCGCGCTCCAATTACATCACAACTTGTGAACGAATGGACTTTCGCATAATTAAATCAATGAAATGCTTTGTTTCAATTAGTTTTCCGTGACATCCCCATTTTTTCATTGCAATGCTTTTTGATACACTACATTCTTTGTTTTGTTTTCTGGCGCATATACAAACAAAGCTGATGGCTTTCCGACACGGGAACAGGCGACATACAATTGACCATGAGAGAAGCATGGATTTTCAAGATTAATGCCGCAAACACTCAATGACTGCCCTTGTGATTTATTTATTGTCATTGCGAATGCAAGCCGCACCGGAAACTGCAAGCGTTTAAAGTCGAATGGCATGTCGATCGGAATAATTGGCACGCGTGGTATCAAAACGTCTTCTCTTTTGTACTTTCCTGTAAGAATTGTTGCTTCGATGACGTTGTTCATCAGCTTCTTCACCGCAAGGCGAGTGCCATTACAAAGACGTGGTTGGTTGATATTTCGCAACATTATGATTACCGATCCGACTTTCAATTGGAGATTATGCGGCGGCAATCCGGGCAATTCCAGCGAGTTTAAAAATTCGGTTGGATAGTTCACGACATCATCTTGGCTAGTAACGGTATCGACCGATTTGTACGTCTTCAATTCGCCAGCAATTTCAGTTTGAATCGTGAAATTCAATTTGTCGACATCAATGTTTTTCGCAGCCAATATAGCACGTTCGCTCAACCAAACATGATTTTTGTAATTTTGAGCAATGTTTGGGAACACCTTTCGGATGAGTTCGGTCTTTGATTCGGTGAACTGGCAAAAATCGACGGGGAATGTAATGCTGCCAGTCAAAATGTTAACGGGGATTTTGCCATTGCCAATGTCCAGCAATTGTTTTGAAAATACTTCTCCAGATTGGTCGTTCTGCAATTCGACTCGCATATTTATACTTAATTTGAGTGTCTTGACGTGTTTCCATAAAACGGACGACTTCAAACATGCATTAAGTTCATCGGCTGGCGTTGACCTTGGAATCACTGGCAATGTTTGGCGAAAATCACCTGCCAACAGAATCATCGCACCACCAAACCGGTTTTGACTGTTTCGTAGATCTTGCATCGTTCGGTCTAATGCCTCCAAAGACCTTTTATGCGCCATCGTACATTCATCCCAAACTATCAATTTGGATTGCTGCAAAACTTTGGCCATCGCACAGTTCTTCGAAAGGTTGCACGTTGGAGTTTCATTGATTTGTATATTCAACGGCAATTTGAGTGCTGCATGAGCTGTTCGACCGCCTTCCAACAACGTAGCTGCAATTCCTGATGAAGCAAGTGCAAGTGCAATTTCATTTTGCGAACGAATCGTTGCCAAAATCAATGCGATCAAAAAAGTTTTTCCAGTTCCACCGGGAGCGTCCAAGAAGAAAATCCCTCCAATTCCATCGTTCACAACTTTCATGAGAGTGTCGTACGCATATTTTTGTTGCCGATTCAACAGCGGAACATTCGTTCGAACTGATTCTGTCAATGCATCACAATCATATTGTTTTTCCCGATTCAACTCTTGATTAAATGCGTCGTGCATCGGACGATTGGGCGCTGTCATGCCTAATTGAGTTAATACCTTGGTCGATATCATCAAGCACATGTCCTCAATTAATATCAATGCCTCGTTGTGAATTTCCTCGCTTATTTGCAAATCTGGATTTGATGTTCTAGTACGCATCTGATGCAAAATATCATCAGACATGTCATTTTTGTATTTGGTCCACAAATCAATCGGGTTTGATGGGAAGCATGTTGAGATAATTATCGAAAACAATGTTCGTATTTGATGAGCATTTGACGAAATCACAGCTTCTCCGAGTGTGTAATCCCAGTGAGTGTCATTCTCTAGCAATTGCAAACGTTGACAGGCTTCTCTATATGTGCCATACAATTCACCATTAACAGTTCGTAGATGTTGAAATGATGTTGGGCCACGAACGTTGACTAATAGCAAACGCAAATAGAAACACTCGTCGTTGCTTGGATGGACTGTGTAAATGCGACCTAATGCATCGGTGGAAAATACATGTGGGTAACCTGGAACTGGATTTCCTTGTTTCCGTCGTTGAAATTTCTTTGACGATTGATTCCAAGTATAATATGTTGCCATTTCGGAGTATAGCAGCGTTCGGGCGAAGTCATCATTCTGGCACATTTCAAAAAAACTGGTCAATGTTGTATGTGGCGGTCGATCAGCTCGTTGTAATGCGTTCTCCGCAGTGAAATATACTCTTTGACCATTTTCCAAATGTACGGCCAAGTGAATAACAGTGGGATGTCTTTCATGAATGGCGAATGAAAAAATGCGCCATATTGCTTCGTTACTGCTAACATAGCGGCCCATTTGATATTGAGTGATTTCATCGTTGGAATTCTCCGCACCAACTCCAATCACAGCCATGTCACTTCCTTTGGTCACATACTTGCAAATGTATTTGATGGATTTCACGGAATGGCAAGATTCGACGTTGATGTGCGCTTTGAATGTCTTCGAGAGTAATGGCGAATACGGAACAATCCAACGATTATCAACTTCAATGTCCTGTTGATTCATTTTGACAATTGTTGATCTTCCATTGTCCGCAGTCGATCGGCGACGATACAGTGGATAACCGTCATTTCCGGTAATTGTTTCTGCTACTAATGCCCGTGGATAACGCTTCGAACATTTTCCGTCGACCATACACGGAGAATTATTATTTAATGTTCCACAGGGGCCATGAATCATGTTCTTAGTGACAACCTCATGCAAGCCTGGATCTTCTTCTACATCGGGAATTTCCGCTGATATCACATCATCTATTTCATTCGGTCTTATCTTCTCAATCAACCAAATGAGAATATGTGCGTGTGGCAATCCGCGTTTCTGCCACTCCACTGAATACATCCAGCAGCGCGTCTCGCCGAATACGCGATGCTTTACAATGAAATCCATCAGTGATTTCAATTTCTGTTTGAAGACTCTCGCGGTGATGTCGTGGCGATCGATTGGTGATTGGCCAGGGAATAATTCTTCTCGAATTTCTATCCACTGCGGATTGCACGTGAACGTGATGAACAAATCTGGTGTGCCGTAATGGCGAACATATGACATAGCATCTTGAGCGTATTCATGCATATGTCGCGGACTTCCGACGTACGTAGCTGGGAGAATCGTCATTCGGCCGACATTCTGTGCATTACCGTCAGTATTGATGGCATCACGAAGGTGAATATACTCTTCGGAACGGAGTTTTGTCTGGTTCAATCTGATGAATGTCAATCGCTCAGTTTCAACTTTGACATACATATCGACAGCATATTGGTGAAATAGACGCCGACATTTCAAAATGTGATTGTCCTCATTTTCACGAACCATCAGTCGATATGAATAATAGTTCATTGAACTGACTTTTTTGTTCGTTTCAGCGCCTGTAAGCGGATTTATCATTTTGATCGAGAAATGATAACCGTCTTCACCTTGCCAAAATATGATGGGATATTGCAACGCATCATATGATCGGTGCGTTTCGTACACACGCTGCAGCTGATCGTTCCGCCGATGTAGAACGATATCACGGGATTCGAAATTTTCACCAACGACGACAATGGCGACATCATCAATTGTTGGCGCATTGAAACGTCTTGCGTGTTCTCCCGCAGGCGTCTTATCGGCTCTGATTACAATTTTGTGATTATCAGATGGCATGCGGTCCAGTGCGGTTCTGAACAATGCAATCAATTCATTGTGTTGATGAAAAAAAGTTTGCAGTTGTTCCACAATTGGTCTTTTCACCGAACTGTTGTGTGCACAACGCTGATTTACTTCTTGTGGTGAATTTCCCATGAAATAAATCTGCAGAAATTTATAGTCTGTATCCGTCGGTGGCAATAGCGAACCTGCTCGATGATATATTTGACCTTGAATCTTGAAAGTGGGCATGAAATTGTCCCGAACCACATTTGTTGCGCCAAATGAAGTCATTTGGAAGCAACTGTTGTATTTCTGGATGTGTGGAATCTGTTCCTGTTCCAGAAACCAATGAGCGCAATGGCTCTGGTGGCGGGACCAATGGCGCCAATTTGACTTTGCCACTTGCGCAACACAATCCAGGGGTTTCATTTCTGTATTTCAATGCCTTACAATGTGGGCACACAACGCTCATGGATCCAATAGCAACGGATTGGTCTGCACTATAATCAATTGTCATGTTGTAACGGAATGCAGCTCGATGAGTATTCAACGCAACATTTGTTTGTCTTCTTGCACGATTATTCAAATTCATTGTCGCGCGATTGGTTTCTACTGATCGATGATGTCTCATTCGATGCATATTATCTTCGTTAGCATTTTCTCTTTCTTCTTGTGAACGTGATGAACGTGTTTGGGATAATCTATTCCGTTCAATTTCACGTCGCTCTTCGCGTTGCTCTGCAGTTCGATTTGATCTAAAATTAGTTTGCTTTGTAGCATTGCGAGTTCTGCGACCTAAATTGCTCCGTCTTATTGGCGGCATATTGCAATGCAATTAAATTATAATCTTATAAAATTAATAGGATCTTATAAAAAAAATCAGTATAAATTTTATTGGAAACCAACAGAGGGAAACTGAGTGCAACAGGGGGCAACAGAGGGCAACAGGCTGAGTACGTTTAGCAAGTGCTAGAAGGAGATCAATATGAATCACTATGAGTCAATATTGGTAAATATCCGTGTCCGCTACGCATATTAATAACGCCCGCGCGACACTTTGCTTGCGAGAAACTCGCTACGTCGCGTTGTCCATCTGGCGGTGGCCGCGGTATAATAATCTTATAAAATTAATAGGATCTTTTAAAAAAAATCAATATAAATTTTATTGGAAACCAACAGAGGGCAACTGAGTGCAACAGGGGGCAACAGGCTGAGTACGTTTAGCAAGTGCTAGAAGGAGATCAATATGAATCACTATGAGTCAGTATTGGTAAATATCCGTGTCCGCTACGCATATTAATAACGCCCGCGCGACACTTTGCTTGCGAGAAACTCGCTACGTCGCGTTGTCCATCTGGCGGTGGCCGCGGTAGGTGACGCCGTCGTGGCCCTCTCGCGGCGATCGCGGTGTGGGTAGCCTCATTTTTTCCCGAATTTTTCATGTTCTCGGGCAACTTTTCCAACTTTTTCCCCGTAAAAACCTTATTCGGACTATAACGAACATTTAAAGAAAAAAATTAGCCAAATCGGTCCAGCCGTTCTCGTGTGATGCGGTTACCAACGCACAGCATTTCATTTTTATTTATATAGATATATTTGGAACGCGCGCAGGGGAACAGTAGAGGAACACAAAGGAAAGCGTGGTTAATTAAAATGTACACATTCTATATAATTTATTTCTTTTTATTAACAATTACAATAAAAGTTGTGTGGTCTTCTTGAAAAATTCCATCCTGCATTAGTTTGTGCTGCAACATATTAAAAAAATTAATGGTAATAAAAATAACATAGGAGGCCTAGTTGGGACCAGGAATTGAAAACTGTTATAATATCTGTTCCGGTTCTCGAAACAGTTATGAAGAACCGAAATGATGTAACAGTTACGAGAATATCGGTTCTGGCTGGAGAACTGATATTATTTCGATTCTATAATTTTTATTTTTGACTTCTGGATTTCGGTTCCCGGTTTCGCTTCTGTATTCTGTATTTCACCCTCTCAACACGCGTGTCAATAGTTTTCCACATCACCCATGAGGTACTATTGTAGATGCGTTTTTTTTCCAGTGGTATCCCCTTTACGCCGATTCCACTGTGTCGCACACTGCAACATTTTTCGACGTCGGTAAGCTTCTGGATCACATACGATCCTTGAACCATATTATTTTATAACTTTACAATTGTGCAGTGCCAGCTGGTGCACACAGTGGTACTGCACTTGTAAGCGGACCTCGACGTCGGACAGTTTAAACTTTTTAAATATCTAACAAATGTGCAGTGCCAGCTGGTGAAAACAGTGGTACTGCACTTGTAAGCGGACCTCGACGTCGGACAGTTTAAACTTTTTAAATGTCTTTACAATTGTGCAGTGCCAGCTGGTGAAAACAGTGGTACTGCACTTGTAAGCGGACCTCGACGTCGCACAGTGGGGTATTTGCCCGAAAAACGGGAATAAAATATTGTAGCGTTATTTATGGGCTCAGGATCATAAATAAGTAGGTCGTTGGATTCGTCTTGACGCCAGCTATGAGATTATTAAATAAAAAATGTACTTTAACATTTAAAAAATCAAAATAATTTTTATTTTTTGTCGAAAAAAATATTTTTTTGAAATTTTAAATATATAATTTTGTACATGTTTCAATACTGTTCAACTTTTATTGGAACCATTTTGTCGTCAGATTATCCGAACTCTTGAAAAGTAGTGATAATGGAATGCTTTGATTACTATGTACTGAGTTGAGATAGGTGTACAAACTCTTCACAGATTTCATTCTGTTATCATCTAAATTAGTATTATTATTAATATTTCAACATTACCAATCATTCTGTAAGTTTTTTTTCGATTTCAAAACTTTATTGACGATTTTCGTATACTATTGAACTGAATTGAGCACTCCTTCTTGTACTATTACATTCTATAAAGCTTTGCGATCATAGTCCAACAAAAATTTCTTCCGAATTTTTCCGAATTCGAGAGTTATAACTAATTTAAGTAGAAATGAGCATCGAAAGTCGCAGCGTACGCGTAGTACACCTGCACCGCGAACTCTCGCGGTCGAACGCGTTCGTCCGATCTTCTACGACAGTCTACGAGATCTTACGAGGAACTTTGTTTACATTGTTGCTGCAAAGAAGCCTTCGATTAAATCGTTTCCTTGCAGTATTCAGTCAAAACGGTTTGGAACGCTTCCACCTATAATTACGTTGAAATGGTGTATTTTTTTATTTTAATAATACCAAATATGTCGATCACGTAACTTTTTAATAAGTAAATATATAAATACTTTAAGAAATTTTTAAATTCTTACTATTAATTTTCTTCAGGAAACATATCCGAAGTTTCTTCTTCAGACGATGATATCTCCTCTTCGATTTCATCTGCTCGAGGTGTATGCACAAGAGGAAGGAGTAAATCCAGAGACTCTTTTAAAAATGGTATTGTTTTTTTTCTTCGACTTGGTCTCATGCTTGATATGAGAGGGTCAGAAGTAAGAAGAAGTCTATTGATGACATCCGTATTACAAGCTGTTCTTGAGAATTTTCTTGAGTGCTCTTGCCTGTATTTTCGAAAATGCTTATTCCGTGCTTCTGCAGCTTCTTCGGATAGCAGACCAATCGGCAAAATAGCATTTTCAATTACTTCTGGTCCATGAATTAATATTTTATGAACTGTAGGCGTCATAGGATGCCATGAATATAAGTCCACGTACATTTTTGCAGTATCTGTAGCATAGACTTTAAATTTTTTTTCATCGATCTTGTGACCACTTGATAGTACTTCAAGTATTACTTTAAATTTATAAATTAGTGCTAAATCAATTCCAGTTATTTGGGACGATAATTCAGGATTCGAAAAAAATTTCCTACTAGTATTCCCATCATTGGTATTTCCGAAACCAGGTTTTGGTACGTCTACAATAATACCCATTTTCTGTCTAAATTTCTCCTGAATAATTTTTTTTCTGCCTTGTACAATATCTTTTTCGCTTTTTAATCTTATTTGCCACTTTTTGATAGTCAGTTTATACGACAGATGTAATAAACTTTCGAATATCCTTATTCGAGCATGCAGGATAGACAAACCAAATTCCATACTTTTAGGATTAACTTCTCTCCTTGTTATTAATTTATTGAACTCCTTCGAAGTAGCTCCACATATATAACATTTCATCGTTGACGAAGTATTTGTAACAGCATTGCATATTTTTGCATCGATCATCGTAAACATAATGGTATGTTTAACACGTAGGGATCTATTTATTGTAATGATTGTTTCCTTCAGATCATTTATTTTATTTTGTACGTAACAAATTTCTTCATTTGTTATATCAAACGATTCCTTTACGAATCTTATCCTAATTGGTCGACAGTATCTAGGAGAGGATGGAGTCGGATTTTGCCAAACGATTTTTTTATTCGTAGAACAGATTAATTGTAACGGTACGAATGAACTTTGAAATATATTCAAATCTGAGTCAGTGCTATTTTCAAATTTCTGTTTAAATTGCGTCTGTTGAGATCCATCACATCCCCATTTACTTATCAATTCCAACGCACTGCACTCATTTTCACTCAAATTATTTAGTACATCCTTTAGATATAATAATAAGCGGGCAGCCGTATGGTCCATCAAATCCTGCAAATTCACCTCAGCACTAGTTTCAGTTATTGCAAATGCTTCTCGAACAGGATAGCATTCCTCTTTAGCTCTTTGAAGTATAGAATAACAGGGATATAGTTTTTTGTCACTGGATCTATAGATTTCATATTGATCTCGCGATGAATCTGCATCAACAAATATTGCAAGAGCTTTTAGGATCGGTAACTGTTTTCTTTTTTCCTGCTGCTTGCTTATAATTTTCCGACATTTTGCCGCATTTGTAGGAGAGTTTGCAATTTCCTTCAATACTACTGAAGCATCTACCAAGCCACAAATTCTTAATTTTGTTACAGTGGCAAATATTAATTCTTCAAGACTTGTACCTTGTCGTAGGTGTTCAGTTTTATCTCGCTTAGCACGTTCACATAAATTCGTAAAGTGCTTTACTGGTCTTCCGCGCTGCGATGATGTTGCAACAGGTATATTTATTGTTGATTGAAGCCAGCTTGCATACTTTTTTTTAAACAAATCCTCCTTATAGCACACAAGCATCCATTTGCGTTTAAATTCAAACTTCCACGTAGTCATTTTTTGTTGGAACGCTACAAGTTCTTCACCCGAGTAATTCTCTTGGTTCATCAGATAATTCTCAAGATATTCTATTTTTTTATCAATGTTCTTATTTTTGCATTTTTGCATTATGTCAAATAATTTTTGTCGTGTCACCAACTTAATTCCAGACGGACCCGCAGTTGGCATCGAAGGATTAACCGACATTACCAAGTCGTCCAAGTCCAATGAAGAATAATATAATATAAGAAAAGAATAACACTTAACTACGAAGTTAACCAATGATCTTAAATAATTAACAAAGTAAATAAGGTAATACGCTAAATATAAATCGAACTTTAAATCTAACACTATGAATAAACTCTTAAACACTACATAAAACTAGAACTGAAAACAACTAACGGAAAACTAAAAGGTAACATAAGAGAATATAATAGATGCTCTCAATAGTTTGCTCAGCACTCTATGATAGAATTATTTTGACTGAATACTGCATGGAAACGATTTAATCGAAGGCTTCTTTGCAGCAACAATGTAAACAAAGTTCCTCGTAAGATCTCGTAGACTGTCGTAGAAGATCGGGCGAACGCGTTCGACCGCGAGAGTTCGCGGTGCAGGTGTACTACGCGTACGCTGCGACTTTCGATGCTCATTTCTACTTAAATTAGTTATAACTCTCGAATTCGGAAAAATTCGGAAGAAATTTTTGTTGGACTATGATCGCAAAGCTTTATAGAATGTAATAGTACAAGAAGGAGTGCTCAATTCAGTTCAATAGTATACGAAAATCGTCAATAAAGTTTTGAAATCGAAAAAAAACTTACAGAATGATTGGTAATGTTGAAATATTAATAATAATACTAATTTAGATGATAACAGAATGAAATCTGTGAAGAGTTTGTACACCTATCTCAACTCAGTACATAGTAATCAAAGCATTCCATTATCACTACTTTTCAAGAGTTCGGATAATCTGACGACAAAATGGTTCCAATAAAAGTTGAACAGTATTGAAACATGTACAAAATTATATATTTAAAATTTCAAAAAAATATTTTTTTCGACAAAAAATAAAAATTATTTTGATTTTTTAAATGTTAAAGTACATTTTTTATTTAATAATCTCATAGCTGGCGTCAAGACGAATCCAACGACCTACTTATTTATGATCCTGAGCCCATAAATAACGCTACAATATTTTATTCCCGTTTTTCGGGCAAATACCCCACTGTGGCGTCGGACAGTTTAAACTTTTTAAATGTCTTTACAATTGTGCAGTGCCAGCTGGTGAAAACAGTGGTACTGCACTTGTAAGCGGACCTCGACGTCGGACAGTTTAAACTTTTTAAATACCTTTGGTGGACCTCGACATTGCTTCGGATAGTTGGACCTCGACGTCGGACAGTTGCAATTTTTTTTTTCTTTTGCTTCTTTTCTTGCTTCTTTTTCTGCTTTGCAGTCTAGGATACGCTGAGGCTCCCTAATGGACATGCCTCTCAGTTTTCTGCTGTCGACAATTTCGGGCAGCATACAATCTAAATAAAACTGCGACAATTTTGGCTCCATTTTATGTTGCCAAAATTCGTCGTCTCTGTTAACTCGAATTGACTTTTTCCCTTTCCTTGTCCACACAGCAAATAGCCAGTACTTTCTGCCCGTTATGTGCAATTGGCCTTGCACTTGGTAGTGGAATTTGTGTGTTTTGCGCATTGCGCTACCCGTACTATCTGTGAATATTCTTTTCACGGCTTCTACTGTATGTAGTGCCTCTTCTGGCGTTACATTTTCCGCACTTAGTGGGCACTTTATTTCAACAATACCGTCGGCATCGATCAAACCATCCGGCGATGCTCCCAAATAGGGTATCGATGCGTCGTTGAAAATGCCGCATTTTTTTATGTGTATACCCTCCATTCTCGACAATTTTTGGAGAGCAATATCTTCGTGGTCACGTCCGTATCTTATCGCAGGAACGTTTGATAGATCCTGTGGGTGGACCAGTTTCTTTACCAGATTTGCACACAGTGTTCCTTTGAGTCGGATGCACACTAGGGTGGACCTTAGTTGCTCTTGTGCAAACTTTTTTTTAAATTCATTTGATGCGACCTTTGCAATCTGTTCTACTCGGTAAAAAACTAATTCCCTCCAAATTTCAAGTCGATCGGACAAAGGGAAGACGTGTCGCAACGAGTTTGTTTATGCAAAAAATTTTAATTTTGCGAAAAATGAAAAAGTACACATTTTTTCAATCCCACTGGTCATTAAACACTATTTTAATGTAATATTCTTATTATATCAAAGCAAAAATTAAATTGTTTAATGAATTTGTTTAAGCAAAATTTTTAATATTTATTTTTTAAATATAAAATTTGATCTCACGTTAATATAAGGAAAAGTAGAAAAAGACAGTTAAATACTTATAATTAAATATTTTATTTATAGGCCTAATTATAATAAGAGTATAAATAATTTTTAAAAATCTGTACTTAATGTTGTTTTATCAATTTTTGGGTATTTTTTCCTATAATCGGTTACAATTTGTAATATGAATTGTTTTTCTTCTTCGTTTTTGCATAACGTTAAATTATAATCTTTCATTAATTTTACTGCTCTTTCTGCAACGTCATTCACAACTTCTAATTTTGTTATAATACCTATCGCTTCGATATAATTATTATTAGTTTCCCATAGTGCTGGATCAATTAAAAGAAAATCTGAATTTATATTGAACCGTTTTAAAAAATTATTTGATTCAGATGATACGAAATGTTGTATTTCCAAATTCGCAAGATTTTTAATTTCTATAGTCGTTGTCATGTATCTCTTATAATTATTATTATTGTTTACATTTTGTAGTGCTTGCACCATCGATCTTTTTGTTTCTACTGAAACTTTTTTATCAAAAAACGATAGCGCCGCGTTCTCCGGTGACAAGTACCATAAATGGTTCACAATTTTTTTTAATGCCACATCGCTTATTTCTTCGTTAACATTTTTGTAATGAATTATATTTTTGATGAATTCTAGATCTACACGTGGCGCCATAGCAGCCATTGGGGTCAAAATCCACGGCTCAATATAAATGTTAATTAGAAATACACATGTATCTCTAATGCTACTATACTCTTCCTGGTTGAGAGGAAATTCGTTTCGAAAAATAAATATTTTTAAAGTGTATATTATTTTAGCCATCCACCTCGCATGGTGAAATGCGCCAGGCATTTTGAATGAAATGCCACCCAAAGGAATCCCCTCAAGAAAAATGATTGCTAATTCTAAAAGTTCTTTGTAGTCATCTCTTGGGTGACTCATTTTTGTGTAATTTTTAAAAATTTCGATTTTTTTTTGTATATCATTAATATGTTTCAGAACGTAATCGTCGTGCGTTCCCGGGATGTAATTATTTTTATTAATTTCAGGCCAACTATTTTGAAATTTTTTTAAAAGTTGAATATTCGGGCCTGTTGTTTTCGGCATTTTTAATTCAAAGACCCCACGCAACACAATTTCGTATATGTGATGGCGACAAGGAAAATACAAAAGATCTCTTTCAATTCTTTGTTCTAGCAACAAAGCACACTGCGCCAAAGTTCGCCGCTGTCAAAAGTTTTGACTTCTTATACAGCCAGAGTCCGTTTTCATTCTGGCCAATGGTATCGCGTTCGATCTGTTCCCTATCTTGCTGCCAATCCTTTAGCATTTTCATATGCTCTTTCAGGTGCAGGCCATACATCGGTCCATCCATGTCTGTCTTTTCTGCATTCGGTCCGTAATCGGAATCCTTGACTGCACGAAACTGCTGTGTCACGTCGCCTGCCGTTCGCCGGAACGAAGGGCAGCCGCACTCGGGAAATTATGGCCGCACGACCGGGCCACGTCTCGGTCGCACGGGACGTGGTCCTCCCGGGACAAAAGATCTCTCGTCGATTCGGATCAGAATATAAGAGATTTCGAGTTTACGCGAAATCGGGCGCCAGGCACGAGGTCGTGCCAGTGTTCTGAATAGCTCTCGGTACACTTCTCGATGGTATTCCGAATCGGCGAGGATCTACACGGCCGGAGATGGCCACGTGAACGGCCAGGGTTCCGCGTGAGGAGAAGGACGGGGCATTCCCCGCGACGGGAACGTTTCTTAGAGGAAGAATGACGACTCAGAATTTACAGGGCAAATATTAGACGTTTATTATCGACGTCGCGTTACACAAGCCCCCGGTGGACACCGGCGGCAGTCAACGTATTTGCCAGCGCGTAGGCGATGATTTTCGGCGGATGTTCTACCGAACGCGCGTAGCCTCGTCGTTCGCGTCGAGCTCGGCAGTCACAGGACTTCGCGTGAGATACAAGCCAAGGAGGCACGATTTCTGCCGAGCTCAGATATAATACGCGGGCCGATGAATTTCGCCGGTACACGCGCGAGATGTAATGGCGGCCGAACAGAACTGACCGCGTGACACTGTTCCCCGTGGAACGTCTCGAGGGAAGCCAATTTTCGTAATCTTTCCGTTCGTCCCGGATCCCTTGCTTGGGCTACCGTCGCCCGAACGGCTCACGGCCGGGCGGACCTCTCGAGAGAGCTACTCTCGGTCAACGGAATCGCCGGCGGCACGTGTTCTCGCAAAGTCGCAAAGCCGGAGATTCTACTCCCGATAATTCGCCCCCGAACCAACACGAACTGGTCACAATATTCTAATGAATTCCCGATAGCCTGACCGGTACTCACCACTTGTCGCACGGGATGGCAGCCGATGCAAAGACTCGGTAAATAGGATCGCGGTTATAATCGCACGTGCGGTGACTTTGAATTAAGATGGCCTAGTGACCCAGTTCGAGCCGGCTCGTGAACGCGGAAGCGAGGCGTCCCCCTCTCCCGCGACTATCTCCGCTGAGGCGACGCTCGGGCCTATCGCGTGGCTCCTGGCCGCAGGGACGGAGCGATGACATTCGGATCCGGGCCCTCGGTAATTCTTGAATTTACCGGGACTCGTCCGATATCGTGACGTCGTCGGACAGGAGTGGACTTTAGTCGTCCGGAGTTGCTCTCATGACATTCTCCGGGCGATACGTCGACGGGGTGAGCAGATGATCGTGCTTTCGTTCCGTTAACCTCGTCGGCTTCTCCGGATTGCTGGACTTGGGCCCTGACCAATCCTGGCCGTCTTCCTCACTGGCGGCCTGCTGCGATAGGTGTTCCGGGCGTCTTCGCCTCGGGATCTTGGCCAATCAGTGGCCGGAGACAGACTCTGGTTCTTCTCGGTATCGTGGTAGCTGAAACTCCATGTCGCGCCCAGCGGCGCGACATTTGAACGCGGTAATTTCGTTCTTTTAAGGCCTCGGACGTCCCAGGGAGAGCGATTGCTTTGACCGCGCTTGCTACGGCTTTGCCAAAATGTGACCCGGTCTTCCGTTAGGGTACGGATTGACGTTGGCACGATATGCCACGTCACAACTCCTCCCCCCCCCCAAGGGAGACCGGGGCACCGGTGCAAGCACCCGTCAGGCTGTTCGCTAGTTCGGGGGCACACGCTCTTCCTCGGACGTACCTCGGTACAACATAACGAATAATTCTTTAACTTGACACGTACTTCCCATCACCAACCTCAGACAAATACTTTCCATGGTTTTTCCTTCCTTGTGGTCGGGACCTTTTGTAGCCAGCAGCACCTATTCGCGAAACCTTATGTCGCTACTGTTAGGCTACGCTTAGCCTTGTTTAACGCAGGGGTCAGGGTTCAATAAGTCGACTACTATTGAGGGCGAAAAACAAAATTTTATTCGCGCCCCTCTGGCGCTTTCTACGTCCCGGCGCCCCCCCTCCGCTCACCCCTCGACAACTCAGTCTTATACATTGGTTAACCTAATACTAGCGAGGGGTGGCGGGGTGGGCGAGAGTATTGTTTCTCTGTTCTCATCATACTTATTTTTAAAATAAAAACAAATATCGCTTTTGATTCGTTCAGTCTTCTTTTTCGTCCTTCCGGCGGCCCTCGAGATTACTATATTGTTTCGCGGTACCGTCGGTCGGGATTACTCTCGTTTGTCGAAAAAAAATAAAAAACTCTAATAGGGGTAATTACGTCGACAAGGGAAAAAAATAAAACTAAATCTGTATAACTGGCGTCGGGTGGACGGTATTGCCTGGATAGGGCCGGTACTGCCTGGGCCCCTACGGTCTTTCCCTTTCGGCCCGGTTTATCTCCTTTGCCTTGCCGTCTTCTGGCGCCGTTGTTCTGCATCCCGCCTGCAGTCCGGGCACGTGTCGACCGTATAAAATGGCCGACCGCAGCGGTAACAGTACCTCCATTTTTGAGGGGCCCGGCATTCTGAGTGGCAGTGCCCTATTTGGCGGCAGCGCCAGCATCCCTCCTCGAGCTCCGACCCCTTACGCTGCTTTCCCAGTCCCCGTTGTTTCGGGGTGCCCTGGAACGTTGGGGGCGGCATTGGCTTGGCCATCAGGGGCTGGATGGTGGCTTTTGGCGGTCCGCTTCCTGTCGTCTGGCGGTGCTCTTCCCTTATTCTTCTCATCCTTTCCTCCACCGACTCCTTCGGTCGCGGGGGTTCTGGTCGTTTTTCCCGCTCCTCTTTCGCCCGTACTTGCTCCGGTTCGCTGGCTGGTCCTGGTTTTCTTTCCCGTTTCGGCATACTTCCCTCCAGCGTTCCTCGGCCTACCTTCCGGCCGTAGGCCCTTTCCGCGGCCTTCCATCCTTCTACTTCTTCTAAGGGCGATTTTGCGGTGGGTACTGGTGTTTTTCCCTTTTGGCGCACTTCTAACGTGGCCGTGGCTACGTATGTCTTAGCGGGGGGTTGGGTTGCCGGTTCCCACCCCCCGGTAATTCTTCCTCCTCGCCCGCGACTATCTCCGTTTTGGTGAGGGGTTGATCCACCAGGTCCTCCCACGGTAAGTCGCTGTCGTCTCCTTTTATTAGGTCCTGTGGCGTCCCTGTGGGTCCTTGCGGCCGGCAAAAAATTGTTGCCGTTGCCGCTCGAACTCCCCTCGGGAACGGGTGGAGGTCCCGGAGGCGGTCCTCCAGCTCTCTCAACTCTTTTTCCTGGCTCATCTTCGGTAATCTGTGGAAATTAAACCTTTCTTTCTCAGTTTTTGTTCAGTTCTCCCTGGCTGGGGAAGTATGGTTTGAGGTCCGAAATATGGGCTTTCCCAAGATTCTTGCCGTCTTCCGATACCAGATTATACACCCCCGGTGAAAACTTTTTATTTATCGTTACTGGCCCGATAAATTTCGGCGCCAGCTTCGCCGCGACGTAATTTGCCGCTGAAGAGAGAACGCGCTGTCTCTTCATAACCCTGTCGCCTACGTTAAACTCTCGGTTTCTCCTACGCAAATTGTAATGGTGCGACTGTTTTCGATACGCGTCCTCGAGGTTTTCCAGTATCCAATGTCGTAATGTCGGTAGTTGCGTTATCCGCTTTTTCCAATTGTCATTGGATGTAACCTCGAGGTCGATAGGGGGCTCTGCTTCAGCCCTCGCACACTTTGCTGGTCGCGGTTCCCGCCCGAAATTGAGAAAAGCTGGGGAGGTTTGTAGGACGGAATGATGCGCGGTATTATATGCGAAACGAAACTGCGGTAAATTCAGATCCCAATCTCGGTGGTCCCTCTCGATATACGCTACCATCATTGTCTTAAGGATTCGATTCACGCGTTCAACCGGGTTAGCCTGCGGGTGGTATGGGGGGGTTGTACTAAGTCGGATTCCGTATTCGTCTGCGAGTTCCCTCAGACACTTGTTCGCGAACTCGGTACCGTTGTCCGTTAACAAGACGTCCGGGGTTCCCCAGCGTGAAAAAACTAAATTCTCGAGAGCCTCCGCGATTTTCGGGCCGGTAGCTCTCCGGAGTGGGGCACACTCTATCCATTTCGTAAAGAGATCTTGGATTACTAACAGATAGCAGTGGCCGGACCTGCTCGGAGGGAACGGACCCATAATGTCGGCTGCTACTACTGTCCAGGGCATGTCGACTCGGCGCCGACCCATCAACCCCGGCGGGAGTGTTTGCTCCACCTTTGTGAGTTGACAGGTATTACAGCGTCTTACGTATTCGACTGCCGTTCTATACATTCCTGGCCAGTAGTAGCGGGCGGCTATACGGTGGTAAGTCTTTTCGACTCCTAAATGCCCTGCCTGTGGGTTATCGTGCGCCTCCTGCAGGATCTCGGTCCTCCGTTCTTCCGGAATTACGAGTTTCCACTCGTTCCCATCGGACCCTAGCGTTTCCGCAATTAAGGGGTCCGTACGTCGGCAATATAATTCCCCGCTCCGGATTGCCCAGTCTGGAAACTTTTCTGGACTTTTCTCGACTTCCGTGAATTTTTCCTCATACCACTTCGCACGCACCGCGGCTACGATATGCGTTTCGGTCTCTCCCTCATTTTCGTGAATTCGCGACAGTGCATCTGGTACTTTATTCAGGGCTCCCTGCCGATATACTACTTGGAAGTCGTACGCTAGTAGTTGCAGGGCCCAACGTGCTAATCTTCCCGATGGATTTTTCAGCGTCCTCAGCCATCGTAAGCTGTTGTGGTCTGTTATTACCGTAAACTCGTACCCCTCCAAATATGGTCGGAATTTCTCTACTGCCCATACTATTGCAAGGCATTCTAGTTCGGTAGCTGAATATTTTCGTTCTGGTAACGTGAGCGATCTACTTGCAAATGCGATAACCCTTTCGACTTCCTCGACCTCTTGCGTCAATACCGCGCCTAAACCGACCGTGCTCGCATCCGTTTGTAACGTAAATGGGGTTTCGAAATCTGGGCACGAGAGGGTAGGTGCTGTAGCGATCGCGTCCCGCAGGGCCTCGAAAGCGCCTTGTTGAGCGTCTTTCCATTCCCATTCGCGATTTTTTCGTAATAGGCCATTTAATGGCTCAGCAAGTGTGGCGAATCCCGGAATAAATCTTCTATACCAAGAAGCCATCCCCAGGAATCGACGCACCTGCTTTACCGTTTTCGGCGGAGGGTATGCTAGAATGGGTTGTATTTTCTCCGCGTCTACCTTTAATCCCTCTCGGCTCACCACGAAACCCAAGTACTTGACTTCTTGACGGCAGAACTCGCACTTTTCCGGATTTATTATCAGACCGGCCTGCTTGATTTTATTTAACACGCGTTCGAGCCACTCTAGGTGTTCTGAGAACGTTTTTGTGACGATAATTATGTCGTCCAAATATGCGAACGCGTGTGGTTCCATTTCTGGCCCTATCAGCCGGTCTAATAGTCGCTGGAAAGTTGCGGGTGCTCCCGTCAGTCCATACGGCATGCGGCGGAATTGGAAAAGTCCCTTTCCCGGTACGGTAAATGCTGTTATTTCGCGGCTCCCTTCTTCCAACGGAATTTGAAAGTAAGCTTGACTGAGGTCAAGGGTTGAAATGTATCTCGCGGATCGTAATTTATCCAATATTTGGGTCATGAGCGGTAAGGGGTACGCGTCTTTCTTCGAGACCTCGTTAACTTTGCGGAAATCGAGACAGAAACGGTATTTACCGTTGGGCTTTTTCACCATCACTATCGGGCTTGACCAGGCACTTTGAGACGGTTCAATTATGCCGTCGGCCAATAATTTATCGACTTCCTTATATATGGCCTCCTGTACTTTCGGGGAGACGGCATAATATCGCTGTTTTATCGGGGTTTGATCCCCTACGTCAATTCGGTGGCTCGTCAAGTCCGTTAATCCCACTATTTCTTTAAACTCTGGTAACGTGGTCTCGAGGAATTCTTCTAGTTGTCGCTTTTCCGACTCTTCTAAAGTTTGCAGACAACAACATACGGTGTCTGGGGCCGCATTCTCAAAGGGGAATTTTTCATCCGGTCTTTCTGCAAAGTACCAGACTGCGTTATGGTATTCGGCTACAATGCCGAACTTTGCAATCGAATCGGTTCCCAAGAGTAGGGGTGCCACGAGATTATCTAGGACCCGCGCGAAAATGTGTCTCTCCTCTCCGCCTATGCTTAACGTGAACTGAGCTTCCTCTACTGCTCGATCTACAGCCCCCGTCGCGAGAAGAAAATAGCACGGCTTGCTTTTCGGTAACAGCTCGATCACGCCTTCCTCGACACTCTCTAGGGTTTCTCGATTCAGAAACGTTAATGAGGACCCCGAATCAACTAGAGCGCGAGTCCGGTATTTTCCTATCATCGCGTCAACGGTTAGCAGAGGTGGGCGGTTCGTATCCCCATTAGCCATCACGCGGGCCGATATTAATTCGGGTGAAGTCTTTCCGGCCCCGTGGATCGACCTCCCCCCCCGTTTCCCGCCCGATTCTCGCATCTTCGGCACCGTTGTATCGTGATCCCCGGCGCCCCACAACCGTAGCAGTGCAGCCGGGGTTCTTCGCGGCAGTCTCGTGATAAGTGACCTGTCTTACGGCAATTCCAACATTGGTGCAGGTACTTTGCGCTCACGCGTTGTTTATCGCGTGGCGTCCATTGTTGCGCCGCTACGGCTGCAGTCGCTGTCGCTTTTCGCGATGGGGGATCTCGAGATGAACTACGTGATCTATTTCTTCGCCGGTATGCTTCCCTTCCCCTCGGCGTCGCGGGCGAAATACTTTTCTCCCTCGACGCACCAGGTTCGGGACTCCTCGACACAGATCTCGATATATGTCTGACGGGTCTGGGGGGGCGGTCTCCTGAGTCGTCGCTTTCCGCTCCACTCGAAGTGGCTATCGCGTTGGCGTACCCGAAACTAACCGATCTTCCGCGGCCCGGTGACTTCGAACGAGAGTATCTTCCCGGGTCGAACGCGAGCGCGGGATGGGCCATTTCCGATGGCTTTGGGTTTCCCCGCTTCCTCTGCTCCGATACGCGGTCTGCTTTTAATAGTTTGTCTATTACTTCATCCACGGTAGCTGTTTTGCAGTGAGACGCGACCTGCTGTAGTTGCGGTTTCGCGCCGCAGTATAGCGTATTTGCCATTTTTGTTTCCGACCACGGCGGCTGTAACTTTTCGAACATCGTTGTCATTGCCATTATATATTCGCGGAGCGGCTCATTATCATCTTGAAACCGATCCCTCACGTTTCGATCTAACGTGTACTGATAGTCGGGGTCCCCGAAAAATTTTCGAAATTCTCTTGCGAAGTCTTTCCAGTTGTCTTGGCGGGCTCCTTTGCGAACGTACCAGCGCTTAGCTACCCCCCCGAGACAACCTGCTAAACAGCTGATTAATTCTTTATCTTTTAATCCGTGGTATCTTTGTTGTTCACGGAGGTCCTCCAGAAAATCTTCTGGGTCCTCTCCTTCTTCCCCGGAAAATTTTAACCGCCATCGCCTTATTGTTTCGGCGATAGGGGTTCCTTTTACGTGCAACTCTCGGGGTTCTTCCGCGTCTGATACCCCCGCATAGGGTCCGCTGTGAACTGAGGGGTACGATCTTCCCCACTCTCGGTCGCGCTGACGTTCGGGGGACCACGGTCTCCATCTTTGTTCCCTGGGGCCGCGAAACGAGAAATCGATAGGGGCTGCTCTTTCCCCTATTGTCTCGCGGTAGTGTTTGGGTGACCCCAGTTTCCATTTTGGTTCCTTCGGTACCAAAAATGAAAAATCTCTCGGGGGTGATCTTTCTCTATCGTCTCTCCCCTCATCCGCGGTACCCGTATCACTCCGCGCGTCCCCGTAAACCGATCGTTCCCCGTCGTCATCGCGCTCCGTTATCGGAACGTTCAACATACTTCTGTCCATTCTCGGGTTCCCCGATACCAATCTCGAAATGTGACTCCTGGCAATGACAACTCGTCAACTAGGTTAGAGGGAGCGACACGATAACGTACGATATTAACCCGATACGAATTTCCGTGTTCCTACTTATTTTTCCCCCAACTCTTCTCTCAAATCAATATCGCGTAAAGGAAGGAAATCCCACCGAAATTTCTCATTTATTTTCCCGTATTTCTTCGCGCCTCGATCAGAGTTCGTCTTGCCCGTCGACAAGAGTTCTCTGCGCGATTCTTAATCGTGATTACCGTGCCGTTGCTTCGCAAATCGAAAATCCTATCGCCAATAATGCAACCACGGTATTATTCTCATTAAAATCGTATCCTAAACGGGATCGTAAACGTTTCGATAATATTCAATTCGAATATCCGACAGTATACCAAATGTTTCGATAATAATATTCCATTCGAATATTCAACAATATTCGACAATATTTCAAATATGCCGATAATGGGACAGTACTTGTCTGAGTTTCCCTCATATACGGACAAACCACACTTCCCGCCACCACATAACACATAAACAAAATCGTAAATACGATAAACAAAAAAAATATATGTGGGGTGGGCTATTTCTTGGGGTATTTCACACGTTATATAACCAGAAATTACATATAATATTGCACATTATTATCCATTTTTCATCAAATCATTTCAATCGTGTGCCATTACGGGAAAATGGACAAGAGATCAAGAACAAAAAAAAAATCTCTTACCGGTACAGAGTCGATAGTTCTTAATTTCGTTTATTATCCCTCTACGGTAGGATCGGCCTTGCGGCGATTCCGCTACCGTAGCGGTAGTGTTCTAGTAAGGCGATGCTGTTATCCGCGCTGAAATTTGCTAAAGTGAGACCTTCAATTCGCCGGCGGATCGCACTTGTTGGTTCGACCCTATCCCACGAAATCGGGTCTCACCCCGCAGCCAACACTGATAACAGTTCTACCTTTCTTACCTCTGTACCGTCCGTTAAAGGAAACGTGAACGGTATTCTTCTATTGCGAGAAAGAAAAGAAATTTAAAAATGATAGAATAAATAATTAACTAAATAAATAAATAAATAAGTAACTCAATAAATAATCAGATAATTAAACAGAAAATAATCAAATAAATAAATAAATAGATAAATAAATCCACAGAAATATCACAGTCAAATAATAGATTAGTAATAAATAAATATTCGATAAATAATTAAGAGACAATTGGTAGGACAGAGACGAAAGAAAGAAAGGGAGAAAAAAAAAATTCTCGCTATCACGTTTCCTTTGTGTATACTATGGCTGAGCTATTTCTCTTTCATCAGCCATTCGGTATACACTGGCGTAATGGCACACGGAATACACATAATAATATTTCAATAATATCAATTTTCAATGACAATAAATACCAGAATTAATCAACATAGTAAATCGTATTATTTTGTTTTGAAATACCAGCCGTGTTTACGCAGTGTTGGTTCGTATCGTCCGAATCTCCGTACGCGTACGTTAGAGAGAATACTACGCGAGAGAGAGAAAAAAAATTCTCTGTGATGGGTCGTGTCTTTCGTCACGCGGCGTTCTCGATCGTTCCGCTCAATTCACTCGATCACTATGTTCCGTTCGAAATTTATTTCTAAGAGCCCCGCTCTTCCTCACGCGTCTCTTTTAAAGAAGCTCAAAATGCTTTTTACGGTGAGATTTCCGTCCCTGTTCGGGCGCCAATTTGTCACGTCGCCTGCCGTTCGCCGGAACGAAGGGCAGCCGCACTCGGGAAATTATGGCCGCACGACCGGGCCACGTCTCGGTCGCGCGGGACGTGGTCCTCCCGGGACAAAAGATCTCTCGTCGATTCGGATCGGAATATAAGAGATTTCGAGTTTACGCGAAATCGGGCGCCAGGCACGAGGTCGTGCCAGTGTTCTGAATAGCTCTCGGTACACTTCTCGATGGTATTCCGAATCGGCGAGGATCTACACGGCCGGAGATGGCCACGTGAACGGCCAGGGTTCCGCGTGAGGAGAAGGACGGGGCATTCCCCGCGACGGGAACGTTTCTTAGAGGAAGAATGACGACTCAGAATTTACAGGGCAAATATTAGACGTTTATTATCGACGTCGCGTTACACAAGCCCCCGGTGGACACCGGCGGCAGTCAACGTATTTGCCAGCGCGTAGGCGATGATTTTCGGCGGATGTTCTACCGAACGCGCGTAGCCTCGTCGTTCGCGTCGAGCTCGGCAGTCACAGGACTTCGCGTGAGATACAAGCCAAGGAGGCACGATTTCTGCCGAGCTCAGATGTAATACGCGGGCCGATGAATTTCGCCGGTACACGCGCGAGATGTAATGGCGGCCGAACAGAACTGACCGCGTGACACTGTTCCCCGTGGAACGTCTCGAGGGAAGCCAATTTTCGTAATCTTTCCGTTCGTCCCGGATCCCTTGCTTGGGCTACCGTCGCCCGAACGGCTCACGGCCGGGCGGACCTCTCGAGAGAGCTACTCTCGGTCAACGGAATCGCCGGCGGCACGTGTTCTCGCAAAGTCGCAAAGCCGGAGATTCTACTCCCGATAATTCGCCCCCGAACCAACACGAACTGGTCACAATATTCTAATGAATTCCCGATAGCCTGACCGGTACTCACCACTTGTCGCACGGGATGGCAGCCGATGCAAAGACTCGGTAAATAGGATCGCGGTTATAATCGCACGTGCGGTGACTTTGAATTAAGATGGCCTAGTGACCCAGTTCGAGCCGGCTCGTGAACGCGGAAGCGAGGCGTCCCCCTCTCCCGCGACTATCTCCGCTGAGGCGACGCTCGGGCCTATCGCGTGGCTCCTGGCCGCAGGGACGGAGCGATGACATTCGGATCCGGGCCCTCGGTAATTCTTGAATTTACCGGGACTCGTCCGATATCGTGACGTCGTCGGACAGGAGTGGACTTTAGTCGTCCGGAGTTGCTCTCATGACATTCTCCGGGCGATACGTCGACGGGGTGAGCAGATGATCGTGCTTTCGTTCCGTTAACCTCGTCGGCTTCTCCGGATTGCTGGACTTGGGCCCTGACCAATCCTGGCCGTCTTCCTCACTGGCGGCCTGCTGCGATAGGTGTTCCGGGCGTCTTCGCCTCGGGATCTTGGCCAATCAGTGGCCGGAGACAGACTCTGGTTCTTCTCGGTATCGTGGTAGCTGAAACTCCATGTCGCGCCCAGCGGCGCGACATTTGAACGCGGTAATTTCGTTCTTTTAAGGCCTCGGACGTCCCAGGGAGAGCGATTGCTTTGACCGCGCTTGCTACGGCTTTGCCAAAATGTGACCCGGTCTTCCGTTAGGGTACGGATTGACGTTGGCACGATATGCCACGTCACAGCTGATATGTCCTTTTGCTGCCACTCTTCTTTTCGGCACTTTTCAATGCTTCCTTTTTTCGTCGTTTCTCCAAGTTCTCCAAAACTTGTGAAGGCACGTTCATAAACGATTTCTGCAGACGAGACAATACTTCTTTTGTATTGTACTGGATCACAGCAGCGGCAACTCTTGCGTTGTAGGATCCTCTTTCGCCGAGATGGAGTCTCTTTCCACCAGTGGCCTTCGCGATGATGGAATTGATACTCTCCACCGCGTTGTTGTTGCTCCGAAGGAGAAGGCTTGTTGCTGAGTGCCTCGCTATCGACCGGACAATTTGCTGTATCTGTCGATACCCTCCCATTCTTGTTAACTCGGGAACAATGTTGACTTCTCCTTCTTTCAGAGTTCGATCGCAGAAATAGTTGCTGCACTCTTTGTGTTCTCCGAAAACGTGGCTGGGCATATTGACGATGTCTTGAAACAAGCGTTTGATTTTCTCTTCTGTTGGCAAATTCTCATTCGACCAGTGTTGAGCAGCTGTCATTATATCCGTGCGCATCCGCCGATAATTTTCTACGGCTTTCCTGTACTTGCCGGCCTCAGTCTTCTTCGCAACATCTTTTATCTTGTTGCAGAAGTTGCGCAACAAATGATTTGTGCACTCGATCTTCTTCACGCGGATCAGGTTTCAAATGGATCGCAGTCCACAATTTTTTTATACACACTGCTGTCGCCGTCAGCAATCAGTGTTGAGTACACTAATCCGCGTTCCTTCACGCTGGTGTTGAAACCTTCTGCGATGGCGTCACACTCCATTTTTCTCGATGTCTGGTTTCTGCCCCAATTTTTGAAGCATTTGTGTTGACGCGCTTCTGTTTCCTTTTTCGCCGCAATATAGCAAATGCGGCAGTTTCTATTCTTCACTCCGGTGAATAGAACCTTCTTGGTATGATAGCCAATTATCACGCCGACACCAGACGTCGAGTCGTACTTTCCTGTTCGGTACGACCTCTTCAACCAGCTCCCGTCAGCCACGACGGGAATGTGTGGAGTTCCATTTAGCACATCGCCTCTTTCCATTGCTACCTTTCGTTCTTCATCAGCCGCTGCCAACATTTCTTTTTCCGCAACAACTTCCAATTTGTCCACGACCCTGTCGTGAGCTGTACGGTATTGCTGCTTCGTCATACAGGGGACGTTGATGGTTGCCAAAAATTCCTCCATTTGTGCGTATTCGCCTCCGGTGGTCATTGCTCCGGTGACTGCACCTACGTTGATGTCTACACTGTGAATAGGCTGGCTATGGACTTCGCCTATATACTTGCACACCTTACATTCTAAAACCAGGGTCGTCTTCAGACCCAATCTCTTCGTACGTTTGATAACGAGATCCGCCGTCGAACATTCGAATTCCGTCTTATGCTTATTGCCCTGCTCTTGTATTTGCTCGAAGACGTGGTGCATGTCAACGATGCTGAACCCGTCCGAAGGGCACGATTCCGCCTGTGACGTGGTCGTTGTTTCTTTTCCCACGACGAGGTGCTCCTCTTCGTTGGTGGCAGTGTCTGTCTGCATGTCGCGATCTGTCCTCTCTTCAGCATCTTCTGCCATGTTGCGCAACGTTTCTTCTTCGAGACCACTTGACGCCGGCGTTGTATTTGCTTCTTCGATTTCTTCGATTTCCATCTCTTCAAATTCGACGGCTTCTTCGGGCATTCCCACGAAGATGGTGTCGCACACCTTTTCATCTTCGAGTCCACTTGACGCCGGCGCTACATTTCCTTCTTCGATTTCTTCGATTTCCACGATTTCGGGCATTCCCACGAAGATGGTGTCGCACACCATTTTCTCTTCCAGTACTCTTGATGCCGGTGCTTCATTCCTTTCTTCGTTATCTTCGGCCATTGCCACGAAAGACACCGGCGCTCCATTTTCCGCAGCCGTTGACAGCTCTTTCAGGGCAAGCCTCGCTAACCGCTGCTGTCTGCAAACAGAATAAAAACTAGAGGGATATTGTTTCTCGCTCGCGAGTGAGGTTATTGTTGCTCGCTCGCTTCGCTCGCTCGCGAATAGGGTTGTTGTTGCTCACTCGCTTCGCGAGTTTGCGGGTACAACTGTTCTTGCGCGAGGGTTAGTGGTACGCATGGCTAGTAGTACCTATAGCTATTAATGTTTTTGATTTGGTGTGTGACTCTCCAAGAGCCACACAAAGAACTTCCCGATTCGTTAGCTGCAGGATATTATTTATTATCATTATTTAGTGTACATTTTAAGAAGATTATACGTTTTCAGGGAAGTTCAATAGTTTTCTACTTATCAAAATGTTTGCTATATGACGTCGCATTAAACCAACATCGTATGCTCGTTGCTCGCTTGGTTCCCTGTTATAGCATAGTAATGTTGCAAAATAAATCGCAAATGCTCCACAATCAAACGCATTGTTTTGATATTGTACTCTGTGAAATATATACTTTTTCTTATATTCATACAGGGCATTCAGATAATCTATTACATCATGGTTCAAATGATTAGCATTAAAACTATCATAAATGTGTACATTTCCGTTACCATCAGATCTTGTGCAAATCCAATGTCCTACTACCTTTTTTCCAATTTCACCAGTGTATATTATCTGAATATTCGTCTCATGTTCTGGGATCTCTTGTAAATTACTGAAAAAAGCTCGAACGTAACCAGTATCTTGAGCAAAGTTGTATATTCCACGCTCGTTTAGATTTCTGTTCATAATTTCGTGAAATATATTAATATGTTTATCTTGTAAATAACAATCAGGTTTTATGACTTCTTCACATTCGGCTGTTTCTAAAGCATAGTTATAACCATCATTGAGGAAACATTCTGCAGGCACTGCATATTCATGATTATTTTGGTCGATATGCTGGTCCGAGATCATTATACATTCATCAAAATTTGTAAAATTTTCAGGATTCATTTTTTGATTTGTGATTGTTACATCTGTTTTCTCTACATTCTCTTCTTTTTTTTTATATTTGACAACCTTCTTATCGAGGATTGCATAAATGGGCTTATGATAGCTGAAATATGTTTCCTAAACACCGCAATCTATATCATCAACATTTGAGAAAATGATATCTATTTGCGTATTCAAATTGGTCGTTATACTATTGGATGGTAATTTAGTTTTTAAATTGTACTTGCTCAAAAGGTTAATCAAATAATTATTACCATTATCCTTGCAATTTAATATATTGTAATTGAAATCACCTATCAAAACCTTTTCACTTTCAATTGTAATTTTATTCATTATTCGTTGTACAACGCTACCAAACATAGAATTAGTAGCTTTTGGTGATTTATAACCACTTATTATATAATAATTTCTGATTTTAAAAGTAAACAGTTCTACATGCGCATTTGAACTAAATTCCTGTTCAACAAATAATTTTTCTATTGCTAATTCTGTTTTTCCATAACAAATTAATCCGCGGCTGTTGTTGTCAATGTCGGATCGGAATAATATATTATAATTTAAAATATTCAACTCATCATCGGTTTTCGTTAATGTTTCACTAAAAATTAATATATCGCTTCGATGAAACCATGAATCTTTATTTATATGATTTAATTTACTTGTCAAAGTACCAATATTTTGATATATAACTATTAATCCGTTTTCATTGACCAAATTATTGAATGATAATTTTAATTGTTTAGTTTTTCGCAAACGATACAATTCATCGTTAGCCGGGTTTGCAGTATTCATCTTTGTTTTTTTTGATACTGTTAATTTAAATTGTCCTCAAATGTATAAACCGCTCAATTTTGAAACTCTGCTCAGTGCTACATACAACATTTGTAAAGTTCGCCTTTCTGATTTTTTAAAATCCAAACATACTTTCTCGTATGTTTGTCCCTGACTTTTATGAATTGTAATCGCTTCAGCAGGAACCACTGGAAATTGACTACGTGTGATTTGATATTTTTCCTCACTCGACATATTTACTTGATTCGATATTTTTATTATTGGTGTTAAATTTTGATCAATATTTGCATTTTTCATATAATTACGATAACGAGTTCTTACTTTCACTCCTACTCTGGGCAATTGAAAATCTAACCACAATATAGACGGAATTTTAGTATTTTCTTGAAAAGTAATAAATTTTAATATTCCGCATGCTCCATTAACCAATCCGTCTTCAACATCAATGTTATTAATTATCATATATTTTATATTAATTTTCAATTTAATCTCAGTTAACAATTTATTATTTAAAGATTGTAATATAAATGTTTTTGTACTTTCATCGATATTCTTTGAAAATGTATTCTCGGCGATGATTGACTCACTCTTGCATTGGAATAATTTTCGATTATTGTAAGCGGTTACATTAGCATTAGTTGCATAAATGAGGAAAAAATTTTTTGAAATTAAGAAAAATAAGGATAAAATTTCTTTTTTAATTGTATAAAAAAATTTTTTTTTTAAGTATGTCTAAATATATATATATATATATATATATATATATATATATATATATATATATATATTGTGACGTTGTCCCTTTTTCGCTCGGTTGTATGGCCGGCGAAAAGGGTCAACACCCGAGAATTTACAGCCGCTGAGGACGGGCCGTGCGCGGCCGCGCGGACACGGTCCTCTCGGGACAAACGATCGACAAGATGACTCGATTTTATCACGAAATTATTGTTCGGGCGCCAGGTACACGGAAGTACCACACTAATGATCACCAATGGCTCGGGTTCGAGGAAGTCGAACACGAGCTTCGAATCGTCCCGTAATCGTAGGCGGAATTTGACGAGGCGGACAGCCAGGAGTTCGGACACAGGGAATAACGGGGACAGCCCTCGCGGCAGGGCGGATCTCGCAGGTCGGAAATAAAGTCGACAGTTTGGGCTCGAATTGATTTATTCGATGTCGGATGTAAAATTACAGGTGGGCGGCCACGTGGCCGCGACCCGGGAGCCCGCGCTCCTAGTACAAGCTAGCGATTGATGTTCGATCGCGAAGCGCGTTAGTCGATTTTCCCATTTATCACGAACGTACGGTACGATGGTACAACGCAAGTCTCACGAGAGACGGAATTTCGCGAAGCGCAGATGGACGGCGCGACGTCTACGGACCGTCGCGAGATTTACGAACGCGGTACGCGGTGCGTTACCGAATTTATTAACGCCGAGACTATCCTTTTTCCGACGCGGCTCCTTGAGGAAGACTTCCGACTACTCGGAGGGGAAAACTGCTCTACCAGACTCAAAGCGTCCTCTGAAGGAACGCGAGATTACGGCACGAGGCGCCACGCGCCTCGGCACACACCAAAATATCGAGGACGACACGCGTTCGTCTCGTCCTCGCACAAGATAACGAGCCAGCACTAATAATGGAACCGAGAATCACTGATCGACTTACCGTGACCGGAATTCGCCTGTCGACTTCCTTCGATTAGGCCGGAACTTTCGCCTTTGTCCTGCTTTTCTCGACACCGGATTCCAGCGCGGAGCAAAACCACCCGCGACGCGTAACTATTCGGTTCTTCGGAACTCGGAATTTACAAGAATATCGAGACTCGGAAATGGCGACCTACACATTCGACAACCAGCGCGACAGTGATCCTTCGGTGCGCATCGACGGATCGTATCGATTCTCGGTCTCCCCACTCCTTTCGTCCTACCGAAATTCCCTATGGGCGCACCCGCAACGCAACTAGACGTAGTCGCAGGACCGAACCTTCGGAACAGGTCTTCGGGCCCACGACCTTTTTAATCACCAATTGACGATCGCCACGGACGACCGGGGAGGATAAAGGTCGTCGCACACTAGAACGCCCCGCCTGCTCTCCGGCACCAGCCGCCTCCGCTGTTTTGGGTTTCTCCTATGTAGTTTCAATGGGAGTGCGCACACTAGACCAGCGCCGTCACAGCGCCGGCACGCTACGCTTCGCGCCGGAAAATGTGCGCACACTAGATAGACCGCCGCGCCGCCGCTCCGCCACCGACCAACTCTAGTGGTGAGCGCCACAGGCGCCAATTCATGTCGGGCGAAGATATTTTGCTTTCTGGTTCGAAGGAAACGTCGACGTTGGAACCTCACAGGGTGGTTTCTTAAGGGTGCCGATCCAACTCGAGCGAGAGTGTGGTGGCACACTCACACACCGCTAGATACTGTATACGTATACAAGGTTGCAAGGGTCCAGCCCGCGTGACTAATCACGTCTCGCTAATGCACATTTGGGGGCCCTACGTAGTCAGAATCGATAGATAAAAGATCAATCTAGCGCTGGAGCTTGCGAAAGTGATCTACTTTTGCGTTTTCGAGGCGTAATTTGCATTATTCGGCAGGGACCCGATCCAGATTTGACCTCGAAATTAGTTTGAGCTCCGTCCAGTAGGGGAGCTGGATACAATTTCTACAGTTGAATGTCGAGAAGTACAGCAGCGCCAACGGGACACTGCATCAGAAATGTTGCCGGTAAGTCAGGTTTCATCACGCCTGCTTACAGAGCCTCCCGGGCAGATATCAAGATGCCGAATAATGTAAATTACGCCTCGGAAACGCAAAAGTAGACCACTTTCGCAAGCTCCAGCGCTAGATTGATCTTTTATCTATCGATTCTGACTACGTAGGGCCCCTAAATGTGCATTAGCGAGACGTGATTAGTCACGGGCTGGACCATCGCACAACGCGCCTAGGCACACGTACGCGCTGCCCGAGCGGTGAGTGTGTGAGTGCCTCGCGCGGCACGGAGTCGTGCCTGCAGAGCCTCCCGGGCGGATATCAAGCTGCCGAATAATGTAAATTACGCTTCGAAAACGCAAAAGTAGATCATTTTCGCAAGCTCCAGCGCTAGATTGACCTTTTATCTATCGATTCTGACTACGTAGGGCCCCCAAATGTGCATTAGCGAGACGTGATTAGTTACGGGCTGGACCATTGCACAACGCGCCTAGGCACACGTACGCGCTGCCCGAGCGGTGAGTGTGTGAGTGCCTCGCGCGGCACGGAGTCGTGCCTGCAGAGCCTCCCGGGCGGATATCAAGCTGCCGAATAATGTAAATTACGCTTCGAAAACGCAAAAGTAGATCATTTTCGCAAGCTCCAGCGCTAGATTGATCTTTTATCTATCGATTCTGACTACGTAGGGCCCCTAAATGTGCATTAGCGAGACGTGATTAGTCACGGGCTGGACCATTGCACAACGCGCCTAGGCACACGTACGCGCTGCCCGAGCGGTGAGTGTGCGCCACACACTCTCACTCGAGATCACCAACGTAGCATCATCGTCAGCCGTATAACCATATAAGTTACCGGCAACACTTCTCATTCTCTGTTTTACCGATACAGTGACTGAATCCGGGTGACTGTCGTGACTGAATGATGTGAAACAGACGTAAGCGCTCGTAGCGGAAAAAATGCCGAAGCTGTACTTTCACAGAACGAATCCTTTTGAGGTGTATTTCTGCGGCGTGACGAACTGCTGTTTTAAATAGGTATGGTTTAACATAATAATCGTTGCATTGACATTGTATGTGTCCCCGCTAGCGCTGGAGCTTCCAACCTTTTCTATAAAGATCCTACTTCTCTCGATATTTAAGAAAATGTATGTCTCTTGACAGTGGCAGCACTGTCGCGCCGCCAGTGCTTCTCGCCGCTGCGCTACAAGCTGCCGAATAATGCAAATTACGCCTCGGAAACGCAAAAGTAGACCACTTTCACAAGCTCCAGCGCTAGATTGATCTTTTATCTATCGATTCTGACTACGTAGGGCCCCCAAATGTGCATTAGCGAGACGTGATTAGTCACGCGGGCTGGACCCTTGCAACCTTGTATACGTATACAGTATCTAGCGGTGTGTGAGTGTGCCACCACACTCTCGCTCGAGTTGGATCGGCACCCTTAAGATAAAAGTCTGCTCTATCGCGTCATATAGTTTGATTTTACGCTGGGCCCTTATTTTTTAAGATATACTGAAAAATATCTTCAAAAATTGGTGCAAAAGTGGTGTCTCTCCGTCTTTAACGATTGTTTAAATATGATTATACATTCATAATCTATTAATATTGCATATCACTGTATTCGGTAAAGTCTACAGAATCTTTTGCTGTAAAGAACAATTAAACATCTTTTATAATAACATCACAAAAGGGTATAGCCGGATAAGGTAGTCAAAAATGCCCTTGAACCGAATTATATCGACGATGGGTCATTCGATAGGACACTCAGAAAAAACATACTGTGCAAAGTTTCAACCCTGTATCTCGATCCGGAGGGTAGTTATGGGGTAAAATCGAAAAATCAGTTTTTGGCCTATTTTCCCTAGTTAATGATGTTTAGAAATTCTGAAAAAAATCTGACACATGTCTAGAACCCAAACACATACTTTGCCATTGGTTTCAGATTTTTAAAGTGAAAATCCTGCTTGTAAAAAATCAAAAACCTCAAAAAAATCGAAAAAATGCAGATTTCACATGGAAGTTCTAGAGTGTCCACATTTATATTTTTACAGTAGCAATATATTGTTATAGGTATTGTTCATGAATTTTTTCAGATTTTTTGATTTGGTGCGCCGTTGTTAAAAAAAATAAAAACCGATTTTTTCGACGTTTTTTCCGCGAAGAACTAAGCTAACCTTAAAATTATTACGCTCTATTTATTCTGTAAGTCTATCAGGCACTGACAAACCTTGAACATTGTACAGGAGTAATTAAACAATGAAATCAGCTTCATTAGTATTTGTACTATGTCAGAGATTACATCTGAAAGTATTAACCACATTCCCAACAGCTCGTTTGGCTCAGCGCGTTAGGCGTTCGACTGTAGACCTGCTTATACTAGGTTCGCGCCCGGCATACGTATACTTTTTTTTTATCTCGATTATTTCTTCTTTTTACGGAGTCACTATTAGAGTACCCATCCCAATGGGTAAAAATGTCCTAGCTCGTAATTCATTTTGGGGGTTTTGGCCACGTTTTCGGACTTTGGAACCACTGTGCGCTGGTGCGTTCTAGTGTGCGGCAAAACGGACCAGCGCGGCGTCAACCAGTGATGCCAGAACCGTGGTACCGTGGTACTAAACCGTACCACAGCATACCCCCACCATAGCCTACTATTGCCCCTACGTTCGTTTCCAACGCGCCCGCGCGCTACACTCACCAGCGTACCTCTACTATGTGACATGGTGCGCTGGTGCGTGTAACGCGCGAGCGCGTTGGAAAAGGAACGTAGGGGCAATAGTAGGCTATGGTGGGGGTATGCTGTGGTACGGTTTAGTACCACGGTACCACGATTCTGGCATCACTGGCGTCAACTCGACGCGGTAGGGTGGTGCAGGAGAGCAGGCGGGGCGTTCTAGTGTGCGACGACCTTAATTCCTCCCAGGTGCTCCCCCGCACCACCCGTGCCGGGGTCGATTGTAGGCGGGATGAGACGACGGCGGGACCACCAAAATATCCGATCTTCTGAAAATGCGACCCCATCGTCCCACGTCGTCGCCTCCGGGTTGATCGGCCCGTGTGCGGTGGTGCCCTTTTGTACTTCACCAGATCTGGAAGGGTTGTTCCCTTTTGGCCAGTATTTTCTCTTCCGGTTGATCCTACGATGCGGGGCGCCGTTTCGGTGATCGTCGCCCTACAGGCACGCTCCTGCAATTCGCCACTCTCGGCGCGTGCAATAGATGGCATTAGTATTGATCTTTTCAACGGAAATCTCTTCCTCGAGGAGTGCTGTAATCTGCGGGTGGTCTTTGCAATCACCAACGGCCGGTCCGGTCCATTCAATATGCGGTTGTTTGACCGTTTCTCAAACGGAGAAGTGACGTCGCAGGCTTGCAACGTCACAATATATATGTTAAGAATTGTGGTCCAGGATCGTCGAAATAAAGGTTTACAATGCCTTTAACTCACTTCCGTAATACCAAAGTGTTTATATTCACTATACGCATACTGGGATTAATCGGGCACAGGCCGATTCGCATTTCAGTTAATCGTCTACTCGCTACACACGTTTTCATACACGCTCTCATGACACCATATTGTCTTCTCTACGGAGAAGGAACTCTCCTTCTATTACGCGGGTCTGCGCGCGCATGCGCTTCCATCAACGAACGTATTCGAATATTGTTGCCACGCAGTTGGCTATATATAAGGCATGAAATTACGCATATTTCAACAATATATAGTTACGTTTGCTTCTTCGGTGGATACGCCTTTCGTATAAATTGCAATGTTGAATCAACTCCTTTCGAAAAAAACTAAAAAACTACTTGACTAAAATGGACCAAAATCTAATCAGCTCTAAGTTACAGCGGGGCACATCGATTGCATCATTCATCATTCTGATCGCGTTGTTACTTTTTCAGAAAACGTTAACGATAAATTTGATAACATACAAACGGCCATACGCACACACACACACACACACACACACACGCGCGCGCGCGCGAACATTTTGCTGAAAATAGTCTAAAATGACTGCAATGACCATGAAACGTGAAGATCTGCTAGAAAATCGATTTTCGATTTTCGGGGTAATTACAGTAACTTCCCTATAAAATCGGGAAGTTAAAAAATGTTTTGGGAGAAAACAAAAAAATTTATACACAACATAACAGACACACACAGAAAACCAAAGAACAAATGTACAGTTTCACCTTCCGTGATTTTCTGCACTTATTAGATTATAAGCAAATTCACTTTACAATAAGTAATCCCTATTTGTTCGGAAACACCCAAACCTATTAGTAGCGGTTTGACGCCGATATACCTGCCTGGCCGTCAGGTTGCCCGGCCGTGTTTATTGCACCACTTGGCCACGGCGACCGAGGCCTTGAATTACACAAATATCAAAAATTGTAAATAGATGCCGAAAAGTTATTATGAGCTTGTAAAAAAATCCTGAAAATTACGGGAAAAAGAAGAGTTCTTGGCGCCCCACAGTGGGCCAGATCGCCGCGCTAGCTGTTCACGCCTATTTCACCATTATTTCAAAACATAAAGACCACATTAAATATATCGTTGGATTCGTCTTGTTGTCAGCTATAACATTATTTAATAAAAAATATATAGTTATAAATAAATAATTAAGGTGCACACCATTTTTTATTAAAAAACAAAAATTATTGAAATTTTTTGTATTGAAATTTGTAGAAGACTGACTACTGATTACTTCTTGTGTGATACATTTTTTTGTCACCCCACCGGAAATGTGTGAAAAATCGTGTGAATGATGAATAATAATGCAAAATTGGCTGTTCAGACTTTCAAACAAGAGTAATCCATAATTGTTGAATCAATGAATTTTATTAGAATTAGTGAGAAAACAAAAACATGTTATTACTGTCTTATTTAAAAAATTACAAATATTCAAACAAACGTAAGTATTATATTTTAAAAAGTTACCGTCCATAATGAATTAACCATACAGATTTGCAGCTTATAATTATATTTACCTATTAATAATAAAAAATCTATACAATAATTCTTATTAACAAACATAATGAACTTTTTATTTGAATTTTACAATAATTTAATACAATACACAACATACAATTTACAATATAAAATATGCAATATACAATATACAACACACACACAACACACAATACGCAACACACTATACACTATAAACTATACACTACACACTATACAATATACACACACAATACACAGTGTACAATCATTTATACAATAATTTAATTACATATGTAGAATGTATCATTTACGATGAACCGTCGTTGTCGTCTTCCAGCTCCTCTGGTAACATTAATTTGTCAACATCTTCTTTAAACATATCGAAACGGGCATGTCTCTTACCAATTGTACGGTCTCCGGCAGAAATGGAGGATATGTAAATATCTGAAGTATATAATAATGTGTGGAAAAGGTCTGTCATTGTATTATATCTAGAAGATTTTCTCGTGTGATGTTCTCTTGCGTTTCTTATGTCTTTATTTCTTGCCTCCAGTGCCTCTTCGGAAAACATTCCAACTGGTAAAGCTGAACTGTTTATAATATCTGCACCATGGTAAAGTAATATAATACCAATTATATTCCGCAATGAATAAATTGTAAGTTTCCATTGCATATTTCTGGAATAAATCGGGACAAATTTGTCTGCTACTAGACAAGGAAACTAAAATTACGCCCAGTCTTTTGATTAACTCCTCGTTAACACCTGTAATGACAAGTATGAGTACATGTAATTTAAAACAGTAAAAATTCTAGAAGAATTAAAAAATACTGTGTTATATTATTTTCATTCTATTAAATACATTAAGAAAGACAATTTTATATTTTACTGTAGCTTGTTACTATACGGGTACAACACTCAATATATAGAATATCAAAAATACCTGTAATATCGGCTGCTGTAGCATAATTCTCAAAAAATGTTCTTGCAATGTTCCCGGTATTTGTTGTCGATCAATATATTCAGCCTCTCTTTTAGATTTTTCTGAATATTTGTTTTTCGCATTTCATACTGCGATGTTTCCTCGGAACTTCGCATTTGCCATTTCTTGATTTCTATTCGGTATGAAATGTGCAAAATGCATTCCATGCTTTTGATCCACGCATGGAGATTTGAAATACCATATTGATAGAAATCTATTAATATTGGTAATGTTTTTATTAAATTTAAATTATTCATCGTTCGTGGAGTTGCCTTGCAAATTGCACACGACTGATTGGACGACTCAGCAATAGCACTAAAAACTTTCCCTTCTATCATGGCGAGTTTAAAGTGGTATTCGACAATTATAGTTTTATTATTAATTGTGACGGTTAACGGCATTAAATTTTGGATCTGTTCCTCTATTTTTTCAGTTTCCATTTTGATCAAATCATTTGATTCGTGTTTGAACATAATTTTGATCGGTCGGAAAAATCTTGTTGAAGACGGACTCGGATTTATCCATAAAACAGTTCCATTAGATCTTAGAATTAAAGGAACCATACATATAACAAACAGATATTCGTCGGTATTATTATTGTCAGAAAATTTTTGATTATATCTGGAGTGACCAGAACTTCCATCACAGCCCCATTTGAATAAAAAATTAACGGTTTCCGGTATATTTTCAAATTCTACATTATTTTCTAAATATCTAAATAATCTTTTTGTGGTATGGTCGGCAAGATCTTGAATATCAACTTCTGCTGAAATATCGGTCACTCTAATGGAAGTTGGATAGCATTGTTCTTTTGCCTCATGAATGAAATTGTATGGTGGAAAAATATCGGCATTTCTTGTTTTTGCAAACATTCGCAGAGATTGATATGAGTCCTTGTTATAATCTCCATGAACGAATAGAGCCAAAGCATCTTCTATTATACTCTTTGTAGGTTCCGCTATACGTTTTGCACAAGCGTTTGCTCGGTGATCGCGGGTTCGCGCGGGCGGGAGGGGCCCGCACGGTATCGCGGTTCCTCTCCCCGCGCGTCGATCACCGCGTTGACGCTCTCAAATTTGACCGGCTGACCCGCACCTTCGCTTTTCGCGTACCGTTGCGCGTCGTAAGCGAAATCCTTATTCGCCAGGGTCGATACGATGTAATGGTCCCCGCTCTGCGGCGTCGAGCGCCGCTCCGCTTCTCTTAACAATCGAATGAGATGCGCAACCGACGTAATGGCCTCTTTCGAGATACCAGCGCGGCAATTTTCCCTCGCGCCCCAGAAAATACGATCTATTTTCTTCTGCTCCGACCACGGTTGCTCGAGACGCGTGATCATGCTTCGCATGTTTGCGAGGTAATCGCGTAACGGCTCGTCGGGGCCCTGTCTTCGAACTCGAAGGTCGTGTTCGAGCAGCTCTTGGTAATCCGGATCGCGGAAATTCTGGTGCCATTCGGCCACAAATTCTTCCCAGGTGGACATGGGAGGACAGGTCTTAAACCATTTCGCCGCGGTACCGGTGAAACAAATCGGAAGGCAGCGTATGATCTCGGCGTCCTTGAGAGGGCAGGCGCTTCGCATATCCGACAGCCTTTCGAAAAGGTTTCCGGATCATCCTCGTCGGGTTTCCCGTCGAACGACAGGTCCCATTTTCTCATCATCTCATACGCTGTCTTCGGGCCGTCATGGTCGGTCGAAGGAGGAGGGGTCGAGGTGACAACCGGCCGCTGGACCATCGGAGGTTTCCACTCCGTCGGTACCTGCAGCGTACGCGGACCGGGAAATTCAGAGTCCGGTATTATGGCCGGCCCGTCTCCCCTGGCCACTGGACCCCACTCATAGGCGCTGTGAAACGACCGATCCTCCTCCGGCCACCTCGAGATGTAAACTTTTTCGTCGTCCGACATGTCTAGCTAAACGATGATCTCGAAATTCCTTCAATCACGACGTTATTTTTCAAACGTGACCATTACGGTAACTCTACCCGGAGCTCTCGAATTCAAGGACTTCCCAAGCGAGCGATGTTTATTTGCGTGTCCGGACGCGGCCTCCTTGGGGCCTCGCTGATACGAGATTCGTTGCTCGCCGGATCAGATCGCGGTTGTTACCCAAAACGTTGTTGTTATTCGACCCGGAATATTTTCGTCTTCGATATCTAACCGCCTCACACAGTGCTGAGTTCGAAATTTCCAAAATAATTCTCGAGGTCGTTACAGGGGATATCGCGTCCCTGATGGCCTCGAACTCGCCGAGGTGCTCGAATAACAAGAAAAAAAATACAAAAAAAATTTTCCACTCGACAAACACGAAGGAATTCGCGGTTCGGGCGCGAAACAAAGGGAATAAGACGCTCGCATTTGCGAACGTTACCGCCACCTGAGGACGTACACCCCACACAAACGTTCAACAATCGTCAATTGCAATAAATTATTTGACAAAAAAAAAAACAAATTAAATAGGGCCAAATATGGCACGGACAAAATCAAACACGGAAGTTTTGTCGGACTGGCTCGCCGAAATTATCCCTCGATTCGCGAGGATCGCACGGAAAGCACGCAAAACGCAACGAAACGTGGTTGAACGTGGTTTCCTTACGCTGCGTTGTTGAGAATATCCCGCGCTTCGCTTTCTAATTATCCCCTTTCGCGTTACTCACCGAATTGAACCTTTCGCGTACCCTGCGTCTTGCCGTTCCCGTCGATTTTCCTAAATTTTGTTCGCGCTCTCGCGACGTGCTGGGAGACCGTACCGCGGTCTTCCCTGTGAGAATCCCACGTTATCCCGTGCCTCTCTCCGTTTTCGGGTGAACTCCCTTACGAGAGAGAGGTCCCTGTTCGGGCGCCAATTTGTCACGTTAACCCTTTTCTCTCGAACGGGAAGGCTCGTAGAAATGGGCCAACTCCGGGCCTTGTACGTGCGGTTCGCCTGGGACTAGACGAGGCTTGAAGATTCGACGAATTCTTCGCGAAACACAGAATGTTCGGGCGCCAGGCACCGCAAGGATGCCACACGAAACTCGATACGCTACGCAAGCTCGGGGAGGCCGAGCTCGAAAGTCGAATCTTCGAGAACCGCGGAATGAAACGACGACGCGACGGGGCCAGCTGGTTCGAATACGGGATGACGAGGGACAGCCCTCTCGGCAGGACGGATCTCACAGGGAATTGATTGATCGACAACGTTATTGTCTCGAGCCGTTTATTGCAGCAGTCAATTGTACAAGAGCCCGCGCTCTTCATACAGGCAGCGATTCGATGTTCGGTCGCAGCGCGGTTGTCCTACAGTTCTCGCTCGCAACGATACCGCTGTAATTTATCGCTGTTCTGTCGCTACGCGACTTCGGAAATGCGAGACGCAGATGATCGGTGAACTGCGCGACGGCCGCGAGGTCCCCCGCACGAAATCTGCTACGACGCGTACGCTAACAATTACGTGTTCGAACGTCGACGAGAACGATTACGATGTTCGGCGAGAAACGCAGAATTCGAGATTTGCGCGAAGCTACCGCAAAGATTGTTCTCCCGAAACGCGACTCCTCCGAGGACACTTCTACGCACGCAATTCGTAGAGGAAAACTCTCCCGAAATTACCCGAACACTCAAAGCACTCCCGACACGAGTACGAGCCAATTATCGAGGACGGAACGGGAAGCGTTCGTCCCCGCGCGACGAAGGTCGAGCCGTCGGACTACGAAATATCGAAAGGATCACAGTTGCGACTTACCGTTTCTCGTGGTCGTTTCCTTCGCTGTCGATCAGGAGAAAGGCTCGCTAACGAGCGTACGGACTGGCCGGAACTCGGCGTGAATTCGTCCTAGACGCCACGAGATCCTCTAACCGGCACTTTCGATTCATCGACGGTACTTTCTGCTTCGCAACGCGATCTAAGTTGGCGGACACGTGCAGCGATAACGGGAGCCAGCGCAACAGTGATCCATCGATTTTCGGCCGTCTAGCGGATCGAACCTAGTTCCCCCCACTCGACCATTTCTCCGAATTTCCCTATGGCGCATTTCTATCGCACGAACTCTCGGCATCAGGAGCGTACCCTGTAGCGTCCTAGGGCCCCGGACTATCACGTAATTATCAAGGAGCCTGCCGCTCTCTTGTTCGGCGGAGGCGCTTCCTCCCTTGATTACGAGAGCACCGTCCCCGAGTAGCTCTCTTTTAAGGGGCGAGGCAGCGTCGGGATCCTGGATGAGTCGCATTGGACGCGATGTTCGGTGGAGCTTTTGTCCCTGCGACGCCTCCGGTTGGTTCGCCGGGTGTGTTCGTACCAAGCTCTCATCTCGAAACGTTGGCCATTTGCTTTTCGTCGGGCGCTTCCTGAGCTGCGGGATGCTGTTCCGCTCCCGTGAAAATTCGGATGGTCGGTGGCAAAGAGGATTAGATAGAGGCGACACTCCCATAAGAGCCCTATGTTAAATCTGTGCCTCGTTTTCGCAGCGCTCCCAGCGTGTCAGGAACAAACTATTCGCCTGTCCCCTTGCTCCGCACCCCGAAAACAGTCCCCTCCTCAATACCGCATTTTACGGTTCGCTCTACATTATACTCGGAGACTAAATTTTTTTCTGACTCAGAGAGTATATACTCTCTGTCTGACTATACAATTAAAAAATTTTTAAAACATCAATTAATATAAATACATGTTATATAGCTAGGAAGGAGTTATATAAAATACAATTTAAAAGTACAGTTACATATTTATTTTAAAAAGACTTATACGTACACATAACTTATACATATTTATAAAAATTTTTTATACTTGTTGGATTTTTCTTTTTTTGTAATATTTTGCCTTATGAAGCGCGCTTGCCAGTGGCACCTTATCGTGATAAACATTTTTAGAAACATTGTAGTATGCAAAGAACTGCATAAATTTAATTCTTTGCATGTATTTAAAATGGAATGCAAATGTTTGGAAACGTTAGCTGCAGCTAACAACTTCTCAATGCAATCATTATATGCTTTTTCCCACACACAAATAATATCAAAAATTCCCGTTTTTACAAAGGATAAACCCTTCGTCTCCGTTTTATTTCTTAGTGTTGTGTACAAATATTCCATGCTAAATTTTGGAGCATCATCGAAAAATATATTTATACAACTGTCGCAATTTGTTTTTTTAATAAATTTGTTACAGATGTAGCCTGCAATGTAATATATGGCATTTTTTCGCCGAAATTATCTATGGACAGATCTTCAATCTCATCATGAGTTATAATTTGATCAACATCTATAAAAATGCCTTCGTCGGAATTTTTTTCGTTTTCATTAATTTTCTCGTACGAATTCTCTGCAATTGCACTTAACTTGACGAGAATGGAATTAAAATCAGGTTCGCAATTAGTCATATTAGATATCTTTGACAGTTGTGTGATTGAGATGTGTTTTAATCCGGTTTCAAAATTACACACTGACGGATTCGTGTTGCAGCCATGCTGTTGCCTAACAACCGCGAATAAATTCTCAAAAGAATCCTGGTTTATCCTTCTCGTTTGTATTTTTTCTATGTGATAGCTGTTGTGTAGATCGTCGAATAAATTTAGGAGACTTTCGATGGATAAAATCCACCCATTAATGCATGGTGGATTTTTCTTGTTTGTGAATGAAATTGAATTTAAAGTTTGTTTCATATTTTTTTAAAAATCTGCATGTTCACTGTTTTTACTTATTGCATAATTCAACTTTGGTAATGTAGGCCTTTTTAATAAATTGCTATTGACAGAATCAAATAGTTTGTCAATATCGAGTATTAACTCGGCAGTGGTCGACTCATTTGAAAATTTTTCGGGGTAGATTGTTTTATAGCAAAGCATGGCTGTATACATGGACTCGTTAAATACTTGTGCTGCGTATTTAACTTTCATTTTGGAAAAATGATTTAATGTAATGTGTTTCTCCCTAATTTTGGGTATTAGATCTAATTTTTTAATCTTACTGCAATTATATACAGTTTCTACGTCCTTCCACGTAGCGATACCCCCTTTATATCTTACGTCGCTTTTGAGCATATTATTTCTAAATGATTTTAGCAAATGTGGGAAATCGTACATACAATGTATTCTAATATCATTTCTAATGAAATATGGTTGCGAACTGGTAATATTTAATTGTTTGAATAACGATTGATTAATTGGTGCTTGATCGCAAATCAAACATTTTACGATAACATTGCTTTCATATAGACTGTCTATGGCGCGGGAAATTATGTCTTGTAACTTAACCGTGGATGTTTTACTGCTAAGTAAATAGTAACCTATTGTTTGTTTCATTGATTTTGTTATCCGTACTACCTGTAAAACTAACGCTGTCTTTGCCAGCATAGGCGTTCTCAATTCGCCGTGGTCTTCTACACCTATGAATTTATCTGACTTCGGATTGTAATGGATTTCCTGATTTAGATGAATTTCATCAAATACCAACGTTACAATTTTCTCACTATCTTGTTTGTCATTAAATATATTTTTCAGATGATCCAATACTTGCATGTTTAATCCGGGATGCATTTCAAAATTCTCTTGGTATCTATGTAATGTCCTTACTGATGGAAGTGTTACGACTTTTAATAAAAATCTATACGCTTTTGGCGAATGATAGTAAATACTAAGCGCAAAATCTTTCATTTCACTGCTGAATCTATGTCCGCCTTTTTTTATGTTACTTAACCGCAATTGTGTGGAAAATAATGTATGTGTGATTGGATTGAGAAACTGCTTACTTTGCTGAATTAGTTGTGCTGCTGCTATTGTTCTATCTTGATATTTTGGTTTTTGTAGTCGTTGACACCTTACTTTGTACTTTTGTATGAGGCGTTTATAGGCTGCTGACTTTTCATTGCTTTTACGTGTGTTAGTTGATGAGCAGGAAGCTTTTAATCCACAAGGATTCAATACCGGAGTAGCTTTAGTAGAAAGTAAAATAGATTCGATTAATTGTTCCAAAATAATAAACAAAACTACGGACAAGCAGCAGGTAGTTGCACTCATCAGTCCAAACAAGTGTTTCATCCTGTGGTCAGTACTACCTAGTAGTATATTACTTATAGTTAGTATTTAATAAAAGAAATTATGTATTCAAATTTTTTTCCAATTAAGAAATCCCATTTGTTTGAAAAAAATGAATATATTTATCACAATTTAATTAAAATTTAATTACTTAAAAAGATTATTGTCTCTAAATAATCAAATGGGATTTCTTTGCATTCACTGCTGTATCAAATTTGAAAGATTTGTGAACATACAAGTGCTTCGTCCTGGATTTTCCATATCTGGATCTTCTAAATTTGTCACCAATGCGTTGGTCTCAACAGTGTGCTCTGCATTAAATAAATTTTGCATAAGAAGATTTAAATAATATATAATATAATAATAGTAATAATAATAATATAATAGCGGAAGTACAATTCGCGCGAGTTCGAAACCTAAACATACCGCCCGCCTTGGATGTTCGCATCCAACAACAAAGAAAACGAATTTGATACATACATGAGACCCTTGAACATAAGTGATACAAATACGACCGCCCGACGTGACACATGCGATGAAATGGTCGCACTGTCGATATCGAGACGCTCGCTAAACCGCCAATTCCAAAAGTTAATAATAATGATTCACAGAACGCGTGTATCCTGTTGTACGTTGGACGAGGTCGCGACGCGGGAGCGCGTTGCACACAAAATGTACCATGGCTGGTATACGGAGGTCGCTCGGATACCGTAATGATTCGAAACGTATCGAGTTCGCTAAATTTCGGGCATTGCGTATCATTACCCAAATGCAACTCCCAAGCCTTACGTGACTCGAAATCTAGCTTGTTTGTAACAAAGAGAACAAGTGCGTCGTCCCACGTGTCAACAGGACGTTCGAGAATTTTCAACGCTTTAATTGCTATATTGGCTTTATCACGCAGACGTCGAAGTTGCGTGGCATCTTCCGAAGAGACTTGTGGAAGGTCGTTTAACGTACTCAAATGTGTTGATACTAATAACCGCTTATTTTCATAACGCTCGACAAGAAGACCCCACGCGACGGTGAATCCGGTGTCGGTAATCGCGATATTCGTGATGAGATCACTCGCTTCCCCGGTTAAGCACGACAACAGATATTGAAACCGAGATACATTGGACAGACCTCGGCGGTTGATGATCATGGCTTGGAAGCGATCTCGGAAAGTTTCCCACTCACTGATGGCGCCCGAGAATGACGGAAGATTCATCGTAGGAAGGCGATTTCCGGCGTCATCGTGGTGTAATGCAATCCCTGCAGGGGAAGTCGCAGGTTCTGCTACGGGAGGCTCTTGATCAGTTGATTCCAATCGAGGGAGCGTGTCCGCCATGTAGTCGGATGCCCCCACGTAAATTTCGTGTAGTTCTAGGAAGCGCTCTTTGGTGAAATAGTCCAGGTTGGACCGGTCAGCATCCGTAGCCACCGCAGCGAGTTTATTGTGTAGTTGTTGGCATGTAGCAAAAGACTCGCTCACAATCAGTTTCGACATTCTATTTCGAACCGTTGCAGCCGTTAGATTAACTTTGCCAACCTTCTTGAAATTGTCGAGGGCACGTTCAACAACACGAAAGGCGTCGATTTGTTGTCGAAACAATATCTTGAGGTCTCCCATTGCTATAGCCGTGAGCTGTGTATGTTATGTCGACCTTCAATTCAAAACGTGGTCTAACCGTTTTCGTACGTTGAACGGAATGACTTGCTGAAGAAATTCCTTAACTGCTTCGTTTCTCTCGCTCGTCAATCTCACTGCAATCCGGCTCGAAGGACCAAAATTTGTTGAGTGTTAGAGGATGTAAGCAGGATAGCCGGGAGCAACCTGACAAGGATATACAGTGATCGGCGAGAAAATGAAACAGTACGACTTCGTTGAACACTTTACTGAATGGAACTTCGTTTATTGGTACTTTGATGAACACTTTCCGACGGTGATTCCTACGCGATAGGCGCGGTTACAACGAATACCGATATTACTCGAAACGACAAGACGTTGTCGAGACGGAGAAGTGTATTTGTAGAGCAAACGCAATGAACGCATGTGACGTGTATGATGTCTAACGATACACAGTGTCGTCCTTCGTGGCAATGAGAAGGAGCTGTTGTTGTCAAGTTTGTCGGTCGACTTGTAATTTTCGGCATCGCGTCGCGTAGCGCTCTTGCGACGTCGAATCGTGTAAACGATATTAGCGGAAGTACAATTCGCGCGAGTTCGAATCCTAAACACCTTCAATGCTCTGATACCATCTACAAATTGTTTTACTATGTGGTAAGCAGTTATGAAATTGTTGTCGTACGTACTCGTACGCTTTTGGCGAGTAGTAATGTAATGTCAAACCGAATGTTCTTAGTTGCTTATTAAACTGTTTTTTGACTTTTATATCCCTATTCGTCCGTAACAGTCTTTCAACTATTTTGCAATTTGGCCCACCTATATCTTCTAACATCTGCACTTCTTCAGTCGCTAACATATTCTTTTCCCTCAATGAGTCCAGGATTCCCTTCAAATAGCAAATTTTTGATTGCTTTCGTCGAAGGCTTTGCTGCAGATCTTTTATCTTTCTTATATAAAATTTCTTTGTGTCTTGCAGTTGTTTTCGAAGGTATTCGTTTTCCAAGAAGTTTTCCTCTTTCTTTGGTGACATACTTGTAGACTGATCCACAACAAAGTATTAAAAATATAATGTATAAGAAATATTAATTTTGCAGAAAATTATTAGACATATTATATTAAATACAATGAAATATTTCTTACAGCCACTGCATCCAGGGATGGGAGATGTTGCTCTATCTACTTTAGATGTATCCGATGCAGAAGTTGACGGCATAATTATATCATTTTGAATATCCTCAATTGCACGTTCTAAACAAATATACAAAAGATACTGTATAAAGCAATGCATAAGTTGAGCTGCGGATGATCCGAGCAAAACAGATACACCATCAAAACACATATTATTTCTGACTATTCATTAAGACATACATGAAAATCACAGCACATGTACAGCTCGTTGGCCTATATAAATCTCCCTTAACATGGAATGTATCTCCCATGTTATATGGGAATCCAATGTATTTCCTAATCCTGATAATAGTAACATTATTTCATACCTATATGTGGTAGTGCATTTGGTGCAAGCATCCTTCTACCATGTACAATCTTGAAGTCATTTTCCATAAAATGTGCGGAACAGATTCTTGCTCCATTTGGAATCGACTCCACATTTAGCTGCATTATATCTGCCCAAAGCGATTTTAGTTTTTCATCCTTTGGAAACCTATTACAAAATTAATTCAGTGTGTAACTTTATATCATTTGTCTTATTTTGATAATATGATGTAATTTTTATGTACACAAATAGAATATTTTTCTTACCGATGATATGAGAAGTTATCAGTCTTGTATACTTGTATTTCTCCCAAAATCGAACGATGTCTCGTACGATTTCTACACGTTTTCACGATACACAGCGGCATTGTATAATTTAAAAAATTTATAATTCACTTCACGTTATCACGCGTCGGCGTCAGTCGGCGTCAGCTAGCGTGGCGTGGCGTAGCGTAGTGTAGCGTAGCGTAGTGTAGCGTAGCGTCTTCTAAAACTACGAATGCGCTTGCGCGATCACAACCAATCGTCAATAGGGCACCAGAATACCACGTGACATGTCATGTTCGTGTCATCATCTTTCGTTATTCAATATGTTTAACGCGTAAACGATTTCCGAGATACAAACCCTCACTCTGTTGCAATAATGCGAGTGATTGGATGTATCGCCATTCTATTTTCTGACCATCGCCATCGATAAGAGTGTTATACTCTCCCAAACAATTTCGTACATTTTTTAACATGTGGCACGGGTCAAACACGACATTAATGTCTGGTTCCCCAGACACAGGATGCGGAAAATTAACTTTGAAGGTTTCAAACAGATTTTGTTTTTCTACGTATCCATGCACTTTCATGATTGCTCCTAATCTCTCTACCATAGGAAAATGGTCACTTGGACCATCTAATGTCAAGCCACACACAGCTACGCCCACCTTCTGTAAGCGAATCAAACTTTCGCACACCAAATTTGCCTTTGTTTCGCTGTTTATAGTGTCTATTAAAAAATAGGCGATTGGCAATTTCCGATTTCCAGATAATGGCACCACCATGATAACAAACGCGTGTTTAGCTACTAACAAATCATCGCCATCAGAGATTCCAGCAACGAAATCTACGTGGCCACGCATTTTCCCATCACGGCCCCTCTGACAACCTTTTTTATGCTCATTTCGTCAATGATTAGTGAGCAAACTAATTTTTCCCCGTTTTCTTTTGATTTCTCTGACTTTTCTTTCAGCGTATTAAATGATTCGTCCGTAAAACCTGGTTCCGCATCCACGCTAGTGTACCAGGTTCTAAGGACGTCTGGATGCGGCAACGCTAAATTAAATGTTTTCCGTATATAAGAATATGCTTTCGGAGAGTAAAAATGTACAGTTAATGCGAACACACGCAAGTTTGGGGATATTTATCCCTACTTATTTTTCCTTTTCTATTTTTTAACATTCTATTAAATATCTCCAAAGTGGTATCCTCGAGAGCCGAAAGATTAAAAAACGCATTCTCAGGCAATAATTTTTGTTCTTTCAACCCATTCGCAACTTCCTTTAAGGAATTTACCTTTACTTTTAGACGTTTTAGTTTCTGCTTCAACATCTCGTTATTCTTCAGGGTAGAATGTAGTTTTCGCCGCATGTTACTTAACTTTTTCAGGGTAGTCGTCGGTGTTCTCTTATTGTGGTGGTCATGACGCATGTTCTCATATGTCGTCATGGGCTGGATCTTTGTCACATTATTTTTTGATGTACTTGGCTGACTCTCTTCGACAACTGCAATGAAAAATAATGTCACAACAATTGATGTATTACGAAAAAAGATGTCAACTTTATCACTAAAATAATATATGTGATAAAACGAAATACTGTAATTGAAACTTATTTGAACATACCAATCTCTCTGTTACTTGTAGGAGAGTCAATGTACTCTACGCACATAGACACTTCTGGGATTTCTTCACTTGTTGCAATAGATTCATTAATATCTGAAAACAAAGTACATACACTAATTCGATACTTATTACATATTAAATTACAAAATTATATTAAATTTAATATTTATATATTACATATTAAATTACATTATTATATTATAAATCAATTAAGACACAGTTCCTGATTACTTTCTACCAAAATATTGCTAGGCTCCTTAAACGTTTCCTGGTGTAACGAAATAGTAGGCACAGATCCCCGGTTTTATACATTTCCTGTTGTTGTGATGCACATTAAAACAGTCTTTATGGAGTGATCCGAACACAAGTAACGACTATCTTTAGGGATCCATTTTTCCCAGCCTATTTGATCCACTGTTCACACAATGCTGCATCTCGTGGAAATCTGTGTTTTATCATATGGGAATTTAAAACAAAACAATTTAGTGCTATTGAAAATTGAAAAGAAATTATATTATCTGTACAAACCTGTGCAATGATGCCTTGTTTTTGTTCTTACTCAAATTTCCGCAATATATGCATTTACCCATTGTTATCAACTGTAATAAAACGAAGTATAATCAAAATCACATAAATACTATGGCTTGTGTTCCATTATTTTTTGCTTTCTAATATTAAATCTTAAAGATGGTAACATACCAAGAAATCGCAGTAAATCAGGCATGGCCAGAAATAGCCCGCGGGCTAGGGAATTCGAGGTGGACGCCTACTTCACCCGCCCGCGCGTCTCGCTCCCCGTGGCGGCCATAGTCCCGCGGAGCTCCTCAGGCTCGTACCTACCGCACGCCGTATGCACGAAAATTTCGAAAAAATAAATGTGGAAAATTGTTTTTATTATACTGTCAAAATTTTATTGACAATTAGGAAAGCTTGATTATTTCGCTATTCAAAGAAAGCTTGACTATTCCACATGTTCATTAGAACTGCTTGGCAAATCCGAAATATCGAAGGAGAAGTTGGACGTTGATATTCGCATCAAAGAGGACAGCGAGGAATCGCTCAGCAGTGTACGCTGTTCTGTTCGAAAACGAACATTCGCACAAATAAGTCGATCGATAGGTCTATAGAGGAAAACCACTTTTTAAAAAAACGCTTTGACCATAGTACCTCATGGGTGATGTGGAAACCTATGGGTACGCGAGTCAACGCGAGTCGCCCAGAGTCGCCCCAACGCGTCACGCGCATAGTGCATACGGCGTGCGGTAGGTACGAGCCTGAGGAGCTCCGCGGGACTATGGCCGCCACGGGGAGCGAGACGCGCGGGCGGGTGAAGTAGGCGTCCAATTCGAATTCCCTAGCCCGCGGGCTATTTCTGGCCATGCCTGCAGTAAATAGTGATATATATATACGCTCAGTAAACCACGCCAAAGTACGCTGATTACTAACTGCAATAAAACGGAGTATAATCAAAATCACATATAAATATTAGGCTACTTGTAATGCTTTGTTTGTGTTCCATTATTTTCTGCTTTCTAATATTAAATCTTAAAGATGGTAACATACCTGATAAGTTGTAAACACCACAAAATACAGAATAAACAATGAATAAACGCTCGTCGAACACACCAAAAAACATCCGAACACGGCACGCTACGAAATAGAATGGTGTCGATGGCGTCTAATAACTTTATGGGCTTCGTCGTCGGGTTGAATCACAGGTTATGGGTCTCGACTCCACCCTGGTCCATATGCAACACGTGAAGCGCCCACGTACTTCACGCGTGGTCCAATGATATCACTCCGATAGTTAACGAATGTATACGTTTATTAACGAGGGTACAAGGGAGTTGTTGTTGCTGCAACAATCCCACTAAACACACTAGGCAGATAGCCAAAATACAAAAATCAGTACTAGACGGTACGTGAACTCGTGGAGCGGACCACGTCGGAATGGAACACGTCTGTTCCCTACGAAAGACGAATGGAGAAGAAGGATCGGCGACACGCCGTCGACCGATTCTTCTCTCTAGCCATTTGTGCGCAGGCGCGGCGATTCCCACTACGCCGGTGACGCGGAGTGGTAAAGCCGACCCCACACACTCCCCCCTAGTGCGTTCGAAAAGAACGCACGACACAGAAAATGTCGAAACACTGCAACACAATCTCGTTGCGGAACGGGGATTAAGAATAAATCAAAGATAATCGTGTGAGTTGAGCACCAGGCTCATATACAAAGTAAGTCCACGCAGAATTTTTCGACTAAGCGATAAATTCGCGGGAGTTGATCGCAACGCGAAAACACAAAAGGACGCACGCAATACAAGTATAATCACAATGCGAACAAAGTACGCGATGCAATCGCATAATTACCTCACCTAGGCAGCGGATCGCGGATCGCATGTTAGGTCTCACTCGTAACCCTTCTCTTAGAGTATGTTCTAACAGGAGGCACCGAGCCACCGCTCGACGAGCCGTCAGGAGCGATCGTGTCGTCCAAATCCTGCGATATGGTGTAGGCCGGTTTCAGCAATTCTATCGACACATTGCGAGAGACACCATTCACATCGATTTGAAACACGGTCGCTGATCCTCGAAAGGACTTTATGCGGGCCAGTATACGGCCTCTCAAGGGCCTTCTTGGCCATGTTACGCATGAATACGTGGGAACATTTCCTGAGTTCCTTGTAAACGAATGCTTTCCGAGCATTGCGGTGCGCCGCGGGTACGGGACGAATCTGTCGCATGAACTCGCGGTGATCTTCCAAAAATACATTCGGATCCGGCGAAAAATCATTGCGAAGAAAAAATTCTCCTGGAAGGCGCAATGTCGTCCCGAACACGAACTCCGCCGGAGAGGCGTTCGTGTCCGAACGGACATGCGACCTTAGGCCCAGCAGGACCGTCGAAAGTGATTTCGTCCAGTCTGCATCCCGATGGCACATCAAAGCCGCCTTCAATGGGCGATGCCATCGCTCCATCATCCCGTTGGAAGACGGGTGATAGGCTATGGTCCTGATACGCTCACACCCTATTAAGGACAGGTGCGCCAAAAATAACCGCGATTCGAATTGCGCGCCCTGGTCTGTCGTTATGATCTTCAGAGCACCGTAACGCGAAATCCAGTTGTCGTAGAACGCACGCGCAATCGTTTGGGCTGAGGTTTCCTATAGGGGAACCGCCTCGACCCAACGCGAAAACCTATCAATCATGGTCAGCAAGTACTGGCAACCATTGCGGACAGGTAGCGGACCCACTATATTGACATGTATGTGGTCAAAACGACCGTCGCGTCGGGAGCTATAATTTTATCTGGAATCAACTTCACATGGCGCGATGTCTTCGACTGCTGACAGTTGAGACATTCCCTGCACCAGCGCTGATTGTCGCGGTGCATGTCGGGCCACACATACCTATGCCGAATGAGCTTGTCCGTAACTTGCGGACCAGGATGCGCGGGCGCGTGAAAAATGTTGAACGCAGTACACCGTAGGCTCACGGGAATGTAGGGCCGGATGGCCTCTCCCGATATCTCACAATAAATTGAGGTATGCTCAGGGCCCCAAGAAATAGCTTTGAGAACTAGGGAGTAATCAGACGACTTGCGGAGTTCCGCCAGTTGTTGATCCTCCTTCTGAGCGTTCGCCAGCTCATTTAAGCTAATCTCACACGGGAGCCGAAGTGACTCAATACGAGAAAGGGCATCAGCCACCACATTCTCCGGGCCCTTCACATACTCAATATTAGACGTGAACTGCGCAATCAGCGAAAGCTGGCGCAATTGGCGCGGAGAGGCTTTCTCGGGACGCTGTTTAAACGCATAGACCAAGGGTTTATGGTCCGTTAGTACTTTAAACTCGCGCGCTTCCAGCAGTTAGGAGAAATAGCGGATCGCTTCGTAAATCGCAGTTAATTCCCTATCATACGCACTATAATTAAGTTGCGAGGGGGTTAACTTCTTCGAGAAGAACGCGAGGGGCTCCCAGACCGCGTTCGACGCATTGAGCCGAACGCTCTTCTGTTCCAGAACTGCGCCGACGGCGCGATCAGACGCGTCGGTTACTAAACGCAACTCAGCGCCAGTACGAGGATGCACTAAAAGAGTGGCTTTCGCAAAATCTCGTTTAATTTTATCGAATGCCTGCTCGGCCTCGCGAGACCATACAATTTCTCTCCTATCATTCTTCTTTGAATCCTTGAAATAAGCATTCAAAGGAGCTTGCAAGGAAGCAGTATTGGGAAGATTCCTATGGTAAAAGTTTACCATGCCCAAAAAACGTCTCAGTTCAACAATTCTTTTTGGCTTGGTAAAGTTTAAGATGGCTTCAACCTTACCAGCCAAAGGGCGAATACCCTGAGCATTGATGAGATACCCCAAAAACTCCAGCTCCTGAGCTGCAAAGTTGCACTTCTCTACTTTGAGGCGAAGGTGATAATCCCTCAACCTCCCGAATACTGTGCGGAGATGCTCAACATGCTCCTCACGCGTGGAAGAAGCTACGAGTATATCATCAATGTACAGAAAAACGAAATCCAAATCTCCCAGCGCACGGTTAATGTAACGCTGGAAGGATTGGCTCGCGTTTCGAAGACCAAAGGTCATATATTCGAATTCGAATAACCCAAAAGGGGTTGTTATGGCCGTTTGTTGCACATCTTCAGGCGCAACCGGTATCTGGTTAAACGCCTTGTGCAATTATAGGAAATACTTTATGTATACGGCCCTCGTTTATTCCAAACCAGGAACAGGGGGTTGTGGCGCTGCAGGCTGGGGACGAATGTTAACCGTAAGTCTGGGTGCCATTAGCATGGTGTTATCATCCGGCAAGTCAGCTAATTCTCCTGATACATATGCAGCAGGATCCTGGTCTGCTGCTACTGGTACATTAATATTCCATTGACCGAGACCGGCAATAACTTCTGGAGCTAAAGCCTTCAATGGGCTAGGGATATTAACAGCATTGGGAGGCATTCTCGCTAAGGGCACTTGGCTTTGCGCTGCATAGAGATGCTCCATAATCAAGTTAAATGCTTTACCTTTGTCTGTGAAAGCATCAACAATGGTGTCAAACATTTCATCAGTTGTTAGTCGGCGTGTATTAGGCGGTAAGAGCATAGCTTGCTTAGGCCACCCGACTCGTGTTTGACGAATCCTATCCCTCTCCCTGTCTGCTCTATCCGCAGCATCTGCTACATCTTCCAATGCTTCCTCTATTGCCGCATCTGGTACAATGTCTGATCGAAAGACCTGACCACCAATGTCAGTAACTGTAGCAACACCATTAGCCAGAGCATTCCTATATAGGTTGGCATAAGTTGAGTCTGAACCTGCTTTATCGAGGGAGACCTCATGCATAAATGCTGCCATCTGGCGTAATTCTGCTGGACTCAATGTGCACATTTGCTCTGCTTGGCCCTTGTAATTAACGAAAACCCTGTCAACCAATAAGACTTTCTTTGTATGGGTACAAAGATAAGCAAGATCCGCATAATCTCGTAGATTCTGTGTTGGTTTTATTACTGAGCAGAATGGATTTCTTAACAAGTCCCTCGCTTGCATCAAAGCAGCAACGAAATTCTGCTCAGGCACTCCCTTAGATTGGAGGCAATCATAGCTAAAGAACCTCAATTTGCGTACAACATCAGCAATGGTGGTAAGTGCTGTAACGTTATTATTGGAACTCTGTTCAATGATCCAGGCTAGCGATAATCCTTCAGGAACTTGCAGCATATTCCAGGAGGCCACCATCTGCCTGTACACATCCTCCCACTCAGCAGCTCGTCCTAGGTACATTCTAGAGTAATGGCGCAATATAGCATCATTTATATAATTCCCAAGGGGAATAGAAGGTATGCGATCTTGGAACTGGTCTTTGCGTCTCTGTATCCAAGCTGATGTCATGTTGGTCTCCCTTGCCAATGTAGCTAAATAACAGAATATGGCACCACCAATCATGCCTCTAGTTTTCTCAATGTTAAAAGTAGCACGAGCTTCATAGTAACCAAGAATGGATCGATCCTCCATGCCCACCCAAATGTTTTGGATATCTGCAACAAATGCAAAGTCGATTTCCGCCAATGCTACATGGTTACGACCTAAAGTACTAAGATTCATCCATGCCTCACGAGCAGGATCATTAGCAAACAAAGTATGTGGAATTATTTGCCCTCCATGTCTATAAAACACGTAAGTCTGGTGACTAACCCTCACTGCTCCTGGGATGTAAGGATTTGATATATCCAGATCCACGAGATCTCCTACAGCCGTGGAGCAAGCTCTTAACAGATCATTTACTAAAACACGAAGATCATTTGCAGTAGGTGGTGCAGATTTCAGAGCTCTAACTACATTTACGCGTGCTCTCAATCTGTCCTCATCGCTACTGCTATCTCGCGCATCAGAGATAGCTATCATCTCACCATATGCTCTGGCCATTATTTGATCCGCATCGGTAGCTCCTTGTTCTATTGCCCAGATATTAGCCAATGCCTCGGATATCAGAGGTCGAGACCCCCATGTTACAAAGCTATCTACTACAGCATTATGGACAAGATCCATCACGTCCCCTGTAGCTACTAGTAGCATTGGTTTCATTGAATCAGAAGTAGCTGACATTAAATTTTGGAAGTTTGCCAACAAAGAAGGCACGCCGAAAGATCTTGCCTGAACCAAGCGCTGGACTGTTGCTCGGCGGTTGAGCATTATATTGGTAAAGTTTAAGATGGCTTCAACCTTACCAGCCAAAGGGCGAATACCCTGAGCATTGATGAGATACCCCAAAAACTCCAGCTCCTGAGCTGCAAAGTTGCACTTCTCTACTTTGAGGCGAAGGTGATAATCCCTCAACCTCCCGAATACTGTGCGGAGATGCTCAACATGCTCCTCACGCGTGGAAGAAGCTACGAGTATATCATCAATGTACAGAAAAACGAAATCCAAATCTCCCAGCGCACGGTTAATGTAACGCTGGAAGGATTGGCTCGCGGCATAAGTTGAGTCTGAACCTGCTTTATCGAGGGAGACCTCATGCATAAATGCTGCCATCTGGCGTAATTCAGCTGGACTCAATGTGCACATTTGCTCTGCTTGGCCCTTGTAATTAACGAAAACCCTGTCAACCAATAAGACTTTCTTTGTATGGGTACAAAGATAAGCAAGATCCGCATAATCTCGTAGATTCTGTGTTGGTTTTATTACTGAGCAGAATGGATTTCTTAACAAGTCCCTCGCTTGCATCAAAGCAGCAACGAAATTCTGCTCAGGCACTCCCTTAGATTGGAGGCAATCATAGCTAAAGAACCTCAATTTGCGTACAACATCAGCAATGGTGGTAAGTGCTGTAACGTTATTATTGGAACTCTGTTCAATGATCCAGGCTAGCGATAATCCTTCAGGAACTTGCAGCATATTCCAGGAGGCCACCATCTGCCTGTACACATCCTCCCACTCAGCAGCTCGTCCTAGGTACATTCTAGAGTAATGGCGCAATATAGCATCATTTATATAATTCCCAAGGGGAATAGAAGGTATGCGATCTTGGAACTGGTCTTTGCGTCTCTGTATCCAAGCTGATGTCATGTTGGTCTCCCTTGCCAATGTAGCTAAATAACAGAATATGGCACCACCAATCATGCCTCTAGTTTTCTCAATGTTAAAAGTAGCACGAGCTTCATAGTAACCAAGAATGGATCGATCCTCCATGCCCACCCAAATGTTTTGGATATCTGCAACAAATGCAAAGTCGATTTCCGCCAATGCTACATGGTTACGACCTAAAGTACTAAGATTCATCCATGCCTCACGAGCAGGATCATTAGCAAACAAAGTATGTGGAATTATTTGCCCTCCATGTCTATAAAACACGTAAGTCTGGTGACTAACCCTCACTGCTCCTGGGATGTAAGGATTTGATATATCCAGATCCACGAGATCTCCTACAGCCGTGGAGCAAGCTCTTAACAGATCATTTACTAAAACACGAAGATCATTTGCAGTAGGTGGTGCAGATTTCAGAGCTCTAACTACATTTACGCGTGCTCTCAATCTGTCCTCATCGCTACTGCTATCTCGCGCATCAGAGATAGCTATCATCTCACCATATGCTCTGGCCATTATTTGATCCGCATCGGTAGCTCCTTGTTCTATTGCCCAGATATTAGCCAATGCCTCGGATATCAGAGGTCGAGACCCCCATGTTACAAAGCTATCTACTACAGCATTATGGACAAGATCCATCACGTCCCCTGTAGCTACTAGTAGCATTGGTTTCATTGAATCAGAAGTAGCTGACATTAAATTTTGGAAGTTTGCCAACAAAGAAGGCACGCCGAAAGATCTTGCCTGAACCAAGCGCTGGACTGTTGCTCGGCGGTTGAGCATTATATTGGTAAAGTTTAAGATGGCTTCAACCTTACCAGCCAAAGGGCGAATACCCTGAGCATTGATGAGATACCCCAAAAACTCCAGCTCCTGAGCTGCAAAGTTGCACTTCTCTACTTTGAGGCGAAGGTGATAATCCCTCAACCTCCCGAATACTGTGCGGAGATGCTCAACATGCTCCTCACGCGTGGAAGAAGCTACGAGTATATCATCAATGTACAGAAAAACGAAATCCAAATCTCCCAGCGCACGGTTAATGTAACGCTGGAAGGATTGGCTCGCGGCATAAGTTGAGTCTGAACCTGCTTTATCGAGGGAGACCTCATGCATAAATGCTGCCATCTGGCGTAATTCAGCTGGACTCAATGTGCACATTTGCTCTGCTTGGCCCTTGTAATTAACGAAAACCCTGTCAACCAATAAGACTTTCTTTGTATGGGTACAAAGATAAGCAAGATCCGCATAATCTCGTAGATTCTGTGTTGGTTTTATTACTGAGCAGAATGGATTTCTTAACAAGTCCCTCGCTTGCATCAAAGCAGCAACGAAATTCTGCTCAGGCACTCCCTTAGATTGGAGGCAATCATAGCTAAAGAACCTCAATTTGCGTACAACATCAGCAATGGTGGTAAGTGCTGTAACGTTATTATTGGAACTCTGTTCAATGATCCAGGCTAGCGATAATCCTTCAGGAACTTGCAGCATATTCCAGGAGGCCACCATCTGCCTGTACACATCCTCCCACTCAGCAGCTCGTCCTAGGTACATTCTAGAGTAATGGCGCAATATAGCATCATTTATATAATTCCCAAGGGGAATAGAAGGTATGCGATCTTGGAACTGGTCTTTGCGTCTCTGTATCCAAGCTGATGTCATGTTGGTCTCCCTTGCCAATGTAGCTAAATAACAGAATATGGCACCACCAATCATGCCTCTAGTTTTCTCAATGTTAAAAGTAGCACGAGCTTCATAGTAACCAAGAATGGATCGATCCTCCATGCCCACCCAAATGTTTTGGATATCTGCAACAAATGCAAAGTCGATTTCCGCCAATGCTACATGGTTACGACCTAAAGTACTAAGATTCATCCATGCCTCACGAGCAGGATCATTAGCAAACAAAGTATGTGGAATTATTTGCCCTCCATGTCTATAAAACACGTAAGTCTGGTGACTAACCCTCACTGCTCCTGGGATGTAAGGATTTGATATATCCAGATCCACGAGATCTCCTACAGCCGTGGAGCAAGCTCTTAACAGATCATTTACTAAAACACGAAGATCATTTGCAGTAGGTGGTGCAGATTTCAGAGCTCTAACTACATTTACGCGTGCTCTCAATCTGTCCTCATCGCTACTGCTATCTCGCGCATCAGAGATAGCTATCATCTCACCATATGCTCTGGCCATTATTTGATCCGCATCGGTAGCTCCTTGTTCTATTGCCCAGATATTAGCCAATGCCTCAGATATCAGAGGTCGAGACCCCCATGTTACAAAGCTATCTACTACAGCATTATGGACAAGATCCATCACGTCCCCTGTAGCTACTAGTAGCATTGGTTTCATTGAATCAGAAGTAGCTGACATTAAATTTTGGAAGTTTGCCAACAAAGAAGGCACGCCGAAAGATCTTGCCTGAACCAAGCGCTGGACTGTTGCTCGGCGGTTGAGCATTATATTGGTAAAGTTTAAGATGGCTTCAACCTTACCAGCCAAAGGGCGAATACCCTGAGCATTGATGAGATACCCCAAAAACTCCAGCTCCTGAGCTGCAAAGTTGCACTTCTCTACTTTGAGGCGAAGGTGATAATCCCTCAACCTCCCGAATACTGTGCGGAGATGCTCAACATGCTCCTCACGCGTGGAAGAAGCTACGAGTATATCATCAATGTACAGAAAAACGAAATCCAAATCTCCCAGCGCACGGTTAATGTAACGCTGGAAGGATTGGCTCGCGGCATAAGTTGAGTCTGAACCTGCTTTATCGAGGGAGACCTCATGCATAAATGCTGCCATCTGGCGTAATTCTGCTGGACTCAATGTGCACATTTGCTCTGCTTGGCCCTTGTAATTAACGAAAACCCTGTCAACCAATAAGACTTTCTTTGTATGGGTACAAAGATAAGCAAGATCCGCATAATCTCGTAGATTCTGTGTTGGTTTTATTACTGAGCAGAATGGATTTCTTAACAAGTCCCTCGCTTGCATCAAAGCAGCAACGAAATTCTGCTGAGGGACTCCCTTAGATTGGAGGTAATCATAGCTAAAGAACCTCAATTTGCGTACAACATCAGCAATGGTGGTAAGTGCTGTAACGTTATTATTGGAACTCTGTTCAATGATCCAGGCTAGCGATAATCCTTCAGGAACTTGCAGCATATTCCAGGAGGCCACCATCTGCCTGTACACATCCTCCCACTCAGCAGCTCGTCCTAGGTACATTCTAGAGTAATGGCGCAATATAGCATCATTTATATAATTCCCAAGGGGAATAGAAGGTATGCGATCTTGGAACTGGTCTTTGCGTCTCTGTATCCAAGCTGATGTCATGTTGGTCTCCCTTGCCAATGTAGCTAAATAACAGAATATGGCACCACCAATCATGCCTCTAGTTTTCTCAATGTTAAAAGTAGCACGAGCTTCATAGTAACCAAGAATGGATCGATCCTCCATGCCCACCCAAATGTTTTGGATATCTGCAACAAATGCAAAGTCGATTTCCGCCAATGCTACATGGTTACGACCTAAAGTACTAAGATTCATCCATGCCTCACGAGCAGGATCATTAGCAAACAAAGTATGTGGAATTATTTGCCCTCCATGTCTATAAAACACGTAAGTCTGGTGACTAACCCTCACTGCTCCTGGGATGTAAGGATTTGATATATCCAGATCCACGAGATCTCCTACAGCCGTGGAGCAAGCTCTTAACAGATCATTTACTAAAACACGAAGATCATTTGCAGTAGGTGGTGCAGATTTCAGAGCTCTAACTACATTTACGCGTGCTCTCAATCTGTCCTCATCGCTACTGCTATCTCGCGCATCAGAGATAGCTATCATCTCACCATATGCTCTGGCCATTATTTGATCCGCATCGGTAGCTCCTTGTTCTATTGCCCAGATATTAGCCAATGCCTCGGATATCAGAGGTCGAGACCCCCATGTTACAAAGCTATCTACTACAGCATTATGGACAAGATCCATCACGTCCCCTGTAGCTACTAGTAGCATTGGTTTCATTGAATCAGAAGTAGCTGACATTAAATTTTGGAAGTTTGCCAACAAAGAAGGCACGCCGAAAGATCTTGCCTGAACCAAGCGCTGGACTGTTGCTCGGCGGTTGAGCATTATATTGGTAAAGTTTAAGATGGCTTCAACCTTACCAGCCAAAGGGCGAATACCCTGAGCATTGATGAGATACCCCAAAAACTCCAGCTCCTGAGCTGCAAAGTTGCACTTCTCTACTTTGAGGCGAAGGTGATAATCCCTCAACCTCCCGAATACTGTGCGGAGATGCTCAACATGCTCCTCACGCGTGGAAGAAACTACGAGTATATCATCAATGTACAGAAAAACGAAATCCAAATCTCCCAGCGCACGGTTAATGTAACGCTGGAAGGATTGGCTCGCGGCATAAGTTGAGTCTGAACCTGCTTTATCGAGGGAGACCTCATGCATAAATGCTGCCATCTGGCGTAATTCAGCTGGACTCAATGTGCACATTTGCTCTGCTTGGCCCTTGTAATTAACGAAAACCCTGTCAACCAATAAGACTTTCTTTGTATGGGTACAAAGATAAGCAAGATCCGCATAATCTCGTAGATTCTGTGTTGGTTTTATTACTGAGCAGAATGGATTTCTTAACAAGTCCCTCGCTTGCATCAAAGCAGCAACGAAATTCTGCTGAGGGACTCCCTTAGATTGGAGGTAATCATAGCTAAAGAACCTCAATTTGCGTACAACATCAGCAATGGTGGTAAGTGCTGTAACGTTATTATTGGAACTCTGTTCAATGATCCAGGCTAGCGATAATCCTTCAGGAACTTGCAGCATATTCCAGGAGGCCACCATCTGCCTGTACACATCCTCCCACTCAGCAGCTCGTCCTAGGTACATTCTAGAGTAATGGCGCAATATAGCATCATTTATATAATTCCCAAGGGGAATAGAAGGTATGCGATCTTGGAACTGGTCTTTGCGTCTCTGTATCCAAGCTGATGTCATGTTGGTCTCCCTTGCCAATGTAGCTAAATAACAGAATATGGCACCACCAATCATGCCTCTAGTCTTCTCAATGTTAAAAGTAGCACGAGCTTCATAGTAACCAAGAATGGATCGATCCTCCATGCCCACCCAAATGTTTTGGATATCTGCAACAAATGCAAAGTCGATTTCCGCCAATGCTACATGGTTACGACCTAAAGTACTAAGATTCATCCATGCCTCACGAGCAGGATCATTAGCAAACAAAGTATGTGGAATTATTTGCCCTCCATGTCTATAAAACACGTAAGTCTGGTGACTAACCCTCACTGCTCCTGGGATGTAAGGATTTGATATATCCAGATCCACGAGATCTCCTACAGCCGTGGAGCAAGCTCTTAACAGATCATTTACTAAAACACGAAGATCATTTGCAGTAGGTGGTGCAGATTTCAGAGCTCTAACTACATTTACGCGTGCTCTCAATCTGTCCTCATCGCTACTGCTATCTCGCGCATCAGAGATAGCTATCATCTCACCATATGCTCTGGCCATTATTTGATCCGCATCGGTAGCTCCTTGTTCTATTGCCCAGATATTAGCCAATGCCTCAGATATCAGAGGTCGAGACCCCCATGTTACAAAGCTATCTACTACAGCATTATGGACAAGATCCATCACGTCCCCTGTAGCTACTAGTAGCATTGGTTTCATTGAATCAGAAGTAGCTGACATTAAATTTTGGAAGTTTGCCAACAAAGAAGGCACGCCGAAAGATCTTGCCTGAACCAAGCCGTGGACTGTTGCTCGGCGGTTGAGCATTATAATGATATAATATAGGGTAAGAAATAGGTATTTAATAAAAGAGAAGATGATGAGGTGTAAAGACTATCAGATATTACTAAACAAGTAACTTGAAATGCTAATTAAGCACAACACAGAAAGTAAACAATACAACACTATAATCAAACAGATAAATCATAATATACGAGACAGACAAATCAATAAACAAATCAGGGATTTTTTTAAAAAACCTGAAGATTTTGTTTTAAATGTCTATCCATTTAACGGCGAACGGTTCCGAAATAGAAAAGATTCACGGCTGTGCGTGGACAATTCTGATCAGAGTCGGCAGGGCACGATACGTGGCCGTGGCAACTCTGCAGTATTCCAGACACACCCGCTATCTGCTACTTGATCTTTCAATCTACTCGTGATGACTTGACTTGTAGAAAAGTTAATTATTCTTAGGCAATTCCAACACCGGGTTGGTTACTAGACCCGATGGATTAGTGCACGGTTCGTGCCTCCAGGCACTGGAAAGCGGAAAGGTTTGGGTAGAGAGAAATAATCGTTGGTAGACAATATCTGGTAAAATTGAGATATATTCTGTTAATTCGTTGATCTGGATAAGAACAGCTTTCGAACTGTTACGCAATGTACACAGCTTGTCGTACACGCAATCACCCTGTATTCGTATCACAACAACGATACGCCTTGAACGAAACGCGACGACCACGGACTGTAAACAGAAGCTTCCTTGCCTGGAATGTACGCAAGAAACGGTCTAGCCTAGTCGCGATCGCGGTACTCATTCACGTGCTAGAGAAATCCGCTTCGTCTACGTTTACCTCGCGCTACAATTCGTATCGACAATCACTCGTTAATTCCTGATCTGCAAAAGGAAAGGGTTAGACTTCCCTGAACAGCGTAGTCCGCACCGATCGGTACCGCCGTAATGTCACGGGAGCAGCGATCGGCGTCTACCTGCTCCGGAATTCACCCTGTTGTATAGCGTGGTTCAGGAGACTAGGCAGGGCACGATACGTGGCCGTGGCGACTCCTTACCACCCACACAACGACCCGCTCTTAGCAGGACCACAGGAATAAACCTCGTTAGAGACCAGGCTAGTGAACTCAGGCAAACGATCGGTCCCGCCGGAAGTTCTCCGGGAAGAGCAATCGGCTCCTGCTCTCTAGGCAACCTCGTAACGTGGTGGTAAAAAAATTACGGATATCTAGGCAGGGCACGCTTGCGTGGCCATGGCGATATGTGAATTTTTCCTGTAGTCCGTTCCGAGCAAATTTACCGTGTATCTCGTCAACTAACGAGACACACAGTAATCCTACACCCCAAATACCTTGAAGATCACTGAACGAACACTTGTAGGAAACGATATCCTACTTTGAATATAACCGTAGGCAAAACGCAGGTAACCGTCCTTCGGCGAGCGAGATATCCACGACCGCGAGAACCGACGGAAAGGCACGCGTAGAACACAACTGAAAAACTACTAAATTCAATGGAAACTCAATGTCCAAACGACGATTTCACTCAATAGACATTTATTCAATTATAAACCGTATTTCTTCACAACTCGCAATATGCGATCACAGTTTCCCTTGAGCCGGGTCGTGACAACTTTACATAAATCTCTCCTTCTCGGCAGTACGCGATTACCATTCGCAGTCAAGCTATTCGCTTTAACTTCTAACTAAATCTTTAAATTATACTTATGCATTCAAAATTTAACAATCAATATAATCATTCGCAACGCGCGATTCTAAACGCCCATTAGCCGGGTCGTGAGCAATACTGAGATAATAGGCCTTACTGGCGATACACAAGTTATGAAATTTAAATTCTTAAAGTTTCGATTTCGACACGAGACGCGTATTGACTCATACGTGCTTATAGGAGCGAGTCCAGACGTAGAGTGATCAATTTGCTGCTCGCATCGACCTCCTTCGATCGCAATCAAGAGGGGATCGATGCGCACGCACTTTATTATCTATATAGATCGTTCTTATGATCCTTGTCTTATGACAAGGATCGCTCGTGACGTCACATGCCGACACAGTGACGATATCGATGGACGCGAAGCTTCGGTGTGTAACTGGTACGGTTACAAGGTTTTGGGATTATCTGGAAAGCGCGAGTGCGCTGTGCATAGAGAACGCGGCTTGCTAGCTGAACCTCCGGATCTGAAGCCATCGCGCGATTTAGCCTGCGGGCTAGAACTAGAACTAGCCGAAGACAACTGCTTCTGATTGTCAACGAAAGTCTTCAACAGAGATTCAATGCGGTTAAGCTGCCTCGACAGAGAGACAGTATCCTCATTTGAGGGCGCACTAGACACTACTCTATTGGCGGAAGAAACATTAGATGATTTCTTGCTTTCGACCAAATTGACAACGGGCTTGGGTGCATCAACAGCCACTAGCTTGTCGGCTATTTCAGCAAGAATGTCCAAATTTTTGTGTTCGGTCACCAGTGGTGACTCACCACCAGGATTTCCTGTTGATTATCGGACAGTTGTTCAAGAAATATAGAACGTAGGACAGCGTCACTGCAATTGCAGCGTTCATTGAGGTAGCGAAGCTGACGGAGAATTTGGGACGGTTTGCAGTCAACATTAACCTGTCCTCTTAAGAGTCTCCGCAGATTCTCCTCATCAGTGGGCGCGAAAACAGACAACAGACGCTTTTTCGCTCTGGTATAGATATCCGGGAACGGAGGTTGTGTAGTGATAATGTCACTTAGGTTAGCGAGCGAATCCTCATCTAATGACATCAGAAGATAATCAAACTTGGTCACCTCATGCGTCACCCCTGACCGAGGTAACGACGCCTCGAGTTGACAAAACCATAAAACTGGACCCTTACGAGAGAACGGAGGGATCTTGGGGACCCGCGCGACCGCGAATTGGGAAATATCCCCATGCTCTTGACGAGGCTCCCTCGCCTCTCTTTCCTCTAAGTGTTGACGAATTTCGTCGAGCTCCTGCCGAATCGCCTCGAACGCGTCAAGGTCGATCTGAGGAACGTCGGGCTCCGGATCCGCCATATTGGTAGGGTATGACTCTACTAAGAAAAACTACGCCTAAGCGCTCACAACCTAACCTAACTCGCGCACATGCGCGTCACAGAGGTTATATCAAAAGTCTATCCGCGACCAACACTGATAATACGAACTAGGGGAATCCCTAGGGGCGAGCACGCGAGCTCATGCGACAGATTCGCGGAAGCACGAACGCACGCACAACAAAAGTATTGTCTCTAAATATTGTTGACACCTTAGGCACCGGTGTCGAAGTCTCCATCAACGTAGGCACCGATGACGGTGAAGGCTACGCATCAGCGTGACCTCGGGCAGACCAGGCCACGTGGTAAACAGCCTCACCAATGTCACGTCCGGTGGTTCGACCATTGATAATAATTGATATAATTAATCATGTATAATATATATTTTCTGAATTTATTTTTTATATTTACACTAATAATATTGTATTGGAAATATATCACATTGCGTGCGATAGGACTAGGATAGTTCATTTCGAATTTAAATATTTTTTATGGCGAGATATGTTAACATTTGTTGAAGACTATTCATCGCTGAAGAATGTGAAGATGGACACTTCAAGGAAGAGAACAAAGGATTAATAAATAATACTGATTGCCTGACAGGATGTGTAGGGCAATACGATCGAGCCAAGAGAGCGATAATGGAGAATCGAAAACTCTTCATCCGGTCGAGAGATATTGATTCATGGGAAATTTGACTTCGAAGAACGCGCGAAGATGCACTCATCCCATGGAGATTAGATTCAGGACAATGGATTGATAAATCTATAAAAGGGATGGCTCTTCATCAAGTCCAGTCCAGTCTATGTTCGATTTTCATCGATCTAGTATATTCGATTTTCGGCAGTCTCAGTTCGTTTTCATCAGTCTCAGTTCATTTTCGTCAATTTCAGTACTTCTGATTTATATTGCGCGTGTGTGTGTGTCTGTATGAATGTGTGTGTGTGTTTAAGTAAAGCGTGTATACCCGCTGGATTTTTTTATTGTTAAACTAAAGCGTGTATACCCGCTGGATACACCAAAGAAGCGACCACATACTGCGAATCCGAAGCGTATCAAAATTAGAACCAGCGATATCTACTAACGGTAAATACTAATAATTCATTATAAGATTTTTATAACTCAATGTATTCTGAATTTGATTAATAGAATATATTATTGTTGTTTTTTTTTACAAAAAATCAAAATTCAAATCATTTTTAAAAGAGTTTATCCAACATCGATTTCTTCGATCCAGTTCCCAAAATAAAAGTCATTTAGTAATTAAGCAAATTCTCAATTACCCGAACCGAAGCCGGTGAATGCAGGTAGGTTCAAAACTGCGTTTTATTCTTAATTCAAAATCTTTCAATTTAATTATCTAATTTTTCAAACGTCCATCTTAGGACGTAACAAAATTTACCCTCGATCTCCTGTTTACCATTGATGTTCAATTCTCCTGCTAACGTGAAAGTTCTCGTCACTGTAGAATTAATCAGCAAATCATTTAAAAGAATACCCTTTCCCATATACATTATACCAAAATTGTGCATTTTATTGCATTGTTCTCTATTTATTGGTTCAATGTATTCATTTATTCCATTTTGAACTGCTGATGAATGAGAATGCATTCCACAGTAACTGATTACTCTATGTATTTCAACTTTGCATTGGATTGTATCAACATAGTTGAAATCGGATAATTGAAGTAATTGGATGTAAGCTTCTTCTGTTTTTGTAGAGGTATGATCGATGTCACAGTCATTGATGTTTTTGAGGGAAATCGTTGTCACGTTCAGATTTTGTCCATTACAATCATATCCGATAATGGTGAGCGAAGGACGAATTAACATGAACATTAGCCAAAGGCTTAACATTTTCTGTAACAAATATTTTCTATCGCTTAATACGCTAATTTCGCTAATATTCTTGCAATTCTTATCTATTATTATTATTAATGCTCAACACTAATCAATATAAAGGTAATAGAAAAAAAAAAATGATTTCATTAGTAAATTAGATTATATTATGTTATTGAAACAATATGTTGATATTTTAGTTTATAAATTGATGAAATGTGGGAATAAGTAAAGGAGAGAAAATAAAAAAAAATTACAGAGACTTTATAATTTAGATATGTATATATATATATTTATTTTTCCTTATGCTGCTCTAAATCGACTATGAGCTAATTTCAGCTTATTCATATGTACGATACGAGGATTATTGTTAACTAAAATTTTGATATTTTGATTTGGTAAAATTTCTATCACTTTATGAGGTCCGGTATATTGATCGCTGAATTTTCCTTTGAATGGTTCTTTCAATAAATATACTAGATCTGCTACCTTAAAATTTTGTGGATTTATTCTTTTATCATAATAATATTTTGATTTTGCTTTTGCCGCGTTCAGATTTTTACGCGCAGATAATTGTAATTCGTTGATTGTTGAATGTAAATCTCTGAGATATTCTGCGTAAGTAGGTTCTAGGTTTTCTTTTACTAGATTGCTACTTGTTGGTTCACGAGCAATTTTTCCAAATACTAATTCATGTGGAGAAAATCTTGTTCCTTCGTGTACTGATGTATTGTATGAAAACATAGCCAATTCTAACCAATTATCCCAATTTGTTGCATTATTCACGTATTGTTTCAAATATTCCATTAATACATGATGCGATCTTTCAATTGAACCATTACTTTGTGGATGATAAGCTGTGGTCTTATAATGCTTGATTTTGAATTTCTTCGCTACCTGTTTCATAAGATTTGAGGTAAAGTTGGTTCCTAAATCTGTTAAAATTGCTTTAGGAGCACCAAATCGGCAAATGAGATTCTTGATGAAGCCATCTGCAATATCTGCAGTTGTTATTCGATCTAATGGTACTGCTACGGAATATTTCGTTAGTAGATCTTGCATAGTTAATATATACTTATTTCCATTTTTCGTTTCTGGCAATGGTCCTACAACATCTAAGCTAACTTTATCAAATGCTTTTCCTGGTGTATCTGTTAGTACCATAGGTTGTTTGGTTTTAATCCTTGTCAACTTTCTTAATTGACATTCATTGCAAGTGCGAATAAAATGTTGAATATCCTTTTTCATTCCTTCCCAATAATATGATTGTCGAATCCGATGATAAGTCTTTGTTATTCCTTTATGTCCACCGATGGCTGACATATGTTTTTCTTCGATTATATTTAATCTATCCTCCTCTGGAGGTATTGTTACTTGACCTGTGCATATTGTTATTTTTATTGGTCGATCCTGAAATGCTCTCTTTAATTCATTAATAATATATTTCCAAGGTATATCTTCAATGTTATTTGATTTTCTTATGCTGAATGAATTTAGATCTAATTCTTCAACCACTAGTGTGTAGATTCCACTAGTAGCCAATTTGGATGGATTAACATAATACCATCTGGTTTCCTTCAATGGTTGTAATGTTTGGGGTGGAACAACTTCTATTGGTCTTGGTATCGTGTTGAATAAGCAAAAACAGGGCAACAACAGAAACCCAATTATACTGGGTTTCCGTAATGATATTCAATAATGAGTAAGTAGATTACAAATGGAATATATGTTTTGTTAGTCCTTCATAAGATATTTTAAACCCAATAAACATAGTTAGATGAAAGATAACAATATTGAATAAGAGGAAAAAGAAAATACATCATAATGAATACAAGTCATACGACCGGGTTAGTAAGATAACCAGTCGTGGTCATTCCCTTAATCTTGTGCGTCAAAGTCAATGTTTGGTTCAGCTGTTTGTGGAGGAGGCTGTGGTACAACAGCGGGGGCCCTTACATTTACTGTAGGTCGTACTGCCATGACAACAGAATTGTCCGGAGGCAGATCTGCCAATTCCCCGGGAACATATGCTGGTGGATCAGCATTAGCACCTGCAGGTACCGCGATATTCCAATGGCCCAACCCCACAATGACCTCAGGAGCTAGTGCTCTTATAGGGCTCGGTATATGGACTGCATTAGGAGGCATCCTGGCTAACGGTACCTGACTCTGAGCGGCATATAAGTGTTCCATGATAAGATTGAAAGACCGACCTTTATTAGTAAATGCACCAACTATGGTGTCAAACATCTCATCTATGGTTAGTCTTCGAGCATGTGCAGGCAGGAGTAAAGCCTGTTTAGGCCATCCAGCTCTAACTTGCCGCAGGCGCTCTCTTTCTCTTTCAATCCTATCTGCAACAACCTCATTAGGATCAGCGAGTGGGTCCACAGCATCAGCGGGCAAAATGTTGGCTCTAAAAACTTGTCCTCCGACATCTGTAATGACTGCAATCCCGGCAGCCAAAGCCTTCCTATAAAGCTCGGCGTAAGATGAGTCTGAACCAGATTTGTCTAAGGAAATCTCATGCATAAATGCCGCCATTTGCTTCAGTTCTGCGAGGCTCAAAGTACACATCTGGTCAGCTTGTCCTTTATAGTTCACGAAGACTCTATCTGCTAATAGCACCTTTTTTGTGTGAGTGCACAAGTAAGCCAAGTCTGCGTAATCTCTCAAATTTTGAGTAGGTTTTACGACAGAGCAAAAAGGATTTATTAGTAGATCACGAGCCTGGAGCAGCGCGGACACAAAGTTCTGCTCAGGGATTCCCTTCCCGACCAGATAGTCATAGCTGAAAAATCTGAGTTTCCTTACAACATCAGATATTGTTGTTAGAGCAGTTACGTTGTTATTAGAGCTCTGCTCTATTATCCAAGCCAAGGACAGGCCCTCTGGTACTTGGAGCATGTTCCAAGAGGCAACCATTTGGCGATACACGTCATTCCATTCAGCTGCACGTGCAACATACATCCTAGCATAATGCTTTAATATGGCTTCATTAATATAATTGCCGAGTGGGATGGAAGGGACTCTGTCCTGGAACTGATCCTTTCTTCTCTCAATCCACGCGGATGTCATATTAGTCTCACGGGCTAGTGTTGCCAAATAACAGAAGATCGCTCCTCCCATCATGCCCCGCGTTTTTTCTACACTAAAGGTCGCCCTTGCCTCATAATATCCCAAGATTGAGTGATCATCCATGTCAGTCCAGACTTGCTGTATATCAGCAACAAAGGCAAAGTCCACATTGGCAAGTCCGACATGATTATGAGCTAAGTCACTTAAGTTCATCCAGACATCTCTAGCATCATTATTGGCAAAAAGTGTAGCAGGGAGTGTATGGCCACAATGTCGATAGAATATGTAAGTTTGCTGACTTACTCTGACTCCTGCAGGTACATATGGAGCTGAAACATCCTGTTCCACCAGGTCTCCAATAGCTGGAGTACATGCTCTAATAATGTCATTCACAACAACCCTAAGATCATTTGCAGGTGGAGGAGCTGATCTCAATGATCTTACCACGTGAGCACGAGCACGGAGTCTATCATCATCGCTACTTTTGTCACGTACATCCGATATGGCTATCATCTCTCCGTATGTGCGTGCCATAATTTGATCAGGATCAGTGGCACTTTTTTTTTTTTTTTTTTTTTTTTTTTTTTGTAAAAAAAAACAACAATAATATATTCTATTAATCAAATTCAGAATACATTGAGTTATAAAAATCTTATAATGAATTATTAGTATTTACCGTTAGTAGATATCGCTGGTTCTAATTTTGATACGCTTCGGATTCGCAGTATGTGGTCGCTTCTTTGGTGTATCCAGCGGGTATACACGCTTTAGTTTAACAATAAAAAAATCCAGCGGGTATACACGCTTTACTTAAACACACACACACATTCATACAGACACACACACACGCGCAATATAAATCAGAAGTACTGAAATTGACGAAAATGAACTGAGACTGATGAAAACGAACTGAGACTGCCGAAAATCGAATATACTAGATCGATGAAAATCGAACATAGACTGGACTGGACTTGATGAAGAGCCATCCCTTTTATAGATTTATCAATCCATTGTCCTGAATCTAATCTCCATGGGATGAGTGCATCTTCGCGCGTTCTTCGAAGTCAAATTTCCCATGAATCAATATCTCTCGACCGGATGAAGAGTTTTCGATTCTCCATTATCGCTCTCTTGGCTCGATCGTATTGCCCTACACATCCTGTCAGGCAATCAGTATTATTTATTAATCCTTTGTTCTCTTCCTTGAAGTGTCCATCTTCACATTCTTCAGCGATGAATAGTCTTCAACAAATGTTAACATATCTCGCCATAAAAAATATTTAAATTCGAAATGAACTATCCTAGTCCTATCGCACGCAATGTGATATATTTCCAATACAATATTATTAGTGTTGTTAGAGCTATGGGTTTTTCTATATTTATACTTAAACAACGCTGCAATCATTCGGGCGACCGAGAGACAGACACAGAACGCACCACAACCGACTCGAACGCGGAGAGACACACACAAGCGCCTCCAGCGACCAAATAACGCAACCGCTTCTCGTTCACGCGCGCGGATTACAAATGCATATCTCCAACACCTCCTCTCAAGACGCGCGCGAATTACAAATATTCACACGCATAATACCTCCTCTCAAGATGCACGCGAAGCAATCTCTTTCACATTCATCTCACCCATACAAAAATAATGCTTGTCTCTTGACAGCGGTTTGGTGAGTACATCCGCAGGCATTCTATCCGTTGACATATACTGTAAACTCAAATTTTCGTTTCGCAAGGCATCTCTTATAAAATGAAACTTAATATCGATATGCTTTGTCCTCGGATGTACAATCGCATTCCTTGACAATAATTGCGCTCCCTTATTATCATTATAGATTACAATATTGTCCAAATTACTGACATTTAATTCTTCAAGAAGCTTAGATATATATAACGCATGTTTAACAGCTTCCGCGATTGCCACATATTCTGCTTCGGTTGAGGACATGGCAACTGTTCGTTGCTTTTGTGATTTCCAGCTGATTGGACCCATCGACATATTAAATACGTATCCGGTGTACGACTTCCTGTCGAGCTTACACCTTCCCCAATCGGCATCCACATAAGCCGCTATCTCGGCATCTGATTTCCTGAAAACAATACCATAATTACATGTTCTCTTAAAGTATCTTAGTACCCTCTTAGCTGCTTGCCAATGAGCCTCCGTATTACAATCGTTGAACTGGGCCAGGACGCTCACAGCGTGAGCAATATCAGGCCTGGTTGCCACAGCCAAATACATTAACGAACCAACCAGTTCACGATAAGGCCTCCTCTGGTTTTCCACATCCTTATTGTTTTCCAATGTTGCATCTTTATCCATTGGCGTATGCACTGGATTACAACCATCCATTCCAAATCTTTGTAATAAATCGGTAACATATTTTTCTTGCGACATGCTTACTCCCTCGGCATCTTGTTTAATATTAATACCTAAGCAATACCCGATTTTTCCTAGATCTTTTATATCGAAATCCTTGGCCAATTCAGTTTTTACGTTCCTGATCCACTTATAATCGTCAGATACAATTATTATGTCATCTACATACACGGCTATATACAACCTGGTATTTCCCCTTTGGCCACTGTATACGCATGGATCGGAAACCGTAGGACTCAATCCTAAATTCTTCAATTTTTCGTCTAACTTTTCATTCCACTGTTTCCCAGCTTGTTTCAGGCCATATAAAGCCTTATTCAATTGACATACAGGGCGATTCTGAGACTTTATCTGTTCTAATATGCCTTTCGCCTTTTCCTGTATTTTCTTCTCTTCTCTCGTATCCTCTGCTATTTCAGCTAGACTTTCTTCAAATCCTTCAGGCACGTCCATATAAATATCTTCTTTTAAATTCCCGTTAAGATATGCACTTGTTACATCTAATTGTTCCACCATCATGTTCAATTTAACCGCCAATGCTAATAGTAACCTAATGGAATCAAGCCTAGCAACCGGTGCGAACGTATCTCCAAAATCAATCCCTGGTCGTTGTGTATACCCCCTGGCCACTATCCTCGCCTTTCGTTTTTCTAACGATCCATCCGCCCGGTATTTATTTGCGAGAACTGTGCGACATCCTATTACCCTTCCGTTCTCTGGCTTCTCTGTAATGTCAAACGTATCATTTTTAATTAAACATTTTACCTCTGTTCTGATGGCTCTTTTCCACTCTTCTTGGTCATCTCCTTGCAGTGCATCTTTTACCGATATGTCAGCCATGTTAGCAGCTAACATAACCAAGTTGGCCTCTGCAATCTGGTTACTTCCATTCTCTTCAGCCACTTCATCATTTTGCATTGGAATTTGTGTGCAATCTTCATTTTGTGTATCCTTATAATGAAATAGTTTTCTAGGACGGCCCCTCATACCTGTCCTCACAATTTTTGGCCTCCCAGGTGCCCTTTGCAATGCATTGATTCTATCCTCACCTGTAGCTTGGACATCACTCGCCATGTCAGGATCGACATTAGTATGACTTATTTCACTCTGAGCTTGTATTTCGTTTGGAACTTCCTCTTGCTCCCTCTCCTCATGAGGGGGTTGCTTTTCGTGTTCCTCTTCTTTATGTTCGATAACTCTGATATCCCTCGATACTACCACTTTCCTTTCTGCTGGTAGCCACACTCTGTATGCTTTGGATCGTTCACAGTAACCTATAAAAATCCCTGTTTTCGTCCTATCTTCAAATTTTCTCTTTCTTGGATCTTTATTTAGAATGTATGCCTTCATTCCAAATATTCGCAAATGTGATAAAATCGGCAGTCTTCCTGTCCATAGTTCGAATGGACTTTTTCCATTCAATGCTTTGGCTGGGCATCTATTTCTAATATAATTAGCAGTTGAAACTGCTTCCGCCCAATACCCATGTGATAGTCCTGCCTGCAACAACATACATCTCGCTGTTTCTATTAACGTGCGATTCTTTCGTTCAGCTAAACCATTTTGTTGCGGCGTGTGCGGTACTGTCAACCGCCTTTGGATTCCATTTTCCTTTAGGAATTCGTCAAATCTTATATTGCAATACTCCCGACCATTATCTGTTTGCAAGTACTTTATTTTCTTCTCGGTCCACGTCTCAGCATACTTCTTAAATTCCTTGAATAGCTGTAACACTTCATCTTTTGTTTTCAAAAAATATACTTGGCACCATCTTGAATAATCATCAATAAATGTCAATATGTATTTTGATCCACCTATTGATTCTGTTTTCATAGGTCCACATAAATCAGAATGTACTATTTCTAATAATCTTGTACTTCTTTTCGATTCTCTTGGAAAAGGTGTCGAAGTCAGCTTACCTTGTATGCATTTCTCACATGATGGAATAGTATCTTTCCCTTGAATTTTAATTCCTATTGCCTTCTCCGTCCTTACCATATATGTTAAATCCTTTAAATTCAAATGTCCGAGACGTTCATGCCACAGTTTTAGGTTAGAATTTCCTTCCCGGCACTCCACACTTCCAGCATACTCTGTACATTCTTGTATGTAATACAGATTTCCAACTCTATTTGCTTTGGCTTTTATTCTTCCGTCTCTTCCCTTTATGACAGCTCCATTCTTCGTAAAGATTACTACGTTGTCCCTTTCTGTAATCTTTGCTACCGATGCTAGATTAACTCTTAAATCAGGAACATATAAGGTATCCTGAAATTCTATATCTTTAATATTATTATCTAGATATGTTTGAATTTGTACATTTCCTTTGGCTTCGACATTTGCTGACATGTGACTAGCTAAATTCAATTTTGTATGTTCCGATGGGTGCAATTCAACAAACTTTTCCTTATCTTTACATAAATGTTTCGTACAACCACTATCCAAGCACCAATTATTAGGTTCTGTCGTCGTACTTGTACATGCTTCTTCCATCTCTACGTGGTTTACATAAAACATCTCTTGCACCGAACCTGCGCTTGGTCTATTGGTAGCACCTTTTCTTGCGTAACAGTTAATTGCTTTGTGCCCCAACTTACCGCATTGGAAACATTTCATCGACAATCTATTAGTTACATTTTTGTCATACCTGTTATTGTCGTACTTATTATGTTTCCACTTTGTTCCCTTTCCTTGCTCGTTCTGCTTAGCTGCCATTGCACCAGGTTCATCACTGTGTTTTTGTTTTCTAGTCTCAAATTCTTCTAAAATCTTCATCTTCAACGTCTCAAGATCTGGAAGCTCATCACGAGATTCCATTGCACATCTAAAGTTTTCGTACGTCTCTGATAGACTATTTAACAGCATTGCACTCTGCAGGTCCCTGTGAATTTCTATACCCATATCACCCAGCTTATCTACAACTTCGATGAAATTATTTATATGTTCACGCACATCCGCACCATGCGCCATGCGGTGACTAGTCAGCTTTTTCAGTAACGCGGCCTTTTTCGCCGGACCTTTGGACGCATATATAGATTGCAGCTTTTCCCATACCTCACGCGCAGTTCTGCATCCTTTAATTTGTTTTAATTCGCTGGCGCTTACCGCAAGTATAATATCAGATTTTGCTTTCTGATCCGCGGCGTCCCATGCACGAGCAGCTACTTCCGAGACTGCATCAGTTTCCGCGGGCCTACGTTTTTGCCCATTCGCATATTCCCAGCCGTCATTTTTTATCAGCAGGGCTTCTGCTTGAATGCACCACGTATCGTAGTTATCCCTTGTTAATAACTCGATTCGATTCGATTTCCCAATACTTGCCGCCATCACGCCACGTGTCTGCCTAACCTCAAATTTGTACTTCTCAATTTTCCTTTACTTTTTGCCCTTCTTTTTCTTTTTTAATCACTTTTCATACTTCGCACATACTATCTTTCTATTCTTTAACTAATTACGTTCTCTCTGGGCCCATAACCTGTTAGAGCTATGGGTTTTTCTATATTTATACTTAAACAACGCTGCAATCATTCGGGCGACCGAGAGACAGACACAGAACGCACCACAACCGACTCGAACGCGGAGAGACACACACAAGCGCCTCCAGCGACCAAATAACGCAACCGCTTCTCGTTCACGCGCGCGGATTACAAATGCATATCTCCAACAAGTGTAAATATAAAAAATAAATTCAGAAAATATATATTATACATGATTAATTATATCAATTATTATCAATGGTCGAACCACCGGACGTGACACCAACAACAGCAAGCTTCAATATGACCTCGGGGGACCAGGCCACGAGGTAAACAGCATTCCTACGGGCGGCGAGCGTCCTTCGATGAGACCTCGGGCGGACCAGGACACACGGTAAACAGCATGTACGAACAGCAATCAGCGGTGTCGTTCAATGTGATCTCGGGCGGACCAGGCCACGAAGTGAACAGCAGATAGACACAGTGAACAGCGACGACTTCCAAAATATGTAACGTCGCAGCCTTCTTTGCTCGTACAACATAGGAACGCCCAGTGTCTCCCAGATGAGAGTACGTCGCTCCCGGAAGGAAAATGCTAGAACAGTTCTAAACAGAACAACATATGTGCCTTTTATATCACTTACGATGCACTGTACACGGCCTGTCCCGACAAGGGAAAATGGTGGTTGGTCTAACGGCTACGTCATTTACGCCGCTCCGCCATCTTGAATCGCCAGGGCGTTTACGGGCCGAAATCGCTTCTCCACGGCTCAGGAACGTTGCCCTCTTCGTTTCAGCGACGTTCCGTAGTCCACGAAGTAGTCGGGGTCACCAATTATGGGGTATAAGTGAATCCCTGGTTCGCAGATTCACTAAGTGATGTAATGATGATACATAGTTGTAACACGTGGAGTACCCATATGCTTCACGTGTGGTCCAATGAAACACTCCGTTAGTCAACGAATGTAAATGTTTATTAACAAAGGTAAAAGGGAGTAGTTGCTGCTGCAACAATCCCACAACACACTAGGCTGATAGCCACAATACAGAAAATAGTACAAGAAAGTACGTGATCTCGTGGTACGGAACACGTCTGCGTAGAACACGTCTGTTCACTGTGAAACACCAATGGAGAAGAGAGGGATCGGCGACACGCCGTCGGTCGATTCCTCTCTCTAGCCATTAGTGCGCAGGCGCGGCGATTCCCACTACGCCGGTGACGCGGAGTGGTAAAGCCGACCCCACAAATGTGTACGTTTTATCCCTAGGTGACCAGTAGGGAAAGCGACCTACGACGCTTGGAACCGAAGGAATTGACTTGGAACAAATTCACTGCTGCTCGAGTAATAATAGAAAATATACTTTATTGAGTTAGGTGTAAGAAATGTGAACGCTCGGCAAGACGGCCGAGGAAAGAAGTACGAATGGCGACTGCTCAGCCAAGAATCTGAGTCGAGAATGGCGTCTTGGCGGCAAGACGCTATAGTCGGTGGATGAACGATCATCCAGAGGGGCGACTCGCTATGACGCTCGCATGCGGCTGTTGCCAGGCGACGCTGGCGCCGTGGCAATGCGCGGAAGCGCATGTTGCCCCTACACACTCCCCCCTAAAGAGAAGCGGAAGCATATAATGTTTCGCTTTTACGGAACAAAGATATTACACAAGATGCTTACATGCTACGTACAAAAAAACTTATATATTAAACGCGACGCTTACAAAAGAAAACTTATTTTACAATGCGGAGTCGGTGAAAGAGACTCTATTGCGCGAATAGGTGCGTAACGGCGCGCTTGGAATAGGCAGCGGTCCCCCGATGTCGGAGTTTCAAGTCCCCCATTTACAATGTGCGCAGGTTTTAAAAGTTCGACAGACACATTGCGCGGCGAGCCGTTGGCTTCGATGGAATACACGCGATCGGAGATGCGCTGGAGTACCCGGTGAGGTCCCGTGTAAGGCCGTTCTAAAGGTCTACGTACGGATTTCACTAGCATGAACACATGCGAACATGACTCTAGTTCCTTGTAGACGAAAGCCTTAAAATTACGTTTGTGTGCTACCGGCACTGGCCTGACCGCACGCATATGCTGTCGAAACTCTTCCAAGAACGGTTGCGGGTCGGGTTTGAAGTCGTCCAGTAGGAAGAATTCGCCCGGAAGACGCAGTGATGTTCCATATACATAATCGGCGGGAGACGCGTTTGTATCGAGACGGACGTGGGTACGCAGATCTAATAATACCGTAGGTAAAACGCGCGACCATTGCTGATTGACGTGGCACATAATCGCTGCCTTCAAGACGCGATGCTAACGTTCAACCATGCCGTTAGAAGCGGGGTGGTACGCAGTCGTTCGTTGTCTCCGGCAGCCGACAAGCACGAGAAGGGCTGAGAAAAGCTGCGATTCAAGTTGTGAGCCTTGATCACCCGTCAAAAATGCTGGTGCCCCAAAACGCGACACCCAGTTATCGAAGAAAGCGCGGCAGACGGTCTGCGCGGAAATGTCGCGGAGAGGAATAGCCTCGGCCCAGCGTGAAAATCTATCTATTAACGTGAGACAGTATTGAAAGCCTTCACTGACCGGCAGCGGTCCGACAATGTCGATATGCACGTGTGTGAAACGTCCGTCGGGCGCGACGAACTGTGACGGTGTCATCTTAACATGACGAGAGATTTTTGATTGCTGGCAATCTACACACGACTTGCACTGGCGAGCGATGTCGCGGTGCATGCCGGGCCAGACGTAACGCTGTCGAATGAGTCGATCAGTTACTTTCGCGCTGGGATGAGCGGGAGAATGAAAAAGCGTGAAAACTCGCTCGCGCATGGAGGCGGGTATATACGGACGAATGCACTCATCACAAACACTGCAATACACCGGGGAGTGGTCCGGCCCCATGTGAGCCTTCTAAGAGCGAGAGAGTGATCGGGAGGTTGAAGAATTTCCCTGAGTTCAGGGTCGTTTTCTTGCTCCCGGGCAAGCTCATTTAAATCAAATTGCGTCGGCAGCCGTATAGCCTCGGTACGCGAGAGAGAATCGGCAACGGCATTGTCACTGCCTGGCAGGTAAAACATGTTAGACGTGAATTGTGCTATGTAGCACAATTGTCTCGTCTGACGAGGAGAAGCACGCTCAGAACTCTGCGCAAATGCGTAAATGAGCGGTTTATGGTCGGAATATATATTGAATTCGCGATCTTCTAGAAAATGGCGAAAATGCCCCACGGCCTCGTATGCCGCGGTGAGCTCGCGATCGTACGTACTGTATTTACACTGGGCCGGGGAGAATTTGCGTGAGAAAAATGCGAATGGTCTCCAGGTCGCGTCAGCCAGCTGCTCTAGAACTGCGCCCATGGCCACGTCAGATGCATCGGCAACGAGTCGTACCGCGGCTTTTTCACTGGGGTGCGTTATCAAGGCAGCGTTTGCAAGATCGTCCTTGCATTTCGCGAAGGCAGCTTCGGCTTCCGGCAGCCATTTAACTAATCGTTTGTCCCGTTTGCGCGCATCATGCATATACGCGTTTAACGGGGCTTGTGTGGCGGCAGCGTGAGGAATGCAACGCCTATAAAAGTTGACCATTCCGAGAAAGCGACGTAGATCGTCGATCGTGCGCGGTTTTGGAAAGTTCCTAATGGCTTCGACTTTATCAGGAGTGGGTTTGGATCCCTCCGAATTGACTAGATGCCCGAGAAAGACTAGTTCGGAAACGCCGAAACGGCATTTGTCCAAATTGACGCGCAGATGAAAATCACGTAGACGCTGCAGGACGGTTGCCAGATGTTTCTCATGCTCTTCCGGGGAGGAGGAGGCAATGAGAATATCATCTAGGAATGTGAATACGAATTCCAGGTCGCCCAGCGCACGGTTAATGTATCTTTAAAAAGTTTGACCCGCATTACGAAGTCCGAAGGTCATCGCGCAATATTCAAAAAGGCCGAAAGGCGTGATGACGGCGGTTTTCTGAATATCGTCGGGTGCCATGGGTATCTGATGGTACGCCTTGTGAAGATCTAGCGCCGTGAATATGGTTTTACCGTGTAAGTTAGCAGGGAAGTCATGCGGGTGAGGCACGGGGTACCGATCGGGCACGGTGACGCTATTTAGGCGACGATAATCGCCGCAGACGCGCCACTCACCGGACTTCTTTTTTACAAGGTGGATGGGACTGGCCCATGGGCTGCTAGACAGCCTACAGATACCGGACTCAACGAGGTATTTGAACTCAGCCTTCGCGGCTTTCAGCTTGTCGGCTGTGAGACGTCGAGCGCGTTCGGCAACGGGCGGACCGGTGGTGGAAATGTAATGAAACACGCCGCGCGACTCGAGAGCAGTGTAGCCAGACGGAGCGGCTCGAGCGGCTCCCAGGCCCCTTACGTCTCCGTCCCTCGCCTAGATGCTGCCTCAGCTATCCCCACTCTTACCACTACCGCTGGCGCGACCGAGTCGGTAGCATGCTACCGCTCTCATTCTAGCACTCGGTCGCGCCAGCGGTAGTGGTAAGAGTGGGGATAGCTGAGGCAGCATCTTGGCGAGGGACGGAGACGTAAGGGGCCTGGGAGCCGCTCGAGTCGCTCCGTCTGGCTACACTGCTCGAGAGGTGTTGGCTGTTCTAGTCCGATGACTTGCGGAAAACGAGCCAAAATATGCGTGTACTTAGACGACGGTCCAAGGACGTTCACGGAAGCGGGGGTACGATCGGCGACACCGGCGGCGATACCGGCAGCAATGGAGATACTTGTTGCCGAATCAATGACACGACGCCCCTTTAGATCGACCGTGAGGCCATAATGCGTAAGCAGGTCGGCTCCTATTATGGGATACGGGACGGCTGCTACGCAAAAATTCCACTCGATTGGACGACGCAATCCCAAATCGAGGGCAACGCAAAGTTCCCCATAGGTATCAATGCGGGTGTCGTTCGCGGCGAAAAGCTTAAACGAGCTGGGACAGGTACGCGATTCCGCGGGCGCAGGCAGCAAGGACAGATCCGAACCTGTATCTATTAAAAACATGCGGCCTGTTTTCCGATCGCGTACATGAAGACGTTTAGAGGACGCTTGACACTCTCCAACAGTCTCCGAGGAGGAGGGTGTGTTTAGTTTTCCGGTGCCGGCGGAGGGCCGGACCACGAACAAGGTTTAATACAGCGGAACGCGCGCTCACGGTATTTCTCATGAATTCGGCATAATCCCGATGGATCGCGACTTCGCGAGCGTCTACGAGACCGAGAAACGGAAGTGTCTCTCCCAAGGCTGCGCTGGAGCGATTGCATACTGCGCTCCATGGACATCCTGAAACTGGCAAACTCCCGCGCGAGACAGTCCACCTGATCCTGAACGGAACTGGTCTTCGGCATCGCGGCAGTGACTGTGTGAGCGGCGGCGGCTGTATGAGCGGCAGCGGAATTGACCGATTCGGCAGCGACGGAATGTACGGTAGGAGGATTGACCGTCTCAACGACCTTGTCGGCCAGAAGGGCCAGTTCGTCAAGGTTGTCATGTTTATACATGGCCAAGATCACGAGGCATTGCTCCGGCATCAAATCAAGACAAATCGACCGCAGGACCGTGTCCGGACACCTGTTGTTGTTCAAATTTCGCGTGACCGCGAGTGTATGGGAAGGTTCCCCATGAGCTGCGACTTGGCCTTTCAACAATTGGCGGAGTTTAGATTCTGCAGACTTGGAGAACGTCGCCATGAGACGTTCCTTGATACGGGCGTACTGCGCGACTGGGTCGGGTGTCACGGTCAGGTCGGTTATGATCATCGCGGTTTCGGAATCAAGACCGGCAATCACTATGTCGGCCATTGTAGTCTGGCTCGTTATGCGAGAGTTTCGAAACGACGCCTCGACCTGCCCGAACCAGGTCGCAGGTTCATTTTTAAAGGTAAAACGGGCAACTTGGGCACGCGGTAGCTGTCAATATATCGGGCGGCATCGACTTCCCGTTGAGTCTCTAATTGTGCCTCGAGGTGGGCCGCTAACTGAGCCTCTATACGCGCGATTCGTTTATCCGGTGTGGGGTCCGACATTGTTTCGCGGTGTCTCTACGAAATCGCGCGAAAACTTAAAATTTAACGTGCACTGTCACCACTTGTGACTTCCACGCGGCGTCAGCAATGGCGTCGATGGTGGTCTCCACTCGGCGGTTATACGACGGCAGCAATGGCGGCGTTGGCGTACCCACGCGGTGCCGGAAGCGCCGCACAGTGCGGTATTTGGGCTGAAAACCTGGCCAAAAATCAAAATTGTAAATGTTTACATAGAGAGTTGTGATTGCGTCCCATAATAGATAGATAAACATGCCTTCACGTGGTGCACTCCTCAATTGTGTTTACCCAAACAGTCACCCGTGCCTGCACTTAGAACATAGTACTTGTTCGATACACACGGCTTTCATCGCAGCATTCCGTTCGTACGCATCTTTTATGTGTGATAATTTTTATGTTGAAAGTGATCTTTGTGGCGATATTTGTGATGGATATAGTTACAGAAGACATGTACATTATATTAATCATATTTTTGTCAATGTTTAAATTTTTTAGTATGTATTTTTATCGATTTGCTTGCCTGAATAAGAGCTCTTGGATTTTCCTGACTTTTTTGCATAAATTAGTATTTTTAAACATATACAACTCATCGCAACGGCATAAAATTTACGTGGGGTTAAACTTCAGGATATCTAGAATTAATGTACCGCAAAAAAGTATTCACAAGTTTTCACATTAAAAATAAATAAAGCTCCAAATATAGCCCCTTTTTATTACCATATTTTTATTAACTCGGTTTCTTGTCTGTCTGTTTAACTAACTTCCCGATGAGCTAGAGACTTGAAACTTTAAACCAGGGATCCTAACCGTAACCGTAACCAGGTTCGCTCTTACAAAGCGGGTTACTGATTTCTGATTCTTAGATGTAACATGTAGCGGATATTTACGATAAATTTGCTGTCTACTAATTATGATAATATTAATATGGAATAATATGCAATAATAATATAATACTTTAACTATATATTGTATATATTGAGTTGTAAAGTACAATCAATTTATTACCGTGATACATCACTTAAATATATTATTGTAAATATATAGACACCTCTTCAGGACCTCCGCGAGCGTGACAAATGACACCTCATTGTTGCACCTGAGACCTGTGTCTCTCTCGCATTGGCACCTCCCACTTCAGCGTCTGGATTGTTTCCCGATCGTATTTTGTTAAATTTGGAATATGTATATAAGGCGTTAACGATCCCGTGAAATTCAGTATGTGAACTCACGGCATCAAAGTCGCGACATAACAGATTGACAATTATATATTTATAAATATATATATTGTCACGTCGCCTGCCGTTCGCCGGAACGAAGGGCAGCCGCACTCGGGAAATTATGGCCACACGACCGGGCCACGTCTCGGTCGCGCGGGACGTGGTCCTCCCGGGACAAAAGATCTCTCGTCGATTCGGATCGGAAGTTAAGAGAATTCGAATTTACGCGAAATCGGGCGCCAGGCACGAGGTTGTGCCAGAGTTCTGGATAGCTCGCGGTACACTTCTCGATTGTATTCCGAATCGGCGAGGATCTACACGGCCGGAGATGGCCACGTGAACGGCCAGGGTTCCGCGTGAGGAAAAGGACGGAGCATTCCCCGCGACGGGAACGTTTCTTAGAGGAAGAATAACGACTCAAAGTTTACAGGGCAAATATCAGACGTTTATTGTCAACGTCGCGTTACACAAGCCCCCGGTGGACACCGGCGGCAGTCAACGTATTTGCCAGCGCGTAGGCGATGACTTTCGGCGGATGTTCTACCGAACGCACGTAGCCTCGTCGTTCGCGTCGAGCTCGGCAGTCACAGGACTTCGCGTGAGATACAAGCCAAGGAGGCACGATTTCTGCCGAGCTCAGATGTAATACGCGGGCCAATGAATTTCGCCGGTACACGCGCGAGATGTAATGGCGGCCGAACAGAACTGACCGCGTGACACTGTTCCCCGTGGAACGTCTCGAGGGAAGCCAATTTTCGTTATTTTTCCGTTCGTCCCGGATCCCTTGCTTGGGCTACCGTCGCCCGAACGGCCCACGGCCGGGCGGACCTCTCGAGAGAGCTACTCTCGGTCAACGGAATCGCCGGCGGCACGTGTTCTCGCAAAGTCGCCAAGCTGGAGATTCTACTCCCGATAATTTGCCCCCGAACCAACACGAACTGGTCACAATATTCTAATGAATTCCCGATAGCCTGACCGGTACTCACCACTTGTCGCACGGGATGGCAGCCGATGCAAAGACTCGGTAATTAGACTCGCGGTTATAGTCGCACGTGCGGTTACTTTCAATTAAGATGGCCTAGTGACCCAGTTCGAGCCGGCTCGTGAACGCGGAAGCGAGGCGTCCCCCTCTCCCGCGACCATCTCCGCTGAGGCGACGCTCGGGCCTATCGCGTGGCTCCTGGCCGCAGGGACGGAGCGATGACATTCGGACCCGGGCCCTCGGTAATTCTTGAATTTACCGGGGCTCGTCCGATATCGTGACGTCGTCGGACAGGAGTGGACTTTAGTCGTCCGGAGTTGCTCTCATGACATTCTCCGGGCGATACGTCGACGAGGTGGGCAGATGGTCGTGCTTTTCGTTCCGTTAACCTCGTCGGCTTTTCCGGATTTCTGGACTTGGGCCCTGACCAATCCTGGCCGTCTTCCTCACTGGCGGCCTGCTGCGATAGGTGTTCCGGGCGTCTTCGCCTCGGGATCTTGGCCAATCAGTGGCCGGAGACAGGCTCTGGTTCTTCTCGGTATCGTGGTAGCTGAAACTCCATGTCGCGCCCAGCGGCGCGACATTTGAACGCGGTAATTTCGTTCTTTTAAGGCCTCGGACGTCCCAGGGAGAGCGATTGTTTCGACCGCGCTTGCTACGGCTTTGCCAAAATGTGACCCGGTCTTCCGTTAGGGTACGGATTGACGTTGGCAGGATATGCCACGTCACAATATATATATATATATTGAAAATTTTATTTTATATTTTCATAATGCAACATTCTGTGCGTGAGTACTTTTCATTTAACTTTTCATTTGTTTGGATTAATGTTGTATTATTTTTTTTTGTAAACTATTTATATATTTTTGTGTGCTTTAATACTATATTATATTATTTTCTTTCATCTATTATGTGTTCAGTTCATACACGCTAAATATTATGTTTTCATTTTTACAATTACATTCTATTTCCCTGTATAATTTAAATAAAAAAATAATTTAAATTTAAAAAAATTTTTTTTTCAAAATGCCACGTTTTTAAGACCAGCTAAAAAGTATAAAATAATTTTTCCTAGCCCCATACAGGTAGTCCTGAAAATTTGTATGCAGTTGGGAATCTGTATGGGGCTAGGAAAAATTATTTTATATTTTTTAGTCTGTCTTAAATTTGATGTTTGGTTAATTTTCTTTTACGTTTCTACCAGTTTCTGGGAATTTCGTCAAGTCTATGACTCGAAAGCAACTGCACGAGCTAGTAAGAGAAAGTACAAAGAGGGTGTTTGATGAAAAAATGAAAGATTTAGAAGAAAGGTTAGTCATCATTACAAAGTGCCCTCCTGAGAAAATTGATGTACTCCAACGTACCATTAAGACTTTTAAAATAATTTATAAGCGTAAATGGCTCGCGTGTAATAGTACAGAAAGCCGTTTTCTGGAAAAGCATCAAGAATGGTTAAATCAAGAAATTTCATTACCTGCTGCCCCTGTTCCTCGCAGTTCCAAAGGTCGACCAAGCAAAGAATTCGTAGAATTAAGTGATCGATCAAAGCGGCGCAAGACAATGGAACTTAGAACGAATGTCCCTCTCGATGAATTAACATACGCGACACAGATGAGTCAGCGAGCTGCAGGTAATATTGACACCGCGAAAATAATTAAAGATATTATTAAATCCCCAAATAGTGCAGCGAAATTTCGTAAAGCAGCCGCTATTGGTAATCAAAAAACTACAACGAAGAAACGCTCGCCAGAAGAGCCTCTGGCAATATTCGTGAAAGCTAATTTGACCACGAGTCAATACGAGGAGATACATCAGGCCAACAGAGATGTATATCCGTGTTACACATATTTGCAAAAAGCTAAGAAAGATTGTTACCCGCAAAAATGTGTTGGTGAAACTTTTTCCGAGGTAAAATTACAACATTTGATCGATCACACAACTTGTAGACTGTGTAAATATTTGGAACCAGTCATCGAGAGCATCCTAAGTGAGAACAAAGATTTTGTGCTTATATTTAAGTGGGGTTGTGATGGATCCCAGCAAAGCCAATATAAGCAACAATTTGAAAATTATAGCGACAGTGATGCCAACATTTTTCTGAGTTCCCTTGTGCCAATGAGATTAATGTGTGGGAAACAAATTATATGGCAGAATCCTAACCCATCGTCACCAAGATTTTGCAGGCCTATTAGAATGAGATTTGTAAAAGAAAATAAAGACATCACTAATGAGGAGATTGAATATGTGGAAAGCCAGACCAGAAATCTGCAAGTGACAGATGTTAAGGAAAATTTTAAAGTAAAACACATATTACTGCCAACAATGGTAGATGGAAAGGTGTGCAATGCTGCCACTAACACTACCTCGACAATGCGCTGCTACATCTGTAATAAAACATCAAAAAGCTTTAATGACTTAACGAGTGAAGGCACAGAAAATCCAGAAGCATTTAAATTTGGGCTGTCAATACTGCACGCCAGAATTAGGTTTTTTGAATTTCTGCTACATCTGTCCTACAAAGTAAAGGCAGAAGTACATACGAGTCGCGTTACATCAAAAAGTGACCAAGCGAAAATCCAAACTGCAAAACAAAACGTACAGAAAGAATTTCGCGAAAAAATGGGATTACTGGTGGACGTACCGAAAGCTGGATACGGTAATACCAATGATGGTAATACGTCACGTAGATTTTTTAACAATTCAGAAGAAGCAGCTGCTATCACAGGGATAGACTTCGAACTAATCAATAGATTTAGAATAATATTAGAAGTGTTATCTTCTGGCTTCGATATAGAGGTGGAAAAATTCTCTACGTACACTATGAATACGGCGAAGTACTATGTAAATTTATATTCTTGGCAACCTATGTCACCAACAGTGCATAAAATTTTAACACATTCAGCAAGTGTTATAACACATGCTTTGTTACCAATCGGCCAGTTATCGGAAGAAGCTGCGGAAGCCAGGAACAAGCATTTCCGCCAGTACAGGGAAAACTTCTCACGAAAATTTTCCAGGACCGCATGTAATGAAGATGTTTTGAATAGGCTCTTGTTGACCTCGGATCCCTACTTGAGTAGCATAAATCATAAAAATAATAGAAAGAAGCAGTCCTTCTCAAAAGAAGCACTGGAATTTTTTAAACCAGATGATTATGTAAATGATTGTGACACAGAATATGTAGATAAGATGTAATTTTATAAGAATTGTATATTTTTATTATATTTTCTCCGTGTTTTTAAATTTTTTATTAAAACATAAAATTTTCTATTGCATTGAAAAAGTTTTTTTTTATTGGTAGCTGCCTATATAAATTGTTGCGGCCTTGACGCTGCCCTACGCCTTAGTTTTACATATTAATACCCATAAATATACTTATTACCAATTAAATATTACCCAGAACCACATTAGGTATTCCTTGAGATCTCGCTAAGAGTGGACCCAATATCAAATTAAATGTTATCAGGTAAACATATTTTGATCAATTGGTCAATCAAAAGAATGGTGGATAGGAATGCGAGACAATATATAGGCGCTGAAGAATTGTCTAATTTCCCTCTTTTATGAAGATTGAACATTGATACAGCATAGACAAAGGAAGTGGCACCCAATATGATTAAAATCATGTCACCCTTTTTGACCTTTTTTGCTTCCACTATAATATTGGTGGTTTCACTTTTTCCATATATTCTGCTTTTCTTGTGTGCGTTTGCCAGTGCATCTTCATCTATGCAGTTGTGGCACTCAATCGGAGATCCATTGTTAGTGCAAGTCCAAGTTGTTGGTGAATCCAAACATCTATTTATGAATGAACACATATATGGTATTTGGGATGACCCTTTTAGTTGCTGAGTTTCCCCACATGCGGTTAAGGTGAAATCTATGTCAAGCTGAGGTGTTGTACACATCGGGTTTGTTTGGTGAAAGCATCTATGTTGTGTTTCAGATTCCTTCCAAGGGTTCCCAGAAACTTGATTCTAGAGACCGGATTTTAGGAATTCTCGGCCGGCTAGACCAAGTCCGTCTGACCGTGAATGAGGAGGGAACCCGAACGGCTAGACCAAGTCCGCCTAGTTCGAGAGATGGAAAACGTCGGGTCGGGTACGCGATTATCACTTTCACTCTCGCCACTGTATTTCACGACACGCACGTTCACGTCAACCTAACAACTGCGTTGTTTCTTCGTTAAAGCCCCCTCGCGAGTCGGAGAGAGGATTTAGGAAAAGGTTGCGTTCTCTCAGATAACGTGTACCAACTATAAATAATTCATAGCGTCCCGATTCGTTTCATCAATGAGAACTGTTCTGGTAGGAGCTCGGATCGTCGTACAGGTTGTTTGTCGACTGCGGAATGAATATTCCGCGGCAATTGAACGAATGTTCAATGACGATTAATTCTTGTTCGAATCCGTACGAAGTCTCGACTAGAACTGACTTTATGAAATCTCGATCGTAGCTGAGAGAATTGTATTAGTGAACTAGACTGAACGGAATCTTGATTTGAACTGAACGGTGTCTCGATCGTAACTGCTCATTTCGATCGCTTCCCACCTAGATCTAGATCTTGGTGGGGGATGTCGCGCGATGGATCCTTCGGGGGGAAACAATAGAATCGCACGCTTGAGTGAGCGGTTCTCAGAATTGTTATTCCCAAAATCGCTGGAGCTTGACGGATTCACATTCCGAAGCGATGACGTATTGATCGAAGACGTTTCTCAGAATTCATTGTTAATGTTAGATATTGCTATTACAAAAGGAAGGAGGGAACCTGGTGACGGACGTCATACTTTACTTTTCTTAATTATCTTGCACACAAGTACTTAACATTTAACATATTTCGAAATTTTTCAAACTTATCTTTACATAATGCTTTAGTAAAAATATCCGCCATATTTTCCTCGGACTTTACCTTAACAACATTGATAATAACATCTTTATAGTTATCGTTTACGAAATGAAAATGTGTGTCTATATATTTTGACTTTTTTGTAAAGTTACCATGTTTGGCAATACTTATTGCACCGGAATTATCCTCATACATTTGCGTTGGTCTTTCGAGTTTTACATCAAATATTCCTAATATTGCTCTTATAAGTTTAATCTCACTCACTGCCTCTGACAGGGCTACATATTCTGCGAAAGCGGAGGCTTTCGTTACACTATTCTGTTTCCTGGACTTCCAGTAAATCACATTTCCAAATAGTCTTATAACATAACCCGTTGTTGACTTTCTGTCCACAATGTCTCCGGCCCAATCTGCATCTACATGACAGTCTAACTTTTCGACCTCTTCATTTTTATTGAACACTAATTTATAGCTTCTTGTTAAATATAGATATTTTAAAATTCTTAACGCATACTTATAATGTGTTTCATCATAACAATTCTGGTATCTGCTTAGATAGTTAACGCTGTAACTTGTATCTGGTCGTGTCGCTGAACTTATATATAAAAGAGCTCCTATTAGATTCCTATATCCAATATCGTTTCTAACCGCTTTCGCTTGTTCTAATCTTAAGTTGGTTTCCATCGGTGTATTATATAATTTATCATTTTCAATTTTGTACTTTCTCGCTAATGACTCTATGTATTTTTCCTGACTTAGTGTCATCACATTCTCATTCATATTATAATCAATGTTTATTCCTAGGTAACTATCTATATTTCCTAAATCCTTCATTTGGAATCTCTTTGACAATTTACCTTTTACAACATTAATCTTTCTCTTATTCTTACCACAAATTAATACGTCGTCTACAAATAATATCACATAAATTACATTCTTTTCATCTTTAAGAACATATAAACAATAATCATGTTCACTTCGCTTAAACCTTAAGCTACTTATAAAATTATCAAAACAATCGTACCATGCTCTAGGACTTTCTTTCAATCCATATAACGCTTTATACAGCTTACATACTTTACTAGTACCATCCTCATATCCTTTTGGTTGCTTTACATAAATTTCTGAGCTCACTTTCCCATTTAGGAATGCAGTTTCCACATCCATTTGATCTATGTACACCCCCTTTTGACAACAATACGCCAATAGAATTTTTAGCGTTTGCATTTTTGCTACTGGAGAATAAATATCATCTGCTACCTCTCCTTGTTGAAAACCTTTAGCTACTAACCGAGCTTTGAAATTAGTTTCTGAGTTCTTAGTAAAAACCCATTTTACATCAACTATCTTTTTGTTCTCTAGCCATTCGACCAATTCCCAAGTTTTATTTTTATACAAACAATCCATCTCTCTATCCATTGCCTTTTTCCAAAATACAGATTCAGTATCATTCATTGCTTCTTCAAAATTGTTTGGCGAATCCGCACTACAGTAGTTCACATAAATAAAGTTATTATAGATAAATTCATCTGTAAATCTTGCAGGAGGTTTTCTAATCCTATCCGACCTTTTCAATTCATCAACCCTTTTATCCTGTTTACTTTCCTCTGTATTCTCACTTCTATCCCTATATTCTGAATCGCTATTAACTTCAAAATTCATTTCTGAATCTACGTCATTTGCTTCGGATGCATCACAATCCTCATAATCTTTAAACCCAATACATAGTGTATCCCTTTCTACTATTTCTACATGTCTGGCTACTATCATCTTATTATCCAGTAGAACTCTATACCCTACTTCTGTATATCCTAGCAGAATTCCTAACCTTGCTTTTTTATCCCACTTAGAATCTCGCTTTTGTTCAGGCACTCGTACAAAAACCCTACTGCCGTATAACCGCAGATGCTTTACACTAGGTTTCTTTTCAAAAAAGATTTCATATGGTGTTAGTTTTTCAACAGTATTCGCTAATATTCTATTTTTCAAGTATGCAGCCGCACAAATTACTTCTGGCCAAAAACTTTTATGCACTTTTGCTTCATCTAATAAACATCTAGCCATATTCATTATTGTACGGTTGAACTTCTCAGCAGTGCCATTCAATTCATGGACGTACGGTGGACACGCATTAATTTGAATTCCTTTTTCTCGAGCAAATTGATTTACATTTCTATTAATATACTCTTTACCGTTGTCGCATCTTAATTTCTTTACATGTTTACCTGTTAGATTTTCTACTTCATTTATGTATTCTACAAAACAATCATGAACCTGCGCCTTTGATTTTATTGTGTAAATTTTAGCCAATTTACTATAGTCATCCACAAAAGTTAGAAAATATTTTTCACCATTTAAACCCTCTGTCGCATGTGGACCATTCAAGTGTGTATGAACTATTTCTAAAACTTCCTTCGCTTTAGATCTATTATTTTCAAAAGGAACATTATGCATTTTGTTCTCAATAGAAACTTTACATTTCATATACTTTGTCTCTATTTCACGCGGTATTCCTTCTACTAATTGATCTGTACATAACGTATTCAAATATTTAAAGTTCACATGACCCAGCATTCGATGCCACTTTTCTTTTAAGCTCATTGTCTTATTTGAGCTCATTACATTTGAACATTCTTTGGAATAACTGAATTTACTTTTCATTATATACAGGCTATTTTCTTTCCAAGCTATCGCGATCAACCTATTCTCTTCGTTATAAATCTTAGCATTATTATATTTAGAGATAACTTTATTTTTATCCGTTATTTTTGCCTAATCAAATTTGACTTCATTTCTTTAACGAAAAAGACATTTGGTATTTTTACTTTTTCCTCGTTACCATATACTTGAAAGTACGTAATTACATGTTCTACTTTAGTCGCTTTGAGTACTCTACCATCACCAATTTTAACATTTACCGGCTCCTTTAATTCTATACACTGGCTATAATACTTTTCATCATTAATGATGTGGTCGCACCACTATCTAACAGCCATTTAATTTCTGAACTATCGTCTTTAGTTTCTACCTTTGAATTCTTCACGTTACACTCTACAGTTGTACAGAACGAGCTCGTTCCTCTGTTCTGTTGACTTTCTTCTTCATAACCTCTTCGATAACCTCCGCCTCTTCGGTTGTAGTTCTGCGTTCCTGTGCTGCTGCTTCCTCTGCCTCGTGCTTGGTGATGAACGCCTCCTGGGCCACGTGATTGGCGCATACCGCGCTTCCAGGGATCGCTGCTTGTCGTTGACCTATGGGAAGATAAGTGATGGATGGTTCGGGTTCGAACTATCTACTTGTAGTCGACACGTGGTGAGCCCATTCTCACACGTGGAATGAATCCAGACACTCCCGATTACGTAGTGAACAAACACGTATATTTACAAGATATAATACAACCGGAGAGTATCCGACAAAGCTCTACTGAGCTACACAATGACGTAGTTAACGCAGTTGATCCTGAACAGCCAACAATGGCGAATGAATCAGGAGGGAACACGATGGTCAAAGCACGACCATATCGTACGAGAGTCAGAACGGAAGAGAGAGCGATCGACTCGATCATCGCGTCGACCAACGTAGCGAGTACGTTGTGCGCAGGCTCAGCGACTCCCCACTACGCAGCAAGTGCGGAGTGGTAAGCGCGATCCCACACACTCCCCCCCTAGTGCGTTACTGCCAGAAACGCATGACCAGGGTTGCCATATTTTATCCCCTCCGGCCCCTTACCCTTCCGCCTTCTCGCCCAGTTTCGCAGCGTACCTCTTCCCACTAACGCAGGCGACAGTGGCGACACGCGACGAGTGGGAAGAGTGGGAGCAGGTAAGGAAAATAACGGGTGTACTTTTGTTCCACGCGACGCTACGGACGGCTTGGCTTGAGTGAAGTGGTTTTCGAATTCAGTTTACAGCAGTTTACAGACTTTGGTGTGCAATCTAGCAAGAATCAAAGTTTTAGAGTGCCGTTTGCAGTATTTTATACTACGCATTATTTAAAATTATTGAGAAAGCAGGTAATGTATACATTGAATTTTAGGTTATGTAATATAACTTTCTCAATAATTTTAAATAATGCGTAGTATAAAATACTGCAAACGGCACTCTAAAACTTTGATTCTTGCTAGATTGCACACCAAAGTCTGTAAACTGCTGTAAACTGAATTCGAAAACCACTTCACTCAAGCCATGCCGTCCGTAGCGTCGCGTGGAACAAAAGTACACCCGTTATTTTCCTTACCTGCTCCCACTCTTCCCACTCGTCGCGTGTCGCCACTGTCGCCTGCGTTAGTGGGAAGAGGTACGCTGCGAAACTGGGCGAGAAGGCGGAAGGGTAAGGGGCCGGAGGGGATAAAATATGGCAACCCTGCGCATGACACGAGAATTACATGCAGCAGCTGAACTCGGAAACGGGTGACGCACTAGGAGTGAGCAAGAAAGCTCATCTCCCAACAAAAGTTAATAATTGCTTTCCCCCTCGAACAGGAAGAAAGATCCGGCGAACGCAAATTATAAATTTTTCTTCGCGAAAGAAATGCAACACATGAGTCATATAAATCCTCCTTCTGGAAGGAAGGGAAAACGCGACGAACGCAGACTATAGATTCTCCTTCGCAAGGGACGGAAAACGCAACGAATGCGCAATATTGTCCCTCCTTTGCGAAGGAAGGCGTGTGCAAAGAGTGTACAATGTGCATATTTACAATGAAATAAATTCACTACGAGTGAATCGTGACGTTACAGAAAAGATACGCGCGATGTCACCTAGATGAGACATGAGAATGCAGAAAGCATTCTATTTTGGTGCGAACAGCAATTAGTACTATCGCGTATTAGGTCTTGTGCGCGACCTGTTTTCTCGTATACGTTCTCAACGGGGGAGCAGAGCTACTAGCCGCTGAGCCATCAGAACCGATTGAGTCGTCCAAATCTTGCGAAATTGTATACGCGGGCTTTAATAATTCCACAGATACATTGTGGGAGGCCCCGTTCACCTCGATTTGGAAAACTCTATCGCTGATACGAGATAGTACCTTATGCGGACCTGAATACGGCCTTTCAAGGGCCTTCTTGGCCATATTACGCATAAATACGTGGGAGCATTCCCTGAGGTCCTTAAAGACAAACGCTTTTCGAGAATTGCGGTGCGCCGCGGGAACAGGACGAATCTGTCGCATGAACTCGCGGTGCTCTTTCAAGAAAATGTTCGGATCCGGCGAGAAATCGTCAGGGAGGAAGAATTCTCCCGGGAGGCGCAGTGTCGTCCCGAACATGAACTCCGCCGGAGAGGCGTTCGTGTCCGAGCGGACATGCGACCTCAGACCCAGAAGGACCGTCGAAAGCGACTTTGTCCAATCAGCATCCCTATGACACATCAACGCAGCCTTTAAAGGGCGGTGCCAGCGCTCGATCAATCCGTTCGAAGCCGAATGATAGGCCGTGGTCCTGACTCTCTCACTTCCTGTAAGCGACAGGAGTGCGGAAAATAGCCGCGATTCGAATTGCGCGCCTTGGTCCGTCGTCACGATATTCGGAGAACCGTAACGCGATATCCAATTGTCGAAAAACGCACGCGCGATCGTCTGGGCGGAGGTCTCCTTTAGCGGAATAGCCTCAACCCAGCGAGAGAATCTGTCAATCATGGTCAGCAGGTACTGAAAACCATCGCGGACAGGCAGTGGGCCTACTGTATCGATGTGCACATGGTCAAAACGACCATCGGGAGCAATGATTTTATCTGGAATCATTTTAACATGACGCGATGTCTTTGAGTGTTGACAGTCAAGGCATTCCCTACACCAACGTTGAATGTCGCGATGCATATCGGGCCACACATACCTATGTCTGATTAGCTTGTCAGTGACCTGCGGACCAGGATGTGCGGGCGCATGAAATATTTTAAAAGCTGTTCGACGTAAACTCGTCGGAATATACGGCCGAATGGTTTCTCCCGATATTTCACAGAAGATTGAAGTATGCTCAGAGCCCCAAGATATAGACTTTAGAGTCAAGGAGTGATTAGACGACTTGCGGAGTTCCGCCAGTTGTTCGTCCTCCTTCTGAGCATTTGCCAGATCAGAGAGACTGATCTCACAAGGGAGTCGAAGTGACTCAATCCGAGAAAGGGCATCAGCCACAACATTCTCCGGGCCCTTCACATATTCAATGTTCGTGGTGAATTGCGCAATTAGTGTAAGCTGGCGCAATTGCCGCGGAGAGGCTTTCTCGGGGCGCTGCTTGAAAGCGTAAATCAACGGTTTGTGATCCGTAAGCACCTTAAATTCGCGCCCTTCTAATAGATAGGAGAAATGTTAGGATTATTTGGACGTGGATCTTTGATAGACTTTATCACACTTTATTAGGAGTACAAAATCACATGCTTCCGCGTGTATCACTTTAAAGTGAATCACTTTAAGAACAAAAGACGATCAGTCCGATAGATCACGCATTCTTACACAGATGGCGCGAATACAAAATAAAGGTCGAGTATTAATTCTCAACACTCCCCTTTAATACCGACGTATAAGCGAACTTAATTTCCATTTAATACCACTTGAATAATTCCTAATTTATTCACGCAAAAATTGTGTTTTTGTCGCGGTAGCGCTTTGGTGAGTACATCAGCCGCCATCTCATTGGTTGATAAATATTTCAATCTGATATCCTCCTCCTTAAGAGCGCTTCTAATAAAATGGTACCGCATATCAATATGCTTTGTGCGGTGGTGAAAAACAGGGTTCTGTGTAAGTAGTCCTGCCCCTCGATTATCGTTGAAAAGAACTGTTTTCGCTATATCATGAAAACCTAATTCATGGAGAAAAGTTCTTAAATGGATGGCTTCCTTGACTGCTTCTGCTATTGCCATGTATTCCGCTTCCGTCGAAGATAGGGCAACGGTGCGTTGTTTTCGTGATTCCCAACTCACGGTGCCGCCACCCAGCAAAAATGAAAAACCAGTATATGATCTCCGGTCTATGCTACAGCTTCCCCAGTCAGCATCTACGTAGCACAACAAATTTTCATCCGTCTTTCTGTAAACAATAGAATAATTAGAAGTCCCGCTGAGATATCTAAGCACACGCTTAGCAGCTCTCCAATGTGTGCTGTTATGACAATCGTTAAATTGGCTCAGCACGCTCATTGAATGAGCAATATCGGGTCTGGTGGAAGTAGCCAAATACATAAGAGCCCCGACCAAGTCTCTATAAGGCTTCCTCTCTCCATCGTCTTCATTCTGCTCATTTTTGACGAGACGACTTCCTGCATCCAGTGGCGTAGAGACAGGATTACAATCATTCATTCCAAATTTGTGTAATATATCTTGAATGTACCCCTTCTGTGAAATTGACACTTTATCCTCTGTTTGGTCTATTTCGATTCCAAACAGTATTTTGCGGGTCCAAGATCCTTTATCTTGAAATTCTTCTGAAGTCCCTGAATTATATCTTGTATCCAATCCTTATTATCTGATGCAATTATAATGTCATCTACATATACTAGTAATAGCATAATGCAATTTCCGCGTCGAGCAAAATATATACATGAATCGGCATTTGTTGCCTTTAAACCCAAATCAAGAAGTTTTTTATTTAGTGTTGCATTCCATTGGCGTCCTGCTTGGCGTAAACCATACAGGGCTTTACGGAGACGACATACCTCGCCCCCATGATGCATTTCCTTGAGCATTCTTTGGGCTTGTTTGACCGCCATACTCTTCTTGTCCTCACGGCTGACGATCAATTTTAGCATTTCTTCTAAGAAATCAGGTTTTTCCATGAATACCTCTTCTTCCAAATGTCCATTCAAGTATGCGGTTTCAACATCCACTTGATGTAGTTTTAGGTTATATCTAGCTGCCAAACTTAAAATCATGCGTAACGAACTCATTCGCGCTACTGGTGAAAATGTCTCCTTGAAATCAATTCCAGGGCGTTGTGAGAAACCCCTAGCAACCACTCGTGCCTTTCGTCGCACAATCGATCCATCAGGAGCACGCTTGTTTGTTAAAATTGTACGACAAGTTACAACATTTTTACTCACGGGTCTACGAACGATGTCCCATGTGCCATTGTCCACAAGGCTTTTAACTTCTGAGTAAATCGCCTCCTTCCACTCATGGGCATTTTGACTCGCCATTGGCTCGTGTATGGTGACCTCGGAAAAGCAAACGGTCTCGTCACCAGAAACCGCATCAACGAATGCATCATCATCGCTCTCCGTTGTCGTACCACCATTTTCACAATGCTCGTCATTCACAGTTCCCTCTAAGCATCCTTCAGTAGCATTTTCTTCAGTCTGTTGGCTAACTTCATTTTGGACTGGAATGGATTGATATATTTTCTTTGGTCTCCCTCTATTGCCTGTATGCACCTTACGAGGCCTACCACACGTGTTCGTTTTATTTTAATAGGTTGATGAGGATCTGGCAGTTTATTTTGATTTTGCTCAGCTTCTGAAAAAATAACATCAGTACCACAATTTTGATTAGTTACCATTTCGACACTCGACTCTGGCTCGTGTCGATCATCCATTTCAGCAGGTAAAATTATATCTTGAGACTCTCCCTCATTGCTATATTTATCGAGGAATCGGACATCCCTAGCAATGGTAACTCTTCTATCTTGTGGTATCCAGACTCTATAGCCTTTCGTTTCGTCGGAATAGCCCACCAGCATGCCTTCCTTTCCTCTTGGTGCAAATTTATCCTTATTTGGCGACTTATCCAGAATATACGCCCTAATGCCGAAAGAATGTAGATACTTTAACTTGGCATTCCTACCGATCCATAGCTCGTATGGTATTTTTCCATTTAAAGACTTCGTAGGACATCGGTTCCTGATGTGATTTGCCATTGCGACGGCTTCTGCCCAAAAAGATGATGGCGCTCTTGATTCCATGATCATGCACCTAGCCATCTCAACCAGTGTCCGATTTTTCCTCTCCGCGATGCCATTCTGCTGCGGAGTGTAGGGTACTGTCAGTCTCCTTTTAATGCCCTCCATACGCAGGAAATTATCAAACTCATGATTGCAAAATTCTGTCCCATTGTCTGACTGGAGGTTTTTGATATGCTTCCCAGTCTGCTTTTCGGCCATATTTTTATATTCTTTAAATGCTTTTAGGGCATCCTTCTTACTTGTCAGGAATCTTACTTCACACCACCTAGTAAACTCATCGGTAAAGGTAATGAAGTATTTTGCCTTACCTTGAGATTCCTTACGCATAGGCCCACAGATATACATATGTACAATCTCCAAAACCTGAACAGCTGATTCTTTCCGCTCACAAAATGGTAAAGCGGTTAGCTTCCCTCGGAGACAAATTTCACATTTACTTGGCATCGACTTTACTTCAAACTGGGTTATAGCACCTCTTCTGCTTAACTCGATGACATCTCTGTAATTTAAGTGACCTAATCTTCTATGCCACAACTCTAAGGCTGGACACTGTTCATGAACCACACTATTAGCGTGTTCTGTCCCTTATCGAATATAAAAGAAATCACCCTGACGATCTGCAACAAGTCTTGTTTTCCCTTTCTGGTCTTTGATCAGAGCAATATTTTTCTTAAACACAACCTCATAACCCCTGTCAGTTATTTTTGCCACTGACATTAAGTTTGTATGCAATTCGGGTACATGCAGTACATCCTTTAGCTTCGTTGGATGTCTATCGTTTGACACTGATGCTATAAATTCAACTACGCCAGCCTGGGAAACACTTACAGAGGTATCGCGTTTGCTAAATTTACATTTTTAGGTTCTGTACGGTTTATGTGTGTGAACTTTGTCCTGTCCTTGCATAAGTGTGTGGTGCACCCACTATCAAGACACCATTTACTGCTTGATACTTTATCGCTTGCTTGCAGCGCAAGGAAATTTTCAGAAAATACACTTGCAAAGTAAGTGTTAGCCTGACTATCTGAGTGTTTCTTATCGTTACCTCTATGCCAACATTGAGAACTTTTGTGCCCTAATTTATTACAAATATGACATCGCACTTGGAATCTGTCATTTGATAACTGTTTCCCTTCGCTCTTCGATTCAGTCCACTTCTTGACGAAAGGTTTCTTCTTTTGCTTTGCCATGAAGGCCCCTGTGGTACTTTCTCCGTCACCTTTTTGTGATCTGGCCTCGTACTCCTCTAATATTTTTATTTTTAACTGATCTGGATCAGGCAGCTCATCTCTACTCTCTATGGCACATCGGAAGTTTTCAAACGTACTAGGCAAACTATATAATAATAAAGTAGCAAGCATATCTTTGGGTATAGTTACATCCATGGATTTGAGTTTATCTACGGCATCAAAAAATTTCATGATATGGTCTCGTACATTACCGCTTTCACTTAACTTCTGCAATGTGAGTTGCTTCAGCAGTGTGGTCTTCCGGGCTGGTCCCTTTGATGCATAAACGGCCTCTAACTTTTCCCATAAATCATGTGAAGTCTCACATCCTCGCGCATTGTGCAGTTCCAATGGGCTTATCGATAAAATCAAATCAGATTTTGCTTTTTGATCTGCCTGTGTCCACGCTGCTTGATCCGCTGCGGTTTCCGGTTTAGGCAAAGTTCCATTTACATACATCCACCCATCGTTTTTTATCAGGAGTGCCTCAATTTGCATGCGCCACGTGTCGTAATTATCTTTCGATAATAATTCAATTCTGGTCGAGTTGACTAATCCCGCCATTTTTCGTCCTTGTACACGCCACGTGGTGATCTAACCTCAAACTCACTCGCACAGCTCCCGAAAAAACGGATTTCGATTAACCGATTTCAATTATTTACGTAATTTTTCTCTATCCGACACGTTATCTAGGCCCATAACCTGTTAGGATTATTTGGACGTGGATCTTTGATAGACATTATCACACTTTATTAGGAGTACAAAATCACATGCTTCCGCGTGTAGAGTAGAAAAACAGAATGATCGAGAGAAGAGAAGAACGCGAGGCGATCGGAATCACTTTAAGAACAAAAGACGATCAGTCCGATAGATCACGCATTCTTACACAGATGGCGCGAATACAAAATAAAGGTCGAGTTGTTGAAGATTTTTAATGTTAATTGTTTTATTTTTTAAGATTTTATTTCTTAGACACAACTTGACCTTTCTAATTTCTACAACGTCTTTTTCTTATTTCTTAAACCCATCTCACGCATACCAACCAATTTACAGATTTTAACATTGGTTGTCATTCATACCAACGTAAGAACAAAAATTATTCCCAACACACTTCCTTAATTTTTGAAGCTTAAAACTAATACTATGAATACCAATATTATTGAAGCTTAAACTAATGCTATATACACATATTTACACATAGTCTATTTCTACATTTCATATATCTGATTTTATCTAATGGCTTTGTTAGTATGTCAGCCGGCTGATCTGCAGTTGGGCAATATTCTACTTCTACTTCCTCTTCTTTATATTTGTCATGTAAATAACAATATTTTATATCTATATGTTTGCACCTTTTATTTGATATTCCGTTTTTTATTATATGTATCGTACTCTGATTGTCTATATAGAGTTTTGCTTCTACTTCTTTATTAGTTAGTTCCTTTATCAGAGATTTTAGATACATTATTTCTTTTGTGCATTCAGTTGCTGCTACGAGCTCAGCCTCAGTGCTCGACAAGGTAACTAGAGTTTGCTTCTTGCTGCACCAACTTACAGGTCCACCAGCAAACATTATAACCAAACCGGTTGTACTTTTCCTAGTCTGTATATCGCCTGCAAAATCAGAATCGCTATAACATATTAATGTTTCTTTTGTGTTATTTGTCTTATTGTACTTAAAACCTATACCTACGTTACTATTTGTTTTTAAGTATCGCATTATTTCTTTTATAATATTTACTGTACCTTCCAACTTGGTATCTACAAATCTACTCGCATAGTTTACAGCGTAAGCTATATCAGGTCTTGTTCTTGTACTCAGATACAGTAAGCTACCTACGCATTCCCTATATGGAAAGATTTTGTTATTTTCTTCTTCTTTATTCCCTTTTTGTAAATTGTTCTGTTTTATGGGAACGTCTGAACCTTTTGCATTTTCCATTCTGTATTGATTTAGTACTTTACCAACATATTGTTTTTGAAACAGGGTTACGTCTTTTCCCTTCCACTCGAATTGTATACCTAAAAAAGAGGTTAGTTTTTCTTCTACAGTAATTTTGAATTGCTTACCAATTTTCCTTAGACAAGTTTTTATTTCATTTTTATCCTTTCCTATTATAATTCCATCATCTACGTATAGTGCTAATATGATTCCTTTGGCTTCAGATATAAAGACACAAGGTTCTGTTTTCGTCTGTTTAAAGTTTAGACCATGTTGTTTCAAAAACTCAGTGAATTTTTGATACCAAGCGTAGGGAGCCTGTTTAAGCCCATATAACGCTTTCCGTAGTTTGCATAGTTTTGTGTTGTCCTCGTGATAACTTTCAGGCACTTCCATATATATTTCCTCTTTGAGATCTCCGTGTAGAAATGCTGTCTTTACATCAAAGGTCATTATTTGTTTTCCATCTCTCACTGCTAACCCGATGATTGTTCTCAGTGCACTTATGGATACTACAGGACTGAACGTTTCTAGATAGTTTTCCATGTATTTTTGTTCAAATCCTCTTGCTACAAGTCTTGCCTTGTATTTTCCATTTTCTTTAACTCTCAGTACCCATTTGCTAGTGAGAATAGTTTTATTTTTTGCTTCTTTTTTGTCGACTATATCCCATACTTTGTTCTGATCCAGCGATGTCTTCTCCTCTTCTATTGCTTCTTTCCATTGTTTGTTATCAGGGCTGTTCATGGCCTGTTCGTATGTTAGGTATCCGTAGCTATCATATCTCTGTGGCTCTCTTCTTTCCCTTTCTGATCGTCTTGGCAATGTTTCTTCCATCTTCGGATTTTCTTTTGCTTTTCCTTCATCTTTTTTAATCTTATTTTCTTTATTGGTTTGCATTTCATCTCCTTCATTTTCTTCTCTGTTCTCTTCGGTTCCATTTTTAGTACTTGTTTCCTTATTGTTGGTAAATCTTTCTCTTTCGTGTGTTTCTTCTTCTTCTTCATCTTCACTATTTTCTAAGAGATCAAGGCTTATAGTTTGTTGTTTCTCTTTTTGTTTTTCACTTGCAAACTTTACGTCTCTTGCTAGTACAACTCGCCTTGCTTCATTATCCCATAACCTATATGCGTTTGGTGCATATCCTACGAATTTGTACTTTCTGCTTCTGGGATCCAACTTTCTTAGCTGTCCCAATTCTTTTGCATATGCTACGCAGCCAAATATTTGTATTCTTTCATAGTTTGGTTTCCTTTTGTTCCAATTTTCAAATGGCGTGTTATCAGTTCTTGACGTGGGAGTTCTATTTATTAGATAGTTGGCTGTGTACAGTGCATCACCCCACATTTCTTTCTCCATACTTGAGTCGAACAGTAGTGCTCTGGTTTTTTCCATCAGAGTTCTGTTCATCCTTTCAGCACTCCCATTTAGCTGGGGTGTGTATGGGACTGTGCAGTCCAACTCAATTCCTTTGGTTTTTGCCCACTCAAGTGTTTTTTTATTTATATATTCACGACCATTGTCGCATCTTAGTTTTGCTACTGGTTTGCACCAATGAGTCTCAGCTCTTTGTACAAATTCTAGCAAAAATTCATGTACTTCGGATTTTCGCTTCATTAGTTTGCATTCAATATAATGCGTAAAGTCGTCCAAAAAGGTGACGAAATACCTTTTTCCATCCCAGGTTGATTTTTCCATCGGTCCACACACATCCGTATGTATTAACTGAAGTGGTCTAGTGGCTTTTGTTCTAGTTTCTGAAAAACTGAGTCTAGCTTGTCTTGCTTTCATGCAAATTTCGCATGTTGTTTCATTTTTCTTCAGCTGCACTTTATCCATTTTAAGCTCGGGATGTTTCTCAGCAATTTTTAACATGTTTTTGTTGCTCATATGCCCTAGTCTTCTATGCCAATCCTCTATTCGTTCAGTTGTATTTGTTGTCATGTTTGACTCATGTTCGGTTTCTGTACTCAATTTTATTTTGAACAATCCTTCCGGAGATTTGTAGCCTTCAAGCGTTTGAACGTTATTTCTTTTGATTGTTACACCGTCTTTTCCAAAGATTACTTCTCCACCATTTTTATTTATTGCGGACACTGATAATAAGTTGTTATTCAGTTCCGGTACTACCATTACATTTTTTAATGTGCATTCTTTAAATGAAAGACTGCCAACAGCTTCTGCTTTCATTGATTCATTTGCCTTTGCCACTCCTATTGTGGATTCTGTGCTTCGTATGTTGTACATGTTCTTTGTACTGTTGGTCATGTGAATTGTTGATCCAGAGTCAATTATCCACTCACTGTCTTGGTTTATTTCTTCCGTTAAGTATGCTACTTTGTTGCCTGTACTTTTCTTTTCTACTTCCTTCTTATTCTTGTTTCTGAAGTAACATCTCTCCTCCGTATGATTTGTTTTTTTGCATATGCTGCATGCTTTGTAGTTTGTAGTTTGTCTGCATGCGCTTGCATAATGACCCGTTCTGTTACACCTGAAACACTTTATGTTATCGGTTTCATGGTGTTTATTCCTGCAGTATTTTGCAATGTGACCTACTGAATTACAGTTGAAGCATTTTCTTTCACTGGTTTTGTATGCCACTAGATTTATTGGATCTTCGTTTCCAGCCAGTCTATCTTCCTCTGCCGTTAACCTGGCTGTCAAATTTTCTAGGGTTCTTTCCACTATTCTTGTAGACTCCCAAGCACTTCTGAAGTGTTTGTATTCCTCTGGCAGTATTCCTAGAATCTTTGTAATTAACATGTCATTATCTATAACTTTATTCATGCTTTTCAATCTGCTTGCTATATTTATTAATTTGCTAATATTGGAAGCTATATCTATATTCTTATCATATGAATAAGTGAAGAGTTCATGAAGAAGGTTGCATTTTTGTTGCTCAGTTTCTCTTTGAAACATGCGTTTCAACTTTGTCCACATTTCTGGACCCGATGTGCATGTCATCAAATGTATTAATATTTTCTTATCTACCGTCATTGTTATTATTTTTTGTATGTTAGCATCTTTACATTCTTCCGTCTTAGCATCTTTATCTTTATCTTTATCTTTATCTTTGTCTTTGGGTTTCTCATCATTCGTTAGCAGATTGAACAATTCGTGAGCTTTTAATATTATACTGACCTGAAACTTCCATATTTGATAGTTTTCGTGACCGGAAAGTTTTTCCACTTGTTGCAGTTCATCCATTTTTGCCTTTGCCATTTTTAATTTTTTAATTTCCACTGTTCTCTCTTCCTTTTTCGCAGCTTTACTTTTCGATGTTAGGTTATGTTCACCACGTGGCGTTGCTTAATATCTAAATCCTCTATTTCTTTCACCAAGTTTATATTTCTCTTTCACAGAGGTCTCAACGAAGCTGAGCAGGTGAACGCTCTGCTACCATGTTGAAGATTTTTAATGTTAATTGTTTTATTTTTTAAGATTTTATTTCTTAGACACAACTTGACCTTTCTAATTTCTACAACGTCTTTTTCTTTTTTCTTAAACCCATCTCACGCATACCAACCAATTTACAGATTTTAACATTGGTTGTCATTCATACCAACGTAAGAACAAAAATTATTCCCAACACGAGTATTAATTCTCAACAAGAAATAACGGATTGCTTCGTAAATAGCGGTGAGTTCCCTGTCATAGGCGCTGTAATTCATCTGAGAGGGAGTCAATTTCCTTGAAAAGAACGCGAGGGGTTCCCAAGTCGCGGTCGACGCCTTGAGCACGAGACTCCTTTGTTCCAAAACTGCGCCTATTGCGCGATCGGACGCGTCGGTTACTAAGCGTAACTCAGCCCCGGACCTTGGATGAACCAAGAGAGTGGCTTTCGCAAAATCCTGTCTAATCTTGTCGAACGCCAGCTCGGCCTCGCGAGACCAAATGATCTCCCTTTTATCGTTCTTCTTAGAATCGTTGAAGTATGCATTCAAGGGAGCCTGAGGGGCAGCTGTATTAGGAAGATTCCTATGATAGAAATTTATCATACCCAAAAAGCGTCGCAATTCGACCACTGTTTTAGGTTTAGCAAACCCCAAAATGGCTTCCACCTTGCTGGCCAAAGGGCGAATGCCCTCGGCACTAATAGAATACCCTAAGAATTCTAATTCGTGGGCTGCAAAATTGCATTTGCCAACGTTGAGGCGAAGGTGATAATCCTTCAGCCTCTCAAAGACAATCCGAAGGTGTTCCATGTGCTCCTCCCGAGTGGAAGAAGCGACAAGGATATCATCGATGTATAAAAATACAAAGTTCAAGTCTCCCAGCGCACGATTGGTGTAACGCTGGAACGATTGACTTGCGTTCCGAAGACCGAAGGTCATATATTCGAATTCATACAACCCGAAAGGGGTTGTTATGGCAGTTTTCTGCACATCCTCAGGCGCAACCGGAATTTGATTGAACGTCTTGTGCAAATCCAGCGACGAAAAAATCTTTTTTCCCGCTAAATTATTGCAACAATCGTACAAGTGGGGCGTCGGATACTTGTCCGGAATGGTCACAGCATTTAACTGTCTGTAGTCCCCACAGACCCGCCAGGTCCCGTCTTTCTTCTGCACCATGTGCATAGGACTGGCCCAAGGACTGCTTGAAGGTCTGCAGATGCCGGCCTCGCACCACTGCTTGAACTCCTGCTTCGCAGCGAGGAGTTTGTCCGGCGCTAAGCGACGCGGACGAGAAGAAATCGGAGGGCCTTTTGTAAGGATGTGGTGAAACACCTCCTTCGATTTGGGCAAAGTTGGAAACGAAGTTCCAGTAATCTCCGGAAATTCGGAGAGAATGTTGGCGCAATCAAGCGTGCGAAAAGATTCGCCAAATGTGTCAATCGAGGAATCGTTAGCGGCGACCAATTTGAGCCGACCCGGCTTGCCTCGAATCCTAGCATCAGCAGGAAGCAGGGACACATCTGCGCCGGTGTCTATTAGAAAGATCTGACCGGAAGTCCGATCTCTAATATGGAGACGTCTGGAATCACCTGTACCTACCACAACCGTCTCCGCGAGGGCAGGTGATCTTAGTTTTTTGCAGCTCTTCATTCGGAAAATTTGCTGCACCCCTCCCTACATGAGGTAGGGTTCCCAGGGTAGCGCTTGTGCGCTAAGCACAATGATTGCGCTTCACCAGAAGATTTTCTGAATTTCGAACGACAGCGCGAAAGAGAATGCGAGCCCGATCTGGAAGTTGCAGAGAGCAACGATTTTTGGTTAGAGACCAAAGTCTTGAGAAGGGACTCAATGCGACTCAATTTTGCCGAGAATGCGGCAATGCTGTCCGAAGAAGGCACAGCGGAAGAAGAACAAGAAGCTCTTCTGGCAGGGGCAGCATAAGATTGCTTATCGCACTCAACAGAATTGACATTGAGTTTGGGACCATGGACGGCAACCAACTTATCTGCAATCTCTGCCAGGATGTCCAGGTCTTTGCTTTCTGACACCACCAGGATCTCCTGTTGGTGATCGGTCAGCTGTTCTAAGAAGATTGACCTCAACACTGAGTCACTGCAGTTGCATCTCTCGTTAAGATAACGGAGCTGACGAAGGATTTGGGACGGTTTATAGTCCACATCAACCTGTCCTCTTAGTAACCTTCTCAAATTCTCCTCGTCTGTCGGTGCAAAGACCGTGAGCAGACGTTTTTTAGCCCTAGAGTACATATCAGGATAAGGAGGTTGTTTGGTTATGATGTCGCTTAGATTTGCTAAAGAATCCTCGTCTAACGCCATCACCAGGTAATCAAACTTGGTGAGCTCGTGTGTTACCCCCGAGCGACGTAACGATGCCTCTAACTGGCAGAACCACAACACCGGACCCTTTCAAGAAAAGGGTGGAATCTTGGGGACCCGCGCGACCGCGACTGGGGAAATATCCCCATGCTCCTGACGAGCTTCCCTATCCTCTCTTTCCTCTAACTGTTGACGAATCTCGTCGAGCTCTTGCCGAATCGCCTCGAAGGCGTCAAGGTCGAGCTGCGGCACGACGGGCTCCGGATCCGCCATACTTGTAGGGGCTGAATCTCCTGCTAGCCTACGCAAATGCGTTTACAAGCTAACCTAATTCACGCACAGGCGTGTCACAGGCACTGTGCAAGAGTTTACCCGCGACCAGGATTTGAATGTTTCGAAAAACAACAGGGTAAATCTACTTGGCGCGCCCTTGAATTCATGCGACAGATTCGCGAACGCGACGCGGAAGCACGAACGCACGCACCAAAACAATGTTTTTGTGTCTATTGAGCACCACTCCGAAAGCACCGTTGCCGATGAGGACGACAGACGCCGTTGACGACGCTGGCCAAAACATCAGCGTGACCTCGGGCGGACCAGGCCACAAGGTAAACAACACGCTGATACAGGAATGGAATGACGTCCTTCAGCGTGACCTCGGGCCACGAGGTAACGGCATGCCGGCCGGACAACAGAAGAGCGACCTTCAAGGAACTCGGCCGATTGGGCTGTAATACGCCGGTACAGGAAGAAAAAATCGTCCTTCAACGTGACCTCGGGCGGACCAGGCCACGAGGTGGTCAGCATACCAGCTTCGCAGCAAATCGCCTCGTTAACGAGACGTTACCGCCAACCCCCACTCGTACCTTCAGAGGAGAAGATGAATTCTTCCCTTTTGGCGAAAGACTGCTGTGGTACGGTTCTGGAACCATTCACAAGATGAATGATGGTTCAGACTTACCCAATACAACGCCGGTAGTCCAGATCTGGCTCAGGCAGTTCTGGAAAGTCTGTACGCCGACACGAAGTCTTGTCCTCGTCAAAGATGGCAGATTGGTCCGTTGGCCCGTTCAAAATGCGGCGCCGCCATCTTGTCGAGTCGTGCAGATATGGGTTGCACGAGTCCCGCTCTTCCTCTGCTCGACACGATTGTCCCGGCTCCTTGGTGGACGATGTCCGAACGTCGGGGTCACCAATTATGGGAAGATAAGTGATGGATGGTTCGGGTTCGAACTATCTACTTGTAGTCGACACGTGGTGAGCCCATTCTCACACGTGGAATGAATCCAGACACTCCCGATTACGTAGTGAACAAACACGTATATTTACAAGATATAATACAACCGGAGAGTATCCGACAAAGCTGTATTGAGCTACACAATGACGTAGTTAACGCAGTTGATCCTGAACAGCCAACAATGGCGAATGAATCAGGAGGGAACACGATGGTCAAGCACGACCATATCGTACGAGAGTCAGAACGGAAGAGAGAGCGATCGACTCGATCATCGCGTCGACCAACGTAGCGAGTACGTTGTGCGCAGGCTCAGCGACTCCCCACTACGCAGCCAGTGCGGAGTGGTAAGCGCGACCCCACAGACCAACATTCACTTTAGTAATGTCCTGTTTTCCCGCAATTGTAGCAGGTCTGATCCTGTCTTACATTTTTTTCGTTTCATCTCCGTCACAAATGCGTTTGACTTCACTTTAGCACTTTCTTCTTTATTCTTCAATTCAGACATTTTTATCTTGTTCTTTACATATTCCACCGTTTGGTCCTCAGGCTTCATGGCGTCTATTAAGGGGGTCGTCTGGTAGGAAACGCGCGAGTAGTGGTACACTCACACACCGCTAGACTACGTATACGTACACGAGGATTGCAAGGGTCCAGGTCTAGACTTCTGATTCCTCGATAATGCAAAGACGGGGTTTTTTAATAGTCAAAATCGCTAGATAAAAGATCAATCTAGGGTGCAATCATTTTCAAAAGTCCAATTTTTACGTTTACGATGCGTAATTTGCATTATTCAGTAGCGTCCTAGCTGACGGGTAATATATTCTAATAAATATCAAGAAATGTAGAGATCTTATGGAAAAAGTGAAATGATTGCACCCTAGCGGCGGCATATACATTGTCAATGCCACGTCTATTATGTTGTTTACTTGCGTATTAAACGAACCAGAAGTCTAGATCGACTGAAAATCGAAGCAATGTGAGATTTAAGAGGAAAAGACAGTTCCGAAATTTTCCGCTACGAGCGTTGATGTCTGTTTCCGAACATTGTCGTCGTCCGCATCCACTGTATCGGTAAAACAGAGGAAGTAGAAAATATGTTGCCGGTACGTTAGGTTTCGTACGCAGGCGTGACGTCACAATTTGGCCGCCGATGCTACAGCGCCGGTGTGCTCGAGTGAGACTGTGTGGCGCATACACACCGTTCGGGCGGCGTGTACGTGTGCCTTCAACAGGCATGGTCAATTCGTAGCTCGCTCGGTGTCATGCTCATGGAATACCCCGACTTCTCCCGCCCGCGCGTCTCGCTCGCCGTGAGCGACAGAATGCTGCTCTGATCGCAACGGGGGGCGCGACGCACGGGCGGGAGAAGTGGGGTTATTCCTTGAGAATGGGTACGATTATCGCAAGGGTCCTCTTTAGTAATAAGAAAATGCCACAAACATGTTGGTGAAAGAAAAAAATAATGAAATATAATGAAGATAATTTGATAATTGGATTAGTAGTGGGGTTCGAAGCAAGAAAGCGAAGATGGTTTTTTTCATTAATTTTTAATTTGTCTTTACTTTCAATTTCTTATAAAGATGTTTCTTTTTACTTTCCTTCTAATCTTGTTATCTATGTATTGGTGCAGTTGTCATTAGTGCGGCTTGTTATATATTTTTTACAGTGAATCAAGTAGAATGTTCATCTAGACTAGACCTGGGCGACGGTGGCTCGGAAAACACTTGTTGCTACTACTCTGGGACTGTCTTACCGAGCAAGAGAAGGAGATTACCGAGCAAGAGAATGAAAGAAAAAGCGACATGTGATTTTCGGGCCACCGTCGCCCAGGTCTGATCTAGACAATCATAAAGATCGATTTTTCTAATAATTCATAAAGATCCGCAGTCTACGATTAGAGTAGAGACACAACTGCATCAATAAATTAATAGCAAGATTATAAAGAAATATAAAATATAAAATATAGGGAAAAATGACACATGACGATAAATACAAAAGTACAGAACTATTTTATTATAACATAATATCTATTTTGTAAAATTTGCTTACACAACTAATTATAATAATTATGGTGGACTATTAGATTGCCGTGTCCTCCATGTCCGTAGCGTCCTCCACGTCCTTCTCGTCCGCCGCGTCCTCCACGTCCGCCGCGTCTTCCGCGTCGGACGTGGGCGTGCCGACTGTACAATTTATTCCTTAATTTCCACAAGTATTTTCTCTGTAACATGTAAATAATACATTAGTACAACGGCGACTAAAAATAACGTATATGTAATAAGAAGATATTCAGTTTTGTAACTTACCACTTCTTCATCGGGGAGCGGCGGTTGTTTTTTTTGCCAGCGACCCGGCATCTTGTAGTTTCTGTAACATACAAAATATCAGTTATTAATAGTCAATAGTGTATGTAACATACAAAATATCAATTATTTGTAGCGAATAGTTAAGAATGTATCGTTTACTTACTGGTATCCTTTTATGCCACAACGACATATTCGCGACGGCCGTCGTCAAATCCTGTGACGTTGATGGTGCTGGTGGTGGTGCTCCTACCGCCGTCGGTGGTGCTCCTGCAGCCGCTGGTGGTGCTCCTGCAGCCGCCGCTGGTGTGGCCCCTTCTTCTGCCGGGGAGACTTCCATGCTTTGTTGTTGTTTATCCATTTTCCTGGAATTGTGCAAAATATAAGACAATATACATGCACATTATCATACAGTATTGAGTTGGAGCGAATGTTCGTAGGGTAATTGAAATTGAAAAATAGCAAAGACATTTACAAAATAGGCAAAAAATAATGGAACAGATTCGAAAATATGTTATTGAATAATTGTATAAATTATTTTTATCGATAGACTTTGACGATCAACGACTTCGAGAAGATCTTTCAATATGTTGTCAGGCTGAAGATTTCGAACAACTTTTTCTGGTAGAAACTGGAGAAATATGGAAATTCGAGAATTTATGATTATCCGTAAGTAAATTATGGAACATGCTCTTGTAGAATCAGTAAATAATAATGATGTTGAAGGCCTACGTTCGGTGTCGTTTGTGTGCAAAACAATCTGTCTAAATTTCGACGATAGGTATTTGTCCTCCGATCGGACTGCTCTTGCAACGTGCATTGATGGTACCGCACGCGCACGTGACAAAGAGTTGAAATTTTTTCTGTTCTGAGCATTAGAATTACATGAATTCTCGACATTTTGCAAAACAGAATTGTCTCGGACGCACTGGGAACATTACTAAAACCTTGGAAATGTATAGAAATTTTATTATTTTTTCAAAGTAGCAAACAAGGTTCACACTGTAACTAAATATTAGAATAATTTCTAAATACCACGATATGTAATCCCTCATTTACCACTGGACGAACAAGCCATAATTGCCCCGTAATCATAGAAATCTATTTTTCATTCTATAACTAAACTCGATAACAATGACCAATTTTGCACACAAATGACACCGAACGTTCACTTTCAACATCATTATTATTTACTGATTCTACAAGAGCATATTCCATAATTTACTTATGGATAATTATGAATTCTCGAATTTTCATATTTCTCCAGTTTCTGTCAGAAAAAGTTGTTCGAAATCTTCAGCCTGACAACATATTGATAGATCTTCGAAGTCGTTCATCGTCGAAGGCAATTTTATTCAATAACATATTTTCAAATCTGTTCCATTACCTTTTGCCATTTTTGTCTTTTCTATTCTTCAATTTTAATTACCCTACGAGCTTTCACTCCGACCAAACAAATGTAAAAACACTGTAAAATATCACTGCTACACTTTACCGGTTACACACGTTTATAAAAATTGTCGCGGTTTCTTGTACTCTCACGTTTTCGTTGACAGGCAGCGATGTAAACTCGTTGAAGAACGGATGACTTCTGATGCTTTAGGGTGGTCAGGAAAAATGGAAAGAAGGATGGCTTTAGAGTAGGGGAATTGCAGGGGAGGAAAATTGAAAGCAGGTAGAGAAACAAGGTCTGGTTTTCGTCTACGTCAAGGACGGTCCTTCTTGTCTTGTCGTCTTGTACTTCTAGGAATCTTGCACCAATATCGTAGCTCTGCTCCCACTGTCTCCCACGTGACGCACACATGAACCTGTACCACGCACCTACACAGCCGACCAGTGTGCGTTGCCATATGCACATACACAGTATAATGGTTATTATACAGAGTGTTTCGTTTATCTTTGAACGGAAATATCTCGTGACGCACTGAAGTTACGAAAAAATTGTGATTACAAAAATTGTTCGGTATGAAGGGTACAATCATGTAGTCTAATTTCTTTGAGGACTAGAATGGTGGGGAGGGTGATTTCAAAGTACAATTAAGTTTTTTAAATGGAATTTCCTATTTTGTATACCATAGATCGAAAGAGTATCAAATTCTGAGTATAATAGTGTTGACCTTTATACGTCCTAAACCTAATAGTTAACGAGATATTATCCAAAGAAGAAAGAAAATTGTTTCGATAATATCTCGTAAATTATTAGATGTAGGACATATGGAGGTCAATACATTTTTACTCAGAATTCGACAGTCCATCGATTCATGATACAGAAAGTAGGTGTTTCCATTTAAAAAGATCGAGGTGACCTTGAAATGTCCTTCATGTCTCCACCCACGCAGAAAATGTGTGTCACAATATGGCTCCCTCCGTACCGTGCAGATTATGTTCATAGCATTTTTCCATATTATTACAAATAACGGAGATATTCAAGGTGAACATACTTATTGCCCTACCCTGTATGCAAAACTTACACGGTACAGAGGGGGACATGTTGTGACACAAACATGTTCTGCGTGGGTGGAGGCATGGAGGACATTTCAAGGTCACCTTGATCTTTTTAAATGGAAACACCTACTTTCTGTATCATGAATCGATAGACTGTCGAATTCTGAGTAAAAATGTATTGACCTCCATATGTCCTACATCTAATAATTTACGAGATATTATCGAAACAATTTTCTTTCTTCTTTGGATAATATCTCGTTAACTATTGGGTTTAAGACGTGTAAAGGTCAACACTATTATACTCAGAATTTGATACTCTTATTGGAAATGGGTGGTAGAATAAACGAAAACAGCGTATACTGTTAAAACTATCGTTTATTTGACTGAGCTCAGAAGGACGTCGTATCGCGTTGAAGGCTATACTCGAAGTGAAGTCCGAAAAGTCCGTTGTCCACTTGAAAGAAAAGGACCAGGATTGCGTTCTGTCCTTTTCTTAGGCAGTTAGGTATACAGAGAAGTCGCAGGCCCATGGGTCTGCTGACATCTGGTTTATTGTTGAAGCCAGTGATTCTCACACGAAACTAAATTCGTTTTTGCATTTGGACTTGACGCAGAATCACTAACAATCCAACATCGTATAGCCTCTCCGACGGGCAAGATGCAGCCGAATATTGCAAAACCATTGCTCGTAGACAAAAAAATATTAATGTTGAGCATGGTCGCACCAAACATTGACCTTCCATCTAGCGATTTTGACTATTAAGAAACCCCGTTTTTGCATTACCGAGAAAGCAAAAGTCAAATCCCGGACCCTTGCAATGCTCGGAGGCACACGTACACGCCGCCCGAGCAGTGTCGAGAAAGCAAAAGTCAAATCCCGGACCCTTGCGATGCTCGTAGGCACACGTACACGCCGCCCGAGCGGTGTGTATGCGCCACCAGTCTCACTCGACACCGACGCTGCACAGCGTCAGCCAAATTGTGGCGTCACGCTTGCCTAACTTACCGACAACATATTTTCTGCTTCCTCTGTTTGACCACAGACTTAAGATAGGTACAGACTGTGCATGCAATACATTTTTCACGCCGTGGTTCTGAATTACCGACCCTGTAGAAAATGCCCTAGTACGACAGCGGACTCTATCGAAATAGAACGGTCAGCTAGTAAACTACATGACGCTACAACTGGTTACAACACGTCAGATTTTACAGCGTTGTCAGCTTTAAAAGTGCAATGTTGCCGCATTATATTCATACAGTAATCGTCGATGCCCGCATCGAAAGCGTTCGAGCGGTTTCTTTTCTGCTTTCCGAAGCTGTCGAAATTCAGACTCATATTGCTTCTTGCTCCAAACACATATCGCTGCTCCAAAGTATGGAATTTTCATTCGTAAATAATTTTATTAAACGATTATCTGAATATTCGTTGACTTGTTAAAAAATCTTTTTAATGTTTTTAATTGTTTATGTAAATATAAAATTTTTAAATGCTTTGACATTTTTAATTCGTAGATTCTTTAACGCATTCACGTAACCTGATTATATATTGTTGGCGCATCAGGGTTAGAGTAAATTACAAAGTAACATTTATAGTTCATTCACACACGATATATATTTTGGTAGAACGTATACACAAGTAATTATAATATAATATAATATTGACTGGCAAAACGCGGTCGCATGTTTCGACCGCTGTAGCAAGGACGCAAGCGCGCGAGCAAGTACGTGAAAGCGAACGCTATGCGATGTAGCCAGTGAAGCGACGCGCCACGGCGGGCCCCAACATTACTCGCGGCGGGAATTATAACCCAATTACATATATGTACGACGTTCACTTAAGTAATCTACAAAACAAAAAAAAAGTATAGTTTTAAAAATTATGTTTTGTACATATATTGGTAACAAATGTTAATATATCAACATAAATAATTTAAATTTGAATACGAAAGATATTCTTTTCCGATACGAAAGTATTAAGAAAGAGGTAAACAATCCTGCACTGCATGTGTACGCTGATATTTGTATATTAAAAATGACGCGCAGATTAGAATACGCGTCGTCGATAGTTAAAAATAAAATTTGTTCATGAACAATTAGTTTACTACATGATATGCAGGGATATTTTTTCAGAAATTACAGTTGTTTGGAATTGTAGAGAAAATACTAAAAGTTGCATTTTACAACTTTTTTATGTTGGCCTAGTATTGAAAATTTAGAAAATACGTTTCGTAGATGGAATGGAGATAAAATAAACTGAAGAACTTAAAAGACAACCAAAATGAATGCCCAGCGTCAGCTACTTTGCTTAGGCGGGGTTCTTTTACTAATGATATTTTGTCGCTATGTAATAAATAGATAATCCGTTTTTAGTAATGTCCAAACTTGTGGAATGTTTTCTAGAACCCAACAAGATTTATGATTTTATTCCATTCAAACCGATGAGGGTTTCGGGATAATAGCGGTGCGCTTGACTCGCCTCTACCTGAAACGAGGGTATACCGCGTACTGTCCCAGCTCATTGTGACGCCAATTTTCAAATCGTCACCGTTTCCAAAGGCTCATTTTGAAGGGGAAACTTCAAGGAATATAACCATATTTTTTCAAAATTTAAATCATACTAGCCCCTCATCGTAAAAAATGTAAAAAAAGAGTTTGTTTAAATTTTTCGACATAGTAAAGTTGATTATCGAGATTGCAAAATTTATTTTATAATAGCCCAATCCTTTCTGAAGAAAACAAAAAAATATGTAGCTCAATCGGACAAACAGTTCCTGAGATAAAAATTTGTAAGCGGGACCCGTCCTCGCCAAAGCGGGCAAAAATTGCAAATTTCGAAGGGCTGTTATTTCTAAAAAAATCGGAACTGGCGAAATGATGACTTAAACCCCCTCTAATTTCACATGGACTACAACATATTTCATTTAGAACAAAATCGACGATGGTGCCTGCAAAAAGTGGTCGATTTTATTGTGTTTAATATATGAGATTACAATATACCTACAAACTAGTGGGTTATTATCAATTCATTTCAACAAAAAAATGATTTTATTAGTTTTGTTCATGTCATTAAATATCGTTCTAGTAGCTCTATAAGTTTGGATTACATAGCAAGTATTATTAGTAACTCGAATTTTAAGTTACAATTGAAAAATATGTGTAACAAATATAAAAACTAAATAGTATGCCGTAATTCAACGTAATTACGTAATGTTCAAAAATGTTATAATTTAAATAAAATTTATACATATGAACGTATGCAGAAATAATCAAAGAAACACCATAAACTTGTGGAAGTTTGTTAATAAAATTAACAATGCAAGAAACATACTTGCATAACTATTGAATAACTGCGTAGAAATATCAGACATTAACATTAAGATTACAAAGCTGATTTGATGCGTAATATAAATGCAAAATGAAAAACTATTGATATAAAATTATGCTAAATAATTTTATTGTAATTTTGTAATTAACAGAAACGAGATCACACTCTTAACAATATTATAAATGTACGTTAAGATATTAATGCTCATGAATCTATTACTTTACATTACTGTAGCACTTCGTAATTATCATAATTATTCTACTACATAATTTTGACCATTCAAATACACGCGCCATATACATTTGTAATCTTCAAATCATATTAAGTATCCGTAGTAGAAATTGGGTATACAGAATATTCGGTACTTGCTAATACGTTACTATCGGTAACATTGGGCGCGACACCGAAGTGGTATTGGGGCCACTTTCCCATAAGCCAGCCGTACAGCGGTTGAAACGAGTTGAAAAGGACTTTGGATGCAAGCGCCACGATCGAAGAGCAAATGTACTAAAGGAAACAGCGCGAAGCTTGAAAAATATGGTTCACAAAAGCCCCGCAATTCTTTGAAATTGTAAGACATGCGGCGTTTTTCCTTACAACTAAAGATATAATGTATTATTATATTATGTATTAACATAATATAGTACAATCATGTATTACGAATTGCTTGTGTGATGATTGAAATTCAGAAAAGTTAATCAGAGCAAATGAAATTCATGAAAATAGTGATACAAATATATAAATGTAATATTAAACAAACTAAGTTACGATTTGTTAAAGTGAATATCGGATTGAATGCAGCAAGATATATATTAATATATATTATACAATGAGATACGGTCGACGAGCCACGTGTTCACCGCTCGAGATACAAAGCCAGAAGGAAGAAGCGCCGCGGCGCTACACGCAGCGACAACAACATCAAACGCACGGGGGCATACAGTGCCACCAACCTAAAGCGTGGCGCGCGAATTGAACTCGCTCTAACACGCCCCCTTAATACGCGCGTCAATTAAAAAAACAATACTACCTAATACCTATCGCATTAACGCAAAAATGATGCTTGTAATTCGGAAGAGGTTTCGTCAATATATCTGCGGGCATAAGGTCAGACGATAAATGTTTTACAATGAATTCCTCCCTCTTCAAAACATCACGCAAGAAATGATATCGAATATCAATATGTTTAGTTCGCGGATGTACAACATCATTCTTAGCCAGTAATTGAGCGCCTATGTTATCGTTGTAGATATCAATTTTACATAAGTTCTTACATCCTAATTCTTTCAAAAAATCCGAAAAATAAACCCCGTCTTTCACCGCTTCTGCCAACGCAACATACTCGGCCTCGGTTGAAGACAAAGCCACACTTCGCTGTTTAGTTGCTTTCCAAGTAATTGGTCCATGCGATAGTGTTACGACATAACCCGTATATGATCGGCGATCCAGTTTGCAACGCCCCCAATCAGCGTCCACATATAACCTTGCTGGTTCCTCAGATTTTCTCTTTTGAGACATTACCATAGTTTGGGAGTCCTGTCGAATTTCTATTCCCAAACAATATTTAACTCTCCCTATGTCCTTCATGTCAAAATCCTTTGACAACTCAGTCTTTATGTCTCTTATCCATTCCTTATTGTTAGATATGATTAGCATATCGTCTACGTAAATTGCCATAAATAAAGAAGAATTTCCTCTGCTACAATGAAATATACAAGGATCAGCAACAGTAGGCTTCAAACCTAAGCTTTTTAACTTTTTACATAATTTTTCATGCCACTGCCTTCCTGCTTGCCGCAGTCCATAAATTGCTTTCTTCAAATAACAAACCAAATTAGTATTCTTTTTCAATTTATTCAATAAACTTGTAGCTGTTTTCTTAATTAGATCAGACTCATTTGCATCAGTAGCTATATCATTTAAGAAATCCATCAAAAACTCGGGTTTCTCCATATATACGTCCTCTGTTAGAGCACCATTCAAATAAGCGCAGATGACATCCATCTGCTCCACGATCATATCCATTTTGACAGACAATGCTAACAGCAACCGAATGGATTCCAATCTCGCCACAGGGGCGAAAGTATCAAAGAAATCCACTCCATAGCGCCGAGCGAAACCTCTTGCAACTATTCTTGCTTTTCTTTTGGCTAAAGTACCATCGCAGTTGAATTTATTTGTTAGGACAGTCCTACATCCTATTACTTGCTTCTCTATAGGACGCTCTGCAAGTTCGAAAGTATTATTTTTAATCAAATTTCTAACCTCTTGTTTTATTGCGTGCACCCATTGTAATTTATTTTCGCCATCCAAAGCATTTTCAATCGGTACTTCGGCTATATTTGCTACCCATTCCATTAAGTTTGATTGTTGATCCTCAATTATTTCCTGCTCCTCTTCTTGATTGTCGTTCGTGCTTGGATTTTCGTTTATTTCGTCTTCTTGATCGTGTCCAGTAACGACTTCTGACGAAATACTTTGATTTTCATGGCGTATATTTACTTCGTCATTCCTTGATACAGTGTTAAATAATTTTCTAGGACGTCCTCTTCTTCCCGTACGTTCTAATCTGGGCCTTCCTGGAGCCCGTGGCAATTGAATATCACGTCTGTTTTCGTTATTCCTTTCATTCGATATTCCTTCTTCAGTACTTCTTCTTGTCTGTACCTTGTTATTTGACAATTGCACATCAAATTCTTCATTGCACTTAGTAGCAGGAACCATTTTTAAACCAGCATCATTTCTACTATTGACTGTTTCATAGGCTAATTCCGTGTTTTCCAGTACTCGCACGTCTCTAGATACGACCACTTTATTTTCTTTTGGGATCCATACTCGATAAGCTTTTGAGCTTTCAGAATACCCTATAAATATTCCCACTTTGGTTCTTGATTCAAATTTATGTTTATTTGGATTTTTATTTAAAATATATGTTTTCAATCCAAATATTCTTAAGTGATTCAACTGTGGTCGTCTATTATTCCATAATTCGAATGGAGTAATTCCCTTTAGAATCCTGGTAGGACACCTATTTCTCAAATAGTTAGCTGTCAATACTGCCTCGGCCCAAAAACCCTCAGATAATCCAGCCCGTAAAAGCATACATCTAGAGGTCTGAATTAGTGTGCGATTTTTACGCTCAGCCACACCGTTCTGCTGAGGAGTGTATGGAACCGTGAGGCGTCTTCGTATACCTTCATTTTTCAGAAATTCATCAAATTTCTTGTTGCAATATTCTCGTCCGTTATCCGTTTGAAGGTATTTAATTTTATTTCCAGTATGCTTCTCTGCGTACACCTTAAATTCTTTAAACTTCTGTAATACTTCATCTTTCTGTTTTAAAAAGAAAACCTCGCTCCATCGAGAATAATCATCTGTGAACAACAGCATATATCTAGATCCCCCGAGTGACTCAATTGACATTGGTCCACAGAGATCAGAATGTACAATCTCCAAGCATGCTGTACTTCTGTGGCTTTCCTTTGGGAAGGGAGTATTTGTTAACTTTCCTTGAATGCATACTTCGCATTGAGGTATTTGAACTTCTTCAGAATTTTTAACTCTGTCCTTTCCTAAAATACTCAACAGATCTCTAATATTTAAATGACCTAACCTCTCGTGCCAAAGTTTTAGCCATGACACATTTTTAGGTACATGATTTACAATTTTTGCTTCTTCTTCTGCTTCCTGAACATAATATAAATTTCCATAACGTGTAGCTCTTAATTTAATCCTTCCATCTGGTCCCTCAACAGCAGCCCTATGTTTCTCAAAAATAACACGATTCCCTCTGTCAACAATTTTGGCAACAGATATTAGATTGGATCTTAATTCAGGAACGTACAAGGCTTTTTCAAATTGAACATCTCTTATTTCTTGGTTTACGCAAGCCTTTATATGTACGTTGCCCACAGCTTCTACCTTTTCAGATTTATGACTTGCCAGATTTACACTTCCTTCATTTAACGTACTCATTTCAGTAAACTTATTTGCATCTTTGCAAATGTGTGTTGTGCAACCGCTGTCCAGACACCAATAATTTTTCTCTGGATCCCCAGCGAAGTTACACATTTCTTTCTCATCAAAATTAGCGTAGAACAAATCTGGTGACTTACCTCTTCTGGGTTCATACCTTTTCGTATAGCAATCGTTCGCCTTATGTCCTACCTTTTGACATTTATGACATCTAATAATGGGTTTCACAAATGTTCCTTGAGCATTTCGTTGTTCATGCACGTTTCTATCCCTGTCATATCCTTGAGCACTTCTGTGGTCATACATGCTTCTGCCCCTGTCGTATCTCTGAACATTTCGCGGTCCATGCACACTTCTGTCGTTGTCGTATCCCTGAACACTTCTATTCGTCTCTCTATATTTCTCTTTATTCCACATATGTTTGTGTTTAGCCAGCATCACACCATGCCCATCAGTGTCCTTTTCCTGTCTTGTTTCGAATTCCTCCAGAATTTTTACCTTTAAATTCTCCAAACCTGGAAGTTCATCTCTCGACTCCATGGCACATCTGAAATTTTCAAATGCTTCCGGTAAGCTATTCAACAACATTGCACTCTGCAAACCAGGGTTGATATCAATATCCCTTTCAGCCAATTTTTCAACTATATCGATGAACTTATTTATATGTTCCCGAACGTCGCCTCCGCTGGACATTCGGTGAGAAGTCAGTTTTCTCAATAGTGCAGAAGTTTTTGCCGGTCCCTGAGAATCATATACAAAACGTAATTTTTTCCAAACCTCATTTGATGTTCTGCATGTTTTAATTTGTTTCAATTCTGCGGGACTGATGGATAAAACTAAATCTGCCTTAGCCTTCCTATCGTCCATGTCCCAATTATGAGCCTGTGCTTCGGATTCAGGTGAATTAGCGATGACCGTCGGTCTCTTCACGTTTCCAATAACATAATCCCACAATCCATTTTTTACTAAAACTGCTTCCACTTGAATACACCAAGTATCGTAATTGTCTTTATTCAGTTTTTCAATTTTTGTGGTACCCACGACACCGTTTGCCATTTTTATTTAGCTTATTATACTTTCACACCACGTGCTTAACCTCACTTTTCGGTTACTCGACCCTTTTATAATTCGAACTAAAATAATATATTATATCTCACTTATATTTGCACACTGGGCCCATAACCTGTTAAAGTGAATATCGGATTGAATACAGCAAGATATATATATTAATATATATTATACAATGAGATACGGTCGACGAGCCACGTGTTCACCGCTCGAGATACAAAGCCAGAAGGAAGAAGCGCCGCGGCGCTACACGCAGCGACAACAACATCAAACGCACGGGGGCATACAGTGCCACCAACCTAAAGCGTGGCGCGCGAATTGAACTCGCTCTAACACGATTAATGAAGTTCGCAAAAAGTGAATTTGAAATAGTTGTAAATTTTTGTCGTTTGCTTTATTTTGTTTGGGATAAAGGAGATGTAGGAGGAGCATTAAATGAAATTAAATTCATAATAATACTAAAATAAATTTATTAATTTTACAATGAAATATACAAATAAATCTGACTTCTACAAAAACAATTATTTTGGGAATCCATGTGAGTCCAAGTCAGTCGCATTTATCCAAAAAATCATGAATAGGACGATTCCATACTCGCATCCGTGGTGAGAGATTGTAGGAAAGAATTCTATAGAATCAAGAATTTTAATTGCTATTAAGTCTTTAATATTTCAATATAAACCATGCCACACATAAAAAGAATATGTAAAGCACACGAAGAAGGTAATTCAAATTTAAAAAAAAGAAGCACCCAGAAGCAGAAAAATAAATATCATGCATACATACGTTTGCTTTTGTACTTACAGTGCAAAGTGTAATACAGTGTAAAAGCTATTTAATATCTTAAAATAATACCATATAAGCAAAAACGTATTATATACAAAAGGAAATTGTCGCAAGGTCGTTGTTATATACATATATATCCTTAAAAGAATACTCTAGACTCTAGCTTCATTGATGAGCCCAAACTATTGACCGCGTTAGGAAATGTCGCATATTCGTCCCGGTAATCGAAAGCGCATACTTTTTAGTTTCTGCATACAAGCGCAATTCTATGTAACTTGAAATAATAATTTTAATAAGTTTATTTGAGTGGCTTATAAATTCTTCGGCGCTCAACATTTCAATGTTATGATTTTCCAGCTCGGGGAATAGCTCATGATTTTCAACAACCTGCTGAAAAACCCGAGCTGCTAGAACAGCTGGAAAATTTACCTCTGCTGGTGGTTTCCCAGAATTAGCATTACATGCCCGACGAAACAGTGACTCTGCGGTCAGGCAAATGTGTACTACACTTCTCGACGGAATTAATAGGTAACCCCGTGTAATCGCTGCAATATATGCAGTAGGATTTTTTTGTGGATAGAAATCTTGTCCTTCTCCATTTCTTCACAAGCCATCAGGCATTGGATACATTTAATTTTTTTCTTTTTTTTAATAGATAATACTACCCAGCCAGAGATGTAACCAAATGGCCTGTTGAGAAAAATCATTAATGTGTGGCGATTGCGCCCACGAAAAATTCAAAAATTCACTGATTTCAGTGAAGTTTGAATTATCTGTAGAACTATTCAGTCCGTATTTCTCCGCCACTGACGCTGTGTGGACCGCATCGTAGACGTTAATATCATATCTATCGAGTCGGGCACGCTTTTTCCTGCTTTCGCCTGATGAAACGTGCAATATTCGCATGTTATCAATGGCCCTTGCGTTTCCTGTATTTATGGAAATATCGTGACGGATTAGAAGTCGCTTGTATGCAGACACAAATTGACTGGCTGTCGGATTTGGACACCATCCACTTCTACCCCTAATCGCACAAAAGAATAGCTCAAGGTGATCCTGGCTGGTCTTATATGTTAGAAAGTACTTCATTTGCGATTCTGGGGGTTTAATTTGTTCATCAAAAATGTTAAAAACCGATAAGACGGCGGTGAAAAAGCCTATAAAGCCCGCTTTTCTTCTCGATCGAAATATCGGTGTTCCATTCTCTTCTTTCAAATTTGCTAAATATGATATTTCTTCAATTAATTTTGGGCGCCAAATATGTTCATTCTCTCGTCTCAGAGGGCTTTTAAAATTTTTCCCCCAAGGATTTCTAACGTTAAGAAAATCAAATATAACGTCTATGCATCTTAAAAAAACGTGATGTTGCTTTACAACCTTTAAATTCTGCTAATTGCAGAATGTCGCAATAAAAATCTAGGCTGTCGGCGACACTGGAGCTGAGGGTTTGCGCAGCTAACGAAACCTTCATCACCATTTTGCGAAATTCTATATGTCTCGAATGTAGCCGATTGCCTAGGCGCAAACCCTCTCTATCTTGCAATAATGCGAGCTGCTCGAGATAACGCCATTCGATCTTATTCCCGTCTTCATCGATAAGTACTTTGTACTCTCCTAAGCAATTTCGAATGTTTTTTAGCATGTGACATGCATCAAAAATGACATTTATATCTGGCTCGCCAGGCACGGGATGTGGAAAATTTACTTTAAAGAGATCATACAGATCCCCATTGTCTTTCCTTGATTTATCTCGATGCATTCGAGCACCCAGTTTCTCAACCGCGACAAAATGGTCACTTGGCCCATCCAGTGTCAATGAGCACACGGTTACACCTGCTTTCTGTAGCCGAATAAAACTTTCCTTCAATAAATTTGCTTTCGCTTCAGCATTTAGAGAATTTACTAAAAAGTAGCCGATTGGTAATTTCCCGTGAGTCTCTAACATTACGACCATTAGTACGACTGCGTGCCTAGCCTCAAGCAAATCATCTCCATCGCTTGTGCCTACACCCAAGTCTACGTGACCGCGTATAATGCCATCGCGGCCCCTTTGGCAACCTTTTTTTATACCCATCTCATCTATTAATACTCCACAAAGTAATTTTTTCCCTTTTTCTCGCAAATGACTCGACATTTCTTCTAGCGTTTGAAATGACTCTTCCGTGAAACCTGGTTCAGCGTCCACACTACTGTACCACGTTCTAAGAACGTCTGGGTGTGGAAGCGCCAAATCAAATGTTTTTCTGACGTAAGCATATGCTTTTGGCGAATAGAAATGCACAGTTAGTGCGAAAGCTCTTAGACCTGGAGGATATTTCTCCCTAGAAAGTTTACCTCTGTTCTTCCTATTCGCGACATTGCGGTTAAATAATTCTAAAGAAACGTCTTCATGCGCAGATAGATCATAGTAGGCATCATCAGGCAATAATTTTTCATGCCGTAGTGCTTTCACTATATACTGCAAGGAGTTCACCTTTTTTTTAAGACGCCGTACTGATTGTTTTAACACTCTGTTTTCTTTTGTTGTTGTGTCCAATTTTTTTTCGTAAAATGTTTAATTTCCTCTTCATAGTTCGTGGAGTGTTCTCATAGTGGTGGTCGTGGAAAAGAATATCACGTGCTGTTACACATTCACATTTTGTCTTCTTTGAGACATGTGTTTTGGTTGGTGAAAAACATTCCTCTTGGCTAACTGCAATGAGAAATAATGCTCAGTACTTACTGTACACAGAGATTTTAGTTCATGAACATTAACATTTCATACCACTTTCAATATCACAATAATAAATCTACAAATTTTCTTTTCATACTATATATAATTAACTTAAATAGTGTATTTGAAACTTATTTCAACTTACGGATATCTTTGCTCGTTGTAGGTGAGTCACTGTATCCCACTATTGTGCTTGCCTCAGGGATTTGTTCAGTTATTGAGGCTGGGACAGTGTCATTATCTGAAATATTCATTGCATAAGCTAATGTAGAGGTGTAAAGCAATTTTCATTTGTACCTTTTGTCAACATAGACACTCTTTCTTACCTATAGAATTAATTTCAATCAAAATATTCCTCCGCGGTTCATCGTTTTCTTTTTTAGACATTGTAGCCACATCTTGTGCTTTATCTGAAAAAGATATAACTTTGGATATATCAATAATAGTATTTACATTTAAAGCAGAAAGAAAAATTTGTAAAAGAAAAAACATACAAATACATTAACTATTAATTTCTATATGTATACTTTTATAATGGATACATAGTTTTAATAACTTTTATGAATGATGAAATACTTTTTTACCTGTAAAATTTGTTTCAACCGAAACAGCCTGTTGTTTTTGAAACCTTGCCTCTCTTTTAAAAATTGTAGGCACACTTCCTGGTTTCAAAGATCTCCGGTTACAGTGGTGCTCTATAAAACAGTCTTTTGTAAAATGATTTGAACACAATCGAGTACTGTCTCGAACACTTAGTCCATCCAAACCAATTAGTTTCAACCACTCTTTACGTTGTGGTTCGTCTCGTGGAAATCTACGCATAATCGTATGAAAATTAGAACAAAAATATATTAAAACTATTGAAAATTGATAAGAAGTTATGTTATCTTTACGTACTTGTATAAGGACACATTTTTGTTATTGTGGTTCAAAATACCACGAAATACGCACTTCATTTTGAAAATATGTTTGTATAAATACTGCAATTACAAACACGTTTTAACACTGAGCGTTACCAAGCGTTACATATACTCCAATATATGTACTCGTGTCGGCGTCGGCATCAATGGCGTCGATTGGCGTTTCGTTGATGGCGTGGAGCAGCGTCAAGCAGCGTGGAGTGGCGTGGTCAGTGGTGCGGGGCAAAGTGAAGTGAAGTGAGGCAAAGCTTAGATCTCCGCGGGTGATCGCGGGGTGAAGGGAAGTACATAGTACATTTGAGTTTCGATCGTGGCGCTGCATGCCAAAGGCTTCTTCATGTTGTTTCAAGCATCTCCAATCCATAGTATATATATCAGTGACGAGATACTATTAAAGACTGCCAGCGCCTTTGCTATTCAGCGTGGCAGGTAACCGGCGCGACCGGGCGCGGGGATAACGTGGAAGTTACAGTGATCTGATATACCACATCGCTAAAATTTCCACCACCGACGAGATATTCGTCAAGTAGAAGAAGAATGATATAGTAGAATGCTGACATTACTCATTCTGTAATTGCCTTATCTCGTCGGTGATAATACTATATATAATTCTCTTATTGCATTCTTATTTTTCTTAGTATCACCATTGTAATAATTGTTTTACAATATAATCGATAGTTTATAGATGTAGGAAAAATGAAAGTAATTACTATACGTAATATTCTACAAATGTATCAGAAGTTAAAAGTAATTTGAACATTATTGCATTATATATAAAATACTGATTCTTAAAAAATATTCGGTAATTGTTGACAAAAGGTCTGCGTCCTCCGATTTTGATGAAATTTTAATATGTTATAGACTTCGATATTTTGAACAACTTTTTCATTTTCCAATATAGGGGGGTCGCTTTTAGTTTTCGAAATATTTGCAAAAAACTATCGCTAATACTGTATTGAATTTTTCGTATTGCTCCACGCTCCGTGGCAACGTAACCCTGCCTGGTGCGGCGTTTGTTTACATTTTGACGCTTTGGAGATGAGAGAGTAAACAGGGTCTCAATCTAGTCATACATATATAGGGTGAGCTTCCAATTTAAAAGGACTACTTCTGAATTTTCTCGTTATATAATAATATATTATGAGAGTGAGACCCTATTTTCTCTGTCGTCTCCACAGCGTGTTTAGAAGCAAAATGTAAACAAACGCCGCGCCGGGACAGCCTTACGTTGCTTCAGAGCGTGCAGAAATACGAAAAATTCAATACAGTATTAGCGATAGTTTTTTGCAAATATCTCGGAAACTAAAAGCGACCCCCCTATATTGGTAAAGGAAAAAGTTGTTCAAAATGTGTTGCTGCATAACATATTAAAATTTCATAAAAATCAGAGGACGCAGACCTTTTGTCAACAATTACCAATATTCTGTTATGTTACGCAATGACGAAATTCAATCGTTCTTATTGAAATCCTTAGTAGGAAACAGAAAATTAATTTTTTTACTTATTTATCCGATACTTATTGCAATGCTCGACAGCATTGACTGAAATGATTAAAGTAGAGGTAGTAACCAGATAAAACTATTAACTAATTAAACTGATTTTCGACGGCTCCTATCCATACAATGTTATTTAGAGGCAGTATTTCGTACAAAGATATTCTTAAAAAATAATTCTATTTGACTCTATATGAAAATTTCTTGCAACATGACGCTGTTTAAAAACTGCGTGTAACATGATTTTATTTAATTCTGAACTGAACCACTTCCTGAAACATGATTCACTTATCAGCACATTGTGCGACGAGGCGAAGAGCTAGCAGTCGAAGTCGAAGTCGAAATCTTTAAAGAATAAGGACTCTCCGCGTCTCCTTTTTTCCCGATGCTGTCCTTCTTTGTGTCTGAAACTTACGTAGTTCATTGCACAAGCAAATATCATCGGAATTATATCATATTTGGTATCATTTTCATAAAAAAACAATATTCACCAAATATGTTCAGAAGAATCCTATAAAAAATAATTATAAATAATTAAGTTTTGTTGTTTTTGATTAGTAGTCTCACACTGATATACCCGACCCGACCCGTATCATGTTACAATGTTTCACTCCACAGTCCACGGCGACTGAATCACTGAAGCCCTCGAGACTCCTTTCCCTTTTCTCCGTTTTTTTTCTCTGTTTTCTCCGACAGGACATCACAGAATAGTGTCTCCTGAAAATTGAATGTCTCTGGCCAGACTCGAGTTTTCGACATTTATAGCAAGCTTGCTATAATCTTATTTTATTTGTCAAAATTTAGTTTTCTATTTAAAATATTTTGTTGTTGAAACTCATTAATAGTTTTAAATAGTACTTGAAATATTTAAAATGATAGTGAAATATTGGAATATTACAATTTGGAATAATTGCATTTAATTGAAATTGATACTTGAGATTTTTCCCGATCTTTTGGTTAAAATGTTATTTACACAAAGTGAAAAACAGGCAAAAATTCGACAAATGTAGGTTTTTAGAGAAATTGAAAAATAGCATTGATCATATTTTTAGACCAGCAACATATCAGAACTTTTGTTACGACAGCGCGTAAACGACAAAGAGGGACTGAGGTACGAGGCAGCCGACACAGTTCAAAAGGCCGATTACGTCAATGTACATAGGACAGTTTTTTATTTTTCATTCTTTTTTTACGGAACTACCAACGTATTTGTGAGATTCTTCTAATTAAAATGAGTCTAAATACGTCATAATTTGAGCCATATTTACTTATTTAAAGTGTGATCATAACTCGCTATGATACAAGTTATTATAATAGGTTATTTAATATACCATAAAATATTTAATATAAAATATTAGGGATGTGCGGACCACCCGATGTTCGGGTTCGGGCCGGGTCGGGTCGCAGAAAGTCAGGCGGCCCGTCGATTCGACTCCGAATTCGTCGGGCGGGTTCGAAAAGAATCGATCAAGTTCGATATCCGAGATTCAAATATGTACTCTGCGTTCTTGTGAAATAGATAATGGTAATAATGGTTTTCTTTCTTAACTTATAACGTGATTTTTAATATACTTGGTTTTTTATAACTACATTAGGTATATTCGGCAAACGTGTGCCTGCTCTTTATTTGTATTAAAAATTGAAATAATGCACGTTTCACGTGAAAAACTTAAAAGACAATATTTCTGGCTTTTTAACGAATTTGCTCCGAATGAACATAAATATGTATCGATATATACACCTAGAAGGTATAACAATATGGTAAATTATGGCAATAATTAAAAACGAAATATAAAAATAAACATTATACATATAATATTTCGTATTTATATTTTATTCTGTATTATCTATAGGCTCTACATAATTTTTTATTTTATATGATTTTATTTTAAGTGAATTTTGATTTTATTTTATATTGTATATTATATATTACCTTTTAAGAATTTGTGTAAGGTTAATGATAGTTAAGTAGGTTACATAACAGTTAATAAAAACATCGCCCACTAAAAAGTTGTTGTTACGACCCGCGGCCGGAAATTCCGGTGGAGAGGGAATTATGGTAACAGAGATTTTAATGGACGATCTTCGATCCACGTGGTCCGTACGCCCATGTCTGATCAGGACCGATACTGGTGCCTGCCGAGAGTGCCGCGAATAGTTTGGCGAGAAACGAACGGAATGTTCCGATCGCCGTGAATCGGGACACAGCGCGAAAATATAATTTCAATGACGCGACTGCAACGCGTGTAAAGGTCGTCGCACACTAGAACGCCCCGCCTGCTCTCAGGCACCACCCGCCTCCGCTGTTTTGGGTTTCTCCTATGTAGTTTCAATGGGAGTGCGCACACTAGACCAGCGCCGTCACAGCGCCGACACGCTACGCTTCGCGCCGGAAAATGTGCGCACACTAGACCGCCGCGCCGCCGCGCCGCTCCGCCACCGACCAACTCTAGTGGTGAGCGCCACAGGCGCCAATTCATGTCGGGCGAAGATATTTTGCTTTCTGGTTCGAAGGAAACGTCAACGTTGGAACCTCACAGGGTGGTTTCTCAAGATAAAAGTCTGCTCTATCGCGTCATATAGTTTGATTTTACGCTGGGCCCTTATTTTTTAAGATATACTCAAAAATATCTTCAAAAATTGGTGCAAAAGTGGTGTCTCTCCGTCTTTAACGATTGTTTAAACATGATTATACATTCATAATCTATTAATATTGCATATCACTGTATTCGGTAAAGTCTACAGAATCTTTTGCTGTAAAGAACAATTAAACATCTTTTATAATAACAGCACAAAATTTGTTTGAAGTTGAAAAATATGTTTTTTAAGGGCAGATTGTGCTGTAATTTACTACAGGATGTGAAAAGAAACAACAGTTGTTTTTAATTTAAGAACAAAAAATCATTTCTAAAAATTTCATATTTTTCGCAGAAATTATTCGGAAAATCTATTTCTTCTGAAATATTAATTTACATGTCTTCTAGTAACACATAATCATGATCGATAATATAGACATCATCTTTGACTGGTAAATAACCATTATAAATTACAACAATTAATATTAATATTGATATTGGCTGTTAATATTAGTAACCATTGTCGAGAACAGAAATTTTTTTGTGCTGCTAATCATGCGAGAGAAAATTTTCTTTTCATCCCTGTAGTAAAGTCATGGTCGTTACAGTAAAATAAAAAGTGAACTTCAATATTGTACTATATGATTTGAACTATTTTGGGAAGCTATAGCAATTAATTTATTACAGGATGTGAAAAAAATTTTTTTCGAAAATTGCAATTGTGATCGGAATTGTAGAAGAAATATTAAAAGTTGCATTTAACAATTTTTATATGTGGGTCTATATTAAAAATTTAAAAAATACGTTTTGTAGATACATACAGAACGTATACCCCAATTGCAGAGTATGTATTTAGGCTGGTCAACCAATATTTTCTTTAAACTTTTCGAAAAATTTAAATTGTTGAAGGTTTGCCCTATTTGTATGTGGATTAAAAAATGATGAAAACTGGATTACAAACTTAAAGTGAGTGCATCTCTCTCTCTCTCTCTCGACATGAATTGGCGCCAGTGGCGCTCACCACTAGAACGGTCTGGGTTAGGAACGGCCGCGCTAGTGGTGAGCGCCACTGAAAATGCCGGCGCGGCGCGGCGCTGAGGCGTTCTAGTGTGCGGCAAAACGGACCAGCGCGGCGTCAACTCGACGCGGTAGGGTGGTGCCTGAGAGCAGGCGAGGCGTTCTAGTGTGCGACGACCTTTAGGCGTGTTCGGAACGTCGCGGTGTGTGATACGGTAGTTTTCACGAATTTCACCTGTCGCGCGGAGGGAGTTTGGAATTACCGAGTCTGTGTTCCCCGTACCGAGCGACCTGGTGGGCTCAGACGTACGCGGAGGAACACAGAAGTCGCTGGGAACACGATTACTATTTGGAGCTACCGAGCCTGTGTTCCCCGTACCGAGCAACCTGGTGGGCTCAGACGCACGCGGAGGAACACAGGAGTCGCTGAGAACGCGATTACGTGCACTGCCGAGATATCACATACTCGCGAACGTACCGCCACTGACACTACTGTCATTCAGGGTGATGTGTACGATGAGAATTAGCACGAATGATCAATTAGATCGATTTCCGAATAAATAAGGCCTGTCTTCCCTCGTACCGAGCGACCTGGTGGGCTCAGTCGTACGACGGAATACAGACTCTTGTGAGAAACACGGTGACACTGATGGGTCTCTCGCACTAGCGAACACGATGACACTGACGCGAGATAGCACTGGATGATGCAGGATGATGAATAAAGAGGACGATGATATAGTACAAAGAAAAGAAATATAATGTCTGAAAATGTACAACGATATAATAGCAAAATGAAACAAAAGATGATGAAGCACGAGGCGCGAAAAGAAACGAGATAACGTGAAACAAAATAGTACAATGATACGCGAGAAAACAAAAGAAATATAATAAAACGTAGACGAGATAAGAAATAAGGCAAGAGAAGTCAGAATAAATGAAATAGAAATGAAATAGAAATGAAATAGAAATGAAATAGAAATGAAATAGGAATGATGAGTATCGCGTGGTAGAAGAAATGGAATATACGGCCTGTCTTAGATATGGTTCAGAGAAAACTGAGAGGACGAGGCCCTGATCCTTGCCTTATTTATAGGTCGAGCGCGGACCATACGAATTTGTGTAACACGTGCAATTAGTCACGTACGCCACGACTGTTTTGCGCGTTTTTAGAAGGAATCGTCTACTTCTTTGTTATCGTAAATAAGGACGAGTAAGGTTGCGGCGCTCGTCCCTGCCTGTTGCTAGGCCGGCGTACGCTCGCACCGGCTACCGTGTTATTATTCGTATGGTCGCGCTCGTAGGAGATGTGTGTATGGGTGTGTGTACATGCGCTGCGTGTTTACGCGTGTCGCTCGCTCGCTTGTTCGGCGCGGTTATGGTCCGAATATACATGCGTGTACGCGCTTATTTGAAAATTTGAACCTGGTTCAAGACGTCGGTACGACGTCACATTGTTATAACTTATTATCACATTGTAAATATTGTCATCTAATTTTTTCACGTGATACGTGCATTATTTTAAAATTTTACTATAAATAAAGATCATGCACATGTGCGCCGAATATGCCTAATGTAGTTATAAAAAAATCCAAGTACATGTATTAAAAATCACATTATAAGTTATGTAACAAATACATACCATTATTATCATTATCTATTTCATAAGAACGGAGAGTTGATTCTCGAGTATCGTGATAACTCGCTCGAGCGATTTTGTTCGAGTCATCCGCCCGATGTGTCTGATGTATCGCGCTCCTGATTCTTCTCTCGCCAGGCCCCTTACCCATCCGCCTCTCGCTATCTTCGCAGCGTAGCTCGCCTGTGCTTCGTACGCCAGCGTTAGTAGGAAGAGTGCAAAGGCAAGCTACGGTGCGATACTGGGCGAGAGGCGGAAGGGTAAGGGGGCTGGCGTATAGTAGAATATGGCAACTTGGCAACCCTGCACCCGACTCGAGCCTCACATGGCCTCACACCCTCGAGTCCGTCAGTGCCCCGACCCCGACTTGACGATTCGTACGCCCGAAGCATGACTGCTTCGCCTGATATTTTTTAGTGCAACCTGGCTGTATTATTATCCGATTTATGCCGTGTTTGAGCTTATTTTGATCGGGAAAACATTTTCAACCGATAGGTGATGATATCATTATGATAAAGTTCATATTAAGTAATATTGGTTTCAGTTAGTAATTGCCAATACGCTGTGCGTTACAATGTTGCCTCTGATGCTGAATCACGACCGTATCGAACGTCGCGTCGTGTGCCTCCTAGAAACAACAATGTAAGCGTTTCGCCATCACTTATTAATAGCAATAAAATGTTTGTTACGATTCATAATTCTGCCATGGAAACGTTATCAATTGATTGTTAATGGTTCGCTGATGAAAACAAGTCTAAACACGCCACAAATCAGATAAGTTAGAGGCATGCCCAACGCCCAACTCGACAGCTGGCGATGCGTAAAGCGCAAGATTTCGCTTCAGCTCGTGAGCCGGCTCCTGCGCTGGCTGGTACATACATATGTACTAGGGACAACTGCAACAGTGTGCGTGTGAATGTGTGCTACACTGACACACTTATTGTTCGTGGGTTCCCTTTCCATACGTCCGAGGTGAGTTTCGGCTCATGAGCTGGCGAGCGGCTCGCGAGGCGCTCTTTGAATAAAAAATTATTCGTCATGCGTCGAAAAGAGATAACCATCATTATTTTTATTTAACGCGTGGTAAATAATTTTTTTATCATTCATTCGCAATTTGAAATTTTCAATTCAATAAAAATTTCTAAACGTTTCTAATTTCGAGACGTTCCAACACTTACGCTCTTCGCGAGGGGGCGGCTGTATACTTTTCCTCGCGAAGAGGCTAAGCGAAACGAAATGCAGGAACAAGCTTTGGCACGTCCACGTGGAACCCCCGCCCCCCATTTTTTCCAAAAGATGTTTTTAACTCGATGAGACCGAGGCCAGTCAATCCGATCTCAATCCTACTAATACATAGAAATACAGGATGAACGTTATAAAGCGTTACAGACGAATAACTCCAAAAATATTGATTATACGCAAAAATGTTTAAGATGGAAGTTGTTCAGTACCGAGGTGGGCATCATTCGTTGGGGCTTTTATTTTTACCGGTGGACACTCCAAGGTGAGGTGAAGGTCAACTTTCTTTTGTTAAATAGAATGTTATATTTCTCATACTATAAATCGAGAGAGTATCAAATTCTGAATATCAAAGTGTTGACCTTCATATGTCCTAAACCTAATAGTTAACGAGATATTATCCAAAGAAGAAAGAAAATTTTTTCGATAATATCTCGTTAACTACTAGATTTAGGACATGTGGAGGTCAATACATTTTTACTCAGAATTCGATAGTCAATCGATTCATGATGCAGAAAGTAGGTCTTTCCATTAAAAAAAATCAAGGTGACCTTCTCCTCACCTTGGAGTGTTCATCGGGAAAAAAATCCCACCATATGATGTCCCCCTCGCTACTGAACAACTTTTATCGCAAACATTTTTGCGTATAATCAATATGTTCCGAGATATTCGTCTGTAACGCTTTATAATGTTCACCCTGTATATTCCATCACATAATACTTTTGGATTTTGTCGTTAAACCTCTTTTTCCCAGCTTGATCACCGATCCACTAGCCACCCATCCTACATATTAATTAATCCACTTAATTCTTTTAATCGAACTCTTTATTATTCGGAACACCAATCGTCAAGTAAAAGTTATTCCGTTTTTTGCTTGTTTCGGTTCCCTCAGATCGATTCTTGGAACAATTATGTATTAAAAAAGTGTAAGGAAATAATGCCCGTTTATGTAATATTAAGTTGGAACGAAAGTTCGTAGCCTTTTTAAATCAAAATTCAAAGATAAAATCAAGATGTGTATTCATAGGTTTATTGAATAACATGGTAAGTCACTTATAAAATGGCAACAAGTAATAGAAGAGAATGGAAAATATGTTAGTTATTGAACAAATCTGTGTATAAATATCATAATTTCATGTTTGAGTTTTAATTTAAAAACGCTACGAACTTTCGTTTCAACCCAATTTTTCGATATTACAAATTTAGGTAGCTCATATAAAATTTGAAGTAGGAATTGTTCATTTTCCTAAAATAATGCACTTACATAGGATATTTCAAGGAATTTTTTGTCTTTGATATTAGTTTTGTGATGCTAATATTTTAAACCTAAAAAATAAACACCATAACATCGTCTGAAATATCAGTTTATCTCGAACACGTTCGTTGAAGAACGTAACACGAAACAGTGGTCTGCTGCACCGATGAAATGCCGTCGGTGGACTTCTAGTTCGCACTCCAGTCAGAATCTATCCTAGAGGGCGTAAGAGAACACCGAAATATTCGTGCCACACCAACTCCCGTAAGCAGTGATGCCAGAGTCGTGGTACCGTGGTTCTAAACCATACCCCCACTATGACGAACTGTTGCCCCTACTTTCCTTTTCCAACGCGCTCGCGCGTTACACGCACCAGCGCACCATGTCACATAGTAGAGGTACGCTGGTGAGTGTAGCGCGCGGGCGCGTTGGAAAGGAACGTAGGGGCAATAGTAGGCTATGGTGGGAGTATGCTGTTGTACGGTTTAGTACCACGGTACCACGCTTCTGGCATCACTGCCCGTAAGGCTGGCAGTCTTTAAGGGGAGCTTTTCCATACTCACACACCGCTAGAGTGCACTCTCACACACCGCTAGACCACGTATACGTACGCGAGGATGCAAGGGTCCGGTTTTTGACTTCCAATTTCTCGGTAATGCAAAGACGGGGGTTTTTATTAGTTAAAACCGCTAGATGAAAGATCAATCTATCACGCTGTTTGCCTCAAAAGTCGTTCTTTTACGTTTCCGAGCAATGGTTTTGCAATATTCAGCTGCATGTTGCCCGTCGCATGTTGCCTGTCAAAGGGCGCTGCAGTCGCGCCGGCGCTAGCCTCTCTGACGGGCATCATGCAACTGAATATTGCAAAACCATTGCTCGGAAACGTAAAGCAGGGGCTTTTGAGGCAAACAGCGTCATAGCGGAGGCATATACATTGTCAATGCAATGTCTATTATGTTGTTTACTTGAGTATTAAACAAACTGTAAGTCAAAAACGACTGAAATCGTCCCAAAGTGAGGTTTTATGTAAAAATACAGTTCCGACATTTTCCGCTACGAGCGTTGATGTCTGCTTCCGATCATTGCCGACATTGCCGTCGTCAGCAATCACTGTATCGGTAAAACAGAGGAAGCAGAAAATATGTTGCCGGTAAGATAGGCTTCCTAACCAACCGTGACGTCATAAGGGGCTCTTCTCCAGCAGACAACGCTCGACTGTTTCACACTCACACACCGCTAGGGTACACTCACACCGCTAGACCACGTATACGTACGCGAGGATGCAAGGGTCCGGTTTTCGACTTCCAATTTCTCGGTAATGCAAAGACGGGGGTTTTTATTAGTTAAAACCGCTAGATGAAAGATCAATCTATCACGCTGTTTGCCTCAAAAGCCCCTGCTTTACGTTTTCGAGCAATGTTTTTGCTATATTCGACTGCATGTTGCCCGTCGCATTTTGCCTGTCAAAGGACGCTGCAGTCGCGCCGACGCTAGCCTCTCTGACGGGCATCATGCAGCTGAATATTGCAAAACCATTGCTCGGAAACGTAAAAGAACGACTTTTGAGGCAAACAGCGTGATAGATTGATCTTTCATCTAGCGGTTTTAACTAATAAAAACCCCCGTCTGTGCATTACCGAGAAATTGGAAGTCGAAAACCGGACCCTTGCATCCTCGCGTACGTATACGTGGTCTAGCGGTGTGTGAGAGTGCACTCTAGCGGTGTGTGAGTATGGAAAGGATCCCATGTCGGTTGCTGTCACCGCTGAGATGGTATCGCGTTGGCGCTGCTCGACGTGCTTGACATAGAACTGTAGAAAGTGTACCCAGCTCCCCTACTGCATGAAAATGTTATTATTTTGCTTCGTCTACCGGCCGCTTGCTCGTTTATAGCGTGACGATCATATTTGGTCATGGTCACTGGAGGAAAGGATCCCCTTAATAGTATCTCGTCGGTGACTGCTGTCACCGCCGAGAGGGTATCGCGTTGGCGCTGCTCGACATTCAACTTAGAAAGTGTACCCAGCTCCCCCTACTGGATGAAAATGTTATTATTTTGCTTCGTCTACCGGCCACTTGCTCGTTTATAGCGTGACGATCAACTCTTCAAGGTCACCGGCGCAGACGACCCCCTTACGTCGCCGATATAACTATACGTCTCTGGCAACGTGTTTAACATATAGTTTAATTTTTCCTTCTCTGTCACTGTTGCACCAGCACTTTTCAACTCGTTTATTATTTTCTCGAAATCGTTGAAGAACATTGCTGCGTCACTGTATTCTCTCAATTTTAATTTTTCCAATCTATTCCGTTGTATGATCTGCAACGCCGTTGATTGTCTTAAATATAATTCATCGAACTTCTGAATTATTCCGTGCGCTGTTTCTTTTTCGCTTATGAATTCTAACGGTTTGTTAGACATGGCGCTGTAAATATAATTCATAGCCTTAATATCGTTTCCATCCCAATCCTCCTTGTCTTGATTGGTTTTTGCTCTCATTAGCACTAACAAGGAGAGTGCAAGGTCGTCGTCGCTCAGATTTAGTTGAAACTGCGCACACTTATAGATCTCGATCGCCCTTTGACGAATATACCCCATTATAGGCGCAACTACTCAATAATTATTGAGATATTCATAAACAAAGTCTCTCTAGTAGTGCTTAAATTTACAATTGTAGAGTACGTATACAACGAATAAGGCTTGGTGTAGCGGCAACGTACGGGACTTCCACCCGGTGGGCTAGGGTTCGATTCTCGTCGGGAGAAAAATATTTTTTTTCTTTTTGATTTATATTATTTATTCGCTGTGTAACATTGACTTGTTTATAAGAGATTGCACATTTATTACAAATTAAAGAATAAAAGTTTTAATAAATTATAGATAAATTAACCGAAATTAATAAAATAGTAAATTACCTTCTCATGGCTGGAAACAGAAAAAATGAAGTAAATACAGGAAGAGAAAATATGGTATACGATAAATTTAATAATATTGTACTTACATATTTTTAATTACAACAGTGGTACATGTCGTAATTAAAAATATGTAAGTACAATATTATTAAATTTATCGTACACCATATTTTCTCTTCCCATATGTACTTTATTTTTTCTGTTTTCAGACACGAGAGGGAAATTTACTATTTTATTGATTTCGGTTAATTTATTTATAATTTATTAATACTTCTATTATTTAATTTGTAATAAATGTGCAATATTTAATAAACAAGTCAATGTTCAACAGCAAATAAATAATATAAATAAATAAGAAAAAAATATTTTTCTCCCGACGAGAATCGAACCCTAACCCACCGGGTGGAAGTCTCGTACGTTGCCGCTACACCAAGCCTTATTCGTTGTATACGTACTCTACAATTGTAGATTTAAAGATGTAAGCACTACTAGAAACTTTGTTTATAAATATCTCAATAATTATTGAGTAGTTGCGCCTATAATGGGGTATATTCGTCAAAGGGAGATCGAGATCTATAAGTGTGCGCAGTTTCAACTAAATCTGAGCGACGACGACCTTGCACTCTCCTTGTAAGTTGCACTTCTTCATTTTACAGAACATCATTATCCGTTTCTTCCATGATGCGTAATCTTCACCATCAAAAATTGGTATATTTTACATCGGCCATTTTTAGCATCTCGTACGATACCTTTGCTTGAGCACGTTTTCTTCACTTTATTTCCGTGTTCCTTATGAACCAGGCTCGGCTACCATGTGAAGATAGTAGATAGAATGAACATTAATCTACTATAAATAATATATTTATTCATACATATATAATGAATCACAGTGTTGATTGCAACAGTCCACAACAGTATTACTCTGACCGATTCTAGAAGCCGACTACTCCCACGGTCCTTTTTCTCCTGCGTTGCTTCCAGTTGCTACCCTGCTAACTCTAAGCACTCTCCGCGAGATGGCGCGCCAGACATAAATGTGTAGGTTGAGGTCCCCAGATGTGTGGGAGACTTCTCGCTATCGGCGCCTACTCGTCGCCTCGGCCCAGTGCCGAGGTTATGTCCGATGATCTCGCGGGACGAAGGAAAAGGTAGACAGGAAAAACTCACTGCTTTACGGACAACCGTCCAGCTCGGGTGTTCAAGCTCAAGAGAGAGAGAGCGGGAGCTCGGCGTTGCCAACGGCTTCCGCCGATCCCCACTCTCGCAACATGGGAGTGGGGGAACAGAGCCCCTACACACTCCCCCCCGAGTGGAACGACACAATTTATTTACAACATTTAATATTTACAATGGTATACCGGTATATACAATATGTACAGCAAGTGTGTTGATCGCAACACATAACTCATGGTCTAGCCCGTGTATCTGCTGACATAGTTGCAGTTTTTTTGGAGTACGTCCTCAATGGTGGACGAGACTGACCTGAACAGTCGGGCATAGACCTTGTATTTCCAGGCACTTCGATAACCGGAAGATCCGGTATAAAGAATGCCGGTTTTAAGAGCTCTGTTGATACTGTCTTTTCAGCACCGTTGACATCAACACTAAATAATCGCTCGTTAATTCGCTTTACAATTTTATGAGGGCCGGAATATGGTTGTTCCAGAGACCTCTTCGCCATGCGGCGTAAAAATACATGAGTGCATGTTTCCATGTCTTTAAACACGAACGCTCGCCTGTTGCTATTGTGCACAACGGGCACAGGACGCACGTCGCGCATATACTTCTTGAATTCTTCCAAGAACACATTCGGATCTGGTGCAAAATCCTCATATAGGAAGAATTCCCCTGGCAATCGCAGGGTTGTCCCGAACAACAATTCCGCCGGGGATGCATCGACGTCCGCTCGCACATGCGTGCGGAGTCCTAACAAGACGTTGGGAAGCACACGCGACCATTCCTTGCCAGTATGGCACATGATCGCAGATTTGAGCACGCGGTGCCACCGCTCTATCATGCCGTTCGATGCGGGATGATAAGGGGAAGTCCTAATACGATCGCAACCAATCAGCGATAATAACGCTGTGAACAAGCGCGACTCGAACTGAGCCCCCTGATCGGTGGTTAACACCTTGGGCGCGCCATAACGCGAGACCCACACGTCAAAAAACGCTCTGGCAACAGTCATTGCATTAGTGTCCCGTAAAGGAACTGCTTCTACCCATCGCGAAAAGCGATCTATAAGGGTTAGACAATATGAAAAACCTTCTGATGACGGTAGAGGACCGATAATGTCCAAGTGAACATGATCGAACCGTCCATCAGGAGCAACAAAATGCTCAGGGAGGTGACGACAATGTCGAGTCACCTTGGACTGTTGACATTTGATGCAATTTTTGCACCACAATGCTATGTCCTTGGTCATGTTTGGCCAGACGTATCTTTGCCGAATCAAACGATCCATTACCCTCGCCCCCGGGTGGGCGGGGTTGTGAAATAGGTCAAACACCGACCTGCGAAACGCACCAGGAATGTATGGGCGAATCGCTTCACCGGAGATCTCGCACTGAATCGCGACATGATCCGGACCCCATAATAACTTCCTTAGTTTGAGAGGAAAGTCGGGAGAACTGCAAATGAGCTTGAGCTGCTCATCATTTGCTTGCTCCTCAGCAATGTCCTTGAGTGAGATCTCAAGGGGTAGTCTGAGAGCTGATACTCTAGACAACGAGTCGGCGACAACATTTTCCGGACCCGGAATATACCGAATCGTCGTCGTAAATTGTGCTATGTAAGATAGCTGGCGAGATTGTCTCGGAGAAGCTTTCTCTGGTCGTTGCTGAAACGCATAAATTAGCGGCTTGTGATCAGTAAGGACCGAGAAATCTCGACCTTCCACAAAGTGCCGAAAGTGCCTAATGGCCTCAAAGATTGCGGTCAGCTCCCTGTCATAGGCGCTGTATTTGGCTTGCGCCGGAGAAAACTTTTGGGAGAAAAACGCAAGGGGTTCCCAAAGGGAGTTCTTTCCTTGCTGCTCAAGGGCTGCGCCCATTGCAAAATCGGACGCATCCGAAACAATTCGGAGCTCTGCCCCTACCCGCGGATGCACTAATAAGGTTGCCTTGGCAAGGGCTTCCTTTGTCTTCGCGAAGGCCTGCCTCGCGACATCCGTCCATGGTATCTCTCTCGTATCATTCTTCTTCGAATCCCGAAGGAACTCATTCAGCGGCGCTAGCAAATACGCTGCATGAGGAATGTTCCTCCTATAGAAGTTAGTCATACCCAAAAATTGGCGTAAATCCATCACACGCTTGGGTTCGGGAAACAGAAGTATAGCTTCTACTTTAGACTTCAGCGGTTTGATACCGTCCGAATTGATCAAATATCCGAGAAACTCTATCTCTTCAACTCCGAATACACATTTGCTCGGGTTGATACGTAAACTATGCTCTTGGAGCCTTTGGAGAACCAGACGAATATGATTCTCATGCTCCTCTTCAGAGCTAGATGCTATGAGAATGTCATCAATATAAATAAAGACAAAATCAAGGTCCCCTAGTACCCGATTGAGAAACCGTTGAAACGACTGGCTGGCATTTTTAAGACCAAACGTCATGAATAAAAATTCGAATAACCCAAATGGAGTGGTCACCGCCGTCTTTTCAACATCTTCAGGAGCCATAGGGACTTGATTGTAGGCTTTGTGAAGATCCAAGGATGAAAAGATCTTCTTGCCATACAAGTTTGAAGACAAATCGTGGATGTGAGGAGTGGGGTACTTGACAGGGATGGTTACCTTGTTCAGACCTCGATAGTCCCCACAAATGCGCCAAGTCCCGTCTTTTTTTAGAACCATATGAATGGGACTGGCCCACGGACTGGAGGAAGGGCGGCAAATGCCCGCCTCCATTAAAGTCCTGAACTCTTCTTTCGCGGCCTTCAGTTTTTCCGCGTTGAGACGCCGTGGTCTCTCCGATACCGGAGGACCGGTTGTCAAAATATGGTGGAAGACATCCGCCTTGTTTGATGGTGCGAGTCTCGAAGCTCCCGACACCTCAGGGTAATCCAATAGAATTTTGGAGAATCGCGACTCGGGCACAACTGTGCCAATCGAATGATAGGAAGAATGTCGCGAGGAGGCCACCGCGAAGACGTTTGTCTGCGGGTCTACAAGTCGCTTTAAACGAAGATCGACCAACAACCCGTAATGTTTTAACAGATCCGCCCCTATAATCGCGTGTGGCACCGCGGCAATACAAAAGTTCCAATTAATTGGTCGACGGAGACCGAGATCTAATGACCTGAAGGATTCGCCGAATGTGTCTATCGACGTATTATTCGCCGCAATTAATTTTAACCCTGACGGACTACCACGAATGAACGGACTGGCCGGAACCAGTGACAGGTCCGCGCCCGTATCAATGAGGAACAGAGTTCCTGATGTGCGATCGCGCACATGGAGACGGGGTGTACACAAATTAGCCCCCGTACCCGCCTCAGCTACGGAAGGCGCTTTTAGTTTCCCGCTTGGAAACTGTTATATTTATCGCACCAAGCCTTGCACGACGTAGGGTTCTTCGGATATTTCCTATGAGCCCAGCACAATTTTGGCCCTGCCGAAGGATCACGCGATCTAGAACGGCCACGACGCGCGGGCGTTGCTGAGCGTGACCTCTGCCTCTGAAATTTGTTTACATCTATACGTAACTTGGCGAGATCCGCCGAGATACGTTTCAATTCTCTCTCAATAGAGGATAAAGAAGACTGCGAAACAGGAGCTTCGCAGGAAAATGAGGCTTGATTAGCCACTGCTGAGACAGCACGGTCAGAAGGACCAGCAGATTCTGCTATTTTGTCAGCAACATCGGCTAACTTGTCTAAATCAGTGAACCCAGTCGATGCAAGGATTGCGCGATGACCAGCCGGCAGGTGGTCAAGAAAGACACTACGAACGACGGCATCGTCGCAGGTGCCATCGTTTAAATTTCGCAGGCGATTTAGAATCAGGGAAGGCTTGCCGTCAGACAACACCTGTCCCTTTAATAAGCGACGGAGGTTGGTTTCCGCAGATGGACCATACGTCGCTATGATGCGTCGTTTGATCTGTTGGAATATATCCGGAGGACGTGGAGACAATAATAGAAGATCTTTTACGCACGTCGCGACATCGTAATCTATCGCCGCCATGATGGTATCGGCCATAGTCGCTTCGGTGGTGATGCGGGCTGCCCGCATCGTACCTTCCGTTTGCGCGAACCACAAAGATGGATCGTTATGATAAAATGGGGGCATCTTGGGGACGCGGTAATTCTCCACATGATTTGAGTTACTACCTCCCCCAGGCCCCGGCCCACTGCCTCCACCGGATGACGGCCCAGAGCCACCGGTAGACATCTTGGACCAATTTCAAACCAACAAGAGAGAAAAGAGAAACAACTTTACCCTCTGCGAAAACCACGCTCCTGCGTATATAAACACGCGCGAAACAAAGACGACGAGCCGGTCTGAAGGACACACACTCGTCAAACAGCCTCAGGTGAAAAGGAATGCGAGAGAAAAAAAATAAACACTATGATTCTTGGGTGCGTTACAATAACAAGGTCACACACCAAGCTACGAATTTGCCCTCAAGCCTGAGCTGTTCGAAATAACGATCGCGACCCGTGGGAAACGATAACACGCAAAAAACACGCCTAGCTAACGCGAATAGAAAAAAAGAACGAGCTCGCGCAATTCAAAATCTGAACCTGGAAATGCAGAACGCGAGACTCTAACAGTTAGAACCGCAAATAACGCAGAACACTAATGTGTATGAAACGAAAAAATGACGCTTGCAGCAATATACAAGAATCGCGTCACGCGATTTAATACAGCGGTCGCCGGACCAACACGCGCCAAAAATAACGGACGAATATCATGCACGAAGCCATGTGACAGACCAATTTGAACGCGCGAAGCAATATGGCGGACCGATTCGAACGCGCGAAGATTACGCCCCATCAACAAAAATGGCACCCGCGCGTAACGAAATCACGGACGCAAGTAACGCTAACGCACATGTTACATACAAATCGTTTCTATACACGTGCGCGAGCACATCACGCACACAACGCGTTTCACTAACACAGTCGCACACTTGAGCACGAGCGGGGCACGACCGTTGGGAGATTCCCACGTGTCCGCCGGCACCACGCCGTCGTCGCTGATCTGCCTCCTTGAATCACCAGGAATCCCTCGTTGACGACGAGGAACGGCTGCAGCGAAGGAAGGCGCCGGTGTCGGTGGCTTCACGCAAAATCCAGTAGATCATCACCCAACGTCTCGTTCCCACGAAGAAAGATGCCAAGATGGCGGATCCAGACCATGTACACGGGAAGACGATGACGACTTGCCGTTACGACAAAATGTCGGCCTCGGTTCTCCTTTGTTTCAGGACGAGTGCTTGCAGCACTCTCTTCTTGGCTCGGATGCTTATTGCACCGCTTCCGAGTCGCTCATAGGAGATGAGCCACGTGCTGACCCATGGATTTGCACGTGGTGTGCAAACTGCGCAGCACACTTTCTCACCCAACACGGCGAATGCGCAGGAATCCTGCTACTTTGTCCCAACGAATGAATCACGTCGGGGTCACCAATTGTAGGTTGAGGTCCCCAGATGTGTGGGAGACTTCTCGCTATCGGCGCCTACTCGCCGCCTCGGCCCAGTGCCGAGGTTATGTCCGATGATCTCGCGGGACGAAGGAAAAGGTAGACAGGAAAAACTCACTGCTTTACGGACAACCGTCCAGCTCGGGTGTTCAAGCTCAAGAGAGAGAGCGGGAGCTCGGCGTTGCCAACGGCTTCCGCCGATCCCCACTCTCGCAACATGGGAGTGGGGGAACAGAGCCCCTACAAATGTGTAGGTTTTATCCCTAGGTGACCAGTAGGGAAAGCGACCTACGACGCTTGGAACCTGAGGACTTTACTTGGAAACAAACTCACTACTGCTTGCGTAATAATATAAAATATACTGTCACGTCGTCTAGCTTTCCCTCGTCCCCTGGACGGCGAAAACCTAGAGACACCGGGTATTTATGGGCCGGACGGCCGGGCCGCGTTCGGCCGCACGAAACGCGGTCCACCCGGGACAAAAGTGGTTCGTCGACTCGTCGCTTCTCGAAATCTTCGCCAAGGTGTTCGGGCGCCAGGCACTGTTTAAGGTGCCACGCTAAGTCGCCGTAGCGACGACGAGCACTTCGAGAAACGGTCTCACGAGCCGACGGCCACCGCTAACTAGACGAAATTCTTCGCGAACGGGTTCAGGGTACTACGCGGAGTGAACACGAGGCGTTCCCCGCGGCGGGAAGGTTTCTCACACAATAATCTCTCTGTGAATTTCGGCTAACAAGACTTTATTGCTCGACTGATGATACAACGGGACTGCCGGCCGTAACCGGCAGCTTTTCGAGGTTAACCGGCGCGTGACAGGTGGTCGTCGACGGATCTTAGTCGCACGCGCGCTTCTTCTTTCGAACGTGCTTCGAACGTCGCGTCGAATTCGGCAGCAACGCGATGACGGCGTTGGCGTCCGCGGAACCCGCGTTTTACGCCCGAATTCCGATGGAAAACGCGTAACACTGACTTCTCGTCGAACTACACTTGTCGCGAGTACGACGCGAGCACGAGGCGGCGTCCCACCGTGGGACGAGACGAGGCTGGCGTGAAAGAAACGACGACGCGCGGATCCTCGCTAAAGAAAATAGTGCCTTGCACCCGCTAATATTTTCCCCGCGCGTTCGCCGCTCGACAACTACTTGCCGCTCGCGAATTAACGCTGCTTCCGGCAGCCCGTAGCTACGTCGATCTTTCGCCGACGCGATCGCGAACCCGATATGCTTCCCGAGCCAACGCGAAAGAGAGATCACTTAATAACTCGAATGAGAATCCGACAAAGGCTTACCCAAGATGTTGTTCGGCAGGCCGTGTATAACGAATCGCTTGATCTCGTTTGCGTTCCGGCAGGTATCGTCGCAAAATTACTCTTAATGATAATCGCAAATCTTAGAGAGCTAGTCTCGACTGGAGCCAACGAAGAAGTGATCTTCTACGCGATGACTCGGGAACGCGGAAGCGAAGCGTCCCCCCCTTCCGCTCGCTTCTCCCCGCGTAGCGCTTGGACCTATCGCGCGCTGATTTTCGGCAGGGGCCTCGCCCTGCGTGACGGTCCCTGGTCTCCGGCGATTGGCAGCCTCTCCGGCAGCGGTGCCCGTCGATTGGCCGCTCCCCGCTGAGGTGATCGCTGTCAGCCAATCCGGTAACTGGCCAGGTCGGCGCCTCCAGGTTGTTCATCCTGAGCCACGTCGATCTCTCTGCTATTCTCCGGCAGGGTTTTCGTCGGAGCCATCCTCGTTCCATTTCATTTGGCGGGAAGAAGTTTGTCAGGTCCCCCCGGGGACCTGATTACGGTCCTGCAAACTCGCGTCGCGCAAATTGGCGCGACGCTCAAAATATCAGAACTCGCCCATATGTCTCACTTGTGCCGAGGGAGAGCGTTCGCCCCTTCTCTTTCGCTCTTCGCATGCCGGAATATGACCCGGTCTTCCGATAATATTCTTCGGAAGACGTGGGCAAACAGTGCCACGTCACAACTCCTCCCCCTCCCAGGGGAGACCGGGTCATGCCGAAGGCAAACCTTCGTCGGACTCTCGTGGGCTCGGTAGCGAACGCTCAACCTCGGTCGTCTCACGGTACATCACAGACTGACAATATACTACCCTTCACCACATGACAAAATGAATACTTACGCTCACTAGTACAGTGTCTCGGGCGAGACTTCCTATCTTACCGGCAGCCAGCTGAAAAATTTCGCAATAGCCTTGTTCAAAAACCTCCAGTCCAGTATTTTGAATACCCTCGCTTCGCGATCCGAGCATTTAATATTATCTATACCTTTGTAAGCCGCGACACCGGCGAGGCAAAAACTATCTCGCACCGACCGTTTCTTATGCCACCAACGATCAGCTGTGCGCGTTCGACAACAATCGCCGAGGTGATCGACCGCCGATGTAAACCTCACCAGCCCGAAAGTTTATCGAACTCGCCGTGTTGTCTCGTGGGCCATCGTATCCCGTGTTTTCCTTATATTGCTCCCATTACCTAACTCCTTTGTTTCCGTCACAGCTCCGTCTAAGAGGCCGTTGCCCTCACGAACGTTGCCCGATCCTAGATTTTTGATTTCAAAGTCCCCTCTCCCTATTCCTCCCGAAACCGATGGCCCACCAGGGTATAAAAGAGGGCTACGCGGGCCTCTCGAACTGACTTTCGTACTCTAGCTACTGTGAATCTCGTGAATTTCGATCGATACTGCGCTCTTGTCATACTGACACCCATTGTACTCATTCGCTCGCTTCATCACAGTTCATCGTCGCAATTTCATAATTTTCCTTTTGTATCATTCCGTTTTGTTTTGTGTTAAATATATTCTGCTGTTAACCATACATCGCTACACCTTCTCTTCTACCACACAACCTATCTCCATTAGCTATAGTTTTCAACATTTGGTCCTTCGAGCCGGATTCCTTCTGAATCCGTATCTACAGTTAGTCCGGTCCATACCTCTACCCTCGTACACTCTCGTCGAACCCATCCGTTTCGTTGTCCTCACTGCATCTCACGTTCATCATCTCTCATTCTTCACACCGTCTTCAATCTCCGCAACATGGACACTCTGATTGCCGACCAACACCTTCTGTACGGACGTATGGCACGGACGTGTGACAACGTTCGCAAGCTCGGCAAGGCTAAGATCACCAAGGCAGTTATCGAGGTCCACTTACGAAACTTGGACGCACGCTGGAAGGAGTTTCAAGACAACGACGTAGGCATTCGACATGCCGCCACAGAGGATGACCGAAAGGGAGACTACTTCACCCTGGACATATTTGGCTCAGGTGAAGAGGCATACTGCCTGCAGAGGGGTGAGCTGATGGAATGGGTCGAGGATCTCGACTCGACCAGAAAATCAGTGACCGGTGACGCTTCGCTGCCCATTCATGACTCACCTGCTGGCGTCCGACGGATCGACGGCGAACATGAAGGCAGTCTCACTGCACCAGCGAATACTTCGCCCATCCAAGTGCATGTGTCTCAGTCTGCACTCCCCAAGGCCGACTTGCCCACCTTCACGGGATCGTACCACGAGTGGATTCGTTACAGGGACCTCTTCACGACTCTCGTGCTGGAAGACGAATCTTGGAGCGATGCAGAGCGGTTCCACTACCTGACCGCCAGCCTGAGTGGAGAAGCAGCTCAGCTGATCCAACGAGTCCCAATCTCAGGTCGCAACTTCCGAAGGGCGTGGGAACTGTTGGAGCATCGATACGAGAATAGAAGGCTTCTCGTCGACGCCCAGTTCGAGCTGCTGTTCAGCATGAAAGAGATCCGCAACCACACTGCCGGAGAGCTGAAGAGAGTTTTGAATTGCATATGCAACGTCTCCTCAAACCTGAACTCCCTCGACATTCCGGTAGACGACTCAGCATTCTGGATGGTTCAGTACGTCGTCCGCATCCTGGACGACCATACCTTGAAGCACTGGGAGCGGTCTCTGGGCAGCCGAACGAGTCCTCCTTCCCTCTCTGAGCTGATCGAATTCTTCGAGAAGACTGTACGAACGCAGGAGGCAATCGAGACGCGAGCTGGGACACGACGGCCCGCACCTCGAGTTACGGTAGCCAGGGTCAAGACTCACCTCACCTCAACCGAAAACGACGCCGTCCAGAAGCGATCAACATGCTCGCTCTGTCAAGGTAGGCACCCCATCTATTTCTGCCAAGCATTCAAGGGAAAGTCGCCGCCGGACAGATTGCAGTGGGTCAAATCCTCCGGCCTCTGCCTGAACTGCCTGGGACATCACGAAGCCAGCGCGTGTCGAAACACTCACACGTGCCATCAGTGTGCTCAACCACACCACACGACTCTCCACGACGCCATACGTGGAACAGGCTCGACCAGGGTCAACAGCATGGTCACATCCAATGGCGCAGGGCGAGCTGACGATCCAGCAGCCATCCTGCTCGCCACGGCCCTGATTTCGGTGGGGGCACAGGGTCGGAACCGCATTGTTAGAGCTCTTATTGACCCTTGCTCAGAGGTGACACTGGTCAGTGAGGCCTTGGTGCAGGCACTGCAAGCCCCGAGGTCATCCTGCTCGCATGTCGTCGTTGGAGCCGGCGACAACCCAACAGCAACGGTGCGAGGCAAGGTCACACTGACGATGTCACCCCGGGACCAACCATCAGTCTGCCGCCCCGTGGAGGCGCTCATCCTGCCGCGCCTCACATCCTATCAGCCACCGGGACATCAAGGGGCACGCACATGGCCTCACATATCAGGGCTCACTCTGGCTGACCCTGACATGACGTCCAAGCAGCCGATTGAATTGCTACTGGGAGCAGACGTGTATCCCTCTATACTGTTAGACGGAATACGTCGCGGCAGCCGCTGCACTCCGATCGCGCAGAAGACCATTTTCGGATGGATCCTGTCTGGTCCTACGATGACATCTGGTCCATCCTCTCCTACCGCCTTCAGCCACGCCTGCACCATCGACGACCTGACGTCGCTAGTTCGCCGCTTCTGGGAACAGGAGGAGATACCAGCGTCGGACAAACCACTGTCCAGCGAGGAAGCAGCGTGCGGAAAGCTGTTCGCCACCACGCACACCCGAGAGGACGATGGCAGATACGTGGTGAGATTATGTCTTAACAATCCATTGCAGGCCCTTGGCGAAACACACGGCGCCGCAAGGAGAATCCTACTGGCCAACGAGCGACGATTTCATGGGAACCATCAGCTGGAGACGGCCTACAAACACTTCATGGCGGAGTATCGCCTTCTCGGACACATGCAGCCCGTACCAGAGGAAGATTGGATCACGCATCGCCCTCATTTCTACCTGCCGCATCATGGGGTGATGAAGGTCACCGACTCGTCCACGAAACTGAGGGTCGTCTTTAACGGGTCCAAGATGTCCTCCATCGGCACCTCGTTGAATGTCAACCTCTCAGCCGGCCCGAAACTTCAGCTGGACCTGATGGACGTACTCCTACGGTGGAGGCGACACAGAATAGCCTTCATCGCCGACATCGAAAAGATGTACCGGCAGATAAAGATACATCGAGACGACTGGGACTATCAAAGGATTCTCTGGAGAGAGAGTGCTGACCAACCCATCGTCCCCTATCATCTGACTACGGTCACGTATGGCCTGACCTGCGCTCCGTATCTTGCCATCCGGACGCTTCTCCAACTTGCTACGGACGAAGGGCCAAGGTTTCCGAAAGGCGCACCCTTACTGACGGAAGCCACCTACGTGGATGACGTCCTGTCAGGCGCAGATACCGTCGAAGAGGCACTAACCGTGCAGGAGGACGTAATCGGACTTTGCAAGGCAGGCGGATTCACCCTGAAGAAATGGAACGCCAATCATCCCGCGCTGCTGTCACATCTGCCCCCTGACTTTCTGGCCACGTCGTCCGCCATTCCTTGGCACCCCGAGCTAGGTTGCAGTGCATTGGGACTCACGTGGCATCCCGATACGGACGAACTCTCCTTCTCCGTGAAACTCTCCTCGTCCTTTCCCAATCCTACGAAACGACAGGTTCTGTCTCAGGTGGCGAAGTTATTCGATCCTCTCGGCTGGCTGGCACCGTTCATCATCCGGGGCAAGATTCTCATGCAGCAGCTCTGGAAATACCAACTGGACTGGGACGAAGCGCTTCCAACCGCGGCAGCGGAGCAGTGGAAGGACCTGATTTCCGAGATGGCCACCCTAGCTGAGATTCGAATTCCACGATGGATCGGAGTGACCACCACCCAGACGTCAAGGCAACTGCACGCGTTCGTGGACGCCAGCGAAAAGGCCTTCGCTGCAGTCGTGTACCTCCGCACCGACGATCCCGCAACGACCGCCCACGCTTCGCTATTGGTAGCGAAATCCAAAACTGCACCGCTGAAGGTCGTCTCTCTTCCACGGCTCGAGCTCTGCGCTGCGGTCCTGGGCGCCCGACTACTCTCACACATCCGCCGCGAGCAGCGCACAGCAGTCGACGAAGTGCATCTATGGTCCGACTCCACCGTCGCACTCGCATGGTTACGCGGCGAGCCATCCCGCTGGAATACGTATGTAGCAAATCGAGTATCCGAATTCCAGACCACAGGTCCAGACATTCGCCTGCACCATGTGGGCACAAAAGATAATCCAGCGGATTGCGCGTCACGAGGAATACCGTCAGTCCAGCTGCACGGCCACCCCCTCTGGTGGCACGGACCAGGATGGTTGGTCGCTCCACCCTGTACGTGGGACATTGCCCTGCCAGCTCTCACCACGACAGAAGAGGAGAAGCACACACCAACTTCCCGCCATATCCGCATCCCTGACGCACCGTCACTCCTCACGCACTATTCGTCCTTCAATCGACTGCTGAGGATCACCGCCTGGTGTTTACGGTGGAGAAAATGCAGCGTACCCAGCGGCTCGTACGGTCTGCATCTACACCCAGACGAACTACGACAGGCGGAGCACATCGTAGTTAAACTGGCTCAGCACCATGATCATTCAGATGTCATCGCTGCATTGTCGACCAGCAGCCCTATCGGACGCTCAAACAGACTCCGGGCGATGGCACCATTTCTGGACGACCAAGGGATCCTACGCGTCGGGGGCCGGCTGAAACATTCCCTGCTGTCCTTCGACGAGCAGCATCCAATAATCCTAGCTCCAAACTCCCCCCTCACCCTCCTTGTCGTCAACCATCACCACCGTCGCACCTTGCATGGAGGGGTGCAACTCACACTGGCATCCATTCGCCAACGCTTCTGGATCCCACAAGGACGACGACTGGTGAAGAAATGCATCTCCCGATGCATCGTCTGTCTTCGATGGCGGGCGGCAACGAAGGAACAGCGCATGGGTGACCTCCCACCAAATCGAGTAGCACCTGCTCGGCCATTCCTCCACTCTGGCGTCGACTACGCCGCCCCGGTGACCATCAGAACTACAGCAGGACGAGGGCATAAAACCACGAAGGGATATGTGGCAATCTTTGTTTGTTTCAGTACACGGGCCGTGCATATCGAGATCGTCAGCGACTATACAACCGCCGCCTTCCTTGCTGCCTTTCGTCGGTTCTCCAGTCGCCGCGGTCTGTGCTCCACACTGACCAGTGACTGCGGCACGAATTTTGCCGGAGCAGACCAGGAGCTGCGACGCCTGTTCACCGCCTCGTCCAAGGAAGCAGCAGCCATCTCCCGTCACCTGTCCACAGACGGCGTGAGGTGGAAATTCATTCCACCCGGCGCACCGCACTTTGGTGGACTGTGGGAAGCTGCTGTCCGCTCGGTCAAACACCATTTACGGCGGGTTCTTGGCGACGCGACCCTGACATACGAGGAACTCTCCACCGTCCTCTGTCAGGTGGAGGCGTGCCTAAATTCACGCCCCCTCCAAGCGCTGACCGACGACCCTGAGGACCTCAGTCCACTGACGCCAGGGCATTTTCTTGTTGGCGGACCTCTGCTGGCAGTCCCCGAGCCCACGCTGCAGGATGTCCCGACGCATCGACTATCCTGATGGCAACAACAACAACAACGGGTCGAGCATTTCTGGCGCCGCTGGTCCAGTGAGTACCTGCACCAGCTTCAGACGCGCAAAAAATGGACCACGACGCAGCCTTCACTGACCATCGGGGAGTTGGTCCTCATCAAGTCCGAGCTGACGCCACCATGCAAATGGCCGCTGGCTCGTATTACCGAGGTACACCCAGGATCTGACGGGCTCATTCGCGTCGTCACCGTACAAACCGCGACGAGTAAATTCAAACGTCCCATCACTAAGATCGTTTCGCTGTATCGTGAATCAGAACATTAATTTTGTACTATCCTGTAGTCATATTCGGCGTCAGCCGAAGGCGGGCGGAATGTTCAAAAACCTCCAGTCCAGTATTTTGAATACCCTCGCTTCGCGATCCGAGCATTTAATATTATCTATACCTTTGTAAGCCGCGACACCGGCGAGGCAAAAACTATCTCGCACCGACCGTTTCTTATGCCACCAACGATCAGCTGTGCGCGTTCGACAACAATCGCCGAGGTGATCGACCGCCGATGTAAACCTCACCAGCCCGAAAGTTTATCGAACTCGCCGTGTTGTCTCGTGGGCCATCGTATCCCGTGTTTTCCTTATATTGCTCCCATTACCTAACTCCTTTGTTTCCGTCACAGCTCCGTCTAAGAGGCCGTTGCCCTCACGAACGTTGCCCGATCCTAGATTTTTGATTTCAAAGTCCCCTCTCCCTATTCCTCCCGAAACCGATGGCCCACCAGGGTATAAAAGAGGGCTACGCGGGCCTCTCGAACTGACTTTCGTACTCTAGCTACTGTGAATCTCGTGAATTTCGATCGATACTGCGCTCTTGTCATACTGACACCCATTGTACTCATTCGCTCGCTTCATCACAGTTCATCGTCGCAATTTCATAATTTTCCTTTTGTATCATTCCGTTTTGTTTTGTGTTAAATATATTCTGCTGTTAACCATACATCGCTACACCTTCTCTTCTACCACACAACCTATCTCCATTAGCTATAGTTTTCAACAGCCTCGCATGGCTGAATTCGAGGTGGGTTCGGGGATCGAAATGACAAACGCCCCTCTGTTACAGGCTTTTTATCGGCAGCTGCCGCCTACTATATTTTCCCCGGCATATCCTCGGGGGTTCGTCAATACAAAAATGGTGGGAGAAGAAGAAAAGAAAATGTAAACTATAAACTAACTTAAACGAATCAGTCTTTTTCGGGGCTTCGCCTGCCCCGTCTCAACGCTCCTGTTCTTCCCTACTTTGACCCCGGCAGCTTCCACGGGTTATGCGGTCCGCCCTCCTTCCAGCGCGGTCCGCATTTCGGGCACGTTTTTACTGAAAACCCGATTCGCCCGCACCGGTAGCAGTAGTCATCTCGCGGGGTCCGGCAGTGTCGCTGGCGGTGGTTGAGGGCCCCGCAGCTCCAGCACCCGTTCTGCCGATCAAATTCTTCGGGCCGTTCCGGTGTCGGTGGAGGCAGGGCCTTCGGCAGCATTTTCCCCTTTGAACCGCGGGATGTTGTTGCGGTTCCTGGCCTTGCTGGTGGTGGCGTTGGAGTCACGTACTCCAATCTGGGTTCTTGTCCTGGGGAGTATACCCAGCACGGTACACTCCCTTTCGGCCTTGCTGCCTCCGCTTCTACCCGCCTCCGCTCGGCGGACGGACCCGGCACCGGTTCCTCCGTTTGGGCCGCTGATCGGATCGCCGCTTGTAGCGCGTCCATCCTTCTCTGCGCCGGTCCGCGCTGATCCTCGGTTACCGGCATCTTGTCAGGTCTTACGTCCTCCCCTTCCATATGGCGTCGGGGGTTAACGTGGCTGTTACCATCGGTTCCTTGACGGCCCTCTCCTCCCGGGGGGGGGGGGTGATGTCCCCTCTGTCCCAGTTGCCGAGCCTAGCCCTACTCCGGCAGTTGTGGGGGCTCCCGAGGTCTCTATCCCGCCTTCCACCTCGGCCTCTGTTGGTGTGGACCCTCCATGTGTAGGCTTGTCTTCTACGGGGCCGGCCTCTTCCACGGGGTCGTTTTCCGGCACGTCCTCCACGTTCTCGAGGGTGTCGTCGAGGTTCTTTCCCCCTTTCTCGTGGGCCCATTGCTCGGACTCCGGCCTATCATCGGCGGATTCGTAGCGGGACTCCTCCAGCTCCGCTGACACAGACTGCCCCCTGATTTCCGTCTGCGTGGCTGCGTCCCTGCTGCAGACTCCTTCTATCTCCTTCCGGTATCTCCTCACTACCTCCCCCACGGCAGTTTCTCCCTCGATTGCGTACGCCTCCATGAGGGCCCTCCATAGCTTCTTCTGTGGGCAGATTTCTCTCCTTTTCATTCTGGGGTTTTCCGGCAGCTTTCCCTTGTGTTTTCTGTTGGGGAAGCTGTTACCATTAGTCGACATTCTCTGGTGCGTAAGATGGACGGTACGCCTTAAGGTCGCTGACGTGCGCTTTTCCCAAGTCCTTCCCGTCGTCTGTGGCTAGTTGGTATACCACTGGTGACAACTTTTTTGTTATCACGACGGGACCGGTGAACTTGGGAGCCAGTTTCGCCGCGACATACTGTGCCGCTGATGAGAGAACTCTTTTTCGCTTCATTACTTTATCCCCGACCTCGAATTCCGTGTCCCTATGATGCTCATTATAATACCGCGCCTGTCGATTATACGCGTCCTCTAACTTTTCTACCACCCAGCTGCGCAACATCTGTAGCTGGGCCACCCGACCTTTCCATTGTTTCGTCGGCGCTAATTCCATATCTAACGGCGGCTCGCTGCTCGCCCGCACGCATTTCGCTGGCCGCGGTTCTCGCCCGAAATTCAAGAATGCTGGAGAAGTTTGCAGTACCGAATGGTGGGCCGTGTTATACGCGAATCGGAACTTCGACAAATGCACGTCCCACTCTCTGTGGTCTCTTCCGATGTACGCGACCATCATCGTTTTTAAGATTCGAATGACTCTTTCTACCGGGTTCGCCTGCGGGTGGTACGGAGGGGTGGTACTTATACGAATTCCGTATTCGTTCGCCAACTCGTGTAGGCATTTATTGGCAAACTCGGTGCCATTATCTGTGAGGAGTACATCTGGTGTTCCCCACCGCGAAAAGATAAGGTTTTCGAGGGCCTCCGCAATTTTTGGACCGGTCGCTCGTCTGAGTGGGGCGCACTCGATCCCTTTCGTGAATAAATCTTGTATCACGAGGAGGTACGCATGGCCGGACCTGCTAGGAGGAAACGGACCCATTATATCGGCAGCGACTACTGACCAGGGCATATCGATGCGGCGCCGACCCATCAGCCCGGAAGGGAGTGTTTGCTCCACTTTCGTCAGCTGGCAAGTGGTACAGCGTCTTACGTACTCCACGGTTGTTCTGTACATGCCCGGCCAGTAGTATCGTGTCGCGACGCGGTGATATGTCTTCTCGATACCCAAATGTCCTGCTTGAGGACCATCATGTGCCTCCTGCAAGATCTCGGTTCTGCGTTCCTCGGGGACTACCAATTTCCATTCGTCCCCATCTTGACCTAAGGTCTCCGCAATCAGAGGATCGGTCCTCCGGCAAAACAATTCCCCATCTCGAATCGACCAGTCCTTAAATTTTTGGGGGTTTCCCCGATGGTCTCCCTTCCCTCATACGCACGCGAGAGTGCATCCGGCACCTTGTTCAACGCGCCTTGTCGATATATGACGTCGAAGTCGTATTCGAGGAGCTGTAAAGCCCATCGCGCCAATCGCCCCGAAGGGTTTTGTAATTTACGCAGCCACCGTAAGCTATTGTGATCTGTGATCACCGTGAATTTGTACCCTTCCAAATAAGGCCTATATTTCTGTACCGCCCAGACTATTGCTAGACACTCTAGCTCCGTTGCCGAGTATTTTCTCTCCGGCAGCGTGAGCGCTCGACTCGCAAATGCGATCACCTTTTCGTTACCCTCGATCTCTTGGGTTAGTACAGCTCCTAACCCAACAGTACTCGCGTCGGTTTGTACCGTAAATGGTATTTCGAAGTCAGGGCATGATAGCGTAGGCGCGGTGGCAATTCTGTCGCGTAGGGCTTCGAAGGCGGATTGTTGACCGTCCTTCCAAGTCCATTCGCGATCCTTCCGAAGTAGCTCGTTTAACGGTTCCGCAAGTGTAGCGAATCCCGGGATGAACCTCCTATACCAGGATGCCATCCCTAAGAATCGCCGCACTTGCTTCACGTTCTTCGGGGCTGGATACGTTAATATCGGCTGGATCTTTTCCGGATCCACGGTTAGCCCTTCTCTACTGACAACGAAACCCAGATAAAGTACCTCCGCGCGGCAAAACTCACATTTTTCCGGGTTAATTATTTGACCGGCAGCTTTTACTTTATCTAGGACGCGTTTTAACCATTCCAGGTGTTCATCGAAGGTTTTCGTTACGATAATTATGTCGTCTAGATAAGCAAACTATTATGCCGTCGGCCAACAAGGTATCCACCTCCTTATAAATTGCCTCCTATATTTTGGGAGAGACGGCATAATAGCGCTGTTTAATGGGTGGATGGTCGCCCACGTCAATCCGGTGGCTGATCAAGTCGGTTTTGCCCGTCATCCTTTCGAATTCCGGCAGCTCGGCCTCGAGGAATTTCGACAAACGATGTTGTTCGTCATCGTCTAACAATTGTAATCCACAGCACACGGTGGCTAGGGGAGCGTCCTCGAAGGGAAATTTCTCATTCGGATGAGACGCAAAATACCAAATCGCGTTGTGGTATTCCGCCACAATCCCGAAGAGTGCAATCGAATCGGTACCAAATAGGAGAGGGGTGACGAGACTGTCTAATACGCGTGCCGAGATCCGATGTTCCCTTTTTCCTATTCTGACTGAGAAATGGGCCCGTTCGACTGCTCGATCGATGGTCCCCGTGGCCAGGAGGAAATAGCAGGGCTTTTCGGTATTTTCTATCGTTACGGCCCCGTCGCGAATTCGATCTACCACGTCCCGACTGACAAAGGTGATCGATGACCCCGAATCCACTAGCGCGCGAACCGGCAATTCTCCGACCAATACTTCGATCGTTAATAGAGGCGGTCTCTTTTTCTCCCCGAAAGTTAATACTCGGGCCGATATTATGTCGGGCGAAGTCCCTCTGTCCCCCTCGAGCGACTTCTCCCCCCATTTCCCGGTGACCTATTGCAGTTACGGCAGCTATTCAGCGTTACCCCCTGCGCTGGACAGGATCCGCGCGTCGTCGTTTCTTTCACGTCAGCCTCGTCTCGTCCCACGGTGGGACGCCGCCTCGTGCTCGCGTCGTACTCGCGACAAGTGTAGTTCGACGAGAAGTCAGTGTTACGCGTTTTCCATCGGAATTCGGGCGTAAAACGCGGGTTCCGCGGACGCCAACGCCGTCATCGCGTTGCTGCCGAATTCGACGCGACGTTCGAAGCACGTTCGAAAGAAGAAGCGCGCGTGCGACTAAGATCCGTCGACGACCACCTGTCACGCGCCGGCTAACCTCGAAAAGCTGCCGGTTACGGCCGGCAGTCCCGTTGTATCAGTAGTCGAGCAATAAAGTTTTGTTAGCCGAAATTCACTTTACGCCTACTTTATGTGGTGAATTTCTTTACTTTATTAAACAATGTATAAGAAACGCGAACGCTCGGCAAGACGTCCGAGGAGAGAGTACAAATGGCGACTGCACAGCCAAGAATCTCAGTTTAGAATGGCGTCTTGGCGGCAAGACGCTACAGTCACTGGATGGACAATCATCCCGAGGGGCGACTCGCTATGCCGCTCGCATGCGGCTGTTGCCAGGCGACGCTGGCGCCGTGGCAATGCGCGGAAGCGCATGTTGCCCCTACACACTCCCCCCTAAAGAGAAGCGGAAGCATATGTGATTTCGCTTTTACAAAACAAAATATTGCACGAGATATTTAAATGCTACGTACAAAAGAAACTTATATACTAAACGCAATGCTTACAGAAGAAACTTATTCTACGGTGCGGAGTCGGCGAAAGTGACTCTATTGCGCGAGTAGGTGCGTAACGGAGCACTTGGGATCGGCAGCGATTCATCCGATGTCGGAGTTTCAAGTCCTTCATTTACAATGTGCGCAGGTTTTAAAAGTTCGACAGATACATTGCGCGGCGAGCCGTTGACTTCGATGGAATACACGCGATCGGAGATGCGCTGGAGTACTCGGTGAGGTCCCGTATAAGGCCGTTCTAAGGGTCTACGTACGGATTTGACTAGCATGAACACATGCGAACATGACTCTAGCTCCTTGTAGACGAAAGCCTTAACGTTGCGTTTGTGTGCTACCGGCATTGGCCTAACCGCACGCATGTATTGTCGAAACTCTTCGAGGAACGGTTGCGGATCGGGATTGAAGTCATCCAGTAGGAAGAATTCGCCCGGAAGACGCAGTGATGTTCCGTATAAATAATCGGCGGGAGACGCGTTTGTATCGAGACGGACGTGGGTACGCAAACCTAATAATACCGCAGGTAAAACACGCGACCATTGTTGATTGGCGTGGCACATAACCGCTGCCTTCAAGACGCGATGCCAACGCTCAACCATGCCGTTAGAAGCGGGGTGGTACGCAGTCGTTCGTTGTCTCCGGCAGCCGGCAAGCGCGAGAAAGGCTGAGAAAAGCTGCGATTCGAATTGTGAGCCTTGATCGCTCGTCAAAAATGCTGGTGCCCCAAAACGCGATACCCAATTATCGAAAAAGGCGCGGCAGACGGTCTGCGCGGAAATGTCGCGGAGAGGAATAGCCTCGGCCCAGCGTGAGAATCTGTCAATTAACGTGAGGCAGTATTGAAAGCCTTCACTGACCGGCAGCGGACCGACAATGTCGATATGAACATACGTGAAACGTCCGTCGGGCGCGACGAACTGTGACGGTGTCATCTTGACATGACGAGAGAGATTTGATTGCTGGCAATCTACACACGACTTGCACTGGCGAGCGATGTCGCGATGCATGTCGGGCCAGACGTAACGTTGTCGAATAAGTCGATCAGTTACTTTCGCGCTGGGATGAGCGGGAGAATGAAAAAGCGAGAAAACTCGCTCGCGCATGGAGGCGGGTATATACGGACGAATGCACTCATCACAAACACTGCAATATACAGGGGAGTGGTCCGGGCCCCATGTAAGCCTTTTAAGAGCGAGAGAGTGATCGGGAGTTTGACGAATTTCCTTGAGTTCAGGGTCGTTTTCTTGCTCCCGGGAAAGCTCATTCAAATCAAATTGCGTCGGCAGTCGTATAGCCTCGGTACGCGAGAGAGAATCGGCAACGACATTATCACTGCCTGGCAGGTAGAGAATGTTAGACGTGAATTGTGCTATGTAGCACAATGGTCTCGTCTGACGAGGAGAAGCACGCTCGGAGCTCTGCGCAAATGCGTAGATGAGCGGTTTATGATCAGAATATATGTTGAATTCGCGACCTTCTAGAAAATGGCGAAAATGCCGCACGGCCTCGTATATCGCGGTGAGCTCGCGATCATATGTACTGTATTTACACTGGGCCGGGGAGAATTTGCGTGAGAAAAATGCAAGTGGTCTCCAGGTCGCGTCAGCCAGCTGCTCTAGAACTGCGCCCATGGCCACGTCGGATGCATTGGCAACGAGTCGTGCCGCGGCTTTTTCACTGGGGTGCGTTATCAAGGCAGCGTTTGCAAGATCGTCCTTGCATTTCACGAAGGCAGCTTCGGCTTCCGGCAGCCATTTAATTAATCGTTTGTCCCGTTTAGGGTACGCGTACAGTGGACCCGTTTTCGTCCGACGACCGACCTCAGCCCACACAGACGAGCGTTCGGGAAGCATGTGTTGGTGTCTTTTCGTCCGCTTTCATCCGAAAATGTGCGTACAGTGGGCCCGACGTCGGTCGAAATGGTCAAGGTCCGCAGGTAGTTCGACCTTTTCGAGCGCTTCGAGGAGGGTAACAATGGACAAACCCCATGGGGTCCCGACGTCTGAGGAAAATCAAATGATTTTGTTTTTCGTCCTACCATCGGTCGAAATCTCTATAGTAGAAGTTATGATATTTTGTGATTTGTAACATAAAATAAAATATACAGGGTGTTCGCGCTATCACTAGTCAGCGTTTTTCTTGTAAATAGTAAATTTAGAAAAAAATGAAAGAGGTAGTACTGTTTTTTATTAGATGTTTTTTATTTACTATTTTGTTAGATATGAAGGTGACCTTCAATTTTTTTAATGGAATCCTGTATATTTTTTATATCACATGAAAGCGTGTGTCTAGACGAATTCATCCGTATACACACTGCACAGTGACCGTCAAGATCATGCAAGCTCAGAAATGAAAGAAACATTTTGAATATTTCATACCAATGTGTTTACAAGTATTCTTTATTGGTGTCACCGTAGTCCTGCCTGGGAACCTTCTTCTCAGGCTCGCATCAATACAATGTCACCAGTTCGGTTCGGACCCATACGAGATGGCGCCTTGCCACCCCCTACAATCGCGTAGTAGTGGGCGGTAACGGTTTAATATCTTAACCCACTGCTGTTCCGCTCTCGCTCGTACGGGACAGTGTATGTTTTGGACTACTTGTTGGACATAAACAAATTGAAAATGTTTTTTCACTACGTGAAAAGGTGTCCCATCCCAATTTGGCCACCATGGAGGGGGAAGACAGATAAAAGTGTCATTGCAAACGGTGTGCGGTTTGACGGGAAACCTCAAGATGAATAGCTGCAGCCCCCAACTGACCGTGGAGGTCTGCAAGGTTTATAACACATAATTGCTATTGAGGCATAGGAAGATGTCCTTTCTTCGTGGCTCCGACAATAAAGTAATAAAGAACTAAATGTATTTAAGAGAGGCTTTTTCTTAAAAATAGCAAGGAAGTCACGTCCGTAAAACAAGACACATTTTTCAACTTTAAACAAATATTGTGATGTTATTATAAAAGATATTGAATTGTTCTTTGCAGCGGAAGATTCTGTAGACTTTCCCGAATACAGTGATATCCAATATTAATATTATACATTATGATTTCTTAAACATGTTTAAACAATGGTTTTGGAAAGAGCGAGACAAACGATATTTTCGAATCCATATTTATTAAGCTTAAGATTTTTCAAACTAAGCAAATGAAAACACTATCCGAATACCCAAAATTTCATCGAAATCGGTTGAAGCATAAAACAGATATAGTAGTAGGCATTGAAAGATGTAAAGATACGAATCTTTGAATTTTTCTGCTTACGATTGATCTAAATCGCAGTCTCTTGTTTTAATTTTTAATTGTTTTCGAGTATCCATATTTCCATGAGCTTAACGCTCATATAACGCTACATATAATTAATGAACATGAATTTTTTTCAAATTTGGATATGTTGCAGTCTTTAGTAAAATATGAACGTATTTCAAAGAATTCCTCGAAATCTTGAAAATTGTTGGTTTTACGGACGTGTAGTATGAGGTATCACAAGTTTTTCATTAAATTATAACGACCAAACAAACAAAACGATGAAAATTAGTTTTGGGTGCTCATAGTGAAACCATAAGAGTATTTAATAAAAATTATTTCAGTTGAGAAAATATTTGTTTTCATAGTTCATTTTGCAATTGTTTTAAACAGGGGCATTGCTATCAAAGCACCAGAAAAATGAAAAAATAAAAATAATGATAATATAGGCCCAAGTGTCCTCTTGACGGACCCGTTTTTAAAAATGTGGATACTTCAAAATTGGCGACATGAAAATTATTTGAAGTGAACGCTGCACCGAAATATATCGCGCGAGGCCCGTCCCGTCGGTCGAAGCTAGAAGGGCCTCACAGACAGGCCTACCCACACATTTGAAACGTCTGACCGAAGCCTCTGACGTCACCACGTCGGTCGGTCGTCGGATGCACTGTACGCGTACCCTTACGCGCATCATGCATATACGTGTTTAACGGGGCTTGCGTAGCGGCAGCGTGAGGAATGCAACGCCGGTAAAAGTTGACCATTCCGAGAAAGCGACGTAGATCGTCGATCGTGCGCGGTTTTGGGAAGTTCCTAATGGCTTCGACTTTATCAGGAGTGGGTTTGAATCCCTCCGAATTGACTAGATGCCCGAGGAAGACTAGTTCGGAAACGCCAAAACGGCATTTGTCTAGATTGACGCGCAGATGAAAATCACGTAGGCGCTGCAGGACGGTTGCCAGATGTTTCTCATGCTCTTCCGGAGAGGAGGAGGCAATGAGAATATCATCTAGGAATGTAAATACGAATTCTAGATCGCCCAGCGCACAGTTAATGTATCTTTGGAAAGTTTGACCTGCGTTACGAAGTCCGAAGGTCATCGCGCAATACTCAAAAAGGCCGAAAGGTGTGATGACGGCGGTTTTCTGAATATCATCGGGTGCCATGGGTATCTGATGGTACGCCTTGTGAAGGTCTAGCGCCGTAAATATGGTTTTGCCATGTAAGTTAGCAGGGAAGTCATGCAGGTGAGGCACGGGGTACCGATCGGGCACGGTGACGCTATTTAGGCGACGATAATCGCCGCAGACGCGCCACTCGCCTGACTTCTTTTTTACAAGGTGTATGGGGCTGGCCCATGGGCTGCTAGACGGCCTACAGATACCGGACTCAACGAGGTGTTTGAACTCAGCCTTCGCGGCTTTCAGCTTGTCGGCTGTGAGACGTCGAGCGCGTTCGGCAACGGGCGGACCGGTAGTAGAAATGTAATGGAATACGCCGCGCGACTCGAGAGGCGTTGGCTGTTCTAGTCCGATGACTTGCGGAAAACGAGCCAAAATATGCGTATACTTGGACGTTGGTCCAAGGACGTTCACGGACGCGGGGGTACGATCGGCGGCACCGGCAGCGATACCGGCAGCGATGGATATACTTGTCGCCGAATCAATGACACGACGCCCCTTTAGATCGACCGTGAGGCCATAATGCGTAAGCAGGTCGGCTCCTATTATGGGATACGGGACTGCTGCTACGCAAAAATTCCACTCGATTGGACGGCGCAATCCTAAATCGAGGGTAACGCGAAGTTCCCCATAGTTATCGATACGGGTGTCGTTCGCGGCGAAAAGCTTGAACGAACTGGGAGAGGTACGCGATTCCGCGGGCGCAGGCAGCAAGGACAGATCCGAACCTGTATCGATTAAAAACATACGGCCTGTTTTCCGATCGCGCACATGAAGACGTTTAGAGGACGCTTGACACTCTCCAACAGTCTCCGAGGAGGAGGGTGTTTTTAGTTTTCCGGTGCCGGCGGAGGGCCGGACCATGAACAAGGTTTGATACAACGGAGCGCGCGCTCGCGGTATTTTACATGGATTCGGCACAATCCCGATGGATCACGGCTTCGCGAGCGTCTACGCGACCGAGAAACTGAATTGTCTCTCCCAAGGCTGCGTCGGAGCGATTGCATACTGCGCTCCATGGACACTCTGAAACTAGCGAATTCCCGCGCGAGACAATCTACCTGATCTTGAACTGAACCGGTCTTCGGCATCGCGGCAGCGACTGTATGAGCGGCGGCGATATTGGCCGATTCGGCAGCGACAGAATGTACGATAGGAGGATTGACCGTTTCAACAACCTTGTCGGCCAGAAGGGCCAGTTCGTCAAGGTTATCCAGTTTATGTTCCGGCATCAAATCGAGAAAAATTGATCGAAGGACGGTGTCCGGACACGTATTATTGTTCAAATTCCGCATGACCGCGAGAGTATGGGAAGGTTTCCCGTGAGCCGCGATTTGACCTTTAAGCAGTTGGCGGAGTTTGGATTCAGCGGATTTCGAGAAAGTTGACATGAGACGCTCTTTGATACGAGTGTACTGCGCGACAGGGTCGGGTGTTACAATAATGTCTGTTATAATCATCGCTGTTTCTGAGTCCAGACCAGCAATCACAATATCTGCCATCGTGGTCTGGCTCGTTATGCGTGAATTACGAAATGACGCCTCGACCTGCGCGAACCAGGTCGCGGGTTCATTTTTGAAGAAAATCGGCAATTTAGGCGTGCGATAACTGTTAATATGGCGGACGGTATCGGCTTCCCGTTGAGCTGCCAGTTGTGCCTCGAGCTGGGCCGCTAATTGAGCCTCGTGCTGGGCCGCTAATTGAGCCTCGATACGCGCGTGTCTTTCTTCCGGCGTGGGGTCCGACATTGTGTCGCGGTGTCACGGAAATCGCGCGAAAACTTAAAATTTACATACACAGGTACCACTTGTGGCGGTTACGCGTTGGCAGCAATGGCGGCGTTGGCGTAGCCACGCGGTGCCGGAAATCGCCGGTGACGATGGGTTCCCGCTGGGACCACTGCAACGTGCAGCGAGCGGCCTGCTCGCCGCCTGCGAAAGGCGAAGAAGGGTGCAGTGAGCGGATTGCTCACCGCCTGCGACCGCAACGAAGAGTGCAGTGAGCGGATTACTCACCGCCAGGAATTTCTTCTTATGTTGTATTCGGCGTAGGCCGAATTTCCGCAGGGTCCTCGTAACGCGTACAGCCAAACTTCTTCCCAGGAAAATGCTCGTTGTGGCTATGGTACGGCAGCAGGCAGAGCTTCCAGATCTCGTGTCCTCTTCAAGTTCAAAAAGACGAATCACGTCGGGGTCACCAATTGTAGGTTTTATCCCTAGGTGACCAGTAGGGAAAGCGACCTACGACGCTTGGAACCTGAGGACATTACTTGGAAGCAAACTCACTACTGCTTGCGTAATAATATAAAATATACTTTATTAAACAATGTATAAGAAACGCGAACGCTCGGCAAGACGTCCGAGGAGAGAGTACAAATGGCGACTGCACAGCCAAGAATCTCAGTTTAGAATGGCGTCTTGGCGGCAAGACGCTACAGTCACTGGATGGACAATCATCCCGAGGGGCGACTCGCTATGCCGCTCGCATGCGGCTGTTGCCAGGCGACGCTGGCGCCGTGGCAATGCGCGGAAGCGCATGTTGCCCCTACAAATGTGTGGATTTTGTCTTACCACGGGAATCTATCTTTTCCCTAACACCACTATTTGTTTCGGACGAAAGGTGGGACAGAGGATACTGGGAATAACTTATTCCACCCTTGCACGGTGAACAATTTATTAAAGTACGTTGATTCGATAATACACTTGAGAAGTCACGAGAGCACGTCTGCACATGCAGACGACTAGCAGGGAAGAGAGCGAACTCGTCGCATCGCTTCGAAATCTTGGCAAGAATGCCGTGAGTGCGCAGGCGCGGTACCCCACCAACGGTCGGCGATAAGGCCGAGCCCACAAATGTGTAGAATGTGGTGATCACGTCGGGGTCACCAATGTGGAATGTGGTGATCACGTCGGGGTCCCCAATGTGGAAAATGGGATCTCGAATGGAAGAGATCTGGAATACCAACGACAGAAATGGAATGTTCTGGTAGGTATGTCAGAAGGAATTGGGAGAGTTCCACATATCTCTCCACGTGTTCATAGGTAGTGAGAAATTCAGAGAAAATCGCCTTACAATCACCAGAGATTTAATCACGTAGGTGATAACTGAGTACAAAGGATTACAATGAGGATGGAGTGTACACTGAGGTGTATCTGCACAATACAATGATCGTATCAAGTACGATGATACTTCCGAAGTCAACACGTTTAGAAAATAGAGAGCACATAGACAACCATGTGTCCTTTACGAGAGTCGAACAGCAAGAGAGCGAACTGCGCGATCTGCTCGACCATCGCGGCCGAAAAGCCGCGAGTGCTCAGGCGCGGTGCCCCACTAACGGTCGGGGGCAGGGTTGCCATATGACGCCCCTTACGTTTCCGTCCCTCGCCTAGATGCATGCCTCCGCTATCCCCACTCTTACCACTACCGCTGGCGCGACCGAGTCGGTAGCATGCTACCTCTCTCATTCTAGCACTCGGTCGCGCCAGCGGTAGTGGTAAGAGTGGGGATAGCGTAGGCAGCATCTAGGCGAGGGACGGAAAGGTAAGGGGCCTTGGGGTCCGCTCCGTCTGGCTACACTGCTTCGGAGTCCGGCAGGCGCTGTAGGTGCAGCGCTAATTACCCTTTCAAATAATGTTAACGCGATTTATCAAAAAAATTTGTTTAACCCCGTGTGATGTTACAAAGTTGCACCAAATTTTTGTTAACCGTCAATGTTGTCTTCATCTCGCTATAACTTTGTAAAAAAACAATACATCAAAAATTTGAAACAGAGAATCTGAAACTAGCGGTTTCAGGCTTTCAAACCATTGTTTAACGATATCGATACAGCAATTTTGGCCGGAGTTATGAGTATGTAAAGTTGTAGCAACTTTTCGGGTTCGCACAAGTGATCCCTTAATTTTTTTGAGAAGTGTATATAACACCCTTTTGGTCCCACCAGATACACAGCATTACCTTCGAACCATGATTATTCTTCTTTGGTGTTGATGTTGAGGTCGATGGCAACGATCGGCCGGGCATAGAGTAATATTTTTTCTTCTTGGGGTTATCGTAGAATATCCATTTCTCATCCCCAGTCACAATACGATGTAAAAAACTCTTTCTTTGTTGCCTTTGAATCAGCTGCTCGCATGCGAAAAATCGCCTTCCAACGTCTCTCTGTTTCAGTTCATAAGGCACCCAATTGCCTTGCTTGTGAATCATTCCCCTGGATTTTAATCGTATGGAAACTGCTTGTTGGGTAACTCCCAATGATTCTGCAAGCTCCTGTTGCGTTTGACTCGGATTTTCATCGAGTAATGCCTCCAATTCTGTATCTTCAAATTTTTTGGCTGTCCAGAGCGAGGCTTGTCTTCAACGCTGAAATCACCATCCTTGAAATGTCGAAACCATTCCCTACATGATTTATCAGTTGGAGCATTGTCACCATAAACTTCTACAAGCATTCGATGCGCTTCAGCAGCACTTTTCTTCCAATTAAAGATAATTATGTTCCGGTAGCATCGTAAGCGGTCGGCCCACTAAAGGTGCCTTTATACCGAGATCCGCGGCGGACTTGAGTCCGCGGCCCCGGCCATAAATTTCCAGTGCGTTGACGGGGCCCGCAGTGCCCCGCTATGCGTGGCACAAAAAAAAGGTCTCTCTGGGCTCCACGGCTTCACGGTACGTTAAGTTTAGGGAAACGATAGCTTCCCTCTAAAGCGGTAGGATACCTTCAGATTGTAATTAGCAAATAACTAGAATATGTTGCTAGAAAACTTGGGTTTGCGAATTTTGGCTTTTTGTCCTTATACGAGCAAACACACCATGTAAAAATTTCATACGGTACACCTAGAGATCGCGATTTTGGACGTGTACTAAAATACACGTGTACACGTGGCACGTGAACCGTGTATGTAGTACGAATTTAAGGATCCGTGAATGCGGATCCGTGTACACGGATCCACAAACCGTTCACTACACGGATCTGCGAATACGAATCCGTGTACACGGATCTACGAACACGGATTCGTATTCGCACAGATTTATTTTTATATTTTTGTATTTAAGGATCCTTAAATTCGTACTACATACATGGTTCACGTGCCACGTGTACACGTGTATTTTAGTTCGCGTCCAAAAACGCGATCTCTAGTACACAGTGAGCAATTTGGACGAAATCTGTGTCTAAATGAAAGAACTTTTTCTCCCTATTTTTTCTTTTTTTTTTGGTATGCTTTCATTATAATTTGGTATGAGGAAGTCCCTTCCAACACGCGTTGGCCCGAATTGACACGACACGTGCTCGTCTCGTCCTCGCACAAAACAGCGAGCCAACACAAAATAGGGAACCGAGAATCACTAGTCGACTCACCGTGATCGGGAGTTGTTTGCCGGATTCCCTCGTCACACGGAACTCTAACGCGGAGAAACCACCAGCGACGCGTACTACGTTCAGTTTTACGGAACTCGGAATTACAGAGTCTAACGAGACTCGGAAAATGACGACTTTCTTACTCGACAATCAGCGCGACAGTGATCCGCGGATCCGCATCGATGGAACGCATCGATCCTCGGTCTCCCCACTCCTTTCGTCCTACCGAAATTCCCTATGGGCGCACCCGCAACGCAACTACTTCTAGTCGCAGGACCAAACCTTCGGAACAGGTCTTCGGGCCCCCGACCTTCCTATCACCAAGTTACGATCGCCACGGACGACCGGGGAGGATAAATCCTCCCAGGCGCTCCTCCGCACCACCCTTGCCGGGGTCATTTGTAGGCGGGATGAGACGACGGTGGGACCACCAAAATGCATGATGTTCTGCAAGTGTGACCCCTTCGTCCCACATCGTCGCCTCCGGGTTAGTCAGCCCGTGTGCGGTGGTGCCCTTTTGCACTTCTCCGGATCCGGAATGGTTTTTGTTTTCGGCCAGTCGTTTGTCGTCCGGTCGATCCTTTGATGCGGGTCGCCGTTACGGTGATCGTCGCTCTCTAGGTGCGTTTCTGTAATCGGCCACTCTCGGCGCGCGCAATAGATGGCATCAGGATCGATCTTTCAATTGAAGTATCTTCCTCAAGGAGTGGTCAAATCCGCGGGTGGTTCTCGTAATCACCAACGGTCGGTCCGGTCCATTCACAATACGGTTGTCTGACCGTTTCTCGAACGGAGAAGTGACGTCGCTGGCTTGCAACGTCACAAGGTCTAATCCTGCCTTCAATTTAGACATCTCCTTGCTGAAGGAGTGCCCTTGGATGGCTCTAAGAATTATGCGCTCGGCCGATGCGAGCTCGGCTACGCATAAAGGTCGAAAATGTCTATGCCCTGAAGTCATTTTCTCTCGTTTGTCTCGAACATTGCTATAGAACCTAAAAATGCAAGCTACGATCCTAATGAACCTGTTATAGCATGAGTATCGTGTAGCCAAGTCTACTATCAACGACTCGCAATCGACCGATGCGGCTAATTGCACAATTGAATTGAGCCGTTCTTCCGGCACCTCGATGGTACCCAGCTCAAGGTGAGGCCATTTCACATCGTCGGTGGTTAACCACGTGGACCATGCCACCATAAGTTGCTATTCCTAAGGACGGACAATGTCGTACCGCGTGACAGAAGGTCCGCGGGATTGTCAGCTGACTTCACATGAAACCAATTGCTAGCTGACGTCAATGTTTGTATTTCAGACGTTCTATTGGCAACGAACGTCTTCCATCTACACGGACTATCCTTAATCCACGTCAATACTACCTGACTATCGGCCCAATAATACTCGCGCATAGAACTAATTTGTAACGATTCCCTGACCTTTGCTAATAGCTGTGCCAATAAAACAGCACCGCACAATTCTAACCGAGCCAAACTAAGGGTTTTCAAGGGTGCTACTCGTGATTTGGCACACAACAACTGAACGACCCACTATCTATTATCCCTTCTCGAGCGCAGGTACACGACAGCCCCGTATGCCCTTTCCGAGGCATCCGAGAAACCATGCACCTCTATGTCTAGGTATGACAGTAAAACACGCCGAGGGATACGTACGGAGGAAATTTCGCTCATTTCGTTTCTAAAGGAAAGCCATTGGGAATTGAGGTCTTGTGGAAGACTTTCATCCCAGCCTATTTTTAGTGCCCAAAATCTCTGCATGAATAGTTTTGCATTAACTATTATTGGGCCGATAAGCCCCAAGGGATCGAAAATCTGTGCTATCTCGGCGAGAACGTATCGCTTCGTTACTCTGGAGTATTCTTTATACTGACTGCTATAGGCTAACTCGTCTGTAGACACAGACGATAAAAGACCCAATGTTTTGGCCTCCCTATCTATAGTTTTAATTTCTAATTTTGGTGCATCATCACTATCGTGAATAATTGCTCTAGGTCGTTGCTTGCCCACTTTCGCAACGGAAAGCCAGCTTGCGCTAAAACCCACTTGAGAGATTCCCGCAGGTCCATAGCCTGCTCGAGAGTTTCACAACCAGTCAGCAGGTCGTCGACATAAAAATCCTTTAAGATTTTCTCACTGGCGAAAGGATGCGAGAGAGCGCAATCCTTGCCTACCTGCTGCAGGGCGCGTGTAGCCAAATATGAGGCAGATGCTGTACCGTAAGTGACGGTATTTAGAGAATATGTGTCTATGCTATCACTATCACTAAACCGCCAAAGAATCCTTTGATATTTGCGATCTTCTGGTCGTACCGCGACCTGCCGATACATCTTCGCGATGTCGGCCGGCAAGACGATTCGATGCCTTCTAAACCTAACCAAAATACTAAATAAGTCATCCTGAACTGGCCGGCCTACTATTTGTGCATCGTTCAGAGAGATGCCGGTGGAAGTCTTCGCCGAACCATCAAAGACGACGCGAAGCTTGGTGGTCGTGCTATTTTCCTTCATCACTGCATGATGAGGCAAATAAAAACTACTTTCGAAACTGGATACGTCCTTGGCGTCCAATTTGGTCATATTCCTCTCCATGTTGAGAAGTCGCCGTTCGGCCTGCGCGCGAGATTCGCCTAACTCATGAACGCGGTCATTGAACGGTATCCCAATCCCAACTACGAACCGCCCCCGTTCATTGCGCGCGGTATGCTTCCGAAAATGTTGCTCGCATGGATCGGTGCTTTCTAACGATTCTATGTTGTTAAACTCCTCTACTTCCCAAAAACGCGCGACCGTTCTATCCAATTGCGCGTTCGTTATCGCGTGACAAGCACGAACGGGTTTGGAATTCACCGACGTCGTTGGCCAGTGCGTGCTACCGCCTAAAACCCAACCCAGTCGTGTCTTCTGCCACATTAGATTGCCTAGTCCAATTCTGATCTGACCAACATACAACAGATCCCAGAAGAGGCCGCAGATCAAGTGGAACCACATGTTCTCCAGGCATTTTCTGTGAATCCCCTGTGAAACCCTTAACACTCGAATAGTGACTCTGAGACACTACTAAAAATTCTATACCATTAGCCAAAATAATTTTTACTCTATTAAATATGTTCAATGTGTTGATTATATCGATCGTATATTGTTGTTAAGAACTAAATTTTAAATGCTTTCGGCGCACTGGTTCGATCAAGTATGCTACATACACTATTTGCAAATTTTCACCAAATCTCTATTTCAACGTTTCGATCTTTCTTTAGATCATACTCAAGAAATTTTAAGAGATGCGTCTATAAAATAATAATAAAGGTTGTATTTTTTAATTATATTAACTATGTGACTTAAATTCAATTTAGGACAGATGCTACTTACTTGCTTAGTGCAATATAAAATAATATTTCATGTTATGAATTTTGATGAGACACGTGTTGACGCTATGGCACTATGATAGGTAATGGTAAACCGTGAAGACACATAGAGGCGAAACGAGCCATGCATCGATCGTATGGTTAACGATCGATATTTGGCGCTGAATTCAAACCAAACATAACCAATATGATCCTCTTTTAACTGCTACTCTTGCCATAATAGGGTATGGTATTTGTTAATTAACATTCAATATTATTATATTATACACTATTGTGTGTATGTGTAGATTGAATTGAGATCGAAGCTGTGTTAAAATAAAACAGTCCTGAAATGAAAACTCAGGATCCAAGAATGTCGGTACATACAATGTTACGAATTGTGTATGGTGGTGAGCGTCACCTCGAAGTGACGATCGGCGGTCGAAAAGACGATCGGTGGTCGAAATGACGATCAGCAGCCGAAGCGACGATCGAGTCGCGAGACGAGTGTTCAGTTCGACGAAAGCGTCGGTACAGGCAGGACATACCTGGTAGTAGTCATTTTTATAATAAAGTTGTTTAGTTACCATTTTTCACTAGACTGTGTTTTATTCCACTGAATATACCTTAACAAGCTGCATAAGGCCTTGATTAGAAAAATTCATCATATAACATTACCGGTTCAGTAATGTTGCGTAATAGTCATGTATCTTCGGTGTTTCATACCTTAGATTTACGCTAAGGTGTTTAATCATATGAATTGTTTCTAATAGTATCCTTTGGTGTAAATTAGCTTCTCGATCAATTATTTTCGCATTCTCAAAGTCAAATGGATGGTCAAATTCCATTGAATGTTTCGTCAATGCAGTGTGCTGTGTTGGATTGAGGAAAATATTGCGTCTGTGTTCTCTTATTCGTGCTTCTAAATGTCTAGAGGTTTGTCCAATATAGACTTGATTGCATCCCTTACATGGTATTGAGTAAATTATGTTGTGGCATTTTTTTAAAAGTAGCTTATCTTTGACAATTGGAAAACAACTTTTTAAATATTGTGGAATTTTGTAAATAGTGTGAATTCCTACTTTCCTAAATATACGTCTTATATCATCAGAGATACCATCGATATAAGGAACAACTATGGTGTTTTTCCAGTTAATCGGTACCGTCCTTTGAAATCTCTCTACCTTGCGTTTCTCAACGAGCAAAGGGTGATAAATCTCAAACGTACGTTCTTTAATAATAGTGGATATAAGATTGACTGGATATCCGTTTTTTCGTAATGTGTTCTTAATTAACAGTAAATTGTTGCTTCTAAATTCTGGATTTGATAACAAGATAGCACGATCGATAAGTCCTTTAATTAAACCAACCTTGTGTTGCATGGGATGCATGGAATAAAAGTTGACATACCTGCCAGACCAACTTGTCTTGTGGTACCAATTTGTTATTAATTTATTGTCTGATTTAATTATGCTGACGTCAAGAAAATTTAGGTTTAAATCTTTCTCTATTTCATGAGTGAATTGTATTCTCTCATGGAATTCATTAAATGTGTCCAACACGACTTGTAATTGCTCCAGTTTTATATATGTGATAATATCGTCAACGTACCTTTTGTAAAATGTCAGTTCGAAGGGCAATTTTGAAATGGAATCCTCCTCAAATTTCTCCATCACCAAATTTGCAATTACTGGGGAAATAGGGGAACCCATAGCAGTTCCAAAGATCTGCTTGTAGTACGTTCCATTAAATGAAAACACATTGGACTCAAGTATAAACTTGACTGCTTGGATGAATTCCATACGTTGTATGGTGGTGTGTTCCTTTATTTCATCCCATCTGTTGTCAATAACCTGTAACCCTAGATCTATTGGAACATTGGTGAAAAGAGCTGTTACGTCCAACGAAACTAGTGACAAAGAATCATCTGGAATCTCAATCCCTCTGATCTCATTGACCAACTACCAACTATCTACCGTATGGTACGGGGATTTACCTACTATTTTTGAAAGAATCTGAGCGAAAAACTTTGAAAGTTTATAAGTAGGGCCACCTATTGAGGAAACTATGATTCTCCAAGCTAATTAAATATGTTCGTATCTAATCAATTCCTAAACATTCAAATATTGTATCAGGTATTATATCAGTTTCATATCCTTAAAATGAAAAAAATCATATAGAATAGAAATATTTGAAGTCGGAAGAAATGTCTAATTTTCGAGTTAAAATGGCTCCGAGTGCAAAAAGTGAAAAGTCTAAATTTTTGTAATAGAACACAAAGAAACAGAATATTCCTGAAAATTGGTTTTGAAAAATACATATTTTTAAAAACATACATATTTGAAAAATGGTTACCATTCAAGGACGCATTCGTGAGCATGATCCAAGGTCATCCGGGACTCACCGATATCAATCGTTTCAACTATCTCAGGCTATCGGTATCGGGACAAGCCGAAGCCGCTATTGAATCCTTCACAACGAGCGAAGAGAATTATAAGGATGCATGGGCTCAATTATTAGAAACATATGACAATCAACACGCACTCATTCTACGACATACCGCGATGTTACTTGAGACACCCGCAATGTCTAACGGTTCGCCAGACGAAATTATCAAATTGATAAATTACATGCAATCGCACATCCGCTCGTTACAATCACTCGGTAGATCTTGGGAAAACATCGCGAGTGATCTAATCACGGGCATCGCTATCGATCGTATGGATTGCGGAACACGTCGAAATTGGGAACAAACTTTCGTAGGCATCGACATGCCTCTCGCTTCTGATATGTTCAAACATCTTCGCAACGCCTCACATCAAGGCAATTTTCACACCACACCGAGAAACGCGAATAAATCCGGGAACGCATTGCCAGAAAATCGACGACCGTGAGCCGCGAAATGAACGTTCGCAACGATATCGAAAGGAACATCATCATCTGCGAAGACGAATAAATGAATCTTCATAACAAGAACCAACGTTCAAGCGTGCAAGATCTGCAAATCATCAGCACATCAGTTATTTGCTTGTTCTAAATTCGAGAACATGACCATCGAAGAACGATGGGCAGTAATCACGGCAGGATATTTATGTCTGAATTGTTTGCAATCAGGTCACACGCTTGGGTCGGTGTCGCATTTGTGGTCAGAGACACAATACCAAATTGCACGGAGATCAGAAATATACGGTTACCAATAAACAAGCATGACTAGTCTTCGAAATCGCGACCCGGCTCTCGTCTAACAATCGCACGTTTTTATCGGATAAAACAACGGACGATTTATTATCAACCGCGATCATCTACGTTCTGGATCGCTATCGAAGCTTGATTCCGTGTCGTACCTTGATCGATACCTGTTCCAACGCGAATTTCATGACAGATGAACTAGCGAACCGGTTACAACTACCAACTACATAGTCATAGATGGGGAAACATGCCTTTTAGGTATATTGGATACAGCTGGTCAAGAGGAGTATAGCGCGATGAGGGATCAGTACATGAGGACAGGCGAAGGATTTTTGTTAGTGTTCGCTGTGAACTCGGCTAAAAGTTTTGAGGACATAAGCACATATAGGGAAGAAATAAAAAGAGTGAAGGATGCGGAAGAAGTACCAATGGCAAAATTAGCGGAGAAATACAGCGGCCCATTTACGGTACATCGAAAAGTATCACCGGTAATATGGGATCTCCGGGACACGAGAGGAAAGTATGATCCCACGATAGAAGACTCTTATAGAAAACAAGTAGTCATAGATGGGGAAACATGCCTTTTAGATATACATATATATGTGTGGGAGAAGGGAGATATAAGGGAGAAGAGAGGAAGCGAGAGGTATACAATTTCAATAGGGTACAAAGTATAAAATTCGAACATTTTATAAGCTATTTTGTTTATGGCTGCGTCTTGAATGTACGCGAAGTGTTTATGGGTCGTCGGAATGACGGTCGAGGGATTAGCACAAACAGAAAGGAACTTGCCGCGATATTACGGGACGGAGTTCAGCTATCAACGACTCCTCCTGACCCGAAATGAAGATCATCTACTCTCCCGCCCCCCTGTAACCTGGACTCGTCATACAATTCGGATGAATATAACCATCAGTTACCTGCCCTTTCCAACATAAAACGCACAAACCGATGCCGATGCGTTCGTATCTGTTGAGGTGCAGCGAGGAAAGAAATGATAAGTGCGCAGTTATTTGAGATTGGAGAAAAATAATATGAAAAATGTATTTCAATATGTCTCGTGTGAGATACACTTTGGTGTAACACAAGTATTCTTTGACTGATAACACAGATGCTTGAGGATACAGCAATATTGAAAGTGAACACGTTTTAACATAACCTCGTTTTACTTTTACTTTCTTTGACACTCATCCGATCACGCTGTCGTTCTTACAAAGTCTGACACGCACTCTATCTTTCACACGCATTCTCTCTCGCTCGCAGTGTTGCCACCTATACTTTATAAAGACAATGCCAACCCATGAAATTAATTCTCTGACAGCAACAATTTATGAAAAAATTGATCCCGAAACCGGAGAATAATACGAGAGACTACAATCAAATCACAGAATCGATAAGTTTACCATCGCTACAAGGTTGTAGGGACTGAAGTCACGGCTGACATTGACCACCACAACTTTTACTTTGTACGGTCGTATATGTTTGTACCAAAGCGACGAGAAGTTTTATAATAGATATGCTGTGCCGTTGGTTCGACTGGTAGACCCAGAATTGGCTCACAATGCTGCCATTAAGATGCTGAAGTGGGATCTTGTAGGCAAGCAGACCACAAAAGATCCATCTTCTCTTGAAACGAATGTATGGCGTATGCAGTTTAACAAGCCCTTAGGGATGGCTGCTGGATTCGACAAGCAAGCGGAAGCTGTAGAAGGCTTGCACAGGATAGGGCTTAGCTTTGTAGAAATTGGTAACTCACCTTACAACAGTCCTCTTTTCTATTCCCACTAATATCTTCAATTTAACATCTTTAACTATGTTTCAGGATCAGTTACTCCGAAGCCACAGTACGACAATCCGAAACAAAGAGTGTGCAGGCTAGTAGAAGACAATGCCGTTGTAAACAGATACGGCTTTAACAGCGAGGAACATGACACGGTGTGGCACCGGTTAAAAAAGCTGAAAGACAATAAAGACTTGCATGGTATCGTTGGAGTGAACCTAGGCAAGAACAAGACAATGCAAGATACAGCTCAGGACTTCATAGACGGCATTAAGAAGTTCTCGGATGTAGCCGATTACTTTGTAATTAATGTCTCCAGTCCGTACCCGTCTGGTTTGAGGTCCTTACAAAGCAAGAAGGGTATTTGGAGAAATTGTTAGCGAGGATAAACGAAGTCAGGCAGTTGGTAGAGAGCAAACAGCCGTTATTGTTGAAGCTCGCTCCGGACTTGTCCGAGTCGGAGAGGCAGGACGTCGCTGATGTAATACTAAAAAAAAAACTAAAGTGGACGGTCTGATACTGTGCAATACCACGGTCACGAGGAACAATCTGAAAAGCTCGTTGAAAGAGGAGGATGGAGGACTCAGCGGAGCTCCTCTGACCAATATGTCGACCGCAATCATCTCGGACATGTACAACAGAACAAATGGAAGCGTTCCTATCATCGGCGTTGGTGGAATTTTCACTGGAGCGGATGCCTATGTAATAAAATCAAAGCCGGAGCGTCTCTGGTTCAACTGTACACGTCGTTCGCATACTTAGGGCCACCGATAGTGGTGAACATCAAGCGAGAACTAAACGAAACGATATTATTAAGGCTCGACTGGCTATGGCACTGTGGATGTTCTCCGAGGACTGCGCAAGCATAACCCCGTATAACCCCCATAATCGTTCCAGCATGTTTCTGCGCAAACATATCACAGATCTGCGGTGTACCTTACACAGCTCTACCATTGGCCACGTTGATCTCTGTAGATTCCAACATCCCCATGGTAATAAAAAGGAAAGAGGCAAAAGCCTACGGCACAAAAAACTGATAGAAGGCTCCTTTGAAAAGGAAGACAACTGTATAATCATCGAGGACGTAGTCACTAGCGGTAGCAGTGTTATAGAGACCGCACAAACTTTAAGGAAAGAGGGGTTGAAAGTGACAGATGCTTTCGTGGTGATCGACAGAGAACAGGGTGGCAAGAAGAACATCGAAGCCCATGGTATAAAGATGAGGAGTCTGTACTCGATTACTACTATACTTGATTACCTCCTGGAATGTAACAAGATCACGCCGACGGTTGTGAAGAAAGTAAAACAGTACCGGTTGGAGTTCCAAGCTCCTGTTATTCCTGCTCAGGGTAAATATTTTGGAGAATATTTTCTGTTTTAGAGTAGATTAACACTAGATCTACCAATATTTAAATTGTAAATATGATTTTCTGGGAAATTGTTTTAGTACACTGCTCTATTAAAGTACATATTTAAACAAAATTGGTACGAAACCTAAATAAATGCAATTTTTCTTTAAATTTCAAGAATCAAGACTGAAGATACCGTTCCACTCTCACGCGACCATGACTAAAAACGAGATGGCAACGATACTGTTTAACCTAATGGAAGCGAAGGAGTCAAATCTATGCTTGGCAGCGGATTTGACGAAAGCAGAGTCTATTTTGGAAGTTGCTGATTTGGTGGGACCACATATCGTCGTCCTTAAAACACACGTGGACATCGTAGAAGACTTCAGCCGCAATTATATAGATAGTTTGAAAAATCTGGCTGCCAATCATAATTTTCTTATAATGGAGGACCAGATGTTCGCAGATATTGGTAACACGGTGTCCTTGCAGTATGAGAAGATCGCGGAGTGGGCAGATATCGTTAGTGTGCACGCGGTAGCAGGGAAACATATTGTAGACGGGTTGAGTAAAGCATTCGAAAATGTGAAGAAACCGCGTGGTGTTTTTATAGTAGCGCAGATGTCTTCAAAAGGAGCATTAACGACCAACGAGTACGTAGCGAAAGCGTTAACGATCGCTTACTATGATTCAAGCTTGATCACTGGCATGGTTTGCCAGTCCAATATATTTAATGATCCAGGTGTGGTTCAACTGACGCCTGGAGTCAAGCTTGCCCAAATCACGGACGATTTGGGACAACAGTACAACACTCCAGAGTCGGTTGTGAATTCTGGAGCAGATTTGGCTGTCGTCGGTAGAGGTATCACCGAGGCCAAGGACAAGTTGGCCGCCGCGTTGCAATACAAGCAGGAACTTTGGGCCGCTTACAAAAAGCGATTAGAGTAAAAATTATTTGGTGTCCCTGGACACCAGCAAAGCTTCGGAGCAGAAACATCGTCACGAAGGCGACTCCGTTTATTGCATTCCGGTGGCCAGGGGCAAACTACCCAGGACTAGCTGCCTTTTGTGCATGATGTCGAGACTGTCAACTAATGTTGATTCGTCTCCGTGCTTCAGCCCCATCAGGAGCGACAGTGAGAACACAAACGCGCACATTCCATGGGGAGCAACCTTCAGAAAAAATCCTACGCTGTCCAGACACCTCGTCAGGAACGACGAGAGACCATCGTCATCGATTCTGGGTACTCGCAGATAGCTCACTGTAGAAAAAATCCCGAAACCAAAACATTGGCAGAAGAACGAAGATTGTATTGGAAAGGGAATTATGCGGCGAGTAGCCTAATTCACCAACACGTAAGTGTTTGTTTAAATACTATTATTACACGACACACACACACACACACCACTGCGGATTTTATGCATTTATGATAAAAATGGGTAGGTCTAATTTCTAACAGTAAAAAAATTTGAAGGATTTAAATGTACTACTATATTAGTTTTAGCCTATTAAATATATTCAACAAGAAATTAAATATTTATTTCACCCCAGCTTGTTGCAATTCAGGTAGAAAGTTTCTATTTTGCATAAAGATCTGCAGACTAATTATTGTAAATGGACTGCTACATTTGTTTGTTAATTTTCACATTGATAATCATGGTATTTTTATATTTTCCTCTCTAACAATAATGAACTCATTTATAGGGGATTAGTCTTTTGCTCTTGTAGCATTCGCAGTCATTTAACATTCAGTTACACGCACTCCACTTTCTACATAATTTTTATTAAATAAAATAACTGCTTCAGTGCGCAAAATGAATATTTGCCAGTGTAGTCGACACCTTTGTTTACGCTTGGAACACTAAATTTAAAGTTTTGAGACCGAAAGTATTGTACGCCAGTAATTAAAAGTTAAATATTCGATATATATACTATGTTTATTATATTATTATATAATAAAAAATTTACCGTCATTTCTAAGTGAAATCATTTCCGGTTAACTTCTAAACTAAGTATTTTCGTAAATTCTGGATGGTCGATTTGATGAGTAGGATTTTCTTCAGTTGATCATATAATACGGAGGATTCTAATGTTTATTCTTTTTCTACAGTGGAGACACACACACAATTGACAGACGCAGAATTGAAGGTTCAGAGATCTCTACAGAGTCTTTCCATTCCGGAGTGGTATCTGAACAAACGCTCGAACCCGCCTAAAATTTTAAACAACACCCCCGTTGATTGTCGCCCACTATCTTGGAAGCATCCTGATTGGAAAAGAACTTCTGTGGCAAATTTGAACACATTAACTATATCAGGTATCTATCACCGTCTATTCTAATTAATGAAACTAGAGTTGAAAGTTCGATTTAAATTGGGTTGCTGAAAGTTGAATTTGAATTTAGATGTAAAAGAAATATATGACTTAAGGACGTCCTGCTTATCATGTTTTCAGGGAGCCGCGTGTGTTCGGCAGGTATGGACGCGGAATTAAAGGAGGTTGCTGTCGCGCTTTGCGAAATAGACGCAGTAAGATTCGGGGGTTTCACGACGAAAGTCGGTTTAGAAACCCCAATTTATTTTGACTTGCGAGTCATAATCTCGCATCCGCAAATTATGGTAATTTTTTTTCCAAAATTCTATACTGATCGAACTTGTTTTTGTGTAATTCTAAAATTCTTTGTATTCTTTGATATTATTTAAGGCTCGACTGGCTAAGGCACTGTGGACGTTCTCCGAGGACTGCGCAAACATATCGCAGATCTGCGGTGTACCTTACACAGCTCTACCATTGGCCACGTTGATCTCGGTAGATTCCAACATCCCCATGGTAATAAAAAGGAAAGAGGCAAAAGCCTACGGCACAAAAAACTGATAGAAGGCTCCTTTGAAAAGGAAGACAACTGTATAATCATCGAGGACGTAGTCACTAGCGGTAGCAGTGTTATAGAGACCGCACAAACTTTAAGGAAAGAGGGGTTGAAAGTGACAGATGCTTTCGTGGTGATCGACAGAGAACAGGGTGGCAAGAAGAACATCGAAGCCCATGGTATAAAGATGAGGAGTCTGTACTCGATTACTACTATACTTGATTACCTCCTGGAATGTAACAAGATCACGCCGACGGTTGTGAAGAAAGTAAAACAGTACCGGTTGGAGTTCCAAGCTCCTGTTATTCCTGCTCAGGGTAAATATTTTGGAGAATATTTTCTGTTTTAGAGTAGATTAACACTAGATCTACCAATATTTAAATTGTAAATATGATTTTCTGGGAAATTGTTTTAGTACACTGCTCTATTAAAGTACATATTTAAACAAAATTGGTACGAAACCTAAATAAATGCAATTTTTCTTTAAATTTCAAGAATCAAGACTGAAGATACCGTTCCACTCTCACGCGACCATGACTAAAAACGAGATGGCAACGATACTGTTTAACCTAATGGAAGCGAAGGAGTCAAATCTATGCTTGGCAGCGGATTTGACGAAAGCAGAGTCTATTTTGGAAGTTGCTGATTTGGTGGGACCACATATCGTCGTCCTTAAAACACACGTGGACATCGTAGAAGACTTCAGCCGCAATTATATAGATAGTTTGAAAAATCTGGCTGCCAATCATAATTTTCTTATAATGGAGGACCAGATGTTCGCAGATATTGGTAACACGGTGTCCTTGCAGTATGAGAAGATCGCGGAGTGGGCAGATATCGTTAGTGTGCACGCGGTAGCAGGGAAACATATTGTAGACGGGTTGAGTAAAGCATTCGAAAATGTGAAGAAACCGCGTGGTGTTTTTATAGTAGCGCAGATCTCTTCAAAAGGAGCATTAACGACCAACGAGTACGTAGCGAAAGCGTTAACGATCGCTTACTATGATTCAAGCTTGATCACTGGCATGGTTTGCCAGTCCAATATATTTAATGATCCAGGTGTGGTTCAACTGACGCCTGGAGTCAAGCTTGCCCAAAGCACGGACGATTTGGGACAACAGTACAACACACCAGAGTCGGTTGTGAATTCTGGAGCAGATTTGGCTGTCGTCGGTAGAGGTATCACCGAGGCCAAGGACAAGTTGGCCGCCGCGTTGCAATACAAGCAGGAACTTTGGGCCGCTTACAAAAAGCGATTAGAGTAAAAATTATTTGATGTCCCTGGGTTATCGATTCTGGGTACTAGCAGATAGATCCGATAAATCGCCGCGCCGCGCCGCGACCTCAGAGCAGAGTTACCATATTTTGTGGGTATCGGGAACCGAGCCCCTTACCCTTGCGCCCCTCGCCCAGCGAAGAGTGGGGAAGCAAGACGGGTTCCGCGGCGCAGCTGGGCGAGTGGCGCAAGGGTAAGGGGCTCGGTTGCCCGATATGTACCCGCAAAATATGGTAACCCTGCCTCAGATAGCTCACTGTAGGAAAAATCTCGTTACCGAAACATTGTCAGAAGAACGAAGATTGTAATGAAAAATGAATTATGCGGCGAGTAGAATAATCCTGTGCACCAACACGTAAGACCGACAATTTGTGTTCAACGAAAATATGTGAAACAAAATCATTGTAACTTTAACATTACTGGTATAATGTGTAATTATCATTCGGTGAGGATATATACAATTATGTTTTCTGCTTCGAAGCAATGTGTGCGGAACAATAAATTAAGGAAAACACAATTCTATTGCACAATGTGATAGTATACTTACTCAGAGATCGTACTAGTGCAACATTCTACCATGTTATAAACATTTTATATTACAATGGGGTTATTAATCCTGGAACTATCTGATATGGTCACGAACAGTATTTATTAATTGATTTCGAACTCTGCCCTTTGTCGGATTGAGTAGCGCGTTGTACATATAATAATCGAACGACTGTGGCCTCGTCTGAAATGAAAATAATAAAGCTGTAGAGATCAATGAAGTTATTATACTTTTGTTCTTGTTTAAAATAAAGATTCTTTCCCGTTACCAAAAACCATGTTCTACATAACATACACAGAATTTCCTCACTTTACCTGGATTAAGGTCCTTGCCAACTAGACCGTAACCTCGGCGCGGCGCGGCGGAGCGACGCGGCCAGGTACTCAGCGCGCCGGTGGTTTTGTCGCCCACTAGAGTCTAGTCCTGGGCGACGATGGGCCGAAAAACACATGGTGCTGCTTTTCCCCTTCGCCGGCTCGGCAAGACAGTCCCCACCACGTCTTCCGACTCTCCCTTCAGCACGAACCCCACGATGCTGCATCAGCAGGTTACTCACCACTACTACATAATCATGTACACGCACATAAGACCCGTGGACGTGGTGGGGACTGCCTTGCCGAGCCGGCGAAGGAGAAAAGCAGCACCATGTGTTTTTCGGCCCATCGTCGCCCAGGTCTAGAATACATCCACGAATGCTTTCGGCCAGCTCGAGACTCCAAAGAACACGTACCGTGGCCCGAGGGTCGAGCCCCGAGGCCTGAGCCCAGAACACAATAGTAGTGCAATAAACACGACCGGCAATCCCTCGGCCAGCTATCTCCAGGTATCTCGGCATGAAACCGCTAACAAGTGAATGCTAAACTTGCTTATTTCTCAAAATTTTCTCACGGAAGTGACACGAGCCAGTTCGTGGCTTTCTTCCCATGAAGAAAAGTCTAAACCCGATAGAATTCGGACTGTGTCTACTGGTTTAAAGTCTCTCTCTCTCTCTCTCTCTCTCTCTCTCTCTCTCTCTCTCTCTCTCTCTCTCTCTCTCTCTCTCTCTCTCTCTCTCACACACACACACACACACACACACACACACACACACACACACACACACACACACACACACACACACACACACACACTCTCTCTCTCTCTCTCTCTCTCTCCCCCTCTCTCTCCATCTCCATTTATCTCCCTCCTCATACGTCATCAGTGGAAAATTAATGTGTCACTAGTTTCTTGGTTTCAGTATAGTTTTTCACGATTGCTTCGCGACAGTAAGCGAGACATCTCGTTGATATTCACTAAAATTTTAACAAGTTCATATTATAAAATTCGTGAAAAAACGCATAATAATTATGTTCGATAAATATATTTTATTGTCATTTGTAAAATTTACCAAAATTCGTATTTACATAAATTATTCATAAGACATTGTTCCGTGACAACTTGCCCCACAGCAAATGGATGCGTATGCATCTTTTCTTTTCATTAACAACAATCGCGAGAAACTTCAACATCTGCCACCTGACTTTGTTCCGATTTCTTAAAAAACGAAAAGATGGACAAGAGACTACAATAGGATACAAAAAAAAGAGAACCGTCTTTAATAAGCATCAAGAAAGGATTATGGCAAAGCAGCTTTGAAATGTTTGTCCATTTAATTTTAGGCAAATTTTAGTTTTTAGGAACAACTTGCCCTACAACGGGGCGAAAAGCTCCGCTTCGCCCAACGACAAACAAATGACAAAATATTAAAAAACAATTTTTAACTACTTTAAATTTTCCTTTGCCGCTTTGACACTTTGAATTTTCACCACAAATGAGCATTGCTAACGCGATTTTCCAAATATTCTACATCCGATGATCAGACAAAAAAATGTTTCCAACAAAAGTTGCTCAGTATTCACTTTTCTAAAAATCACCATATAAAAAATTGAAAGTCAATTATTTTTTATAAAAAACTGAAGGGGTCACCTCAATTTTTTAAATATTAACATATATTTTTTATTGCATAATATTCTCACTGGTATCGAGACGAATTCAACGATCTATAACAATATAACATTAAACGTTGAAATAACGGTGCAATAGTAGCAATAGAAAGTGCTGCTGCGTGTATATCCTCGCCGAGGCATTCCCTTTTGTCGCCGAGTGCAGGCGCGCGCCGTTGCAGGTACAGTGGCCGCATTCCCAGTAAAATACACAGGAGGCAATCCCAAACAGCGTGCCGCTCCACCGCGCCGCGCCGAGGTTACGGTCTAGTGGGCAAGGACCTTTATGGTTCCTTCCTCGCAATCCTCGAGCGTAACTGCGTTCAAAGAGGAAGCCCCAGACCAGGGATGAGCAACCTTTTTTTACAACCGGCCAGCTACAAATTTAAAAATGTTGTGCGGGCCGCATGTAAGAAACTTATGATAACACAAATACTGAATGATGAAATCAAATTATCTCTTTATTAACTCAATAAACCTAGTATAAACAATTACAGAAATAAAACACTCATTAATAGAATGTAAGGAATAAGCCGAATTTATTTGTAAAACAAGACACACGGATAACCAATCGTTGACAGACGTGTTTGTCGCGGGAGCTCGTTTCGATCTGATCTTCTTTTTTACAATTCGTTGGCAATTACAATTTTAGAATTCTTCTGTTCCGATTCTCTATTTTATAAATTTAATTATACATAGGGTTGTCTGTTAATACACACACGTACATACATACAATACACTCACATCATTCGTACTTTGACCCTGTAACAGTCCGTTCTTCCGGTGAAGCTGGTGGTCCGGTGTTCTTCCTTGATGATGCCGTTTAGCTCGCCGCGCCAAGGTTCGGTACCGAAAGGAAGATCGCCGGAATGGGAAAGCGGAATGTGGTACACGGGTTTCGAAATAATCACACGAGTATATTCTTTGGTACGGGCGCTCGCTGCCGACGAGCTCGCGGAGACGGGATTCGCGGTGTAACGTGAGGTAACTACGTCGACGAGTGATGGTACATCGTCCTCGTCGAGCGGTTCCGTTGACGGTACGTCGTGACGGCTAGGCGGTGGTACACCGTGACTAGTTAGAGTGGCGGTACGTCGTGACGGCTAGGCGGTGGTACACCGTGACTAGTTAGAGTGGCGGTACGCCGTGCTCTACTTCGGTGGAACGTAGTTCGTCACTGGGGAATGCGGACATGGGAACCAGGTGATACTCACAGGCTAGCGGTACGCCGTGTGTCGGTGGAACGTCGTTCGTTACCGATGTGAATACTTACAGGAGAATGAAGATTTACAACGACGTGTACCCTTTTTTTTTTTTTGACGTCGGGGAAACCCATCATGGGTAACCCCCCTATCGCTGGAGATAGGGGAGGCCAATGTCGGACTGCACCGACTAAAACCCCGCGGCCGTCCCTAGACAATAATGCGTGGGTGCCGGGATCACGCGAGTACTCAACCGGTCACCCCGCTGCTTATCCATAGGCTTCCCGGGGGGAAAAATTCCCCCTAGTAATCCCTTAACAAGGAACCGCAGCGACGACAGCTGCGTTTCCCCCTTCCCCGGGGCGCCCGATGGGAGACCGAGTTCCAGGCTCGGTCCCCCAAGCGTCCCCCGGCGACCCCCTCGACCACCGGCCAGGTGGTACGGCACCCTGCCGTCACAAACCGCAGCCGGACGGATCGATGAGGTCGCCGCTCGCGATAAGTCTCGTCCCTCGGAGGGGTGCTTTCGCACACCCCCGGGACTCGACCCCTCTCCCGTGTCCGGGGTGGTACCGGTACCACCACGGAACACCCCTCCTCCGGCGATCGGACGCCCCGCGATCGTGGGAGGAGGTCCTATCCCATGGGCGGACCACGCCAGGGGGGCGTGGCCTCCTCAGCCCATCTCCATTCCCCCTTCTCCCTGAGGGGGGCGAGCCGGCCCGGACGGCGGGGACCCAGCCTTAAGGGCCGGGCCCACCGGGGCCTCTCTGCCGGTCCCGTTCCCTCCTTTCGTCCCAGGTTTTGCCCCGGGGCGGAAGGAGGGGCACGCTTTCGTGCCGGATCTGTGTCCGGCCGGCAATCCCAAGTCCCCGCAACGGTAACACCGTCCGAGCCGACTCGCCTCCTCCTGGTGGGCGCATTTCGCCCACGTGTGGCCTCGGCGCAGACAGCGGAAGCACTGGAGCGGTCGTTGCTCCAGTACCTCCACCCGCGCCGTGGCCCACCCCACCTTCACGCGGCCGACGCCGGCCAACTTCCTCGCAGCTGCGAGGGGCAGCCGGGCCCGTTGCCATCCCCTGTGGGTGGTCGGTGGACCATCCTCGGTGGACGGATATCCTCGAGGGGGCAACTAGTTGTACCCGTGTCTCGGTGACCCGGGTATCGGAGGAGGTCGCTGGTGCTCCAGCCCCATCTTCGCCATCTTGGAGATGGGCGGCCCCTCGTACCTCTCGACGAGTGCGTCCCGCTCTCTCGTCATCCGCCTGAGGTCGCCCCCAAGCTTCTGACAGCGGGCCCGCAGCTCGTCGAGCTCTATCATCACCGGCCCCTCCGAATCTAAGGAGGACCGTCCGCGCGACGCGAGCTCGAAGCCCGCGGCACGGATCTCTTGGGTCGCGATCCGGAGGTCCTTCACGAGGGCTCCCCTCAGACCCTTCGACACGGTCGATATTTTATCGACCGAGTTCGAAGCGTCCGAAAGGAGGCCCACCAACTCGTACGTCCCGGCAGCACGGCACCGGGCGATGAGCTCGTCCACGTCCTGGGGCGACCCCTTCGGGGACGCCCGGGGATTCCCCGAATACTCCGGCATGCTTCCCGGTTGGGAGGGCGTCGGCGTACGCCCCCGACTTCCCTTCCCGCCCCGCGACGACTCGGTGGACACAGTGCCAATCGACACGTCGTTCCTCGAGTCGTCCCCCCCCGAATTCGTGATCGAACCGGTTGAAAACGGGTTCTCCCACGAAAACGGCGAATCGCCCCCGCCCGCCGCCGGGCCACGCCCCGCCGCCGCTAGGCCCAGCATAGCCGAGCCCAGCATCGGCGACGCGCCGCCCACGGGCGGAGGCGACCCCGCAACGCCCCCCGACACCCCACCGGTGGAGCTCCCCACCCCCGATGCGGCACTATCACGCCCCCCGTCCCTTTCGGACCCTCCTTCCCCTCACGCAAATTTGCTAATACTCGTGAAAAATTCATCATTGTCATAATGGCCTTGGTTACTACCCTCCCATTTCTGGGAGGGCCTCACTCATCAGCCTCCAAAATTTCCGGTGCGGAAAACACTAACCATTGGGGGCGCCGCTCCCCCCAACAGGCCCTTTTTAACCTCCCGGCGCGGGCTCCCCGGGAGGGGGGCATGCTAATGGTCCGATGCACCCACCGGACCCACTCCCGGCGTCTAATCCGGGAGTGACCCCCTCGCCACATGCCAGAGCTTAGGGTTAGGGACTTTCAGAGGTTTATCCTCCTCGCAGGACCGGCCGGTTAAGGCAAGCCCCCCCCCGTGCCGTAAAACATGACCACGGACACGGTTTGGGGCCCTGGGCAAACATCTTGTTGCCCAGGACACTAGGGGGCACAGGTGCACTGACTCCTGCGCAGAAGGCGCAGACAAAAGTGACAGTCAGTGCACCTGTGCCACCCCTCACTCCGTTAGCACACGCCGTAACGTGTTCCAGGGCCCATCACGAGGAGGTGGAGTGAGAGGATTTAGCTCTATGACATCCCTCAAATAGAGAGAACGGACCAACAGTGGATCAGAGCCACCACTGTTGGCGCCACAGAGCCTAGGACCCCAACGACGTGTACCCTGCAGGATATATTCGCAGAATGAGAGCCGGGCCGTCCTCGCAGTGCGCTTTTATAGCGTTCCAATGTGTGGCGAGGGGAGGTAGCGCGGTGCGGTGATTCTCCGTCTGATGTGAACCGGTTCTCACGCGTGTGCGAAACTTCGGTGACTAATTCCCATCGGTGCGAGTTCCGAGGTGCGCGGATGGCGCGGTGCAGATCGCGGGTCGCTGATGCGTGACGACGCGATTCGGCCTCGGTCGGCTGTATTCGGTTCGATTCGGTTTGGTACGGGACGCGATCTTCAAGTGACAGGCCTGCACGGTGCAGGTCTGTTACAACCCTATAAGAAATACTATTAAAAAAACGGCGAAAGATATACAGTGGCCCACGAAAGTATTCGAACGCCCTTCAAAACAGAATAACTTTTTTATAATAGTACCAAACGACCTGATTTTTTATAATCAATTAGAAGCATTGATTTATGAAATGATATGCAAAAAAGATTTTCCAAAAAATTATAATTTACAAGGTTACATGCAAAAATAAAAAAGGCATTTTTCTAAATTTTTTATTAGGGCCTTAAAGAAAATTTAAAATATATGTTTTGTAGATCTATGTTAGTTATACACATGCTGAAAATGTCATCAAAATCGGTTAACATACACACGAGCTACAAGCGATTAAAAATTGTGAAAATCGTAGTTTTACACGACTTTCGATTAGTTTCTGCTTAAAATCCACAAAATCGTACATAAAGATGTCGAAAGCGATGCGTGTCGTTTTTTCCTGCGTCAACAGATTTTGATGAAATTTTCAGCATGTGTATAACTAACATAGACCTACAAAACATATATTTTAAATTTTCTTTTAGCGCCCTAATAAAAAATTTAGAAAAATGCCTTTTTTATTTTTGCATGTAACCTTGTAAATTATAATTTTTTGGAAAATCTTTTTTGCATATCATTTCATAAATCAATGCTTCTAATTGATTATAAAAAATCAGGTCGTTTGGTACTATTATAAAAAAGTTATTCTGTTTCACAGGGCGTTCGAATACTTTCGTAACCTACTGTACGTGTCTTTTGTAGCCCGCTTGATACAGTTTTATTAATTCCCTGTCGAACGATAAATACCATAGAGCTCGACTGTTAGTGTACATACGCGATCTAATCCCTTTTTCCGAGTGCTGTAGAGCTCGTGTTAACCGTTTGGTAATTACACCGACTGCGGATCTAACAAACGAACTCGCATTTCCTGCATTCATTTTTCAATTTTCTTGAAATCAATTACAATCTGATGAAATCAATGAAAATTGAAACTTTCATTCGGTTAAATGTTGTATCGATCAAGTATATAATAGAAATGGTGAAAATGAAGCCGGTCTTGCAATCATTTCGGGACCGTTGATTGCCTTCGGGTTGCCTTCTAAAGGAGAACCGAAAATTGAGCGACGTATTTACTATTTACCAGTGTGTATTTCTCTCTATTTCTCTCTCTCTCTCTCTCTCTCTCTCTCTCTCTGAAAAATACACGCGAGAGAGAGCGAGAGAGAAAGCGTGAGAGTGGGGCGCCGCGGGGGTTGGTGAGCGAAGCGAACTGGCGGCGGAGCCCCCTAGTATGTTGTGACGTTGCAAGTTTGCGACGTCCCTTCTCCGTCAACTTTCGTGCGGGGTTTGAGATTATTAAAGGACCGGACCGCCCTCTAACGGGACACGGAACGACATGCACAGGATTCGAGAGCGTTCCACGAGGAGATTCCGCTATTATCGAGATCTCCTTAATGACATCTGTCGCGCGCGCCGAGAACGGCAAGTTTCAGGGCCGTATGAGGAACGTGTCGACGGAACCACCGACCAGCCGAATTTCAGCGAGGAAACAAACAGCCTCCCGCAGCACGGGACGAGCTCGCCAAAAAGCAATGGCCAATTTAGAAGCCCTGTGCACAGGCGAAAACTTGGCACGAGCGCACCCGGCGAAGCAACCGGAGGCGTCGCAAGGACGAGAGCTCTTCCGAACACCACGTCGACTCCGACAAATTCGAGATCCTGACGCCGCCTCACCCTGCAAAAAGAGAGCTCCCGCGGGGTCGGTGCCATCGTCGTCAAGGCCGCGCCTCCACTCTCGGAGCGCGCCGCTTAGGAAAATTACGTGTTTCGGTCCGGGGCCCTAGGACGCTAAAGGGAACGCTCCTGCTGCTTAGGTTTCGCCACAGCCTACTCTACTACTAGCCGTGCTGAACAACTTGGCAACACTGTCGTGTTTACAGTTCGAGAGTCCGGTTTTCAATATCGGGAGTCTTGTGCTTGGGATTATAATTAACGCTTTTTTCATAAAAAATTATGTTAAAATACACAGTTTATTGTTAATTATGTTTAAGCAATGTGTAAATATTATAACTATGGTAAGTAGAAGTGATATTAAAGCATATTAATATTTATAAATGCGGTATACATTTTGTGGACTCTCGGAACAGTTTGGTGTTGTGATACATAATATTTGAAATATTTCCAGTGGTTTTAAGAAAATAGAAGCTTGAAGCAATGGGAAATCATCTTTGGACTACAATGCAACATTTGAAAATGAATGAAGGGATATATAAGTTAATAGAAGCCTGAAATAGACGAAATTATTGTGACGAAGTCGAAGAGGTTAAGTGACGTCAAAAAGGTTGGGTAATCAGTTACTGCAGAGAAAAGTTGTGCAGGTAATATATTATAATTATAAATTTTTAGAAATGATATGTGCATTAATTTCTAATTGACTATTGTTTATAGTTTTAACATAATCATTTAGTAAAATATTTGAACAAATTGATAATTTAAACAAAATACTGTGATAATCTTTACCACAAATGCATCTATCTAATGTTACGGATAGAGAATATATTCCGTTCGGTTTTTCACAGGAATCTCTTCTAGATCGTCTCTGGCAGGAAGCGTCCTAGATAACCTTTCATATCGTAGTTGAACCTTTTAACGAAGACCGAGCTCTGGCCCGATTTAATTGAAAGTGACAAAAAACTAGAGTTATTAGTCTGGCCCTAAGCCCTAAGCACGATTAGATTATGAACAGAGCATTTCATTCATTGTAGGGGTATATAAACCCTTAGATTCTCACTCTCGCGGGCTAGTACTTCGGTAGACACGTATCGAGTCACGTCGTGCTGTATTTCGGAAAGTCAACTGTTAGTGAGATCGGGCTAGAGTACCTTTCGTATCAAAGTTAACCGTATAGATTCCGCGAGTTCGGTGTAAAATCTATTAGGCAGTGTTAAAGTTCTTTCCGAGTCCCCCGCATTGCCAGTGCGTCAAAACCGTGCATCTTGTTAGGTAATTCTTCTTTTTATTATCTATTTCATTTAGTTCATTTCATTCGCGACAATTACACAATTGTATCACAGATACTTATAATTATAATATATTTGTGTTCTTTGGTAATTAGAGCAAATTTATTAAACCCATTATTATCGTCCAATATCCTAATCTAGTAATTGAACGTTCCCACACGATACAACCTTACCGCTCGGGTTGTATCAATTAGATTATATTAGTTACGAGGCCTACTAACTGTCCTAGCGACTCCCTGATTTCGCATCAGGTTCGTTCGCTACTTACCATTTGTCCAAATAGAGATTTTTCCTACCTAGTGGCTCCCCAATTTCGCATTGGGTTCGTCCACGAAAACTATACCATCCTAGTGGCTCCCTGATTTCGCATCAGGTTCGTCCGCATCCTAACAGCTCCCTGATTTCGCATCAGGTTCGTCTGTGCTCTTATCCGACCTCCCAGCGGCTCCCCAATTTCGCATTGGGTTCGTCCGCGCTGTTCTACAACCTCCTAGCAGCTCCCCGATTTCGCATCGGGTTCGTCTGCGCGTCTTTCCTAGTGACTCCCCAATTTCGCATTGGGTTCGTTCACGAAGTTTCACCTTCCTAGCAGCTCCCTGATTTCGCATCAGGTTCGTCTGCGTCTGACTCCATTCCTAGAGGCTCCCTGATTTCGCATCAGGTTCGTCCTCGCAGTCTATAATCCTAGCGGCTCCCCAATTTCGCATTGGGTTCGTCCGCGCACCTTAACTAACAAACTGATACCATATTCCTAGGGTGACAACCCTTCGCCGGCCACTCGCTGCTACTCGCGGCCCTGGCTCGTAACACTAAAAATGATTAATTTACATATAATGTGTTTATGATTTCCAGATTTCAGAAGATCTGATTCCAAAGAAACGTTTATTATGGCTTCGATTATTGCACACATGTGAGTAAATACAATTGTTACATCTTCTGTAGGAGTGGGAAAACCACTCCTTTGTAAATCATCAAAATATACATTATTCACAGTTGTACCTTTATCCTCCACAATTAATAATTTACATATATTACAATTTAATTTTTCTGCAACAGAATGGAACCCATAACCGAATACATGGAATCATCAACAATACAAGTGGATAAATAATCACTGTCAAAAAGTTCTGCAAAACCGCTGACATCAACAGAAAGATTATGAAGATCATTACTATCATCATCACAATTCATGAAATAATAATTCATTACCTTCTTGAAAAACTTGTAATTTCGTGTCATTACTAATCACAATCTGTGTTTTAAGTACCAAGAAACCAAAAGTATCACTACATACAAGCATGCAAATTAAATTTTTGAATTTGTTATTTTGATACTCCAATGGTTCGAAATTACAAGCTTTTCTTTATAATTGTTTATTAAATTTAAGAAACCACTAATTAGATCAGAATCAATAAACTCTCTAACTAAATTTTCATGGTTTTCAATTATTCTTTCTCTGCGCTCTATACTCTACAGGATCTTTTCTTTGTGGTAGCACACGTTTTGATAGTGAATTGGAAAAAATGGAATTCGGATATATCTCAACAAAAAATTTTCCAGTACACCATTAGTACTCTGATACCTTTGGATATAAATTTCTACAAAATGCAGAATATTTTGTTGATGCCCAATTTTTACGAGGAATAGCAGCCATCCATTTTATCCGCAATTGCTCATCTTTGGGGAATAAAAATATAGAAATATAATTATTTTCTGTCAGAGTAGTATCATAATTTCCCTTACAATTGGGGACACAACAATGCCGTGGCATTATTAACTAATAAATATAGTATAAAACTTGTGAAAAGAACTATGTAAAACAAATTTTCGAAAAACTCTGTATGTATATAATACCTATGTTTTTGTAAAAATTTAGTTGTGATACTATTAAAATGTTATTAATACTAAATTGAAATGTATTGAAAGAACAATAGATTCTATTAAGTAAATGTTCTATACACAAAGATAAAAACCTAAAAAGTTAATAAATAATACTTACCTCCATTATTGCACTCTTTTATTTTCGAAAATTAGCTATACTACATAATAATAAGTACACTATGTGTACTACACTTCGATAAGAACATTTGAAAACTACGCGGGAAACTGAGAGGCCGGTAGGGGAGATTGAGAGTCTGATTGAGTGGGTTGGGTTAGGTATATTGATATATATATGACAATCGGACTCTCGCAGTGTTGCCATTTTACCTTCAGCACGGCTAGTAGTAGAGTAGGCTGTGGTTTCGCGCGAGAGAAGCGCGCCCATAGAAATTCGGTTTGACGGTCGCGTGGAGGGGGAACCGGGTTCGATCCACCGCCTGACGAAAAGCCGATAGATCGATCACTGTCGCGCTGGCTCTCGTTACCGTACGACGTACGCATTTTCATCGTGTCGCGTAGCGAAAAGCAATAGTCCAATTTCGCCGCGAAGGTTCCGTGTTCCGTTGGGGGCTCCTGCGACTCCAAGAACAAAGCCGAACATCCGCAGTCTCAACGACTATCGACGTGCGAACCACGATCTTTCCGAGTCGCTTTTCCGGGTGACCAAAATCGACGGCACGAGAAACGGTAAGTCGTCTCAGTGATAACTTCGGATATTTCGTAGCAAGGCGGCTCGACCTTCGTCGCGCGGGGACGAACGCTTCCCGTCTCGTCCTCGGGAATTTGCGTGTGAATCGTACTCGTACCGCGAGTATTTTGAGTTTCGAGAATTACGAGAGAGTTTTCCGAAATTGCGAGCGCGGAAGTGTTTCCTCGAAGGGGTCTCGTTTAGCAAGGACAATCTCGGCGGTAATTGCGGTTATTTCGAATCCTGTGTCTCGTCGTTAGCGTAACGCGAAAACATCGTGCGCGTCGTCGCGAATTTCGTGCGAAGGCCATCCCGGCAGTCTCGTATTTCGCCGAACATCTGCGTCTCGCGTTTTTCCGTAGTTCGTAGCCGATTAACTGCGATTCATTCCTTCGGTATCGTAGCGAGCGCATGCGACAAGGCAACCGCGCGGCGAGCGACTCTCGGGTCGCGGCCACGTGGCCGCTAATTTTGTAATCTTTGACCGCTGCAATAAACAGCTCGAGACCAAATGTTGTCAATTACTCTTCGCGCCCTGTGAGATCCGTCCTGCCGAGAGGGCTGTCCTAATCTTTCCCGTGTCCGAACCAACTGGCCCAATCGCGTAGCTGTTTCGATCCGCGTATCTCGAAGATTCGACCCTCGACTCCGGCTTTTCCGAATTTGAACGCTTTCTCGTATTTCGTGGGGCACCTTCGCGGTGCCTGGCGACCGAACATTGCGCGTTTCGTCGGGGAATTGTCGAATCTTCGAGTCTCGCTTTGTCCCGAGCGGACCGCGTGCACTCGGCCTGCACGCGGCCTGGTTTCAACGCCTGCAAGGCTCGGAGTTGGCCGGTTTTCGCGAGTCAACCTGCTCGTGAAAAACCTTTCAACGTGACAATGTATAATATATTTATTTATTTTTCCACGCGATTTCCCTAAAACTGAATTAAAGTAGAGATATTTCTTTCGACTAACAGAAAATATCTCTTGCAGCTAAAATAAAATAAAAATATCACTTCTTATATGTTATTATAATTTAACAGTTAATTTTTAACAGGTCTGCTTGCATTATATATAAAAATATGCCATAAACGCATAAAAATTCGCAGTCTATTCGTCATGGGAACGGAAGCAACAAAGTGACTCAAAGTCGAGTAATCTGTTCTGTATTCTTGTCTTCTCCTTATTACAAAATACAAATCGAAAATAAATGATATTCGCACACAAATCGTTTGCCGTCGGAACCATACGTTCACTAAAAACTTGGAAGTTGACCGGCAATTGCAAAGAACATCGCTTTGCAGCAATTATACACACGCGCAAGACGTTCTCTCGTTCTGCGCCACATTATCCACTGCTCGGCAAATAAGTCAAAGATAAAAATTTCAAATTCACAATGAATACGCAAAACCTGCGAATAATTGATTAACATAATCAAATATAAAAGACAAATTAACTCGTTGTACCGATTTATCGCGATAAGAAATATTTCGCCTTATTCGAAGAAAGTTTTATTAATGATTGCATCCAGGAAAGCTTTGTGTTTCGTTAAATACATACAGGGTGTTTAGCAACAGGTGGGAGAAAATTGAAGGGGTGGTTCTCGACGATAATATAAGACGAAAATGAAGAATAAAAATATTGCGATTTCGACTTCGTTATTTAGTTATTAACAGTTAAAAATCCGCCTAAAATGCTGCAACACTTGTAACAAAAGTGTACGTTGCGTACGTCACACAGGCGCGCGACATACTCGTATCAAGTGACAAACGCATCATACCTTGGTTCTCATTTGGGGCCCCAGCGAGGTGAAAATGTTTAAAAGATAGTTGGACGACATTGAACCTACCTACTCGTTAAAATCCACAAGAGCATTTATAATATCCGCCCTATGGAATTATCGAGCAGAAGGGGTCAATGCCCTTTGACTTTTAAACTGTTTTCACACATATCCACAAATTCTTAATCAGCACTGTTCATAACACCGTACATCAGCGCTCGGAATTGTTTAATCGCGAGGAGCTCGAATCGAAGCCTCCGCCTCCTCGACCCGGCCGCGCGTCTCGCTCCCCGTCGCGGCCCTAGTGCTCAGGCGCGTACCATTTTATAGGCGCTATTCGTGGCGCAACAGGACGACACTCATGTCAATAGGTTTCCGCATTACCATTGAGGTACATACTATTGCCAATGCATTTTTTTCGTTAGTGGTATCCCCTGTAGGCCTACTCCACTATGACGCACGATAAGTTCGGACAATAGCAGTAGAAAATTAATTAGAAAAATTAATTTGTAAGATAAATTTAAAAATTAGTTTTTAATTCTATTGTTCAAATTTTAATACCATCCGGGACATCTTGATGTTCGCGCACGTTTAAACGTGCTTGGCAAATTGTTAAGATCTACGGCGCGGCGGAAAGTTTGAACGTAGCTGTTCGCATTGCCGCGCCGACGCTTACATTGTAACTCATTTTAAAAATCAGTCGTTTGTCATTTGTCATTTTGCCTCTTTTATCCGAGTGGGAACGTAGTGTGAACAGTCACGAATTGGTTATTGGAAGGTAAGGATCACGAGTTTTTGTAGAAAATCAGTGTTAGTAAGTGCGTTTGTTTTCGGACGTATAAATTCGGACGATAGACTTTCAAGCAGTATTAATAGTGAATCTTGTTGTACAGACAATATGCCTAAATCGTGCGACATAGTGGAGTAGGCCTACAGGGGATACCACTAATAAAAAAAACGCATTGGCAATAGTACCTCAATGGTAATGCGGAAACCTATTGACATGAGTGTCGTCCTATTGCGCCACGAATAGCGCCTATAAAATGGTACGCGCCTGAGCAGCTCCGAGCACTAGGGCCGCGACGGGGAGCGAGACGCGCGGCCGGGTCGAGGAGGCGGAGGCTTCGATTCGAGCTCCTCGCGATTAAACAATTCCGAGCGCTGTATTACATAATTCTGTTCGCATTTTGCGCGCAAATTTTCGGAAACATTAACAAGTTCACCGCCGCAATAGCAATTTTCTATGGATGTGAAAATTTTTGGTACGACAGACGCGAAGAAAATATCCCCCCCCCCCCCAACTTATACACTGGTCTCGGCTCGGTATATCGGTGTTGTAACCAAACTATTGTTATCCCTTGTTAATATCTTGAAAGATCAATGATAAAATTGCGGCAGACCGAACGGCACCGCTGGATAATCGCAGGAGCGGCGAACGGTTCCGTAATAGAAAAGATTCACGGCTGTGCGTGGACAATTCTGATCAGAGTCGGCAGGGCACGATACGTGGCCGTGGCAACTCTGCAGTATTCCAGACACACCCGTTATCTGCTGCTTGATCTTTCAAGCTGTTCTTGCTAACTTGATTTACAAAAAGGGTTAACTGTTTCTTAGCAATTCCAACACCGGGTTGGTTACTAGACCCGATGGATTTAGTGAACGGTTCGTGCCTCCAGGCACTGGAAAGCGGAGAGGTTTAGGCAGAGATAAATAATTGTTGGTAGACAATATCTGGTAAAATTGAGATATATTCTGTTAATTCGTTGATCTAGATGAGAACAGCTTTCGAGGTGTTACGCAATGTACACAGATTGTCGTACACGCAATCACCCTGTATTCGTATCACAACAACGATACGCCTTGAACGAAACGCGACGACCACGGACTGTAAACAGAAGCTTCCTTGCCAGGAATGTCCGCAAGAAACGGTCTAGCCTAGACGCGATCGCGGTGCTCATTCACGTGTTCGCGGAATCCGCTTCGTCGACGTTTACCTCGCGCTGCAATTCGTATCGACAACTACTCGTCAATTCCTAATCTGCAAAGGGAAAGGGTTAAACTTCCCTGAACAGCGTAGTCCGCACCGATCGGTACCGCCGTAATGTCACGGGAGCAGCGATCGGCGTCTACCTGCACTGGAATTCACCCTGTTATATGGCGTGGGAAAGGGTTAGACTTCCCTGAACAGCGTAGTCCGCACCGATCGGTACCGCCGTAGTATCACGGGAGCAGCGATCGGCGTCTACCTGTACCGGAATTCACCCTGTTGTATGGCGTGGTTCAGGAGACTAGGCAAGGCACAATACGTGGCCGTGGCGACTCCTTACCACCCACACAACGACGCGCTCTTAGCAGGACCACAGGAATAAACCTCGTTAGAGACCAGGCTAGTGAACTCAGGCAAACGATCGGTCCCGCCGGAAGTTCTCCGGGAAGAGCAATCGGCTCCTGCTCTCTAGGCAACCTCGTAACGTGGTGGTGCAAAAATTACGGATATCTACGCAGGGCACGCTTGCGTGGCCATGGCGATATGCGAATTTTTCCTGTAGTCCGTTCTGAGCAAACTTACCGTGTATCTCGTCAACTAACGACACACACGGTAAATCCCACACCAAATACCTTGAAGATCACTTAGTGAATTCTCGTATGAAACGAGATCCTACTCCGGATAGAACCGTAGGCACGACGCGACGCAGGTAACCGTCTTTCGGCGAACGAAATATTCACGACCGCGAGATCCGACGGAAAGGCACGCGTAGAGCACAACTGAAAAACCACTAATTCAATAGAAACACAATGTCCAAACGACGATCTCAATCAATAAATATTTATTCAATGATGAACCGTACTCCTTCACAATTCGCAACTTGAGATCACAATTTCCCTTGAGCCGGGTCGTGACAAATTCACATAAATCTCGCCTTCTCGGCAGTACGCAATTTACGCTTTAATTTCTAAATAAATCTAATCATTCGCAACGCGTGATTCTAAACGCCCATTAGCCGGGTCGCGAGCAATACTGAAATAATAGGCCTTACTGGCAATACACAATTTATGAAATTTAAATTCTTAAAGTTTCAACTCCAACACGAGACGCGTGTTGACTCATACGTGCTTATAGGAACGAGTCCAGACGTAGAGTGATCAATCTGCTGCTCGCATCGACCTCCTTCGATCGCAAACCAGAGGGGATCGATGCGCACGCACTTTATTATCTATATAGATCGCTCCTGTGATCTTTGTCTTATGACAAGGATCACCCGTGACGTCACGTGCCGGCACAGTGACAATATCGATGGACGCGAAAACTTCGATGTGTAACTGGTACGGTTACAGTGTTAACCACTACTAACGCGACAGGGAGAGTCGCAGTCGTCGGCACAATTCAAACGCCCGTGCGTCATAACAATGTAACACCACAATATTTAATCTTTTTTATTTTTCATTATTTTTTATGGAACTTTCAGCAACATATTCCTGGCATTTTTCTAATGCGAAATGATACCAAACACGATATAATTTCAACTGTATTTAGTTAGTCCAGTCGGCAGGTCGAAAAAAAGGCGTTTACCTGGAAAGTATTCCGAACTCAATGAAATGTTGACACGTCATTTAGGGGTACTCTGGGGTGTCGAATCTGAGTTTTCGACCTCGAGGACCCTATGCTAACTTAGGGGAGGGGTAAAAACCACGATTTTTATTACCTTGTTTTGGTTTTTCGTCTATTACTCAAAAACTATGGGTCCTAAGAACTTTTCTTTTTCATTTTTGGAAAGAGCATTAAATTTCCTTCAAATTTCACTGAATTTCAAACTTGCAATTTCCTCTTAAATGTTACAATGCGTGTCTTAAAATGTCATGTTGAGAAACATTTCCTAATTTCGAACGCCTGTCTCTCGGTGCCTATTGGGTAAAAAAATACGTTTTTACCAGTAAAATTTAAAGGAAATTTAATGCTCTTCCCAAGAATGAAAAAACGAAGTTCTTAGGACCCATAGTTTTTGAGTAATAGGCGAAAAACCAAAACAAGGTAATAAAAATTATTTTTTTGTACCCCCTCCCCAAGTTAGCACAGGGTCCTCGAGGTCGAAAACTGAGATTCGACACCCCAGAGTACCCCTAAATGACGTGTCAAAATTTTATTGAGTTCGGAATACTTTCCAGGTAGACGCCTTTTTTTCGACCTGCCGACTGGACTAAAAGTAAAAGCTTTCATTAAAAAGCTGGAGTTGTGGAAATCAAATTTACAAAAGAATGAGTTGGATATGTTTTCACTTTCAAAAGACTTCTGGGGCACAGCCAATATTGAAGCAAGCAAAAATCTTTTTATTGAACACTTGGATGGTTTAGTGCTGCATTTTTCAAATTATTTTAAAGACCTTGATTTCGGAAAGGTTTTGTGGATACAGAATCCATTTATCGACAGTGAAGAAGACAGTGAATTTGAACTGACAACCATCGGAAAAGAAAAATTGAAAGAATTATCATGCGACAGTTCACTGAAACAGTGAGTTTCAAGTTTCAAGATGAAACCATAATTCAATTTTGGGAGAGTATGAATCTTTGTATTGCAAAACAATGCAAGTGCTTCTACCGTTTGTAACGTCTTATTAAAGGACGGTTTAGTTGTTTCCGGCCTACCGGCACCGGCGCCGTCGCGCGGGGGGACAGCATTTAGTTGTGACGGCGCCGGCACGCCAAGAATTTTAGACCTTTTTCGAGGCTCGCACAAAGGCCAAACGCCGGTGATCGTGTCTAACCCCAGGGGTCATCCGGCGCACCACAGGGGTTCCCCAGAACCTTTTTTCCTCTTCTACTCCCCTCTACACCTCAGGAGATGCCTATGCTAGATGCCGTCCGGTCGCCGGAAAAATTCTGTTCCATTTGAAATTTTGCCGGACGCCGGAACCGGCTCTATCTCATAGGAAGAATATAACACGCTGTAACTATTTAAAAAGCTATCAACTAGAAGTTTTCAGAGTTCGTCGTGCCAATGGCGAATACGTTGTTAAGGAATTTAAACGTTGTAACAAAATATAACAATAGGTTTTTGATTTCATAATGTTACAGCTGACGATAATAAGCGAATTCAGCGACCTTATTACGTTGAGCCTTTGAATAACGCCAAAATAGTTTTTCCCGACGTTCCGGGATAAACACCCCACTAACCAGTGGCTTGTTTAACATTGGACCCCGCGAGTTTAATATTCTGAAAAGTGAGTACAATTTTAATTGACCACATGACGTGTAGAAAGGTTGGTGGAAAATTGCAATTGGTCGGAATTGCAGAGGAAATACTAACAGTTGCATTTCGCATTTGTTTGGGGTGGTCCTTTATTGAAAATTTGAAGAGCACGTTGTGTGGATCTACTACAGGGTGTTCACACTATTATAAATTATTAGAGAAACACGAAAAAGGAAAAAGTATTACATACTGTTTTTTATACGCAACGCAACGGCATATGCAAACACATTGGTATGAAATATTCAAAATGCTTCTTTCGTTTCCGACCTTGCATGACCTTGAAGGTCGCAGTGCAGAATACGGATGAATTCAACTAGACACGCGCTCTCGTGTGACATACGAAATAATGAAGCATTTTATTTATAAAATTGAAGTCACCTTCATATCTAACAAAACATCATAACCACGCAAAAATTACATATGCCGTTGCGTTGCGTATAAAAAACAGTATGTACTACTTTTTCCTCTTTCATGTTTCTCTAATAATTTATAATAGTGTGAACACTGTGTAGTAGATCCACACAACGTGCTCTTCAAATTTTCAATAAAGGACCACCCCAAACAAATGCGAAATGCAACTGTTAGTATTTCCTCTGCAATTCCGACCAATTGCAATTTTCCACCAACCTTTCTACACGTCATGTGGTCAATTAAAATTGTACTCACTTTTCAGAATATTAAACTCGCGGGGTCCAATGTTAAACAAGCCACCGGTCAATGGGGTGTTTAGCCCGAAATGTCGGGAAAAACTATTTTGTTTGTAGGTCTTTCTATTGCAATGCCGTGCCGCCCAAGAGAAACGCTTGCGACTCCTCTCGCTCGGGAAATTCCACCCTCTCCCTTGACGTCGTTGAGTTGGGGGTTGCCGGTAGTGTACACGATGCTATAAAATCTGTTAACATCGTATATTTTGAAGGGTGTACGGAATCTTTTCTGACCGATTGCACGTTGCTGGCGACATGCGGGCAGCAATTAAGCATTTTTGGGGCGTCAGATTTACCGCTTAGCTTGCGAAGGACCGAATGTGTATTGTATCGGCTAGGTTCTCTCCGTTCCAGGTAAGACTTTTTGGCAAAGTGGGAATGTCCAAGGTATATATGTGGAATCTATATACAGGGTGTTCACAGCATCCCCAGCCAGTGTGTCTCTTCCAGATAGTAATTATTAGAAAAACATGAAAGAGGAAAAAGTAGTACATACTGTTTTTTATACGCAACGCAACGGCATATGTAATTTTTTCGTGTTTATGATATTTTGTTAGTGTTTAACATGTGAACATTATATTTCGTGGTAACGAGTAGTGATCGGACCGATACCGATACTATTGATGATATTCAATCAATTCGATACCAAAGTGCTCAATGGGAAGTTTCGATACGTACTTCATGAGTTGATACCCGTTTGATACTTCTACGAAAGTATTGATACCCGTCTGATACTTTTACGAAAGTATCGATACTTCTACGAAAGTATTGATACCGGTTTGATACTTTGCGAATGTTTCGATACTTGTTTGATACTTTAATCCTCGCGTACGTATACGTGGTCTAGCGGTGTGTGAGTGTACCCTAGCGGTGAGTGAGTGTGGAACTGTCGAGCGTCGTTTGTTGGAAAAGACCTCCTCCGGCAATCGATACTTTCGTAAAGTATCAAATATGTATATTGAAGTATCAAACAGGTATCGAAACATTCGTAAAGTATCAAACTGGTATCGATACTTTCGTAGAGAAAAAGTGAGAGCAGAATATACATGCTTTACAGAAAAATCTACGGTTTGAAAGACTGTTCAAACTTAATAATAGTTTCAATGATTCAAATATCAACGGCACGAAGGAAATGAAAGCACGATCTTAGACAAAGTATGAATATGCCCCCATCACATCTTGTGATATTGAAAGGACATTTACAGCATGCACATTAATTTTATGTGATAAAAGGCACCAATTGTGACACTTTGACTGTTGAAAATTTAGAAAACATTATCGTCACATATTGTAATGCCAATTACAAGCAGTAATAAATATTATACAACTACTCTACATATATTATATTATACTATATTCGACTGTTACATTCGTTACTCATACAATTATTCGGGGCGACCATTTCGCACATTGCTTATTTTGCATATTCTGAAATAAAATTTGCATATTCTGACATAAAATTTGCATACACTGGCCGCAGTCTAATTATTACTTATTGTTACTGTGAAATAATATTATTTACTTATTTACTTGTTGCACAGTTACGTGATCTGCATATTTATTTAATATTGAGATTCCGTGCCGCCCAAGAGAAACGCTTGCGACTCTTCTCGCTCGGGAAATTCCACCCTCTCCCTTGACGTCGTTGAGTTGGGGGGGGGGCCGGTAGTGTATTTAAGGGACTGCAAGGCCACTTTTCAGCATCATTTCTGGCCTATCCTTGTACCCTAGTACTACAGTTTTCACGTGCGTGCTACTCTTAAAAACATGAATCGGAATCAACGGATAGCGTTAATTGTTAATGCTCAGGCGAACGCCCTTTACTTCCGGGAACTCGAGCTCCGAAAGCAAGAGGAAGCAGGGCGTAGTGCAAGAAGAAGACGTCGTTACAACGTTCATCCCCTTTGGAGAACTCGAGAGACCGAAGGCGAATTGACGCTAATTCGCCAAATGTCTATGGATTGCGAGGAAAAATTTTACGGATATTTCCGAATTAGCAGGGGCTGCTTTGCCATGTTGCTCGGCAAAGTCGGTGAACATCTAGCAAAAAAACACACGTTCTTCAAATGTCCGATTTCCCCGAAGGACCGATTGGCAGTTTGCCTGCGGTAAGTGATTTTTCACCTTATTCATTCTTGTTAACACTTCCATATGTATAACTAGGGGGCTCCGCCCCGCCAGTGTTCCAAAACGCCGAAAGCTGACCACACAAGCATTACGACCACTACAGGAATATTGAAAACCTTTCTAAGAGTACTGTGCACAGAGGTTTGTCGGGTCGCTAATCACGAATGTGTTGTTAGATTTGCATTTTAATTAACCGTTCGTGAAGAAATAATTAAATTTCAATTTTAAAAAATTATATTTTCTGTTTATGTATGAATAGAAACGTTTCTTTATTAAACCGTGTATTTCAAACTCTATACCTGCTCGTTCTTTACTTCGATAAATGGTCTTACGGCCAGCTTTTCGGTGTTTTCGGACACTGCGCGCCACCCAGCTTGCTTCGCTCGTGAACCTATTCTTTATTTCTTATTTAACACTGCTATTGCATTTCTTTATTTTTTTTTTAATTTATTTAAACAGGGTGAATCACCTAACGTTGCCACGTCAAATATCTTTGTTGTTTTTAAAGATATGTCAAATGTCTGATGGAGACAGTTGAATGATAAAACGGGGCACGTACGATACCAAAAAATGTTTCTTTTTATGTAATTATTTTTATGCCTCGTACAGACTTGCGTCGCGCGGCGAACCGCTCCGCCAACCGCGCGACAAACCGCGCGGCGAACGCGCGCATTTCGGCAAACATTTCGGCGCGTCGAACGGCGAACGGCAAAGGGAACGGATTTGTGCTATTTCCAGAATTTCTTGCAAACAACTATGGGAGCTACAACGGCGTATACTACACAAAGAAATACAGAAAATGTTGGCAGTTTATTGAGTGAATTAAAGTTTCAAAGTGAATTGTTCATCTGTTTGCACGATAGATATCATATCCCAAACATTCATAATATAAAGAATAAATGTCAAGAAATAGAAAGGAATTTATAAACAGACATCGGTGATTTAAATTATCTGAAAGAACTGCATCTCCACTTCCTAATTTGTTTCAAATTATTAAAGAGGCTGATTAGAGTTACGAAGGTCACCTTCATTTTTTTAAATGGAATGAGTTATTTTTTAACTTCCTCATTCATAGGGAAGTTACTGGAATTACCCCGAAAATCGAGTTTTTAGCAGATCTTCGCGTTTCATGGTCATTGGAGTCATTTTAGACTATTGTTATGAAATTGTTAGTATGTGTGTGTGTGTGTCTGTTTCTATGGTATCAAATTTTTCGTTCATGATTTCTGAAAAAGTAACAACGCGATCAGAATGATGAATGATGCAATCGATGTGTCCCGCTGTAACTTAGAGCTGATTAGATTTTGGTCCACTTTGGTCCAGTAGTTTTTTAGTTTTTTTAGTTTTTTTAGTTTTTTCGAAAGAAGTTCATTCAACAATGCAATTTATACGAGAGGATGGACATTTTCCACCGAATAAACAAACGTAATTATATATATTTCATTTTTAATAATTTCTTTTAATTAAAAAAAAATTTTTTTTTTCAATTATGCAACTAATGCTAACGAATCGGGAAGTTCTTTGTGTGACTCTCAAAGAGTCACACACCAAATATAAAACATTAAGGGGCTAGGATACTGAGATTTGTAACTAGAAACTTACTAGAATCTTACTAGATTAAGGGTGGAAATAAGGGTTTGCCAATTTTCGATGTTTGTGTTTATTCGAGCAAATTTTGGGCTGGTTGAGGGCTCAATCTAAAGAGGAAGGTTCTCCGCATGGTGCTCTGGTCATGACGCTAACGAGATTATGCTTATATATAATAATATGAGTGTGCAAAGTAGGAGAAAAGTCGAGAAAAAATACCCGCAGATTCCAATGTATTTTTCTGCCACTAAAGACTTTTTTGACTGCTGTGATGACCAGCGCACCATGCGCTGACCCTTCCTCTTTAGATTGAGCCCTCACCCAGCCCAAAATTTGCTCGAATAAGGACAAACAACGAAAATTGGCAAGCCCATGTTTCCACCCAAAATCTAGTAATGTAACGGGTCCGGTTTTCCGCGTGCGGTCTCCTGGTCGTGGTGTCCCTCGTTGCTGAATGGCTCGCCGAGCCAGGGTCCTGTACGGCGAGGGACGTGTTCGATGGGAGGAGCGGGGTCGTAGCGGGGTGAATAAGTAGACCGGTGTTTTGTGACACGATAGTGCCCGCTGCCTTAGAGCGCGTAAGATACGCGGTTGGTAGAGTGTCGTGGTGCGCGGTCTCGAGGATACGAACGCGGTGGTGCGGATTGGAGAGGTCGCAGGTGCAGGGCGGATTCGAGGCGAGCGGGGGACGGGATTCGATCGTGGCTGTTGCCGTGATCGCCCTTCCTAGGCCGGGTTTTGGCGAGTCCCCGACGTCGGCGACGCACCGATCGTCGAGTCTCCTCCGGACGGTCCAGGGGTGAGTTTCGGCCAGGTGACGCACCTAGTTTCCACTCAACCGTCCTCGTGGACGACTCGTCTCACGAGGCGCGGGCGGTATACCGTGCGTTCAGGACTCGCTAGGTGGTTATGCGGTGAAGTCGAAGAGTGACGCACCTCTTTTCGTTCGTCCGGCCTCGCCGACGACTCGTCGTACGAGGCTGCCGGTGACGCACCGGGGTAGCTACGGTTCTTACTGGCAGGATGCAGGTTGCAGGACAGGGGTTCGACGGCTTTGAAGGGTGACGCACCGCTTCTCGTCCTGTCGCTCTCGTAGACGACGCGTCGTACGAAAGATACCGGTGACGCACCGGGGTAACTACGGTAGAACACGGTTCTCACCGGCAGGATGCAGGTTGCAGGACAGGGGCCGACGGATTTGAGGGGTGACGCACCGCTTCTCGTCCTGTCGCTCTCGTAGACGACGCGTCGTACGAGAGATACCGGTGACGCACCGGGGATGACCGGGGGAGCACGGCTCGCTCTGGAGGAAGGTTCAGGACGGGAGGTTCCTCGGCGGAGTCGTAGGGTGACGCACCACTTCTTATCCGTCGGTTTTCGGAGGCGACGCGGCTCGCGAAAAGTTACCGGTGACTCACCGGAGATTTCCCTCGATGGAACACGGTTCTCACCAGGGTGAACCAGGGTGCCGTTGACAGGGGTTTGCACGGCAAACGAGCCCGTAATCGACGGTCGGGAACTAGGATACTGGGTGCTCGTAGAATACTTACAGCTGGTCTACGGGAATGCTCTGTCTTCCAGGAAACCTACTGGTAAACTCCGGTGATTTTAGTTGATTTCGGGCGCCTTTTATAGGGATAGTTTGGCGACGCGGCGTGGTGGTGCGGCGAGGAAATTAGTTGGTGACGTATCCCTTTTTCTATTTCGTATTTTGGTTTTTGGTTTTGGGTTCCCGTTGGGGATACGTCTCTAGGTGCGGGACTGGTGCGGTACGTGCGGTGTTATTATTGTGACAGGAACGCTGGTGGTACGTTACGCGATTCAGGATCGCGTGTACGACGGGTGGAGGTTTGACAGGGGTTTGCTTCGTAACAGATCTGCGTTATGCAGGTCGGCAGCGAGACTCTTTATTTAGGAATCTGTCTTTTTAATATGTACACTGGTATTTACACGATAATCTTACGTACTAGAACCCTGTTTTTTTTGTTTTTTTTTTTTTCTTTACCCGTACCCGTAACTTAATCAAACTATTTACATGCTCTACACTACGGTTCGTTGCCGGTTATTCCCGACTCGCGTTGCCGGCATCTTTGTAGTCGTCCGGTCCGGTCGAAGTTCAGGACCCCAGGGATGCCAGGAACCTTTTCGAGGTCACGAGGCGCAAAGGTACCTCGACCCGTCGCCCGTTTGGGAGGAGATACCATGTTGATGGGCACGGTGCGTCCTTCCCGTTGTATTTAATCGGGGGCATCGTGTCGGTGGGGCTTGGTGCCGTGGTGGGGAGGCCGTCGTTTCCCGGCTCCTGTTGCCGGGGTTCCTTGGGCCTGGGCGCTTCCGGCCGCGGTTCAGTTCGCCGGTCTTTTCCGGCCTTCTGTGGGTGTGCGGGTGGCTGGTTTCGCTGCCGGGGGTGCTGCTTGTTCCGTCGGCATGAACCGGGTTGTGCGTGCGCGGCGTGGTGCAGCGTACGCCAGTTGTGGCTTGGTGGGCCCCGGCTGCGGCTTTTCCGGGGGTGGTGCCTCCCTGGGAAGTTGGGCCGCGGGCTGCGGTCGTACCGCTGTCGGTCGTTTGGTGGCTGGTGTCGGAGGTCTTCTGGCCGGTTTCTGGGTTGGTTCCCCTGGTTCCGTCCACCACTGGGGGGGCTCGGGGATTCCTGCGGGGAGCCCTATCGCCGGCCCGTATCCCAGCTTTCCCCGGTGTTCCTCTATGCTGGTCGGCGGCATGGGGGTGGTGGTGGTCAGGCTGTTTTGTGGCCTGGGTAACCATGTAACTGCCCGAATTATCGTTGGGCCTTTCTTCGGTCTGGTCGGCGGGTGGCCCTCGCTGGTCTCTCCTGGTGGGCCCGTTGGCCGTTTGGTGGTGGCCACTCGTCTGGGCCGGGTGGCCTTGCGGACGGTATTGTCCGCTGCTTGGTCTGCTGGTGCATTGGCGGCGGCCACTGCTGGTGTCGGGGGTTCTGGCCCCTTTCCGGTCGTGCCGTATTGTCCCGCGGTGTGAGCCCGGTTGGTGGGGTTGCGGGGGTGGGCCTTGTTGTTCGGCCTGGGTGTCGGTTTCCGCGGCTTGGTTGGTGGGTGCGGGTGCATTTCCGCCAGGTGGTCCGGGGTCCCTGGTGTTCGTGGCCGCTCCTCCGTGTTGTCCGGGTTGCCCAGGACCTCCCTGAGCTCGTCGTAAATTATATCCCAAGGTTGTTGCATGATGCCGATATTTTGTTCTCTGTGGATTAAGCAAATGTTGCTGATTAGTTTTCGGGGTCGGCCTCGGCCGCGGGGTGCCGGGGTCGTCGGGTGCAGGGCGGGGGTGGCCCTCCTGGTTCGCTCCGTGGGAGAACCTGATCGTGAGTGGGCCCCGGTTTCTTCCGGATGCCCGTCGGGCTCCTCGTGGTGTTCTGGCTTGAGGTCCTGGATGTGGATATGCCGTGTCCACTTTCTGTTTCCGTCGAGGAGATCGACGATGACCGGTGATACGATGCGTTGGACTGTATACGGCCCGCTGTATTTCGGGGCTAGTTTGACTGCGATGCCAGCCCCTTTGTCGGAAAGGGTGTGCTCCCTTTTCCAAACACGATCTCCTATGGCCGGTCTCCATTCGCGGTGGCGTAGATTGTAGTACTTCTCTTGCCTGCCGAAGGCTTGCGCCAAGTGAAGTTTGGCCAATTCTTGGGCCTCCCGTAGGTTTTTCCAGCGCTGGTGGGGGTTGGTGGTTGACTCGTCGGCTGGTTGCTGTCCCGGTATCCTTAACTCTCGGCCTTGATTCAGGTAGGCTGGTGTGTAACCGGTTGCCTCGTGCCAGGCGGTATTGATGGCGAATCTCGCCTCATCCAATTTTTCGTCCCAACGGTCGTGGTTTTTCCCGACGTACTGGGCCATCATTGTCTTCACGACCTTGTTTGCTCTTTCGGCGGGATTGCATTGTGGCGTGTATGGTGGCGTACGTCGGTGTGTGATGCCGGCTGCCTGTAGCAAACTGGTAAACGCTTCCCCGATGAACTGGCGTCCGTTGTCGGAGATGATTATCTGTGGTGCTCCGTGTCGCAGGATAACATCTTTCTGGATCGCCGCGGCGACCGCCGCGCTGGTGGCTTTTCGGAGGGGCGTGAGTTCGACCCACTTTGAGAAGCGATCGAGCGCGACGAGTAGCCAGATATGTCCGCGGCGTGATCGTGGCAGCGGCCCGACTAGGTCCACGGACACGGTGTGCCACGGTTGCGTTCCTGGGTTAGCGTGGAGGCGTCCGGGCGGGGGTAGCGGTGGTGACTTGTACTGTTGGCAGCTGACGCAGCTGCGTACGTGTCGGGCGATGTCTTGGAACATCCCTGGCCAATGGTACCTCTGGGCGATGCGGACGCTCGTTTTGGCGATTCCCAGATGCCCCGCGGTGGGGTCATCGTGGAATTGCCGCAGTACTGCTTCTCGGTCGGTCGCTGGTATGCATAGTTTCCATGCGTTTCCGTAATCAGGTTCATTGTATTCGAGCTGGTGCGGTATTCGTCGTTGCAGCTTTCCTTCGCAGATTCGGAAATCGGGAACTGAGGCAGGGTCGCGTTGTACGGCTTCCGTTTTCTTTTCGTACCAGGAATCGTTGCGCGTTTTGTTGCGGAGGAGACTAACACCTGGTACTGGTTCGATGCGGGATAGTGCGTCTGCTACATGATTCTATTTTCCTGGCCGGTATTGTATGTCGAAGTCGTATTGTTGTAATTCGAGTGCCCATCTTGCCAGTCGTCCGGTCGGACTGTCGATTTGTTGTAGCCAGCGGAGTGCCTGGTAGTCTGTGAGGACCGTGAAGTGGTACCCTTCCAGGTACGGTTTCATTTTTCGCATTCCCCATACGACGGCTAGACACTCCTTCTCGGTTGTGCTGTAGTTCCGTTCCGTGTTGCTCAGCGTGTGGCTGGCGTATTCGACAACTCTCTCCTCGTTGGTGGGGCCCTGTGTGAGTACGACTCCCAGGCCGTGGTCACTGGCGTCGGTCTGGAGTGTGAACGGCTGTTCAAAGTCCGGGCAGGCGAGTACCGGTGCGGTGACCAGTCTCTCCTTCAGTGTCTGGAATGCGTTCTCCTCGGCCTCGGTCCATTTCCATTTCGCGTTTTTTCGCGTAAGCTGCGTGAGCGGCTCTACTATTTCCGCAGAGTTTGGTACGAAGCGCCGGTACCACGAGGCCATGCCGTGGAATCGTCGAACTTCCCGGATGTTTTTTGGTGCGGATATCTTTGCGATTGCACTTGTTTTTTCGGGGTCGGTCCGTATCCCCTGCTGGTCGACAATGTGCCCGAGGTAGCGGAGGCTGCTGACGCAGAATTGTCATTTATCGGGGTTCAGGCGTAGTCCGGCCGCGCGGAGGCGTTGAAAGACTTCTTGTAAATGTCGCTGGTGCTCCTCGAGGGTCTTACTGGTGATGATTATGTCATCTAGGTATGCGAACGCGTATGGCTCGAGTTCGGGGCCGATTATCCTGTCGAGCAGCCGTTGAAATGTGGCGGGCGCCGAATGTAACCCGAACGGCATGACTCGAAATTGGAATAAACCCTTTCCTGGTACCGTGAAGGCGGTGAGTGGTCGGCTGGCTTCTTCGAGTGGGACTTGCCAGTACCCGTTTTTTAAATCGAGGGTGGTCAGATACCTTGACCCTCGTAGCTTGTCGAGGGTAGCCTGTATGTGTGGTAGCGGGTATGCGTCTTTCTCGGATCGGTCGTTTAGCCGACGAAAGTCTACGCAAAACCTGGGCTTCCCGTCCTTTTTTTTAACGACCACCACCGGGGAGCTCCACGGACTGCTGGACGGCTCTATTACCCGGTCATCGAGCATTTTCCCGACTTCTTCATTTATTATCGCCTGCATTGCCGGGTTTCTGGGTTGGTAGCGTTGTTTGAGTGGTGTCTCATCGAGCAGCTTGATACTGTGCTCGATGAGGTTTGTCCGTCCTGGCACCGTTTCGAATAGCTTCATTTCTCCCTGTAGAAATTCGTCTAACTGCTGGCGGGCGCCTTCCTCTGGTACGCGGAGGCCCATCTGCTGGCATGGTTCGGACAGGCAGGCGTTGGGCCAGGTTGCGATGTCGTATGGCGGTTTCAGGCTTATCCGGAGTGCTGCGATGGCCTGAATGCCCAGTAGTACTGGTGGACCCATATTCGGCAGTATGGTAAAGTCCTGCTGGCTTTCGATGCCTAGTGCGGTGAACGGTAATCGTCTGCGGCCGGCGGGTTGCATGTTTGTGCCGTCTGCCAGGCTGATCAGCGTGCTCGGCTCGGATGCTCGCATGCCTTGTTCGAGCGCCCATTCGTACGCTTCGGTGTTGATGCATGACAATTGGGCACCGGTGTCGAGCAGGGCGTCGATTTCCCGTCCTAGTATTCGAATAGGTAGGAAGGGGCGGGGCGTGTATCTTATGTCGGGGGTCGGCGTTCGCCCGTCTGCGGCGAGCCCCGTGCGTCGTTTCCCGGCGGGTGACAATCCTTCGTAAGGACGCCATCGCGGCCGCAGCGTGAGCAAAATTTTCGGTAGGCGTTTCTGCATTCGAACCGGGTGTGGCCCCGCTGTTTACACCGCCAGCAGTGTGTTGTTCGACTGTAATTGCCGGTGTTGTCACTTTGGATCGCGCTGGCGTCCCCCTCCCCGAGGGTTGTGTTGCTCAGCTGAGTGAGTCGTACCTCGATTGGTTCGGCGCGATACTGGCTAGATCCGCGGTCTCGATTCTCGGTGGTAGCGGCGGCAAGGGGCGGCCGGGGGTACGCTGGGCTTGGTTTTTCCTCTCCATGGCCCTCTCGATGCGTTGTACGTGCCGGAGTAAGTCGTTGATGTTCGTTATGGACTCTGGAGCAATGATGGCTAAGTAGTCTGGCAGCATGTTTTCGTACAGCGTCTCGAGGTATTCGTCCGTAGGGATAAGCGCTCGTCTCATCAGGGTGGTGAGCGCGTTCATATATTCGTGGAACGGTTCCCCGGGTTTTTGTACCCGTGTCCGGGCCTCGCGTTCTCGTTGCAGGGGGGTCTTGTGTCCGGCGTAGACCATCAGGAAGTTGGCGGTGAATTCCTCCCATGTACTTATCTGGTAGCGGTTATTTCGGTACCAGAGTTGTGCATCGCCTCGCAATAATTCCGGTACCCCCTCCAGTAACTCCTGGTCGGAGATGCGGTACGAAAGAGCCAGTTCCCCGATCCTTTCGAGGAACGCAAAGGGGTCCTTGCCGTCCGTGGTGCACCCCCACTTGCGCATACGGTCCATTTTCTTCCCGGCGTCTTCCTGTTTGATCGTGGCGGCGGCCGTTCGGTCGGTTTCCTCGGGCGTGCCTGGTCGCCCGATGTTCACAAATAGCGGGGTGGCCATGTCGAAGAGGTCGGCGATCTGCTGATGCACGTAATTGGCCCACTGTTGACGGTGTTCTTCCGTTGTGCGGTTAATTTCGGCGACGGGAGTTCGTAACGCGGTATCTGAGATTTCGTTTCGCGGGTCGGGTGGTACCGGTGCGCATCCAGAGATGGCGTATGCTGTGCTATACGCGTGTGAGCCGGCGCGGTTACGGTTCAACGCGTCTCAGGAATGTTACGCGGCGTACTGGTCCTCTGTTTACGCACGCGTTACCGCGTTGAACCGGCGACCGTTTGTTTTGAACGTCTACGCGCTGCTAGTCGCGACGCGGATGTATTTCCTTCAGTCCCTGTTCGGGCGCCATGTAACGGGTCCGGTTTTCCGCGTGCGGTCTCCTGGTCGTGGTGTCCCTCGTTGCTGAATGGCTCGCCGAGCCAGGGTCCTGGACGGCGAGGGACGTGTTCGATGGGAGGAGCGGGGTCGTAGCGGGGTGAATAAGTAGACCGGTGTTTTGTGACACGATAGTGCCCGCTGCCTTAGAGCGCGTAAGATACGCGGTTGGTAGAGTGTCGTGGTGCGCGGTCTCGAGGATACGAACGCGGTGGTGCGGATTGGAGAGGTCGCAGGTGCAGGGCGGATTCGAGGCGAGCGGGGGACGGGATTCGATCGTGGCTGTTGCCGTGATCGCCCTTCCTAGGCCGGGTTTTGGCGAGTCCCCGACGTCGGCGACGCACCGATCGTCGAGTCTCCTCCGGACGGTCCAGGGGTGAGTTTCGGCCAGGTGACGCACCTAGTTTCCACCCAACCGTCCTCGTGGACGACTCGTCTCACGAGGCGCGGGCGGTATACCGTGCGTTCAGGACTCGCTAGGTGGTTATGCGGTGAAGTCGAAGAGTGACGCACCTCTTTTCGTTCGTCCGGCCTCGCCGACGACTCGTCGTACGAGGCTGCCGGTGACGCACCGGGGTAGCTACGGTTCTTACTGGCAGGATGCAGGTTGCAGGACAGGGGTTCGACGGCTTTGAAGGGTGACGCACCGCTTCTCGTCCTGTCGCTCTCGTAGACGACGCGTTTACGAAAGATGCCGGTGACGCACCGGGGATGACCGGAGGAGCACTGCTCGCTCTGGAGGAAGTTTCAGGACGGGAGGTTCCTCGACGGAGTCGTAGGGTGACGCACCACTTCCTATCCGTCGGTTTTCGGAGACGACGCGGCTCGCGAAAAGTTACCGGTGACTCACCGGATGCTTCCCTCGATGGAACACGGTTCTCACCAGGGTGAACCAGGGTGCCGTTTAACCAAGGGGTTTGCACGGCAAACGAGCCCGTAGTCGACGGTCGGACACTAGGATATCGGGTGCTTGTAGAATACTTACAGCTGGTTAACAGGAATGATCTGGCTCTCAGGAAATTCACTGGTAAACTCCGGTGATTTTAGTTGATTTCGGGCGCCTTTTATAGGAATAGTTTGGTGGCGAGGGGCAGTGGTGCGGCGAGGAAATTAGCTGGTGACGTATCCCTTTTTCTATTTCATATTTTGGGTTTTGATTTTGGATTTCCGTTGGGGATACGTCTCTAGGTGCGGGACTGGTGCGGTACGGGAGGTGTTATTATTGTGACAGGAACGCCGGTGGTACGTTACGCGATTCGAGATCGCGTGTGTGACGGGTGGAGGTTTGACAGGGGTTTGCTTCGTAACAGGTCTGCGTTATGCAGGTCTGTTACACCCCCCTCCTTCTTCGGGGTGGCGAGCGGCCGGCAGCGAGACTCTTTATTTCCGGAACTTTTCTTTCATTTAATATTTACAAAGATATACAAGATAAACTTACATACTAGAACCCCGTTCTTTCCCTTTACCCGTAATCTTAACCTAACCTAAACTATTACTATATGTATATACATTAAAGTTCGCCGCTTTTTATCCCTCGCGCTGGCGGCACTTCAGTAGTCGCCCGGTTTGGTCGAAGTTTAGGACCCAGCGTTCGTCCCCCAGGGACGTCATGAATTTTTTGGAGGTGACTAGTCGCAGGGGCACCTCGGCGCGGCGACCGTTCGGGAGCACGTACCATGTGGACGGGCACGGCGCGTCTTTCCCGGTGTAAGGGATTGGTGCTTTGTTGTCCGGGTAGCCTGGTGGTGCGGGGAGGCCCCCATTCCCCGGCTCTTGGTATCGGGGCTCCTTGGCGCTGCGTGTCTCCGGTTGACGTTCGCTTGCTCGTCGCTTGCGGTCTGTTGTGGATGGTGGTCGGTTGGTCGGTGGCTGGTGTGCGTGTACCGGCCCTAGCTCTGGTGGTTGCTGACTTCTCTCGGGGGCCATGTACCTAGTAGTCCGTGTCCGGCCCGAAGGTGTGGCCGGTATTGCTCCTGTTGGTATGCGGGCTGCAGAGTGCGGCGGGGAGGCCCTTGGTTGTGGTTTCTCCGGTGGTGGGGCTGCTCGGGGCAGTAGGTCTCGTCCTGCCGTGCCCTGTGGTGCTGGTGGTGCTGGCCTTTCGGCTGGTTGCCGCGGGGGGTTCCGTGTTCCCGCCGGTTTTCCCTCCTCTCTCGTTGACCGCCTCCTGGTCGGTGGCCGTGCTGCTGTAGGACCGTCCGGTTGTCGCCATTGGGGTGGCTCGGGGATGCCCTTGGGGAGCCCCAGTGATGGCCCGTGTCCCAGCTTCCTTCGGTGTTCCTCGATGCTTGTGGGCGATACTGTATCGTCGCTGAGTAGTGCGCTGACGGTCGACCTGGTGTGTGTGTGGTCGATTTCCTGCGGCGGTTTTTTCAACCAGGTAACCGCTCGTATTACCGTGGGTCCCTTCTTCTTGGTGGTAGTTAACCCTTTTTCCCCGGGTGCCGGTCTTCGCGGGGTGGCCACGGGTCGGGGCCGGGTGGCCTTCCGGGTGGTCAGGTCCGTCGCCGCGTGGTTTGTCGACGGGTTGGTGGTGGTTACGGTTGGTGTTGGGGGTTTTGGCCCCTTCCCGGCCGCGCCGCCTTGTCCCGTGGTGTGGGCCCGGTTGGTGGGGTTGCGGGGGTGCGCCTTGCCGTTCGGCGTGGGCCTCGTCCGTGCCGGTTTCTGCGGCTCGGTTGGCGGGTGCGGGTGCACCTCCGCCAGGTGGTCCGGAGTACCTGGTGTGCGGGGCCGCTCTTCAGTGTCCTCAGGGTTCCTGAGGACCTCCCTCAGCTCTTCGAAAATAATGTCCCAGGGCTGCCGGTTATCCTGCATGGTGCTGGTGCTCTGTTTTCTGTGGATTAAGCACATGTTATTGATTAATTTTCGGGGTCGGCCTCGGCCGCGGGGTGCCGGGGTTGTCGGGTGCGGGACGGGGGTGGCCCTCCTGGTTCGCTCCGTGGGAGAACCTGATCTCGCGTGGGTCCCGGCTTCTTCTGGCTGCTCGTCGGGTTCCTCGTGGTGCTCCGGTTTGAGGTCCTGGATGTGGATATGCCGTGTCCACTTCCTGTTTTCGTCGAGGAGATCGACGATGACCGGTGACACGATGCGTTGGACCGTGTACGGCCCGCTGTATTTCGGGGCCAGTTTGGCTGCAATGCCAGCCCCTTTGTCGGACAGGGTGTGCTCCCCTTTCCACACACGATCCCCTATGGCCGGTCTCCATTCGCGGTGGCGTAGATTGTAATACTTTTCTTGCCGGCCGAAGGCTTGGGCCAGGTGGAGTTTGGCCAATTCTTGGGCCTCCCGTAGGTTTTTCCAGCGCTGGTGGGGGGTGGTGGTTGATTCGTCGGCTGGTTGCTGTCCCGGTATCCTTAATTCTCGGCCTTGGTTCAGGTAGGCTGGTGTGTAACCGGTTGCCTCGTGCCAGGCGGTATTGATGGCGAATCTCGCCTCATCCAGTTTTTCGTCCCAACGGTCGTGGTTTTTCCCGACGTACTGGGCCATCATTGTTTTCACGACCTTATTTGCTCTCTCAACGGGATTGCATTGTGGCGTGTATGGTGGCGTACGTCGGTGTGTGATGCCGGCTGCCTGTAGCAGACTGGTAAATGCTTCCCCGATGAACTGGCGTCCGTTGTCGGAGATGATTATTCGTGGTGCTCCGTGTCGCAGGATAACGTCTTTCTGGATTGCTGCGGCGACCGCCGCGCTGGTGGCTTTTCGGAGGGGCGTGAGTTCGACCCATTTTGAAAAGCGGTCGAGTGCGACGAGTAGCCAGATATGTCCGCGGCGTGACCGTGGCAGCGGCCCGACTAGATCTACGGATACGGTGTGCCATGGTTGCGTCCCTGGATTAGCGTGGAGGCGTCCGGGCGGGGGTAACGGTGGTGACTTGTACTGTTGGCAGCTGACGCAGCTGCGTACGTGTCGGGCGATGTCCCGGAACATCCCGGGCCAATGGTACCTCTGAGCGATGCGGACGCTCGTTTTGGCGATTCCAAGATGCCCCGCGGTGGGGTCATCGTGGAATTGCCGCAGTACTGCTTCTCGGTCGGTCGCTGGTATGCATAGTTTCCATGCGTTTCCGAAGTCAGGCTCATTGTAATCGAGCTGGTGCGGTATTCGTCGTTGCAGTTTTCCTTCGCAGATTCGGAAATCGGGAACTGAGGCAGGGTCGCGTTGTACGGCTTCTATTTTCTTTTCGTACCAGGAATCGTTGCGCGTCTTGTTGCGGAGGAGACTAACGCCTGGCACTGGTTCGATGCGGGATAGCGCGTCTGCTACATGATTCCATTTTCCTGGCCGGTATTGTATGTCGAAGTCGTATTGTTGTAGTTCGAGAGCCCATCTCGCCAGTCGTCCGGTCGGACTGTCGATTTGTTGTAGCCAGCGGAGTGCCTGGTGGTCTGTGAGGACCGTGAAGTGGTACCCTTCCAGGTATGGTTTCATTTTTCGCACTCCCCATACGACGGCTAGGCACTCCTTCTCGGTTGTGCTGTAGTTCCGTTCCGTGGTGCTCAGCGTATGACTGGCGTACGCGACAACCCTCTCCTCGTTGGTGGGGCCCTGTGTGAGTACGACTCCCAGGCCGTGGTCACTGGCGTCGGTCTGGAGCGTGAACGGCTGTTCAAAGTCCGGGCAGGCGAGTACCGGTGCGGTGACCAGTCTCTCCTTCAGCGTCTGGAATGCGTTCTCCTCGGTTTCGGTCCATTTCCATTTCGCGTTTTTCCGCGTAAGCTGCGTGAGCGGCTCCACTATTTCCGCAAAGTTTGGTACGAAGCGCCGGTACCACGAGGCCATGCCGTGGTATCGTCGAACTTCCCGGATGTTTTTTGGTGCGGATATCTTTGCGATTGCACTTGTTTTTTCGGGGTCGGTCCGTATCCCCTGCTGGTCGACAATGTGCCCGAGATAGCGGAGGCTGCTGACGCAGAATTGACATTTATCGGGGTTCAGGCGTAGTCCGGCCGCGCGGAGGCGTCGGAAGACTTCTTGTAAATGTCGCTGGTGCTCCTCGAGGGTCTTACTGGTGATGATTATGTCATCTAAGTACGCGAACGCGTATGGCTCGAGTTCGGGGCCGATTATTCTGTCGAGCAGCCGTTGAAACGTGGCGGGCGCCGAATGTAACCCGAACGGCATGACTCGAAATTGGAATAAACCCTTTCCTGGCACCGTGAAGGCGGTGAGTGGTCGGCTGGCTTCTGCGAGTGGGACTTGCCAGTACCCGTTTTTCAAATCGAGGGTCGTCAGGTATCTTGCCCCTCGTAATTTGTCGAGGGTGGCCTGTATGTGGGGTAGCGGGTATGCGTCTTTCTCGGATCGGTCGTTTAGCCGACGAAAGTCTACGCAAAACCTGGGCTTCCCGTCCTTTTTTTTAACGACCACCACCGGGGAGCTCCACGGACTGCTGGACGGCTCTATTACCCGGTCATCGAGCATTTTCCTGACTTCTTCATTTATTATCGCCTGCATCGCCGGGTTTCTGGGTTGGTAGCGTTGTTTGAGTGGTGTCTCATCGAGCAGCTTGATACTGTGCTCGATGAGGTTTGTCCGTCCTGGCACCGTTTCGAATAGCTTCATTTCTCCCTGTAGAAATTCGTCTAGCTGCTGGCGGGCGCCTTCCTCTGGTACGCGGAGGCCCATTTGCTGGCATGGTTCGGACAGGCAGGCGTTGGGCCAGGTCGCGATGTCGTATGGCGGTGTTACGTCCTATGATGGACGTTTGAAAATAGATAGATAGATAATTAATTAAATTGAAAGATTTTGAATTAAGAATAAAACGCAGTTTTGAACCTACCTGCATTCACCGGCTTCGGTTCGGGTAATTGAGAATTTGCTTAATTACTAAATGACTTTTATTTTGGGAACTGGATCGAAGAAATCGATGTTGGATAAACTCTTTTAAAAATGATTTGAAATTTGATTTTTTGTAAAAAAAACAACAATAATATATTCTATTAATCAAATTCAGGATACATTGAGTTATAAAAATCTTATAATGAATTATTAGTATTTACCGTTAGTAGATATCGCTGGTTCTAATTTTGTAACGCTTCGGATTCGCAGTATGTGGTCGCTTCTTTGGTGTATCCAGCGGGTATACACGCTTTAGTTTAACAATAAAAAAATCCAGCGGGTATACACGCTTTACTTAAACACACACACACATTCATACACACACACACACACACGCGCGCAATATAAATCAGAAGTACTGAAATTGACGAAAATGAACTGAGACTGATGAAAACGAACTGAGACTGATGAAAATCGAATATACTAGATCGATGAAAATCGAACATAGACTGGACTGGACTTGATGAAGAGCCATCCCTTTTATAGATTTATCAATCCATTGTCCTGAATCTAATCTCCATGGGATGAGTGCATCTTCGCGCGTTCTTCGAAGTCAAATTTCCCATGAATCAATATCTCTCGACCGGATGAAGAGTTTTCGATTCTCCATTATCGCTCTCTTGGCTCGATCGTATTGCCCTACACATCCTGTCAGGCAATCAGTATTATTTATTAATCCTTTGTTCTCTTCCTTGAAGTGTCCATCTTCACATTCTTCAGCGATGAATAGTCTTCAACAAATGTTAACATATCTCGCCATAAAAAAATATTTAAATTCGAAATGAACTATCCTAGTCCTATCGCACGCAATGTGATATATTTCCAATACAATATTATTAGTGTAAATATAAAAAAGAAATTCAGAAAATATATATTATACATGATTAATTATATCAATTATTATCAATGGTCGAACCACCGGACGTGACACCTCCCCCTTTAGAAAGCAAATTTCTGGAGGAAATTTGTTTGAACTCTTTGACTACTTTATTAAACTCAGATGTACTTGGTTGATCGACCTGGAGTTGGATGTCGTGAAGGTCGATTGACTCGTCAGCTGAATAGATCTTATTTCTTCGCTTATCTGCTTTGCGTATGAGGAGATGTGTCAGCGAACTCCATGCTGCTCCGCATAAGGCGAATCCACATCCGTATACAGAGTGTAGCTGATAACCATGTATTATGGTATCGAGTATCATCTTGATGAATTTAAAGATGATAAATACAGCTAATACTCCTGCACTAAAAGATCCAAATGTGATGAATCCATTCCAAAATTTCCTGGCCGCGCTTTCTGCTATTGTATCTAGCGTTTCTTCGTTCATCATGCCCATAATGGAAATCGAATTTGCTGGTATATTTTTTCCCGTCATACTTCGAGCGACAGAATTCAATACAGCTGATTTCTCGGCAGGGAACATGATATGATCTCTTAAATCATTAAGATCATTTTGAGTGTAGATTCCACTAGTAGCCAATTTGGATGGATTAACATAATACCATCTGGTTTCCTTCAATGGTTGTAATGTTTGGGGTGGAACAACTTCTATTGGTCTTGGTGATAACCTATGCCAACTTTGATCAATTTCGTACATTACAGGTAGTACTTGACTACAATCTCTATGAGTTCCGTGATTAGTGAGTATACGAGTTATAGGTGTCAAGAATTGAGACTTATTTCCATGACTAACTGGTAACTCAGTAAAACAATCTTCAGTATGTCGAATCTTCACATCTACTGCGACACATTTAATTATATGAATAACTTCTCCAGCTACTAAAGCCATATGCCCAGGTTGTTTAGTTACTATTTGGGCAAATTCATCAGGCTTTAAAGTCGCTATAGTCAAAGCATTGGTTAAAACTTGCTTTTCTAAATTGCATTTTTGTGCAATTATATTTCTATAGAGATTAGTCATCTGATTTTTAATGTGCCTTTCGATATAAACAAATTTTGAATTTAAATATGTAAAAATGTCAAGATTTTCCACACGCATTGCTCTTTCTCCGACAAATGTTCTTCCTTTTGTTGTTTCTAAGATGAACAATTTAGGGTGTTCTGTTTGAAATAGAGTATATCCACAAATTGGTGTTTCGCCCAATTTTGTGAATGCGAATGTAATTTCTCCTGTAGTTAAAGCAAATACTGATGGAAATTCTTTTTGATTTAAGCTATCTGTAATTTTCGATGCTATTCCTTCGAATAAAATATCATATTGTTCAAATTTGCAAGTAGATTTTGGGAAAGATTTCCAAAAAGTGTATCCGTCATCATTATCTAAGCATGTTTCATCTTGGAACACACATACGGTTCCTGATCGTAACATTATTTTATTCTTTTCTAATTGTACTGGTACGGTGGATGTTCGCAAAGTTATTTTTGCAATTACCTGTACAATTACGTTGTCCCAAGAACCGTATGGATCCGCGAATTGAGCTCCTTGACATTTACCATTGATGTTCAATTCTCCTGCTAACGTGAAAGTTCTCGTCACTGTAGAATTAATCAGCAAATCATTTAAAAGAATACCCTTTCCCATATACATTATACCAAAATTGTGCATTTTATTGCATTGTTCTCTATTTATTGGTTCAATGTATTCATTTATTCCATTTTGAACTGCTGATGAATGAGAATGCATTCCACAGTAACTGATTACTCTATGTATTTCAACTTTGCATTGGATTGTATCAACATAGTTGAAATCGGATAATTGAAGTAATTGGATGTAAGCTTCTTCTGTTTTTGTAGAGGTATGATCGATGTCACAGTCATTGATGTTTTTGAGGGAAACCGTTGTCACGTTCAGATGTTGTCCATTACAATCATATCCGATAATGGTGAGCGAAGGACGAATTAACATGAACATTAGCCAAAGGCTTAACATTTTCTGTAACAAATATTTTCTATCGCTTAATACGCTAATTTCGCTAATATTCTTGCAATTCTTATCTATTATTATTATTAATACTCAACACTAATCAATATAAAGGTAATAAAAAAAAAAATGATTTCATTAGTAAATTAGATTATATTATGTTATTGAAACAATATGTTGATATTTTAGTTTATAAATTGATGAAATGTGGGAATAAGTAAAGGAGAGAAAATAAAAAAAAATTACAGAGACTTTATAATTTAGATATGTATATATATATTTATTTTTCCTTATGGTGATTACCACCGTCGTTCTACTTCATGACAAACACCTCGGAACAACCACCACCATTCGTTACTCGTCATCTCGAAGTGTTCTTCTATACATTCTGGGCATTGCCAAGCCGGTTTTTCGATGGCAATCACTATCTCGCAGATTTTACATTTCCTTGCCATTCGTGTAACGTAGGGAAGGCAGAGGATATGCCATCCTCCTTCTACGTATGCCCAGGCGTCCTCCTCCGATAAGTTTTGATGGCAATCAAAACAAATTCGTTGATTGTGGTACGTATATACTGCTTTGTCCCATGGTGCTTCTACACACCACAGTCTTAACAACTTGCGGTACGTTTCAGGGTGGTCGATAGGTCTAACACCATCCATCGGCCCATAGTATTCTTCTACTATCTCGTTTTCTTGTTTGTATGTCGGTCTAGGGATCGGCATGTTTGATCTGTTAAATATATATATATATATATACCTATATATTCTTGTTAATATATATATATATATATCAGTCGTTTTGTCATGTCTTATTTCATAGTCTTGCGTGGCGTCTGTTGTCAATGTCAGTTTGTATTTCCTTATGCTGCTCTAAATCGACTATGAGCTAATTTCAGCTTATTCATATGTACGATACGAGGATTATTGTTAACTAAAATTCTGATATTCTGATTTGGTAAAATTTCTATCACTTTATGAGGTCCGGTATATTGATCGCTGAATTTTCCTTTGAATGGTTCTTTCAATAAATATACTAGATCTGCTACCTTAAAATTTTGTGGATTTATTCTTTTATCATAATAATATTTTGATTTTGCTTTTGCCGCGTTCAGATTTTTACGCGCAGATAATTGTAATTCGTTGATTGTTGAATGTAAATCTCTGAGATATTCTGCGTAAGTAGGTTCTAGGTTTTCTTTTACTGGATTGCTACTTGTTGGTTCACGAGCAATTTTTCCAAATACTAATTCATGTGGAGAAAATCGTGTTCCTTCGTGTACTGATGTATTGTATGAAAACATAGCCAATTCTAACCAATTATCCCAATTTGTTGCATTATTCACGTATTGTTTCAAATATTCCATTAATACATGATGCGATCTTTTAATTGAACCATTACTTTGTGGATGATAAGCTGTAGTCTTATAATGCTTGATTTTGAATTTCTTCGCTACCTGTTTCATAAGATTTGAGGTAAAATTGGTTCCCAAATCTGTTAAAATTGCTTTAGGAGCACCAAATCGGCAAATGAGATTCTTGATGAAACCATCTGCAATATCTGCAGTTGTTATTCGATCTAATGGTACTGCTACGGAATATTTCGTTAGTAGATCTTGCATAGTTAATATATACTTATTTCCATTTTTCGTTTCTGGCAATGGTCCTACAACATCTAAGCTAACTTTATCAAATGCTTTTCCTGGTGTATCTGTTAGTACCATAGGTTGTTTGGTTTTAATCCTTGTTAATTTTCTTAATTGGCATTCATTGCAAGTGCGAATAAAATGTTGAATATCCTTTTTCATTCCTTCCCAATAATATGATTGTCGAATCCGATGATAAGTCTTTGTTATTCCTTTATGTCCACCGATGGCTGACATATGTTTTTCTTCGATTATATTTAATCCAGCGCTCGGAATTGTTTAATCGCGAGGAGCTCGAATCGAAGCCTCCGCCTCCTCGACCCGGCCGCGCGTCTCGCTCCCCGTCGCGGCCCTAGTGCTCAGGCGCGTACCATTTTATAGGCGCTATTCGTGGCGCAACAGGACGACACTCATGTCAATAGGTTTCCGCAGTACCATTGAGGTACATACTATTGCCAATGCATTTTTTTCGTTAGTGGTATCCCCTGTAGGCCTACTCCACTATGACGCACGATAAGTTCGGACAATAGCAGTAGAAAATTAATTAGAAAAATTAATTTGTAAGATAAATTTAAAAATTAGTTTTTAATTCTATTGTTCAAATTTTAATACCATCCGGGACATCTTGATGTTCGCGCACGTTTAAACGTGCTTGGCAAATTGTTAAGATCTACGGCGCGGTGGAAAGTTTGAACGTAGCTGTTCGCATTGCCGCGCCGACGCTTACATTGTAACTCATTTTAAAAATCAGTTGTTTGTCATTTGTCATTTTGCCTCTTTTATCCGAGTGGGAACGTAATGCGAACAGTCACGAATTGGTTATTGGAAGGTAAGGATCACGAGTTTTTGTAGAAAATCAGTGTTAGTAAGTGCGTTTTTTTTCGGACGTATAAATTCGGACGATAGACTTTCAAGCAGTATTAATAGTGAATCTTGTTGTACAGACAATATGCCTAAATCGTGCGACATAGTGGAGTAGGCCTAGAGGGGATACCACTAATAAAAAAAACGCATTGGCAATAGTACCTCAATGGTAATGCGGAAACCTATTGACATGAGTGTCGTCCTGTTGCGCCACGAATAGCGCCTATAATATGGTACGCACCTGAGCACTAGGGCCACGACGGGGAGCGAGACGCGCGGCCGGGTCGAGGAGGCGGAGACTTCGATTCGAGCTCCTCGCGATTAAACAATTCCGAGCGCTGATTTAATCTATCCTCCTCTGGAGGTATTGTTACTTGACCTGTGCATATTGTTATTTTTATTGGTCGATCCTGAAATGCTCTCTTTAATTCATTAATAATATATTTCCAAGGTATATCTTCAATGTTATTTGATTTTCTTATGCTGAATGAATTTAGATCTAATTCTTCAACCACATCTAATAAAGATGCTATAGAATTAACAATGTTTTCTGGTTCAATAGGGATATGCTTATCCTGTTTAATTGGTAAGATGATAACATAAAAATTATCCAAAGGTTGTAATCTAGCTCTTTCAAAAGTTAAATCGATTGAAGTACCCAATAAGTTGGCTTCTGCTAATTCTTCTGCTCCTTTATCGATTGGATTGCCATACATATCTACAAATATAACTTTATGTGTTTTGGCCATATATAGTGGTTCACGAATTTCTCTAATTTCTGGATATCTTTGCGGTATTTGTACTACACTGGGTAGTTCCATACTAGTATCTATTGCTTCAGGAACTTCAGAAGAAATAATATCGTCCTGATTAGGTGTTTTTGTATCAAGGTATAAAGAATTGTCAAAATTTGAAGAACTGCGGGGTACGCTCGTTCCAGGATCAGAATTCGATTGCGATGTTTGCATATCGTCAGAAGGAATTGTCAATAAATCTTTCGTTTCCATTTTTCCTTTTTTTTGTACTGTATCAGGTAGCGGTGAATCTTCCGATGAAGTAGATGGAAGTTTCCTCTTCTTGATCAATGAGTATCCTGATTCTTCTGTTTCCGATTCAATTGATTCATTAGGCTTTCTTTTCTTATAAGCTGATTCCAATTCTTCTTCTTCTTCTTCTTCTGATGATGATGACAAAATTCTTTTCCTAATTACTTTCCTGTGTTTTTGTAATGGTAAACAGATTTCTGGAGGGTTTCTAGATAAGGCATCAGCATTAGCGTTGGTTTTGCCTTGTTTGTAATGAATTTTGTATTCATATTCTGATAATTTCAATTTCCATTTCCATAATCTAGAAGTTGGATCCTTGATGGAATGTAACCAAACTAAAGGTTTATGATCTGTTATTATGTTGAATGTACGACCGTAGAGATATGGTCGAAAGTGAGAAATGCAGTAAATAATTGCTAAACATTCTTTTTCTATTGTAGAATATTTCTGTTCAGCTACATTTAATAATCGAGAAGCGTATGCTATGGGAAGGTCCTTTCCAATTGTGGGATAAATAACTGACCAGGCGCGGGAGACGAATAAACAGTGAATATATATTTTAAGAAATAAAGAATGATATACAACAGTCGCACACAACGCGATTGACCGCACCTCGCAGGTCAAAACTCAGCGCAATATGTACTAAATACGAACTCTTGACTCTGACCGCTACTCGCAGGCCGAAGTTCACTCACGTGCGCTTTTCTCTCGACTGCCCCTTCTTCGTTAAAAAGAAAACGCACTGAGTCGCGCTCTACGCACACACGCACGACGCACACACACACACAAACACACACATGCAGTTCCTTAAAGCTAAACAGTCCAATGCTGTATCTTAACCTAAACAGCCGAAGAGTGTCGGTCCTCGACGGCGCGGCGCCGAAATCACTCAACGGGGTGTCGTTTTCGTCTCGACGTTTCGACGCGGTCCCCATGCCCGACATCCGACACCACAATCGGCCATCCTACAATAACATCTGCCCTCAGATGTTGTCCCCTAGCAATATTGCATCTTCTTCGTCTTCTTCTCCTTGACTCTCCATGTTTCCCTCATCAAGAGTTATCCATGGTTTCATGTTATCGGCCGACGTCGAAGTCCGCTGTGGGCCTTCTCCTTCTCCTTCTTTTTCCACCAAGTAGCGATCATTACGCAGAATATTCTGGACAACATATGGTCCGAGGAATTTTGCACTGAACTTTCCATGCGTGGCTGGTTGCATTCGCTTGATTGCGACCAGATCGCCTACTTTATACTTTATGGCCTCTTTACGCTTCTTGTTGAAATTCCTCCTGTTGGCAGTTTGAATTTTCAATATGTTCTCTTTGGCTTCTCTTCGAATCTCGTTTCGGTTTTCTTCGAACACAGCTAACCACTCCTCTTCGAGTATTTGTCGGATTTCTGGATCCTCCTTTATCTTCATTGAAGTTCCAAAAAGAATCTTGAATGGTGTTCCTCCCGTGCTTCTACTAGGCGTAGAATTCAAATACTTCTGTGCTATGTCTAAGTACTTATACCATTCCTCGGGTTTAGACAATGCCAATTTCGTCAATAAGGGTATGAGCGTTCTGTTCACCCTCTCCACTTGCCCATTTCCTCGAGGTACAGCCGTGGTTACTAGCACGTGTTGAATATCCTCTTCCTTGCAATAATTTTTGAAATTATTTGAGGTGAACGCAGTCCCTCTGTCTGTAATAATTCGCCTTGGATTTCCGAATATTACCGCTTGCTTCCTTAGTTTGTCCAGGACTTCTGCAGTATCCGTGGAGCGCGTCGCATAAAGCCATACAAACTTCGTAAATGCGTCGATTACCACTAAAATATGACGATATTTTTTCTTCGTTGATGTAATTGGACCGAGATGATCAAGATGGTAGGTATCCAATGGCAAAGTTCCCTTTTCGATGCAATGTAAAAATCCTTCCTGCTTTCCCGCCTTCCTTTCGGCCAAAATACATTGTATGCAATTCCGAATGACCCTCTCAATTTTCGACCGCATGCCCGCAAACCAATAGTCCCTTTTCACAATAGATTCGGTCTTAACGACCCCAAAGTGTCCGCGCTCGTGCGCTTGCCTCACTACCTGAGCCTGCATATTTTTAGGCACTACTACAAACGCATCGTTTTGCGCGCACTTGTACAATATCCCGTTTTTCGACACAAACCCGTCAACCTTATGCTGATTTACGGCACTTATTATCTCTCTTAGCTCACTGTCTTCACTTTGCGCTCTCTTAATACTAGACAAAACGCTGTTTTCCAGCCCTCCGATATACATTGTCATTGATGTGGGATAACGACTTAATGCATCTACGTGGCACATATTTTTACCCGGGCGGTGTTCTACGATATAATTGAACTCTTCTAAAAGTAGAGCCCATCTGGCTACTCGCACGCACAAATCGCGCTTTTTCATTGTTAGCGCAAACGCCTGACAATCCGTAATTATTTTAAAGGAGATACCTAATAAATAAACCCTAAATTTTCTGAGTGCTCTTATTATCGCCAATACCTCTAGCTCGTAACTCGTATATTTTTCTTCGCTAGGACTATTTTTCCAACTTGCATAATAAGTAGGATGGAACGCATTATCTTCGCTATCTCGTTGCAACAATATTGCTCCACACCCAAAACCAGACGCGTCGGTATGCAATTGCGTTTCGGCTTTTGCATTATACAGTTTCAATACTGGTTGAGAACTGAGTAGTAATTTCAAACTGTCGAAAGCTCTTTCCTCTTCGAGACCAAAATAAAACGATATGTCTTTTCTTAATAAATTTGTCAACGGACGTGCTATGATCGAATATCGCGAGATAAACTTTCTAAAATATCCCGTCAATCCCAAGAAACTCTGCACACTCTTAACATTCGATGGCTTTGGAAATTTCATAACCGCGCTAGTTTTGTGATCCGACGGTCGGATCGTCCCATTCTCTATGATATACCCTAAATACTCTATTCTCGTTTGGATAAACTGACACTTTTCCCAATTTATCATAAGCCCGTATTCGCTTGCAGTTTTTAAAACTATTTCTAGATTGTGAAGACCGTCTTCGCAATCTCGAGAAGGAACAACCAAATCATCCATATAGACTAACACTAGTCCCTTCGCTATTAATTCCTGAAATATCGCATTAATATATCTTTGAAACACAGATGGAGAGTTGCACAATCCGAACGGAACACGTAGAAATTCGTATTGTCCATCTGGTGTCACAAATGCAGTGTATTTTCTCGAATTCCTTTCTATCTCCACGTGGAAAAATCCGTTCTTCAGATCTAGTGTACTAAAAATGCGCGCGTCTTGTAATCGGTCTAAATGATCCTCAATAAGAGGAAGCGGATATCGGTCCTTTACTATTTTGTCGTTCAATCTCCTGTAGTCTATACAAAGCCTCGTGGACCCATTCTTTTTCTTCACTAAGACAATAGGACTCGCGTAGTCCGATTGTGACCGTTGGATAATCTTATTTTCTAACCATTCATCTACTTGTGTATTCACTTCCTCTTTCTCAGGAGGAGATAATCTACGCGGTCGTTGATACACGGGAATATTATCGGTCAACACGATGTTCATTTTAATATCTAAATCCCGAACTTTATTAGGTGCGTACTTTTGTCTTAGTTCTTCGATTCGTTTCCGATGATCAATGCTACGGATATGTGAAAGATCTAATTCGCTATTACTTTCGCAAGTGCTAATGTGAAAAACTTCCGGAACGGTAGACTCGCTAGAACTTTTATTCTCACAAATCGTAATGTTCCCGTTTCTTATTTGAACGTCCACCGTATTTAAGAAATCTGTACCAATTAACATTCCGTATGGCAGCAATGTATCGGAAACAACATGCAATTTAATGGAATACATCGTACCATCAATTTCGATCTCCGTCACGAACTCGCCTAATGTACTATTGTCGCTTGCGCCGACACCATTGAAGTTTATTGTTTTTTCGCTTAAACGCGGCGCGCCGACCTGTACATACTGTTCCGCACGGATTAAACTTAAATCGCTACCTGTGTCTATTAAAGCCGTTATCCCTCTAGACGCTATAACCACTTCCTTCTCGCTCCTGTTTCGTGGTCCTGTCACACTGCACACGTTCACCGGCACTTTCGTTGTGCATTTCGATGCAAAATGACCATATTCTTGGCACTTAAAACACTTTACACCCTTATCTTTAGTGGGACACTCTGCACTTGGATGATTCCGGGAACCGCAGGTGAAGCAGCGTCGAATCCCACCTGATATCTTCTGTGACTGCACCGGCATCTTCTTTTCTCCAGTGTACCTCGCCTTCGTTTTCGCATTCTTCTTCATGGTCTCGTATATCCTGAATTTTTCCTTTAATTCACGAATGCTTCCTGCGCCATACAAGATGGTTTTATTTATTTCTTCATCCTCAATACCGTCAATGATATATTGGATGACCGCATCTGTTTCCACCTTTGCATGACTCGCAATATCGAGCATGCTGTATACATACTCTTGATATGTCTCATCGCGTTTTTTCGTCCGTTCCATTAATTTCTTATGGATCATGCCACTATTCACGGTCTGCGAAAATTCTTCCTGAAGGGCTTTCTTAAAGCTAGCCCACGATCTATCACATTTCTCATGTCTCATAAATATCTTAGCAGATCCCTTTAACAGTCGCTTTGCATATATGATTTTTTGGACACCTGTCCATCCACATAATGCACTCGCGTCCTCAAATTCTTCCAACCATCGTCGAACCGATATCTCATCATCCCCAGTAAAGGAAGGAATTGATCCTTCGACATCTTTAAACGTTAACAACGTTCCGCACACATTTGTCTTCTTTACTCGTCCGCCGTGTCTTATCGTAATCTCATGCTCTTCGTCATTGGTGGTGCCGCCATCACATTCGCTGTCGTCTTCATATTCGACTTCCCAAGCCAACGCGGCTTGGAGCCTCGCCACAAGTTCAGCCTTGTTTCCCGATTTCTTCAGTTTCCGTATTCTTAACTCTTCCTTCAATTCGGCAATTGACAGACGTTCTAATGGGCGAGACGATTGGGATCCTTCTCCGCCACCAGCTCCGTCAGCAGATCCTTGGGCAGAAGCCATGGTTCTCTAGGCACGTTAGAATGTACTTCACAATTCACAGGCGACCGAAAATTTCTTGAGCTATGCACTGTCCGTCAAAATTCTCGCGGTGAAAGTCAGTTTGAATCCCGGACGAGCCCCCAAAGTTTGTGGGATAAATAACTGACCAGGCGCGGGAGACGAATAAACAGTGAATATATATTTTAAGAAATAAAGAATGATATACAACAGTCGCACACAACGCGATTGACCGCACCTCGCAGGTCAAAACTCAGCGCAATATGTACTAAATACGAACTCTTGACTCTGACCGCTACTCGCAGGCCGAAGTTCACTCACGTGCGCTTTTCTCTCGACTGCCCCTTCTTCGTTAAAAAGAAAACGCACTGAGTCGCGCTCTACGCACACACGCACGACGCACACACACACACAAACACACACATGCAGTTCCTTAAAGCTAAACAGTCCAATGCTGTATCTTAACCTAAACAGCCGAAGAGTGTCGGTCCTCGACGGCGCGGCGCCGAAATCACTCAACGGGGTGTCGTTTTCGTCTCGACGTTTCGACGCGGTCCCCATGCCCGACATCCGACACCACACAATTGAACCTTGACTGAGTATTCCTCCAATAGCATATGCAGAAGCGTCCGTAGTGAGATTAAATATTTTTGAAAAATCTGGAAATTGTAGTATTGGCTCTGTTATGAGAGCTTCTCGTAAGATTTTAAAAGACTCTTCTTGTATCTCTTTCCATTCAAAAATGACATCTTTCTTTAACAAATCTGTTAATGGTTTAGCGGTTGCAGAAAAGTTCGGTATAAATCTTCGATAATATCCAGCTAATCCCAAAAATTGTTTAATTTGTTTCACATTCTTTGGATTTGGAAAATTTTGCACAGCTTCAATCTTTTTTGGATCGGGTTTTAAACCATTCTCACTAATTATGTGTCCCAAGTAAGTTACTTCATGACGTAAAAATTCGCATTTGTCTGGTTGTAATTTCAATCGTGCAATACGTAATCGATCCATTAGTTTATTAAATTTAATTTCGTGTTCTCGCAATGAACTTGAATATATTACTATATCATCTAGATATACAAATAATTCAGATCCTTGAAGTCCTGCCAGCACACTGTTCATCAAACGTTGAAATGTGGCTGGAGCATTTTTCAAACCAAAAGGCATTCTTTTAAATTGAAAGTGGCCATAAGGTGTTGAGAAAGCTGTCTTGTGAGCATCCTCAGGTGCCATTTTAATTTGATGAAATCCGGAAGCTAAATCAAATATGGAAAAATATTTCGCACTTCCAAGTTGATCTAAAATTTCTGTAATATTGGGTAGAGGATATGCATCACCAATAGTTTTCTCATTCAAATTACGATAATCAATTACAAGACGCCATCGTTTATTTCCTTGAGAATCTTGCTTCTTTGGCACGATCCATACCGGCGAATTGTATGGTGATGTGGATGATTCGATTACATCTGTTTCTAACAATTCTTGTATCTGTCTATTAATTTCTTCTTTATGAATTGGTGGAAAACGATATTGTCGAGTATTTATTGGAACATCATTTGCAGTAAAAATTTTGTGTTGTAACACATCGGTACCTTCAAGGGTTTCTCCAGGGATATGAAATCTATCTTGATTATGTTCAATTAATTTTAAAATATTTTCCTTTTCTTCTTGATTGAGATGATCAAGTCTCAATAATTCTAAAATATCTTCGAGTCGATTGCGACATCTTGCCATTGCTACTTGACGAGTATCTACAGTCTGATTAGAGTTAATCTCTTCGAACGGTTCTAGTTTCACGATAGGTACGTCAAGGACATAGTCTTTCAATGTCGCATTTGTAACTCTTATATATGCTCTCCCTTTATTATTACTGACCACAGTTTCTCCAATAAATATTCCTTTTTCTTCAGGAATTTGAGGAATATATCCCTGCTGTATTTCAGGATTAATTATATTTACTGTTAGTGGAATAGATGTTCTCTTTGGAACGGTTATTTGTCGTTCTTCGAAAAATGGTACATACGTATTTCCCCATTTAACATGTTTTGCGGAATAGTCAACATTTGCTTGATGATTTAATAAGAATTCGGATCCTAGGATTCCGTTTTGATCTATCGATATTCGGTCGCTAACAACATGGAATAAAACTGGATGACCTGCTATCCTGATTGATGCCGTCCCTAAGGTGGCCAGGACCTCGGTCGAGATTCCTCGAATATAAATAGCATTATTTGTATTGATGTCCACATTCATTGGGACCATGTATTCTTTGATAAGGTTGACTTCCGAACCTGAGTCCACTAAAAGAGTAGTTATTCCTTGGAAATCTGGTGACGTGATCATTATAATGGGAGTATTTTTGGTCGAGTCTAATTGAACATTGATAATCCTTCTAGGTTGATTTCTTCCTCCTCCATTTTCGACTCCTTGATCTTTTTTACTTCTTTGAGGTGACTCGTTCCTAGAGAGTCGTTCTGTTTGATTGTCGTTGCTTCCGTCGGTGACATCTTCGGTGAAGATGCATCGATCTTCATTATTGATTGGCGCTCTATGAGATTTACTCCCTTGGGTGCGCCTTTGTTCCCTGGGGAGAACTTCTCGTTTCCCGACCTTTGTTGGGAATAGGGCACTATTTCACCAGATTCTACCTTAGCTTTGAATTTATAGCATTCTTTGATTGTATGACCTAATTTTTTACAATAATTACAAGTAACAGGTGGAGTATTCGTTCCGGCTTGATTATTTGATCTCTGATTGCCGTTGTCGCTCTTATTATTGTTATTAATAATATTGGGTCGCCAGCTAGATCCTGTATTATTATCTGGCCTTGAAGGCTGTTGATATCGGGATTGCGGCTGAGGCAAATTTCTTCTGTCTCTGAGATTAGAAAAGAACGGTCTCATCCGCTCCTCTTCCTGTTGCATTTGTTTTGAAACCTTAATCGCATTGGCGTATGCTTCTTCTAGATTTATATTCCCTTCTAATTGTACTCTGACACGTACATTAGGTGGTAATCCCTTTAAAAACGCGTCTAATACGTCAGAGTCAATAATGATTTTTAATGTTTCAGATAATTCTCCAAATTGATTGCGTTCTTCATCAATGATTGCTAATCTTAAATCTTTTATACGGCTAATATAATCTAACATACTTTCAGTGGGTCTTTTAAATATATTACCTAATTCACCCTTATATTGATTCAGTGTTTTCTGAGCTCCGAACATGATTTTAATTTTTGTAGCAAATTGTTCTACAGTACTAATATCCGAATCTTCGATAGCCATGAACGCATGTCCTCTAAGTTTATTTGTGAGCAGTTTAACCAAATACGGTTCTTGATTAGCAGGGAGCATGGATTTAGCTCTTTCGCATGCTCTTAAGAATTGAAATATTGAGGGTTTATGACCATCGAAAACCGGTACCGTCTGCAACGCGTCTTTAATACGAATTGGATTTCCTGTCGCTGTTTTGTCGGAAATTACTTGTTCTACTGTCGGTGTCGATTGTTCAGTCTTTTCCGGGTTAGTCAATGATCGCAATGTATCCTGCATTTGTGCAATTTGTTCATTAAATTCCCTAAATTTAGGGGCAAGTTCCGCTATGAATTTATTACTTTCTTGAGCCTTTTTAATTTCTTCAATTGCTTGTTTTAATACTTCCGTTTGAAGATCAACTTCGATTTGTCCACCACCAGTTGCCATTTTAAAATTTTAAAAGAACCAGTGATCGAAGTAGAAACAAATTCTCAATTCCTGCGTTCTATCCCACCGCTGTCACCAAATTTTGTTACGTCCTATGATGGACGTTTGAAAATAGATAGATAGATAATTAATTAAATTGAAAGATTTTGAATTAAGAATAAAACGCAGTTTTGAACCTACCTGCATTCACCGGCTTCGGTTCGGGTAATTGAGAATTTGCTTAATTACTAAATGACTTTTATTTTGGGAACTGGATCGAAGAAATCGATGTTGGATAAACTCTTTTAAAAATGATTTGAAATTTGATTTTTTGTAAAAAAAACAACAATAATATATTCTATTAATCAAATTCAGGATACATTGAGTTATAAAAATCTTATAATGAATTATTAGTATTTACCGTTAGTAGATATCGCTGGTTCTAATTTTGTAACGCTTCGGATTCGCAGTATGTGGTCGCTTCTTTGGTGTATCCAGCGGGTATACACGCTTTAGTTTAACAATAAAAAAATCCAGCGGGTATACACGCTTTACTTAAACACACACACACATTAATACACACACACACACACGCGCAATATAAATCAGAAGTACTGAAATTGACGAAAATGAACTGAGACTGATGAAAACGAACTGAGACTGATGAAAATCGAATATACTAGATCGATGAAAATCGAACATAGACTGGACTGGACTTGATGAAGAGCCATCCCTTTTATAGATTTATCAATCCATTGTCCTGAATCTAATCTCCATGGGATGAGTGCATCTTCGCGCGTTATTCGAAGTCAAATTTCCCATGAATCAATATCTCTCGACCGGATGAAGAGTTTTCGATTCTCCATTATCGCTCTCTTGGCTCGATCGTATTGCCCTACACATCCTGTCAGGCAATCAGTATTATTTATTAATCCTTTGTTCTCTTCCTTGAAGTGTCCATCTTCACATTCTTCAGCGATGAATAGTCTTCAACAAATGTTAACATATCTCGCCATAAAAAAATATTTAAATTCGAAATGAACTATCCTAGTCCTATCGCACGCAATGTGATATATTTCCAATACAATATTATTAGTGTAAATATAAAAAAGAAATTCAGAAAATATATATTATACATGATTAATTATATCAATTATTATCAATGGTCGAACCACCGGACGTGACAGCGGTTTCAGGCTTATTCGGAGTGCCGCGATGGCTTGAATGCCCAGTAGTACTGGTGGACCCATGTTCGGCAGTATGGTAAAGTCCTGCTGGCTTTCGATGCCCAGTGCGGTGAACGGTAATCGTATGCGGCCGGCGGGTTGCATGTTTGTGCCGTCTGCCAGGCTGATTAGCGTACTCGGTTCGGATGCTCGCATGCCTTGCTCGAGCGCCCATTTGTACGCTTCGGTGTTGATGCACGATAATTGGGCACCGGTGTCGAGCAGGGCGTCGATTTCCCGTCCTAGTATCCGAATAGGTAGGAAGGGGCGGGGCGTGTATCTTATGTCGGGGGTCGGCGTTCGCCCGTCTGCGGCGAGCCCCGTGCTTCGTTTCCCGGCGGGTGACAATCCTTCGTAAGGACGCCATCGCGGCCGCAGCGAGAGCAAAATTTACGGTAGGCGTTCCGGCATTCGAACCGGGTGTGGCCCCGCTGTTTACACCGCCAGCAGTGCGTTATTCGACTGTAATTGCCGGTGTTGTCATTTTGAATCGCGCTGGCGTTCCCCTCCCCGAGGGGTGTGTTGCTCAGCTGAGTGAGTCGTACCTCGATTGGTTCGGCGCGATACTGGCTAGATCCGTGGTCTCGATTCTCGGTGGTTGCAGCGGCAAGGGGCCGGCCGGGGGTACGCTGGGCTTGGTTTTTCCTTTCCATGGCCCTCTCGATGCGTTGTACGTGCCGGAGTAAGTCGTTGATGTTCGCTATGGACTCTGGAGCGATGATGGCGGCGTAGTCTGGCAGCATGTTTTCGTACAACGTCTCGAGGTATTCGTCTGTAGGGATAAGCGCCCGTCTCATCAGGGTGGTGAGCGCGTTCATGTATTCATGGAACGGTTCCCCGGGCTTCTGTACCCGTGTTCGTGCCTCGCGTTCTCGTTGCAGGGGGGTCTTGTGTCCGGCGTAGACCATCAGGAAGTTGGCGGTGAATTCCTCCCATGTACTTATCTGGTAGCGGTTATTCCGGTACCAGAGTTGTGCATCGCCTCGCAATAATTCCGGTACCCCCTCCAGTAACTCCTGGTCGGAGATGCAGTACGAAAGAGCCAGTTCCCCGATCCTTTCGTGGAACGCAAAGGGGTCCTTGCCGTCCGTGGTGCACCCCCACTTGCGCATACGGTCCATTTTCTTCCCGGCGTCTTCCTGTTTGATCGTGGCGGCGGCCGTTCGGTCGGTTTCCTCGGGCGTGCCTGGTCGCCCGATGTTCACAAATAGCGGGGTGGCCATGTCGAAGAGGTCGGCGATCTGCTGATGCACGTAATTGGCCCACTGTTGACGGTGTTCTTCCGTTGTGCGGTTAATTTCGGCGACGGGAGTTCGTAACGCGGTATCTGAGATTTCGTTTCGCGGGTCGGGTGGTACCGGTGCGCATCCAGAGATGGCGTATGCTGTGCTATACGCGTGTGAGCCGGCGCGGTTACGGTTCAACGCGTCTCAGGAATGTTACGCGGCGTACTGGTCCTCTGTTTACGCGCGCGTTACCGCGTTGAACCGGCGACCGTTTGTTTTGAACGTCTACGCGCTGCTAGTCGCGACGCGGATGTATTTCCTTCAGTCCCTGTTCGGGCGCCATGTAACGGGTCCGGTTTTCCGCGTGCGGTCTCCTGGTCGTGGTGTCCCTCGTTGCTGAATGGCTCGCCGAGCCAGGGTCCTGTACGGCGAGGGACGTGTTCGATGGGAGGAGCGGGGTCGTAGCGGGGTGAATAAGTGAGACCGGTGTTTTGTGACACGATAGTGCCCGCTGCCTTAGAGCGCGTAAGATACGCGGTTGGTAGAGTGTCGTGGTGCGCGGTCTCGAGGATACGAACGCGGTGGTGCGGATTGGAGAGGTCGCAGGTGCAGGGCGGATTCGAGGCGAGCGGGGGACGGGATTCGATCGTGGCTGTTGCCGTGATCGCCCTTCCTAGGCCGGGTTTTGGCGAGTCCCCGACGTCGGCGACGCACCGATCGTCGAGTCTCCTCCGGACGGTCCAGGGGTGAGTTTCGGCCAGGTGACGCACCTAGTTTCCACTCAACCGTCCTCGTGGACGACTCGTCTCACGAGGCGCGGGCGGTATACCGTGCGTTCTGGACTCGCTAGGTGGTTATGCGGTGAAGTCGAAGAGTGACGCACCTCTTTTCGTTCGTCCGGCCTCGCCGACGACTCGTCGTACGAGGCTGCCGGTGACGCACCGGGGATGACCGGGGGAGCACGGCTCGCTCTGGAGGAAGGTTCAGAACGGGAGGTTCCTCGGCGGAGTCGTAGGGTGACGCACCACTTCTTATCCGTCGGTTTTCGGAGGCGACGCGGCTCGCGAAAAGTTACCGGTGACTCACCGGAGATTTCCCTCGATGGAACACGGTTCTCACCAGGGTGAACGAGGGTGCCGTTGACAGGGGTTTGCACGGCAAACGAGCCCGTAATCGACGGTCGGGAACTAGGATACTGGGTGCTCGTAGAATACTTACAGCTGGTCTACGGGAATGCTCTGTCTTCCAGGAAACCTACTGGTAAACTCCGGTGATTTTAGTTGATTTCGGGCGCCTTTTATAGGGATAGTTTGGCGACGCGGCGTGGTGGTGCGGCGAGGAAATTAGTTGGTGACGTATCCCTTTTTCTATTTCGTATTTTGGTTTTTGGTTTTGGGTTCCCGTTGGGGATACGTCTCTAGGTGCGGGACTGGTGCGGTACGGGCGGTGTTATTATTGTGACAGGAACGCTGGTGGTACGTTACGCGATTCAGGATCGCGTGTACGACGGGTGGAGGTTTGACAGGGGTTTGCTTCGTAACAGATCTGCGTTATGCAGGTCTGTTACAGTAAGATTCTACCCCCTTCAGATTGTAAATAGAATAGTGCAATAGAATGAATTGTATTTTTGTTTAATTTATTCTCAATCGAAATGATTGTGCAACATAGGTACTTATATGTTAAAATGGTATGAGGTTATGAAATAAAGCAATGCCAAGGATTCGTGGGAATATTAAAACGGGAACAGTTTATTCAGTACATCAGAGTACACGAGTTTCGCGCGCGTTGCGAACGCAGGTTGAAGGGCTAGCGGCGCAGAGGGAGCTTATTACTAGATAAATTCTAAATACTTAATTAAATTTAACATTACACCAATTCGTCCTCATCTCCTAGTGGTTCTACCGTGGTTCTCTTCTTCCTCCTCGTCAAGCTTTTCCATCGTCAATTTATTGACGAAGCGGCCAAATTTATACAACTTCCGCTTCACGAGCAGTTGGCGTCTGCTATCCAGCTCCATCATTGCTGCAATAACGCTCCGGGCGTATAATTCAACGTGGCTCTCTTCTTTTTCGATTACTCCGCGGAGCAATCGGTTAGACTCCTCCATATGGTGGAGCATACCGTTGGCGTCGTGGTCGTTGTCCCTTTTCCTTTTACGGCTTATCATCGACGTTTGTTGCCGGACCTCGTTGATTTCGTTGTTGTCGTCCGTTGGACGACCATCTCCCATCGGCGATTGTTGCCAATGGTCTCGATCGGCGTCAGATTCCTCACCTGACGATTCGGCAGCGAGAGTCGGAGTGGTGGAAGTTGTTGCTGCAGTGCAGGGCTGGGGAAAATAGTATTTTCAATAAGAAATAGTAAATAGTCCTATTTATTTGAAGCATGTGTACAACTTTGAAAATAAAATTGTAACGGGTCCGGTTTTCCGCGTGTGTTCTCCTGGTCGTGGTGTCCCTCGTTGCTGAATGGCTCGCCGAGCCAGGGTCCTAGACGGCGAGGGACGTGTTTGATGTGAGGAGCGGGGTCGTAGCGGGGCGAATCAGTGAGACAGGTGTTTTGTGCTACGATAGTGCCCGCTGCCTTAGAACGCGTAAGATGCGCGGTCGATAGAGTGTCGTGGTGCGTGGTCTCGAGGATACGTTAGTCGTAGAGGGTGGACGCGAGGATGCGGCTTGGAACGGTCGTAGGTGGAGGACGGATTCGAGGCGAGCGGAGGACGGGAGTCGATCGTGGCTGTCGCCGTGATCGCCCTTCCTAGGCCGGGTTTTGACGGGTCCCCGACGCCGGTGACGCACCGATCGTCGAGTTTCCTCCGGACGGTCCAGGGGTGAGTTTCGGCCAGGTGACGCACCTAGTTTCCACTCAACCGTCCTCGTGGGCGACTCGCCTCACGAAGCGCAGGCGGTACACCGTGCGTTCTGGACGCGCTAGGTTCTCGTAGACGACTCGTCGTACGAGGATGCCGGTGACGCACCGGGGTAGCTACGGTAGAACACGGTTCTCACCGGCAGGATGCAGGTTTCAGGACAGGGGTTCGACGGCTTTGAAGGGTGACGCACCGCTTCTCGTCCTGTCGCTTTCGTAGACGACTCGTCGTACGAAAGATACCGGTGACGCACCGGGGTAACTACGGTAGAACACGGTTCTCACCGGCAGGATACTGGTTGCAGGACAGGGGTTCGACGGATTTGAAGGGTGACGCACCGCTTCTCGTCCTGTCGCTCTCGTAGACGACGCGTTTACGAAAGATGCCGGTGACGCACCGGGGATGACCGGAGGAGCACTGCTCGCTCTGGAGGAAGTTTCAGGACGGGAGGTTCCTCGACGGAGTCGTAGGGTGACGCACCACTTCCTATCCGTCGGTTTTCGGAGACGACGCGGCTCGCGAAAAGTTACCGGTGACTCACCGGATGCTTCCCTCGATGGAACACGGTTCTCACCAGGGTGAACCAGGGTGCCGTTTAACCAAGGGGTTTGCACGGCAAACGAGCCCGTAGTCGACGGTCGGACACTAGGATATCGGGTGCTTGTAGAATACTTACAGCTGGTTAACAGGAATGATCTGGCTCTCAGGAAATTCACTGGCAAACTCCGGTGATTTTAGTTGATTTCGGGCGCCTTTTATAGGAATAGTTTGGCGGCGAGGGGCGGTGGTGCGGCGAGGAAATTAGCTGGTGACGTATCCCTTTTTCTATTTCATATTTTGGGTTTTGATTTTGGATTTCCGTTGGGGATACGTCTCTAGGTGCGGGACTGGTGCGGTACGGGCGGTGTTATTATTGTGACAGGAACGCCGGTGGTACGTTACGCGATTCGAGATCGCGTGTGTGACGGGTGGAGGTTTGACAGGGGTTTGCTTCGTAACAGGTCTGCGTTATGCAGGTCTGTTACAAAATATTTTATTTTATGCTGTAACTTTTGAAAATAAAATATTTTACTTTGAGGTTCAGATTGTTCAAATAAATGTAAGTATTTTATTTGGAGGTTCAGTTGTCCAAATAGAAATATTTTATTTCGAAGTTCAGATTGTTCAAATAAAACACTATTTCCTTGAAGCAAAATAAAATCTGTAATAGTAAATAGTATTTTAACTATTTTTTCTGACAAATAATGCCCACCTCTGCTGCAGTGGCCGTTGTGTCCTGGGAGCTTGTTGTGAAGCTGCAGAGCGTTTTTCGCTTTTCCATTAGCGGGCGTAAAAATTCCAATTGCTTAGAATACTTGTATTCTTTGGAACCCGCTGCATCTGCCGCCTGGCCGCTCTTCGTTTTGCGGGCTTCGGCCTTCCGGAACGAATCCCGGATGTTATTCCATCTGTTTCTGCAGAGGGAAGCTGCAAATACAAATATTTTTTAATTAATCATCTATCATTCTTGCAGATACCTAGCAACGGGAGACTCTATGAAAACAATCAGCTACAGTTTTCGCATGGGGCATGCAACGGTATACCAGATTGTAACAGAAACATGCAGAGTTATCACAACGACACTGAGAGAGGAAACGATGCCGTCGCCCAGCAAGGAAAGGTGGGAGCAGATCCGGAGACAATTCTGGGAAAAATGTAAATTCACCAACTGCTTGGGGGCTATTGACGGGAAGCATGTGAACATACAGGCACCAGCGAAATCAGGATCTGAATTCTTTAATTACAAGAAGACATTTTCGGTGGTGTTGATGGCCCTGGCGGACGCAGAATCTAATTTCATCGCCATCGATGTAGGGGGCTATGGTAAAAATAGCGATGGCGGGCTATTTGCCGAATCGAATCTTAGGCACCTAATCAACGACGGAACGATGAGGTTGCTGCCCGACGGAAATTTGCCGGGAACATCAATTTGCGCGCCCTGCGTAATTGTGGGCGATGAAGCCTTCCCGCTTCGAAGAAATATCTTAAGACCGTACCCGGGAACCCAATCACAAGGCGACGAAATGAAGACTAACTTCAACACGCGGCTATCCATAGCACGGCGCGTCGTGGAGAACGCCTTTGGAATTCTTTCGCAGAAATTTCGCATATTCAACAGGCGAATCCAACTCACGCCTGAAAATGCAGACTTCATAATAATGGCCGCATGTATCTTGCTCAACTTTATTCGAGCCTATGAGGGGTCTTCGTCAGCATCCAGGGTGCAAGTAGAAGAAGAAGCGCAGGTTGCTGCGTGGCGGCCATACAACTGTCAAGTCCGCAACGCGACGAGGGAGGCTTTTAATGTCAGGGATACATTTAGTACTTATCTTTTCGAATCGAGGGACCAACACACCGTTGCATCACCACAGTGATGTTCGGGCATTGTTAGAAAAAAAGCAATTCGATTGCTACAGGATGAAAAGAGAATATATCTATCAATGATATTGTTTTTGTTTGGCTGCGGAGCGACCGAGAGTCGAACGAACGAGAGAGTCCGTTGCGAGATGTAAGAGAGTGAAAATATGTATAAAAATGAGAGTACCTATTGTGAGATTAAGAGAATATTTAAAAGTTAAATAGAAGAAAATATTGAAAAGAGTTATCGTTTTTTTGCGAGCGTCCGAACATCGACGCGAATCCACTGTATATCTTAACTAATGGCTGTCTCAATAACTCTGTCATCATCCGAAAATATCTCAATTGCAGCTGTTTAAATTGTTGATTTTGCAGACATGTACCGAAAAAGGTGTGCCAGCCTTTTTTTCACACACATTGAATTGTAAAATTAGAAGTAACAAATGAGTTTTCAAATGGGTTTAGAAGTAACCGATGGAAATGAGTTTTCAGGAGCTTTTATTTGAAAGATGCGAGCATTTATTAAGAATGTTGTCTGATGATAAGAATAATTTTTTCCGCATGTATTCGACGAGTTTTTAAAACTATTTAAACAGTTCCCGCGATAAAAATATTGCATTTATTTAAAACGGTTGCAGAGTTGACAATTTTTTTAACTGACAACATGGCTAGTAGATACTCGAATATTTCTACAGCAAGCTTCTAAAAACACATTTCCAAAAACGGTTGGCACTTTTTTTACACCACGACGCGCGACGATGCATCTCGAAGATGTCGGGGAATCCTTTGAGAATCGTTCACATATCACTGCACACAAGCACATATTCAAAGGACTGAGGTTGGAATAGCCAACAGGAATGTCAAACTAAGTTGTTATTAAAATACAGTGAATACTGACCTGGTTGATTCAATTCCTCCGCAATCCGCTCCCACGCCACGTTTTTATACCTCGTATTCATATACGTCGCGAGTTTTAAATTGTACAAACACTCGTGAGCGCGTACAGCTTCAATGAGTCTTTCGTCATCCATGACAGGTCGATGTAGGAAAAGGCACTTGTCCGCTGGTCGAAACTAGAAAGACTCCTGCGACGAACCCTCGTGCAAAAAGGTAACCTCGCAATTAGCCGCTGCGGGGGATGGTAAAGAGACCTGGCCCGGAAAAATTATTGGAGTGGGGGGAACGCGGTTCGCGGTAGGGCCTGCAAGTGGCCCACCTGAACCCGAGCGCTCCGATGAAATATTTGGCAAGCGTGTAACTAGCATGCATTTGAAATATGCATATATTTAATTTTAATAATGGGCTCCGATTAAGGGGTGCATTCCTTTTTCCAGGATTGCAAGGGTGAGGTATTCGGGTCCTCATTTCTCGATACTTAATAAAAAAATGAGATGTTGCAGTAGTCAAGAACGCTGGGTAAAAGATGGATCTAGGACGCTATCGCCCTCGGAAGTCCTATTTGGACGCTTTTTAATTTTACTATTTTCAGTTTTGGCAATTTGCATTATTCGGCAGCGTTATATACATTATTTGGAAGCATACACTCCGCGACAAAACGATACAGTCCTCGACAAAATAATACACTCCTCAAAAAAATTAAGGGATCACTTGTGCAAACCCGAAAAGTCGCTACAACTTTACATAATCATCACTCCGGCCAAAATTGCTGTATCGATATCGTTAAACAATGGTTTGAAAGCCTGAAACCTCTAGTTTCAGATTATCTGTTTCAAATTTTTGATATATTGTGTTTTTACAAAGTTATAGCGAGATGAAGACAACATTGACGGTTAACACAAATTTTGTGCAACTTTGTAACATCACACGTGGTTGAACAAATTTTTTTGATAAATCGCGTTAACATTATTTGTGCCAATTTGTGACGTTGTCCCCTTTTCGCTCGGTTGTATGGCCGGCGAAAACGGTCAACACCCGAGAATTTACAGCCACTGAGGACGGGCCGTGCGCGGCCGCGCGGACACGGTCCTCTCGGGACAAACGATTAACAAGAAGACTCGACTTTTGCACTAAATTGTTGTTCGGGCGCCAGGTACACGGAAGTACCACACTAAGGATCACCAAGGGCTCGTGTTCGAGGAAGTCGAACACGAGCTTCGAATCGTCCCGTAACCGTAGGCGGAATTTGACGAAGCGGACAGCCAGGAGTTCGGACACAGGAAATAACGGGGACAGCCCTCACGGCAGGGCGGATCTCGCAGGTCGGAAATAAATGCGACAGTTTGGGCTCGAATGAATTTATTCGGTGTCGATCGTAAAATGTACAGGTGGGCGGCCACGTGGCCGCGACCCGGGAGCCCGCGCTCCTAGTACAAGCTAGCGATTGATGGTCGATCGCGGAGCGCGTTAGTCGATTTTCCAACTATCACGAGAGTACGGTACGACGGTACAAAGCAAGTCTCACGAGAGACGGAATTTCGCGAGGCGCAGATGGACGGCGCGACGTCTACGGACCGTCGCGAGATTGACGAGCGCGGTACACAATGCGTTTCCGAATTTATTAACGCCGAGACTATCTCTTTTTCCGACGCGGCTCCTTGAGGAAGACTTCCGACTACTCGAAGGGGGAAACTGCTCTATCAGACTCAAAGCGTCCTCGGAAGGAACGCGAGATTACGGCACGAGGCGCCACGCGCCTCGGCACACACCAAAATATCGAGGACGACACGTGTTCGTCTCGTCCTCGCACGAAATAACGAGCCAGCACTAATAATGGGAACCGAGAATCACTGTTCGACTAGCTTTCCTGTGTAAAATGAGTGGTTGTTGAATAGTGTGCGATTTTTTTTATTCGAGTTATTCAACATTGAAGTAAATGTTGGCCTTTTAACTTTAACTGGCTCCAGAAGGTGCAAAAATTATCGTAGAATCTTGTGGAAAAAAGCAATAGAAAGAGCGTTTCTTTCTCTTTCTGCCACAGGGAAAACATGGTAGCAGCGGGTTCATGGAGTACTCAATCGAATCGGCAGAATCTCTGCTTCAATCTGAGTATCGGATCATGGTATTGCGATCATTTCTCGCCGAGATATAGCGAGTTGAAGGAAAAATGGAAATTATGCATATTTTAAGCATATTTTCAGAAACACCTGGTACATCGAAATGTTAACGAAATTGAAAAGAACGAAAGAAGTGCCTTGAAGAGAAAGAAACGCTCTTTCTATTGCTTTTTTCCACAAGATTCTACGATAATTTTTGCACCTTCTGGAGCCAGTTAAAGTTAAAAGGCCAACATTTACTTCAATGTTGAATAACTCGAATAAAAAAAATCGCACACTATTCAACAACCACTCATTTTACACAGGAAAGCTAGCCCTTTCAAATAATGTTAACGCGATTTATCAAAAAAATTTGTTCAACCCCGTGTGATGTTACAAAGTTGCACAAAATTTGTGTTAACCGTCAATGTTGTCTTCATCTCGCTATAACTTTGTAAAAACACAATATATCAAAAATTTGAAACAGATAATCTGAAACTAGAGGTTTCAGGCTTTCAAACCATTGTTTAACGATATCGATACAGCAATTTTGGCCGGAGTTATGATTATGTACAGTTGTAGCGACTTTTCGGGTTCGCACAAGTGATCCCTTAATTTTTTTTGAGGAGTGTATAAGACACCTATCATATTTTTAAATTTCTTATATTTAAAGGTAGAAAATGTCCACTCCGTTGTATCCTGCATATTACATACTATTTCCAAAGTAAACATGTAAAATCTCAAGATTGTATCGCGTACCATAGCAAAATTAGAGAAAGATATGTAAACAGGGTGTAACATTACTTCGACAAAAGTATAAGACACTAACAGAAAAATGTTTGATGAAGCAAATAAAAATACAAAATTAATTCTTTGTGATACCTCCCTTGAATTGAATTACGTCTAGTAATCGCTTTCGGATAGTTTTACACAACTTTTTGATTCGTTTTTGTTCTAAATGTGTCCAATTGTTATTTATACTGTCTCTTAGTTCATTTACGTTATTATATTGTCTCCCATTCGCGTAGACTCGTCTTGACAAATCCCCCCACACATTTTCGATAACATTTAAATCGGAAGAACGAGCGGGCCAATCCAAAATATTAATATTTTTTGAAGAAAAGAATCGTTTCACGGATTTTGCAGTATACATGCATTATCCTATTGCAAAATCTAGTTATTGCAAGTGATACGAGCTGCAGGCTTGTTTAACTTATCTGTCATAAGTTCAATATATTTATTACTATACATCCTCACTGATAAAAAGTTAATTTCTGTATTTCTATAGCAACCACTAGCGGCCGGTGCCGCTAAGCTAGGTCTTCCACTTCCTTTCGTTTTTCCATAAGCGCTTGGATTTTTTAACGCATTATATATCGCGAACCTACCTCAAATTAATAATTTCGCAATTTGATTCATACTGGACTTTTCCGAGCGCAACAGAACCAGTCGATCGACCTCACTTTTATCTAACTGCTCTCCTCGACTCATTATTTCTTTTTCGTTGTAATAAATATACTTATACTGTAAGAAGATCACAAGATTCAACGTCTGAATACGTTCGCAGTGGAACACTTAATGGTAGAAGTCACATGACTGGAACATAAGACAAATGTCTTATATTGTATTTAGTCGAAGCAATGTCAGTCCGTGTTCACATATCTTTCTCTAATTTTGCTATGGTATGCGATACAATCATAAGATTTTGCGTGTTTACTTTAGAGATAGTATGTAGTATTCAGTATATAACTGAGTGTTTTTTGTGTGTGCACTTTCCACTTTTAAATTAAAGAAATTTAGAAATATGCGTTATTTCGCTTGTCGAGGACTGTAGCACATTATCAGACAAATGGGTTTTAAGCTTTTCAAGTAGTACATTTTACATTGTTTGTAACCTGGAATAATAAATTGTTTAAATATGTTTCACAAAATGCATACTTATTACGAGAAGAAACAATTTTATTCTAAAATATCAAATATTGAACGAAAGATCGATGCGTCAAAAAGACATTCCATAAAATAACTAAAAAAATGAAGCATATTCAAAATTGTCTTAATATTTTGTGAGTCTTACTTGGAATGTTTGTTAAGTATTATTTGGAATAAATCGTGGAAATAACAACGGTAGCCATCCTGTCCATCTAATGGAAATCAGTTTTCATCACTAAAGATAACTTGTCACCATTTTTTCTTCCAATGAACATACTTTGCAGATAATTGTAAACGAGCTTCTTCATGTTGTTTGGCAAACGGTGGTTCACGCATTAATTTTTGGCATTTCATGTACTTATATAGATTCTCTGATAATACGTTGTATATTACGTACCTTAGTATTTACTCAAGCTCCTGCTACACTTTCTCTTGCAGTAGCACCCGAATTTGATGCATTCTTGAAATTATACGCAGTTCCACATATTCGTCTACATTTTTTAAGAAATTGTAAATGTTGGGAATAATTTTTGTTCTTACGTTGGTATGAATGATAACCAATGTTAAAATCTGTAAATTGGTTGGTATGAGTGAGACGGGTTTAAGGAGTAAGAAAAGACGTTGTAGAAATTAAAAAGGTCAGGTTGTATCTAAGAAATAAAATCATAGAAAATAAAAACAATTAACATTAAAATCTTCAACATGGTAGCAGAGCGTTCACCTGCTCAGCTTCGTTGAGACCACTGTGAAAGAGAAATATAAACTTGGTGAAAGAAATAGAGGATTTAGATATTAAGCAACGCCACGTGGTGAACATAACCTAACATCGAAAAGTAAAGCTGCGAAAAAGGAAGAGAGAACAGTGGAAATTAAAAAATTAAAAATGGCAAAGGCAAAAATGGATGAACTGCAACAAGTGGAAAAACTTTCCGGTCACGAAAACTATCAAATATGGAAGTTTCAGGTCAGTATAATATTAAAAGCTCACGAATTGTTCAATCTGCTAACGAATGACGAGAAACCCAAAGACAAAGATAAAGATAAAGATAAAGATAAAGATGCTAAGACGGAAGAATGTAAAGATGCTAACATACAAAAAATAATAACAATGACGGTAGATAAGAAAATATTGATACATTTGATGACATGTACATCGGGTCCAGAAATGTGGACAAAGTTGAAACGCATGTTTCAAAGAGAAACTGAACAACAAAAATGCAACCTTCTTCATGAACTCTTCACTTATTCATATGATAAGAATATAGATATAGCTTCCAATATTAGCAAATTAATAAATATAGCAAGCAGATTGAAAAGCATGAATAAAGTTATAGATAATGACATGTTAATTACAAAGATTCTAGGAATACTGCCAGAGGAATACAAACACTTCAGAAGTGCTTGGGAGTCTACAAGAATAGTGGAAAGAACCCTAGAAAATTTGACAGCCAGGTTAACGGCAGAGGAAGATAGACTGGCTGGAAACGAAGATCCAATAAATCTAGGGGCATACAAAACCAGTGAAAGAAAATGCTTCAACTGTAATTCAGTAGGTCACATCGCAAAATACTGCAGGAATAAACACCATGAAACCGATAACATAAAGTGTTTCAAGTGTAACAGAACGGGTCATTATGCAAGCGCATGCAGACAAACTACAAACTACAAAGCATGCAGCATATGCAAAAAAACAAATCATACGGAGGAGAGATGTTACTTCAGAAACAAGAATAAGAAGGAAGTAGAAAAGAAAAGTACAGGCAACAAAGTAGCCTACTTAACGGAAGAAATAAACCAAGACAGTGAGTGGATAATTGACTCTGGATCAACAATTCACATGACCAACAGTACAAAGAACATGTACAACATACGAAGCACAGAATCCACAATAGGAGTGGCAAAGGCTAATGAATCAATGAAAGCAGAAGCTGTTGGCAGTCTTTCATTTAAAGAATGCACATTAAAAAATGTAATGGTAGTACCGGAACTGAATAACAACTTATTATCAGTGTCCGCAATAAATAAAAATGGTGGAGAAGTAATCTTTGGAAAAGACGGTGTAACAATCAAAAGAAATAACGTTCAAACGCTTGAAGGCTACAAATCTCCGGAAGGATTGTTCAAAATAAAATTGAGTACAGAAACCGAACATGAGTCAAACATGACAACAAATACAACTGAACGAATAGAGGATTGGCATAGAAGACTAGGGCATATGAGCAACAAAAACATGTTAAAAATTGCTGAGGAACATCCCGAGCTTAAAATGGATAAAGTGCAGCTGAAGAAAAATGAAACAACATGCGAAATTTGCATGAAAGCAAGACAAGCTAGACTCAGTTTTTCAGAAACTAAAACAAAAGCCACTAGACCACTTCAGTTAATACATACGGATGTGTGTGGACCGATGGAAAAATCAACCTGGGATGGAAAAAGGTATTTCGTCACCTTTTTGGACGACTTTACGCATTATATTGAATGCAAACTAATGAAGCGAAAATCCGAAGTACATGAATTTTTGCTAGAATTTGTACAAAGAGCTGAGACTCATTGGTGCAAACCAGTAGCAAAACTAAGATGCGACAATGGTCGTGAATATATAAATCAAAAGACACTTGAGTGGGCAAAAACCAAAGGAATTGAGTTGGACTGCACAGTCCCATACACACCCCAGCTAAATGGGAGTGCTGAAAGGATGAACAGAACTCTGATGGAAAAAACCAGAGCACTACTGTTCGACTCAAGTATGGAAAAAGAAATGTGGGGTGATGCACTGTACACAGCCAACTATCTAATAAATAGAACTCCCACGTCAAGAACTGATAACACGCCATTTGAAAATTGGAACAAAAGGAAACCAAACTATGAAAGAATACATTATTTGGCTGCGTAGCATATGCAAAAGAATTGGGACAGCTAAGAAAGTTGGATCCCAGAAGCAGAAAGTACAAATTCGTAGGATATGCACCAAACGCATATAGGTTATGGGATAATGAAGCAAGGCGAGTTGTACTAGCAAGAGACGTAAAGTTTGCAAGTGAAAAACAAAAAGAGAAACAACAAACTATAAGCCTGGATCTCTTAGAAAATAGTGAAGATGAAGAAGAAGAAACACACGAAAGAAAAAGATTTACCAACAATAAGGAAACAAGTACTAAAAATGGAACCGAAGAGAACAGAGAAGAAAATGAAGGAGATGAAATGCAAACAAATAAAGAAAATAAGATTAAAAAAGATGAAGAAAAAGCAAAAGAAAATCCGAAGATGGAAGAAACATTGCCAAGACGATCAGAAAGGGAAAGAAGAGAGCCACAGAGATATGATAGCTACGGATACCTAACATACGAACAGGCCATGAACAGCCCTGATAACAAACAATGGAAAGAAGCAATAGAAGAGGAGAAGACATCGCTGGATCAGAACAAAGTATGGGATATAGTCGACAAAAAAGAAGCAAAAAATAAAACTATTCTCACTAGCAAATGGGTACTGAGAGTTAAAGAAAATGGAAAATACAAGGCAAGACTTGTAGCAAGAGGATTTGAACAAAAATACATGGAAAACTATCTAGAAACGTTCAGTCCTGTAGTATCCATAAGTGCACTGAGAACAATCATCGGGTTAGCAGTGAGAGATGGAAAACAAATAATGACCTTTGATGTAAAGACAGCATTTCTACACGGAGATCTCAAAGAGGAAATATATATGGAAGTGCCTGAAAGTTATCACGAGGACAACACAAAACTATGCAAACTACGGAAAGCGTTATATGGGCTTAAACAGGCTCCCTACGCTTGGTATCAAAAATTCACTGAGTTTTTAAAACAACATGGTCTAAACTTTAAACAGACGAAAACAGAACCTTGTGTCTTTATATCTGAAGCCAAAGGAATCATATTAGCACTATACGTAGATGATGGAATTATAATAGGAAAGGATAAAAATGAAATAAAAACTTGTCTAAGGAAAATTGGTAAGCAATTCAAAATTACTGTAGAAGAAAAACTAACCTCTTTTTTAGGTATACAATTCGAGTGGAAGGGAAAAGACGTAACCCTGTTTCAAAAACAATATGTTGGTAAAGTACTAAATCAATACAGAATGGAAAATGCAAAAGGTTCAGACGTTCCCATAAAACAGAACAATTTACAAAAAGGGAATAAAGAAGAAGAAAATAACAAAATCTTTCCATATAGGGAATGCGTAGGTAGCTTACTGTATCTGAGTACAAGAACAAGACCTGATATAGCTTACGCTGTAAACTATGCGAGTAGATTTGTAGATACCAAGTTGGAAGGTACAGTAAATATTATAAAAGAAATAATGCGATACTTAAAAACAAATAGTAACGTAGGTATAGGTTTTAAGTACAATAAGACAAATAACACAAAAGAAACATTAATATGTTATAGCGATTCTGATTTTGCAGGCGATATACAGACTAGGAAAAGTACAACCGGTTTGGTTATAATGTTTGCTGGTGGACCTGTAAGTTGGTGCAGCAAGAAGCAAACTCTAGTTACCTTGTCGAGCACTGAGGCTGAGCTCGTAGCAGCAACTGAATGCACTGCGACGAGGCCCCACCTCGTCGCGTAAGCATCGCGTGAATGAGGAGACACCGCGCGCGACATATATTTATAGACGTTCTCGACACGGGCGCGCGCCAATCACCGCCGAGACCAGGCGAGCGCCAATCAGGGAGCGGTGCCGCCGCTCGACCACGAGGAGCACTCTCCATGGTCCGCGCTCTCGCGGACTATATAAGCCGTACCGAAACGTAGAATAAGCGGAGTCCGCCTGGAGCCGCTCTCGTGATCACCGGATCGTGCCAGTCCTTCTCAGGGCAAACAGCACCGCTGGGTAGCGCTCCGACCAGAACGCAGGCTGGGATCACTGCTCCAGGAGACGACTCCCCAACACGTCCTCGACGTTTCGGAATCGCCGCGCCGTCGCCCGGGCTGGATTGGACCCGTCGTATCGCGGTGGTGGGCGCGAATCCCCTCAGGCGCTTCTGAGGTGCGTGCGACCGTAACTCGTCCCACAGGTGCTTCTGTGAGAAAGTTGCGGCACCACTCGGTTCTCCGACCGTCCAGCACGGACCGACTGGCCTCCGGCCCTGTCCGCTCGTCGAACCCACGCGGGTGGACCTCGAGACGACACGGCAACGGCGAGTACGAATCTCTCAGGTGCTTCTGAGACACGTACGGTCCGTGGCTTATCTCCTAGGTGCTTCTAAGAGAACGCCGCGGCGCCCACGCCACGCCGAACCGAGATCTCCGGCCGTGTCCCTTCTCTCCCTGTTCCGTGCGAGAATTCGGGCAGGCCCCGCGCGGCCTAGACCCGTCATACACCGCGTCCGCGCGTCGCCTACCCGATCCGGGCCATCCGCGGCCAACCGACTCGGTAGCCGTACCGCATCCCGCGTAGAAAATAAGCGTCCGATCGACTGATCGTTTTCTCTAACTCCGCGGCTACGCCGCGGCTAAATTGTATCTCTCCGGTATCTAATTGCAGACCGAGGAACCTACGTCGACCGGGCCGAGGACCGACGTGTGAGGCCGAACAACGACCCCTCGGGGAAACCGCGTATCATTATTTAATCATTGTTATTAGAAGTGCGGCCGTGATTCATCGGCCTGCAAAAATCGTTATTTTTGGTTTGTCTATTTGATATTATCGCCAGAGGCGAGAATAAAGTTTAGTTTCGTTTACCCGATTTCGCCGTCTCTTTATTCATTCACCCCTCACGAACCCTGGTGAACTCCTGAGCTACGGGCACTGCGAAATCGGACCGTTACATGGCGCCCGAACAGGGACCCGACGGAAAATTTTTTTTTAACTAGAGAAAGCGATCACTCGGTACTGTAAATTACCGCTCCCAAGAACGTACGCGTAGTTATTTATCTGTTCGTTATTTATTGCGCAGCGTATCCGCGTCCATAACACGCGGTGTTGTAAATTACCGTTCCTAAGAACGTCCGCGAGGTTATTTATTTGTTCATTATTTATTGCGCAGCGTATCCGCGTCCATAATACGCGGTGTTGTAAAGTACCGCTCCTCAGAACGTCCGCGTAGTATTTATTTGTTTATTATTTATCGCGCAGTGCACCCGCGTCCGTAATACGCGTTACGAATCAGAACCTGCACCGTTTCAAAACAAGGGGCTACCGCGAGTCCCCGGAAAATTTTTTTTTGGCCTCGTGAGCGATAGGCGTTAACCCCTCGTGTCCGGCGAACCGCGTCAATAGAAGAAGCATCATGGGTGTCTCATGGATATACCGCCTGAAGAAGGACCAACTCATCCAGGAGTTGCATGCACACGGCATCGGCACGGAAGGGACCGTGGTACAAATGCGTCAAAGGCTGGTGGCCTACGTACGGCGTAATCCGGAGCTCTTTACCGAAAAACCGGAGGACGATCCGGAATACAAGGAAGAATCGGACGTTACCAGAGACCTCCTCGAGTTCCACGACGAGTTGGCGGCTGGACTCTTCAACTCGAGCACGTCCACTCCGCTCCGGGGCGGGCAGGCCCCCGGAAATGCACCAGCGATCCCGGTTACCAACTCCGTCATCGACCAAATGAGGAAGTGGAATTGCCACTTTGATGGCCGTGACCCGCATGGGTTCCTGGAACGGGTCAACGAACTCCAGAAGGCTTACCACCTGACGGATCAGCGAATGGTGGAGGGATTCCCTGAGCTACTGAGGGGAGACGCACAACTCTGGTATAGGTGCATAGCACCATCTGTCACCTCGTGGACCGGTCTCCAGGAACAGCTACGAGAGTATTACCTGCCCCCAGGCGAACGCCGCCACCTCGACCGACAGATCGCTGACCGGCGGCAGGGACCGAACGAAACCATCCTGGCCTACGTCACGGCGATGACGACGTTAACAAGAAGGCACGGGAACTATTCCCGGGAGCAAACCCTGGACGCCCTATACTATAATATGAGGGGAGAATTCCAACTCCAGATCCGGAGGGGTGAAATTAAGGAAGTCACCCACCTCATCCAACGGGTGGAAGAAATCGAGGAAATACTCCGGACGATGAAGAAGGAAACCAGCAACTGGAAGACAGAAGGAACCCGGCCAACAGGGGCCAAACGGGAGACGTTTCAACGAACGACCCTGGCGACCGCAACTACGTACGCCAGGACAACTCACTGCTGGAAGTGTAAACAGCCAGGCCACGACCGTTTTGAGTGCAGAAATCGGCCGGTTAAGTTCTGTTCCTTCTGCGGCAGCGATGGAGTGTTAACACGCGACTGCCAGTGTCATCGCGGAAGCCAGGGAAACCAGGGAAACGGAACCCTGGCCGGGCCAAACTAGTCCATGACCCGGCCATCGATCCCCCCGAGAACAGGATCTTCGCGGACTTCCTCGTCGACAACTACCATGCCGAGGCGCTCCTCGACTCAGGCTCCGTCTGCTCCTATGTCAATAACAACATGGCCAAGAGATGCTTCGCCGCAGGATGGCGGGTAAACAAGGAAAACACCGTGGCCGCCATGGCGGACGGAACGGAAACGGAGTTAAAATGGAGCCTCCGGGGTCCAGGGACCATGAATGGAGTCCGGATCGAACACCAGTACTTCGTAATGGGACCAATGGAACACGAGGTGTTGCTAGGCATGGATGCCCTATCAAAACTGGGCCTACAAATACGGCTCGGGGGACAAGAGATATACCCGACCAGGGGACCGGCCCGTATAAACAACTGCGCAGCCACCGCCCCGAAGGGACTAACACACCTGACACCAAGCGAGGACAGACAGCTCCAACAGGTGATTCAAGAAGAACAGGAGGAGTTCGCAAGAATTCACGGGGCGACGTCACTGACGGAGCACGAAATCCGGCTCGAGGACCCGACCCCGATCAAGCAAAGATACCGCCCGCGCAACCCAGCAATGCAGTCTGTCATCGACGCGGAGGTCGAGAAAATGCTGGAGGAAGGAGTGATCCAACCGTCACGTAGCCCCTGGAGCTCACCCATCGTGCTCGCCAGAAAAAAAGACGGGAAACACCGTTTCTGCGTCGACTTCCGTCGACTAAACAAGGTAACAAAAAAGGATGCCTACCCACTACCACACATCAACGCTACGCTGGACAAGTTGCGCGGAGCACGATACCTGTCAACAATCGACCTTAAGAATGGGTACTGGCAGGTACCACTCACGCCGGCCAGCAGACCGCTCACCGCATTCACCGTACCAGGGAAGGGGCTATTTGAATTCAGAGTGATGCCATTTGGTCTCCCCTCCGCCCCGTCTACCTTCCAACGGCTACTTGATAGAGTAATCTCACCAGATATGGCCCCCCACGCCTTCGCCTACTTGGATGACATCGTTATCGCCAGCAAAACATTCCAGGAACATGAACGAATGTTACGTGAGGTCTTCCAGCGGCTCCGAGCAGCGAACCTGCGGCCGAACTGGGAGAAATGCCACTTCGCGCGCGAAAAATTAAAATACTTGGGACACGTAGTAGACCAGGAGGGACTCCACACCGATCCAGAGAAGGTAGCGGCGGTAACGCAATTGTCACCACCCACCGGGGTAAAAGAACTAAGACGATTCCTGGGACTATTATCATGGTACCGTCGTTTCTTACCAGACGTGTCACGGGTGGCCGCCCCACTGACCGGCCTCCTGAAGAAAAAAACAAAGTGGAAATGGGAAGCACCACAACAAGAGGCATTCGACCAACTAAGACAGCAATTAACGGAGGCTCCAGTCCTGGCAGTCCCGGATTGGGGAAAACCATTTACGCTTCAAACGGACGCCAGTCAACGGCGAGAGAGTGATCGCATACGCAAGCCGCACACTAAACCAGGCGGAACGCAATTACTCGGCAACAGAACTCGAATGCCTCGCGGTCCGATGGGGCATATGGAAAATGCGCCACTACCTGGAGGGATATCACTTCGTCGTACTAACCGACCACCAGTCGCTGAAGTGGCTAGAGAAAATAGATAACCCATCCGGACGATTAGCCCGTTGGGCGATGGAATTAAGCCAGTGGGACTTCGAAATACGATACCGACGGGGACCAGAGAACACCGTGGCCGACGCCCTATCCAGGCAACCCATGCAGGTTTGCGGTACGCAACAAAAAAAAAAATGCCCATGGTATCACCGGCAACTGAAAGCGGTCCGGGAACAACCGGCGGATTATCCAGATTACCAGATCAGAGAAGGTCGCCTATACCGCCACATCCTGCACACACTCGATTTCGACGAACACCCAGCGGCGGAAGAATGGAAATTGTGCGTGGCCACAGACAACCGCCAACGAGTACTTCACGAATGCCACAACGATCCGACCGCGGGCCATTTGGGCATCGCTAAAACGCTGACCCGCCTCTGCCGCCTGTACTACTGGCCTGGTATGCTGCGCGAAGGCACTCGCCACGTGCGAACGTGCGATAGTTGCCAGAAGTTCAAGGCATCGCAGCAACCGCCGGCCGGCCTGATGCACGCAACACCGGTGGACCGACCATGGGAGATGGTATCCGCCGATCTCATCGGGCCACTACCACGGTCCAGCACAGGAAACACCACGCTGCTCGTCATACAGGACCGGATCACTAAATGGATCGAGTTACGACCACTAAGAAGAGCTACCGGCCCGGCCATAACACGAGCCATTCGCGAGCTCGTGATACTACGACACGGCTGCCCCGACGCACTGGTCACCGACAACGGACGTCAGTTCGTCGGAAAGGAACTCGCAAGAGCCCTCAAGGAATGGGGGGTAAAGCATCGGCGCACACCACCATACGCGCCACAGTGTAACCCGGTCGAGCGCGCGAATAAAGTGGTCAAAACAATGCTAAGCCAATACATCGGACGAACCCAGCGGGCGTGGGACGAATACTGCGCTGAAATAGCGTTCGCTTACAACACCGCCCAACATAACGCCACGGGATATTCGCCGGCGTACCTCAACACCGGAAGAGAGCTAGTGCCGCCGGGAAGCCTCCGGTACGAGAGTGGCCCACGAGCCACGACGAGCCTGGAGCAACGACTACGACAAGCCCAGGAAGCGCGCGAACTGGCCCAATGCCAGATAGCCCGTAGTTTCCAAAAACAACGGAAACACTACGACAAAACCCGGCGAGACTGGACGCCGGACGTAGGGGACCCGGTGCTAAAACGAACGCACATCCTCTCCGACAAAGCAGCCTATCGGAACGCCAAGCTGTCGGGAAAATACAGCGGTCCTTTTACGGTACGACGCAAAGTGTCACCAGTGATCTTCGACCTGGCCGACAAAAACAACCGGGCAGTAAGACACATCCACGTAAGGGACCTGAAACCGTACGAGTTCGCCCGACCACCGGCAGATGGCGCGCAAGAGGAGCCGGCGGAGGAGAAGGGATGCAGGAGGTCCAGCCGACTGGCAGCGCGTCGAGTCAGTACAGCCACAACAGCCATGGCAAGCACACAACCCGTATCGGAGGAGGAGTTAAACGAGTTCCTCCAACAATTAGAGGAGGACTATCGTCATCACGGGATCTATGACCCCCATCCAGCAGGCCCCCGACGGCCGACGCAGCCGAAGATAACCGTGCCTCCGGCACGACCGCCGCTGAGACAGCGGAGTGGACCACCGCTGGCGAGGCAGCCACGTGTGGGACTGGGATGTACGGCACCCAGGGAGAGAGCCCGGCAACCGCCAGAATACGTCGCACCATTCAGGGTGCCGGTGGTATCCCCACACCGGGAACCGCCGAAACGGACCCGGGCACCAGTGCCAAACAAACCGGCAACGGATAAAAAGGCGTCCAACGGAACCACCACCAGGGCCAAAAGATTGGAAAAGAAATTCCACGCGTGGAATTCTGGGACAACGTCCGGAAACTCCAGACCGGCCAGGCCGAGGAAACGGGCAAAAACCCCCTTTCAACCCTTGCCGGGGATCCCCGAGGAAGAGGAGGCGACACAGGTGCCACCACCGGTCCTCCAACACCTGACCACCAGGGAACCATCTCCGATCCCGCTGCCCAGAGAGCTGAGCCACCGGCCGAGAAGGAAGGAAACATTGCCAGACGGCACGACCTTCTGGTCACCAATCGGCGTCAGGCGATACAGGCTGGTCATCGGGGGCGTCCGATGGCCACTACGTCTGGACCCCGACACAGGAGCCGTCCGCCACGTGGGGCAGCCACGACAAGTAGTAAGCAAAACTAGAATTCACCTCGCGAAACGCGGAATCCCAGATAGACTAGTCGCGACCACCCGCAACACCCGGGCGTCCCGTTTTCGAAGAAAGGGGGGGATGCGACGAGGCCCCACCTCGTCGCGTAAGCATCGCGTGAATGAGGAGACACCGCGCGCGACATATATTTATAGACGTTCTCGACACGGGCGCGCGCCAATCACCGCCGAGACCAGGCGAGCGCCAATCAGGGAGCGGTGCCGCCGCTCGACCACGAGGAGCACTCTCCATGGTCCGCGCTCTCGCGGACTATATAAGCCGTACCGAAACGTAGAATAAGCGGAGTCCGCCTGGAGCCGCTCTCGTGATCACCGGATCGTGCCAGTCCTTCTCAGGGCAAACAGCACCGCTGGGTAGCGCTCCGACCAGAACGCAGGCTGGGATCACTGCTCCAGGAGACGACTCCCCAACACGTCCTCGACGTTTCGGAATCGCCGCGCCGTCGCCCGGGCTGGATTGGACCCGTCGTATCGCGGTGGTGGGCGCGAATCCCCTCAGGCGCTTCTGAGGTGCGTGCGACCGTAACTCGTCCCACAGGTGCTTCTGTGAGAAAGTTGCGGCACCACTCGGTTCTCCGACCGTCCAGCACGGACCGACTGGCCTCCGGCCCTGTCCGCTCGTCGAACCCACGCGGGTGGACCTCGAGACGACACGGCAACGGCGAGTACGAATCTCTCAGGTGCTTCTGAGACACGTACGGTCCGTGGCTTATCTCCTAGGTGCTTCTAAGAGAACGCCGCGGCGCCCACGCCACGCCGAACCGAGATCTCCGGCCGTGTCCCTTCTCTCCCTGTTCCGTGCGAGAATTCGGGCAGGCCCCGCGCGGCCTAGACCCGTCATACACCGCGTCCGCGCGTCGCCTACCCGATCCGGGCCATCCGCGGCCAACCGACTCGGTAGCCGTACCGCATCCCGCGTAGAAAATAAGCGTCCGATCGACTGATCGTTTTCTCTAACTCCGCGGCTACGCCGCGGCTAAATTGTATCTCTCCGGTATCTAATTGCAGACCGAGGAACCTACGTCGACCGGGCCGAGGACCGACGTGTGAGGCCGAACAACGACCCCTCGGGGAAACCGCGTATCATTATTTAATCATTGTTATTAGAAGTGCGGCCGTGATTCGTCGGCCTGCAAAAATCGTTATTTTTGGTTTGTCTATTTGATATTATCGCCAGAGGCGAGAATAAAGTTTAGTTTCGTTTACCCGATTTCGCCGTCTCTTTATTCATTCACCCCTCACGAACCCTGGTGAACTCCTGAGCTACGGGCACTGCGAAATCGGACCGTTACATGGCGCCCGAACAGGGACCCGACGGAAAATTTTTTTTTAACTAGAGAAAGCGATCACTCGGTACTGTAAATTACCGCTCCCAAGAACGTACGCGTAGTTATTTATCTGTTCGTTATTTATTGCGCAGCGTATCCGCGTCCATAACACGCGGTGTTGTAAATTACCGTTCCTAAGAACGTCCGCGCGGTTATTTATTTGTTCATTATTTATTGCGCAGCGTATCCGCGTCCATAATACGCGGTGTTGTAAAGTACCGCTCCTCAGAACGTCCGCGTAGTATTTATTTGTTTATTATTTATCGCGCAGTGTACCCGCGTCCGTAATACGCGTTACGAATCAGAACCTGCACCGTTTCAAAACAAGGGGCTACCGCGAGTCCCCGGAAAATTTTTTTTTGGCCTCGTGAGCGATAGGCGTTAACCCCTCGTGTCCGGCGAACCGCGTCAATAGAAGAAGCATCATGGGTGTCTCATGGATATACCGCCTGAAGAAGGACCAACTCATCCAGGAGTTGCATGCACACGGCATCGGCACGGAAGGGACCGTGGTACAAATGCGTCAAAGGCTGGTGGCCTACGTACGGCGTAATCCGGAGCTCTTTACCGAAAAACCGGAGGACGATCCGGAATACAAGGAAGAATCGGACGTTACCAGAGACCTCCTCGAGTTCCACGACGAGTTGGCGGCTGGACTCTTCAACTCGAGCACGTCCACTCCGCTCCGGGGCGGGCAGGCCCCCGGAAATGCACCAGCGATCCCGGTTACCAACTCCGTCATCGACCAAATGAGGAAGTGGAATTGCCACTTTGATGGCCGTGACCCGCATGGGTTCCTGGAACGGGTCAACGAACTCCAGAAGGCTTACCACCTGACGGACCAGCGAATGGTGGAGGGATTCCCTGAGCTACTGAGGGGAGACGCACAACTCTGGTATAGGTGCATAGCACCATCTGTCACCTCGTGGACCGGTCTCCAGGAACAGCTACGAGAGTATTACCTGCCAGGAGTTAGCTCAGGAGTTCACCAGGGTTCGTGAGGGGTGAATGAATAAAGAGACGGCGAAATCGGGTAAACGAAACTAAACTTTATTCTCGCCTCTGGCGATAATATCAAATAGACAAACCAAAAATAACGATTTTTGCAGGCCGACGAATCACGGCCGCACTTCTAATAACAATGATTAAATAATGATACGCGGTTTCCCCGAGGGGTCGTTGTTCGGCCTCACACGTCGGTCCTCGGCCCGGTCGACGTAGGTTCCTCGGTCTGCAATTAGATACCGGAGAGATACAATTTAGCCGCGGCGTAGCCGCGGAGTTAGAGAAAACGATCAGTCGATCGGACGCTTATTTTCTACGCGGGATGCGGTACGGCTACCGAGTCGGTTGGCCGCGGATGGCCCGGATCGGGTAGGCGACGCGCGGACGCGGTGTATGACGGGTCTAGGCCGCGCGGGGCCTGCCCGAATTCTCGCACGGAACAGGGAGAGAAGGGACACGGCCGGAGATCTCGGTTCGGCGTGGCGTGGGCGCCGCGGCGTTCTCTTAGAAGCACCTAGGAGATAAGCCACGGACCGTACGTGTCTCAGAAGCACCTGAGAGATTCGTACTCGCCGTTGCCGTGTCGTCTCGAGGTCCACCCGCGTGGGTTCGACGAGCGGACAGGGCCGGAGGCCAGTCGGTCCGTGCTGGACGGTCGGAGAACCGAGTGGTGCCGCAACTTTCTCACAGAAGCACCTGTGGGACGAGTTACGGTCGCACGCACCTCAGAAGCGCCTGAGGGGATTCGCGCCCACCACCGCGATACGACGGGTCCAATCCAGCCCGGGCGACGGCGCGGCGATTCCGAAACGTCGAGGACGTGTTGGGGAGTCGTCTCCTGGAGCAGTGATCCCAGCCTGCGTTCTGGTCGGAGCGCTACCCAGCGGTGCTGTTTGCCCTGAGAAGGACTGGCACGATCCGGTGATCACGAGAGCGGCTCCAGGCGGACTCCGCTTATTCTACGTTTCGGTACGGCTTATATAGTCCGCGAGAGCGCGGACCATGGAGAGTGCTCCTCGTGGTCGAGCGGCGGCACCGCTCCCTGATTGGCGCTCGCCTGGTCTCGGCGGTGATTGGCGCGCGCCCGTGTCGAGAACGTCTATAAATATATGTCGCGCGCGGTGTCTCCTCATTCACGCGATGCTTACGCGACGAGGTGGGGCCTCGTCGCATCCCCCCCTTTCTTCGAAAACGGGACGCCCGGGTGTTGCGGGTGGTCGCGACTAGTCTATCTGGGATTCCGCGTTTCGCGAGGTGAATTCTAGTTTTGCTTACTACTTGTCGTGGCTGCCCCACGTGGCGGACGGCTCCTGTGTCGGGGTCCAGACGTAGTGGCCATCGGACGCCCCCGATGACCAGCCTGTATCGCCTGACGCCGATTGGTGACCAGAAGGTCGTGCCGTCTGGCAATGTTTCCTTCCTTCTCGGCCCGTGGCTCAGCTCTCTGGGCAGCGGGATCGGAGATGGTTCCCTGGTGGTCAGGTGTTGGAGGACCGGTGGTGGCACCTGTGTCGCCTCCTCTTCCTCGGGGATCCCCGGCAAGGGTTGAAAGGGGGTTTTTGCCCGTTTCCTCGGCCTGGCCGGTCTGGAGTTTCCGGACGTTGTCCCAGAATTCCACGCGTGGAATTTCTTTTCCAATCTTTTGGCCCTGGTGGTGGTTCCGTTGGACGCCTTTTTATCCGTTGCCGGTTTGTTTGGCACTGGTGCCCGGGTCCGTTTCGGCGGTTCCCGGTGTGGGGATACCACCGGCACCCTGAATGGTGCGACGTATTCTGGCGGTTGCCGGGCTCTCTCCCTGGGTGCCGTACATCCCAGTCCCACACGTGGCTGCCTCGCCAGCGGTGGTCCACTCCGCTGTCTCAGCGGCGGTCGTGCCGGAGGCACGGTTATCTTCGGCTGCGTCGGCCGTCGGGGGCCTGCTGGATGGGGGTCATAGATCCCGTGATGACGATAGTCCTCCTCTAATTGTTGGAGGAACTCGTTTAACTCCTCCTCCGATACGGGTTGTGTGCTTGCCATGGCTGTTGTGGCTGTACTGACTCGACGCGCTGCCAGTCGGCTGGACCTCCTGCATCCCTTCTCCTCCGCCGGCTCCTCTTGCGCGCCATCTGCCGGTGGTCGGGCGAACTCGTACGGTTTCAGGTCCCTTACGTGGATGTGTCTTACTGCCCGGTTGTTTTTGTCGGCCAGGTCGAAGATCACTGGTGACACTTTGCGTCGTACCGTAAAAGGACCGCTGTATTTTCCCGACAGCTTGGCGTTCCGATAGGCTGCTTTGTCGGAGAGGATGTGCGTTCGTTTTAGCACCGGGTCCCCTACGTCCGGCGTCCAGTCTCGCCGGGTTTTGTCGTAGTGTTTCCGTTGTTTTTGGAAACTACGGGCTATCTGGCATTGGGCCAGTTCGCGCGCTTCCTGGGCTTGTCGTAGTCGTTGCTCCAGGCTCGTCGTGGCTCGTGGGCCACTCTCGTACCGGAGGCTTCCCGGCGGCACTAGCTCTCTTCCGGTGTTGAGGTACGCCGGCGAATATCCCGTGGCGTTATGTTGGGCGGTGTTGTAAGCGAACGCTATTTCAGCGCAGTATTCGTCCCACGCCCGCTGGGTTCGTCCGATGTATTGGCTTAGCATTGTTTTGACCACTTTATTCGCGCGCTCGACCGGGTTACACTGTAAGTTGGTGCAGCAAGAAGCAAACTCTAGTTACCTTGTCGAGCACTGAGGCTGAGCTCGTAGCAGCAACTGAATGCACAAAAGAAATAATGTATCTAAAATCTCTGATAAAGGAACTAACTAATAAAGAAGTAGAAGCAAAACTCTATATAGACAATCAGAGTACGATACATATAATAAAAAACGGAATATCAAATAAAAGGTGCAAACATATAGATATAAAATATTGTTATTTACATGACAAATATAAAGAAGAGGAAGTAGAAGTAGAATATTGCCCAACTGCAGATCAGCCGGCTGACATACTAACAAAGCCATTAGATAAAATCAGATATATGAAATGTAGAAATAGACTATGTGTAAATATGTGTATATAGTATTAGTTTAAGCTTCAATAATATTGGTATTCATAGTATTAGTTTTAAGCTTCAAAAATTAAGGAAGTGTGTTGGGAATAATTTTTGTTCTTACGTTGGTATGAATGATAACCAATGTTAAAATCTGTAAATTGGTTGGTATGAGTGAGATGGGTTTAAGGAGTAAGAAAAGACGTTGTAGAAATTAAAAAGGTCAAGTTGCATCTAAGAAATAAAATCATAGAAAATAAAAACAATTAACATTAAAATCTTCAACAGTAAATAACTTTGCGACAGCGGTTCAACAGTTTCGCAATTTTAGCAAAGGAACAACTTTCTTTGCGCAAATTTTGAATTGTTAATATTTCAGGACCAGTCAATCAAGTCAACCAGTCAAAATTTCACAATATTTCAGTTATAGAACGCGCACAATATCAAATACTTGTCGACTTGAACACTTTGACGTCTTGACGCCAACTAGAAACAGTATAGAAATTTCGATATAAAATTTTTAACAAGAGTAGATAATAGACACTCTTGTCCTCATTCCTCTTCCAAATTCTTAAGTACTTACCTGTTAGCAAAACTCATTTGTTTAAAATATTCGACAAATGAATGGCGGAAAAAACACGTGTTTTCAACTGAAACAACATGAAGCTGTGAAAATATCTTTATCGGTTTGTTAGTGCAGCCGTTATAATACAATGAAAGAAGGTAGACAATTCACTTTGCAGGTATGTAGGAACAGCGGACATTTATGACAGGGACGACTGAACGTCGTACTACTTTTTAGATTTTAGATTTCTTGGATATAGCATTTTCGCCGGAGCATTCGGTACCTGCACAAATTACTTTACAGTAAACACGTGTTGCCCGAGAAAGTGCCGACTTCCAGCCTAATAGTAATGACCTGTCATAAACCTCTCCATAGAGAACAGCCCCGGCGGGAACGGCACATAAACAAAGCGGGCCTATCGCTAGGTCTGCCTATCCCCACCACAGCCGCGCCTGTAGTCCCAATGTTTTGACTTTGACGTTGCGAGCTACGTAGTATGCGTGGCTGCTGTAGCCAATATTTCGACGCAGCCGAAAATGCGTGTGAAACGAGGTCAGCCTCCTCCGCTCTGATCCAATCGGCCGCGCATTCGTTCCGTCACCGTGGTCCTCCCTGCGAACCTTCTTCTCAGGCTCGCATCAATACAATGTCAACAGTTCGGATCCAAACGAGATGGCGCCTTGCCACCCCCTACAATCGCGTAGTAGTGGGCGGTAACGGTTTATAATATCTTAATCCACTGATCTGTTTCGCCATCGCTCGTAAGGGGCAGTGTATTCGACTACTCGGAACATAAACAAATCGGCGGGCAATACACCACGCCTTTTCGGGCAACGTTGCAATCTATTACTATGGTTTTCGAGCTGGTACATTCTGTGGAAGTCCCTTCCAACACGTGTTCGTCGGACGGTAGTTATAAAGCAATTTATGTTTTATTATGTTTACCTGTCTCTACCTGCCATACAATTAATGGACTTAAGGTAACGGACGACCGGTACAACACCTTCTATGTACAGCTGTTTATAGTTGTCGCATCAAAGTATCGTAGTTTAAAATGAACAATTTATTATTTTCCTGTGCACCCCCCCCTCTACACCCCAGGAGATGCCTATTCAAAAGTCTACCAGGCCGCCGGAAAATGTGTATACAGGGTGAATTCGAAAAAGCAGGACACCAAAATATCTCCGTTGCTTTTCGTTGAACGAAAAACTTCTTAGGACAAAGTCACACTGTTCGAAGGCCCACATGTAACGGTGTGAGCGAAAAAATTTTCAAGGTCATTTTTATCAGATTTCAAGGTCATCGATGTTTTTTTAGTTGGAATCATATTTTCTTCATACCATAGATCGATAGAGTATCAAAGTCTGAGTATAAGAGTGTTGACCTTCATGTGACCTGAACCCAATAGTTAACGAGATAATATCCGAAGAATATAGACAATTGTTTCGATAATATCTCGGAAACTATTAGATTTAGGACATATAGAGGTCGATAGATTTTTACTCAGAATTCGACAGCCTATCGATTTATGATACTGAAAGTAGGTGTTTCAAGTAAAAAAAATCAAGATGACCTTGAAATGTCCTCTTGCCTCCACCCACGCAGAAAATGTTTGTGTCACAATATGCCCCCCTCTGCACCATATAAGTTTTGTAATCAGGGTAGGGAAGGACGGTTTAGTTCTTTCCGGCTACCGGCACCGGCACCGGCACACCAATGCTTAAGGATAGGGAGCTCGGAATTGGAAACGCCGGCACGGTTTCTCAACAAACTTTTTTTTCGCCGGCCAACCGTGCCGGAAGGGACATCTCCCTCGGCGGGGGTCAGGACTGCCTGTTGTGCGCGGGACAAAAAAAAGGTTTTTATGGGCTTCTCAACTGCTTAGGTAAACTATCGGTAGCTCTCCTTTACAACATCATGGAAGTAGGAAACGTTCCTGCCACTTGGTGAATTCTTCTTAAATAATGATTTTAAATAATTACTAGAAGACATATCTCTCTCTCTCTGTTTTGCAAGTTTTTCCACCGGATCTACTGTGAAAAAATATGTGGTCGTATTCTACGATTCTTGCTCTTTGGAATACCGTTTTTTTTTCATTATTTGTAGCAGCTTGTTGCCATCATTCAGGTAACAAGCAAAGTTACTTGCTTATTCAAAATGCGACAGAACTTCCCTTTCACAACCTATAATAAATGATATCAAAAGTTATTTCACTTACACCGGTAAATAATAAAATGTTCATTTTAGGGAAACCAATAGTGTCATTTCGTCCATTACGATACTTTGCAACTGTACGCATCATGTATAAATTTCATATCGGCACACATGAGATGTGAAACACTCCAGTAACTACAAACAGCTGTTAGGTTTGAATTGTTTGTTATTTCGGGTCCATAAAATTCTGTAGACATTCTGAAATATGGGTCGACAGCGCACAGTGGGACCTTTCGTCGAATTCGGAGACAAAATCAAAGAACTTCCGATAGAAATGAGATACAGAGCTGAAATTTTTGTTTATGTACAACAAGTAGTCGAATACACTGCCCCTTACGAGCGATGGCGGAACAGAGCAGTGGGTTAAGATATTATAAACCGTTACCGCCCACTACTACGCAATTGTAGGGGGTGGCAAGGCGCCATCTCGTTTGGATCCGAACTGTTGACATTGTATTGATGCGAGCCTGAGAAGAAGGTTCGCAGGGAGGACCACGGTGACGGAACGAATGCGCGGCCGATTGGATCAGAGCGGAGGAGGCTGACCTCGTTTCACACGCATTTTCGGTTGCGTCGAAATATTGGCTACAGCAGCCACGCATACTACGTAGCTCGCAACGTCAAAGTCAAAACATTGGGACTACAGGCGCGGCTGTGGTGGGGATAGGCAGACCTAGCGATAGGCCCGCTTTGTTTATGTGCCGTTCCCGCCGGGGCTGTTCTCTATGGAGAGGTTTATGACAGGTCATTACTATTAGGCTGGAAGTCGGCACTTTCTCGGGCAACACGTGTTTACTGTAAAGTAATTTGCGCAGGTACCGAATACTCCGGCGAAAATGCTATATCCGAGAAATCATTTTACAACAGTTTCATGTGGGCCTGTGTTGATAATTTAAGAAGTACATTTTGTAGATCTGTTTCAATTGTGTGTAAAAGTTTTATCGAAATCGGTTGAAAATCATCACAAATTACAATTTTCACCATCTTTGAACGTTTGTAGCTTATTAGAACGTCGACCGATTTTGACGGAATTATTCAGAATATGTTTAATTTACACAGATTTACAAAACGTATGTTTTACATTTTCAATATAGGCCCAAATAAAAAGAAAAAATTTCTTTTCTCGTTCTGTAGTAAACTAATTGCTCTAGCTTTCCAAAACAGCTCAAATCGTATAGTCAAATATTTTATAAGTTATTGTCTTTTTACGAGTGTCCAAATATATTAGTGGGAGTCATTGTATGTAGTCTTCGAGAATATACAGGGTGAATTCGATAAAACAGGAAACATAAATATCTCCGTTACTTTTCGTTGTACGAAAAACTTCTTAGGACAAAGTTACACTGTTCGAAGACCCACATGTAACGGTGTGAGCGAAAAAATTTTCAAGGTCATTTTTTATCAGATTTCAAGGTCATCGATGTTTTTTTAGTTGGAATCATATTTTCTTCATACCATAGATCGATAGAGTATCAAAGTCTGAGTATAAGTATACTTTTTCCTCTTTCATGTTTCTCTAATAATTTATAATAGTGTGAACACCCTGTAGTAAATCCACACAACGTGCTCTTCAAATTTTCAATAAAGGACCACCCCAAACAAATGCGAAATGCAACTGTTAGTATTTCCTCTGCAATTCCGACCAATTGCAATTTTCCACCAACCTTTCTACACGTCATGTGGTCAATTAAAATTGTACTCACTTTTCAGAATATTAAACTCGCGGGGTCCAATGTTAAACAAGCCACCGGTTAGTGGGGTGTTTAGCCCGAAACGTCGGGAAAAACTATTTTGGCGTTATTCAAAGGCTCAACGTAATAAGGTCGTTGAATCCGCTTATTATCGGCAGCTGTAACATTATGAAATCAAAAACCTATTGTTATATTTTGTTACAACGTTTAAATTCCTTAACAACGTATTCGCCATTGGCACGACGAACTCTGAAAACTTCTAGTTGATAGCTTTTTAAATAGTTACAGCGTGTTATATTCTTCCTATGAGATAGAGCCGGTTCCGGCGTCCGGCAAAATTTCAAATGGAACAGAATTTTTCCGGCGACCGGACGGCATCTAGCATTGGCATCTCCTGAGGTGTAGAGGGGAGTAGAAGAGGAAAAAAGGTTCTGGGGAACCCCTGTGGTTCGCCGGATGACCCCTGGGGTTAGACACGATCACCGGCGTTTGGCCTTTGTGCGAGCCTCGAAAAAGGTCTAAAATTTTTGGCGTGCCGGCGCCGTCACAACTAAATGCTGTCCCCCCGCGCGACGGCGCCGGTGCCGGTAGGCCGGAAAGAACTAAACCGTCCTTTAAGCATTGGTGTGCCGGTGCCGGTGCCGGTAGCCGGAAAGAACTAAACCGTCCTTTATGCGGAACCGGCTTTTCGGCACTGGCTGCAATGAAAACCAAATATCGAACCAGATTAATAGTCGAAAAAGAGTTACGAGTAGCACTCTCCACATTGCCCCCAAGATTTGATAAACTTTGTGCCAACAAACAACAACAACACCCGCATTAAATTTTGATGCGTTAGATGTAGTTTAATTAGTAATTTAATATAAAAATAAATATGCATGTTCGCGTATTGTTATAGCAAAACCTTGTTATTATTCTGCTAATTGTAGTTTTCAGTATTTTTCTGTAATAAAGTTATTATTATTTAAAACGTGTCTATATTATTATATCGATTAACAGATAGGGAGGCATAGTAGCATAAAGGTTGGAAACCGCTGTATGTATTAGGTAGAATATTCATGAATTTTTTCATAATTTTCTGTTGAACATGACGTGACTAAAAACTAAAAATCAATTTGGATGGACACTTTTGACCATCTTATCCGGCTATACCTTAAGAATCAACGAAAACATTATTTTAAAAAACACAAAATATATTTCTGATTACATCATTAAACCCGTTTTTTCGAAAAAAATGTATTCCAAATTTCTCTTCGGTGGAACCAGGTTTAAAAAAAATTATGGTCCAAATTTCGCTTCGATATCTTTTTTAGATTAAAAGTTATAGCAAAATGTGCACCGCGCCACGCCGGGAATCGACTTGAATCGAGCGCGCTCGATTCCGTTCAAATTTTTCCTGCAAAAACTTATGTACAATTTCCTCTTTTGACACCCTTAATAATGATCATTATAACTTGGCAATTGCTGAGGCAAGAATTAGGTGTTAATTATGTCTTTTGAATGTGTGCCTGTCAAGCACATTGCGCCTGAACTCGGCGCGGCGCACAGTGGGTAAAATCGACTTCTAGCTGTTCACGGACTAAAAACTCAAAGTCCTCATATCGATTTTTAACGAATGCACAATGTTTCTTAAATGTCTATTACATTCGAAAACGATAATATTAATTAAAGCTATTAAAAACTCTCGTTACAATAAACGTTCAAAGATCAAACTTTTTCAGATACGATTTATCACCGAAAAAATTCCTTTTCTTCATAATGATGTCCTGGAAAACCTACTGAAGATTAAGTGACCAATTTTTTTTATATGAAGAATGTATATCTATGTTGAGAATGCACCAGGAACTAAACATCATTGTTCATAATTTATTATAAAAAAAAATATTTAGTCAACTAAGGAAAATCGTTAAAGTTTTTCACCTTTGACAAGAAATAAAGTTGTCATGCCCGGTGATGCCCATGTTCTGACAAAGTGGAACATTTTCGGCAAGATCTCCTCTAAAAGATCGTGCAAAATTTAGGGGTGCGCCGGAGCAACTGAGAAATATCTTCTTGACTCCAGCAACAGGTGCGGCAGAATCAAGAAGCTTCTGACAGACGCTACACTAGTCTTTAAAGTCGCCTATAGAGCGCACCACAGTGCTGCCATCAAAGATGGCCGCAGTCAACCATCCCTCCCCGCTCGCGGGACACCCCCTCTCACCCATATACCTACTTTACACTCAGTCCTTAGGTCCGTGCTCTGAACGAAAGTGGCATACGAATGAAGTAAGACAAGGATAGAGAGATCCTTGTCTTTCCTGCAGGGCTGCGACGAAGAGGGAGATATGTTCATCGCAGGAAAGACAAAGACAGAGATATAACCATGCAGTTTGAATTTTCGATGAGCCTAGTACAGCCGCATTTAGCGAAGAAGCAATATTTTCCGATGCTCTTTGTGTTCAAATATTCTCTGAACTATCGCGGGGTCCCACACAAAGCCCTTTTTTGAGAAAAGTGTACAGAAACAAAGTTCTTCTATAAAATCGTACACTTTTGTTGTTTATAAAGTTCCAAGAGCCAAATTGCAAAAAAAGGGCTATGTACGGGACCCCGCGATAATTCAGGGAATATTTCGACGCAAAGAGCATAAAAAAATATTGCTTCTTCGCTAAATGCAGCCCGACCGGGTGATCGTTACAAAACTGAACGATTCGTATTCCAACATGGCTGCTACGCTATCGCGCTTTCCGATTTGTCCCGCCCGCGCGTCTCGCTCCCCGTAGCGGCCATAGTGCTCTGAGCACTACATAGTTAGGTCGCCACGGGGATCGAGACGCGCGGGCGGGAAAGTGGGAGTGGGGGTATCTCTTGAGAATGCCTCCGCTCGAGCTACGAATTGATCATGCCTGGACATCTACTCTGATCGTGAGCGTAACTAACCTACGATTGTAGTAGGAGAAGGATAGAGAGATCTTCGTCTCTCCTGCGCAGTGTGGCCAGACGAGTCCGACCTTGAAACTCGTGAGGGGAATACAGTACCCCTTCTCTGATGCCCAGTAATATGCGCAAGCGCGACGGGGATCGAGTAGGACGCATGGAAGACACGTTGCGCAAGCGTGACGGGGATCAAGTGGGACGAATGACGACGCGTGGCGCTTGCGCGATGGGGACGCAACAATGACAGATGACATATTACAAGTTTTATGAATAGTTTTATTACAAGTTTAGTTCATATGAATCGTTCTAGATATTATCAACATTCTTTATTATAAATAAAATGAATTGTAACATGTGAGAGTTTCAGTTGTGAAATGAAGTATGCTTATTATGTATAATATGTATGTTGAAAAAAATGTTGAAATCTGTACTATTGAGTTACATTCCAGTAAAATCATAAATGTCCTAAAAATAAATCATAATCTATTTTAACACTTTTAAGGAATGGACATAGCAAGTTTTGAAACTACCTTTTTCAATGCATATCTTAAAAAGTTTAGTATTGGAAAGATGACACAAATTGTAGAACTAAAAATATTGTGTGTGTGTGTGTGTGTGTGTATGAATATAATAAATATATTATAAATAATACAATAATACAATAAAATTGTAGGACAATATAGCCTATTAGCTAGATATATAACCTAAAACTTGTAATATGTCATCTGTCATTGTTGCGTCCCCATCGCGCAAGCGCCACGTGTCGTCATTCGCCCCACTTGATGCCCGTCGCGCTTGCGCAACGTGTCTCCCATGCGCCCTACTCACGAGTTTCAAGCAGTGATGCCAGGCGGGTCACCTTATTCGCGCATGCGCGTCCAAAACAGTAACGTATCTACGTTGAGGCGCGATGCAGCAGAGCCCTGAGGCAGCTATGGAATGGAGCGGTATAATTGACGGAACGCAGAGCAGTGATGCCAGAACCGTGGTACCGTGCTCTCACAAGCAGTGCATACGGACATAGTAGAAGTACGCTGGTGAGTGTAGCGCACGGGTGCGTTGGAAAGGAACGTAGGGGCAATAGTAGGCTATGGTGGGGGTATGCTGTGGTATGGTTTAGTACCACGGTACCACGGTTCTGGCATCACTGACGCAGAGTGGTCCAAATGGACGACTTAGAGGAGTGCAAAAGTCAAAGAATTAAACATGATGTTGGCATTTAATACTATTTCTTATATCAACACGCATGTCTGTAGAAGTTAAAATCGACAATTTTACTTCTCAAATCAATTTTTAAGCGTGACAAACGTTGAAAGTAGCAGTGCGAAAAATTGTATCGAAATAAAGGACATCCTTTTCACCTGTAATTTATTGTTTAAAACGTTAATATTGATTCTATTTATAATAGCTGTGTTCAGAAGCATTAGGAAGATATAAAAATAAAATAAAACGATTTTTAGGAACTTCTTAAATAACGCTTCTCAAGGAAATATGAAGAAATTTATTTTTTAAGTTTGTTGTAGGAAATAGTATAATGATTAGACTGCGGATCTTTATGCGAAATAAAAATTGTCTGCATCGATTGCAGGAAATAGAAACTAAATTGAATGTTGTTTCTTCCCTTAATGATTTTAATCAGAATAATCAAATTTCAAATAATTTTAATCATCAAATGAGGAGAAATCATATATTGACGTCGTCAATTTTTTTAATTTTCCAACAATTACTCGCCCGTGTTCGTATTCGCGTTAATTTTTTTTTTTATAAATATTAGAAATGGGGAATATGCAGCTGATGTAGCTTATGCTTTCATGCATCTCAAGGGATTTCATCGCACACAATTTAGATGTTTTAAACGTAATGTAGTAATGGGCAATGGGTAGTGGGTAAGGGTGTGCGAGATTCCGTCGGGACGGGAATTTCTCGCGAGGTCGGGACGAAATCTCGAAAATATCCGGGAATCCCGACATTTTGTCGAGAATTTTCTCGGGAACCTCGAGAAATTTCTCGTCCCGACGGGATCTCGCATACCCCTATCTAATGGTAAAGGTAAACCCCCGATTTTTCGAAGGGTCTTGCACACAAAGGCAAGGTCAAGGCATTATGTACCAATGCACCTGCCCGGTCCCGGCGAAAAATACCGCTGTAAACCACGGTAATCCGCTATAAACCGCTGTATCCTAAACATACCCCGCGGTCACTTCCATGAGTCAAAAAAAGCGCAGGGTACGGTGGGTACGTTGGGGGTGAGGGTAAACTGGCCAAGTAAAGCCCCTGTTCGCCAGCAATAATTGTCATTGGCTGTCCAATCAGCGTTTTGGGTAAAGAATTCACCTTGGAGAGGAATCGTGAAACGAAATTACAAAATTCAGTTCAGTCAGTTCAGTCTTCAGAGCAACGTCACCAAGATTAGTTCAAAGTTCTCCGCGCGGAATTAGACGAGTAAGTGAGTAGTGAGTTATTAGTGAGTGAGCAGTGACCAGTGACTTAGTTTCTGTGGTAGTAGTAAGGTATTATTAATATTTTTAGACAATGTCACATACTAGGGGAGAAAGAGCTGCAACGAGGCGTAGAATTCGCCGTTTTCAATATTCTTGGCGGGACGAGAATATGTTTAAAGTATGGTTAGCTCCTTCTCCACTAGAAAATAAAGCGCATTGTACTGCATGTGATACTGCTGTCGCATGTGATAAAGTATCTTTACTTAGGCATTCGCGAACGGTCAAACATATACGCAGCATGAATGTAATGCAAAACAATGCCACCTGCAGTAATAGTAATAATAATAGTAGTTCTAGTAGCACAACTTTATCCGTCCAAGATAAAGTGAAACGTGCAGAAATTAAATTATCTGCCTTTTTTGCAGAGCATAATATAGCTTTTCAAACAGTTGATCACTTAACTCCTTTAATTAAGGATGTTTGCAAGGATCCCGAAGTTGTGCAAAAACTTACACTTGCTCGAATTAAGTGTGCCAACATTGTTAAGAACGTAATTGCCCAACGCGAAATCGAGCATTTAGTTGAAAATTTAAAAATCTGTAAATTCTCTATTTTAGTAGATGAAACAACTGATATTTCAGATACAAAAATTATGTGTGTTTTAATTAAATTCGTGTCTCCATTAGATAATAAAGTAACCACTCAGCTATTAGATTTAATGCCGTTAGACAGTGCTGATTGTTCCGCGATTAGTATATTTCAAACTTTTAAAAAATTTTTTAATGACAAAGGAATTCCTATCACAAATATTGTCCGAATGGCGTGCGACAATGCATCTGTCATGATTGGATGTAACAATTCTTTCATGACACATTTACGAGCAGAAGTACCGCATTTAGTAACTTTAAAGTGTCTTTGTCACACTTCCGCGATTATAGCTAGCAAATCTTGTAATAAATTGCCTCCGCAATGTGAAAATTTACTTAGAGGAGTTGCCACTTATATTTCGGGCAGTGCTAAGAGATGCGCAATTCTGGTTGAGTTTCAGAATTTTTTCGAGGTAGAGAATCACAAAATTTAAAAATTGTCTAACACCAGGTGGCTTTGCTTACACAAATGTGTCGTTAGATTACTTGAAAATTGGGACGTGTTAAAACATTTTTTCATATTAGCCCTAGCTGATGATAAATTAAAATCTGCCGAAATAATTTTAGAGTATTTGAATGACACGTCCATCAAAGCATATATGTGTTTCTTGAAATATTCATTGCATTTTTTCAATACTTTTAATGACCTATTTCAGTCGAGAAAAATTTTAATTCATAAATTATTTGAGAATAGGCGGCAGCTAATTCGCCAAGTAGGGCAAAATTTTATCAAACCTGCAGTTTTAGACGACATAATTAATTTAGATTTAAATGACTCAAACAATATCTTAGAATTAGAAAACGTATATGTGGGACCGGAATGCAAAAGTATTTTAGATTCATTATAGTTGGAATGTGCCCAACAAATTCGGTCCACATGTTTGGACTTTTACATTACTGCTGTTCAAGAGATGCTTGCACGTCTATCTTTGCAAGATACATTTGTAAATAATTTAAAATTTTTAGATCCCCAAATAGCTTTATACGATGAAGGCAGGCTTATCATTGCTGATTTATCCGTCATTGCCAAACGCGTTAACCTTCCAAATATTACAGAATTAGCTTTCGAATGGCGAATTCTGCCATCATGTTTTGATGTAGATTGTAAAACACAATTAGCTTCATTAGAAATTGACGTCATGTGGTCTAAAATTTTAAAACATAAAAATTTCGAAGGCAAAGAGATGTTTCCAAATTTGAAATCATTAATTGCAATAGTTCTTTCTTTTCCCCATTCAAATGCTGAGGCCGAGCGCATTTTTTCTATAGTCACAGATGTGAAAACTAAAAAAAGAAACCTTTTAAGTACAGATACAATATCTTCTATTTGTGTAGTTCGTTCTAGCTTTCAAGCCAAAAATGTTAATTGCACAAATTTCGAAGTAGATTCGCGGCATCTTGAACTTCATCATACACAGACATTATACAGAAAAAGCACATGCGACAGCAACTAGTCTGCAATATTTAATTTTTAATTTTTATTTTGTTTTATGGATTTAATTTAGAATGTTTTTATCATGTAAGGAGCGCCAAGAGAGAGAGTGCAATTTTGTTCTGTTTTATGCATTTAATTTAGAATGTTTTTATCATGTAAGGAGCGCCAAGAGAGAGAGTGCAATTTTGTCCTGTTTTATGCATTTAATTTAGAATGTTTTTATCATGTAAGGAGCGCCAAGAGAGAAAGTGCAATTTGGTTCTGTTTTATGCATTTAATTTAGAATGTTTTTATCACGTAAGGAGCCAAGAGTGCAATATTTTATTTTATTTTATGTATTTAATCCATTGTTATATGTAATAATTTAAATGCATTTCAAAACCTATTTTATACTGTCACGTTAACCCCTTGCTCTCGAACGGGAAAGCTCGTAGAAAGGGGTCAACTCCGGGCCTTGCAGGCTCTGAGACCGGGCCGCGTGCAGGCCGAGTACACGCGGTCCGCCCGGGACTAGACGGGGCTCGAAGATTCGACGGTTCCTCCGCGGAACACGAAAAGTTCGGGCGCCAGGCACCGCAAGGATGCCACACGAAACTCGATAAGCTACGGAAGCTCGGGGAAGCCGAGCTCGAGAGTCGAATCTTCGAGAGCCGCGGAACGAAACGTCGACGCGACGGGGCCAGTTGGTCCGAACACAGGATGACGAGGGACAGCCCTCTCGGCAGGACGGATCTCACAGGGAGTCGAGTAATTAACAACGTCATTTTCTCGAGCCGTTTATTGCAGCAGTCAATTTTACAAAGCCTGCGGCCACGTGGCCGCAACCCGAGAGCCCGCGCTCTTCGTACAAGCAGCGATTTGGATGTTCGGTCGCAGCGCGGTTGTCCTACAGTCTACTCGCAACGATACCGCTGTAATTTACCGCCGTTCCGTCGCTACGCGACTTCGGAAATGCGAGACGCAGATGGTCGGCGGACTGCGTGACAGCCGCGAGGTCTCCCGCACGAAATTCGCTACGACGCGTACGCTAACGGTTACGCGTTCGAACGTCGACGAGAACGATTACGATGGTCGGCGAAAACCGCAGGATTCGAGATCTGCGCGAAGTTACCGCAAAGATTGTTCCCACGAAACGCGACTCCTCCGAGGACACTCCTACGCACGCACTTCGTAGAGGAAAACTCTCCCGAAATTACTCGAACACTCAAAGTACTCCCGACACGAGTACGAGCGAATTATCGAGGACCGAACGGGAAGCGTTCGTCCTCGCGCGACGAAAGTCGAGCCGTCGGACTACGAAATGTCGAAAGGATCACAGTTGCGACTTACCGTTTTCTCGTGGTCGTTTCCTCTGCTAGAATTAAGGAGACTGGCTCACGGAAGAGCGTATGGACTGGCTGGAACCCTACGGGAACTTGTCCTAACGCCACGAGACCCTCTGGACGGCACTTTTCGATTCACCCCGACGAGACTTGTGCGACGTAACGCGATCGGAATTGAGACACGTGCGACGTAAACGGGAGCCAGCGCGACAGTGATCCATCGATTTTCGGCCGTCTAGCGGATCGAACCTAGTTCCCCCCACTCGACCGTACCTCCGAATTTCCCTATGGCGCATTTCTATCGCACGAACTCTCGGCATCAGGAGCGTACCCTGTAGCGTCCTAGGGCCCCGGACTATCACGGAATTGTCAAGGAGCCTTCCGCTCTCTTGCTCTGCGGAGGCGCTTCCTCCCTTGATGACGAGAGCACCGTCCCCGAGTAGCTCTCTTTTACGGGGCGAGGCGGCGTCGGGATTCTGAGTGCGTCTCGATGGACGCGATGTTCGGTGGAGCTTTTGTCCCTGCGACGCCTCCGGTTGGTTCGCCGGGTGTGCTCGTACCAAGCTCTCATCTCGCAATGTTGGCCATTTGCTTTTCGTCGGGCGCTTCCTGAGCTGCGGGATGCTGTTCCGCTCCCGTGAAAATTCGGATGGTCGGTGGTTCTTTCGGCGCGTCCCATATACGGCCCTGAAACTTGCCGTTCTCGGCACGCGCGACAGATGTCATTAGACAGTCCTCGATAAAGTCGGAATCTCTCAGAGGAGCGCTCTCGAATCCTGTGTTTACGGTGTCGTGTGCCGTTAGAGGGCGGTCCGGTCCTTTATCGCGTACAACCCGTCTTCGAAAAGCAACAGAGAAGGGACGTCGCAGACTTGCAACGTCACAATACATATATAATAATATACTATGTAATTTTTGATTTGACAATACTGGTAAGGTTTCGGCAGTTTCCCTTATCCTAGCAACAAATGTTGGTATTCTGTAATTGTGTCTGCCAAATAAAATATTTTATTGTTTATTATTTATTTTGCTTAATTATTTTAGCACTCCTGCCCTTACCCATCCTCAAAATATAGAACAAGTCTGAATTATATTACTATATAAATATATGTATATTAAATTTTAATATTTCATATGTATATACCAGGGATGGGCATTTTTGCCTCAATTGAGGCAAAACCGTCCCCACCGCAGCGCCTACTGTCCCCCACCAGCTTCCGTCGTTACTATGAAAGAAAGACGCGCTTCGTCCGTCCAAAGCAGTGCGCAGGTCTCGTGCATCGGAGCCGCGAGGAGCGCCACGGAAAGGAAGCTTGGTGGGGGAATCAGGCGTTTGAGGGCCCCACCCGTGCCCATCTCTGGTATATACGTATATATATTCAAATACACTTGTTATACGTTCGTTTTTCATAATCAAATCATATACAACTCTGCAGGGCGGTCAAGGTGCCACATTTTCTCGAGAAGCGTACTTTACTGAGGCTGAAATAGTCGCGCATGCGCGAAAAAAGGTGACCCGCCTGGCATCACTGGTTTCAAGGTCGGACTCGTCTGGCCACACTGCTCCTGCGGCGCTGTGACAGCGAGGGAGATATGTCGCTCGCAGGAGAGACAAAGACAGAGATCACCACGCAGCTTGATTTCTCGATGAACTTTCTGAAGCGAGGAAGCAATATTTTTTTATGCTCTTCGTGTTGAAATATTCTCCGTATTATTGCGGGGCCCCGTACAGAGCCCTTTCTTGGAAAAAGTGTGCAGGAAACAATTTCTTCTATAAAAACGTACGCAATTATTGTCTATAAACCTTCAAGAGACAAATTGCAAAAAGGGGCTCTGTACGATACCCCGCGATAATTCAGAGAATATTTCAACACCAAAATTATCCAGGAAATAGAAACAGAGAGAGGGAGAGGAGGGGAGTTTACTGAAGAATTAGCACAAAGTGACAGAGCAAAGCAGGTTCAATAGTAAATGGTAATACGATATAATAGGGGCAGATAGAATGTAAATTACATACAAATTAGGGACAGCTAGCGAGCACACTACCTGAATAGAGACTATAAGGGAGGCCATAGCATGATCGCAAGGACTTGAAAAAAGAAGAGAAGAAGCCCAAGTGGAAGGAGAAAGACAAATTAAAATGTAACAGACCTGTACCTCGCAGGCCTGTTACTAGCTAGACGCGAACCGAGTCGAGCCACGAGAAACCGAACGAAACCAGTTCAAACCGGTTCGAACCGTCATATTCCCGCTACCGCGCCGCGTATCCCCGTTACCGCACCGCGAAGTACCGCACCGCGCTACCTCCCCTCGTCACCAATCGAGGGCTATAAAAGCCGTCACGACCAGAGCTCGGGACGTTAGTTATGCCCAAGACACCTACCTGTACGGATCGTTCCCACACCGTCAACAACGAGCTAACTTCGCCTAGCGGATACCTCGGAGCCGACTCGTGAGAATGATCTTCCTGAATCCTGAAGAGCACGGCGTGTCGTCACTCTTGCAGCCACGGTGTGTCACCAGCTGAACCCTGACTCCTGAAGAGCACGGCGTGTCGCCACTCTTGCAGCCACGGTGTGTCACCAGCTGAATCCTGAATCCTGAAGAGCACGGCGTGTCGCCACTCTTGCAGCCACGGAGTATCACCAGCTGAATCCCGAATCCTGAAGAGCACGGCGTGTCGCCACTCTTGCAGCCACGGAGTACCACCAGCTGAATCCCGAATCCTGAAGAGCACGGCGTGTCGCCACTCTTGCAGCCACGGTGTGTCACCAGCTGAATCCTGAATCCTGAAGAGCACGGCGTGTCGCCACTCTTGCAGCCACGGTGTGTCACCAGCTGAAACCCGAATCCTGAAGAGCACGGCGTGTCGCCACTCTTACAGCCACGGTGTGTCACCAGCTGAATCCCGAATCCTGAAGAGCACGGAGTGTCGCCACTCTTACAGCCACGGTGTGTCACCAGCTGAATCCTGAATCCTGAAGAGCACGGCGTGTCGCCACTCTTACAGCCACGGTGTGTCACCAGCTGAATCCTGAATCCTGAAGAGCACGGCGTGTCGCCACTCTTACAGCCACGGTGTGTCACCAGCTGTTTTCCTGCCTCCTGACCGCGGTGTATCATCACCCTCCTGAACGCCGAGCCTCCAGAACATGGTCTACCGTCACCTTCCCGAATATCGAAGCACAAGCACCACGTCTCCGCGAACGTTATAGGTTAAATGCACGCCCGGGAAACCCGCGAACGTTATATTCCATTGCACGCACAGGAAACTCGCGACCACGGCATTATTAACTCGCCGGCAGCGAGCGCAAATTAATCCAAATCCCCGTGTCATTATTTCAAATCCGACGCACCACGTCCTTCCCGAATCCCGACCGTTCTCCTCGCCGTCTTAGGATCCTGGCGCGGCGAGCTAATCAGCAACGAGGGGAATCCGCCGCGATACCAACGACCACCGGAAAACGGACTTGTTACAAAAATCATCACGCTTACACACAAAACACATGCACCCTCATTTTAAGGCCGAAAGGCAAAAATATACCTATTTACTACTAGAACTGGGATAGAATTTGGGGGGACGTAACTCTAAAACCTTTATTTTATAATAAGTTTATTTTTTTAATTTTTATATATAATATAATTTTTATATATGGCCACACCGCAGCCACCTCTTGCGCTACCACGACCACCTCTTCCGCCACCACGGCCCATTCTCCTCCACCTCCACGGCCACGGCCCCTTCCTCCTCTTTCCTGATGCTGCTGTTGTTGCTGTTGCTGTTGCTATTGCGGTTGCGGTTGCGGTTGTGGTTGTGGTTATGGCTGTGGCTGTTGTTGTGGCTGTTGTTGTTGCAGTTGTTGCACCAATTGCCGCAGCTCCTGCCGTTCCTGAAGGAGGCGGTGGCGACGGCGCATATTTCGTAGTCGCCGCCCTTCCCCCTGGAAATGCCATAATAGCATAAAATATTAGCATAAAATATTACTTGCAGGTACACACACACAGTCAGGGACAAAAAGATAGGACACCTTATGCTTCTTTATGTTTTGAACTAATAGAAACTTTTTTTGGGAAGCTATGGAGCTAGTAGTTTACTACAGGATGTGAAAAAAAATGTTTTCAATAATTGCAATTGATCGAAATTTGTAAAAAAAATACTAAAAGTTGCATTGTACAACTTTTTTATGTGTGCCTATATCGAAAATAAAAAAAAAGTTTTGTAGATCTGTGTCAATTATGTGTTTTATAAAAAACGGTGAGGTGGGATCCTTTATGCATAATTACCAGGTTATGGACTTTTATCACATTCATTTAATTCCTTTCTGACTGTTAAGGATTCTCAATATGTATGATATGTACTCGCTTTATGTTCATGTGGCTTTATTCAAACATTCGTTTTTGTACACTCCAAATAAAGAATGACAACGATCTAGCGATCGGTTCGGCGCGCCGTCGTCCCCGCACCGTCCCCCCGTTCCCCGCGAGCACCGCGGGTGGATCGAGCAGCTCGGGCCTCGCGGGCGCGGCGGGGGGAGCGGACGCGGTGGATCGACGCGCCCAGCTGATCGCTCAGTTCGTCTATTGACATCGTAAACGACATTTGATTTCGCTCTCTCTCGACATTCCGTTGATTGACGTCATCGTCTCGTCGACCCACCGCGGTTTTCCTTCCTCCGCTACCTTAAAGTCTCGGTATCGCTCCGATTTCGGAATCGACCGGGAATTTAAAACATTGGTCCTTCGAGCCGGATTTCTCTCAGTCGACATTTCTCCGATTACACGTGCGGAACAACGGGAGTTCGACCCCCGTGCGTGGTCCGTCGATACCGCTTTCCACCTTCGAGTTCCCTGTGAGTGTTGCGTCGAGAAGCTAAGGGACCCGCAACCCTTTCGTCGATCGCGCTCCGAAAACTCTCGAAGTTGCGCTACATTGGAGTCGTGAAAGGACCTCCAACGGTTCTTCACGTTTGAACGCGTCAACGGTCTTCTCTGTCCTCGCCAACCGCGCGCCTTCAAAACAGGTGCTGGTGACCTCGTGACGTGTTGTACCTGTCATCGGTTCGAATTTAACGGTCCCTGACGGTCTCGCCGCTAAAAAATGTCGACCGATTTGGACACGCTCGTTGCCGAACAAAAGGAGTTGGGACGCCGCATTTCCCGGATCCTACCTAACATCAAGAAAATGGGAAAAGATAACGTCACGGTCAAGGTCCTAGAACTCAAACTGGACAGACTCACCGAGTACTGGCAGGATTTCAGACGACTGCACAGTAAGATGGTTCCCCTAAAGTCTTACCAGCCGGACTTCTTCGACGAAATCGAAGCCGAGTATGACTCCCAGGTGTTATCCATTCGATCCTGGTTGGCGTCGCTGCGTCCGACTCCTGCAGTGAACCACGCGGCGCCAAAGCCTGCAGAATCGGATCCGGATGCAGAGACGAAGCTGCCGAAGCTTCAATTGCCGACCTTCTCAGGCGACATCCTAGGCTGGGAAAGCTTCCGGGACCAGTTTAAGTCGACTGTGCACAGCAAGACTCGCTTGTCGAAGGTGAGCAAACTGAGTTACCTCAAGTCGTGCCTGACCGGAGAGGCTGCAAAAATGCTCGACCGGACGCCGATCACGGAAAGCAACTACGACGGTGCCTGGCAAGCCCTGGAGCGACGTTTCGGCAATCCGCGCGTTCTCTCGGCGACGCATATGAGGCGCTTGATCAGCTGCTCGTCCATCACCCAGCCGTCGTCATCTGTGTACAAGCGCCTCATCGATGAGTTCATTCAAACTCAGAAATCGTTTGCTGCTCTGGGGAAACCCGTCGCGGAGTGGGACGAGTGGTTCGTCTTCCGGATGACCGAGAAGTTGGACGAGACGACCCGGTTAGCGTGGGAGGCTACGCTCATTGATCCAACAGTCGTACCCCATCTTGACGCTCTGGAAACCTTCTTGGAGAATCGATCGCACTCCCTCACGTCGATGCGGAGCGTGGAGCTCTCCAAGGGCAGTTCCCCCGGGCGGGTTGGCGCTCCCTCAACCAGTCGTCATGTGATGGCCGTCCGCGCTGAGGAGTCGACGCAGAAAGGGCAGGGTGGTCGCAGGTGCCCACTTTGCTCGGGAAACCACGCATTGGGATCCTGCAAACAATTTCAGAGATTATCGGCTGCGGAACGACGAGATCTGGTCAACGACAAGGGACTCTGTTTCTCGTGCCTCGCGACGGGACACCAACTCCCCCGATGCCCATCTACCTACCGCTGTTGGGTCTGCGGACAACAGCACCATACGACGCTTCACGATGCCTGTGCCGTTCGGGAAGGGGCACCTTCGGACTCGTTATCGACCGCGGCGATCCACGCGGTAAAGGCTTGCCAGGGAATTCTCTTGGCCACCGCAAGGGTCCAACTGGAAGCTCCAGACGGCCGAACTCTACTGGCCCGAGCCCTTCTGGATTCCGGATCAGAGACGTCGTTCCTCAGTGAGTGGGCCGCTCAATCGCTTCGACTGCGGAAAAGGGCGGTGCGGGTGTCCTTGACAGGGTACCAGGGTACCAACGTGGGGACTGCTCGGTCCGAGGTTCAGGTATGTCTGCGTTCCCCGCTTGAGCCTGAGTTTCAGATGCACCTAGAGGCGTTGGTGACCAATTCCCTAGTCTCTCCCACGCCCTCGAAGTCAGTGATGCGTCAGGACTGGCCTCATATCCAAGGACTACCGTTGGCCGTCCCAAACTTCGACAACCCGGCGCACGTAGACGTCCTCCTCGGAGCCGACGTATGCGGACTCCTATTCCGAGAGAGAAAGGACGGACCTGCCGGAACGCCCGTCGCCGTGCGAACCCCATTCGGATGGACGCTCATCGGTCCAGTTGGAGAGGCGCCCACGCCGACGGGAAGATCACGCATCCATCACGTGAGTTGCCAGGAGCCGCTCCCAAATCTCCAACGGTTCTGGGAGATCGAAGAGGTGCCGTCGTCGCAGCCACTGTCGCCGGAAGACCTAAAATGTGAACGATTGTTCATCGATACAACGTATCGCGATGATTCCGGTCGGTATGTAGTTCGCTTACCTTTTAGCGGGGAGGAGCGACCACCGACAAGCAAGTCGAGAGTGATCGCATTCAGGATGCTCCTCAACACTGAAGCCAGACGAGCACGAGACCACCAGCTCAGGCAGCATTACGTGGACTTCATGCAGGAGTACCACCGAATGGGACACATGAAGCTCGCACGAGCTCCCCTTCAGGAACGAGATCCAGCTCTCAAGCAGTATCTGATTTCAGGCTAACCACGGTGACGTATGGAACCGCTCCGGCCCCGTACCTCGCGCATAGGGTACTGCAACAACTAGCGGCGGATGAAGAAGATCGGTTTCCATTGGGCGCCAGGGCACTCCGCCTTAATTCGTATGTCGACGACATCCTGTCCGGCGCCGATAACCTCCAGCAGGCGTGGGAAGTTCGACGCCAGTTGACCGATATTCTCGCCTCAGCAGGGTTTCCGCTGGACAAGTGGGCCAGTACGAAACCCGAGCTTCAGTCAACCGACTCAGACCTGAAGATGATTCAGGACGAGGAGACCAACGGCGTGCTCGGTCTCCGGTGGGAGACGCGAAGCGATTCCTTGTCCGTGCGAGGACCACAGTGTTCACCCTCGCTTGACGGGTCGACCTGGACGAAAAGAACGATACTCTCCGAAATTACTCGCCTATTTGATCTGTTAGGATGGCTGGCACCAGTTTTAATCCGTGCAACAATTTTGATGCAGGACCTCTGGCTGGCAGGAGTAACCTGGGACGAGACCGTTGAACAATCACTCGTCCATCGTTGGGCTGAATTCAGAGGAGAGCTCCACCAGTTGGGAGAGATAACGATTCCAAGGTGGCCCCACTATTCTCCCGACAATTGCGAGTCGGAACTGCACGGGTTCTGTTACGCCTCGGAGCGCGCCTATGCGGCCGCGGTATATATCACCGTGCGTCGGCCGTCTGGAACGAAAACGTCACTTCTCCTCGCGAAAACCAGAGTCAGTCCGATTAAGACCCAGAGCATTCCACGGCTGGAGCTGTGCGGAGCCGTTCTCCTCGCCCGCCTCCTATCCTCGCTGACAACCGCACTGAATCTCGAAAGCATACCGGCGTATTGTTAGACCGACTCGACGGTCGCATTGGCCTGGATTCGATCGCATCCATCGAGATGGAAACCGTTCGTCGCTCACCGCGTGACTGAGTTGCAGACCATCCTACCAGGAGTGTCATGAAGACACGTGTGTACGCTGGACAACCCTGCCGATCTGGCGACGAAAGGAATCTCAGCGGACGACCTCCGAGCCGCCAATCTCTGGTGGAACGGACCTCCCTGGCTCCAACTAACCAACTCCGATTGGCCGACCGCAACGACGTATTGCGTAGAGGAGAAACCCCCGGAGGAGCGTCACGTCTCCGTAGCGGTGACTCAGGCTGTGGATTCTGAAGCCGCCTACCTGGAGCGGTTCTCGTCGTTGACTCGCCTGGTACGGACCACCGCCTACATACGCCGCTTCGCAGCCAACTGCAGAGTTCCGAACGACCGGACAACGGGCCCGCTTACGACGTCAGAACTCCGAGAGGCGCTTCAAATAGCTGTGCGATCGGAACAGCGACGGTCCTTTCACGCTGAGATCGACGCCCTTCGTCACGGGAAGATGATTCCGCCGTCCTCCTCTCTTAGGGCGCTGATGCCGTTCGTTGACAGCGATGGAAGCCTCAGGGTGGGCGGCCGTCTGCAGCAGTCGGGACTGCCGGAACCCCGTCGACACCCCGTCATTCTGGATCGGACATCTCATTTGGCCACGTTGGTGATCTGAGATGCACACCTCAAGACTCTCCATGGCAGTCTAAATGCGACGATGACTTGGATCCACCGGGGCTTCTGGATCCCACGACGTCGACCCAGGGTGAAACAGATCCTGCAGGAGTGCGTCATCTGCACGAGGATGCGAGCGACTACAGGCTGCCAACAAATGGGGAGCCTCCCGTCGGCCAGGGTGCAACCGTCCAAGCCCTTCCTGCATGCGGGAGTCGATTACGCCGGACCGATTTCCCTCCGTACTGCTAGAGGACGAGGACACAAGAGTTACAAGGGCTACGTGGTGGTCTTTGTGTGTCTAGCCACCAAAGCCGTGTATCTGGACGCCGTAAGTGATCTTACCTCCTCCGCCTTTTTATCCGCCTTCCACAGGTTCACCGCGAGGCGCGGTCGCTGTCACCACCTCTACAGCGACAACGGCACGACCTTCAGGGGCGCGGACTCGACCATGCGGCGGATGTTTCATGCGGCCTCCGAATTCTACACCACGGTCGCCGAGGAGCTGGCGAATGACGGAACCAAGTGGACCTTCATTCCGCCGTATTCACCGCACATGGGAGGTCTGTGGGAAGCAGCGGTCAAAAGTATGAAGTCACACTTGAAGCGGGTGATCGGAGAGGCGACAATCACCTACGAGGAGATGGCCACGCTGCTGAGTCGCATAGAGGCGTGCTTGAATTCAAGGCCGTTGACGCCGCTGTCAGACGACCCCCAGGACTGCGCTCCCCTTACCACTGGTCGCTTCCTTGTGGGGGAACCCATACACTCCCCACCCGAAGCACCGAACGCCGACGTCACGTGCACACTCACGTCGCGTTGGCGATTAATCAGTAATATGCACGAGCATTTTTGGCGTAGGTGGAGCAAGGAGTATGTGAACTCCCTGCAACCGCGGACGAAATGGCAAGACCGACGGGACAACTTGCGAGTCGGCACGCTCGTCTTGGTGAAGGATGATCTCACCCCGCCGACCCGCTGGCCGTTGGCACGTATCGAGGAAGTTATCCCCGGAGAGGACGGCCTCGTACGTGTGGTGATCCTACGTTCAGGAACCCGCACCTTCCGCAGAGCCGTGGCCAAGGTGGTAGCATTGCCCGTCCACGAGAGCCCGAACACACCCGGATCCTCGTAACACTCAACACCGAAAGCATCACGATGTTGTCATGGCGGGCGGCATAGTACAACTGCGTGAGACGAGGACTAATTCATCCGCGACGGATGAATTCGGCCGTGCCCCCTTCCATGACGTCACACCGCTTGCCGTGCCGGCTCGACGTTGATTACCATTGGTATCAATTTCGACGCGAACCTTTCACGTCGAGGCGGGCGGCATGTTAAGGATTCTTAATATGTATGATATGTACTTGCTTTATGTTCATGTGGCTTTATTCAAACATTCGTTTTTGTACACTCCAAATAAAGAATGACAACGGTCCCCCCGTTCCCTGCGAGCACCACGGGTGGATCGAGCAGCTCGGGCCTCGCGGGCGCGGCGGAGGGAGCGGACGAGGTGGATCGACGCGCCCAGCTGATCGCTCAGTTCGTCTATTGACATCGTAAACGACATTTGATTTCGCTCTCTCTCGGCATTCCGTTGATTGACGTCATCGTCTCGTCGACCCACCGCAGTTTTCCTTCCTCCGCTTTACCTTAAAGTCTCGGTATCGCTCCGATTTCGGAATCGACCGGGAATTTAAAACACTGACCTCCAGAAAGAGATGATTTGGGTCCAGAAAGAGATGATTACGAGTTGGGAATTATATAAACTCCTCGGTTAATTTGATAAATATTCAATAATTTATCACATTTACCAAATGAATTGGTGATTATATATAATAACCGGTAATTATACATAATTATATATAATCACAGTTGGGTACATAATACCAGTTTATTACATTTACCGTAACATATGCATGTTATGTAAAATGACAAGCATTAAAAGATGTATGAATCCTTAGATTTATTGCAATTAGAGGCCGAAAATCGTGAAAATCTGCAAATCTTACCATGTTTAAACGTTTGTAGCTTATTGCAACGTCGACCGATTTTGACGAAATTTTCACACCAGAATATATTTAATTGACACAGGTCTACAAAATGTATTTTTAAAATTTTTAATATAGGCCCACATAAAAAAGTTGTGAAATACAATTTTCAGTATTTTTTTCACAATTCCTTTCAATGTAGAAAAAATTTTGATCACATATCCTGTAGTAAACTACTAGCTCTAGCTTCCCAAAAAAGTTTGAATCGTATAATCCAACATTTATAAATGTTATCGTTTTTTTAGGGCATCCAAATATTAATCCGAGTCACTGTATTTACTTGTGTAATGAAGGATAATAATTTTGGACATAAAGAAGGACAGTGTATGGGAAAAAAAGAGTCACGGAGAGTTGCAGCGCGCCGGGCTGCCACAGTTCAAAGGCCTTCCCATACGCTGTTCTCCCTTGCGTCCGAAACTTCCATCGTTCATTACACGAAGTAAATATCATAATGTCTCAACACGAAGTTTAATCAATTACTACATTGTGAATTGTTTACCACATTTTGTGGCGCCGGCAGCGGCGGCGGTGGCGGTGGCGGTGGTGGAATATACCCCATTGGAACATACCCCAACTGCCGCTCCCAAATAATAAATGGAACTGCAAATGAAACAAATTATCAATAATCATTACGAACATATACATACATACAGTCAAACCTGTTTTTGTGCAGTAGATAGGGACCGCAGAAAAAAACCGCACAAAAAATATTTACAAACTTCATAAATAGCTATAAGAAATAATTCTTCACAACATATTAAAGAAAATTTTTTTATGCGGTGGAGAGGGGTCGTATAAAAAAAGTCTCACTTAGAAAATATGTCAAAGCTTTGTAACGAATATATCAAAGGCGCGAGACTCCTCTCTTCTCGGAAACCCGCGAGTAGCAGAGGCCGCGAGATGGCCACCGCGAGCACGCGGCTTTCTCGCAAGTACCGCAGTGTCGAGCCGCGAGACTACCGCGACTACCGCGAGATGGCCGCCGCGGACTCGGGGTTTCTCGCGAGTGAAGATGTACCCGCGAGGGTATAAAGACGGGCCGCGGAGCTGGAGAAGGCAGTCGGGATCAGGGGGCATAAGCTGCCGTGTTAAAAATGTGACCAGTATTTTGGCGCCCCCTGTATCGTAGGGCCGAACTAATGACAGTATATATAGATATAAACGCTATATATATACCGTACCGTAGCTATATATATATATATATATATATATATATATATATATATATATACATACACGCGTATACTTAATCTTACAAGTGAAAAGGGTAGAAATTGGTAGAAATACAGTTTCAAATAAAATTAAATATTTATTATAAACTTATTTTTTTTTACATTTACTTTTACACGTACGTTTTACATAATGATCACATGCTGCGTCGAATAATAGTATTCCTGACTTTTCAACATTTTTCAATCTACCAGTTAGTATCTGGTTTGTATGTTGTATATACGTATTTAACATATATTGAAATGTTGTATAAAAAACACTGTATTTTAATTTTTCGGCATGCTCAGTATGTGTACTTGGGTTGAAAAGTATATTATCATTCAAATATTCTATAGCCCTTTGAATTAAATTATTTTCGCATATATTATTTACAATTATCGAATGACATATATCTATAAGTAAACTAGCGTCGAATATTTTTCTCAGTTCTGAAACTGTGTACAATAATTTACAGTTTTTGCAATTAGTTTTAAAAATTTTTGTAACGGCAACTAATATATTTGTGACGTGTTCGTCGTTTACACTATTTAAAAATATATCTAAATTATCAAAAGAATATTTCGTTTTTACAATTTGCTTCTTTTTCATAGTAATAAGGTGCTTTGTGTATACAAAATAGTCTGAATGGTCTTCTTCGCAATTTCCTTTGTACGATATGCGCCGACCAAAATTGTTAATAAAAATGCTCTTGTAATAGTTCATGAAAGAAGTGCACGTCGGATTCGCATTTCTCCCTCCATGGCTGCGGACTAAGCTAAAAAAGTTCTCAATGGCATCCTGATTGAAATTTCTACCCGCGAAATGAATGCCTAAAAGTTTTAATTTATAATTCAATTTAATCACATTTTTAAGTGTGACTATCCAACTGTTTAGAACAACGGGGTGTGTTCTGTCTTTTGGTTTGTGCTTTAGATATTTCATCGACGAGATTATTTCGATTCCTTTATTCCAAGTAACGATATTCTGTGTGTATAAACTGTTGTTGTAACTTTCATTATAAAAATTATTTAATGAGTCAAATAAATTATTAAAAAAATGTAACAAACTTGCGGTATGATGTGGATCTTGTGACAAAACTACAACATGATCTCCCTGAATGGGTTTATAATTCGTGTAAAAATTTATTACCTTTGCAAATGTTGCACTAAAAACTTGCGTGCAGCACGCAACCTTCATTTTTCTAATGTTTTCTTTTTTAATATGCCTATCTGTAATTTTCGTTAAAAAACGACCAGGTCCATGGCTGCGATCTATCTCATATATCCCCTCAATATGCTCCCACTTTGCAATTAGCTGATTGTCGCCATCGAGGGAGAATTGCAAATTTTTTGTGAGCAAGTTATTTCTTATGCACTTCATTAAGTGCGGAATATCGTACAAAGGAATTATTTCCAGATTGCCGATTAAAATTGTCTCGTTTGGCGATTTATCTATTAAAGCATTTATGGCCTTCACATTGTTTGAATTTTGGTCGCAAACACAGGCAACGACCCGTAGACCAATATCCTCTGCTTTCATTGCAATTTTTTTAAACGTATCTATAATATCTGAATGCGTACTACTACTGTTAGAGTATGTGAATGCAACACTCTGTTTCCAAGGCCTTGCGCCGTATACACCTTTCAACATCCAGACAGTTGCATTGTCAGCAAACTGTAAATTGCCTTTTGTACCTATATAAATTCCTTCGACATCGTCCGTTGTTCTATTATATTGCAATCCCGCAGATAATTGCATCTCGTCGAAAATTAAAATACAGTATTTTTCTCTAGGGCTGAAAGATTTGATATTTTTTGCCATTGCCGTAAAAACACTATCGCAAATACCTGGGCTAATGTCTAACAATCAATCAATAACAGTAAATTTTGGAAAAACCTATAGTTTTTGGGGCTTTTTTTCCAAATTGACAAAGCTATAATTTTTTCTTCAAGAGTAAACGATCTTTTACAATTTTTTGTACTCACGTTTCTGTGATAACATAAAAACTGATTTTTTATGTGCTCAGGCACACTTTTCCAGAAATTATGATTGATGAAGTTATCAGCAACTTGTAATCTCTTCTTGTAACTAAGCCTCTGCATGTTGTAGTACTTTATTTTCCTCCGCATATTCACCATTGCCTGATAGAATTTCTTGGTCTCCTTGGGTAGGTTGTTAACAGCTGTTGCTTTGAACGTTTTCAAAATAGACCCTGAAAAATATAATACAATTATTGTACTTGTGCTATTTAAATTATATGTTACCAAAGACAATCACCACACACACTACGTTTGTGCATTCATTTAATAAAGTGCAAATCCAGAAAATATTACCATAATCGCACACAGAAATCGCACACAGAATTTGACATAAATGAATAAAAGGAAGAAAAGTTAGCAGTTCAAGCATTAAGTATGAAATATGAAGCTTAAATTATACAAGCATCTATCATGCTGTATTTGTGCACAAAACACCTCTGTATACAAGAATTCTTACTTTCTTATAAAGATTCTGTTTCCTCATGTACTGCCTCATTGAAATGCAGCAGAAGGAATGTTCTTGAATAAGGGAACACTAAAATATTTTGTATTTTTCATGTTTGTTTATAAAATACTAATTTTTGAAATAAAATAATTACCTTTTGCCAGTTTCTTTGTTGATACTACTCTTCGTTTACTCTCTTCCCTGGAACGCTTTACGTTTTTTCTCTGTATCTGACCACCTAATACAAATTTTTTGTTATTAAAACTTAATACAAATTGATATAAATAATAAGAACAGATTACTCCTACCAACCTTCAGTAATATGATTACTTCCGCTCGTTGAAGGTTCATCAATGGCTCTGCTTTCATTGAAACTAGAATTTTCACCACCTTCACTTTCAACACGATTGAAATGATCCAGTGGAACTTCAATAGGGTCTGCGAATATAAAGACAAGATGTATTATCACACATATCTATACCACTATTTCTTAATTATATTAATTTATGAATAAAATACCTGGTAAATTTGAAGTTGGTACTGCAGTCCGAGTAAGACCTCGCTGATAAAAATATTTGGCCTCAAAATGGAGGTTGCATATTGCCCGCTCCATAAGTTTTCTCTCTGGCAAATGCAATAATTTTGTGTTCCCAGCCGCAGAGAGCCACTTAGAAATTCTTTTCTCGTCGTTTTTTTGGTCCTTAGGAAATTTATATAATTTGGTATAATTGCCCGGGCAATTAAGAACCGCACACAGTTTTGCAACCATATTTACTTTTTCACTTCGATTCGCTTTGAACAATTCCAGTAGATGCAACACGTGGATCAGTGGATCGCGTGGGTCAGCGTGGGCAAGCGTGGGTGAGCGTGGGTCAGGTCAGCGTCAGTCAGCGTGGGTTGGCGTGGGTACGGAGCAGTACGGATACAAAGTAGAGCAAAGTAAGCGTTCTGCGCATGCGCCCCCATCACGTGATGGAGAACACCCGCGCCGCCTGTGACCTAGGGCCGAAACATAGTGGTCAAACTTTTTCCATTACAGCTTAGACCCCCTGGTCGGGATCTCCGAGCAGTGATCGACCGCTACTAGTGGCTACTCCACGAACGCAGTCTTACGCAGCAACCGAGAGCCAGACTCTTCCTACCGACGTACCGCCGTATACGTTCCGCCATTCCTGTCCGATCCGACGCTGAGTATTCATGGCCAACGCCCCTATACTACCGTATGTTCCGATCCCCGTAGCCAACGCTCAGGGATATCCTTCTCCGCCAGTCCCACTCGTGTGGCCCACGCCCTCGCAGTGGGTACTTTCCCGACTACCTCGACGCTTGTGGCCGACGCCTTTGACCAAGGGTAGATCCTGTCACTCCGCCCCGCCGATCTCCGATCCTCCGACCAATTTCTCCGCTCCGCGGTCCCGCGCAGAGACGTGAGTCTTCGGACCTCGCCTCTCCGTCCATTGTAAATATTGCGTCTAGGTTAAGGGGGCCGATCCAACTCGAGCGAGAGTGTGGTGGCACACTCACACACCGCTAGATACTGTATACGTACACGAGGATTGCAAGGGTCCGGCATTGGCCTACAATCGCTAGATAAAAGATCAATCTAGTCCGGATGGTGTCTCATATGGCCTGTTTTTGCGTTTTTTAGGTATAATTTTCATTATTCGGCAGCATGTAGCGGAGCGGCGGGAAGCATTGGGTGGCGCGACAGTGCTGCCACTGTCAAGCCACATACATTTTCTTAAATATCGAGAGATTTAGGGTTTTTATAGAAACAGTAGACACCATTCGCACTAGCTGGGACATACACAATGGCAATGCAACGTTTATTATGATAAACCATTATTGTTTAAACACACAGTTAGACCAATGCCGAAATGCACCCCCAAATGGAAGGCATGTGTGAAAGTTGTAACCGTGCTAGTTACACACCGAAGTCCGCGTCTATCGATATCGTCACTGTGGCGGCACGTGACGTCACGGGTGATCTTTGTCATAAGACAAGGATCACAGGAGTGATCTATATAGATAATAAAGTGCGTGCGCATCGATCCCCTCTTGCTTGCGATCAAAGGAGGTCGATGCGAGCAGCAGATTGATCACTCTACGTCTGGACTCGCTCCTATAAGCACGTATGAGTCAATACGCGTCTCGCATTGGAGTCGAAACATTAACAATTTAAATTTCATAATTTGTGTATTGCCAGTAAGGCTTATCTTTTCAATATTGCTCACGACCCGGCTAATGGGCGTTTAGAATCGCGCGTTGCGAGTAATTATATTGGTTGTTAAGATTTGAAGGAATAATTATAATTTAAAAGATTTAATTAGAAATTGAAGCGAATAGCTTGACTGCGAATGGTAATCGCGTACTGCCGAGAAGGCGAGATTTATGTGCGAGTTGTGAAGAAATACGATTTACAATTGAATAAATGTCTATTAAGTGAAATCGTCGTTTGGACATTGTGTTTCCATTGAATTTAATAGTTTTCAGTTGTGCTCCACGCGTGCCTTTCCGTCGGTTCTCGCGGTCGTGGATATCTCGTTCGCCGAACGATGGTTACCTGCGTTTTGCCTACGATTATATTCGAAGTAGGATATCGTTTCCTATAAGCGTTCGTTTAGTGATCTTCAAAGTATTTGTGGGTTGGATTACCGTGTGTGTCGTTAGTTGACAAGAGACACGGTGACTTTGCTCAGAACGGACTACAGGAAAAATTCGCATGTCTCCATGGCCACGCTAGCGTGCCCTGCGTAGATATCCGTAATTTTTGCACCACCACGTTACGAGGTTGCCTAGAGAGCAGGAGCCGATTGCTCTTCCCGGAGAACATCCGGCGGGACCGATCGTTTGCTTGAGTTCACTAGCCTGGTCTCTAACGAGGTTTATTCCTGTGGTCCTGCTAAGAGCGCATCGTTGTGTGGGTGGTAAGGAGTCGCCACGGCCACGTATCGTGCCCTGCCTAGTCTCCTGAACCACGCCATACAACAGGGTGAATTCCGGTACAGGTAGACGCCGATCGCTGCTCCCGTGATTCTACGGCGGTACCGATCGGTGCGGACTACGCTGTTCAGGGAAGTCTAACCCTTTCCCACGCCAGATAACAGGGTGAATTCCAGTACAGGTAGACGCCGATCGCTGCTCCCGTGACATTACGGCGGTACCGATCGGTGCGGACTACGCTGTTCAGGGAAGTTTAACCCTTTCCCTTTGCAGATTAGGAATTGACGAGTAATTGTCGATATAAATTGCAGCGCGAGGTAAACGTCGACGAAGCGGATTCCGCGAACACGTGAATGAGCACCGCGATCGCGTCTAGGCTAGACCGTTTCTTGCGGACATTCCTGGCAAGGAAGCTTCTGTTTACAGTCCGTGGTCGTCGCGTTTCGTTCAAGGCGTATCATTGTTGTGATACGAATACAGGGTGATTGCGCGTACGACGATCTGTGTACATTGCGTAACACCTCGAAAGCTGTTCTCAATCAGATCAACGAATTAACAGAATATATCTCAATTTTACCAGATATTGTCTACCAACAATTATTTATCTCTGCCTAAACCTTTCCGCTTTCCAGTGCCTGGAGGCACGAACCGTTCACTAAATCCATCGGGTCTAGTAACCAACCCGGTGTTGGAATTGCTAAGAAACAGTTAACCCTTTTTGTAAATCACGTTAGCAAGAACAGCTTGAAAGATCAAGCAGCAGATAGCGGGTGTGTCTGGAATACTGCAGAGTTGCCACGGCCACGTATCGTGCCCTGCCGACTCTGATCAGAATTGTCCACGCACAGCCGTGAATCTTTTCTATTACGGAACCGTTCGCCGCTCCTGCGATTATCCAGCGGTGCCGTTCGGTCTGCCGCAATTTATAATTGATCTTTCAAGATATTAACAAGGGATAACAATAGTTTGGTTACAAATTGGCGCCCAACGTGGGGCGGTCTGGTTTGGTTTGATAAGATAATTGTTGCAGAGACAGAAAATGAGTAAGGGAAAGAACACGCGTGCGAACAAGATGGTAGATCCGGAAAAGGACAACGAACTTCCGGGTTCGTCCTTCCAACCTAGTGCGCGTATTCAACGGACACCACCTCCTGGCACGCCGACCGGTATCGGCGCTCCGATTCGCGTACTTACTTCTAACACGTCCAGTGACAATCAGGCCCCGGGGTCTATGACCGCGCGCGAAAGGGATGCGATTTCCGATGCCATTCGAGATTTGCAAATAGAACTCGCGCGTCTAGCGACTAAAGTCGAACAGATTTCAGCAAGGGTCGAAGAGTCGGTGACAACCGACGAAATTTCTGAACGGGTTACCGAACACCGAGTTGAGATGCGAGATTGGTGTCGAGGAATCGAGAATCGTATGGAACGCCATGAAAGGGCGCAAGCGGACATGTACAAGGAGATCCACGAGTGGATGGAACGCCATGAGAAGGCGCAAGCGGACACTCGCAAAGAAGTCCACGAGTGTATGGAACAGATCCGTGCACCTCCAGCAGTCCACCAACCACTGGATGCTGAAGTCGGAAGGGACATAAATCCACGATTGAATGACCAGCCGCACTGTAACATGACCCGTCAATCAACAGCCAGTCACCTTGACACACGATGGGGACTCAACGAGTCAAGTAGATTTGAAAATACCATGGCTTCAATGGCTCGGCCATTCACAGTAAAACCTCAGATGCCAACATTTGAGGGCAAGACCACTGAGAGGCCGTCGAAATATCTGAGGGAACTCAAAAGATTCGTCGACGCAGCATGCCTACCCGACGAACAAATGAAATTCATCATCACACAGTCGCTCAAAGGTACGGCAGGCGAATGGTGGGACATCATGTCCGACCAAATCGCTACATGGCACCAATTTGCCAATGCACTGCTCGGAAGATTTTGGAGTTCCGCAATTCAAAGGAAGGTCCGTGACAACTTGAATGCAGGGGTGCATCGGGCAGATTCTGGAGTCACCCGCGTAGCCTATGCAATGAAACTCATCGGAATGGCCCGTGACCTACGGCCGCGCCCAACAGACGATGAAATAATTCAGACGTTATCAAAACACTACACGCAGGCGGTGGACGATTGTGTGCTGGGCCAGAATATACGCACGGTCAATGCATTCTTAGCACTGCTCGAAAGGTTTGACAACGGGGGAACGGTCAACCGACAACGTTATGATGAACGTACAAGTCATGGAAGAGACTGGGGAACGAGAGCCCCGATGAACGCCTCCCGAATGAACCCGGTTAATTCGATCCAACCGCGGCAGAATCGAGAGAATCAAAGGCCGGGCTTTAACGAATATCAACGACCGGCAACGGACAACCAAAGGCCAAGGTCCGACAATACGAAACCATGGCAGGACAATCGTCGACCGCAGGAACGACCTCGAGAGAGTGCCCCTAATCGTATCCGAATGGCTCAGATGGACGAGGAAGTACAGGAAGAAGAACCAGACGTGGTAGACCTGGAGGAAAACTCGGGAAACGAGTAAGGGGGACCTCAGAAGAACGTCTGAGCGACTTACCTGCTCAGGCGGGAGGAATCTCCAATGAAAACTTAGGGGAAGAGGTCCGAATCGCAATAGGGTAAATATTCTCGAATGTACGTCAGGAACTCCAGGAAGAAGGAGAGACACGGCTCCCGAATAAGGAAATTAACCGTTGTCCAGAAATCCAGATAAAGATCGAAGGGATTCCTACCAAGGCCCTCATTGACACGGGAAGTACTGTCACAGCCGTATCTGAAGCATGGTACTGTGAACATCAAGAGAAATTGTCCAAATGTCCGACGCTCCCAATAACTGGAGCTGTGGTGATTGGAGCAACGGGTGGCAGATCAGCAAGACTAAAGAAACAAGTCTGGGTGACTCTTGGCCACGAAAATAATATAATAGAAACAACAGCAATCGTGGTACCGGGACTGGTGTGTTCAATCATTCTAGGCGTGGATACACTGAGACGTGCGAAGGCCAAGATTGACTTTGAGAATGAATTACTCTCACTGAACACAACAACTGGACTAGTAGTACTACAAATGACGGGGGAGATCGACAGCGATGAAACGGTGGTCCGAGTCATGAACGAGAAAGTAGATCAAACGAGTGGAACGCAAAGGTCACAAGAAGAGACAATACGGTCACTTCTCGAACCAGTCCCAGCAAGCCAGAAACAAAAAATGGCGTTGCGGAAAGTAATTAAATCTTTCCCAGAGGTATGGAAAGACGAAATCGGAAGGGTGAAATGTTACGAGCATCACTTACATGTAATGCCCACCAAACCATACTGTAGCAAAACATACCCAATTCCACTTAAGTACATGGAGGCCGCAGATGCGGAAATTCAACGAATGCTGGAAAATGACATCATCCGTCCAAGTACAAGCCCATACTTGAACCCAGTAGTACCGGTTGTTAAGAAAAATGGATCTCTAAGATTATGCCTTGATGCTAGGAAATTAAATGAATATCTCATGGATGACCACGAGATGTCAGAAACACCGGATGCTATTTTCCAACGTTTCAATAGAATAGATTACTTAACTAGTCTCGATCTGACAAACAGCTTTTGGCAGGTCCCTCTAACGCCGTCGTCAAGGAAATACACCGCGTTCCTGTACCGCGGCAGATGTTATGAATACATAGTCACACCATTCGGATTGAAAACGAGCAGTGCGAGCCTGGTGAGAACCCTGAGACGAGTTTTGGAAGGAATGGAGGGATTTGTAGTCAACTTCATCGATGACATCCTTTGTTTCTCACCGACGTTCGAAAAACATCTCGAACATATCACAGCCCTCCTGAAACGACTACGAGAAAATAACATCACATTGAATTTAGAAAAATGCAAATTCATGAGACGTGAGGTCAAATTCCTCGGCCACATACTCTCAACAGAAGGGTTAAAACAAGACCCTGACAAGCTAGCTCTGATTCGCGAATTTCCAATTCCGCGCAACGTTAAGCAGCTACGTGGATTTTTAGGCCTGGTGAACTATTACAGTAAATTAACCAAGAAACACGCCGAAACCACAACACCGTTGCTGGCACTCCTAAAAAAAGGAACTAGATGGAAATGGGACGAGGGTGTACAAAAAGCATTTGACCAGGCTAAAAATGCATTCTGTACAGAAGTTGCACTGCAGTACGCGGATACTCGCCAACCATACTTCCTGTCGACAGATGCAAGCTCTACGGCACTTGGAGCAGTACTAGAACAACGAGATACGAGTGGCGAATTAAGACCGGTCACATTTGTCAGCCGAACATTAAGAGGCCCAGAATTATCGTATTTCACAACAGAAAAAGAGTTATTGGCGATAGTATGGGCATTGGGAAAACTCCGAACATATTTATATGGGGTCAAAATTACGTTGCTAACCGATCACAAAGCGATCACATTTTTAATGAATAGCAAACTTCTTAGTCAACGATTAACACGCTGGATCCTCTCGATACAGGACTATAAAATTGAAATCCAGTATCGCCCGGGAAAGGAGAACATCCCGGCAGACATAATGAGCCGACTAGATGATGCGGATATCGCGGACACGACTGAAAAAGAAACACGCATTCCAATACTAACAGCTCTTGCACGAAAAATGTCACCGACTCTAGTATCCGCGCTTAAAAACCTCTCTGAATGGCAGCGGAAAGACGAGAAATTACGACGCGAAATTGAACGTTGCGAACAAGAACCGAATAACATGAAAGTCCGTTTTCATCTTCGAAATAGCATGTTGTATCACGCGGATAGAAATGGCAGGGAACGTCCGGCGATACCTTCTCAGCTACGCGATTTGTTTATACGCGAGGTACACGAAATATACGCGCATATCGGGGGAGACAAGACAGCGAAGATCCTATCGGAAGATTTCTATATTGCAAAATTATATCATTGCACGCGAAAACTAATTGCCGCGTGCGACACGTGTCAACGCGTAAAGTTTCCGACTCATGCCATACACACCGATATGCAGACTATTATACCGGGGTGTCCTCTAGAGGTGTTGTCTGTTGATTTCTACGGCCCGTTACCAACGTCAAGGGGGGGAGTGAGATATATTCTGGTAATAGAAGAACTGTTTACCAAATTCGTTAAACTCTACCCGATGCGAAACGCGACGACCACCGTGACATTAGCGCGTATCTTTAAAAATTATATTCCGCGTTACGGAAAGCCGAAGAAGATCCTAACAGACCATGGAACACAGTTCACGGCGAAGAGATGGACTCAGACACTACGAGAGGAAGGCATCCACCACGTGCTATCATCCATCCGTCACCCACAGAGTAACCCGGTGGAAAGGATAAACAGAGAAATTGGACGGATTTTTCGTACGGTGGCATCACATGCGCATGCATCTTGGGCCAAATGGACAGAGCTGATCGAAACCTGTTGCAATGAAATCGTACACGACAGCACGGGCTTCACTCCGACAGAACTTTTGCTGAAGGAAAAGCCGGTACGACCATGGTCAAAATGGTTCGAACAGATAGATGACCGACGGAAAATGGACAACGATTACAGGTTACAGCTCGCGTTCCAACACATGACGAAGAAGGCGCAAGAAAGGTGTAAACGCGCAAATGATGGCAAGCACCACAAACAATACGAGCTGGGCGATTGGGTATTGGTAAGAGCAAATCCAGTATCCAATGCCGCAGACAGAGAGATCGCAAAATTCTTTCACCTATACGAAGGTCCCTACGAACTAACAAAAAAAAAAGGACCGTCAACATTCGTATTAGGACATCCCCACTCCGGTGATATCAGGGGAACATTCCATGCTTCAAGCCTACGATCATACCAAAAGGTAGAAGAGGATGGAAGTACAGATGTAAACAAAGTATAAGATGCGCAAAACCTTGTCGACGGGGATTTCCACGAAAACCCCAACCAGGGAAAGTATAAAAGGCCGTGAGGACAAGTTCCGAATCACAGAATAGTATCAGCCATGGCGAGTACAAGGAACGTGAAAACGCGGGATGTCGGTACGATAGCGTACGCTAACTGGGCGATGGTCAGCAGACCAACGCAAACGGGCATAGACTTGCCACTGCTCGACATAGAGCCGGCAACCTTACCGATCCGCATCGCAGGGACGTGGGACCCACGCTCGCACCGGTACAAACGGTTCCGCAGCGGAGTGGCGGTGCAGGCGACCGCAAGAAAATGCGTGGCAATTACTCAGACGCCGCGAAATGGACCGGGGACGTCCAGACCAAACCGAGGTTCCAAGGAGCGACAACAGAAAGAGGAGGAAAAACCAGGCCACACATCGCTAATGCCTCCACCGGAAAAAGCGGCGGGAAAACCGGAAGAAACGGTAGCGGAGGAGCTAGAACTGTCCTGGGAGGTGATTCCCGAGGACCTTCCTCTGGGACAACACACAAAGGAGCAGGAGGACGACGAGACACAATGGTCTTGGGACGAGGCCGAATTAACCGGAGATGCAACCATCGACATCCCGGTGCTCGACCCCCACGATCCGCTGGGTCTGCTTATATCAATGGAGGACGAAGAGAGCTTGCTTCAGGAGCAGAGTGGACAACCGGAAAGAGAAAAGTGAACCGGTGTATGAAGTGCCGCGATCAAATTCGTACGCTAAGTGAAAAAGGTTTTCTTTAGTTCGTATGGTATGCCGAGTGCAAGAATAATTCTTTTGTTTGTAGTTATGAGTGCTGAATGCAAAAACATTATTAATTTTCTGACATCACGCCGAGTGCAAAGATTTCTTTTTGTTTAGTATGCCGAGTGCAAGAATGATTCTTTGGTTGTATTTATGAATGCTGAATGCAAAAACATGATTAATTTTCTGGTATCACGCCGAGCGCAAAGATTTCTTTTTGTTTTCATCGTCCGTCGATTTAGGTTAAAGGTAAAGATTTTGTTAAATCCGTTATTTCATTGTAATAGGCTGAGTGCAAGAACGACATTTTTTTTCCCGTTTATGTATGCTGAATGCATGGTTGCGCTGATATGGTCGGTCCTGTTAAGTACAAACATTTGGTTAATTTATTACACCGAGTGCGAGTGCGTATATCGCGTGATTTGCTGGTGGCGTGTGTGATACCGAGATTTCTGGAAGACGTACTCACTGCGTGTACGTACCAGAAATCTCGAGGACGGGGAAGGGGGTATGTGTAACCGTGCTAGTTACACACCGAAGTCCGCGTCTATCGATATCGTCACTGTGGCGGCACGTGACGTCACGGGTGATCTTTGTCATAAGACAAGGATCACAGGAGTGATCTATATAGATAATAAAGTGCGTGCGCATCGATCCCCTCTTGCTTGCGATCAAAGGAGGTCGATGCGAGCAGCAGATTGATCACTCTACGTCTGGACTCGCTCCTATAAGCACGTATGAGTCAATACGCGTCTCGCATTGGAGTCGAAACATTAACAATTTAAATTTCATAATTTGTGTATTGCCAGTAAGGCTTATCTTTTCAATATTGCTCACGACCCGGCTAATGGGCGTTTAGAATCGCGCGTTGCGAGTAATTATATTGGTTGTTAAGATTTGAAGGAATAATTATAATTTAAAAGATTTAATTAGAAATTGAAGCGAATAGCTTGACTGCGAATGGTAATCGCGTACTGCCGAGAAGGCGAGATTTATGTGCGAGTTGTGAAGAAATACGATTTACAATTGAATAAATGTCTATTAAGTGAAATCGTCGTTTGGACATTGTGTTTCCATTGAATTTAATAGTTTTCAGTTGTGCTCCACGCGTGCCTTTCCGTCGGTTCTCGCGGTCGTGGATATCTCGTTCGCCGAACGATGGTTACCTGCGTTTTGCCTACGATTATATTCGAAGTAGGATATCGTTTCCTATAAGCGTTCGTTTAGTGATCTTCAAAGTATTTGTGGGTTGGATTACCGTGTGTGTCGTTAGTTGACAAGAGACACGGTGACTTTGCTCAGAACGGACTACAGGAAAAATTCGCATGTCTCCATGGCCACGCTAGCGTGCCCTGCGTAGATATCCGTAATTTTTGCACCACCACGTTACGAGGTTGCCTAGAGAGCAGGAGCCGATTGCTCTTCCCGGAGAACATCCGGCGGGACCGATCGTTTGCCTGAGTTCACTAGCCTGGTCTCTAACGAGGTTTATTCCTGTGGTCCTGCTAGGAGCGCATCGTTGTGTGGGTGGTAAGGAGTCGCCACGGCCACGTATCGTGCCCTGCCTAGTCTCCTGAACCACGCCATACAACAGGGTGAATTCCGGTACAGGTAGACGCCGATCGCTGCTCCCGTGATTCTACGGCGGTACCGATCGGTGCGGACTACGCTGTTCAGGGAAGTCTAACCCTTTCCCACGCCAGATAACAGGGTGAATTCCAGTACAGGTAGACGCCGATCGCTGCTCCCGTGACATTACGGCGGTACCGATCGGTGCGGACTACGCTGTTCAGGGAAGTTTAACCCTTTCCCTTTGCAGATTAGGAATTGACGAGTAATTGTCGATATAAATTGCAGCGCGAGGTAAACGTCGACGAAGCGGATTCCGCGAACACGTGAATGAGCACCGCGATCGCGTCTAGGCTAGACCGTTTCTTGCGGACATTCCTGGCAAGGAAGCTTCTGTTTACAGTCCGTGGTCGTCGCGTTTCGTTCAAGGCGTATCATTGTTGTGATACGAATACAGGGTGATTGCGCGTACGACGATCTGTGTACATTGCGTAACACCTCGAAAGCTGTTCTCAATCAGATCAACGAATTAACAGAATATATCTCAATTTTACCAGATATTGTCTACCAACAATTATTTATCTCTGCCTAAACCTTTCCGCTTTCCAGTGCCTGGAGGCACGAACCGTTCACTAAATCCATCGGGTCTAGTAACCAACCCGGTGTTGGAATTGCTAAGAAACAGTTAACCCTTTTTGTAAATCACGTTAGCAAGAACAGCTTGAAAGATCAAGCAGCAGATAGCGGGTGTGTCTGGAATACTGCAGAGTTGCCACGGCCACGTATCGTGCCCTGCCGACTCTGATCAGAATTGTCCACGCACAGCCGTGAATCTTTTCTATTACGGAACCGTTCGCCGCTCCTGCGATTATCCAGCGGTGCCGTTCGGTCTGCCGCAATTTATAATTGATCTTTCAAGATATTAACAAGGGATAACAATAGTTTGGTTACAAAGTATAGTTCCGGAAATTTTCCCTACGAGCGCTAATGTCTGTTACTGATCATTCGGTCACTGTATCGGTAAAATAGAGGACCAGAAAAAGCGTATTGCCGGTAAGTTAGGCTTCATACGCAAACGTGACGTCACTATACGGCTGACGTGATGCTGCGTCGGTGTGCTCGAGGGAGAGTGTGTGGTACACACTACCGCTCCGGCAGCGTGTACGTGTGCCTAGGCGGATCGCAAGGCTTCGGTAATGGTCTAACCATTTCTATATAATGCACATTTGGAACTCCTACGTAGTCACAATCGATAGATAAAAGATCAATCTAGTGCGGATGGTGTATAAAATGGCCCACTTTTGCGTTTTCGAGGCGTAATTTGCATTATTCGGCAGCAAGATGTCTGTTCGGGAGACTCTGCAAGCAGGACAGCTTACAGAGCCTCCCGAACAGACATCTTGCTGCCGAATAATGAAAATTACGCCTCGAAATCGGAAAAGTGGGCCATTTTAGACACCATCCGCACTAGATTGATCTTTTATCTATCGATTGTGACTACGTAGGAGTTCCAAATGTGCATTAGCGGGACGCGATTAGGCCAATGCCGGACCCTTGCAATCCTCGTGTACGTATACAGTATCTAGCGGTGTGTGAGTGTGCCACCACACTCTCGCTCGAGTTGGATCGGCCCCCTTAAGGGTCTTCGGACCACACTTCGCGACTCCGCCCATTGTAAATATTGCGTCTAGGTTAAGGGTCATCGGACCACACTCCGCGACTCCGCGATACCTGTACCGCCGCGCTTAGTCTCCGCGACTCCGCGATACCTGTACCGCCACGCTTAGTCTCCGCGACTCCGCGATACCTGTACCGCCGCGCTTTGTCTCCGCGACTTCGCGATACCTGTACCGCCGCGCTTTGTCTCCGCGACTTCGCGATACCTGTACCGCCGCGCTTAGTCTCCGCGACTTCGCGATACCTGTACCGCCGCGCTTAGTCTCCGCGACTCCGCACTACGTATACCGCCGCGTAACATGTACGTCAGCCCTGCGAGGGCAACCACTGTCATTTAGGTTAAGGAACGCGAATAAACTCGGTTTATTTAAGTACACCTGGACTATTACTCATTCGTGGCCAAGGGACCTTGGCGACCGGCTGAGCCGGCATTCCCTCCCGAACTACATTCGTTACAGCTTTACGAAATAGCGAAAAAGTGCTCCCCAACCAAAATAAATAATTAAATTACACATGGAAACATTTTAAAAAATTTGAAATTCTCATTTTAAACATGGAGAAATTTTTAAAATGTACATAATTCAATACATAGACAGGGTGTGCTGCTGAAATGAGATCAACAGGATATCTCGGAAGACGTTGTCGTTATACAAAAAGTGTCCCTACAACAGTTGTTTGGTATGACGGGCAATGTAGCCCGTAATGTAACGTAGTATTACATAATTGTTTTCTTGTGGGTGGAGTGGTGAAGGACATTTCAAGGTCACCTTTATTTGTTTAAATGTAATATGGCCTCCACCACTGCACTCACAAGAAAACAATTAATACTACGTAATGTAGCCCGTCATATCAAACAACTGTTGTAGGAATACTTTTTTTGATAACGTCCACGTCTTCCGAGATATCCTGCTGATCTGATCTGATATTCGTATACCGCATAAAAAACATCGCACATACAAAAATCGCACAGAAAAAGACCGCACAAAAACAGATTTGACTGCACTTTTTTCTCTACAAAATTTAGAAATAAATAAAACGTACCATTAAAATTCATTGTCGTTTTCTCACTGGTCTCAGACCAACTGTCTAAGAGCCTTGATCCTCGGTCCGCTTATATAGGCGTCTGCGGGCCTTTTTAGTGACCTGGCCAATGTTCTGGCCAATCCTCTTTCGCCCGGGCACCAACAACGGTGTGTACTTGGGGAAGGGAGAGTTTCCGCGCCCGGAAAGTCCCTTTCCCATGTGCAGAATCGCTACAATGCAATTTGGGTCGGATTTAAAATTCGCGGCAAAGTATCTGGACCCGTATGAGGTAGTTCGCGTGCTGACAATGAGAGGCGATCGCTGCATGGTAAAAAAAGTCGATGATCATGAAGGGCCGAACGAGACAGCCACTACGCGGATTATATAAAACCATGGATTGTTAGTAACGACGGCCGAGTGTGGGTGGCTCGACAGTCGAGTCGAACCCGAAACTCGACTTTTTCGGGCGGGTTCGAAAAGAATCGAACAATGCATGTTTCGCGTGAAAAAATTAAAAGACAATATTTCTGGCATTCTAACAAATTTGTTCCGAATGAACTGACATATGTATCGACAATATCATTAAAATATCTTCTGCATGTCCTTCGTCTTCGTTTCCATCGGCTGCTCCTTCTGTTTCATCTTACAATTAGTGGTCAGACTCTTCAGGTTCGCCTGCAGCATCTGAATCTTTTCTTCGTTGGAAACCCCTTTTGTCTCCATCTCGCGTAATTTTGTTTTCGCCTTTTGCAGTTGCACCTCCACCTGTCGCAGACAATCCTTCGTTGGCTGCTCTTATCTTTCTCCGTTTAAAATTCCTCGTAAACTCTATCCAACTGCGACTGGAACTCCTTTTGCTCCTCTATTTTCTTAATTTCCACGATCGTCCGTCAATATTGGCTCGACAATATTAGAGCCCGTTCAGACTTCAGACTTCAGACACGGCGGAATCCGCGCGTTTTCGACCGCGTCAAAATTGACAGTTGTTCAGGATGTGGCGGTAACCGTGAGGACATGCAGGAGAGGGGCAAAGATTTAGCTCGAAATAGCGGAAACAGCGCGGATTTGATTTCCTACGGTTCAGAGGCGGCAGCCGCGTGCGGATCTTTGGACCGCGCGGTCACGTGTGAACGAATCCATATACGCTAATGTAAATAAATAAGGTTACTAACTATTAACCATTGGCGATTATTTAACCACTGGTGAACTGGTAACGTGTAATGCGGGGGAGCACCATCATATTGGAAGTACAAAAACTCTCGCAGTATAAATATGACTCGCTCTACTTCTCTTTAAATATCTCCGAAACTAGTGCGCGGATAAAAAAAAGTATCCTACGAAAATTGCTAGTCTTTTTACGTACGCTACGATCCCATAATAAAAAACATAGGTTCCTGTTCGAAAAATCAAAGTTTCTTGACAGAGTTCCTACTTCAAATGACCTTGAGAACGCCACCGAATAAAAAACTGATACTGCCCCCCTCTTTCCCCCTCGAAATCCTTGGAGACGTGTTGTACACGTTATTAATATCCTTCATACTTTCCGAGATATTCGGCTGGAAAGTTTTCAAATGAACACCCTGTATAACCAGCTGGAAAACACATTTTTACACAAGTAAAGTCCCGTACCTTCTAAATGACTTTGCTACTAAGCACCGCATGTTGGGTGCAGGCCGGGCCTGTTAAGGAAGGGACAATAGCTCGATGCTACAAAGAAACGGGCTGATTGAGAAAGTGAAAACTCGCAGATGGTGTCCGCACCATAAAGTAATATTCGACGAATTTGTTGAAGGTGTCATTAGGTGTCATTACCCTGCGACGGAACGATAAACTATATATTAAACAATAAACCTGATTTACATCAGCGTTTATGTATTCGTTCACACGCATCCGCGCCTTCGAACAATCAAAAACAAAAATCGCGCGGTTTCTGCTGTATCTGAACTAAGGCTCAGCGTCCATCGCACTTTTCTCTGCCGGCGCGGCGCGGCGCGTACTCGTGAAGGGGATCTAGGAGTCAATAGGTGCACATGTATTTTGATCCACTTCCTTTATTAATACTCACAAGTATACACCGCGAGGTCGCGCGCGATGGACGCGCTACGGTGATCGTTAAAGAGCGCGGAGCGAGATCGTTAAAGAGCGCGGAGCGAAGTCGCACGAAGTTGACGGTACGAGATTATGAAGTCAAAGTGGTCCCTCCGACGCCTTCGGAGGGCTATTTATTTGGTTCTCGTGTCACGTCCGTAACCTGCGAGTCTGGCGAAACTCTCCTGCCTTCGGGAAAGTAATAAACCTGTAACTAAACACCCTACATAGCGACGGGCCACCCGGGGTCGGTGCAATAAATTTAGGAAACCGGACGTATCGCTTGAGGTTCGACGCTCGGGGATGCTCAAGTGCCAGAATGCGTGCGTCTGGTTCATGTCTTCGATGGCTCGAAAAGGGCAGTTGCCTAAATCGCGGATGGGCCCGTCTGGAAACTCTCAAGACCTACCCTCATTTCCATTTTCCCTTTCCCGTGCATTTTTCCACCACCCCGAGGACAGGAGAGGGAAGCTTCTCTGCTAAACCGAGAGATCTCTATCGGGGGAAGCCAGTCCTCTAAAATCCTTGTACCGATCGATACTGCAGAAGATGCAACCTCTAATAAACGTGTGTGTGTAATTTACATTTGTGGTCACTATCATCATAACCCCTATCCCAGGTAAATTCCTTAAATGGATTGACCAAAAATTAGGAACTCTCAGTACGTAACACTCGACAAAGGGCCGCGTGCCCTGTGGAGAGGGGCGAGAGCTAAGCCGCGACGAACTTCTAGATGCGGAAACGTTCCGCGGGAAATCCCCTGTTCGTGCGGGACACTGCCAGGTATCTACGTATACCTCCGTTCGCCAGGCCCGTTACGAACCAAGGACCTTTTGACAATCAGGGTAATTCCGGTCTGGGCGAATCTGGTTGCCAGATGCGTTGCAGGCCTAGACTCCGCCGACCCGCGCCGGACCCAGGTAGGAATTACCGAAATTCTCCGGCCGTAGTGGCGAATGACTCGCTACACTCGGTAACGACATTCTTCACTCATTCTCGAATCGCAATATCCCCTATATTTGCTACATCTACGTCGTCACGCTCGCATACAATCCGAAAAAATTCCGGCACACTATCATCGAAAAATGTAATCTGTTACAACCCGCGGCCGGAATTTCCGGCGAACAAGAAAGGATCGTAACGGGGATTTAATGGACGATCTTTGATCCACGTGGTCCGTACGCCCACGTCTGATCAGGACCGATACCGGTGCCTGCCGAGAGTGCCGCGAATGATTTTGGCGAGAACAAACGGAATGTTCCGATCGCCGTGAAGTGGGACGCAGCGCGAAAATATGATTTAGAAGACGCGATTGCAACGGATGCGGTGCGTGTTCGGAACCTCGCGGTGTGTGGTACTTGATTTTTGCGAATTTCACCTGTCACGCGGAGGGAGTTTTAGGGGCTACCGAGTCTGTGTTACCCGTACCGAGCGACCTGGTGGGCTCAGACGTACGCGGAGGAACACAGAAGTCGCCGGAACACGATCGCGATTTGGAATTACCGAGTCTGCGTTCCTCGTACCGAGCGACCTGGTGGGCTCAGACGTACGCGGAGGAACGCAGAAATCACCGAGAACGCGGTTACGCACACTACCGAACTACCACACACTCACGAAGGTATCGTCCCCGGCACTGATTGTCCCGTATGCCGCGGCGGCGGGGTGGTTCATCAAAACCACCTCAAGATGAGGGCCCTTCTCGTGGCGTAACGATCGTAACGGGGGTCGTCGACAAAAATATCTTCCAATCGAGGAAGATTCGGAACGACAGAGAGGCGGACTAGCTTCCAGGGTTTGGGGCCCTCTGTTTCCTTCCCGATGGAAGGTCTCGGCCTTGCGGATTCGTCGGTTGGTTTCACTAGGCGAACCGACCCGAAGAAGGGGGTGCCGCGGATGATCCTCGCTCCCTTGGGAATTCCCAGGAACTCGTTATACGTGGTACCCGGACCCTCGTGGAAGTGCTCCCGTACCAACTTCTTCAGTTGGTATTTACGGCCGGCGCGTCGCGGCATGTGACACCAACAAAAAGGGGTCAATCTTCGCGATCAAAGTTTTCCTCAATCCGCGTCGGCGGCCTTCCTTCGTACCGAGCAACCTGGTGGGCTCAGTCGCACGACGGAATGCCGGGTTCTTAAACGACGCGAATGGCACTGAAGGGTCTCACACACTCGCGAACACGATGGCACTGACGCGGAATAGCGCAGGATGATGCAGGGTGATGAAGACGGCGAATAAAGAGGACGATGACATAGTGTAACGAAAAGAGATGTAATGTGTAAAAATGTACATCGATACCACAGCGAAATGAACAGAAAAGCGTGATGCAGCACGAGGCGCGAGAGAGCAATACAGAACGTGCCAAAATAATAAGAAAATAAGCGGTATAATGCAGCACGAGGCGCGAGAAAACGATATACAATATAACGAAACAATAATAAAAGGAAATGAGCGATATAGTGCAGCACGAGGCGCGAGAAAACGATATACAATATAACGAAATACTAAGAAAAGAAAATAAGCGATATAATGCAGCACGAGGCGCGGGAAAACGATATAGAGCATAACGAAATAGTAAGAAAAGAAAATAAGCGATATAATGCAGCACGAGGCGCGAGAAAACGATAAAGAATATAACAAAATAATAAGAAAAGAAAATAAGCGATATAATGCAGCACGAGGCGCGAGAAAACGATATGGAAATGTGTTACACCGACCCGTTCAAAAAAAGACTAAGAGTCCGCGAACTAAAAATGCACTAGATTGTGTGACGAAAGGAAAGGAGTAGTGAGTCGGAAGTTGGTTTTTCGTGAGAGGGTATTGTTAATTAGTTCACTCGCGTGGTACGGTTCACAGAAACACTTTATTGCAAACTGAAGCTACGGAGGCGCGTTGACCCGAAGAACAGAGCTCGCAGAGGAGATTATTCGATTCGATTCTCGCAGAGGAGAGTATCGAAACGGTTTACAAACCGTGCTCGTAGCGATTATGTAAGAATACACTGTTTTCGTGATGACTCGCAGAGGAGTATATAGCCGAACGAACGTTAAGCTGGCTGGGGGTCCTATTTATCGGAATCGGTGGATTCCCCCACCGTACACCTACGGGAGCTCGCTTCGAGGTGACAACTCGCCGCGGTGTTGTAGGGACAACGAGGGGGGTGTTCGCGGCGCTGAATCGTACGAAAATGTATCGCTCGCGTTTAACAAAATGGAATGGCAAAGATAAGTGCGAAACTGAGTTAATAAATGAGGAGTAATACGACCTGATTAGCTTGGATACAGAGTTAGAACTGAGAGGGCGAGGCCCTGATCCTTGCCTTATTTATAGGTCAAGCGCGGACCATACGAATTTGGGTAACACGTGCAATTAGTCACGTATGCCACGACTGTTTTGCGCGTTTTTTGGAAGGAAACAGTTTGGAGTCTATTTCTTTATTATTGTCAATAAGGACGAGTAAGGTTGCGGTGCTCGTCCCTGCCTGTTGCTAGGCCGGCGTACGCTCGCACCGGCTACCGTGTTACCGTTCGTATGGTCGCGCTCGTAGGAGGTGTGTGTATAGGTGTATGTACATGTGCGGCGTGTTTACGCGTATCGCTCGCTCGCTTGTTCGGCGCGGTTATGGTCCGGGTATACATGTGTGCGTGCGCGCTGGAATATACGCGCTTATTCGAATTTTTAAACCGATATCAAGACGTCGGTACGACGTCACACCTCAACCCTTGGGGCGGGAATCTTTGCGAGGCAAAGATGAGCGTAGTGGGTGTCGAGGGGGGGGGGGAGTATTGGTCGACGAGGGTGACCCAGCTAGAACGTCGGGACGACGTCACACCTCCCTCCTGGAAATGGTGCTCGCTGGGGGGGGGGGGGCTCTTCGGCGATGCCTGAGGCTGCGTGAGGCCCCCGATGACGGCGCGACGGCGATCAACCCTTCCGTGGTGGCTGCTTAGCCCCTCTCGTGGTGACGGCCGGGGTTGGGTCGTCTTTGGAGGCGTCGTCGCAATTCGTCCACGTGTGGGCTGTCCTTGAATACGACCGTGGCAATCGTCGTGCAGACTCTGTCGGCGCAGTCGTGGCAGTCGAGCAGAGGCCTATCCTGGCACAGATTGGAGCCGCAACTCAAGCATGTGCTCCGCACTGTCAGTTTCTTGTCCACCATGTGGATGGGTGTGACCTTCGAGAGGCCCGGGAGGTGTCGGCTACAACGTTCGCAAGCCTGCATGCCGTTGGCGTATGTGAATATCGCTCCTTTGTAGCATGCGTAGTCATCGAAGTACGCCATGAACCGGGCTGCCTTCTCCGCGGAGGTTTCCCTGGCGGCGTAAGGTGGACACATGGTGTCGATCTGATTGCAGGAAGGCTAATGGAGTGAGCAGCGCGGGTAGGTAGGTACCTTGATTGGAGGGGGGTGGGGGAGTGGGTAGTGGGGAAACGGGTGGTGGGGGTATTCATGGGTGTTGCTGGGTTTGTGGTGGGAGGGGTTTCGCCCTTTTTAGCTTATCGGCGTGGACGATCTTGTATCCCCTATTCGTTTTCAGCTTCACGTTGTTGTTCGGCAGTATTTCAACGACTTCGTAGGTCCCTGTGTATTGCGCGTCGAATTTCCCTTTTCTGGGTTCTTTCAGAAGGTATACCCTGTCTCCTGGTGCGCACGTTTGGGAGTTGCTCCTTTTGTCGTAGTACTGCTTGGATTTTTCCTTGGCCGTGATGAGGTTTCGGCGAGCTTGTCCCAGTGTTTCTGTTAATTTGACCTGTAGCTCCCGGTAATACTCCTGGTACGACTCTTGCGCTGTCTAGCGGTGGCGGCGTCGTGTCGGAGATAGGCGTGCGCGCCAGTGCACCGAAGACCAGTTCGTGGGGAGTGAAGTTCGTACCCTCGTGGACGCTGGTGTTATAGCTTAGCATGGCTAAATTAAGCCATCGGTCCCAGTCGTTATTGGTTATGTACTGCTTTAGGTATTCCGTCAGGACGTGGTGAGATCTCTCGATTGACCCGTTGGTCTGTGGGTGGTATGCGGTCATTTGGACGCGCGAGATCTTGAATTTGTGTGCCACGGCTTTCATGAGAGAACTGATGAAGTTCCTCCCCTGGTCGGTGAGGATGGCCTTCGGTGCTCCGAACATGCATATAAAATTCTCCACGAAGGCGTCGGCGGTCTCGATGCTGCCGATGCCCTTGAGGGGTGCTGCCACGGAGTACTTCGTCAGAAGGTCCTGTATCGTGAGGATATACAGGTGACCTTCTGGCGTCGGCGGGAGGGGCCCCACGACGTCCAGCGACACCTTGTCGAATGCCCTTCCCGGTGTGACCGTCAAGGTCATCGGGAGTCGGGGTTTTACCCTCGTGAGCTTGTGCAGCTGGCAGCTGGGGCAGTTATTGACGAACGTAGTGACGTCTGTTTTGAGGGTGCTCCAGTAGTACTTTTCCCGAATCCTCTTGTACGTCTTCGTGATGCCTTTGTGGCCGGCATAGGCGGAGGCGTGGTTTTCCGCGAGGATCTCCTGACGTCGGTCCACGGCCGGGATCTGGATGTCGTTGGAGCACAGGAAAATGCGTAGGGGGAGGTGAGCAAAAATTGCGACTATGGAGGCTTGTATGTGATGCCAAGTAGGACACTTGCGGATCGCCGAAAAGAGTGACGAATTGTATAATACTTTTATTTCTACAGTAGTACAGTAATAAAGTGAGTCACGAAAGTATTCAAACGCTCTGAAATTAAAAGTTTCACGGTTAATAAACATAAGTCCCATTAAGAATTGTAAAATACATTTATTTCAACAGTGCATTTCTACAACAATTAAAAAAATCACCGAGTTTTCAAACGCTCGATGGAAACAAAAAATCTGTGAACGCCCTCCGGACGGCAAAACCCTCCCTCGCCCCGTTGCCTCGTCGCGGGTTCTCTTGGGAAGGGGGGGGGGGGGATTCTGTCCTACTGTCTGATGTCGGTCTCTCATAGGCCCTAATAAAATTATGTAATATACAGGTGGACATCACTGCGTAATCGACGTTTTCGTGGCTCAAATCTATTCTTCGGTTGTAAATATGGAACTTTCGCGACATAATGCCGAAGGTGTTTTCCACTACGCGCCTTCCCATGGAAAGACGCGTGTTAAAATTTGTTCGGTCTGCATGTCCTTCGGCTTGGGATCCCGGAAATGGTCTCAGGAGATATGGCTTCAGTGGAAACGCCTCGTCTCCCACAATGACGCAGGGCGCGCTAATATTTGTGCCTGGGAAGCACGCGTCGGGCAATTGTATCGTGCCGTTGTCCAGTAGTTGTCCCAGTTCCGATTGGGCAAAAATGCCCCCATCGCTGTTTCGCCCATACGCTCCTACCGCCACGGCAAGGAAATTGTAATCGGCATCGGTCAGGGCCATCAGCACCGTGGAAAACGTTTTCTTGTAATTATAATACAGCGACCCCGAGTTCGGTGGAGCCTTAATTGTGACATGTTTGCCATCTATTGCGCATACGCAATTGGGGAACCTGCATCGTTCCCAGAATTGGCTCCTGATTTTTCCCATCCTGCCCTGTTGGGCAGTCTAATCGTTTCCTTGAGCAACGTTGCTGTGATAATGCGACATGTCTCGTTCACGATTTTGTGCACGGTCGCAACCCCCATCCGGAAACTAAAGCTTATCGACCTGAACGAATCTCCCGTTGCTAGGTATCTAAAACAATTAGAGATGATTAATTAACGGAACTTAGTCTACCTCCTTAATAGCAATCAATTATTAAGAAATCACCTACCGCAGGTAAACGGCCAATCGTTCATCCGGGCCAATGGGTCTTCTGCAGTTCGTGGTTCCTTTAGTCAGCTGGTGTTGAAGTCGGCTCACCAACAAAGCAAAGCAGCCATGACTCATTCGGAAATAATTATAAAATTTCTCCTCGTGGTCCATCAACATCTGTCTATACAAGACCAAATCGCCTTCGGCGCCTCGACTTCGCCAGAGTGGATGGACCCATTAGCGTGGTCTTCGGCTTCTTCGTATAGGACCTGCTCCCTGTTGCTCCTCGAGCGGATCCTCTTGGTCCACCGCGATTCGTAGAAGGTTTATCACCATCACCAGAAAGGTTGGCCATAGCACATTACTGCGATCCATACCCATGTCCATATCCATATCCATAGCCAAATCCAAGTCCAAGTCCAAGTTCGAATCCATATCAATATCGAGAAAACACGCGCACGAGGTGACTGTTTCGACGGAGGCCAAAAAAATGGTGCGGAAATCTGGCTTCGCAGTTTCTTAAATACAATTTTCCGCAGCTGAAAAACATTAAGTGACGTCGGGGGTGGGGGTGTAATTTCCCGGGCGAGAAGCGCCGCAAACGGTTGACACTTAAGGGGAGCTTTTCCATACTCACACACCGCTAGAGTGCACTCTCACACACCGCTAGACCACGTATACGTACGCGAGGATGCAAGGGTCCGGTTTTTGACTTCCAATTTCTCGGTAATGCAAAGACGGGGGTTTTTATTAGTTAAAACCGCTAGATGAAAGATCAATCTATGACGCTGTTTGCCTCAAAAGTCGTTCTTTTACGTTTCCGAGCAATGGTTTTGCAATATTCAGCTGCATGTTGCCCGTCGCATGTTGCCTGTCAAAGGGCGCTGCAGTCGCGCCGGCGCTAGCCTCTCTGACGGGCATCATGCAGCTGAATATTGCAAAACCATTGCTCGGAAACGTAAAGCAGGGGCTTTTGAGGCAAACAGCGTCATAGCGGAGGCATATACATTGTCAATGCAATGTCTATTATGTTGTTTACTTGAGTATTAAACAAACTGTAAGTCAAAAACGACTGAAATCGTCCCAAAGTGAGGTTTTATGTAAAAATACAGTTCCGACATTTTCCGCTACGAACGTTGATGTCTGCTTCCGATCATTACCGACATTGCCGTCGTCAGCAATCACTGTATCGGTAAAACAGAGGAAGCAGAAAATATGTTGCCGGTAAGATAGGCTTCCTAACCAACCGTGACGTCATAAGGGGCTCTTCTCCAGCAGACAACGCTCGACTGTTTCACACTCACACACCGCTAGGGTACACTCACACCGCTAGACCACGTATACGTACGCGAGGATGCAAGGGTCCGGTTTTCGACTTCCAATTTCTCGGTAATGCAAAGACGGGGGTTTTTATTAGTTTTAACCGCTAGATGAAAGATCAATCTATCACGCTGTTTGCCTCAAAAGCCCCTGCTTTACGTTTTCGAGCAATGTTTTTGCTATATTCGACTGCATGTTGCCCGTCGCATTTTGCCTGTCAAAGGACGCTGCAGTCGCGCCGGCGCTAGCCTCTCTGACGGGCATCATGCAGCTGAATATTGCAAAACCATTGCTCGGAAACGTAAAAGAACGACTTTTGAGGCAAACAGCGTGATAGATTGATCTTTCATCTAGCGGTTTTAACTAATAAAAACCCCCGTCTTTGCATTACCGAGAAATTGGAAGTCAAAAACCGGACCCTTGCATCCTCGCGTACGTATACGTGGTCTAGCGGTGTGTGAGAGTGCACTCTAGCGGTGTGTGAGTATGGAAAGGATCCCATGTCGGTGTGCTCGAGTGAGACTGTGTAGTACATACACACCGTTCGGGCGGCATGTGCGTGTGCCAACGGCCTACGAGCAACGCAGGGTCCGAGATTTCCTTTCTGATTTCGCGATAATGCAAAGATGGGCTTTTCCGTAGTCAAAAGCGCTAGATGAAACATCAATCTACCACGCTGTTTGCCTCAAAAGCCCCTGCTTTACGTTTTCGAGCAATGTTTTTGCTATATTCGACTGCATGTTGCCCGTCGGAGAGGCTATGTGCGCCGACGTGACGTCACAATACGGCTGGCGATGCTACAGCGTCGGTGTGCTCGAGTGAGAGGTGTGTGGCGCATCCATACCGCTCGGGCGGCGAGTACGTGTGCCAACGGCCTACGTCGTAGACCTGGGCGACGATGGGCCGAAAAACACATGGTGCTGCTTTTCTCCTTCGCCGGCTCGGCAAGGCAGTCCCCACCACGTCCACGGGTCTTATGTGCGTGTACATGTTTATGTAGTAGTGGTGAGTAACCTGCTGATGCAGCATCGTGGGGCTCGTGCTGAAGGGAGAGTCGGAAGACGTGGTGGGGACTGTCTTGCCGAGCCGGCGAAGGGGAAAAGCAGCACCATGTGTTTTTCGGCCCATCGTCGCCCAGGTCTCACTAGATGACCAGAGCACCATGCGCTGAACCTTCCTCTTTAGATTGAGCCCTCACCCAGCTCAAAATTGTCTCGTATAAGGACAAAAAGCGAAAAATGGCAAGCGAAATTACGGAAGGGGAAGGAATACACACATTACATAATACAATTATTTATTTTGGAAAAATTATTACATAATAATGAGGCGGAATTATTGCCAATAATTACTACTAATTAGTACTAATTAGTAGTAATTATTTACTATCATTGGTCTTCCTGAGCCGCCTCCCCCGCGACGGTCGCGTCCCCCGCGGCCCCCGCGGCCGCGGCCTTTTTTATAGAATTGGCGTCTCATCTCTCTAATGATTCGTTTCTGTAACATAAAGATATAATAAATGCAACGAAGACTAAAAATGCGTATATGTATCTATTGGGTTGAGGAATAAGTACGTAGCGTTTTATGTTTTCTTTTACTCTACATTGTAGAGTCTACAACGATTTTCTTGTTCTTTGCAAACAACGATTATCACAGTTTTGTAGAGCAGGAAGAGCTCTTTCGATTGATGTACAACACTTTGCCAAAGAACAAAAAAATCGTTGTAGAACAAAAGAAAACATAAAACGCTACGAACTTATTCCTCAACCCAATATATGCAGACGTATATGTAGTAAGAAGACAACTCACTACTTGATCATCAGTGAGCCGCGGCTCCCTGACGGCCACTTCGGTCGCCCGCGACGACCCAGCATCTTCCACTTTCTGTAACATATAAAATATTTGTATGTAACGTACAAAAAATCAATTATTAGTAGTCAATAGTCAATGTATCGTATACTCACTGGTGCCGGCAGCCTCTTGTGCCACAGCGATAGGTTTCCTATCGCTGTGGCCAACTCCTGGGGCGTCGACGGCGTCGACGGCGTCAACGGTGATGGTGTTGCCGCCGTCTCTTCCGCCACCTGTGGGACCTCGTCCGCAGCTGGGGAGTTTTCACAGTTATCCATTTTTCTGAAATTGTACAGAATATAAGACAATATGCACATTATCGTACAATATTGGAATTGAAAAATATAAATGATATTTACAAAAATGTCAGAAAGTAATGGGACAGATTCGAAAATATGTTATTGTCTATTGGGTTTGAAAAAACCATTCAAATAGCATAAAAAATATTTTTTGTATCCCCACAATTAGAGGAGATATTTAGGTGGCCTGACTTAGGTGGACCACCCTGTAGAATCAATGAATAATAATGATGTTGAGAGCGTACGTTCGGTGTCATTTGAGTGTAAAATTGGGGTAATTATGCATAAAAGGTCCCACCTCACAGATTTTTATAAAAAATATGTTGTAAAACCGCCGCTCAGCCTTAGTTTTTGAGATATTTGCGAAAAACTGCAGCTACTACTACATTGAATTTTGCCTATACATCATATGATTTAAAAAATTCACGCAGTATATAGATCGTCCGACGATCGCAGTGATATATCTGTAGAAACAGTTGACGAGTGGTCGCATCATTCTTACGCATACGCACAGCACGGGCATGCACGTATAGGCAAAATTCAATGTAGTAGTAGCTGCAGTTTTTCGCAAATATCTCAAAAACTAAGGCTGAGCGGCGGTTTTACATCATATTTTTTATCAAAATCTGTGAGATGGGACCTTTTATGCATAATTATCGATAAAATGGAGTAATGTTCCATTACTTTTTGCCATTCTTGTACATGTCTTTTCTATTTTTCAACCCTTCGAACATTCATTTCAACCAAACAAATGTAAAGACACTTTAAAATATTACTAAACTATACTACATATACCTATAACACACGTGTATAAATAATTTGTTATACTTACTCTCGTTTTTGCGGTAGAGTAGCTCCTTACTCCAACAGAGTCACAGGCAAAATGGCCGAATCCGACCAGGCCTGCGATGTTGCCCAACTTTTTCGCCCATGCGCGATATATGAGCCGGCATAACTGTTTAGGAGTTACCAATGAGAGCGCGACTTGGCACAGTCGACCAATAGACAGTTGGCGCGCCGGGCCGACAGTGCCAGCTCGCGTCTAGGGCGTGCTCTGATTGGTGAGATTGGTCTGTGTTTTTTCGCTAAGAATCGTCGCTCGCCGCTTGCCTGCGCTTGCCTTCAATACAGTGATGGGATTCGGGGCACTGTTTTCGCGCATGCGCAACGATTCTAGCCTCTATACCCTACTCCATTCCCCACAAACTTCAGACGTAGATCTTCAATATAGTACAACGTATAAATGGCGAACACAAACGCGTTTAGACTGGTTTAGACGTGAATTGTTCTTCGAGCCGATTCACAGTATTAGTCTTTGCGCGGAATTGTGCGGTATTTAACGATTAGTTAGTTGGTGATTTGGGTGATTAGTGATTACTAAATAGTTATGGAGAGTGCTAGTTCATCGCAACGTACGATGCAAACAGCGATCTTGCGAGCACGCAAAGGGATAATAGGTAGAAAACAACTTCGATGCAGTACGAAACGATACAGCAGAAGCAAATTACAACGAAATAGGTAAGTGTACATATACTGCATGATTTTTGACATAATTTTTCATAATCAAGATTCTCTCAAGTCAAAGTACAATTATTTTCATGGACGGTGCACCACGGGAAGCGATAGGGTCAAGGGGGCGTAGTCTTTGAAAATCGGCCGTCGCGAGTAAATAATTCCGAGCCCTGGTTTACGAGATATTCGTGAGAAATTTGAGCTGCTACTCCTATCAATTTTGCCTGTACGTAAACGTCCGGGTAAGACTTCGGGAAATCCCCGGCACGCTCCCTCCGTTCCACACGTGACATACGTCATTCTATTCGTTTTGACATGCTGAACATAAAATGTAATTGTCATTTTTTGCGCAAATGAATAGGTTTCCAGATATTCGTGAAAAAATGCAGCTGCTACACATTGAATTTTGTGTATACATGCACGTCAGTGCTGTGCGTATGCGTGAGCATGATGCGACCGCTTGTCAGCTGTTTCTACAGATGTAGAACTGTCACTACGATCGTCGGACGATCTATATACCGCGTGAACTTTTTAAATCATATGATGATGAAAAATGAGTACATATTACGACAATACCACACACACCCACCCATTGTGAAAAATTTCCTCAGATCAAGAAATGTGCTAAGTGAAATGTTTATAGAACACTTGATTGAGTTATATTATCGAGAATTATATTATCGCATTTGATAGTAAAACAAATTGGCGTTGGTCTCAGTTCTTCTCAGAAACACTGGGTGGGTATGTGTGGTATTGTCGTAATATGTGCTCATTCTTCATCATAATATGTTTTACAAAGTTCACGCGGCGCACAGTGGGACCTTTCGTCGAATTCGGAGATAAAATCAAAGAACTTCCGATAGAAATGAGACAGAGAGCTGAAATTTTTTTTATTTACAGCTGAAACTTGACAGAATATGGGAAAAATAGGGAGATTATGGTACGAACGTTTTTTAACCTTGAAAAAATTCGTCAAACTTGCACAATTTCAAGAAAATTGCGGTTTTTTCAATACCACGTACGGGAAAAATTTTTTTTTAACATGCTACACATCATTTTCTGTAGATTTTTTCACGCTGATTTCAAATCTGGTCTCAAAATTTGTCTACGATTTTTTCTTTTTTCAAAAAATCGATTTTGTGACACATAACTTGTAACGGTCCGATTTCGCAGTGCCCGTAGCTCAGGAGTTCACCAGGGTTCGTGAGGGGTGAATGAATAAAGAGACGGCGAAATCGGGTAAACGAAACTAAACTTTATTCTCACCTCTGGCGATAATATCAAATAGACAAACCAAAAATAACGATTTTTGCAGGCCGACGAATCACGGCCGCACTTCTAATAACAATGATTAAATAATGATACGCGGTTTCCCCGAGGGGTCGTTGTTCGGCCTCACACGTCGGTCCTCGGCCCGGTCGACGTAGGTTCCTCGGTCTGCAATTAGATACCGGAGAGATACAATTTAGCCGCGGCGTAGCCGCGGAGTTAGAGAAAACGATCAGTCGATCGGACGCTTATTTTCTACGCGGGATGCGGTACGGCTACCGAGTCGGTTGGCCGCGGATGGCCCGGATCGGGTAGGCGACGCGCGGACGCGGTGTATGACGGGTCTAGGCCGCGCGGGGCCTGCCCGAATTCTCGCACGGGACAGGGAGAGAAGGGACACGGCCGGAGATCTCGGTTCGGCGTGGCGTGGGCGCCGCGGCGTTCTCTTAGAAGCACCTAGGAGATAAGCCACGGACCGTACGTGTCTCAGAAGCACCTGAGAGATTCGTACTCGCCGTTGCCGTGTCGTCTCGAGGTCCACCCGCGTGGGTTCGACGAGCGGACAGGGCCGGAGGCCAGTCGGTCCGTGCTGGACGGTCGGAGAACCGAGTGGTGCCGCAACTTTCTCACAGAAGCACCTGTGGGACGAGTTACGGTCGCACGCACCTCAGAAGCGCCTGAGGGGATTCGCGCCCACCACCGCGATACGACGGGTCCAATCCAGCCCGGGCGACGGCGCGGCGATTCCGAAACGTCGAGGACGTGTTGGGGAGTCGTCTCCTGGAGCAGTGATCCCAGCCTGCGTTCTGGTCGGAGCGCTACCCAGCGGTGCTGTTTGCCCTGAGAAGGACTGGCACGATCCGGTGATCACGAGAGCGGCTCCAGGCGGACTCCGCTTATTCTACGTTTCGGTACGGCTTATATAGTCCGCGAGAGCGCGGACCATGGAGAGTGCTCCTCGTGGTCGAGCGGCGGCACCGCTCCCTGATTGGCGCTCGCCTGGTCTCGGCGGTGATTGGCGCGCGCCCGTGTCGAGAACGTCTATAAATATATGTCGCGCGCGGTGTCTCCTCATTCACGCGATGCTTACGCGACGAGGTGGGGCCTCGTCGCAAACTAATGAAATCATTTCTTCGTTGAAATGATTTGGTAACTCACTAGTTTGAACGTGTATCGTATTCTCATATATGGATGATGAAGTATTTAAACGATTTGAGTTACTTACGAAGCATCAAACACTTCACATCTTGTCATCACTTGACGTAGCGCTGTCATTGCTACTGGCACTTACTACAGACTCTGTGCCGCTGTGTGTAATGTAATATAAATTAGATATTTATTGTCCATAATTATAATTTCATTTACAGAGGGAGTAAGGTAAGTATTTAATCTTTTTAACTTACTTATTCTCTTCAACGAAATTTCTAATTTCTGATGGTACTAAGGCTGGTAATAATGCTTTGCTCTTTTCCAATTAACTAGTTCGATAGGTCCTTCTATACGTTTGTATATTTCTCCAAGATAAGGAGAGCGAACCTTCATCTGGTCTCTCGCCTCAATGTCTCGCATCTCAAGTACGTGCTCGACTAGGTTTCTTATGCATCAGTAATTTCCACATAGGAACAATCATTTTACACTATCGGATTTAAGAAATACGAATATTAATAAAACATCGATTAAAGTTGTACAAAAAAAAAAATAAAGTACCACCAGAAATTAGAAATTTCGTTGAAGAGAATAAGTAAGTTAAAAAGATTAAATACTTACCTTACTCCCTCTGTAAATGAAATTATAATTATGGACAATAAATATCTAATTTATATTACATTACACACAGCGGCACAGAGTCTGTAGTAAGTGCCAGTAGCAATGACAGCGCTACGTCAAGTGATGACAAGATGTGAAGTGTTTGATGCTTCGTAAGTAACTCAAATCGTTTAAATACTTCATCATCCATATATGAGAATACGATACACGTTCAAACTAGTGAGTTACCAAATCATTTCAACGAAGAAATGATTTCATTAGTTATGTGTCACAAAATCGATTTTTTGAAAAAAGAAAAAATCGTAGACAAATTTTGAGACCAGATTTGAAATCAGCGTGAAAAAATCTACAGAAAATGATGTGTAGCATGTTAAAAAAAAATTTTTCCCGTACGTGGTATTGAAAAAACCGCAATTTTCTTGAAATTGTGCAAGTTTGACGAATTTTTTCAAGGTTAAAAAACGTTCGTACCATAATCTCCCTATTTTTCCCATATTCTGTCAAGTTTCAGCTGTAAATAAAAAAAATTTCAGCTCTCTGTCTCATTTCTATCGGAAGTTCTTTGATTTTATCTCCGAATTCGACGAAAGGTCCCACTGTGCGGCGCATAGATCGTTCGACGATCGTCGTGACATACAGTGACTCGGAAAAATATTCTGACGCTCTAAAAAAGACAACAAACTTTTTTAATATTGTACTATACGATTTGAACTTTTTGAGATGCTAGAGCAATTAGTTTCCTATAGGATATAAAAAATTTTTTTTTCATAAACACAATGGTTTACATGCTCGGGCTGCGTTTTACGTAAATGCGGTGCCAATCGACATATTTAGACGAACTGAGCGATCAGCTGTGCGCGTCGATCCACCGCGTCCGTTCCCCCCGCCTCGCCGCACCAGCAAGGTCGATCTGCTCGATCCACCCGTGGCGTTCGCGGGGAACGGGGGGCACAGTGCGGGGTCGACGCACAGGACGCCATGGACGCGGACGTGTACGTAGTACGTACAGGCAAAATTGAATGCAGTGGTAACTCCAGTTTTTCACGAATATATCATAAAATAAGACCGAGCGGCGGTAACATATGTAGGGAAAAGTTGTTCAGAATGTTGAGTGTCACAACATATTATATTTAAATGTTACCAAAATCGGTGAGTCAAAATAGTCATTGTTACCTGTAGGTTATTAAATACTTTTTGCATTTGTTAAACAGGACTTTTTAATTAATTTTCATTGATAACATTTTTTTTTCAACAAAATTGTTTAAATATCTATTTTGTATTTATATTTCATACATATAACGTTTTATGGAATATGCAAAACATAAATTCGAAAAGAAAGAAGAGATATTGAGACAAAGGGTATAGCCGGATAAGATAGTCAAAAATGCCCTTGAACCAAATTGTATCGACGATGCGTCATTCAATAGGGCACCAAGAAAAAACATACTGTGCAAAGTTTCAACCCTGTATCTCGATCCGGAGGGTAGTTATGGGGTAAAATCAAAAAATCAGTTTTTGGTCTATTTTCCCTAGTTAATGATGTCTAGAAATTCTGAAAAAAATCTGACACATGTCAAGAATCCAAATACATGCTTTGCAATTGGTTTCAGATTTTTAAAGTGAAAATCCTACTTGTAAAAAATTAAAAACCTCAAAAAAAATCTGAAAAAAATTCATGAACAATACTTATAACAATATATCGCTACTGTAAAAATATAAATGATATCACTCTAGAACTTCCATGTGAAATCTGCATTTTTTCGATTTTTTTGAGGTTTTTGATTTTTTACAAGTAGGATTTTCACTTTAAAAATCTGAAACCAATTGCAAAGTATGTATTTGGATTCTTGACATGTGTCAGATTTTTTTCAGAATTTCTAGACATCATTAACTAGGGAAAATAGGCCAAAAACTGATTTTTCGATTTTACCCCATAACTACCCTCCGGATCGAGACACAGGGTTGAAACTTTGCACAGTATGTTTTTTCTTGGTGCCCTATCGAATGACGCATTGTCGATACAATTTGGTTCAAGGGCATTTTAGACTATCTTATTCGGCTATACCCTTTTATCACGAATATCTTAATGTTTTTACAGATAGGTTCGAGAGAAAATGTATAATAATTTTATTTAACCAATATTAATATTGTATAATTATTTAATTCCTTTGGGTCAGTCCACGCAAAATCACTTTTTGGAGTAATATTTCGGATTTTTTTCAAAGGGTATAACCGGATAACATGGTGAAAAGTGTCCTTGAGCCGAATTGTATGCCAGATTGATCATTCAACTGTTTTTTTTATTTGATTGAGTCTTTATTTTTTATTTCTGACTATACTATACTACAATAAAAGATAATGGAACATCGAAAATTGGTCTTTCTATATATGCTTTACTTTGACAAGTATCGGAACATCTGCTTTCCTCACGGAATGTTAGAGCAGGCAAATAATTGCTTTTTAATTAATTCCATCGACCATATAATTCGGCTGAAGGGCAAAAATGAATACATAGCCCCAAGTGTCCCCTTTACGGACCTGTTTTTAAAAAGGTTGATATTTTAAAAGTGTCAAAATAAAAATTATCTCATGTGAACGCTGCATCGCGATATTCAGCCTCGGATGGCCGTCGGCGCGCGGTATAGCCGCTGGGCGGCTATGTTTGCCACTCTCCGTATACCTTGTATGCGACCGCAACAGGATTTATCTTCGTGAAGATTTACGAAGAGGACGTGTCGTCACGGAAGACGGAAGAATACTTTAATTTGTGGAAGACAACAAAAAACAACTGCACAAGTCACGAAAGAAGAACTGCAGCCCCAAATCGAATAGTCAAGATGAAGGGGTGAATGATAGTTCGGCGACAGGCGATGCAGCGTTCACTTGAAATAATTTTAATTTCGCGATTTTTTAAGTGTCACCATTTTTAAAAACAGATCTGTATATGGGAGATCATATCTCTATAACATGTTTTTTTTGTATTCTATTTGCAGACGGAAGCAGTTAGCGAAGCTTGCCATGGAGGAGCATTGCACAACAGCGGAAAATGCAGCGACGGCATCAAGTGCACTTGAAGAGGAAATGGTGTGGGACACAAACACCGAAAATTTCATGGCAGTGCCCAAAGGAATCGAAGAAGTATCATTCGATGTGCGGGGAGAAACTGCCACCGACGAAGAGGAGTACTTTTTCGTGGAAGAAATAACATGCGACGTGCAGGCAGAAACTGCCACCGACGGAGTGGAAATGGTGTGGGACATAAACACCGAAAATTTCATGGCAGTGCCCACAGGAACCGAACAAGTAACATGCGACATGCAGGCAGAAACTGTCACCGACGAAGTGGAGAACTTCGTCGTGGAAAGAGGAACGACGATTGAACCAGAGGAAGTTTCATGCCTTTCGGACGGGTTGAGCATAGTTCATATGCGCTACGTCTTTGAGCAGATAAAGAAGGCAAGCGAACATTCGACAAAATGCGGATGTACGACAACAAACCTGGAAATAGAAAAGATTAGGAGATCGGGGTTGAAGACAACTCTGGTTCTGAAATGCACGCTGTGCGATCATAAAGCCGAAATCCATAGCCAACGTAGTGATACTAAAGCTATGGACATCAACCGAAGTGCAGTCGCCGGAACAATAACCACCGGAGGCGGATACTCACAAACGGAAGAATTTTTGGCAGCCATGAACATCCCCATGATGTCCACTAAAAAATATCACAGTTGTCATGACGACATCGTCATCAAATTAATCGCTGCTGCAGAAAAGGAAATGGTAGCAGCGGCCGAAGAGGAGAAGAGGCTAGCCGTTGAAAGAGGCGATCTCATAAACGGAACTCCATATATTCCTGTCGTGGCTGACGGAAGCTGGATGAAGAGGTCGTACCGATCAGGAAAATATGACTCCATATCTGGTGTCGGCGTGATAATGGGTTATCACACGAAGAAAGTTTTATTCCTGGGAGTCAAGAATAAAGTGTGCAGCATTTGTCGTGAAGCGGCGAAGACGGATCGAGAACCGCGGGACCACAAATGTTTCAAGAATTGGAGCAGAAACGATACGTCCACCAAAATGGAGAGCGACGCCATCGCAGAAGGCTTCAGGACCAGTATTGAAAAACGAGGATTGATCTATTCGACGCTGATTGGTGACGGCGACAGCAGCGTCCACAAGGCAATTCTGGACTGTGATCCATATAACACGTTGGTTCGCGTGAATAAAATAGAATGCACGAATCATTTGTTGCGCAACTTCTGCAACAAAATGAAAGATGTTGTGAAGAAGACTCCGGCCGGCTACTACAGGCGAATGGTGGAAGCAAGTATTCGGCGGATGCGAACGGGAATTGTGGAAGCTGCAAAACACAGAGCCAAAGAGGATTTGCCGCTAGCAGAGAAGATAAGGAAGTTGTATGAAGATATAACCAATGCACCCAGCCATGTTTTTGGAGAGCACAAACAGTGCAACCACATAGGATACTTCTGCGATGGGACAGCGAAGGAAGATGAAGAAAACATTGTTCCAGATTTATTGAACATCGGAGTGTATCAACAGATACAGGAGATCATTGGACGACTGGCGGCGCATGCACAGAGTTTCCTCTACCTGAGCAACAACAACGCGGTGGAGAGCTTCAATGCCGTCATCGCGAAGTACACTGGCGGAAAGAGAATAAATTTCGGCCAAAGGGGATCATACACTGCAAGATGTCACGCTGCTGTGCTTCAGTACAACACGAAAGATGTATTGTCTCGTTTACAGAGAGAGTTTCAAAACGAGCCGCCAGAAGTTTTGCAAAAGATGGAGAAACGACGCAGAAAGAAATGCTTGGAAAATGGCCGAAAACGGAAGACTACGAAGACAACAGGCAACAAGTTCCGTGCAACGAGAGATGCTGATTACGGACCAAATGCACAGAAGCCAGACATGGAGGAACCTATGTTTAATCTGGCAAAGGAAAAGCATATGAAAATGCTAAGCGATTGGCAAAAGGATAGGGTCAACATTGAGCAGAAGACAATTGGACAATCGAAAAACGCAGACTGGCTGACGAAAAAGTCAAAACTTTTGACAGCGTCCAACTTTGGCGCAGTGTGCAGCCGACTAAAAGGAACGCTGTGTAAAAATCTGGTAGAGAAACTGCTCTACAAAGGAAACGTAAACACTCCTGCCGTAAGATACGGACAGAAGTACGAAAGTACTGCTCTCGAAGAATTGTCGAGAATGGAGAATATAAGCATAAAAAAATGCGGCCTTTTCATCGACGCATCGATATCCTATTTGGGAGCATCGCCGGACGGTGTGATCGATGACGACGGAATTGTCGAAATAAAGTGCCCGTACTCTGCGGAAAATGTAACGCCAGAAGAGGCAATACATAGCGTATCAGCCGTCAAGAACATGTTTGCAGATAGTACGGGTAGCGCATTGCGCAGAACACACAAATACTTCTACCAAGTGCAAGGACAATTGCACATAACGAACAGAAAATACTGCATATTTTGTGTATGGACAAGGAAAGGTATAAAATCAATTCGAATTGACAGAGACGACGAATTTTGGCAACGCGAAATGGAGCCAAAATTGTCGCGCTTTTATCTAAATTGTATGATGCCCGAATTAGTCGACCCCAGATATTGTAGACACATGCCCATTCGGGAGCCTCAATATCTTCTTGACGAAAATGCAAAATCAAAAAGAAAAAAAGTTGCAACTGTCCGACGTCGAGTTGCACGCACTCGTGCAAGGCCACTGTCTTGAGCAGCTGGTGACAAAACATTGTAAAGTGATTACAATCCGACGTCGAGCTCTACACTCGCAAACAAGTGTGCACAATCGCTGATTCATTTCAGTGATTGAAAACAGTTGCAACTTTCCGACGTCGAGTTGCACTTGCTAGTGCAACGCCACTGACTCGATCAGCTGGTGAAAAAAAATTGTAAAGTGATTACAATCCGACGTCGAGCTGTACACTTGCAAACAAGTGTGCAGAATTGCAGATTCATTTCAGCGATTGAAATTGTTCAATAATTGCAATTCCGCAAAAATATCGAAATTAATTAAAATATGTTTTTCAGAGTACAGATTCCCATATGGTGACTATGACCGAAACGAGAATGGAGTGCAAGATTCCGAGGCGACATCAGATCCAGCATCAGCTGACAATGTAAGCAGAGAAATGAAATTCTACTTTTCATACTTTGAAGTTTAATGAGCATTTTTTAGTTTTTCGTTTATTTGCGTGTTGTTTCTGTTCTAGTCACGAATCATCTGGACTGTTTGCCACGAATGTGCCACAGGTGTGGGACCCAAAGACGTGGCGATCGTCGAGATGTTGACGGACGATACGGAGAATGAGCATCAGTTGGGGCAGAAAGGTGTCGGTGAGTATACGATACATTATTAACTGTTTGGTATTAACATTAACATTAACATTAGTAACTATTGATTATTAATAATTGATATTTTGTATGTTACAGAAACTGGAAGATACCAGGTCGGCGGCCGGTCCATCAAATGTAACAGATAATCAAATAGTGAGTTACAAAAACTGAATATCTTGCTACTACATATCCGTTATTTTTAGTCTTCGCTGTTTAATGCAATATTTATATGTTACAGATACGAATCATGCGAGAACTGCGGAACCAATTTTACAAGAGTCGCGGCCACGGAGGAGTCGGACGGGCCTGACAATTCCATATCAATTTATCAAAAACAAAAAAATATCAATTAATTTATATTATTTTATATATTTTATATACAGTATTTTATCCATAAATGTCCCAAGCCCGGGTCTGTCGAGGGACATTTATACGCCAGGGAAACTATTCATTGAGTTTTGCCGAACGTAGAGAAGGACAGCCGAGCTCGAGAGGCCTCGGTCGCCGAGAAATGTAAACATAACTAATCCGAAGACAAACTTCTTTATTTTCTATTATTTTTTTATGGAACTTTCACCAGCATATTCGTGGCATTTTTCTAATGCAAAATGATACCAAACACGATATAATTCCCACTGTATTTAGTGGTTTAATTGACGATGAGAGTTACGGCTACAAGGAAGAACGGCGCATGGACTTATATGATCATACACCTGTATTTGATCAGAATTATATCGTGTTTGGTATCATTTTAATCAGAAAAATGTCACAAATATACCGGTGAAAGTCCCATAAAAAATAAGTAATAATAAAAAAGTTTTTCCTTGTGCGGTGTATGTATTACATTGTGAGGAAGCGCGAGCCTTTGAAGTGTGTCGGCGCGTTGCTCTTTCTATCCCATGCGCCGTTCTTCTCATCGTCGTAACTCCCATCGTCAATTAAACCACTAAATACAGTGTGAATTATATCGTGTTCGGTATCATTTTGCATAAGAAAAATGCCACGAATATGTTGGTGGAAGTTCCATAAAAAAATAATGGAAAATAAAGAAGTTGTGACATTCGAATTAGTGTGGTCTCACCGATATACCCGAGCCGTATGAGTCATGCTTCTCGGCGACCGAGGCCTCTCGAGTTTTACGGCCCCTCAAGGGGGAACACCCCGCAGTAGTGGGGATAGTTCTGGAGCATTTATCCGCCAGACATTTAGGACATTTATTGATAAAATACTGTACTTTTATATATTATTTCACATATTAACTTATATTGTTTTATATCATTTCAAATTACACTGTCCAACAGCCAAAAAGGATATCGATTGTCACTATGCAATTCTTATAGAGTTTTTTGCGCTGATTTCGAATCTGTTTTTAATTTTTCTTCTAGACGCACAGTTTTTGAGAAATTTGAATTTGAAAAAATGACATATTTTTCTACTTTTAATTGATCTTTACAGCAACAGATTCCTTAGATTTTCCCGAATACAGTGATATATAATATTAATACATTATGATTGTTTAAACATGTTTAAACGATCATTAAAGACGGAGAGACACCACTTTTACACCAATTTTTTAGGATACTTTTGAATTTATCTCAAAAAATAAGGGTCCAGCGGAAAATCGAACTATACCACGCGATAGAGCAGTAAGAAATCTTTTGCTGTAAAGATCAATTCAATATCTTTTATAATAACATCACAATATTTGTTCAAAGTTGAAAAATATGTTATTTTTTCAAATTCAAATTTCTCAAAAACTGTGCGTCTAGCAGAAAAATTAAAAACAGATTCGGAATCAGCGCAAAAAACTATAAGAATTGCATAGTGAGAATCGATATCCTTTTTGACTGTCGGAATTTGTTGGACCGTGTTATTATATATTACTCAACATTATTTTATTATATTTTATATTATCATTAATAATATTACATAGAGAGAGAGTATATAATAAAATAAAAAGTATATTTTTACCCTATGTATGGCATTATGTGGTTTTTTTTTTAAATTTATCTTCACCCTCAATTTTTTATAAAGATGTTTCTTTTTCCTTCCTCTATAATCTTGCCTCCAACTGCAGCAATTCTTACGATTCTTACATCTTCGTTTTTTTCCGCCTCAACCGATTTTTATGTAACTTTCGCAGTGCATATCTACAGATCTACAAAACGTATTTTTTTAAATTTCAATATAGGCCCGCATAAAAAAGTTGTAAAATGCAACTTCTAGAATTTTCTCTACAATTTCGACCAAATGTAATTTTTGAAAAAATTTGTTTCCACTTCCTGTAGTAAACTAATTGTTCTAGCTTCCCAAAAAAGTTCAAATCGCATAGTCCAATAGTCATCGTTCTTTTGAGAGCGTACAAATAATGGGAGTCTATGTATATAACTTACTTAGTCCCACAAATGCAGAGAAATCAGAAAGGAAATCTCGGACCCTGCGTTGCTCGTAGACCGTTGGCACACGCACACGCCGCCCGAACGGTGTGGATGCGCCACACACTCTCTCACTCGAGCACACCGACGCTGTAGCATCGCCAGCCGTATTGTGACGTCACGTCGGCGCACATAGCCTCTCCGACGGGCAACATGCAGTCGAATATAGCAAAAACATTGCTCGAAAACGTAAAGCAGGGGCTTTTGAGGCAAACAGCGTGGTAGATTGATGTTTCATCTAGCGCTTTTGACTACGGAAAAGCCCATCTTTGCATTATCGCGAAATCAGAAAGGAAATCTCGGACCCTGCGTTGCTCGTAGGCCGTTGGCACACGCACACGCCGCCCGAACGGTGTGGATGCGCCACACACTCTCTCACTCGAGCACACAGACGCTGCAGCAGCGTCTGCCAAATTATGACGTCACGGTTGGTTAGGAAGCCTATCTTACCGGCAACATATTTTCTGCATCCTCTGTTTTACCGATACAGTGATTGCTGTCACCGCTGAGATGGTATCGCGTTGGCACTGCTCGACGTGCTTGACATAGAACTGTAGAAAGTGTACCCAGCTCCCCTACTGCATGAAAATGTTATTATTTTGCTTCGTCTACCGGCCGCTTGCTCGTTTATAGCGTGACGATCATATTTGGTCATGGTCACTGGAGGAAAGGATCCCCTTAACTTTGCAGGTATGTAGAAACAGCGAACATTTATAACAGGGACGACTGAACGTGCTTTTTCGTGGATTGCTCGGATATAGCATTTTTATTTTGTCGGAGAAGTCGGGGCCTACGCAAATTACTTTATAGTAAGCACGTGTTGCCCGCAAGTGCCTGTGTTATAAACCTCTCCATAGAGAACAGCCCTGGGTTGACGGTCAGACCAGCAATGTTCCTACGACGAACTTTCGTCAAAAAAGGTAATCTCGGTTGCAATTAACCCCTCCCTGGAGGTAAACAGCCGTAGTCCGAAATATTAGGGTGGGATGCGAGGTTTGCTACAAGGCTTGCAGCTGACCCACACCTGGACCGGGGCGCAATTGCAATTTTCCCAGAAATCTTGCTTGCTTTGGTAGATCAATTCTTCCAACATTTCGAAGAAGGTCAGGTCGCTCAGGGCGATCAAGGTCATTAGCGACCACAAGGGATATAACATGAAAATTACAAATTTATATCCTTAAACTTAGAGCTAGTTATAAGTACATTGCGGAAAGATCGATTAACAGCTATTATGTATAATGTTTACAAGGTGTGGTGCATATTTATGGATTTTAGAAATATTATGACTTGGTTGATATTCTTATTAACATTATTGAGAAGTCCGAATTGGATGATAATTTTTCTTCATTTTCCTTCATTCAACATTTCTTCCGACCTAGAATATTTCCATTCTGACGAAATTACTCGTGCAGCACTAAAATATTTAGTAATTTAGTTGACATAAAATAAAGTAATAACGACGCGGAAGCGTCAAAGAAATCTCGACATAAAATTTTTGACAGGAGTGGATAAGAGCAACCCTAGTCCTCATTCCTCTTCCAAAATGTTAAATATACTTACGTGCTAGGAAAACACCAAATCTGTTTAAAATATTCGGCAAATGAATGGCGGAAAAAACATGTGTTCTCAACTGAAACAACTTGAAGCTCCGCAAATGTGCAGCCGTTATAATTCAATAAAAAAAGGTTGACACTCAACTTTGCAGGTACGTGCCTTCTCGTGGATTGCTCGGACATAGCATTTTTATTTTGCCGGTTTAATTTTATTTCAACCATTTTATTTTAACGGTTTAATATCTTAGGTTCCCAACACGCGTTGGCCACGCGATTTCCTTCGTGTTTTCGACGGACGGTGGTCATAAAGCAATTCGTGCTCGTCAAAGCAAAGTCAAGCAGTAGCCGTTCTTACCCGTAATAAAATTGACGGGATTAGGGCAGAGGCTAACGGACGAACGGTACAACGCCTTGTACATTCATTATTGCCACGTGCCCCATACCTCGCCGAGTGGCAGAACTTACCTGAATGATCAATGCAGTACTCCTTTTCGGAGCCATTGACTTTGAACAATGTAGGAGATAAATAACTGTCAGGTCTTTACGGATAGGAATTCTGATGTCGAATGTTTTCACTATAAACTCCGAAAAACCCATTTTCATCGATTTCCTATATCAACATTTCATCAAAAAATCATTTCGCGCCCGGCGATTTCGGCGATTGTAAGTGCTCGAAAAGAACAAAGTGACATGCGCTTACTATGAACGGTGCACTGCACACGCGGAGTGTACGACACCCCAACAACAATTTAGGTAAAACGAACGCTGTCCTAAAGAATATTCAGCAATCTTATGGACCCGAAATAACGAACAATTCAAACGTAACAGCTGTTTGTGGTTACTGGAGTGTTTCACATCTCATGTCTGCCGCACAGTGGGCAATTTGGACGAAATCTGTGCCAAAATCAAAGAACTTTCTATTAGAAATGTGATATAGGAAAAATAGGGAGAAAGTTCTTTCATTTTGACACAGATTTCGTCCAAATTGCTCACTGTGTACCGTATGAAATTTTTACATGGCGTGTTTGCTCGTATAAGGACAAAAAGCGAAAATTCGCAAACCCACTGTTACGGAATAGAAGGGATTACTGGACTTTAGTGAAGTCACAACACTTTATTCACCAACTGAGTTTCGTCGGTACGATGAAACGCGTAACAAAATTTATGTACAAGAGCGATTACAAATAAAGTTATTGAAACAGAGATTGTTTAGATAATTCGCGAAGAGGTGATACAACCGGTCACACGACGCAGACGTTGTTTCGAAGCGCGACGCGAGAATTACAGCGGTAGATGATATGCGATTCTAAACGATTGAAAGAATGATGCCGTTAGGCGATCAGCGGAGAGTTTTCTATCACCGTTGGAACGATGACTCCGCTGATTTGCATAATTAGCCAATAGAATCTCATTCAGCAGAGTCGATTATCGTTCCAGCGGCGACAGCCTATAGCGTGGCGCGGCGACGATCGATTATCGATCTAGCGGCGACTAGAGCAGTCACCAATAGACGGCGGCGCTGTGGATCGCGTATCGATAATTGCCGTCACACGCGGCCAATCCCAAACACCCACAATTTTTCTAATAACATTCTACTTATTTGCTACTTACAAAATGAAGGTATCCTACCGCCTTAGAGGGAAGCTAATGTTTACCTAAACGAACCGTGAAGAGACGAGACCTTTTTTTCTGCCACGCACAGCGGGGAACAGCGGGCCTGTCGACCCGCACGAAAATTTATGACTTGTTAGAGTGGCGGTACGCCGTGCTCTACTTCGGTGGAACGTAGTTCGTCACCGGGGAATGCGGACATGGGAACCAGGTGATACTCACAGGCTAGCGGTACACTATGGCCTGTGCCGGTGGAACGTCGTTCGTCACCGATGGGAATACTTACAGACTGAGAGCCGGGCCGTCCTCGCAGTGCGCTTTTATAGCGTTCCAATGTGAACCGGTTCTCACGCGTGTGCGAAACTTCGGTGACTAATTCCCATCGGTGCGAGTTCCGAGGCGCGCGGATGGCGCGGTGCGGAGCGCGGGTCGCTGATGCGTGACGGCGCGACTCGGTCTCGGTCGGCTGTATTCGGTTCGATTTGGTTTGGTACGGGACGCGATCTTCAAGTGACAGGCCTGCACGGTGCAGGTCTAAAAAAAGAAACTATAGTCGTACATAAAAAAACTTACAACTAGCCTAACCCTATGTAAAAAAAATACTTGCACTTTTTTTAAGCCTACTATGTACACTTGGGCCACGGTAGCCATGAAAAAACAAGAAAGAAACGTGAAAAAGAAAAAAAAATATGACCGTGTTTTCGGACTTTCTGTGTCTACCTTGTAGAGCAAAACGAAAAAGGAACTTGATTGATCGTATCCTGGTACGTGATTCTAATGCAGTATTGTTAAATCAGCCCTATAATCTAAACCTATCACTAACGCTTACCGGTTCGGGGTTTGGAGGCCGCGGTACGCGTTACCTTTACAGACTCATTTTTTCTGCTGTTCCTGGTGCTCGCCGTTGGCACCTCCTCAACCGCCCAGCGCCGTCGAAGTACAGCTTCCATCGCTCCTCTCCTCTCTCTGCCAGGAGCTGCTTTGTGGTCAGGAGTGGTACTGGCACCTCTACTTTCCCTCCAGTGGGCAACGCAAACCACTGCATTTCGCCGCCCATGTGTCGCCCCTGGTAGCGTATGGGAGACAGCGCCCCCAGCGCGTGTCGCCACGGTGTCACCGTATGGCCGTTGTTTCCTGAAGTCTCTTCATCCCTCTTCTCCGGTGTCGGTTTAGCTGGCTGGGCGCAAGGTCGACTTCTGTCGACCTTCCTCCCACGCTGTCCGGATGCGTCCTGGTCCATGGCCTCCAGGGTTGCCGGTGGTGGTAGAGCGGCTGAATGTCGCCACTCATAAATGGGCCACTTGTCGCTGTCCGGACAGTATGGCTGGCGCGGGTATCGAAGCGGAGGCGTCCTCGGTGCAGACGACAACCGCTCCACTTCTCTCCATATTGGGACCGGTAACTCCAACGGTCCCGGTGGTGCCAATCTCGGGTCCGGTCGGGTCCTGATTGCCACCGGTTGTCGGTCACTTACCCCGGTCACCTCCGGCAGTGGTGCGTTGACAGCCCCTTCCCCATCCTGTGACGACCTTTCCTGTACCGTTGGGGGCGGTGCTTCTTTTGGTAGGAGAATATCCTCTTGTTTCCCCTTTGTCGTCTCGAGTTCTGACGCTGTCTCCGACCAGTGTGTCATCTCTGTTCCTTTCTCCTGCCGCCTCTTTTTGGTGGGCCGTTTCGTCTCCTTTTTCGCCGGTTTCTTCTCGGGCCACCACTTCGCCGGCTCAGGGGTTGGTCCCGGTAGTGACACGTATGGTCCGTGTCCCAGTTTTTCCCGATGCCCCTGTATTGTCACGTGCATGGGTGTTGGACCAGCTGATCCACTGCTTGCATCCGACCCCGTGCGGGGGCGAATGGTTCCTCTGTCCGATGTTGGCCACCAGGTGACAGGCCGGATCACCTCTGCCTCCGGCCTCCGGACGGAGAGCCTCATTGCGTTGCTGTCCCGGTGACTCCGCGCCTCGGCGGTGCACCCTACTAACGCTGGTGCCGCACGCGAGGTCCCGGGCGGCCTCGGACGTGTGGCCTTCCTGGTGGCGACCTCTTCCAGTGACGGTTCCCCGGGTGCTGCAGTAGGGTATATACACCGGTTCTAAATCAACGTTAAATTCACGAGAGAGCATACCTTATTTCACGGGAGAGCGGTACCGCCGCAGAGCGATATTGCGCAAGCATATTCTAGAGTGGGGGGAGGGGAGCGGGGGGGGGGAATTTTCTTGGAATTATATTTTTCTTGGAACGAGGGGAGATCGTTTCTAGGTCAAGGGCGGCGTTTCGTGGAATTATTTTGCACTATTGCAATATTGCGACATATTTTTCATGGAATTATTGCGTCATATTTTTCTTGGAATTATATTTTTCTTGGAACGAAGGGAGATCGTTTCTAGGTCATGGGCGGTGTATCATGGAATTATTTTGCACCGAATTGTTGCAATATTGTGTCATATTTTTCATGGAATTATTGCATCATATTTTTCCATGTAATTGTTGCAATAACCGTCATGGAATTATTACGTCATATTTTTTCCATGGAATTATTACAATAATCTTTTCACCCAGTGTCATTCCCACGGTTGGACACTTCTCCCCCGTGGCGGCCATAGTGCTCCAGAAACGTGTTCGAACGTGTTTCGCAATACCCCCTTTGTAAGAGAGAGAGATGTAAGAGAGAGAGAGATGTTACTTGATTGGCCTCCCTCCCACTTTCCCGTGGCAATCATAGTGCTCCTGAAACATGTAAGCGTGAGAGTATTCTGCTTTTATCGTTTCACCCGGTGTCATCATAATTAAAAACGAGCGCTGCATCGTTGGAGTGCAATTGAGACTTGGAAATTTCAAAGTTGAAAAGAATATTTTGTTAACAACGGTAGCAAGATGGTTGAAACGTGGAAAAAAATGATGAAGTGTTTGACACGCATGTCAATGCTGGTGAAAACTATGGACGAGTATCGCGAATGGCATCGCTCGTACACCGAGTCTCTGCAGTGTTGCATCAATTATCTAGCCTGTGCGAAGGATGAATTGTCGGTAGGCGAGAAATTTAGTTTAACATCGACTATGTGTCGTATGAAAACTTTGAACGTTTCGTTGAATCATCGTATTTCGTCGTCGCGCGTCGGTAGAGGTTTATACGACCGTGGCGGTGCGAGAGCCTCGACGCTTCGTTGGGAAAATGTCGAGTCGGCGTTTGAAAATCGCATATCAACCGGCATCGTTATCAACGTCGAACATATCGATCCTAAGCAATTTTTACAACACGCGAAACAAATAATTACGGGACGCGTTACGGAATTTTTAAACGTGCATTCATCGCTGAAAGCTGGCGTAACGTTGGAGGCGGAATTCATGCAGCGCGCCAACGAGGTTTCCGTGAAAAGTTTCGGCACGCGAAACGTCGTTTCGGCACGCGTTGTTTCGGACGAGCAATCTACGACGGTGGTACCAGAAAGACGTTGTGCCGACGATTTTGACATCTTTGGAAGAGTTTCAAGAGCGAGACAGTGGGTGGGCGCTGTCGAAGATACTACATTTGATTGTGAACTTTGGCAAATACCAGCCGTTGCAAGCCGGTTGCACCGGTGCAAGCTATTTGCCTCGAACGATACAGCGGAAAAGAGCGGTCGTGAACGTGATTAGCAACGACAACGCATGCTTTTTTTGGGCGGTCGTGGCGGGTCTCTATCCAGAAGAGACAAATCCGTCACGTTTGTCATCGTATCCACACTACAAAGCGATGCTTCGAACCGAAGGTTTTCAGTCGCCCATGCTGTTCAAAGACATTCGTAAATTTGAACGAGAAAACGACGTTTCCGTGAACGTGTTCGAATGGGCGCGCAAGAGATGCGTAACGCCTCATTTGACCGAGAAGAAACGGAGGAGACATGTCAACTTGCTGTTTCTACAGAATGCTGCAAAGACGCGTGGTCATTACGCGTGTATACGAAATTTGTCACGATTGGTTTCATCGCAGCTTAGCAAGTTGGATCATAAGAAGCATATTTGCGATCGGTAAGTTGCACGTTTTTGAATTTTAAAAAAATTTTTTGAAGCAGAAAAAAGTTTTTTCCCTCAGGTGCTTGCAATATTTTCCCACGCAGGACAGATTAAACGTTCATACGATCGACTGCGAACGAATGAACGATTGCGCTCTAGCGCTTCCAACGAGTGAAGATAAGTGGTTGCGGTTTAAAAACTTTACGAACAAAGAACAGACACCGTTCGTTATCAATGCTGACTTGGAGTGTCTGCTGCTGTCTGAGGAGCAGGAAGGAGAAGGCCGTGCGGCACGCGTACAGTATCAACATCACCACGCGTTTAGCATAGGATACTACATGTGTTGTCGCTACGACATATCGTTGTGCGAGTATCAGGTTTATCGCGATAAAGAGGGATGCGCCGCGTGGTTCGCGAACAGGTTGTACGAGCTGAGTCGCAAATTACAGCCGATATTCGACAAAACGGTACCGATGAATCCGCTAACCGAAACGGAAAAGTTAAATTTTCGTACGGCCCCGCATTGCCACGTCTGCGAGAAACCATTTGAAGAAAACGATATACGTGTGCGCGATAATTGTCATTTCACGGGCGCGTATCGTGGTCCGGCTCACAATGGATGTAATTTGAGCTATCAATCTTCGTACGTTATACCGGTGGTTTTCCATAATTTATCTGGCTACGACGCACATTTCATCATCAAAGAATTAGCAAACTCGTTCGAGGGACGGATAGACGTGTTACCATTGACGAAAGAGAAGTATATCTCGTTCACGAATGTTACATACAAGACAGGGAGAGAACGACTAACTTCGTTGGAAAACGTCACTTTATTGAATCCCGAGACGGGATCGTCACTCCCAAATGAACTTGTACAAACAATGTAGAAAAAACCCACAACCGAAGCGCGGTCGGGTTCACAATAAAGATTACTTGTTAAACAGGCTAAATAGAGGTAGCCGTTGCTTTACAGATGATTCCTTGCTCGGCGTTGAGCGAGGAGAGATTTCTCGAATGACACCGGTCAGCGGGACGCGATACCGTTCGAGAGCGAGCGAGATAAAAGAAACATGTTCGACAGCGTGAGATCGTGCGAAGAAGTGTCGAGCGATCGATCAGCTGGCCGTTAGCCGTCATCGGCGAAGAGCGTGGTTGGCGGATCGATAGAGCGATCCGCCAATCAGACTCCCGTTCCGATGATCGACAGTCGATGGTAATCGATATCGACGCGTGAGCCTATGGCCGCGCGAGCCGCTGATCGATCCGCGATCTCGCTGTCTCTCGAACGTCAGCCGATAGCGTGGCCGCGCAATGGTCGACGCGCATGCGATGCTGACGCATTCAGCCAATCCCAAACATTCCGCCCGCCTCGTCCGCCAATGACGAAACTGAATGCTGGGGAATGCAAGAGGCCGGGGCCAATCAGGTAGGCGCTGACGTCACGCGACGCTGGGCGAGCTGAATGGGTCAGCAACGTGCTGCGTAGTAGCTGAAACAACGCGTAGTAATGTCACGTCGCCTGCCGTTCGCCGAAACGAAGGGCAGCCGCACTCGGGAAATTATGGCCGCACGACCGGGCCACGTCTCGGTCGCGCGGGACGTGGTCCTCCCGGGACAAACGATCTCTCGTCGATTCGGATCGGAATGTAAGAGATTTCGAGTTTACGCGAAATCAGGCGCCAGGCACGAGGTCGTGCCAGTGTTCTGAATAGCTCGCGGTACACTTCTCGATTGTATTCCGAATCGGCGAGGATCTACACGGCCGAAGATGGCCACGTGAACGGCCAGGGTTCCGCGTGAGGAAAAGGACGGGGCATTCCCCGCGACGGGAACGTTTCTTAGAGGAAGAATGACGACTCAGAATTTACAGGGCAAATATCAGACGTTTATTGTCGACGTCGCGTTACACAAGCCCCCGGTGGACACCGGCGGCAGTCAACGTATTTTCCAGCGCGTAGGCGATGATTTTCGGCGGGTGTTCTACCGAACGCGCGTAACCTCGTCGTTCGCGTCGAGCTCGGCAGTCACAGGACTTCGCGTGAGATACAAGCCAAGGAGGCACGATTTCTGCCGAGCTCAGATGTAATACGCGGGCCGATGAATTTCGCCGGTACACGCGCGAGATGTAATGGCGGCCGAACAGAACTGACCGCGTGACACTGTTCCCCGTGGAACGTCTCGAGGGAAGCCAATTTTCGTAATTTCTCCGTTCGTCCCGGACCCCTTGTTTGGGCTACCGTCGCCCGAACGGCCCACGGCCGGGCGGACCTCTCGAGAGAGCTACTCTCGGTCAACGGAATCGCCGGCGGCACGTGTCCTCGCAAAGTCGCAAAGCCGAAGATTCTACTCCCGATAATTCGCCCCCGAACCAACACGAACTGGTCACAATTTTATAAGCGACTTCCGAAAGCCTGACTGGTACTCACCACGATCGTAGAAGGCTGGTAGCCGATGCAAAAACTCGGTACTGATATCGCGGTTAAAGTCGCACGTGTGATCTCGGTAACTCAAAATGGCCTAGTGACCCAGTTCGAGCCGGCTCGTGAACGCGGAAGCGAGGCGTCCCCCTCTCCCGCGACTATCTCCGCTGAGGCGACGCTCGGACCTATCGCGTGGCTCCTGGCCGCAGGGACGGAGCGATGACATTCGGACCCGGGCCCTCGGTAATTCTTGAATTTACCGGGGCTCGGCCGATACCGTGACGTCGGCGGGCAGGAGTGGGCTTGAGCCGTCCGGAGTTGCTCTCATGACATTCTCCGGGCGATACGTCGACGAGGGTGAGCAGATGGTCGTGCTTTCGTTCCGTTAGCCTCGTCGGCTTCTCCACGTTGCTGGACTTGGGCCCTGACCAATCCTGGCCGTCTTCCTCACTAGCGGCTTGCGGCGATAGGTGCTCCGGGCGTCTTCGCCTCGGGATCTTGGCCAATCAGTGGCCGGAGACAGACTCTGGTTCCTTTTCGATATCGTGGTAGCTGAAACTCCATGTCGCGCCCAGCGGCGCGACATTTGAACGCGGTAATTTCGTTCTTTTAAGGCTTCGGACGTCCCAGGGAGAGCGATTGCCTTGGCCGCGCTCGCTACGGCTTTGCCAAAATGTGGCCCGGTCTTCCGTTAGGGTACGGATTGACGTTGGCAGAATATGCCACGTCACAGTAAAAGTGCACGTGTTAACAGTGAAAGTGAAGTGCAAATACAATGGAGATGAAGGTGATACATAGGTATGTGAATCAGACGTTACATCTGTAATTATGTGAAGTATGGACCCACACGCGCTCGTGTAAGTCGTTAAAGCTCAGGAGAACCACTGGAGAGTCCAGCCTCGGGGTCCCCTTCCGTCCTCGTCTCCCCGTCCTCAGGTGCCAACAGCGGAATCAACTTGTGTACTGGACGGAGAAATTGAGAAGTTGCAGTGCGGACAGTGGCAACTCGAGCTGAACCGTCTGGTCCCGGGTGTAAGTGAACGACCCGCGCGAGAGGCCATTGTGTAGGAGGTGAGATTTCGCTTTTCACCAGGCAGAGAGATCCTGTCCGGATAAGAATTTTGTCCTTACGCCACTTGCCTCTGGTTTGCAGGGTGTTCAAATACTCCCGAGACCAGCGTTTCCAGAAGTGCTGCTGGAGTTGCTGGACCAACTGCCATCGAGATAGCCGTGAGACGGGAAGTTCCTCGAGGCTGGGCTCTGGAATAGCGAGGAGTGGTTCGCCGATTAAAAAATGTCCCGGAGTCAGCGCTGCTGGATCCTCAGGGTCGTCGGACAATGGCTGTAAGGGACGAGAGTTTAGACAAGCCTCGATGCCAGTCAGGAGCGTGGTCAGCTCCTCAAAAGTCAATCGCTGCTCGCCAATGATTCTGCGGAGGTGGTGTTTAACTGATTTTACCGCCGCCTCCCAGATCCCGCCAAAGTGCGGGGCAGACGGGGGATTGAATCTCCAGGACACTCCTTCCCTGGAGGCTGCGGCGAATGGGCCGCCTCCTTGAAGAGTAGATTCTCGGAGGAGGGCGCGTAGCTCGTGGTTGGCGCCTACGAAGTTGCGTCCGCAGTCGCTGTACAGCTCAAGGCAACGACCTCGCCGGGAGATAAAGCGTCATAGTGCAGCGAGGAATGTTTCTGTCGACCCATCCGACACAGCCTCCAGGTGCACGGCCTTGGTGGCGAGGCAGATGAATACGGCGATGTAGCCCTTAGAGGTGAGCTGACCACGACCCCGACCGGCCCGAAGGTGTATGGGTCCGGCATAATCGATGCCTGACCTGAAAAAGGGACGACATGGTGTTAGTCTAGCGGTTGGGAGGCTTCCCATTTTTGGTTGGGCAGTTTGCCCTTTCCAGCGAATACAAACTGTACAGCTACGGATACATCGCTTTACCATCGGACGACCTCTGAGGATCCAGCACTCCTGGCGTAGCGTGGCCAGGGTAAGCTGTGTCCCCCCGTGAAGGCATCGTCTGTGAGCAGCGTCGACCCACAGCCTAGCCAGAGGGGATTCGTCAGGAAGGATCGCTGGATGAGTCCGGTCGTATGGCAGGTGGGCCGCTTGGATGCGGCCCCCCACTCGCAGTACCCCGTCCTTGTCTAGGAAGGGGCAGAGTTTGGCCAGCCTGCTCTTGGCTGCCACGGGTTGCTTCTTCCGGATGGTTGCGATGTCCTCGGAGAAGGCAGCTGACTGCTCCATGCGCAGGAGAAGCAGCTTGACTTCCTGCACTTCAGCGGCAGTGATGACTGGTTCTGAATTTTGTTTTCCAGGGACCCAGCGCCGGCACCAGGCCAGGACTCGTACGAGGCGCGTCAGATTGGAGAAGCGCTCGATCAGTGAGCACGCTGCGCTCTCCGGTTGGCTGGTCACGTGGTGCACGTCAACCTCTTGGTCCTCGTGGTCCGTCTCCTCGATGGGGGGAGGAAGCGTCTGATCCGGTGAAGAGAGCCACTCGGGTCCGTGCCACCACAGCTGGAACTTCGGCAGCTCGGCCGGAGACAACCCGCGCGAGGCGCATTCCGCCGGGTTCTCAGCGCTCCTCACGTGGTGCCACTGAGCTAGCGGCAGCATCCGCTGGATTTCCGCGACCCTGTTCGCCACGTAGGTCGGCCAACGAGAGGGATGTCCTTTGATCCAGCTGAGCGCCACGGAAGAGTCCGACCAGAGGTGTAGCTCGACTCCTTGCCAGTCCAGTGCCTTCGTGACGTGCTCGACGAGCCTGGCCAGAAGGAAGGCTGCACAGAGCTCCAGTCTGGGTAGGGACCAGGGAAGCCAGACGGTGCGGCTCAACGGCTCAAGTGGCCCCTTACGTCTCCGTCCCTCGCCTAGATTACGGTGCGGCTCAACGGCTCAAGTGGCCCCTTACGTCTCCGTCCCTCGCCAAGATGCATGCCTCCGCTATCCCCACTCTTACCACTACCGCTGGCGCGAACGAGTGCTAGAATGAGAGCGGTAGCATGCTACCGACTCGGTCGCGCCAGCGGTAGTGGTAAGAGTGGGGATCTAGGCGAGGGACGGAGACGTAAGGGGCCTGGCGAGACTCGCAGCCGCGAGACTCGCATCTGGCATCCCTGGTAGGGACACCCGCTTCAGAGGTGCCACCTTCGATTTGGCAACAATCAGGGAGACTGTTGCCCCTCCTGCAGCGTTGATGGTCCGGGAATAAACCACGGCAGCATAGGCGCGCTCGGATGCATCGGCGAACCCGTGGATCTCCAGAGGCTGCGAGGCAGAAGTGGTTCCGAGCCATCGAGGGACTCGAATGGTCTGCAGCGCCGGGAGTTGATCCTGGAACTGCTGCCACAGCAATTCCTCCCTTTCCGGCAACGGAGTGTCCCAGTCCACCTTGAGGAGCCACAGTGACTGGATCAGGACCTTGGCGACAATGGTGACTGGAGCCAGCCAGCCGAGAGGGTCGAACAGCTGGGCCGTTCCGCTGAGCACCGCGCGCTTCGTCAGGCCCTTGGTTTTGAGAGAAGTTGCCGCGGTAACCTGAAAGCAATCAGAAGCAGGCAACCATTTTATCCCGAGAACGCTGTGATGGGTTGGCGAGTCCCATTCGACGATCCCCTTCCGCTCGGCGTCGGATAGTCCGTCCAGTAGACCCTTGGCGTTGGAGGCCCACTTGCGAAGGGGGAATCCGCCCGCCATGAGGAGCTCTCGAAGTTCCCGCTGCTTCCGCTTTGCAGCCGGCAGGGTGTCAGCTCCAGAGAGGACATCGTCCATGTATATGTCTCGCAGGACGATGCTGGAGCCAAGCGGGTAGCGCTGTTCCTCCACCCTGGCGAGTTGGTGTAGGCACCGAATAGCGAGGTACGGTGCACAAGCTAGACCGTAAGTGACTGTGTTTAAGTCGTAGTCCACGACGTTCTCTTTCTGCGCAGGTTTCCATAGGATGCGCTGCCACTTCCGATCCTCAGGTTGGACGAGTATCTGCCGATACATCTTTTCTATATCGGCAGAAAAGACGAAGGCGTGCTGCCGCCACCTGAGCAGGACGTCGGCGAGGTTCGGTAGCAGGTTGGGCCCCCGGAGCAGAAAGTCGTTTATGGACTTTCCGTTGGTGGATGGCATGGAGCCATTGAAGACCACGCGAAGCTTGGTCGTCGAGCTAGCTTCCCGCAGGACTCCGTGATGCGGAAGATAGTACCCGTCGCCAGTACTCGGATGCTGCTTCGCTGTCATGTGCCCCAGAGATTCGTAGGCAGCCAGGAACTCGGCGTAAGCTTGCTGGAATGCGCCAGATCGCCGAAACCTGCCGTTCAGCGACTCCAGAGTACGAAGAGCGATGCGACGGGAGTCTCCCAACTCAGGTGTGGTGCTGAAGGGTAGTCGCACCGAGAATCTGCCGTCTGGTTGACGAAGGTGAGTGGCAAGGAAGTGTTCCTCTGCCCTTAGATCGTCTGCGGTGAACGGGATCGAAGTCTCGATCTCCTCCTGCTCCCAGAATCTGCTCAAAATTTCAATTAGTTCACGATCTACATTACAGTGGTGTACCGGAACCTCTGTTCTACCTGCTGCCCCGTCGCCGCTCTCCGAGTCAACTCCTCCCGTAAGAATCCAGCCAAGGGCGGTCTCCTGAGCCACTGGAGTATGTGGCGGCCCTCGCTTGACACCCTCTCGCAGGATGAGGTTGTAGGAGTCGGCTCCCAGCAGAATATCGACCGAATCAGCGAGGTGGTATACAGGGTCCGCGAGCTTCAATCCCTGGACGTGAGGCCAAGCGACGACAGCAGGTAGATTGCGAGGCCTGTATCGAGAGAGTTCCGGTATAATGTAGACCGGAACCTGAAATTGAGAGCCGCCGCCGAAATGAGGAAAGATGGCCAGAGTGGATTTCCCTCGCGTGAACTTCGCCTTGGAACCTCCTACGCCGAGAAGAGGAACCCGAGCTAGACTCCTCTTGACGCCGAGCCGCTGAGCCAAGGTTTCGGAAATGAGCGAGACCTCGCTGCCGGGATCGATGAGAGAGCGGGCCTGGCAACTTTGTCCTCTGGAGCCTGAAACAGTGACGCGAGCGGTACCGAGAAGTACTGCGGAAGGCCGACTCACGTGACTCGAGAGGTGTTGGACCACGGCTCCAGGAAAGGCAGACTCCGTGGTCGTTGAGACGGCATCGTGAATGGTCGTATGATGCTTCCCCTGACACCTTTGGCACCTCTTTGAGGACTTGCAGTCACCCGCTGAATGTTTCCCCAGGCAGTTGAGGCACAGATTGAGGGAACGTGCCGTTTCCTGCCGATCGACTGGACTCTTCTCCTGGTATCGAGGGCAGAATAGGACGAAGTGTGGCCCTTGGCACAAGCAGCAGGTCCGTACCGAAGGGTTCGCCTTCGAGATCTGGTGGACCTTGAAGGCCTTGGAGGGCTTCTTGCCGCGGGAGGCTTCTTCCGGTTGGGGCGACTCTAACGCCTCACAGGTGTGGATGCGCCCTTCCATGAAGGTCCGGAGTTCTTCTGGAGTGGGGAGCTCCTTCGAGTGCCTCACGGAATCCTCCCACTCACGCCTAGACTGCGGGTCTAAGCGGTCGACGGTCAATTCGACTATCCAGTCAACGGCGTTCGTGACAGGTCGATCCAGATTATCAAGGGCGTCTATCGCGTCGAACGTTTCATCATAGAGCCTCTTCATTTCAGTAGCGGATTCCTTGCGGATGGGAGCTAGTGCGGACAGAGACCGGATTTGAGCCTGTACTAGCAGTCGTCGATTGTCGAACCGACCTTCCAGCTTCTTCCAGGCGACTTCAAAATTGTCAGCGGTGGTTCTAACGTTCTTCAACATTGAAACGGCACTGCCCTTCATGCAGGTTTTCAAATAATGAAGACGTTCGACAGGAGACAGCGTCGGGTCATTGATTATAAGCGAGGTAAACAGATCACGAAAGGATGGCCAGTCCTTGTATTGACCGTCAAACACGGGCAGAGCCATTTTTGGCAACACGGCTCGTGACCTCTGTGTAGTCGACTCGGTGGCCGTTACCTTTGAATTTGGCGGCTCCTTATCGCTCGCAGCGTCTCGATATTGAGAGATCATGGTCTTCAGAGATCCGACCTGAGCCATGTAGTCCAATTGCGTCTCCGAGTACTCGTCCTCGGTGAAATAACGGCTCTCCTTCAGTTTAGCGTTCTTTAAAACGGCGTCTCGCACCGCAGCATCACCCTGGCAGTAGTCACTCCATAGCTGAGCGAGGATCTCGAGGCCAGTTTGTAGCACTTCCAGATAAAGATTGGTTTTGCCCTTCTTCTTCATATTAACTACCACGCGAGAGATCCGATGAGCGGTAAGCCGTTGGGTGACGATAAGGTCAGCCATTGTTACGCACGAGGTCGGAACACAACACAGTTTAAATAGCGTACCGTTAATGTTTTAGAGAACTGCAGCGCTAGATCCGGCTCGAAGGACCAAATGTTACATACAAGACAGGGAGAGAACGACTAACTTCGTTGGAAAACGTCACTTTATTGAATCCCGAGACGGGATCGTCACTCCCAAATGAACTTGTACAAACAATGTAGAAAAAACCCACAACCGAAGCGCGGTCGGGTTCACAATAAAGATTACTTGTTAAACAGGCTAAATAAAGGTAGCTGTTGCTTTACAGATGATTCCTTGCTCGGCGTTGAGCGAGGAGAGATTTCTCGAATGACACCGGTCAGCGGGACGCGATACCGTTCGAGAGCGAGCGAGATAAAAGAAACGTGTTCGACAGCGTGAGATCGTGCGAAGAAGTGTCGAGCGATCGATCAGCTGGCCGTTAGCCGTCATCGGCGAAGAGCGTGGTTGGCGGATCGATAGAGCGATCCGCCAATCAGACTCCCGTTCCGATGATCGACAGTCGATGGTAATCGATATCGACGCGTGAGCCTATGGCCGCGCGAGCCGCTGATCGATCCGCGATCTCGCTGTCTCTCGAACGTCAGCCGATAGCGTGGCCGCGCAATGGTCGACGCGCATGCGCTGCTGGCGCATTCAGCCAATCCCAAACAACGAAAAACGTTTCCATCGAGAGAGAGACGAGCGAAGAGCAAAAGTATGCAAAGTTGTTGAATTTCCGCTTCATCGACTCGTTCAAGTTCTTGAACTCGAGTCTGGACAAGCTGTCATCATACTTGGACAAAAGTAAATTACGCATCGTACGAGGTGAATTTGCACATCTTTCCAACGACGACCTCACCCTTTTGACCAGAAAAGGCGTTTTTCCATACGACTATCTGACATCGTACGATAAATTAAGCGATACATGTTTGCCACCGCGCGAAGAATTTTACAATCGGCTGTATGGCCGCGAGATATCCGACGTCGATTACGATCACGCGAATACGGTTTGGTCACGTTTCGCTATACGAACGCTAGGACAGTACAGCGATTTATACTTAAAATTGGATGTGCTGTTGTTGGCGGATGTTTTCGAAAATTTTCGCGATGACTGTCTCGAGAATTACAAGCTCGATCCGGCACATTATTACACGCTTCCTGGTTTCGCGTGGGACGTGATGCTGAAAATGGCAAATATTGAATTGGAGTTGTTCACCGACGTGGACATGCTTTTGTTCGTGGAGCGAGGAATACGTGGTGGATTGAGCCAGTGTTCTCACAGATATGCACATGCGAACAACAAATATTTACCTACACATGACTCGAGTAAACCGTCCACCTACTTAATGTATTTCGACGTGAATAATTTGTACGGTTGGGCTATGTCACAACCTCTACCGTACAGAGACTTTCGATGGGTGAACGACGGGGTAGATGATTTTGACGTTGAATCCGTTCCGATCGATAGCCCTGTAGGATACATTTTGGAGGTGGATTTAGAGTATCCGAGCGAAATTCACGATGCCCATGCGGATCTTCCATTTTGTCCAAGTCACGACGTGGCGATGACCAGCTCGAGTCAAAGAAAGTTGATGGCAACACTTCGCGATAAGGAGCGATACGTTGTACATTACAGATACCTCCAACAAAGTTTGAAACACAATCTGAAATTGAAGAAAATTCATCGAATTCTAGAGTTTCAGCAGTCGCGATGGTTGTGTGGCTATATCGATTTGAACACAAAATTACGCGCAAACGCGACCAACGATTTTTCCAAGAATTTGTTCAAATTAATGAACAACGCTGTATTTGGAAAAACAATGGAGAACGTTCGAAATCATGCAACTGTGAAATTACTTTCTCGTTGGAGCGGACGGCACGGCGTCGAACGATTGATAGCTAGACCAAATTTTCACAGCTATACAGTGTTTTCCGAGGACTTTGTCGTGATTCAGCTGAAAAAGCTGCTCGTTAAATTTTACAAGCCAATCTACGTAGGCATGACTGTATTGGATATATCGAAATTTCATTTGTACAGCTTTCATTACGAGTACATGTATCCAAAATTCCAGCAAAATTGTAAGATTTTATACACGGACACGGACAGCCTGATATACGAGATCGCTTGCGATGACGCGTACGAGGCGCTGCTGAAACGTGATATCCATCGATACGACACCAGTAATTATGCCGCGAACAACGTTTACGGTGTTCCGATCGCGAACAAGAAACAGCTAGGATTGATGAAGGATGAGAACGGTGGTAAAATTATGACAGAGTTCGTAGGGCTTCGTTCGAAAATGTATGCGATTCGCGTGCAAGATGATCAGGAAACGAAAAAAATCAAAGGCATCAGAACAAACGTTACCGCTCGGGATATAAGTTTCGAAGACTATGTCGAATGCCTTCGTAATAATACGGAAAAAAGTGTTAACAGTAATCGTATAGCGTCTGTACGTCATCAGGTGTATTCAATGTCGGAAAAAAATTGGCATTGAGTCCGTACGACGATAAGCGGTATATTTGCAGTAATTTGATCAATACTCTTCCTTGGGGACATTACAACATCGATTGAGAAGTTTTTTATCCATAAAAGAAAAAAGGTAGGGAGATTATTGCAGGTCTTTGAAGACGAGTCGGGGAGGGGGATGCTTCCATTTTGTTGTAAAAAGGAAGTGGTGGGGGAGCGTCCTATAAAAGCATTGTATTCCGAGCGTCACGCTTCAGATTGAGACAATCTCAATCACGAAAACAGCACGATGTATTACAACCATCATTCGCCCGCTGAATGTAATCGTTCAAACACCGAGGAGCCATACAAAAAGAGGAGACTAAATAATATGTAAGTAGAAAGATGAAAAATTGTGAAATTTAGAAAAAAACGTCTAATTTTGAAATCTGTTGCAGGGGTTTTCCCAACAACAGCCCTATTTCATCGATGGTACAGCCGTCATCGTCGTCGAGGAGTTCGCGCCGGATCTTGGGCCGAAGATATTCAATAGCCGGCAATTATTTTAAATATCTGGAAATTGGTGTGCACGTTGGCGACGATATTCGTGCGGAACTAGCTATAGGAGATAACCGCGGTAACGAGATCACGTTTTCCCTGGACGCATGGACGGAGTTGTTGCGCACGAAGGAGTGTATTTCCGATTTACTTTCATCGTCTATGCAGAAACAGTGTAGAAAATTGAGCGATGATTTAACATTGCAAATAGTTAATCTCGATGGTAGGAAGCTAGTGAAACTATCGAGTCAGTTCGTAGCTCTGTACATCACGGAAAAAACTATGCGTAACTTGTACAATCTTGAATTCTGCGTACACAATGTGCATTCATGGTTGATCGACAATGTTCCCACGGTTGTCGATAAATATATGAATTTTGTCTTTGCGGTGAAGGATGCCAACGCGAAGAATATCGTGAAAGCGATCGTCGAGAGCGAATCTTTCGATCAAAGTTCACTGATCGATTGCGAACTGGCGGCTTCGTGTGCTGATATCATCGCGACCGAGGCGCAAAGAAACAGATGGGTTTAAAAATTAATGTTGTGTGTGAAAATTGTCTTTTGTAACGATATTTTTAAAAATAAAAAATTATTTAAGACTCTTTGTATTTTTTATTGTAACATTACATACAATTCCTACAGAAATGTAATTAACGCAGAAAAGGGGAATAAAGTATAGAGAAAAAAATTAATTGTCATAAGTAAAAAAACAATTAAAGTATATTCGTTTTAGATATCCACGAATTATGTGACGCGTCCATTCCCAACCATTTTACATATACTTTATTTCCTTTTCTGCGTAATATTTTTTCAACTAAGTATATGTCAGGATATTTTGCCGCGCGTATCTCGTGTTCGTAAAATCCTCCGGCGATAGGTTTGTCCTTCGAGTCAGCCAAGAGGTATGTAACAGGATTCGTTCGTTTCACCGCGGTAATCTTGAATATTTCGGTTGACCAGTTCGGCGTGTATCCTTTGTCGAATAGGGTTTTAAACTTGCTGACGCGCACGCGATCATCGATCTTGAATTTGGCAGGACCAGCAATCTTCACGTTGCTGTACACGGTCGACAGAAGGTGCCCGGCATTTTTACGGTTCACATCGACGGGTCGCATACGGATGGTACGATGTTTTCGATTATTGTAGTCCTCGGTCAACGTGGGAAGCGCATCGATCCAACGATATTTTCCGCTCAACGAGAAAAATTTCCACATGCTGTTCTTCAACGTACGATTGAAACGTTCCACGACGGATGCTTTCATAGTGCTAAACGTGGAATAATGGTGTATGTTGCGGCTCCTCAGATAGTCTTGGAACGTTGCATTGTAGAATTCTTTCCCCATGTCAGTCTGCAAGTTGTTCGGGGCTCTACCGTCCTTCTTCAACGCTGACGCGAAAGCTTTGCACACGTCGCTCGCATTTTTACTCTTCAAAGGAACCGTCCACGCGTATTTGCTAAATACATCGATTATCGTGAGAATATATCGATGCCCTCGATTGTCTCGCGCATAGTTTTGAACCTCAACGATATCGGCTTGCCAAAGATCATCGAATCCTCGCACGATCACACGTCTACGCGGGTAAAAACGTCTCGCCGGAGCATGCAGCTCTTCCACCACGTTTTCTTTACTCATCGTCGTCGTCGCTGTATCTGCGCGTATAGTTTATCGAGTTTATCATATATACTCATCTGAAATTTTTCTTTCTCAGTTATATTTCCCTCCCTCATTTTTTCCAGCGCTCTCTCAAGGATGATCATTTCTTTACGATGAATGTTACTTAGTATCAATAATACATGATAGCACAGGTACAGGTGTACAGGTGTACAGGTACAGGTACCGGTGTACAGGTACAGGTACCGGAGGTACCGGTACAGCTGTAGCAGTATGACGGTTGGCTGTCGGTACAGCTGTAGCAGTATGACGGTTGGCTGCCAAGATCGGTTGACGCGTTTCTTTTAATATTGTCTTGAAATCTTATTCTGAAGTTCCCCAGCCGATCGTTGATGACGTCTTTTTTACCATCTCCTTCTCGAGCGTGTGCAACCAAATTATCGATTCTCGCGTCGATATACAGGTACAGGTACAGGTACAGGTACAGGTACCGGTGTACAGGTATCGGTACAGCTGTAGCAGTATGACGGTTGGCTGTCGGTACAGCTGTAGCAGTATGACGGTTGGCTGTCGGTACAGCTGTAGCAGTATGACGGTTGGCTGTCGGTACAGCTGTAGCAGTATGACGGTTGGCTGTCGGTACAGCTGTAGCAGTATGACGGTTGGCTGTCGGTACAGCTGTAGCAGTATGACGGTTGGCTGTCAAGATCGGTTGACGCGTTTCTTTTAATATTGTCTTGAAATCTTATTCTGAAGTTCTCCAGCCGATCGTTGATGACGTCTTTTTTTACCATCTCCTTCTCGAGCGTTTGCAACCAAATTATCGATTCTCGCGTTGATATGTGAATCGGTTGATTTCATATTTTCGTTTGCATCGTATCGGACGTCCTGTATCGTGGTCAGTATTTCTGACTTTATCGTTTCTTTAGCGGTTTTCAGATCTTCAATCAGTTTTTCATTCTGTTTAGCTAATATTTCAGACTTTATCGTCTCTTTAGCGGTTTTCAGTTCTTCGACCAGTTTTTTCATGATCTCAGACTCGAGCGTCGCGTTAAGGTCGATTCATACACCCACGACGCGATCGTACGACGAAATATTCTAACCCAGGTTTAAGCGACACCGTCCACAAACGACGCAGTCTGAGCGTCGTGGATACAATAGTTGTACGACGAGTCGCAGGGGCCATAACTCTCCAGCGGGTTGACGGCTCCCCGCTGCGCGTGGCACAAAAAATAGGTTTTTATGGGCTTCACTACTCCTTGGGTAGCTCCCTTTACAACATAATGGAAATAGGAAACGTTCCTGCCACTTGGTGAATTCTTCTTAATAAATAATGATTTAAAATAATTATTGGAAACTATATTTGAGATAACTTTTGGTCTGCAAACGTTTCCACTGGTTCAAGTGTGAAAAAATTTTATAATAAAATGTTACCATATACAAATTTCATACGGCACACATAATAAAATGTGAAATACTCCGGTAACTACAAATAGCTGTTAGGTTTCAATTGTTTGTTATTTCGGGTCCATAAAATTGCTGAATATTCTTTAGACATTCTGAAATAAGGGTCGACAGCGTTTGTCTTTTAATTACACCTTCCACATAGTGAAAAACATTTTTAATTTATTTATGTCCAACAAGTAGTCCTTTACACTGCCCCGTAAGTACGAGCGATAGGGGAACAGAGCAGTTAAGATATTATAAACCGTTACCGCGCCCACTACTACGCGATTGAAGGGCACGGCAAGACGCCATCTCGTATGGGTACGAACTGGTGAATTTGTATTGATGCGAGCTTGAGAAGAAGGTTCACAGGCAGGACTACGGTGACGTGTCTCTATGTACGAATGCGCGGCCGATTGGATCAGAGCGGAGGAGGCAGGCCTCGTTTCACACGCATTTTCGGCTGCGTCGAAATATTGGTTACAGCGGCCACACATACCATGCAGCCTGCAACGTCGAAGTCAAAACATTGGGACTACGGCCGCGGCTGTGGTGGGGATAGGCAGACCTTATGATAGGCGCGATTTGTTTAGGTGCCGTTCCAAGGGGCTGCTCTGCATGGAGAGGTTTATGACCGGTCATTACTCTTGAGCGGGAGGTCGGCTCTTTCGGACAACACCTGTTTACTGTAAAGTAATTTGTAGACGCCCCGACTTCTTCGCATACAGCGATAAGACTCTCCTCTTGCCTCTGTGACGTACAGTGGAACAAACCGATGAATTCAGTGTCAAAATCAAAGAACGTTCGATAGAAATGAGATAGAGCGATGATTTTTTAAAAATTAAAGCTGAAATATATATTGCAGAGAATATGGGAAAAATAGAGAGATTATGGTACGAACGTTTTTTAACCTTGAAAAAATTCGTCAAACTTATCATAATTAATTCGTCAATACCACGTGCGGAAATTTTTTTTTACATGCTATACATCATTTCCAGTTCGACCTCAGGATTTTGCAACAAATTGAATTTTTTTCGAACAAAACTAATGAAATCATTTTTTCGTTGATTTGATTTAAGGGGATCCTTTCCTCCAGTGACCATGACCAAATATGATCGTCACGCTATAAACGAGCAAGCGGCCGGTAGACGAAGCAAAATAATAACATTTTCATGCAGTAGGGGAGCTGGGTACACTTTCTACAGTTCTATGTCAAGCACGTCGAGCAGTGCCAACGCGATACCATCTCAGCGGTGACAGCAATCACTGTATCGGTAAAACAGAGGATGCAGAAAATATGTTGCCGGTAAGATAGGCTTCCTAACCAACCGTGACGTCATAATTTGGCAGACGCTGCTGCAGCGTCTGTGTGCTCGAGTGAGAGAGTGTGTGGCGCATCCACACCGTTCGGGCGGCGTGTGCGTGTGCCAACGGCCTACGAGCAACGCAGGGTCCGAGATTTCCTTTCTGATTTCGCGATAATGCAAAGATGGGCTTTTCCGTAGTCAAAAGCGCTAGATGAAACATCAATCTACCACGCTGTTTGCCTCAAAAGCCCCTGCTTTACGTTTTCGAGCAATGTTTTTGCTATATTCGACTGCATGTTGCCCGTCGGAGAGGCTATGTGCGCCGACGTGACGTCACAATACGGCTGGCGATGCTACAGCGTCGGTGTGCTCGAGTGAGAGAGTGTGTGGCGCATCCACACCGTTCGGGCGGCGTGTGCGTGTGCCAACGGTCTACGAGCAACGCAGGGTCCGAGATTTCCTTTCTGATTTCTCTGCATTTGTGGGACTAAGTAAGTTATATACATAGACTCCCATTATTTGTACGCTCTCAAAAGAACGATGACTATTGGACTATGCGATTTGAACTTTTTTGGGAAGCTAGAACAATTAGTTTACTACAGGAAGTGGAAACAAATTTTTTCAAAAATTACATTTGGTCGAAATTGTAGAGAAAATTCTAGAAGTTGCATTTTACAACTTTTTTATGCGGGCCTATATTGAAATTTAAAAAAATACGTTTTGTAGATCTGTAGATATGCACTGCGAAAGTTACATAAAAATCGGTTGAGGCGGAAAAAAACGAAGATGTAAGAATCGTAAGAATTGCTGCAGTTGGAGGCAAGATTATAGAGGAAGGAAAAAGAAACATCTTTATAAAAAATTGAGGGTGAAGATAAATTTAAAAAAAAAACCACATAATGCCATACATAGGGTAAAAATATACTTTTTATTTTATTATATACTCTCTCTCTATGTAATATTATTAATGATAATATAAAATATAATAAAATAATGTTGAGTAATATATAATAACACGGTCCAACAAATTCCGACAGTCAAAAAGGATATCGATTCTCACTATGCAATTCTTATAGTTTTTTGCGCTGATTCCGAATCTGTTTTTAATTTTTCTGCTAGACGCACAGTTTTTGAGAAATTTGAATTTGAAAAAATAACATATTTTTCAACTTTGAACAAATATTGTGATGTTATTATAAAAGATATTGAATTGATCTTTACAGCAAAAGATTTCTTACTGCTCTATCGCGTGGTATAGTTCGATTTTCCGCTGGACCCTTATTTTTTGAGATAAATTCAAAAGTATCCTAAAAAATTGGTGTAAAAGTGGTGTCTCTCCGTCTTTAATGATCGTTTAAACATGTTTAAACAATCATAATGTATTAATATTATATATCACTGTATTCGGGAAAATCTAAGGAATCTGTTGCTGTAAAGATCAATTAAAAGTAGAAAAATATGTCATTTTTTCAAATTCAAATTTCTCAAAAACTGTGCGTCTAGAAGAAAAATTAAAAACAGATTCGAAATCAGCGCAAAAAACTCTATAAGAATTGCATAGTGACAATCGATATCCTTTTTGGCTGTTGGACAGTGTAATTTGAAATGATATAAAACAATATAAGTTAATATGTGAAATAATATATAAAAGTACAGTATTTTATCAATAAATGTCCTAAATGTCTGGCGGATAAATGCTCCAGAACTATCCCCACTACTGCGGGGTGTTCCCCCTTGAGGGGCCGTAAAACTCGAGAGGCCTCGGTCGCCGAGAAGCATGACTCATACGGCTCGGGTATATCGGTGAGACCACACTAATTCGAATGTCACAACTTCTTTATTTTCCATTATTTTTTTATGGAACTTCCACCAACATATTCGTGGCATTTTTCTTATGCAAAATGATACCGAACACGATATAATTCACACTGTATTTAGTGGTTTAATTGACGATGGGAGTTACGACGATGAGAAGAACGGCGCATGGGATAGAAAGAGCAACGCGCCGACACACTTCAAAGGCTCGCGCTTCCTCACAATGTAATACATACACCGCACAAGGAAAAACTTTTTTATTATTACTTATTTTTTATGGGACTTTCACCGGTATATTTGTGACATTTTTCTGATTAAAATGATACCAAACACGATATAATTCTGATCAAATACAGGTGTATGATCATATAAGTCCATGCGCCGTTCTTCCTTGTAGCCGTAACTCTCATCGTCAATTAAACCACTAAATACAGTGGGAATTATATCGTGTTTGGTATCATTTTGCATTAGAAAAATGCCACGAATATGCTGGTGAAAGTTCCATAAAAAAATAATAGAAAATAAAGAAGTTTGTCTTCGGATTAGTTATGTTTACATTTCTCGGCGACCGAGGCCTCTCGAGCTCGGCTGTCCTTCTCTACGTTCGGCAAAACTCAATGAATAGTTTCCCTGGCGTATAAATGTCCCTCGACAGACCCGGGCTTGGGACATTTATGGATAAAATACTGTATATAAAATATATAAAATAATATAAATTAATTGATATTTTTTTGTTTTTGATAAATTGATATGGAATTGTCAGGCCCGTCCGACTCCTCCGTGGCCGCGACTCTTGTAAAATTGGTTCCGCAGTTCTCGCATGATTCGTATCTGTAACATATAAATATTGCATTAAACAGCGAAGACTAAAAATAACGGATATGTAGTAGCAAGATATTCAGTTTTTGTAACTCACTATTTGATTATCTGTTACATTTGATGGACCGGCCGCCGACCTGGTATCTTCCAGTTTCTGTAACATACAAAATATCAATTATTAATAATCAATAGTTACTAATGTTAATGTTAATGTTAATACCAAACAGTTAATAATGTATCGTATACTCACCGACACCTTTCTGCCCCAACTGATGCTCATTCTCCGTATCGTCCGTCAACATCTCGACGATCGCCACGTCTTTGGGTCCCACACCTGTGGCACATTCGTGGCAAACAGTCCAGATGATTCGTGACTAGAACAGAAACAACACGCAAATAAACGAAAAACTAAAAAATGCTCATTAAACTTCAAAGTATGAAAAGTAGAATTTCATTTCTCTGCTTACATTGTCAGCTGATGCTGGATCTGATGTCGCCTCGGAATCTTGCACTCCATTCTCGTTTCGGTCATAGTCACCATATGGGAATCTGTACTCTGAAAAACATATTTTAATTAATTTCGATATTTTTGCGGAATTGCAATTATTGAACAATTTCAATCGCTGAAATGAATCTGCAATTCTGCACACTTGTTTGCAAGTGTACAGCTCGACGTCGGATTGTAATCACTTTACAATTTTTTTTCACCAGCTGATCGAGTCAGTGGCGTTGCACTAGCAAGTGCAACTCGACGTCGGAAAGTTGCAACTGTTTTCAATCACTGAAATGAATCAGCGATTGTGCACACTTGTTTGCGAGTGTAGAGCTCGACGTCGGATTGTAATCACTTTACAATGTTTTGTCACCAGCTGCTCAAGACAGTGGCCTTGCACGAGTGCGTGCAACTCGACGTCGGACAGTTGCAACTTTTTTTCTTTTTGATTTTGCATTTTCGTCAAGAAGATATTGAGGCTCCCGAATGGGCATGTGTCTACAATATCTGGGGTCGACTAATTCGGGCATCATACAATTTAGATAAAAGCGCGACAATTTTGGCTCCATTTCGCGTTGCCAAAATTCGTCGTCTCTGTCAATTCGAATTGATTTTATACCTTTCCTTGTCCATACACAAAATATGCAGTATTTTCTGTTCGTTATGTGCAATTGTCCTTGCACTTGGTAGAAGTATTTGTGTGTTCTGCGCAATGCGCTACCCGTACTATCTGCAAACATGTTCTTGACGGCTGATACGCTATGTATTGCCTCTTCTGGCGTTACATTTTCCGCAGAGTACGGGCACTTTATTTCGACAATTCCGTCGTCATCGATCACACCGTCCGGCGATGCTCCCAAATAGGATATCGATGCGTCGATGAAAAGGCCGCATTTTTTTATGCTTATATTCTCCATTCTCGACAATTCTTCGAGAGCAGTACTTTCGTACTTCTGTCCGTATCTTACGGCAGGAGTGTTTACGTTTCCTTTGTAGAGCAGTTTCTCTACCAGATTTTTACACAGCGTTCCTTTTAGTCGGCTGCACACTGCGCCAAAGTTGGACGCTGTCAAAAGTTTTGACTTTTTCGTCAGCCAGTCTGCGTTTTTCGATTGTCCAATTGTCTTCTGCTCAATGTTGACCCTATCCTTTTGCCAATCGCTTAGCATTTTCATATGCTTTTCCTTTGCCAGATTAAACATAGGTTCCTCCATGTCTGGCTTCTGTGCATTTGGTCCGTAATCAGCATCTCTCGTTGCACGGAACTTGTTGCCTGTTGTCTTCGTAGTCTTCCGTTTTCGGCCATTTTCCAAGCATTTCTTTCTGCGTCGTTTCTCCATCTTTTGCAAAACTTCTGGCGGCTCGTTTTGAAACTCTCTCTGTAAACGAGACAATACATCTTTCGTGTTGTACTGAAGCACAGCAGCGTGACATCTTGCAGTGTATGATCCCCTTTGGCCGAAATTTATTCTCTTTCCGCCAGTGTACTTCGCGATGACGGCATTGAAGCTCTCCACCGCGTTGTTGTTGCTCAGGTAGAGGAAACTCTGTGCATGCGCCGCCAGTCGTCCAATGATCTCCTGTATCTGTTGATACACTCCGATGTTCAATAAATCTGGAACAATGTTTTCTTCATCTTCCTTCGCTGTCCCATCGCAGAAGTATCCTATGTGGTTGCACTGTTTGTGCTCTCCAAAAACATGGCTGGGTGCATTGGTTATATCTTGTGACGTTGCAATTTTGCCACGTCCCTTCTCTGCTGTTTTCCGAAGACGGATTATAAGCGATAAAGGACCGGACCGCCCTCTAACGGCACACGACACCGTAAACACAGGATTCGAGAGCGCTCCTCTGAGAGATTCCGACATTATCGAGGATCTTTAATGACATCTGTCGCGCGTGCCGAGAACGGCAAGTTTCAGGGCCGTATATGGGACGCGCCGAAAGAACCACCGACCATCCGAATTTTCACGGGAGCGGAACAGCATCCCGCAGCTCAGGAAGCGCCCGACCAAAAGCAAATGGCCAACATTGCGAGATGAGAGCTTGGTACGAGCGCACCCGGCGAACCAACCGGAGGCGTCGCAGGGACAAAAGCTCCACCGGACATCGCGTCCATCGAGACGCCCTCAGAATCCCGACGCCGCCTCGCCCCGTAAAAGAGAGCTACTCGGGGACGGTGCTCTCGTCATCAAGGGAGGAAGCGCCTCCGTAGAGCAAGAGAGCGGAAGGCTCCTTGACAAATTCCGTGATAGTCCGGGGCCCTAGGACGCTACAGGGTACGCTCCTGATGCCGAGAGTTCGTGCGATAGAAATGCGCCATAGGGAAATTCGGAGGTACAGTCGAGTGGGGGGAACAAGGTTCGATCCGCTAGACGGCCGAAAATCGATGGATCACTGTCGCGCTGGCTCCCGCTTACGTTGCACGCGTTAAGATATCGATCGCGTTACGTCGCATCAGTAGTGTCGGGGCGAATCGAAAAGTGCCGTTCAGAGGGTCTCGTGGCGTTAGGACCAGTTCCCGTAGGGTTCCAGCCAGTCCGTACGCTCTCCCGTGAGCAAGGTTCCTCAATAACAGCGGAGGAAACGACCACGAGAAGACGGTAAGTCGCCACTGTGATCCATTCGATATTTCGTAGTCCGACGGCTCGACTCTCGTCGCGCGGGGACGAACGCTTCCCGTTCGATCCTCGATAATTCGCTCGTACTCGTGTCGGGAGTACTTTGAGTGTTCGAGTAATTTCGGGAGAGTTTTCCTCTACGAAGTGCGTGCGTAGGAGTGTCCTCGGAGGAGTCGCGTTTCGTGGGAACAATCTTTGCGGAGACTTCGCGTAGATCTCGAATCCTGTGGTTCTCGCCGACCATCGTAAGCGTTCTCGTCGACGTTCGAACGCGTAACCGTTATCGTACGCGTCGTAGCGAATTTCGTGCGGGAGACCTCGCGGCCGTCGCACAGTCCGCCGAACATCTGCGTCTCGCATTCCCGAAGTCGTGTAGCGACGGAAGACGGTAAAATACAGCGGTATCGTTGCGAGTAGACTGTAGGACAACCGCGCTGCGACCGAACATCCAAATCGCTGCTTGTATGAAGAGCGCGGGCTCTCGGGTTGCGGCCACGTGGCCGCAGGCTTTGTAACCTTGACTGCTGGAATAAACGGCTCGAGACAATAACGTTGTTGGTCATTCGAATCCCTGTGAGATCCGTCCTGCCGAGAGGGCTGTCCCTCGTCATCCTGTGTTCGGACCAACTGGCCCCGTCGCGTCGACGTTTCGTTCCGAGGCTCTCGAAGATTCGACTCTCGAGCTCGGCTTCCCCGAGCTTCCGTAGCTTATCGAGTTTCGTGTGGCATCCTTGCGGTGCCTGGCGCCCGAACTTTTCGTGTTCCGCGGAGAAATCGTCGAATCTTCGAGTCCCGTCTAGTCCCGGGCGGACCGCGTGTACTCGGCCTGCACGTGGCCCGGTCTCAGAGCCTGCAAGGCCCGGAGTTGACCCCTTTCTGCGAGCTTTCCCGTTCGAGAGCAAGGGGTTAACGTGACAAATTGGCGCCCGAACAGGGACCTCTCTCTCGAAAGGGATTTCTCCCGAAAACAGAGAGAGGCACGGGATAACGTGGGATTCTCACAGGGGAAAACCGCGGTACGGTCTTCCAGCACGTCTCGAGAGCGCGAACAAAACGTAGTAAAATCGGCGAGAACGGCGAGACGCAGGGTACGCGCAAGGAGATTGTTAAGAAGCGAAGCGCGGGATTGTTCTCACAAACGCCGCACAAGGAAACCACGTTCAACCACGTCTCGTTGCGTTTTGCGTGCTTTCCGTGCGATCCTCGCGAAACGAGGAGTATTTTCGGCGAGCCAGTCCGACAGAACCTCGTGTTTGCTTCCGTCCGGCCATATTTGGCCTTATTTAATTTGTCTCTGTGATAATTTATTATATTTCGCGATTGTTGTACGTTTGTGTGGAGTGTACGTCCTCAGGTGGCGGTAACGTTCGCAAAAGCGAGCGTTGGGTTCTTTTCGTTTCGCGCCCGAACCGCGAATTCCTTCGTGTTTGTCGTGTAGAAAATTTTTTTTTCGTATTTTTTTGTCCTATTATTCGAGCAAGCCGGCGAGTTCGAGGCCATCAGGGACACACAAGACCCTGTAACGACCTCGAGAATTATTTTGAATTCCGAACATTTCAAATTCAGCACTGTGTGAGGCGGTTAGATATCGAGGACGAAAACATTCCGGGTCGAATAACAAGCGTTTTGGGTAGCAACCGTGATCTGGTCCGGCGAGCAACAAATCTCGTATCGTAGCGAGGCCCCGGGAAGGCCGCGTCCGGACACGCAAATAAACATCGCTCGCTCGGGAAGTCCTTGAATTCGAGAGCTCCGGGTAACGTTACCGTAACGGTCGCGTTCGGAAAATACCGTCGGGTTTGAAGGAGTTTCGAGGTCATCGCTTAACGGTCGTAGAATACCCAGCTGGACATGTTAGGGGACGAAAAAGTTTACGTCTCGAGGTGGCCGGAGGAGGATCGGTCGTTTCATAGCGCCTATGAATGGGGCCCAGTGGCCGACGAAGACGGGCCGGCCATAAAACCGGATTCTGCATTTCCCGGCCCGCAAACGCTGCAGGTACCGACGGGGTGGAGACCCCCGATGGTCCAGCGGCCGATTGTCACCTCGACCCCTCCTCCTTCGACCGACCACGATGCTCCGAAGACAGCGTACGAAGTCATGCGGAAATGGGACCTGTCGTTCGACGGGAAACCCGACGAAGATCCGGAGGTCTTTTTCGAAAGGCTATCCGACATGCGACGCGCCTGTCCGCTACCGGACATTGAGATAATACGCTGTCTTCCGATTTGTTTCACCGGTACCGCGGCGAAATGGTTTAAAACCTGTCCCCCCATGTCCACCTGGGCAGAATTTGTGGCCGAATGGCAACAAAACTTCCGCGACCCGGATTATCAGCAGCTACTCGAGCACGACCTTCGAGTTCGAAGACAGGGCCCCGACGAGCCGCTACGCGATTACCTCGCGAACATGCGAAGCATGATCCTGCGCCTCGAGCAACCGTGGTCGGAACAAAGGAAAATAGATTGTATTTTCTGGGGCGCGAGGGAAAACTGCCGAGCGGGTATCTCGAAAGAGGCCGTTACGTCAGTCGTACATCTCGTGCGCTTGTTAAGGGAAGCGGAGCGGCGCTCGACGCCCCAGAGCGGGGACAAATATATCGTATCGACCTTAGCGAACAAGGATTTCGCTTACGACGCGCAAAGATACGCGAAAAGCGATGGTGCGGGCCAGTCGGTCAAATTTGAGAGCGTTAACGCGGTAATCGACGCGCGGGAAGAGCAACAGCGATATCGGGCGGGACCCTCTCGCCCGCGCGAACCCCCGCAGCCGCGCCGTAACGGACCACCGAACAGCCGCTCGTATGACGAGCCGGACCGAAACAGCCCGACCGGAGCCGGAGACAGCCGAGCTGTCACGTCGTCGGCTCAACAACCGGCGGCGGAAAGCACGTGCTGGAACTGTCATCGGCCGGGACACCGATCGAGACAATGCCGAGAACCCGAAACTCGCCATTGTTATCGGTGCGGGGAACCTGGGGTTACCACACGCGATTGCCGTCGTTGCCCTCCGAAAGCGGAAAACTACTATCGACGCCGCTCGTACGGGCCCGAACGGCCTCGTACCCAGTAATTTCGGCCCGCGTAGCTAGTACCGAGCTCGAATCAGCCATCGTATCGAGACCGTCGCTTCTTATCGTGAGCGCGCACTTAGAATATCGCAGCGTACACGCGTTGATCGACTCGGGTTCGTCATTATCGTTCGTGAGCCGCGAAACCATCTCGTCCGCGGGAAAAGCCGCGAAAATTTTATCGGCAGAAAATGAATGCTATTTCCTTCTGGCCACGGGAGCGGTCGACCGGGCGACAGAGAGAGCTAGATTTTCGCTACGAATTAAAGACCAGACGCGGGAAATTTGCGCCTACGTCCTCGATAATCTCGTGAATCCGGTATTACTGGGGGTGGACGCGATCGCACAATTCGGTATCGTGGTCGAATATCATCGGGAAAAATGGCATTTTGCGTCACGACCGCAGGTCGAATTTTCGTTCGGTCGTACGTCTCACGATCCTCTCTGCTGCGGCCTACAGATACTTTCCGCGTCGGAAAAGGAACGGTTACGCGTGTTTCTCGAGAAGGAAAGGAGAGATTTCGAAACGGTACCGGGCGTGACGACTCTGACCACTCACCGAATTGACGTCGGAAATAACCGACCTATTAAACAGCGATATTATACGGTCTCGCCGGTCGTCCAGGAAGCGATTTACCGAGAAGTAGATTCGTTACTGGAGAACGGAATAATTGAACCGTCGGAAAGCGAGTGGTCTAGTCCGATCGTCATGGTAAAGAAACCGAATGGCAAATATCGTTTTTGTTTGGACTTTCGGAAAGTCAACGAAGTCTCGAAGAAGGACGCGTATCCGCTACCGATTATGTCGAGCATTCTAGACAAATTACGAGCCGCAAGATACATTTCCACCCTCGATCTCTCGCAAGCATACTTCCAGATTCCGCTCGAGGAATCGAGCAAAGAAATAACAGCATTTACCGTTCCGGGGAAGGGATTATTCCACTTCAAAAGAATGCCATACGGGCTCACGGGAGCCCCGGCAACGTTTCAACGCCTTTTAGATCGTCTGATAGGACCGGAGATGGAGCCTCACGCGTTCGCGTATCTCGATGATATTATCATCGCGACCACGACTTTCAACGGTCATCTCGAGTGGCTCCGTCGGGTCCTAGCCAGAATTAAATCAGCGGGATTAATCGTGAACCCGGAAAAATGCGAATTCTGCAAGGAGGAGGTGCGGTACCTCGGATTCGTGGTCAGCAGGGAAGGGTTAAAAGTCGACGCGGACAAAGTCGCACCTGTCATATCGTTTCCGGTTCCGAGAAATATAAAACAACTGCGGCGATTTCTGGGAATGGCCTCGTGGTATCGACGGTTCATCCCGGACTTCGCCACGGTCGCGGATCCGTTGAACATCCTTTTACGGAAGGAAGCGAAATGGAAATGGGAAAGCGGACAACAATCCGCTTTCGAGAAATTAAGATCTTTAGTAGCGACCGCGCCGACCCTTGCCTGCCCGCGGTTCGAGGAACCGTTCGTAGTGCAGACTGACGCGAGCATGGTAGGACTGGGAGCAGTGCTTGTACAGGAGATCGAGGGAACGGAAAGAGTTATCGCATTCGCGAGTCGGTCTCTTAACGCGGCCGAAAGAAAATATTCCGCGACCGAACTAGAATGTCTCGCTATCGTGTGGGCCGTAGAGAAGTTTCGACCGTATCTCGAGGGGTATCATTTCACGGTCGTGACCGACCACAATAGTTTACGGTGGCTACGGCAATTATCGAACCCCTCCGGTAGGCTCGCGCGATGGGCCCTTCAATTATTAGGGTACGATTTCGACGTCGTGTACCGGAAGGGTGCCCTGAATCGCGTACCGGACGCGTTATCGCGTATGTTTGAGGGAACCGAACCGGGGGAGGGGAGAGCCGGAATCGTGACTGCGGCCGTGACCAAGCTTGAGTGGTACGAGCACAAGCTAAAAGAAGTAGAAAAGGGCCCAGAAAGGCATCCCGACTGGTCCATACGCGGGGGGCAACTTTTCCATCGCCGTACCGACCCGTTGATCTCGGAAATTCTCGGCGGTGATTTAGAAGAGTGGAAACTCGTCGTACCGGCCGAGAAACGAACCGAGATACTAAGAGAAAACCACGACGAGGTGCAAGCGGGTCATTTGGGGGTAGAAAAAACGTACCACCGAATAGCCACCCGATACTATTGGCCGGGGATGTTTCGTACGGTAGTAGAGTACGTGCGACGCTGCCCCACGTGCCAGTTAACGAAAGTTGAGCAAGCACTCCCGTCGGGGCTCATGGGAAGGCGTCGCATCGGAGCACCGTGGATGGTGATCGCCACGGATATAATGGGCCCGCTTCCCCCGAGTCGTGCGGGATTCTCGTACTTGTTAGTAATACAAGATCTGTTTACTAAATGGGTCGAGTGTTGCCCCTTGCGGAAGGCCACCGGGGCCAAAATTTCGGAGGCGCTAGAAGACCTCGTTTTCTCTCGTTGGGGGACGCCGGAAGTATTGCTCACCGACAACGGTACCGAATTCGTGAACAAAGCAATCCACGAGCTCGCGAAGACCTACGGCATTGCGATCACGACCACACCCCCGTATCACCCCCAGGCGAACCCTGTCGAGAGGGTAAATCGCATATTGAAGACGATGATCGTGTCTTATATCGAAAAAGATCATCGCACGTGGGACGCGAACCTAGCGAAATTTCGGTTCGCATACAACACCGCATACCACACAGTGCTGCAAGCGTCGCCGGCATTTTTGAATTTCGGGCGCGAACCGTTGCCAGCGGTGTGTCTTCGAGCGAGCGAGGAAGCGCCGGTTGACCTAGAGGTGGCATCTCTCGAGGGATGGACAGAGCGAATATCGCACCTAGCCACGTTACGCCACTGGGTCACCGAAAACCTGGAGCGAGCATACGAAACGCAAGCGAAACATTACAACCTGCGCCGGAAAGACACGCGTTTCGCGGAGGGAGACCTCGTCCTTCGCCGTCAACGCGTACTCTCGTCCGCGGCACAGAACATTGCGGCCAAACTGTGCACAAAATTTTGCGGCCCTTTCCGAGTCACGAAGGTACTGTCCTCGGTTGTTTATCGACTCGGGACCCCGGAGGGGAAAGAGGCTGGCAAGGCTCACGTGTCCGACTTGAAGCCGTACACTCCGCCGAACAACGGAGAACAAACGTCCGTCACACCCCACCCTGACTTGCTTCCAGATGACGCACCAGCCAGCAGCAGCCGAGGAGGTGCACCGCTCCAAGGTGCTCCTCGCCGAGCTAATCGACGAGGCGGTCAAGGACCTCTGCCTCCTGCAGGGAGTGGTCCGTGACCTGGAGGAAGAGGAAGAGGCGAGAGACGCAGCGGAGCGCTGCCAGTCCCTCCGTCGCCAGATGCGCGGAATAGCGTCGGAGGCAAAGGAGTTGGGGCGCCTGATCCGCACCCCACCGGCGGCGGAAGTATCGTCGCGGGAGGAACCGCGAGACGTGGGAGACGCCACAACGCCGGCGCAACCGACGCCAGGACCCGAGCCACCTCGCGACCTCCCGGTGGCCACCACGGTACTCGAGCCACCAAAAGACCTCCCGGTGGCCGCCACGGCACCCGAGCAACGCCGAACGGTCGCAGTAGCACCACGGACGGTGCAAAAGACGAGGAAGGAGAGGACGGCCAGCTGGGGCCAATACGAGCAGTGGTCCGCGGGAAAGGACATCCGACCAAAAGATCCGGACGCGTGTTGGAACTGTGGCCAATACGGGCACACGCGGAACAAATGCCCGTCCAACATCGCGCCCCACTGCTTCCGCTGCGGACGTCCGGGGACCTCCGCCAGGACGTGCCCCGTTTGCGGGCCGGCCTGGCGGCGCAACCGCGCGAAATAAAGGGCCAGCAGGGAGCCGTCCCGGACAACGCCCGTATCGTAGGGCCACGAGGCGAAGGCGACCTCCTATCGGGAGGAAGAAAGGGAGCGTAGGCTCAGTGGCGAGCATGGAACCCTCTCGTTGAGAGAACAATAGTTTTTTTTGCCAGTTTTCGATCCGCTCCGCCAGCACTTTAGTTATTTTTCATTCCGTTTTTTTTCATGTATGATACCACCAATTAATTGTTCATTTTGTTTCTTATTTTTTTACTATCGATTTTGGTCTGTCTGTCCGCCGAAACCAGCTCTCGGGAGCTGAATAAAGGTTGCCAAGATTTCCCTCCCGGAAGGGATAATTAACGAGTCATTTTTGTAACACCCGATCCCCTCCACAGGTCAACAGACGCCCGCGTCTCGCTCGAGGCTTCGATTCCATCTCGATTCCGTGTTGCTCGTTTGTTTTTGTCTATCACAGCGGCTCGTATTCGTGGGACGTGGTTGTCACTCAGTGGTGAAGGCTCTTCATGTACAGGACATCTCCAAGGAGGAACGCTCTCTCACCTGTCGAGCCACAGATCACAGGGGCGACGAAACCGTGTCGGTCCGGTCCATTTTAAAGGGGGGGGGAGTTGTGACGTTGCAATTTTGCCACGTCCCTTCTCTGCTGTTTTCCGAAGACGGATTATAAGCGATAAAGGACCGGACCGCCCTCTAACGGCACACGACACCGTAAACACAGGATTCGAGAGCGCTCCTCTGAGAGATTCCGACATTATCGAGGATCTTTAATGACATCTGTCGCGCGTGCCGAGAACGGCAAGTTTCAGGGCCGTATATGGGACGCGCCGAAAGAACCACCGACCATCCGAATTTTCACGGGAGCGGAACAGCATCCCGCAGCTCAGGAAGCGCCCGACCAAAAGCAAATGGCCAACATTGCGAGATGAGAGCTTGGTACGAGCGCACCCGGCGAACCAACCGGAGGCGTCGCAGGGACAAAAGCTCCACCGGACATCGCGTCCATCGAGACGCCCTCAGAATCCCGACGCCGCCTCGCCCCGTAAAAGAGAGCTACTCGGGGACGGTGCTCTCGTCATCAAGGGAGGAAGCGCCTCCGTAGAGCAAGAGAGCGGAAGGCTCCTTGACAAATTCCGTGATAGTCCGGGGCCCTAGGACGCTACAGGGTACGCTCCTGATGCCGAGAGTTCGTGCGATAGAAATGCGCCATAGGGAAATTCGGAGGTACAGTCGAGTGGGGGGAACAAGGTTCGATCCGCTAGACGGCCGAAAATCGATGGATCACTGTCGCGCTGGCTCCCGCTTACGTTGCACGCGTTAAGATATCGATCGCGTTACGTCGCATCAGTAGTGTCGGGGCGAATCGAAAAGTGCCGTTCAGAGGGTCTCGTGGCGTTAGGACCAGTTCCCGTAGGGTTCCAGCCAGTCCGTACGCTCTCCCGTGAGCAAGGTTCCTCAATAACAGCGGAGGAAACGACCACGAGAAGACGGTAAGTCGCCACTGTGATCCATTCGATATTTCGTAGTCCGACGGCTCGACTCTCGTCGCGCGGGGACGAACGCTTCCCGTTCGATCCTCGATAATTCGCTCGTACTCGTGTCGGGAGTACTTTGAGTGTTCGAGTAATTTCGGGAGAGTTTTCCTCTACGAAGTGCGTGCGTAGGAGTGTCCTCGGAGGAGTCGCGTTTCGTGGGAACAATCTTTGCGGAGACTTCGCGTAGATCTCGAATCCTGTGGTTCTCGCCGACCATCGTAAGCGTTCTCGTCGACGTTCGAACGCGTAACCGTTATCGTACGCGTCGTAGCGAATTTCGTGCGGGAGACCTCGCGGCCGTCGCACAGTCCGCCGAACATCTGCGTCTCGCATTCCCGAAGTCGTGTAGCGACGGAAGACGGTAAAATACAGCGGTATCGTTGCGAGTAGACTGTAGGACAACCGCGCTGCGACCGAACATCCAAATCGCTGCTTGTATGAAGAGCGCGGGCTCTCGGGTTGCGGCCACGTGGCCGCAGGCTTTGTAACCTTGACTGCTGGAATAAACGGCTCGAGACAATAACGTTGTTGGTCATTCGAATCCCTGTGAGATCCGTCCTGCCGAGAGGGCTGTCCCTCGTCATCCTGTGTTCGGACCAACTGGCCCCGTCGCGTCGACGTTTCGTTCCGAGGCTCTCGAAGATTCGACTCTCGAGCTCGGCTTCCCCGAGCTTCCGTAGCTTATCGAGTTTCGTGTGGCATCCTTGCGGTGCCTGGCGCCCGAACTTTTCGTGTTCCGCGGAGAAATCGTCGAATCTTCGAGTCCCGTCTAGTCCCGGGCGGACCGCGTGTACTCGGCCTGCACGTGGCCCGGTCTCAGAGCCTGCAAGGCCCGGAGTTGACCCCTTTCTGCGAGCTTTCCCGTTCGAGAGCAAGGGGTTAACGTGACAATCTTCATACAACTTCCTTATCTTCTCTGCTAGCGGCAAATCCTCTTTGGCTCTGTGTTTTGCAGCTTCCACAATTCCCGTTCGCATCCGCCGAATACTTGCTTCCACCATTCGCCTGTAGTAGCCGGCCGGAGTCTTCTTCACAACATCTTTCATTTTGTTGCAGAAGTTGCGCAACAAATGATTCGTGCATTCTATTTTATTCACGCGAACCAACGTGTTATATGGATCACAGTCCAGAATTGCCTTGTGGACGCTGCTGTCGCCGTCACCAATCAGCGTCGAATAGATCAATCCTCGTTTTTCAATACTGGTCCTGAAGCCTTCTGCGATGGCGTCGCTCTCCATTTTGGTGGACGTATCGTTTCTGCTCCAATTCTTGAAACATTTGTGGTCCCGCGGTTCTCGATCCGTCTTCGCCGCTTCACGACAAATGCTGCACACTTTATTCTTGACTCCCAGGAATAAAACTTTCTTCGTGTGATAACCCATTATCACGCCGACACCAGATATGGAGTCATATTTTCCTGATCGGTACGACCTCTTCATCCAGCTTCCGTCAGCCACGACAGGAATATATGGAGTTCCGTTTATGAGATCGCCTCTTTCAACGGCTAGCCTCTTCTCCTCTTCGGCCGCTGCTACCATTTCCTTTTCTGCAGCAGCGATTAATTTGATGACGATGTCGTCATGACAACTGTGATATTTTTTAGTGGACATCATGGGGATGTTCATGGCTGCCAAAAATTCTTCCGTTTGTGAGTATCCGCCTCCGGTGGTTATTGTTCCGGCGACTGCACTTCGGTTGATGTCCATAGCTTTAGTATCACTACGTTGGCTATGGATTTCGGCTTTATGATCGCACAGCGTGCATTTCAGAACCAGAGTTGTCTTCAACCCCGATCTCCTAATCTTTTCTATTTCCAGGTTTGTTGTCGTACATCCGCATTTTGTCGAATGTTCGCTTGCCTTCTTTATCTGCTCAAAGACGTAGCGCATATGAACTATGCTCAACCCGTCCGAAAGGCATGAAACTTCCTCTGGTTCAATCGTCGTTCCTCTTTCCACGACGAAGTTCTCCACTTCGTCGGTGACAGTTTCTGCCTGCATGTCGCATGTTACTTGTTCGGTTCCTGTGGGCACTGCCATGAAATTTTCGGTGTTTATGTCCCACACCATTTCCACTCCGTCGGTGGCAGTTTCTGCCTGCACGTCGCATGTTATTTCTTCCACGAAAAAGTACTCCTCTTCGTCGGTGGCAGTTTCTCCCCGCACATCGAATGATACTTCTTCGATTCCTTTGGGCACTGCCATGAAATTTTCGGTGTTTGTGTCCCACACCATTTCCTCTTCAAGTGCACTTGATGCCGTCGCTGCATTTTCCGCTGTTGTGCAATGCTCCTCCATGGCAAGCTTCGCTAACTGCTTCCGTCTGCAAATAGAATACAAAAAAAACATGTTATAGAGATATGATCTCCCATATACAGATCTGTTTTTAAAAATGGTGACACTTAAAAAATCGCGAAATTAAAATTATTTCAAGTGAACGCTGCATCGCCTGTCGCCGAACTATCATTCACCCCTTCATCTTGACTATTCGATTTGGGGCTGCAGTTCTTCTTTCGTGACTTGTGCAGTTGTTTTTTGTTGTCTTCCACAAATTAAAGTATTCTTCCGTCTTCCGTGACGACACGTCCTCTTCGTAAATCTTCACGAAGATAAATCCTGTTGCGGTCGCATACAAGGTATACGGAGAGTGGCAAACATAGCCGCCCAGCGGCTATACCGCGCGCCGACGGCCATCCGAGGCTGAATATCGCGATGCAGCGTTCACATGAGATAATTTTTATTTTGACACTTTTAAAATATCAACCTTTTTAAAAACAGGTCCGTAAAGGGGACACTTGGGGCTATGTATTCATTTTTGCCCTTCAGCCGAATTATATGGTCGATGGAATTAATTAAAAAGCAATTATTTGCCTGCTCTAACATTCCGTGAGGAAAGCAGATGTTCCGATACTTGTCAAAGTAAAGCATATATAGAAAGACCAATTTTCGATGTTCCATTATCTTTTATTGTAGTATAGTATAGTCAGAAATAAAAAATAAAGACTCAATCAAATAAAAAAAACAGTTGAATGATCAATCTGGCATACAATTCGGCTCAAGGACACTTTTCACCATGTTATCCGGTTATACCCTTTGAAAAAAATCCGAAATATTACTCCAAAAAGTGATTTTGCGTGGACTGACCCAAAGGAATTAAATAATTATACAATATTAATATTGGTTAAATAAAATTATTATACATTTTCTCTCGAACCTATCTGTAAAAACATTAAGATATTCGTGATAAAAGGGTATAGCCGAATAAGATAGTCTAAAATGCCCTTGAACCAAATTGTATCGACAATGCGTCATTCGATAGGGCACCAAGAAAAAACATACTGTGCAAAGTTTCAACCCTGTGTCTCGATCCGGAGGGTAGTTATGGGGTAAAATCGAAAAATCAGTTTTTGGCCTATTTTCCCTAGTTAATGATGTCTAGAAATTCTGAAAAAAATCTGACACATGTCAAGAATCCAAATACATACTTTGCAATTGGTTTCAGATTTTTAAAGTGAAAATCCTACTTGTAAAAAATCAAAAACCTCAAAAAAATCGAAAAAATGCAGATTTCACATGGAAGTTCTAGAGTGATATCATTTATATTTTTACAGTAGCGATATATTGTTATAAGTATTGTTCATGAATTTTTTTCAGATTTTTTTTGAGGTTTTTAATTTTTTACAAGTAGGATTTTCACTTTAAAAATCTGAAACCAATTGCAAAGCATGTATTTGGATTCTTGACATGTGTCAGATTTTTTTCAGAATTTCTAGACATCATTAACTAGGGAAAATAGACCAAAAACTGATTTTTTGATTTTACCCCATAACTACCCTCCGGATCGAGATACAGGGTTGAAACTTTGCACAGTATGTTTTTTCTTGGTGCCCTATTGAATGACGCATCGTCGATACAATTTGGTTCAAGGGCATTTTTGACTATCTTATCCGGCTATACCCTTTGTCTCAATATCTCTTCTTTCTTTTCGAATTTATGTTTTGCATATTCCATAAAACGTTATATGTATGAAATATAAATACAAAATAGATATTTAAACAATTTTGTTGAAAAAAAAATGTTATCAATGAAAATTAATTAAAAAGTCCTGTTTAACAAATGCAAAAAGTATTTAATAACCTACAGGTAACAATGACTATTTTGACTCACCGATTTTGGTAACATTTAAATATAATATGTTGTGACACTCAACATTCTGAACAACTTTTCCCTACATATGTTACCGCCGCTCGGTCTTATTTTATGATATATTCGTGAAAAACTGGAGTTACCACTGCATTCAATTTTGCCTGTACGTACTACGTACACGTCCGCGTCCATGGCGTCCTGTGCGTCGACCCCGCACTGTGCCCCCCGTTCCCCGCGAACGCCACGGGTGGATCGAGCAGATCGACCTTGCTGGTGCGGCGAGGCGGGGGGAACGGACGCGGTGGATCGACGCGCACAGCTGATCGCTCAGTTCGTCTAAATATGTCGATTGGCACCGCATTTACGTAAAACGCAGCCCGAGCATGTAAACCATTGTGTTTATGAAAAAAAAATTTTTTATATCCTATAGGAAACTAATTGCTCTAGCATCTCAAAAAGTTCAAATCGTATAGTACAATATTAAAAAAGTTTGTTGTCTTTTTTAGAGCGTCAGAATATTTTTCCGAGTCACTGTATGTCACGACGATCGTCGAACGATCTATGCGCCGCACAGTGGGACCTTTCGTCGAATTCGGAGATAAAATCAAAGAACTTCCGATAGAAATGAGACAGAGAGCTGAAATTTTTTTTATTTACAGCTGAAACTTGACAGAATATGGGAAAAATAGGGAGATTATGGTACGAACGTTTTTTAACCTTGAAAAAATTCGTCAAACTTGCACAATTTCAAGAAAATTGCGGTTTTTTCAATACCACGTACGGGAAAAATTTTTTTTTAACATGCTACACATCATTTTCTGTAGATTTTTTCACGCTGATTTCAAATCTGGTCTCAAAATTTGTCTACGATTTTTTCTTTTTTCAAAAAATCGATTTTGTGACACATAACTAATGAAATCATTTCTTCGTTGAAATGATTTGGTAACTCACTAGTTTGAACGTGTATCGTATTCTCATATATGGATGATGAAGTATTTAAACGATTTGAGTTACTTACGAAGCATCAAACACTTCACATCTTGTCATCACTTGACGTAGCGCTGTCATTGCTACTGGCACTTACTACAGACTCTGTGCCGCTGTGTGTAATGTAATATAAATTAGATATTTATTGTCCATAATTATAATTTCATTTACAGAGGGAGTAAGGTAAGTATTTAATCTTTTTAACTTACTTATTCTCTTCAACGAAATTTCTAATTTCTGGTGGTACTTTATTTTTTTTTTTGTACAACTTTAATCGATGTTTTATTAATATTCGTATTTCTTAAATCCGATAGTGTAAAATGATTGTTCCTATGTGGAAATTACTGATGCATAAGAAACCTAGTCGAGCACGTACTTGAGATGCGAGACATTGAGGCGAGAGACCAGATGAAGGTTCGCTCTCCTTATCTTGGAGAAATATACAAACGTATAGAAGGACCTATCGAACTAGTTAATTGGAAAAGAGCAAAGCATTATTACCAGCCTTAGTACCATCAGAAATTAGAAATTTCGTTGAAGAGAATAAGTAAGTTAAAAAGATTAAATACTTACCTTACTCCCTCTGTAAATGAAATTATAATTATGGACAATAAATATCTAATTTATATTACATTACACACAGCGGCACAGAGTCTGTAGTAAGTGCCAGTAGCAATGACAGCGCTACGTCAAGTGATGACAAGATGTGAAGTGTTTGATGCTTCGTAAGTAACTCAAATCGTTTAAATACTTCATCATCCATATATGAGAATACGATACACGTTCAAACTAGTGAGTTACCAAATCATTTCAACGAAGAAATGATTTCATTAGTTATGTGTCACAAAATCGATTTTTTGAAAAAAGAAAAAATCGTAGACAAATTTTGAGACCAGATTTGAAATCAGCGTGAAAAAATCTACAGAAAATGATGTGTAGCATGTTAAAAAAAAATTTTTCCCGTACGTGGTATTGAAAAAACCGCAATTTTCTTGAAATTGTGCAAGTTTGACGAATTTTTTCAAGGTTAAAAAACGTTCGTACCATAATCTCCCTATTTTTCCCATATTCTGTCAAGTTTCAGCTGTAAATAAAAAAAATTTCAGCTCTCTGTCTCATTTCTATCGGAAGTTCTTTGATTTTATCTCCGAATTCGACGAAAGGTCCCACTGTGCGCCGCGTGAACTTTGTAAAACATATTATGATGAAGAATGAGCACATATTACGACAATACCACACATACCCACCCAGTGTTTCTGAGAAGAACTGAGACCAACGCCAATTTGTTTTACTATCAAATGCGATAATATAATTCTCGATAATATAACTCAATCAAGTGTTCTATAAACATTTCACTTAGCACATTTCTTGATCTGAGGAAATTTTTCACAATGGGTGGGTGTGTGTGGTATTGTCGTAATATGTACTCATTTTTCATCATCATATGATTTAAAAAGTTCACGCGGTATATAGATCGTCCGACGATCGTAGTGACAGTTCTACATCTGTAGAAACAGCTGACAAGCGGTCGCATCATGCTCACGCATACGCACAGCACTGACGTGCATGTATACACAAAATTCAATGTGTAGCAGCTGCATTTTTTCACGAATATCTGGAAACCTATTCATTTGCGCAAAAAATGACAATTACATTTTATGTTCAGCATGTCAAAACGAATAGAATGACGTATGTCACGTGTGGAACGGAGGGAGCGTGCCGGGGATTTCCCGAAGTCTTACCCGGACGTTTACGTACAGGCAAAATTGATAGGAGTAGCAGCTCAAATTTCTCACGAATATCTCGTAAACCAGGGCTCGGAATTATTTACTCGCGACGGCCGATTTTCAAAGACTACGCCCCCTTGACCCTATCGCTTCCCGTGGTGCACCGTCCATGAAAATAATTGTACTTTGACTTGAGAGAATCTTGATTATGAAAAATTATGTCAAAAATCATGCAGTATATGTACACTTACCTATTTCGTTGTAATTTGCTTCTGCTGTATCGTTTCGTACTGCATCGAAGTTGTTTTCTACCTATTATCCCTTTGCGTGCTCGCAAGATCGCTGTTTGCATCGTACGTTGCGATGAACTAGCACTCTCCATAACTATTTAGTAATCACTAATCACCCAAATCACCAACTAACTAATCGTTAAATACCGCACAATTCCGCGCAAAGACTAATACTGTGAATCGGCTCGAAGAACAATTCACGTCTAAACCAGTCTAAACGCGTTTGTGTTCGCCATTTATACGTTGTACTATATTGAAGATCTACGTCTGAAGTTTGTGGGGAATGGAGTAGGGTATAGAGGCTAGAATCGTTGCGCATGCGCGAAAACAGTGCCCCGAATCCCATCACTGTATTGAAGGCAAGCGCAGGCAAGCGGCGAGCGACGATTCTTAGCGAAAAAACACAGACCAATCTCACCAATCAGAGCACGCCCTAGACGCGAGCTGGCACTGTCGGCCCGGCGCGCCAACTGTCTATTGGTCGACTGTGCCAAGTCGCGCTCTCATTGGTAACTCCTAAACAGTTATGCCGGCTCATATATCGCGCATGGGCGAAAAAGTTGGGCAACATCGCAGGCCTGGTCGGATTCGGCCATTTTGCCTGTGACTCTGTTGGAGTAAGGAGCTACTCTACCGCAAAAACGAGAGTAAGTATAACAAATTATTTATACACGTGTGTTATAGGTATATGTAGTATAGTTTAGTAATATTTTAAAGTGTCTTTACATTTGTTTGGTTGAAATGAATGTTCGAAGGGTTGAAAAATAGAAAAGACATGTACAAGAATGGCAAAAAGTAATGGAACATTACTCCATTTTATCGATAATTATGCATAAAAGGTCCCATCTCACAGATTTTGATAAAAAATATGATGTAAAACTGCCGCTCAGCCTTAGTTTTTGAGATATTTGCGAAAAACTGCAGCTACTACTACATTGAATTTTGCCTATACGTGCATGCCCGTGCTGTGCGTATGCGTAAGAATGATGCGACCACTCGTCAACTGTTTCTACAGATATATCACTGCGATCGTCGGACGATCTATATACTGCGTGAATTTTTTAAATCATATGATGTATAGGCAAAATTCAATGTAGTAGTAGCTGCAGTTTTTCGCAAATATCTCAAAAACTAAGGCTGAGCGGCGGTTTTACAACATATTTTTTATAAAAATCTGTGAGGTGGGACCTTTTATGCATAATTACCCCAATTTTACACTCAAATGACACCGAACGTACGCTCTCAACATCATTATTATTCATTGATTCTACAGGGTGGTCCACCTAAGTCAGGCCACCTAAATATCTCCTCTAATTGTGGGGATACAAAAAATATTTTTTATGCTATTTGAATGGTTTTTTCAAACCCAATAGACAATAACATATTTTCGAATCTGTCCCATTACTTTCTGACATTTTTGTAAATATCATTTATATTTTTCAATTCCAATATTGTACGATAATGTGCATATTGTCTTATATTCTGTACAATTTCAGAAAAATGGATAACTGTGAAAACTCCCCAGCTGCGGACGAGGTCCCACAGGTGGCGGAAGAGACGGCGGCAACACCATCACCGTTGACGCCGTCGACGCCGTCGACGCCCCAGGAGTTGGCCACAGCGATAGGAAACCTATCGCTGTGGCACAAGAGGCTGCCGGCACCAGTGAGTATACGATACATTGACTATTGACTACTAATAATTGATTTTTTGTACGTTACATACAAATATTTTATATGTTACAGAAAGTGGAAGATGCTGGGTCGTCGCGGGCGACCGAAGTGGCCGTCAGGGAGCCGCGGCTCACTGATGATCAAGTAGTGAGTTGTCTTCTTACTACATATACGTCTGCATATATTGGGTTGAGGAATAAGTTCGTAGCGTTTTATGTTTTCTTTTGTTCTACAACGATTTTTTTGTTCTTTGGCAAAGTGTTGTACATCAATCGAAAGAGCTCTTCCTGCTCTACAAAACTGTGATAATCGTTGTTTGCAAAGAACAAGAAAATCGTTGTAGACTCTACAATGTAGAGTAAAAGAAAACATAAAACGCTACGTACTTATTCCTCAACCCAATAGATACATATACGCATTTTTAGTCTTCGTTGCATTTATTATATCTTTATGTTACAGAAACGAATCATTAGAGAGATGAGACGCCAATTCTATAAAAAAGGCCGCGGCCGCGGATGTGGCCGCGGTCGCGGGGGCCGCGGGGGACGCGACCGTCGCGGGGGAGGCGGCTCAGGAAGACCAATGATAGTAAATAATTACTACTAATTAGTACTAATTAGTAGTAATTATTGGCAATAATTCCGCCTCATTATTATGTAATAATTTTTCCAAAATAAATAATTGTATTATGTAATGTGTGTATTCCTTCCCCTTCCGTAATTTCGCTTGCCATTTTTCGCTTTTTGTCCTTATACGAGACAATTTTGAGCTGGGTGAGGGCTCAATCTAAAGAGGAAGGTTCAGCGCATGGTGCTCTGGTCATCTAGTGAGACCTGGGCGACGATGGGCCGAAAAACACATGGTGCTGCTTTTCCCCTTCGCCGGCTCGGCAAGACAGTCCCCACCACGTCTTCCGACTCTCCCTTCAGCACGAGCCCCACGATGCTGCATCAGCAGGTTACTCACCACTACTACATAAACATGTACACGCACATAAGACCCGTGGACGTGGTGGGGACTGCCTTGCCGAGCCGGCGAAGGAGAAAAGCAGCACCATGTGTTTTTCGGCCCATCGTCGCCCAGGTCTACGACGTAGGCCGTTGGCACACGTACTCGCCGCCCGAGCGGTGTGGATGCGCCACACACCTCTCACTCGAGCACACCGACGCTGTAGCATCGCCAGCCGTATTGTGACGTCACGTCGGCGCACATAGCCTCTCCGACGGGCAACATGCAGTCGAATATAGCAAAAACATTGCTCGAAAACGTAAAGCAGGGGCTTTTGAGGCAAACAGCGTGGTAGATTGATGTTTCATCTAGCGCTTTTGACTACGGAAAAGCCCATCTTTGCATTATCGCGAAATCAGAAAGGAAATCTCGGACCCTGCGTTGCTCGTAGGCCGTTGGCACACGCACATGCCGCCCGAACGGTGTGTATGTACTACACAGTCTCACTCGAGCACACCGACATGGGATCCTTTCCATACTCACACACCGCTAGAGTGCACTCTCACACACCGCTAGACCACGTATACGTACGCGAGGATGCAAGGGTCCGGTTTTTGACTTCCAATTTCTCGGTAATGCAAAGACGGGGGTTTTTATTAGTTAAAACCGCTAGATGAAAGATCAATCTATCACGCTGTTTGCCTCAAAAGTCGTTCTTTTACGTTTCCGAGCAATGGTTTTGCAATATTCAGCTGCATGATGCCCGTCAGAGAGGCTAGCGCCGGCGCGACTGCAGCGTCCTTTGACAGGCAAAATGCGACGGGCAACATGCAGTCGAATATAGCAAAAACATTGCTCGAAAACGTAAAGCAGGGGCTTTTGAGGCAAACAGCGTGATAGATTGATCTTTCATCTAGCGGTTAAAACTAATAAAAACCCCCGTCTTTGCATTACCGAGAAATTGGAAGTCGAAAACCGGACCCTTGCATCCTCGCGTACGTATACGTGGTCTAGCGGTGTGAGTATACCCTAGCGGTGTGTGAGTGTGAAACAGTCGAGCGTTGTCTGCTGGAGAAGAGCCCCTTATGACGTCACGGTTGGTTAGGAAGCCTATCTTACCGGCAACATATTTTCTGCTTCCTCTGTTTTACCGATACAGTGATTGCTGACGACGGCAATGTCGGTAATGATCGGAAGCAGACATCAACGTTCGTAGCGGAAAATGTCGGAACTGTATTTTTACATAAAACCTCACTTTGGGACGATTTCAGTCGTTTTTGACTTACAGTTTGTTTAATACTCAAGTAAACAACATAATAGACATTGCATTGACAATGTATATGCCTCCGCTATGACGCTGTTTGCCTCAAAAGCCCCTGCTTTACGTTTCCGAGCAATGGTTTTGCAATATTCAGCTGCATGATGCCCGTCAGAGAGGCTAGCGCCGGCGCGACTGCAGCGCCCTTTGACAGGCAACATGCGACGGGCAACATGCAGCTGAATATTGCAAAACCATTGCTCGGAAACGTAAAAGAACGACTTTTGAGGCAAACAGCGTGATAGATTGATCTTTCATCTAGCGGTTTTAACTAATAAAAACCCCCGTCTTTGCATTACCGAGAAATTGGAAGTCAAAAACCGGACCCTTGCATCCTCGCGTACGTATACGTGGTCTAGCGGTGTGTGAGAGTGCACTCTAGCGGTGTGTGAGTATGGAAAAGCTCCCCTTAATAACCCACTAGTTTGAAGGTATGCAATATATGTATTGTATTCTATGTATATACAGTCGCCGCGGAAAATATGTTGACACATCTCAAAAATGCATATTTTCTATTTTAAATCAATGATTTAGGAATTGATCGAAAATATATATGTATTTATGTATGACATATAATATCGTACAAACTAGAATGTGTAGTGCGAAAGATGACATAAAGTTTATAATAATGACAGAGAAAAATTAAATAACTTTTTTATCGTTTGCGGAAAGTATGTTGACAGCATTGAAAATTCGTAACTGAGTGTATTCTTAGCAATGAAACGACATAATTAATATGAAGTTGGATACCCTTGGTTTCCTATGATCTCTTCAAGTGATTTACATCAGTCGTAATTTAAAAGTCCTTTGGTACAAAAAGTATATTTTGAAGGGTGTACGGAGACTTTTCTGACAGATTGCACGTTGCTGGCAACATGCGGACGACAGTAACACATTTTTTGCCGCCAGATTTTCCAAGGAAATGTTCACAAATCCTATGCTCATAAATTTTTTGGCAGGTCAGAGGTAGGCTACATATCATTCATATACAGGGTGTTCATTTCAAAACTTTCCATCCGAATGTCTCGAGAAGTATAAAAGATATCAAAGAAGTGTAAAACCAAGGATTTCGAGGGGTAAAGACGGGGCAGTATCAGTTTGTTATTTGGGTGGCGTTTTCAAGGTCATTTGAAGGTCAACTTTGTTTTTCAAATGGAAACCTGCGGATAAAAAAAAGTATGCTACGAAAATCGCTGGTCTTTTTACATGCTATAAGATCCCATAATAAAAAATATAGGTTTCCATTTGAAAAAAACAAAGTTAACCTTCAAATGGCTGAAAACGCCACCCAAATAAAAAACTGATACTGCCCCCCTCTTTCCCCCTTGAAATCCTGGGGCACGTGTTTTACACTTTTTTAATATTTTTAATACCTTTCGAGATATTCGGCTGGAAAGTTTTCAAATGAACACCCTGTAGATCCACAAAACGTACTTTACAAATTTTCAATATCAGTTCACTTAAGAAAGTTGCGAAATACAACTTTTAGTATTTTCTCTGCAACTCCGACCGATTGCAATTTTCTACAACATTTTACTTTGATTCCTCCAACTTAAAAAAAAAATCCAAGTCGCAGGGTCCAACATTAAACAATCCAATCGCACAGTTGGGTGTTTGGCCCGAAAAGTCAGAAAAAAACTATTTTAACGTTATTCATGGGCTCAAGGCCATAATGTAGTAGGTCGTTCAATTCGCTTATCTTCAGCTGTAACATCATGAAATCGCAAACGCATTTCCATATTTCAAAAATCAAAATGGTTGGAAAAGCTGAAAAAAATGATTATTACATATTTTAATTATGGAGAAATGATGTAATTTATTATTGTAATACTAAATATGTAGATCATATAACTGTTCAATAAGTATATATTATTACTTATTTTACTACATAGTAAATAATATTATTTTTATATTTTTCTGCGCGTCCACCGTCAATGTTTTTCAGGACGGCAATGTTATTCAGAACCTCCACCGGAGTTGTTTGACGAATTGTTTCACCGTACAGAGATTGTCAGATGATATTCATTCTTTTTCGTAACCATAGTAATAAATTGTTATTCTTTTTTGCTATAACGTTTAAAAATTCCTTAACACCGTATTCCCCACCTATTAGCACGACAAACTCTGAAAAATTCTAGGTAATAGCTTTTTAAATAAATGTTATATTCTCTCTCTCTGCCTTCGAGTCGTACGACTTGGGACACAATATTCTCGAGGAGGAATCCTTCACGACTCGTCGGAGGCCTCGACCATAGGCATCTCCTGAGGTGTAGAGGGGAGTAAAAGGTTCTCAGAACCCCTGGGGTTAGGGTAGCAAATGACACGATCTTCGGCACTAGGCCTTTGTTCAACCGTCTCGACCCTTCTCAAGTTGCCTAAACGTCGGATCGTGCCGTGTATGAGACCCCCAAAACGACGCACGACTTCTCGGACGTGTGTATGAATCGACCTTTAAGCGTGTCCACGTATACTTTGGTTGCAGCATGATCGTTTGCCTCGGGATTCGCCACGCGCCCGATCCTCATACCTTTTGCATCATACAATCTAGCATCATCGTTCATACATATGGTGTTATCACGCACATAACTTTTAAAAACGCCGGGATAGAAAATCGAAGAAACATTCGACTCGCGTTTGTTTGCTTCGTGAAACACCGTACCAAATTTGTCGATAGACATTTTTGAGTTAGTCTTCTTCTTCGATTATCGTCAACTCGTATCGCTTGCACAACCGTTTTACTTGCTCTTCGATCTGCAGCATTCGTTGAAATAGCTCATCCAGTTTTATCCATAGACTTTGAAATCTCAAGTTCCAGCTTTCACCGTCGCACAGTGGGCTGGATCGAGAAATTTAGTGACATTTTGTTATAACTCTTGAACCATAAGAGATATCGGGATGAAATTTGCACTAAAATTCATTAAAAAAATAGTCAATTTTAACTGTAAACAAATAAAATTTTTTCTATTTTGTTAAACAATAATTGTTAATTAATTTTCATTGATTTTTTTAATTAAAATAAAATTGTTTAAGTATAATCTTCTAAACTATTTTTTACTTACTAAATATGTATTTTATATTTACATTTCATACATGTAATGTTTTATGGAATACGTAAAATATAAATTCGAGAAATCTTTTTATAATCAACGCATACAACATGTACCGAGGAGGTAAAAACGCCTCACAAGCGTGTCAAAAGATATTTTTTATAATAATTTACAATAATTATAAATAATTTTTTCAATTTAATTGTTTTAAAATCATGTCTTTTCTATATATTACGACCTTTGTTATTTCGTATTATTTCATGTATGTGTAATGTGTTTATAAAAGTTAAAAATATCAACAAAAATATAACAAATATAAAAGATAAGCCAATTAATCTTACCAAAACGTTTTTCAATTGATGTTAACAGGTAAACTTTTGGTCAATTTGTTATAATCACCCACACCTTTTGAGGACTTTCTTAACGTAAAAAATAAACCTTTATTTTTACGTAAATTTTCCATTTTTCGTAATTAATATCTAAATGATAAAGACACGATGTTAAATGCAGAAAATAACTAATACGTACAATATAACAAATGCTTGTGCGTCACTGTACTTACCAAATTGCCAAATTTATATATTTATGTATATATATATTAATAACACAAATGTCAATAGAAACACTTAATAAACTAAACACATAATAAACACTTATAAACTACACAAAAAACACAAAACTTAAACTGTAAGACTTAAATTGTAACTTTAAACCGAACTTAAACTGTAGAAAACGTAAAAAACTAAAACAAAACGTTTAAATATGTAAAAGTTCTCTCAATATAGATCACTGTGGTTTCTCCAAAGATTTTGTTAAAACTAAATGCAGACAGAACGGTGGATTTTAGTCGAAACCTTATCTGCAGCATAGCATAAACATTTCGCGTCTCGATAATCTAAACAGTTCGTTAGAAGAGTCTCTCAATTGTTAACTATTATTCAATGACAGATATATACTTACCCAAAAACAGCGATACTCACTAAGAAAAACTAAGAAACTCTTATTCCAGTTATATTATTATCGTTCATTATATTTTTAACAATAAAATTAATAGATTACTTATATTATTGTTGAAAATTACATACTTGTTTTAGGTAGGTATGAACTATTAATGCAATTGCAAAAATATTCATCTTTGGATGGTATTTAAGTACTATATGTGAGTTGCTATGCGTTAGGTGGCACGTCTCGATAACTTTAAACAATCATAATTTCCGCGGTCGGATCGGGTCGGATACGATTTTTGTGGGGATATGTAGAGGAAGGTCTAATGAAAATGATCTGATTTATCCCATGAAGTTCCAGGAAGTTCCCGAAAAGATATACCTTGCAAAGTCTAAGAAAGTGTATAGATTTTATGCATTTCATTAATTATTAATTTCCAATACATTGCGAGCAAACAGCCTCAACTAACAATGGTAATTGTTACTCCATAGGACTGTTTTTCATTTACCCAAAAGAGCTATAAGAAATATTAAATAGGGTAATCAGGACACCTCGATGAAAAGAAGCAATTTTTGGCTGAAAAATGCTGCATCCCAAATGTCTATCTTTGTGAATTTATATTAACTACAGTTTTTGTGAACAAACATTAATTTTTTTAGCTTCGATGTAGATGGACATTTAGGAAGCAATACAAATTTATTAGAAATCGATATGAGGAAGTCGGCTCTTTCGTGAAATGTCACTAAATTTCTCGATCCAGCCCACTGTGCGTCGTCGTCGTCGTCTCCTCCTCCCGAGGATATCGTTTGATTAGTTTCGCAACAATTAAGACGAACACGCATTTTTATCGAGCCGTAACAATTGACATTTCATTCGACACTAACTCAACGAAACGCACGCGCTTTAATTTATAATTATACCGGCTTCGCGAAGTTCTTCGATTATCGACATTATTTCGTTGTTATGGTTGGAATGACCGGCGTTCTTCGAAGCGGTTAACAATTTCAAACGATCGACGAGTTCGTTCGGATCGTCCCAATGCACGTAATCGATTGGATGGTCAGTCACGCGCATAGAAGTTGGAAGTTGAATCCCCTTCCCGCCTCGCGGCAAGAACATCGGTCCTATTACTTTCTTGTACTTGTAACCTTTGTTTCCCATAAGCTGATTCCTGTGTCGATGCGCTTGCGTAACAATGAGAATTCTTTTGTACACGTTCTTATCGTCATCGGTGTACAGCCGGTTGTTGGGCAATTTACTGAATATCAATTCGTAAAGACCGTGAGTCCCCTCGTACCGTACTCCGTCAACGATGATATCGTCGTTGTGGTCCACCTCGAACGTTGAATTTCCCAGCATCAGCTTGTTACGAGCCAGGGCCGCGAGCAGCACGAGTGGCCGGCGAAGTGTTGTTGCACTAGGAATATGGTATCAGTTTGTTAGTTAAAGGTACGCGGACGAACCCAATGCGAAATTGGGGAGCCGCTAGGATTATAGACAGCGAGGACGAACCTGACGCGAAGTCAGGGAGCCTCTAGGAATGGAGTCAAGCGCAGACGAACCCGATGCGAAACCGGGGAGCTGCTAGGAAGTTGTAGAACGACACGGACGAACCCAATGCGAAACTGGGGAGCCGCTAGGAGTTTTGATAAAAGCACAGACGAACCTGATGCGAAATCAGGGAGCTGTTAGGATAGTTAGTAAGCCTCGTAACTAGTATAATTTAGTGATACAATCCGAGCGGTAAGATTGTATCGTGTGGGGACGTTCAATTACTCGATTAGGATATTGGACGATAATTATGGGTTTAATGAATTTGCGTTAATTATCAAAGAACACAGATATATTCTGATTATAAGAATTAGTGTTACAATTGTGTAATTGTCGCGAATGAATTGAGTTTGGAATAGAAAGAATTGAAAGTAGAAGTGTATTACCTAAACTAGATGCACGGTGTTGACGCACTGGCAATGCGGGGGTCTCGGAGCAACCTTATCACTGCCTAATAGATTTTACACCGAACTCGCGGAATCTATACGGTTAACTTTTGATTCGAAGGGGAACTTTAGCCCGATCTCACTGGTAGTTGACTTCCGAGATGCAGCACGACGCGACACGATTCGTGATTACGACAGTACTAGCCCACGAGAGTAGAAATGCAAGGGCTTATATACTCCTGCAATGACAGGTGGTACTTGTCAGTACCCTTTCAGTGAACATTCGTATTTTGTCAACGACCAGTTGGTCGTGCGTATGTTTGGGCCCTAAACTAAACTAAACAGCTATGTAGATTTATCTAGGGTTGCTCTGTTCGTTTATCTAGGACGGTTCCTGCCAGAGATGATATTGAACACCTGTTCGTCATCCGTAACAAGCTTATCGTCCTGGAGATATACTCCGTATACGTTGTCGGATTTTTTCGTTGGTCCGCTAAAAAATTTTTCCAAATATTTACGCGCCAAAGGTCCGAAATTCTCGGATAGATATTGATTCTCCTCTTGATGAGTTTCGGGATTTTCAAAAATATCGCGCATAGAAGATTCCAAACATTCCGTGCTCGGCGATTCGAAGGTATCCTCCTCCTGTCGCGGCGGTGCCACCACCGTCGCCGACTCGATCTCGTCATCGTCAAAAGATATTTTTCTCGAGACATCGTCGTTCTTTTTTCTCTTTATTCTTCTTCTTTTTTTCATAGAGGGCGCTGGTGTCGTTCCCCTAATATCTGAGAATCTTCTTTTTTTTGATAGGAGGGGCGGAGTTTCCTTAATATCCGAGAACGTGTTGTCGTCCGGTTGAACAGTAGCCGTATTTTGAACTAGCTGTTTGAGCGGTTCGACGATCGGTTGCAAAGTTGTTCGCAAATTCGTCTCGGCCGTCATTTTCCCAACTTTCAACGCTAAATACTTTTTACGTATGGTATCGCTGGTCTTCGCTATTTCGTTCACGACCGAAGCTCGCAGCTTCTTCTCCTTCGACGACATATCGAGGGAGAATTTTCTAATGCGACTCCAACGACTCTTACCAAGCAACTGTGCTCATTACAGTACAACAAACTCGTTAAATCCACGTCTGTAACGACCACGACTCACGGGGCTGTCTTTATCGATTACGAGAAATCCGTACTTCTTTCGCCAACAATCCATGCATAACGTGCTAAACGTCTCGAACGACATATCAGTATTTACATGATCCTGATGAATGTGACGCAAGTTCATGGTATCCTGTTTGAACAGAATCAGCAGATTGGCATTGTCGCGAATTAAATGTTTCGGTATCCTCGCGTACGACTGACCCAGGTAGAAGCAATCGACGTGCGAATGTCTGCCCATCGCAAAATACTCTCTCATGATATCCTGCTCGTCGCATGCCACATCATCGAAGATGAATATTGAATCGGGCCGTGCTTCTGCGGGGGGAATTACGTCAGCGTTGTTCGCGAACGCGAAGTAGCCAACATCCTTCCCCACGGATGAGAACAGTTTGCTCAAGTATCGATATTTTGGCTGACTCAGCGATTTTAGTACACGTAAACGTTTGCGAATCGTAGCCCGTTCGCGCTCTCCAGCAGGCTAATCATAACGTTCGTTTTACCGCATCCTGACGGACCGCTTATGACGCATCGTACATTGCTTGGTAACAATGATCCATGTTTTCGCATCGTCTCGTCGCAATCGTCGAACGCGCGACACGTTGGAACACGAATATCCAAAGATTGTCTTACAAAACGCATGATCTGATTGATTCGATGTGGTGGGTGGTTGGGGGGTATTTATACGAGAGCTCGAACACCGTCGACATCAGTCACTCTTCGTGCCTCCCCCGAACGTGAGAGAAAAAAGGATCCGTGTTCTTTAAACAGAGAGAGAGAGAGCAGAAAAATAGTTTATGCACATGAATCGTCGTTCACAACGGTGTCTCGGTCCGCATACGGGTAAGGGGTTGTTAAACAGAGCTATAAACGCGTTACCGTTCGAATTGCATATACCTGGTTATCAATTCTGCGGTCCTGGTACGAAACTGACCAAGCGATTAGATCGTGGGGATCGAGGAATCAATCCGTTGGACGCGGCCTGTCGCGAGCACGATATAGCCTATTCACGGTACAAGGATCTTGAAAATCGACACGCGGCTGATCGCGTTTTGGCGGATCGAGCGCTGCATCGAGTAACGTCCGGAGACGCGGCGTGGGGGGAGAAGGTGTCCGCGGCCGCAGTGTTGGCAGCCATGAAAGCTAAAACGAAATTGGGCATGGGTCTGATAAAGAAAAAAGGTGAAAAGAAAAAGAAAACGACAAAACGAATTCTCCCAATCGCCAAACGCGGCGGTTTTCTGCCGTTGCTGTTGCCTGCTTTGTCGGCTATAGGAGCATTGACGGGCGGTGCTGCGGGAGTAGTCAAAGCTATAAACACCGCGAAAGCTGCGAAAAAACAATTGCAAGAAGCGGAGCGACATAATCGAGCCATGGAGGGTCGTGAGATACGTCTCGCTCCGTATAAGCATGGGAAAGGCTTGAAGGAGAAAAAAAAAACGAAGAAAGACAACACGACGACAGACGCCGAATTGATGGTCATCTGTAAAGGATTACCATATTTTCGTGGAGTTTTTATGCGTGACGATTTGCCGCGGCGCGTGTGGGTAAATGAGCGGGGTATAGTCAATCTGGATAATAGTCGTGGTCCGGGAACCCACTGGGTCGCATATATAAAGCACGGCTCGCGTGTCAAATATTTTGATAGTTTTGGAAATCTTCGACCGCCAATCGAGTTGATTCGCTATTTCGGCGCGAACGCGACTATCTTATATAACCACAAACGTTTTCAAAACTACGAAGAAAGCGTGTGTGGACAATTGTGCGTGAAATTTCTCCGAGAAACTACGTTATAAATTGTCTGGGAAAAAGTCTGTCTCCCTCTGCATGATGCATGCGAAAAAGTCATTTACGTTCACGTTGTCGGGAAGAAGCAGCGTACTGTCATCCAAGTGCTTTCCACCCATAGATCTGAGCAATGGCGAATACGAGTTGGGATTGCTCGATTTGCAAACTTATTACACAATACCAAACATCAGCGCCAACATTGGAAACAATCGATTCTACTTTGGTGAAAAAGATGATGAGATCATCATCCCCGACGGTTCGTACGAATTGGAAGTTATCAACGCATACTTGAGGCGTGAAATATGCGCGCGATATCCTAAAAAAAATGTCGATGAGTCATCTGCCGCCTCCGATATCGAATATCCGCTGGTCTTACGGGCGAACAACAACACCATGAAAAGCGAAATTATAAGCGAGTATCAAATAAACTTTGCAAAGCCTTACAACGTGGGGTCTATCCTAGGATTTTCCAGGGGTCGAGTTTTACCACCGAACATGTTGCATACATCGAACGCACCTGTGAATATCATCAGCGTGAATATCGTACGAGTGGAATGCAACATAACCACCGGATCGTACGACAATGGTAAACTCGTTCACACGATACATGAGTTTGCGCCCCAGGTACCGCCAGGGTATAAATTGTCGGAAACGCCCGCGCGAGTCATTTACCTTCCGATCGTTGCACGAGTCATTGACGATTTAACGATTCGCATAGTTGATCAATCCGGGCGTTTGATTGATTTTCGAGGTGAAGAAATCACGGTGCGACTACACGCGCGACGAAGCAATGCTAATTCATAACAATACGGCATTCCATACGTTGAACAACAGCAATAAACTAACCACGGAAAAAAGGTCATCGATTCGTAAGAAATTAACCGTGGAAAACGCAAAGTATCTACGATCTTTGGGATTTATTGTTAAAAAGTGAGAGGAAAAAATCATGTTTGGTGACATTTTGAACATCTCCGAAGAGCCGATCTTCGACAATCGCATAACGAAGATTGAGCTGCACACGTACAATCCGTATGCTAACACGACGTTCGAAAACAGTGATGAGATAAGGATACCCATTCAACAACAAGACCTGTACACGCTCCCATGTAAAAGCTTCCTATACGTTGAGGGAAAACTTAGTTTATCAGGAAAACTTGAATTACCGGCTGGAGGAGAATCCCACATCGATACGGTGACCCTCGAGAACAACGCTGTTGCGTTTATGTTTGAGGAAATACGTTATGAATTGAATGGAGTGGAAATCGATCGGTCAAGAAATCCCGCTGCGACGACAACTCTGAAGAATTACGCGAGTCTGTCCAGAACGAGAAGCGACGCGTTGTCCAACGCTGGTTGGCTGTATGCCGATGACAAACAGAAGCAGACTGCAACGACCACGGCTGCGATACATTTCAACTTTTGCGTTCCTATGAGCGTTTTATTAGGCTTCTGCGAAGACTACAAACGCGTTGTGATAAATGCGCGACATGAATTGATTTTGATCCGCTCGCGTACCGACGCGAACGCGTTGCACAGTCCTTCCAACAACGCGAAACCTATTCTGGATCTGTACAAAATTCAATAGAGAATGCCGCACGTCGCATTGGATGAAGTACATAAGCTGTCCATGTTACGTATTTTAGACAGCGACAGACCGATCGGAATGAGCTTTCGATCGTGGGATCTGTATGAATATCCTCTACTACAGACGACTACGAAGCATACATGGGCGATAAAAACAGCTCTGCAAATGGAAAAGCCGCGACATGTGATATTCGCTTTGCAAACCAATCGAAAGAATAACTTAACGAAAACGGTTACACGATTCGATCATTGTGCATTGGCAAATATTCGGCTTTACTTGAACTCGGAAACCTATCCGTACGATGATTTAAATATCGATTTTGAGAAAGGTAAATACGCGTTGCTCTACGACATGTATGCAAAATTCCAAGAATCGTACTATGGAAACGGCGAAGCGCTACTCAACGTCATGGATTTCCTGCATTATGGTCCACTCATCGTTCTCGATTGTTCCCGACAAAACGAAGCGTTAAAAAATGCTACGGTCGACGTGCGAATTGATTTCGAATGTCGAACCGACGTCCCTCCATCGACAACAGCCTACTGCTTAATGATACATGACCGCATCATGGAGTACAGTCCATTGACGAATATTGTTCGAAAAATTACTTAAACCGTTTATACAGATAAAAAATATATGTACTTTATCAAATAAAAAATTATGTGAAAGATCTTATTTTTTATTAAAAACAATCCTTCTCATACCCACATTACGACAAACACTTGCAACCATCGTTTATTCCATTAGAAATATGACTTTAGATTTTGTATGATGTAATGCTGTGTGGATGAAACTGTCCATGGAAACATGACACCAGGTGAAAAGATAAAGAAATATGATACAATACCGCTCTAACATGCAAGATAAAAAATATGCTGACTTTACAGTAATAACATCCTCCTCCCCATAGATTTTTTTATATTAGTGGTGGGGGTATCCATTATAAATTGGTCGCCGCAGTCGTCGTATGAAGTTATACCATAATAAACGTTGACAGTCACGGTGATCGCTATACATACAAAGTTACATCGCATAACAAACGTTGACAGTCACGGTGATCGCTATACAAAGTTACATCGCGTGTTTTTTATCATCCGACCAGCCAACTTTAGATATCATCCTTTCTTCAACGGTAAGTACATATAATACAAAATTAATAAACGATTGAAAAATCCGGTGAAAAAACTTTCTTTATTTAGATGGATCATATCTCTCACATCATTGACATGGATGGATTTATTGTTAAAAAAAAATTCATGTGCAAAGAATTAGCCATGATCAATGTTTGTTACGACGGTTCGTTCGAACTCTCTGAATTTTGCTTAGGGGAGAAATTTCATTCTTTATCTGCCGCTGACAAAAAGTCGGCATGGTATGTCAGCAATTTCATACATGGGATTCCATTCAAAGATTTCGGCTATGAAAAATATCAGCAGGACGATATATTCAAAACTATTCAAAATTTTGTGTGTGATTATGCAAATCCAGTTGTAGCATATAAAGGAGGATGTTTCGAGAGAGACATCCTTCGAAAAATGAACATAAACTCAATAAATTTAGAAGATTTCAACTGCCCAAAATATGATGTACTAGTTCACGATCCCATGTATGAAATTGCTGACAAACCGTGTCGACTTCACTGTTGGCGATCGACAAAGAACGTCACATACCATTGTAGTCTGCGCGAAGTGCAAACATTTCGGGCATGGATTAACAATTCTAAAAAAACATGTATGGTATCAATCAGTTATAACACACGTCTTTGAATTTTTCCACATTTAAAACACCTCTTTTTTTACACAGTGTCTTCATAATGATTGTGAAATCAGAGATGGATCCTGCAACCGTCGCAACAACAGATCAGGATACCCCAGCAACACCTGATTATCGTCTCGAGAGTGACAGACTCCAAAGTTTCCACAACTGGGGTTACTCACACATCGTTCAACCTGAAAAACTCGCCGTCGCAGGATTTTTCTATCTGGGCGATGAGGATTTTGTTGAATGTTTTGAATGTGGTATACAGTTGACTCAATGGGACGATGACGATGATCCAATGCACGAGCATCGCGCCTGGTCGAGATCCTGTGCATACGTTCGTGGGGTGAACTGTGGCAACGTGCCAATCGGAGTTGATCCTGATACAATCGCCTCCTAGAAGTTAGCCCCCCACTTGTCGAATTAAATAATTTCAACACTTGTGCTGAGTTGTGCTAGGTTTGTGCTACATTGTGCTCGAATATTACAGCTTTAATATAAAAAATAAGGCTAAAAATGAAAAAAAAACGATTTTTTGACTAGCCCCCACTTTTCATTTTTTTCAATTTTCTCAATTGTGCTAAGTTGTGCTAGGTTGTGCTAAGATTGTACTAAAGTATTACTTCAAAAAAATAAAAAATAAAGAAGTTATGGCAAATAATCGTTTCCGACATCTAATTAACGTTTAAGATAGTAACAATCATCCAAACAGGATATAATCGTATATCTGAGTTGTGCTAGCCTAGCACAAGTCAGCACAACTTCGGATTTCGCCAGCACAACGATTTAAAGGGCACTTTACTCTTGTCCGCGGCTCTTCGCGCATCGATAATATATGATTAATTGGGTTTTCCCGTTATCCCAGAGACATGATATTACATATCTGAGTTGTGCTAGCCTAGCACAAGTCAGCACAACTTCGGATTTCGCCAGCACAACGATTTAAAGGGCACTTTACTCTTGTCCGCGGCCCTTCCCGCAACGATAATATATGATTAATTGGGTTTTCCGACGCCCCAGAGACATGATATTGCATATCTGAGTTGTGCTAGCCTAGCACAAGTCAGCACAACTTCGAATTTCGCCAGCACAACGATTTAAAGGGCACTTTACTCTTGTCCGCGGCGCTTCGCGCATCGATAATATATCATTAATTGGGTTTTCCGACGTCCCAGAGACATGATATTGCATATCTGAGTTGTGCTAGCCTAGCACAAGTCAGCACAACTTCGGATATCGCCAGCACAACGATTTAAAGGGCACTTTACTCTAGTCCGCGGCTCTTCGCGCATCGATAATATATGATTAATTGGGTTTTCCCGTTATCCCAGAGACATGATATTACATATCTGAGTTGTGCTAGCCTAGCACAAGTCAGCACTACTTCGGATTTCGTCAGCACAACGATTTAAAGGGCACTTTACTCTTGTCCGCGGCCCTTCGCGCATCGATAATATATCATTAATTGGGTTTTCCGACGTCCCAGAGACATGATATTGCATATCTGAGTTGTGCTAGCCTAGCACAAGTCAGCACAACTTCGGATTTCGCCAGCACAACGATTTAAAGGGCACTTTACTCTTGTCCGCGGCTCTTCGCGCATCGATAATATATGATTAATTGGGTTTTCCCGTTATCCCAGAGACATGATATTACATATCTGAGTTGTGCTAGCCTAGCACAAGTCAGCACAACTTCGGATTTCGCCAGCACAACGATTTAAAGGGCACTTTACTCTTGTCCGCGGCTCTTCGCGCATCGATAATATATGATTAATTGGGTTTTCCCGTTATCCCAGAGACATGATATTGCATATCTGAGTTGTGCTAGCCTAGCACAAGTCAGCACAACTTCGAATTTCGCCAGCACAACGATTTAAAGGGCACTTTACTCTTGTCCGCGGCCCTTCGCGCATCGATAATATATCATTAATTGGGTTTTCCGACGTCCCAGAGACATGATATTGCATATCTGAGTTGTGCTAGGCTAGCACAACTCAGATATACGATTATATCCTGTTTGGATGATTGTTACTATCTTAAACGTTAATTAGATGTCGAAAACGATTATTTGCCATAACTTCTTTATTTTTTATTTTTTTGAAGTAATACTTTAGCACAATCTTAGCACAACCTAGCACAACTTAGCACAATTGAGTGTTATTTTATGATGTCAGTGGAATAGTGGAAATATTTATTTAATAAAGTAATAAGCTTTATTTGGTCTACGTGTACATTGGTTGATGGTTGGATTACGTCTGTCTTACAATCTAGACGCATGTCATTGTGGCGTAATTATACAGATGTCGCTAATTGATTGATATCTATGTTATCGACATGTTTGATGATAACTTGTAGTTATATCTCTAACACTTCCTCTTAACTGCAAGTTCTCATAGTTGTTACAAACAAATTTTCTTTGAAACAATAACATTATATCATATGTACCAAACTATTTTTACATTGTTCAAATTTTATATTACTTAGCGGTTTTGTTAATATGTCTGCGAGTTGTTTACTAGTAGAACAATATTCTAAGTTTATTATACCTTCGTTGTACTTTTCATTGATGAAATGAAATCTTACGTCTATGTGTTTACTTCTCTTGTGTATAATCCCGTTTTTAATTAAACTTAATGCGCTTTGATTATCAATAAGTAATTTAGCTTTTACTTTTTTTATTAGTTAATGATTCTAATACTCCTTTTAAATATATTAACTCTCTACAACATTCGGCTGCGGCTATATACTCTGATTCTGTTGTGGATAGAGCTACAATCGGTTGCTTGCGTGAACACCAGCTGATCGGACCATTTCCATAAAATATGACATATCCTGTGGTGCTTTTTCTGGTTGCTGTATCTCCTGCAAAATCCGAATCACTGTATCCAATTAGCTCTTCCATTTGACCTGAGTTGTTTTTGGAGTATTGTATTCCAATGTTTCTGGTACTCTGTAGGTATCTAAGAATGCGTTTTATATTACATATATTTTGATTTGACGGTTTTTCTACAAATCTACTGACATAGTTAACTGCGAATGCAATGTCTGGTCGCGTTTTTGTAGTTAAATACTGTAAACTACCTACTAGTTCTCTGTAGGGAAAACTAATATTTGATTTTATGTCGTTAGATTCTGTATCTGTATTCATACTTACAATAGGCGTTGATACATTCTTTGCATTATCCATACCATAATCTTTTAACAGTTTTTCAATATAATTAGCTTGATCTAATTTTAATTTGTTGTTCTCTGTTGATATTCTTATACCTAAAAAACTTTCAAAAGAATTATAAAACTTTATTTCGAATTCTGTTGCTAATTTCTCTTTCATGAAATTTAGATCTTTCATATTATTGCAAAATATTATACCATCATCTACATATAATGCTAAAATAATAGATCCTGTTTCAGATTTAAATATGCAAGGATCTGATGGAATTGATTCAAGTTTGTTTTGTTTTACAAAAGATTTAAAATGCTGATTCCATTTTATTGAGGCTTGTTTAAGCCCGTAGATGGCCTTTTTTAGTTTGTATACTTTACTTGCATTTTCAAATCCTTCTGGGAGTTTTATATAAGTTTCTTCATCTAAATGTCCATATAGAAAAGCGGTTTTAATATCGAATTTTAATATATGAAAAACTTTTTGAATTGATAGAGCCATTAATAGTCTGAAAACATTTGAATTTAGCACAGGACTATATGTTTCATTGTAGTCTATGCCTTTTTCCTGTTCAAAGCCTCTAGCTACTAATCGCGCTTTATATTTTCCATCTTCCTTTACTTTGAAGATCCATTTTGTACTTAAGATTTTTTTGTTGTATATTTGATCAGTATCAGCTTCGATCCATGTTTCATTCTTCATGAGTGAATCTTTTTCTTCTTGAATGGCTGCTTTCCATTCTTCAGAATCTTCTCCATTAATTGCTTCTTTATATGTGAGATGTACATAATAATCTCCATATCTATCTGGCATATTCCTTTTTCTTGTTGATTTTCTTATTGGTTCTTCTATTGGTTCTTCTATTGGTTCTTCTATCGGTTCTTCTATTGGTTCTTCTATCTCGTGTTCATTCGATGTATCGTTCTTTTTATTATATTCCGTCCTGATTGTTACTTTTGTTTTTACTTTGGTTTTATTTTCTTCTTCTTCAGTTTTACTTTCTTCCTTTTCAGTTTTATTTTCTTCCTCTTCAGTTTTACTTTCATTATCGAATATTACGTCTCTTGCAATTATTATTCTCTTTTTACTTTCATCCCATAACCGATATCCATGAGTTGAATATCCTACCATGGTATATTTTTTACTTCTGTCATCTAATTTTTTTAGATATCCAAGTTCCTTGGCATGAGCATTACAACCAAAAATTTGTAAATTCGTTAAGTTAGGTTTTTTATTTAGCCAATTTTCTGCTGGCGTTTTAACGTTTGGAGTTGTAGGACTTCTATTTAATAGATAGACTGCAGTACGAACTGCTTCACCCCACATTGTTTTATTCAACTTAGAATCTAATAACAGAGCTCTTACTTTTTCTAAGATAGTTCGATTTAGCCTCTCTGCTTTACCATTCAGCTGTGGTGAATACGGTACTGTAAAGTCTAAAATTGTTCCATTATTTTTACACCAATCCTGTAATTCTTTATTAGCATATTCTCTGCCATTATCACATCTTAGTTTTACTACTTTCTTTTCCCATTTTGCTTGACATTGTTTTAGATATGATTTTACTGTTTCTGTTACATCATATTTACCTCTTATTGGAAAAACAACAGCAAAATGAGTAAAGTCATCGATAAATGTTATAAAATATCTCATTCCGTCCCAAGTGGTGGGTTCTATTGGACCACATACGTCCGTATGAATTATTTCTAAAGGTTTTGATGCTTTAGTTCTCTCTCCATTAAACGGATTTCGAGTTTGCTTAGCTTTTACGCATATTTCGCAAATTTCTGTATCAGTATTAAATTTAGATAATGAATTCATACCTTCGCTTATTTTCTTTAGTTTTTCCATGTTTGTGAAGCTCAGATGTCCTAGTCTTCGATGCCATTGTAGTGTGTCCTTGTTTGTTGTCAAGAGTGTTTCTAGTGTGTGTGGTTCCTTCATGTTTATTATATATAGACCGTTCTGACCTCGTGATCCTTCTAAGATCGTTGTTTCGCCTTTTCGAATTACGACTTTGTTTTTGGTGAATGTTACTTCGCCGTCGTTTTGCGTTATCGAATTCACTGATAAGAGATTTTTAGTTAGTTCTGGAACTAATATTACATTTTTTAAAATACAATTTTTAGTTATTACGTCACCTATACCTTTACTTTCCATTTTTACAGACTTTTTTGCGGTGGAAATTTCGGTATTGATGATTTTTACATTTGTTAGTAAATTAATATCATTAATCATATGATTTGATGCTCCTGAGTCGACTACCCAGTTATCCTCTTTTGTATTATTATTAACAAAGAAACATACCTTTCCATCATTGTATCTACCTGATGAACCAGTTTTATTTTCTCTGAAGTAGCAGTCTTTTTCAGTGTGGTTGGTTTTCTTACATATATTGCATCTTTGATTATTCCTTGAATGATTCCATGTGTTTGATGTAAATCGTTCTTTATACCTGTCTTTGAATTGATTGTGTTCTGCTGATTCCTTTTTACAGTATTTGGCTATATGATTAAAGCCATTACATTTATAGCATTTTTTTGTTTTTAATGAAGATTTGAAGGCTACGTTTTCTTGTACAGTTTCCTCCATTTTTAACCTATTTTCTTCAAGCTGTAATCTGGCTATAAGATTAGTTAGTGTTCTTTCTGCTAAGGGCGTAGAATCCCAGGCACTAGCAAAATGTTTATATTCAGCAGGTAACGTGGATAGTATTTTTGTAATCAACATCATATCATCTATTGTTTGATCTAATCGCACACCTCTATCTAATGCGTTTAACCTATGAGTCAAATTTTCAAGGGTACTCACATGTGTTGTTATGTCACTCTCTTTTGCGAACGAATAATTGTAAAATTCTTGTAGCAGTCCACACTTCTTTTGTTCGGTATCCTTCCCGTATATCGATGTTAATTTATCCAACATTTCACTTGAAGTTTTACAGTTGAGGAGATGCATTTGCATTTTTCTGTCAACGGATAATACTATTGCCTTTTGAACTTTTGCGTCGAGGAGTTCCCATTCTTTCTTCTTAGTTTCTGTCCAACTTGATTCAGGTACAATTTTTCCAGTTATTATATCGTACGCGTCGATGGATTTCACTAGGATAATTATTTGAAATTTCCAGAATTGAAAATTCGTTTCGTCTTTCAATTTCTCAATCTGATCTATTTCGCTTTTATGACCGTTACACGTCGCCATTTTTACTTGTCTTACGAGCACGTTTTCGCGAACCTTCTTACGAACAGTTTTATGTATAATTTTACTTGTTTTAGTTTTTACTTCACTTTATTTTTACTGTATTTTACTTCCACTAATTTTTTTTGTGATCTGGGCACATAACCTGTTATTTTATGATGTCAGTGGAATAGTGGAAATATTTATTTAATAAAGTAATAAGCTTTATTTGGTCTACGTGTACATTGGTTGATGGTTGGATTACGTCTGTCTTACAATCTAGACGCATGTCATTGTGGCGTAATTATACAGATGTCGCTAATTGATTGATATCTATGTTATCGACATGTTTGATGATAACTTGTAGTTATATCTCTAACATTGAGAAAATTGAAAAAAATGAAAAGTGGGGGGCTAGTCAAAAAATCGTTTTTTTTAATTTTTAGTCTTATTTTTTATATTAAAGCTGTAATATTCGAGCACAATGTAGCACAAACCTAGCACAACTCAGCACAAGTGTTGAAATTATTTTATTCGACAAGTGGGGGGCTAACTTCTAGGAGGCGATACAATCCAGCCAAACCCGCGCGGTATAGACGTTTGTGGATTCAATTAAAGAATCGTCGCTCGAAGGTAAAAATAAATTTTTCACAAATACTCTAAAGTATATAACATGGTACATATAACTGTCTGTTCGCAGGAAACGAAGAATCCCACTAATGTGTGAATATCTATGGCGAGGGGATGATAACGCGAGCCTTTGAACTGTGTCGGCGGCAACTACTGTTCACGTCTCTTTCTTTCCAATACGCTCTTCTTCGTTTGCGTTTGAAAACTTTCATGGTTAATTAAACCACATATAAAATTATATTATCTTTTGGTATGATGATGAGGCGATTTTTTGAATAAATAAATGTGACATTTCAAAAATAAAAATTTTTTATTTTGGTACAACCTTGAATAATCAATCCCAATTTCCCAAACTGAATGTAGATATGTTTGAAACTATTTTGTTTATTGAAAAAATACAAAAATATAAAATAATATACAATATTATAGCTATTCTTCATTCTCGTTCTCGTTCTCGTTCTCGTTCTCGTTCGCATTCTCGTTCGCATTCTCATTTTCATTCCCATTGTTATAAGTCTGAAAGGAGAAACGATAGATTTTTTAAATTATTAATATTTTTTAATTAGTAAATATAAAATCATTAACTCACCGTCGCTGCATATGATATTTGAAATGCTGTGATAAATTCATTATCCCAATTTTCAATATTTATATTATACCGTCGGGCCGCATATTGCCATCCAGCTATGAACGCATCCCTCTCTCTCTCTGAATTAAATGTCTGTTAATATATAATAGTAATAAAAAACTGACAATAAATAAATAAATAATATAAAAATATTTCATTTATACATACCAATAATTGCATTGTCTCGGCTAAGATGACATCATCATTCGCTAGCACGTAAGCTTCCATGTTTTCAAACTAAACTTGGCGTTGACAACACCCATTCTTATATAATGAAATATTCGCTCGCTTGCAAGTTTAGAAAGATGCTCGTTGCAGTAGATAATAAAATGAAATCTGAACTCGCAAAAGTTTCAATCAGCACTAATAGAGAGAACTGACAAAAAACAAATGTGTCCAGGTGCCTCAGCTTGGTAACTCTAAACCATGCGAAAGGATGCTGCTACAGATTATGGAACACGCTCCTCTTACAATGATATGAATAAGAACCGTGAAAACACGTTCCAACACACAATCCTACATGCATTGAAAATGATAAGGGAAACTTTATATCACTGTGAAGTAGAAACTCTCTCGATGTATGAGCAAAAGTTTGAAATAATGAAATATTCGCTCGCTTGCAAGTTTAGAAAGATGCTCGTTGCAGTAGATAATAAAATGAAATCTGAACTCGCAAAAGTTTCAATCAGCACTAATAGAGAAAACTGACAAAAAACAAATGTGTCCAGGTGCCTCAGCTTGGTAACTCTAAACCATGCGAAAGGATGCTGCTACAGATTATGGAACACGCTCCTCTTACAATGATATGAATAAGAACCGTGAAAACACGTTCCAACACACAATCCTACATGCATCGAAAATGATAAGGGAAACTTTATATCACTGTAAAGTAGAAACTCTCTCGATGTATGAGCAAAAGTTTGAATCGGTGAATTTCATATTTCCGTTTAAACGAATCTATCTTACATCTCTCTCTTACAAAGGGGGTATCGCGAAACGTGTTCGAAAACGTTTCTGGAGCACTATGGCCGCCACGGGGGAGAAGTGTCCAACCGTGGGAATGACACTGGGTGAAAAGATTATTGTAATAATTCCATGGAAAAATATGACGTAATAATTCCATGACGTTTATTGCAACAATTACATGAAAAAAATATGGCGCAATAATTCCATGAAAAATATGCCGCAATAGTGCAAAATAATTCCATGAAACACCGCCCTTGACCTAGAAACGATCTCCCTTCGTTCCAAGAAAAATATAATTCCAAGAAAAATATGACGCAATAATTCCATGAAAAATATGTCGCAATATTGCAATAGTGCAAAATAATTCCACGAAACGCCGCCCTTGACCTAGAAACGATCTCCCTTCGTTCCAAGAAAAATATAATTCCAAGAAAATTCCCCCCCGCTCCCCTCCCCCCTCTCTAGAATATGCTTGCGCAATATCGCTCTGCGGCGGTACCGCTCTCCCGTGAAATAAGGTATGCTCTCTCGTGAATTTAACGTTGATTTAGAACCGGTGTATATACCCTACTTGCTGCCACCACTGGTGCTGGCAGAAGTGCCAATTCCAACAGTGTTGCCACTTCTCCCTCCGTCCGTGGCGCAACCTCCATATGTGGCGGCATCTCCTGTGCCACTCCGATTTGTACGCCCTCCATTGTTGGGCCTGCTGTGGACAGGCTGTTGACTGTGGCTTCCTTCGGATTTGGTCGAGCGACCAAGTGCTCCGGGGTGGCCGGCGTGCGAGGGCGCTCCTCTTCTTGCGGTGGCACCGCAAACGCGTCCCATAGCTCCTCGTAGAATCTGCTCAGATCCTTAGCGGGCTGCTGCGGATTCTCGTCGTCATCCCTGGTACTTGCTGGTGCCTATGACAAAAATGAATGCTCCCAATTATTTTCCTCGGTCGGCCCCGTCGTCGAGGTGTCGGTGCAGCCGCTGGGGTGTCAGTGATCACCCCGCTTTGCCCCGCTGAGTCAGCTGGTCGTGGACCGTCATCAGGCTCGTCTGTGTGGACTTCTGGTCTCTCTGTGGTTCCTGTCTCCGGTTTTAGGTCCTGTATGTGGACGTGACGTACCCATCGTCTATTCATGTTGCGCGAGTCTATTATGACTGGTGATATGATACGTTCGACCGTGTATGGTCCGCTATATTTCGGTGCAAGTTTAGCCGCGATGCCCGCTCCTTTATCGGAAAGGGTGTGTTCCTTTTTCCACACCGTATCTCCGGTTATAGTAGTGTTCTTGCCGACCGAAAGCTTGCGCTAGATGTAATTTCGCCAGTTCTTGAGCATCCCGGAGATTCTTCCAGCGGTGTTGCGATGATCCAGTGGTTTCTTCCGGTGTTGTCTGTCCTGGTGTCCGCAGTTCCTGTCCTGGGTTTAAGTAGGCCGGACTATATCCTGTGGCCTCGTGCCAGGCAGTGTTGATCGCAAACCTGATCTCCTCCAATTTTTCATCCCAGCGGTCAGGCTGCCGTCCTGTGACCTGTGCCATCATTGTTTTGATGACCTTATTGGCCCTCTCGACAGGATTACAGTGAGGGGCGTACGGCGGTGTTCGTCTATGTTCTGTTCCGGTGGCTTTTAACAGTGCGGTAAATGGCTCGCCTATAAACTGACGGCCGTTGTCCGTGATGATAATTTTCGGAGCTCCGTGCCGCAGGATGACATCTTTTCGGATCGCGGAGGCGACGGCCGCATTGGTGGCTTTCCGGAGTGCCGTAAGTTCGACCCACTTAGAAAATCTGTCCAGTGCAACCAACAACCAGACGTGGTCCTGGCGTGACTGCGGCAGTGGACCGACCAAATCGACTGACACCGTATGCCATGGCTGTGTCCCCGGGTTGGCGTGAAGGTGACCTGGTGGTGGTTGCGGGGGAATCTTGTACTGTTGACAGCTACTGCAGTTCCGTACGTTTCGAGCGACCTCCCGAAACATTCCTGGCCAATAGAACTGCTGTGCGATCCGTACAATCGTTTTGGCCAATCCCAGGTGTCCGGCAGTAGGATCATCGTGGAACTTTCGTAAGACTTCTTCTCGGTCTTGAGTCGGAACGCATATCTTCCAGATGTTGTTGGGTTCCGGTTCATTGTAGTCGAGTTGATGGAGGATTCGGCGGAATAGCTTCCCTTCGTATATCCGGAATTCTGGTACCGATGCGGGATCCTGTTTGACCTCCTCGAGTTTCCTTTCGTACCAAGCGTCCTTACGTGGCTTCAGTCGCATTGCGTTTACGCCAAACGTTGGTTCCATCCGGGATAATGCGTCTGCCACCTGGTTCATCTTCCCCGGCCGGTATTTGATCTTGAAATCATATTGCTGCAGTTCGAGGGCCCACCTCGCCAGCCGTCCTGTCGGGATGTCGATCTGTTAAAGCCATTGCAATGCCTGGTGATCGGTGATGACCGTGAAATGGTATCCCTCCAAGTAGGGTTTCATTTTCCGGATGCCCCATACCACGGCGAGACACTCCTTTTCTGTGGCGCTGTAGTTCCGTTCTGTCTTGGTTAGTGTATGACTGGCATAGGCGATGACTCTTTCTTCGTCGTCGGTACCCTGTGTAAGTACGGCCCCCAGGCCGTGATCGCTGGCGTCCGTCTGGAGTGTGAATGGCTGTGTGAAATCAGGGCACGCGAGTACCGGTGCGGTGGCCAGTTTTTGTTTCATTACTTGGAAGTACACTTCCATTTTGCATTTTTTCTTGTTAGCTGTGTGAGTGGCTCCATTATTCCAGCGAAATTTGGTATGAACCGACGGTACCATGATGCCATTCCGTGGAAGCGTCTTACTTCTCGAATTGTTTTTGGTGTCAATATTTGTGCTATTGCACTAGTCTTCTCTGGGTCGGTCCGGATGCCTTGCTGGTCGACAATGTGTCCCAAGTACCGCAGGTGGCTGACGCAGAACCTGCATTTCTCTGGATTCAATCAGAGTCCGGCCGTACGGAGGCGTTGAAAAACTTCTTGTAGGTGTTGCTGGTGTTCGTCAATGGTATGGCTCACGATGATGATGTCGTCAAGGTACGCGAATGCGTACGGTTCGAGTTCTGGACCGATGATGCGGTCAAGCAGGCGTTGGAACGTCGCAGGTGCCGAATGTAGCCCAAATGGCATGACTCTGAACTGAAATAATCCCTTTCCTGGCACAGTGAAAGCCGTGAGCGGCCGACTGGCCTCTGCTAGCGGGACCTGCCAATATCCGTTCTTCAGGTCCAGTGTTGTTAGAAATCTGGCACCTCGGAGCTTGCCAAGCGTAGCCTGAATCTGGGGTAACGGGTACGCATCCTTTTCGGTTCGTTCGTTCAATCGTCGGAAATCTACGCAGAATCGAGGTTTTCCATCCTTTTTCTTCACGACTACTACCGGGGAACTCCATGGGCTGCTGGATGGTCAATTATTTGGTCGGCTAGCATTTTTTCAACTTCGGTGTTGATTATCTCTTGCATGGCTGGGTTCCGCGGTTGGTAACGCTGCTTGAGCGGTGTCGTGTCCAAAAGTTTGATTCGATGCTCGATGAATGTGGTACGCCCCGCGACGGATGCAAATAATTCCATTTCCTTCCATAGAAAAATTTCTATTCGTTCTCGGTCTGCTTCCGGGGGTATCCGGAGGCCCAGTTGTTGACACGGCTCGGCCCGGCAGTTAGCAGGCCAGAATGCGACGTCTCGTGGCGGTTTCAGCTCAATCTGCAACGCGGCTATTGCTTGTATGCCCAGCAGCACCGGCGGACCCATATTCGGGAGTACCGTGAATTCCTGCAGCAGGTTGGACGTCAGATTCGTCAGCAAGACTGACGTTGTTGGTCGGCGTAGTTGGTTGGTGACCTTGTTCCAGGGCCCATCCCTGTACCTCGGCGTTGATGCACGATAGTTGCGATCTGGTGTCGAGCAGCGCATCGATTCCCCGACCACATATCAAAATTGGTAGTAACGGGCGTGGGGTGTATCTTATTGAAGGGGCCGGCGGTCGCCCATCTGCAACGGGCCCCGCGTGCCGTTTCCCGGGGGATGACAGTCGCGAGTGAGGACTCCGTCGCGTCCGCATCGCGAGCAAAACTTGCGGTAAGCATTTCAGCACTCGAAACGTGTGTGTCCCCGTTGCTTGCACCGCCAGCAGTGAGTGACTGGACTGTATTGGTCGTTGTTGCGGTTTTCTCCCGGACCGGCGTCTCTTCTGGTGCGCGGTGTCATGATTGTTTGCGTCCCCCGTAGTTCCATCGTGTTGGAGGGTGTTGCATTGCACGCTGTATAATATCGGAATCACAATCAGCGGGAGAATGGGCGGTTGGACAATAAAGAAATGTATTTACGTAACACGAATAGTTTATTTAACAAGAGTCACAAATAACACGATAAATCACGCGAACGATGAGAGGACGAACAAGCGGTGCGAACGGTTAACGGACGCGAGAACGAACGCGGTATCAACGGTAACGGAAAGCGGTGCGACAAAAGAATTGTTTTCGCTCGGTGTGAGTACGAACGTCTGATATCGATCCGCCGGTGCGTGATCGACGATCGCGCGTTCGACGTGACGTCATCCGCGCGACTAGGCGGCGTTGATGACGCGGCACAGCCGACCGTTGGTCGGCCGAAACATTACTCCCCCCCTTGCCGAACCGAGGGGTCGGCAATGGACGCGGGACCTTCGACTTGTTTGTAAGAGGGTTCGGACGTTTTTTCCTCGTAAGAAGGGTCGGGCGTTTTTTCTTCGACCGGCAGTCGGCACAGTTTTACAATGGGCCGCTTCAATACGGAAGTGGCCGCTTCAATACGGAAGTGGCCGTTCGCACGGTCACGACGCGCGTAAGGTCATCCTTGCCCGGATGGAGCTCGGTCACGCGCGCAAGAGGCCATTTGGCCGGTGGCATTCGTTCGTCTCGGATCAGAACAAGATCTCCGATTCGGACCGGTAGTGACTTCGTTCGCCACTTCGACGCAGAAAGGTATTGCTGAAGGTATTCGCGTGCCCACCGCGACCAGAAGTGCTCGAGAAGCTGACGAAGGAGTTGCCAGCGTGACAACCTTGACCGAGGAGTGTCCGCGAGATCCGGTTCAGGAATGACGTTTAGTGCATCGCCGACCAGGAAGTGTCCCGGTGTGAGTGCGGAGAGATCCGAAGGATCGTCGGATAGTGGACAGATCGGCCGCGAGTTCAAGTAGGCTTCGATTTGTGCAAACAGTGTCGCGTATTCCTCGAACGTCAGTGAGGACTCTCCGATTACGCGGCGCATGTGAAATTTCGTTGATTTCACTGCGGCTTCCCATTTGCCACCGAAGTGTGGCGCGGAGGGAGGATTAAATATCCACTGAGTTCCGAGATCGGCGATACTGTTTGCGATCGCTGTGGCTTCTTTCGACGCGCGCGTGAACATTCGACGAAGCTCGGCGTCCGCGCCGACGAAGTTTGTGCCGCAGTCGCTCGACAGTGTACGACAGATGCCGCGGCGTCCCGTGAAGCGTTTATACGCGGCGATGAACGCTTCTGCAGAGTAGTCGGACGCGAACTCGAGGTGGACTGCACCGGTGGCCATACAGACGAACAGTGCGAGGTACCCTTTGAAGACCTTGGCTCCTCGGCCACGCGTCGTGCGCCATTGGAAGGGCCCTGCGTAATCGACACCGGTGTTTATAAATGCACGCGAGATAGTGACGCGGCGCGAAGGAAGCTGACCTATGAGTTGCGTACACTGGCGAGCGGTGTGACGAGCGCACGTGACGCAGCGCTTTATGAACGCTCTGACTGGCTGTCGCCCGCCGACAATCCAGTACGATTGCCGTATAGTCGCGAGCGTGAGCTGAGGACCGGCGTGCAAATTGTGCAAGTGCGCTTTTGCGATTACGAGTGAGGTGAACGTGGCGGACCGCGGCAAGATGACTGGGTGCTTTTGATCCGCATCGAGCAGTGAATGCTGCAGTCTTCCTCCCACACGCAGGATGCCGTTTGCGTCAGCGAAGGGCATCAGATTTGTGAGGCAGCTTGACTTAGGTAAGGCGATTCCGTGCGTTATACTGCATATTTCAGGAGCGAAGTGCTCCTTCTGAGTTTGACGAATCCAGAATTGATGGGCTTTTTCTATTTCAGAGACCGTGAGGGGGTCAGCTGGACCGCGGGCCGCTCGTTTCACCTGCAACCGGCTGATCGCTCGCATGCACAATGCAGTTACGCGTAACAGTCTGGTCAGCGAGGAGAACCTGTCAATAAGAGTCCACGATGTCATAGTCGTCGTGGTCAACGCGGACAGCTTTTCCGACCGCCTCTCAACGTCTATGCGGGGATCCGGAGAAAGGGTTTCCGCGGGCCATGCCAGAGAGAATTCTCGCAGCCACGCAGGCCCCCGCCACCAAATGGAATCGAGTAGAGACCGCGGAGATACACCGCGGGATGCTAAGTCCGCCGGGTTGCATGTCCCGGGGACGTGGTGCCAGTAGGCTTGAGGAGCGGATTGATGAATATCCGAAACGCGGTTACGAACGAAATCCTTCCATTTGGAGGGGGGGCTGCGAATCCACGCGAGCGCGACGGCCGAGTCTGTCCATAAGTGAGTTGGAATTCGCTCTATTTCCAACGCTCTGCGGATGTACGCGACTTGTTTCGCGAGCAGAAGATCGGCCGATAGTTCCAGGCGCGGAACGGTCATCGGCTTGATGGGGGCGACTCTGGACTTCGCGGAGAGGAGAGTTACGCGGAAGGTGTCATCGTCATTTCGTACCCGGAGATAGATCACGATGCCCATTGCGCGCGTGGATGCATCGGCGAACCCGTGGATCTCGCTGCCGTGATCGGGGTCGAGCGGTCCGACCCACCGATCTATCGTTAGATTATGAATCTCCGCCAAGTCATTGCAGAATCGTTCCCATCGGGGTGAAAACTCAGGAGGGAGCGTGTCGTCCCATCCTGTTTTCTGCGTCCACAGTTCTTGCATGAGTATTTTGCCCCGCACCGTGACGGGCGCGAGCCATCCTAGCGGGTCGAATAATTGCGAGATGGTCGAGAGTACTCCCCGCTTCGAGCTGTGCGCGCGCGTGGGGGCCGTGAACGAGAACGTGAACGTATCGGAGGCGGTGTTCCACGCGAAACCGAGGGCGCGGTGCGGGGCATCGACGGACATCGGTTTCTCGTTGCTTGAATCCGGACTTCGTTCCTCCGCGGGAACTAGTTCGGCGTAGTTCGCGACCCATTTTTTCAGCGCGAAACCCCCCGCTCCCAGGAGACGCTGGAGTTGCTGAATTTTCTCCTGGGCGGAGTGCAGCGTATTCGCGCCGGACAGTACGTCGTCAACGTACGTTTCCCGGAGAAGAATATCCTTCGCGCGCGGAAAGTTATCTCCCTCATCCATCGCCAGCTGCTTCATGCATCGTAATGCGAGGAACGGGGCGCACGCGAGGCCGTAAGTGACTGTGGTGAGCGCGTATTCCTGAACCGGACGCGAGGGGTCGGAGCGCCAGACTATTCGTTGGAAGTTCTGGTCGTCGGTATGTACGCGGATTTGTCGGTACATCTTCTCAACGTCTGCTGCAAACGCGAACTGGAATCTACGCCAGCGGATAATGACGTCTGACAAGTCTACTTGTAATTTCGGACCGATGTGTAGACAGTCGTTGAGGGATGTACCGGACGATGAGCGGTGCGATCCGTTGAAGACGACGCGGATCTTCGACTCGCGGAGGACTCCGTGGTGCGGCAGTACGAAGGACGCGGGTTTCGGTTGACTGTAACGGTCGGATACAATGCGCATGTGACCGAGTCGCTCGTACTCGTCGAGGAACGCGACGTATTTATTTTGCTGTTCCGGACGCGACGCGAGGACCTTTTCGTTCCGAAGCAAAATTTGGAGAGCCGCCGATCGCGAGTCCCCGAGCTCGCAGGGGTTTTTTGCAAACGGCAAGCGCACGATGTACCGTCCGGTGTTATCGCGGGAATGTGTTTTGACAAAGTGGTTCTCACAAAGCTGCTCGGAGGCCGTCAATGCTGTTTCGATCTGCGTGTTCGGCTCTTCCTGGATCCAGAATTTCTGGATCAGCTCGTAGAGGTCCCGGTCGACGCCGCACTGGAAGCTGGAGGCCGCGCAGGATGCAGCTGATGTGAGTCCGGAGGCCGCCGGACCGGAAATTATCCAGCCCAGCTTTGTGAGCTGAGCGACTGGAGCGTCATCATCCCCTCGCCTGATGTCGGTGCGAATGATGCGGGTGTATACGTCAACGCCAATGATGACGTCGATCGGCTGCGCCTCCAGGTAGGTGGGGTCGGCTAACTTTAACCCTCGTAGATGCGCCCAACTAGCTTGAGGGCTTGATACACTGGGGGCATAATGCGTTAATTGCGGTAAAATGAACGCTTTTACCTTGCAGGTGTAAGCTTCTGTACGAGAGGACAGAATAAACGTGGAGACGCCCCGAGTGGTCACGTTGTGTCTTGCTCCGATCCCGTATATTGGCAGGTGTGCATGCTGCCTTGGAAGACGCAGCCGTTGGCAGAGGCCCTCGGAGATGAAGGACACCTCGGATCCTTGATCGAGCAGGACGCGAGCTTGAATGCGGTCTCCGGTGGCGGCGATGACATCGACCATTGCGGTTGCCAAGAGCATCGGACGGCGCAGCATGACCTTGGGCGAAGCTGGTGTAACCTGATGCACGGATGCGGACGGAGGATCTCCGGACGGTGTTGAGTCTGCTGCCGATGAAGCGGAGGCGGCGCACAGTGGGAAAAAGTGACTTGCCTTGCTTCGAAAAGAAATAACTTTCGATAGAAATGAGGTAGAGCGATGAATTTTTTTTTAAATTAAAGCTGAAACTTTGCAGAATATGGGAAAAATAGGGAGATTACGGTACGAACGGTTTTTAACCTTGAGAAAATGCGTTAAACTTTCACAATTTACAGAAATATGTGGTTTCTGCGTTACCACGGGCAGTAAAAAATTTTTAAAATTTTTGCTATATATCATTTCCCCTAGATTTTTTCACGCTGATTTCAAATCTGGTCTCAACATTTGTCTACGACCTCTGGTTTTTTCAAGAAATCGATTTTTGTGACAAGAAATTAATGAAATCATGTTTTCGTTTAAATGATTTTATAACACACTAATTTGAACATATGTACATCGTATTCTCATATATACAACACCATATAAATAATAATAATAAAGTATTTGAATGTTTTAAGTTACGAAACACATGAAGCACCTCACATCTCGTCATCACTTGACGTATCGCTGACATTACTACTGGCACTTTCGGCAGGCTCTGTGTAACGAATGCAGTTCGGGAGATAATGCCGACTCAGCCGGTCGCCAAGGTTCCTTGGCCACGAATGAGCAATAGTCAGGTGTACTTGAATAAATCGAGTTTATTCGCGTTCCTTAGCCTAAGTAACAGTGGTTGCCCTCGCTGGGCTGACAAGTTACGCGGCGGTCTACGTAGCGCGGAGTCGCAGAGACGAAGCGCGGCGGCACAAATATCGCGAAGTCGCGGAGACTAAGCGCGGCGGTACAGAGATCGCGAAGTCGCGGAGACTAAGCGCGGCGGTACGGAGATCGCGAAGTCGCGGAGACTAAGCGCGGCGGTACAGAGATCGCGAAGTCGCGGAGACTAAGCGCGGCGGTACAGAGATCGCGGAGTCGCGGAGACTAGGCGCGGCGGTACAGAGATCGCGAAGTCGCGGAGACTAGGCGCGGCGGTACAGAGATCGCGGAGTCGCGGAGACTAGGCGCGGCGGTACAGAGATCGCGGAGTCGCGGAGAATGAGCGCGGCGGTACAGAGATCGCGAAGTCGCGGAGACTAGGCGCGGCGGTACAGAGATCGCGAAGTCGCGGAGACTAAGCGCGGCGGTACAAAGATCGCGGAGTCGCGGCGGTGTCGCGACCAGTGATGCCAGAACCGTGGTACTGTGGTACTAAACCGTACCACAGCATACCCCCACCATAGCCCACTATTTCCCCTTCGTTCCTTTTCAACGCGCTCGCGCGCTACACTCACCAGCGTACCCCTACTATGTCCGTGTGCGCTGCTTGTGCGCTTGCGCCTTGCGCCAGCCATAGTATATTCGTAGCACTTTCCACGCGTATTGCTTTACGGCTTTACACCTACGGAAACCAAACTGAAATTCATTTCTTTCCATTGCTTTTTTAATTACATATACAAAGTATGTTAAAAATATGTATTCATCTTACATAGCAACGTTTTATTTAGACTGACTGGAGAATACGAAAATGCAGAAAGTATTTTTACTTTACGAAACAATTTGTAGATTTATTAGATCTTAAATAAATAATAAAATAAATTGTATAATATATAAATTGATCTTACAATAACACACAAGTTCATTTGATCTTCTGTCTTCCTGTAATAAAAAATACAGTCAAAATTATAATTATAACAGAATTCCATAAATTATTGAGGTTATTGCAAACTCATCTTTCTTCGCAATGATGATCTAATTTCATTGCTTTTCTCGGATGTCCATTTCCTTCAGAGACAGTGGCGTTTCTAGGTGGACAAAAAAATGTTCATGTCAAATGTATCATAATTAAACTACAATTATTCTAATGACGTGGAATGTAGTACACTTTAACGCCTTTTATATCCCATTAAAGTGTTAGTTTTAGTTACCCGGATTTTTTCTTCGTCGACGTTTAGCACGATTCACTGCTTCTCGTAATTTACGTATATATATGTACATATGCGTACAAGTCGTCCGAGTTCTGCGGAGTACAAAGAAAACAATTAATAAAAAGTTTAATTGTAATACAATTTCATAAAATATTGAGGCAAACTTATCTTTTTTCGCAATGATGATCTAATTTCATTGCTTCTCTCGGATGTCCATTTCCTTCAGAGACAGTGGCGTTTCTAGGTGGACAAAAAAATGTTCATGTCAAATGTATCATAATTAAACTACAATTATTCTAATGACGTGGACTGTAGTACACTTTAACGCCTTTTATATCCCATTAAAGTGTTAGTTTTAGTTACCCGGATTTTTTCTTCGTCGACGTTTAGCACGATTCACTGCTTCTCGTAATTTACGTATATATATGTACATATGCGTACAAGTCGTCCGAGTTCTGCGGAGTACAAAGAAAACAATTAATAAAAAGTTTAATTGTAATACAATTTCATAAAATATTGAGGCAAACTTATCTTTTTTCGCAATGATGATCTAATTTCATTGCTTCTCTCGGATGTCCATTTCCTTCAGAGACAGTGGCGTTTCTAGGTGGACAAAAAAATGTTCATGTCAAATGTATCATAATTAAACTACAATTATTCTAATGACGTGGACTGTAGTACACTTTAACGCCTTTTATATCCCATTAAAGTGTTAGTTTTAGTTACCCGGATTTTTTCTTCGTCGACGTTTAGCACGATTCACTGCTTCTCGTAATTTACGTATATATATGTACATATGCGTACAAGTCGTCCGAGTTCTGCGGAGTACAAAGAAAACGATTAATAAAAAGTTTAATTGTAATACAATTTCATAAAATATTGAGGCAAACTTATCTTTTTTCGCAATGATGATCTAATTTCATTGCTTCTCTCGGATGTCCATTTCCTTCAGAGACAGTGGCGTTTCTAGGTGGACAAAAAAATGTTCATGTCAAATGTATCATAATTAAACTACAATTATTCTAATGACGTGGACTGTAGTACACTTTAACGCCTTTTATATCCCATTAAAGTGTTAGTTTTAGTTACCCGGATTTTTTCTTCGTCGACGTTTAGCACGATTCACTGCTTCTCGTAATTTACGTATATATATGTACATATGCGTACAAGTCGTCCGAGTTCTGCGGAGTACAAAGAAAACGATTAATAAAAAGTTTAATTGTAATACAATTTCATAAAATATTGAGGCAAACTTATCTTTTTTCGCAATGATGATCTAATTTCATTGCTTCTCTCGGATGTCCATTTCCTTCAGAGACAGTGGCGTTTCTAGGTGGACAAAAAAATGTTCATGTCAAATGTATCATAATTAAACTACAATTATTCTAATGACGTGGAATGTAGTACACTTTAACGCCTTTTATATCCCATTAAAGTGTTAGTTTTAGTTACCCGGATTTTTTCTTCGTCGACGTTTAGCACGATTCACTGCTTCTCGTAATTTACGTATATATATATATATGTACATATGCGTACAAGTCGTCCAAGTTCTGCGGAGTACAAAGAAAACGATTAATAAAAAGTTTAATTAAATAATATATACATATGTATGTGTTAGAAAATACTTATACTTTTCACTGATCGAAGTCGGCCGAACACAAAATTGCGGCTGCATTGAAAAATTCGAAATGTACCCGCCGCCAGAAGGGTACAACTAGTACAATATACAAGACAAGAAAATTGAAGGAAAATACAACCCTTACAAGGCCGCAGGTGCGTGCAATGTTAACTTATGAAAGTTTTGTGCAGCCGGCGAACTTGCATATAAATGCTTCCCTGACATCAGATTTAGGTGTCTCTCATCGATAGACATGGTGTGGCTAGACTCCTGCCTAGCTTTAAGGGATGTGCGCACCACGCACATGGAATTTAGGAATTCTTTCTTTGCCGAGAACAATATCGCGACCTCAGTGGCCCCGAAATTTCTTGCTCTCATGCAAGATATCGGTAAAAACCCTGCCGTCTTGCGGGGTATGAGGGTAGGCCGCACGAAGTGCGCAAAAATAATATCGAATGTACTTTGCGTTCGGGAAACCGAACGTATCGCAGATAACGTACGGCATAGTACATTTTCTGTTTACGAAGATGAAACATCTGACTCCACAAACGATAAATGGCTAACATTAGTAGTCAGGTATGTAGAGCCATGTCGTTTGTCTGTAACGACGGAGCTGTTGCAGCTAATTCATCTTGATGCCAGCGACTGTTCAGCGGAAAAGATTTTCAAATCTTTTGAAAACTATTTGCTGAAAATGCAAATTCCGCTAAGGAACATCGCTGCTCTTAGCTGCGACAACGCTTCCGTCATGGTGGGACGCTATTCTTCATTTAAGAGCAAATTGCTCGAAAAAAATCCCAACGTGATTACTATGCCGTGCGTTTGTCATTCCGCAGCGTTGGCGGCAAGTACTGCTTGTAGTAGTATTCCCAAGGAATGCGACGATTTACTTCGCGGAGTCGCATCCTTTATCAATAGCAGCCCCAAACGGGCCGCTATTTTCCGCCAATTTCGGGAGAGTTACGGAAACTCTCCCACAAAAATTCTTAAATTAGCCGAGACACGCTGGCTGGCAAAGTACCAGTGTGTCAAAAGGTTTCTTGATACATGGGACGATCTTTCTCGCTTTTTTTCGGAGCATTCATTTTCAGAAAGGTCGGCAACTGCTGAGCATTTTTCTTCTCTGCTCAGCAAATCCGACATTAAAGGATATTTCCATTTCATGGAATATGTCCTGAATGCTCTGAACGTGTTTAATGCCTCGTTCCAAACTAGAGACACCCTAGTGCAGAATCATCATTGCGAAAAAAGATAAGTTTGCCTCAATATTTTATGAAATTGTATTACAATTAAACTTTTTATTAATCGTTTTCTTTGTACTCCGCAGAACTCGGACGACTTGTACGCATATGTACATATATATACGTAAATTACGAGAAGCAGTGAATCGTGCTAAACGTCGACGAAGAAAAAATCCGGGTAACTAAAACTAACACTTTAATGGGATATAAAAGGCGTTAAAGTGTACTACAGTCCACGTCATTAGAATAATTGTAGTTTAATTATGATACATTTGACATGAACATTTTTTTGTCCACCTAGAAACGCCACTGTCTCTGAAGGAAATGGACATCCGAGAGAAGCAATGAAATTAGATCATCATTGCGAAAAAAGATAAGTTTGCCTCAATATTTTATGAAATTGTATTACAATTAAACTTTTTATTAATCGTTTTCTTTGTACTCCGCAGAACTCGGACGACTTGTACGCATATGTACATATATATACGTAAATTACGAGAAGCAGTGAATCGTGCTAAACGTCGACGAAGAAAAAATCCGGGTAACTAAAACTAACACTTTAATGGGATATAAAAGGCGTTAAAGTGTACTACAGTCCACGTCATTAGAATAATTGTAGTTTAATTATGATACATTTGACATGAACATTTTTTTGTCCACCTAGAAACGCCACTGTCTCTGAAGGAAATGGACATCCGAGAGAAGCAATGAAATTAGATCATCATTGCGAAAAAAGATAAGTTTGCCTCAATATTTTATGAAATTGTATTACAATTAAACTTTTTATTAATTGTTTTCTTTGTACTCCGCAGAACTCGGACGACTTGTACGCATATGTACATATATATACGTAAATTACGAGAAGCAGTGAATCGTGCTAAACGTCGACGAAGAAAAAATCCGGGTAACTAAAACTAACACTTTAATGGGATATAAAAGGCGTTAAAGTGTACTACAGTCCACGTCATTAGAATAATTGTAGTTTAATTATGATACATTTGACATGAACATTTTTTTGTCCACCTAGAAACGCCACTGTCTCTGAAGGAAATGGACATCCGAGAGAAGCAATGAAATTAGATCATCATTGCGAAAAAAGATAAGTTTGCCTCAATATTTTATGAAATTGTATTACAATTAAACTTTTTATTAATCGTTTTCTTTGTACTCCGCAGAACTCGGACGACTTGTACGCATATGTACATATATATACGTAAATTACGAGAAGCAGTGAATCGTGCTAAACGTCGACGAAGAAAAAATCCGGGTAACTAAAACTAACACTTTAATGGGATATAAAAGGCGTTAAAGTGTACTACAGTCCACGTCATTAGAATAATTGTAGTTTAATTATGATACATTTGACATGAACATTTTTTTGTCCACCTAGAAACGCCACTGTCTCTGAAGGAAATGGACATCCGAGAGAAGCAATGAAATTAGATTATCATTGCGAAAAAAGATAAGTTTGCCTCAATATTTTATGAAATTGTATTACAATTAAACTTTTTATTAATTGTTTTCTTTGTACTCCGCAGAACTCGGACGACTTGTACGCATATGTACATATATATACGTAAATTACGAGAAGCAGTGAATCGTGCTAAACGTCGACGAAGAAAAAATCCGGGTAACTAAAACTAACACTTTAATGGGATATAAAAGGCGTTAAAGTGTACTACATTCCACGTCATTAGAATAATTGTAGTTTAATTATGATACATTTGACATGAACATTTTTTTGTCCACCTAGAAACGCCACTGTCTCTGAAGGAAATGGACATCCGAGAAAAGCAATGAAATTAGATCATCATTGCGAAGAAAGATGAGTTTGCAATAACCTCAATAATTTATGGAATTCTGTTATAATTATAATTTTGACTGTATTTTTTATTACAGGAAGACAGAAGATCAAATGAACTTGTGTGTTATTGTAAGATCAATTTATATATTATACAATTTATTTTATTATTTATTTAAGATCTAATAAATCTACAAATTGTTTCGTAAAGTAAAAATACTTTCTGCATTTTCGTATTCTCCAGTCAGTCTAAATAAAACGTTGCTATGTAAGATGAATACATATTTTTAACATACTTTGTATATGTAATTAAAAAAGCAATGGAAAGAAATGAATTTCAGTTTGGTTTCCGTAGGTGTAAAGCCGTAAAGCAATACGCGTGGAAAGTGCTACGAATATACTATGGCTGGCGCAAGGCGCAAGCGCACAAGCAGCGCACACGGACATAGTAGGGGTACGCTGGTGAGTGTAGCGCGCGAGCGCGTTGAAAAGGAACGAAGGGGAAATAGTGGGCTATGGTGGGGGTATGCTGTGGTACGGTTTAGTACCACAGTACCACGGTTCTGGCATCACTGGTCGCGACGGGTGGTCCGGTGACCCTTACCCTAAGCGCAATATTTACAGTGCGTGTAGAGAGGCGAGGTCCGAAGACCCGCGTCTCTGCGCGGAACCGCGGAGTGAAGGGATTCGTCGGCGGACTGGAGAGTACTCGCAAAAGCGAGACTGGCGGGGAAGGCTATCCCTGAGCGTTGGCTACGCGGATCGGAGTGGACGGTGGTATGGGGCGTTGGCCACGAATACGCATCGTCCGGTCGGTATGGTTCCTAGGGCGTTGGCCACAAGGAACGGAGGAACGGCGGAATGACGGAATGACGGAAGGCGGTCAGGGGAGAGCCTGGTTCTCGTGATGGCGTAAGACTGCGTTCGTGGAATAGCCACTAGTAACGGTCGATTACCGCTCGGAGATCCCGACTCCCTTTCTCCAGCTCCGCGGCCCGTCTTTATACCCTCGCGGGTACATCTTTACTCGCGAGAAACCCCGAGCCCGCGGCGGCCATCTCGTGGTAGTCGCGGTCGCCTCGCGGCTCGGCGTCGCGGTACTTGCGAAAAGCCGCGCTCTCGCGGTAGCCATCTCGCGGCCATCGCGCCGCGATGTCGCGGTACTTGCGAGAAAGCCGTGTGCTCGCGGTGGCCATCTCGCGGCCGTCGCGACTCGATGTCGCGGTACTTGCGAGAAAGCCGTGTGCTCGCGGTGGCCATCTCGCGGCCGTCGCGACTTGCGGGTTTCCGAGGAAGAGCGGAGTCTCGCGCCTCCGATATATTCGTTACAAGCTGTAATGTATAAATGAATTAGATATGTATTGTTCATAATTATACTCTTATTTATAGAAGAAGGTGAGTACTTAATCTTTTTAACTTACATATTTTCATCGACGAAGTTTCTAACTTCTGGAGCAATTTGATTTCTTCGATAGAATTGCAATCGATCTTTTATTAAGATCAGTGATATTTTAGGATCGGTTAACTGTACTGCTCGATTAAAAACGTCTAACAATCTGTTTTTTCGACTATGAAAATATGTAAGTTAAAAAGATTAAGTACTCACCTTCTTCTATAAATAAGAGTATAATTATGAACAATACATATCTAATTCATATTATTATACATTACAGCTACACAGAGCCTGCCGAAAGTGCCAGTAGTAATGTCAGCGATACGTCAAGTGATGACAAGATGTGAGGTGCTTCATGTGTTTCGTAACTTAAAACATTCAAATACTTTATTATTATTATTTATATGGTGTTGTATATATGAGAATACGATGTACATAGGTTCAAATAAGTGTGTTATGAAATCATTTAAACGAAAACATGATTTCATTAATTTCTTGTCACAAAAATCGATTTCTTGAAAAAACCAGAGGTCGTAGACAAATTTTGAGACCTGATTTGAAATCAGCGTGAAAAAATCTACGAGAAATGATATATAGCAAAAATTTAAAAAATTTTTTCTGCCCGTGGTAACGCAGAAACCACATTTTCTGGAAATTGTGAAAGTTTAACGAATGTTTGGTAAACTGGTTTTGGAAGCCGAGAATGGATGGAGGAGTGATCGAAAGAGTGGAATGCTTAAACTAAAGGATGGAATGCAAGATCGACTGGAATGAGTGAGAGTGATAACGGATGGATTTGAATGGACTGTATAAATGTTGGTAAAGCAAGATGAGTCGGATCTACAATATTTGTATATTTGTCACTTATATCACAAGCGATGAACGTCGATGTACAAGAAAGTGTAAAAGGAATGAAATGTGAAAATAAACGCAGAATTTAATAAGCTACTTTGTTTTGACTCGAGTCAGCTGATGGCTGGTCACAGAGAGAGCAAAACGACGGTTGTCTCTCTGTTTTATTGTCTCGACCTTCCTGGAAGTTCGTCACGCTTGTACCGTTCTGATTTGACGCTCGAGAATCTTCCAGAAAGATCGAGAGACGGTTCGACCAATGACAGGCGTGATTTCGGCCCGCGTGAGCCTCGACGGCACACGCTTGTCATTCGCGTCGTTGGCGGGATCGCGCGTGGATCGCTGTTACGTCATGCAGCAACATGGCGCTCAGAGCGCCAATCTCAAACATGCCGCCCGCCTCGACTTGTCGATTTTAACTCGCCCGTGTGAGTCGTACAGTGCAAGTGAATACAGGGTGTGGAAATGATGGCATACAATAATTGAACAATCAAGTGATGTCGGCGAATGAGGTGAATTTTGCGGGATCGCGAGCGAGGTTGCCGCGATGAGGTTACTGCGCCGTTTGGCTACTGCGCCGGCGCGAAGATGAATGGCGTCGCGTACCGCGTGTTACTACGCAGGTGTAAGCTGCGTAGAGTGTGTGCGCGTGAGCTGCATCGACCCACTCATTGATCGGGTGCATCGATCGGCAGGACAACGAGTTTGTGCACTGGTCGCAACAATTCGGTGTTTGCAGTGACCAATTTTGCGACCCGAACTTTCCCGTCAGTCCCGGCTTGAACCTCCGATACGCGCGCGAGTGGCCAGTGAGAAGGAGGGTTGTTTTCGTTCGTAATGATGCAGAGACGGCCAACTGCAAGATTCTCCATCGATCGCCGCCATCGTGGACGCATGGTGAGACCGTGGAGGTATTCCCTCTGCCATCTCTTCCAGAACTGATCTCGCAATTTTGTCAGCAGTTGCCAGCGGGTGAGCCTGTTCATCTCCTCATCGTGAAGTGACGGCTCGGGCAGCGCATTCATCGCTGAGCCGATCAAGAAGTGCCCAGGTGTCAGCGCCGTCATGTCGGCTGGATCGTCGGACAGTGCAGCTAATGGCCTGGAATTTAAACAGGCCTCTACCTGAGCCAACAGCGTCGTTAGTTCCTCGAACGTGAGTCGAGCCTCCCCAATGGTACGTCGTAGGTGGTGTTTAGTGGACTTTACTGCGGACTCCCACAGTCCACCGAAATGAGGTGCAGCAGGTGGGTTAAAATGCCACTGTGTCCGCAGGCTGGTCATCTGGTCTCTGAGGCTGCGGTTCTCCTGACTGCTGGTACTGAAGAGACGTCTCAGCTCCCGGTCGGCTCCCTGAAAATTCGTTCCGCAGTCGCTATAGAGATGCAAACATATACCTCTTCGCGAAATGAATCTGCGGAACGCCGCCAGGAAGGCCTCGGTCGTATAATTGGAGACGACCTCCAGGTGGACAGCCTTCGTGACCATGCAGACGAACACGGCGAAGAAACCCTTGTAAGCCTTGTGTCCACGCCCTGGGGTGGTCCGCAGCCAGATGGGACCCGCGTAGTCGACGCCCGTGGAGAAGAAGGGGCGAGCTGGAGTGACCCGATGTGCCGGCAGCTCTCCCATCAGCTGCTGTGCTGGCGCCGCCCGCCATCGCAAGCACGTCACACACTTGTGTAGGATGCCCTTTACTATGGACCGGCCCTTGGGGATCCAGAACCGTTGTCGAACAGCCCCAAGTGTAGCCTGGACTCCTCCATGCAGCGTGTTTCGGTGGATGTGTGATACGTACAAGTGTGTGAGCCTTGATCTGGTGGGCAGGATCGCTGGATGAGCCTCGTCTGGGTTGAGCTGCGCTTTTCCGAGTCGGCCTCCGACTCTTAGGATGGTGTTGTGATCCAGTGTCGGGGCCAGTGCTGCCAGGCCGCTTTTGGACTGCACACATTGCCTGGTGGCGACCAGCTCAATTTCCCTGGAGTAGGCGGCCTGCTGCACCTTCCGGATCCAACAGTGTTCGGCCTCGCTGATTTCAGCCACTGTGAGAGCTGGCGGCTGCGTCCCCTGCCTCGCGTCCACGGCTCCTGGAGGCGTCGAGCTGTGGCGATTTTTGAGCCACCGCCGACACCAAGCTGTGACTCGTAGCAGACGAGTGTAGGAGGAGAACCGGTTCAGCACATCATTGTCCTCATCAACCTGCTCCATCCCTGTGGTGACGGCAACGATGGGCCCTCGCTTGTCCGGAAGACGGTCGTGGTTGATGGATTCTGCTGGAGTGAGAGTGATGTCCCGCAGCAGAAAATCCGGCCCTTTCCACCACAGCTTCCAGTCCAGCAGTTGTGACGGTGAGAGACCCCGCGAAGCACAGTCAGCAGGATTATCGACTCCTGCAATGTGGTGCCACTGTGCTTCCGGAACTCTTCGTTGAATATCAGCGACCCGGTTGGCCACATATGTCTTCCATCTGGATGGATGGGCCTGGATCCATCCCAGCGCCACCGTGGAGTCGGACCAGAGGTGAACTGTGGTGTCACCGAGGCCGAGCGTGGTGATGGTGTGCTGAGCTAGGCGTGAGAGGAGGTGGGCTGCACACAGTTCTAGTCGTGGCAATGAGACCTGCTGCAGTGGAGCCACCTTGCTCTTGGCAGCTATCAGTGTGGTTGTCCACTGGTCCTCTCCGGTCCGAGTCCTCAGATAAGTGACCGCCCCATACGCTCGTTCGGATGCATCGGCGAAGCCATGGAACTCCCTCTGCGTCTGGCTGGAACTGTAAAACAGAGGTCGAGGCACTTTTACCTTCTCGAGCAGCGGTAACTCTGCGCAGTAACTCAGCCACTCGTTAGCTAGCTGCGATGGAAGAGGATCATCCCAGCCGAGCCCCAGGAGCCATGTGGTCTGAATGGATATTTTGGCTCGTACTATGACTGGAGTGAGCCATCCCAAAGGGTCGAACAGCTGTGCCGCCTTGGAAACGATCCCTCGCTTAGTGGTTGGTTGCGTGTCGGTGTTGGTGATAGTGAAGTGAAACGTGTCTTCGCGCGGTGACCACTGGAGGCCAAGAGCCGAATGAGTCGCATCCATCCACGTTTTCTTCTCTCCTTGTGTGCTCTGGTGCGATGTGGACTGGCCGGTGGCAGTCTGACATGACAGAGGGATGACGTCGTGCAGGTCTGGTACGTTGGAGGCCCATTTTTGCAGCGGGAAGCCGCCCGCCATGCACAGCTGGTGTAATTGCCCCGCCGCTTCCTTCAAGGCTGGAACGGAGTCGGCTCCAGTCAGGATGTCGTCCACGTACGAGTCCTGCTTGACTGCTGCTGCACCGATGGGGTAGCGGGTGCCTTCGTCAGCTGCCAGTTGGTGCATGGTGCGGACTGCGAGGTAGGGTGCACAAGACAAACCGTAAGTGACAGTGTTAAGGCGGAATTCACTCACGTGTTGTGTCTCGTTGTTCCTCCACAGTATCCGTTGGTGGTCACGGTCATCGGGGTGAACCAGGATCTGCCGGTACATCTTGGTGACATCGGCTGTCACCACGTACTTGTGCCTGCGCCATCTCAACAGTATGTCACCCAGCAACGGCAGCAGGTTTGGTCCTACGTGCAGACAGTCGTTGAGTGACAGCTGCGAAGGCCCTGCCCAAGAGCCATTGAACACCACTCGGAGCTTGGTTGTCGAGCTGTTCATCTTCAGGACTCCATGGTGTGGCAGGTAATGAGCTTGGTTCTCATCTGTGGGCTGGTTTGCCCTGGTCATGTGCCCGAGTTTCTCGTATTCCGAGACGAAGTCGTGGTACAGAGTTTTGAACTCCTCGTCTCGTCTAAAGCGCTGTTCCATCCTTCTCAGTGCGTGGATGGACGCGGCTCTCGACCCTGGAGTGGCTGGACTCGCTTGGCTGAATGGCAGCCTCACCTGGTAACGCCCCTCAGGAGTACGAGAGTGTGTGGTGACGAAATGGTTCTCGCACGCCAGCTCCTCAGCTGTCAGCGTGGAGTGAGCCTCCTGGAACTCCTCCTGCTCCCAGAACCTGCGAACAATTGAGCTGAGGGATTCGCCAACGGTCACTTGGTGCACCCTGGCGTGCGTGGAAGTCACCGAGGTTCCAGCCACTCCAGTTACAATCCAGCCAAACACGGTGAGTTGGCCGATTGGCTCGTTTGGAGCTCCTTTCTTCATTCGTGGCTTAATGATGGCTGAATACACGTCCGCACCCAGCAGAACATCTATCGGCTTGGTCCGAGAAGGGGCTGGATCAGCCAACTCCAGCCCTTCTAGATGTTTCCAGCTACATTGCAGTCTAGTGCAACCGTGCGTGTAGTCGGTCAGCTTTGGGAGAACCAAGGTCGTGACTTTGAATGTGTCCTCTGTCTTGGCTGCAGATATGGTCAACGTCACTCGTCCCCGCGTCTTGGTGAGATGCTGCCCTCCTACCCCGTAGATGTCAACGTTGGAGGATGTCCTTGGAAGCTGCAGCCGTTGTGCCAACCCTTCGCTCATCATTGAGATTTCCGAGCCTTGGTCGATGAGGGCTCGAACGTGGTGCTTTCTCCCAAGACGATCTGAAACTCTTATAATGGCAGTGGCGAGTAATACTTGACCTCTCTCGTTGCAGCAATCAAGGGTGTGATGGATCGTCGCTGGCCTGGCACCATCGCGGAATGCTTCATGGAGGGATGAGTGATGCCTTTTGTTGCAGGACATACAGTTCCTCGTGGAAGGGCACGCTTCCAGTTGGTGCTTTCTGAGGCAGTTGATGCATAGGCGAGCCCTCTCGACGTAATTCCTTCGCTCTGTCGGTTGAAGCGCTTGGAATTCGGGGCACTGCATAAGGAAGTGCTCCCCATTGCATTTGGCACATGCAGACTTTTGGAATTGTTGAGCGTGGTTTGCTCTAACCGCTCTCTGTGACTTTCTAGGTTGACCTTGGCTCGAGCGTGGTTCGTGTTTCTTGGGCTGTTCGCCGTGTTTTCCTTGAGAGGACTGTGAGGAGGTCTCGTCGATTGACGCCTCAAGTTGCTGCCGCCTCTTCGTCATGAAGTCCTTCAAGGTGGAAAAAGACGGTGGATCGCTGCTACTGGTCACTCTCTCCTCCCACTTGTCGCGTGTGGTTGAGTCGAAGAGATTGACCACCGAATACACAAACCAGTCTTCAGTTCGGTCAATCGGTCTGCCTAGACCTTCCAAGGTATTCACCACGGAAATGACGCCTTTGTGAATAGTGGTAAGCTCCTGAGCTGAGCTCTCTCTCATTTTGGGGAGAGAGGCGAGCCGATCGAGGCACGATCGCACGAGGATCCTATTATTCTCGAACTGCTCTTTCAGGATCGTCCATGCTCGATCGTAGTTTTCATTTATTGTTGGCAGGTCCTTCACTAGATCGGCGGCTTGACCATGGAGACTGAGTTTGAGGTAGTGAAGGCGGTCTACCTTGCTTAGCTGCTTGTTTCTGTCCATGATCGACACGAATAGATCCTTAAAGGCTGGCCATTCTACATATTCCCCAGTGAACTCAGGCAGTTGCATCCTGGGGAGTGGAGCCGACCCAGATCGTGACTCCTGCTCGGAACTGCCTGCAGCTGCTTGCCCCTTCGCCACCGCATTCGAGCTGTCCAGGTCAAGCTGGTTCACCATGTCCAATAACCGACCTCTTTGTTCCAGATAAGCCTCTTCCACTATATCTGCGTAACACTTTTTTAAGTAGTCGCTGGTCTTCACCACTTCCTTGTGCCGAAACGAGAGGACATCGTGGTTTCGCTGGAATTGAGACCAGCAATCCTCGAGGCGCTCCAGCCGTGATTGTACATCACCTCTCGTCATTCTGCTCTGTGCCGTGGACTTTTTGAAGTTTTCCACCGTGCGGCTGATTTTACGTCCCAGCTCGCTCTGTCTGGTGAGCAGCTCTTCGCCGGTGAATTCCATGCTGATTCGGAGCTGGCTCAATGGATGGAACTTCACTACAGCACTGTTTCACCACGTGGCTTGTCAATTATTGTAAAGATCCGGCTCGAAGGACCAGAAATGTTTGGTAAACTGGTTTTGGAAGCCGAGAATGGATGGAGGAGTGATCGAAAGAGTGGAATGCTTAAACTAAAGGATGGAATGCAAGATCGACTGGAATGAGTGAGAGTGATAACGGATGGATTTGAATGGACTGTATAAATGTTGGTAAAGCAAGATGAGTCGGATCTACAATATTTGTATATTTGTCACTTATATCACAAGCGATGAACGTCGATGTACAAGAAAGTGTAAAAGGAATGAAATGTGAAAATAAACGCAGAATTTAATAAGCTACTTTGTTTTGACTCGAGTCAGCTGATGGCTGGTCACAGAGAGAGCAAAACGACGGTTGTCTCTCTGTTTTATTGTCTCGACCTTCCTGGAAGTTCGTCACGCTTGTACCGTTCTGATTTGACGCTCGAGAATCTTCCAGAAAGATCGAGAGACGGTTCGACCAATGACAGGCGTGATTTCGGCCCGCGTGAGCCTCGACGGCACACGCTTGTCATTCGCGTCGTTGGCGGGATCGCGCGTGGATCGCTGTTACGTCATGCAGCAACATGGCGCTCAGAGCGCCAATCTCAAACAACGAACTTTCTCAAGGTTAAAAACCGTTCGTACCGTAATCTCCCTATTTTCCCCATATTCTGCAAAGTTTCAGCTTTAATTTAAAAAAAATTCATCGCTCTACCTCATTTCTATCGAAAGTTATTTCTTTTCGAAGCAAGGCAAGTCACTTTTTCCCACTGTGCGGCGTGGGAAGCATCGTGCAGCGACGTATGGTGCATCGCCGAGCATTTCAGGCAGCGTTTGGTACTGCGGCAGGCGTTGCGGGTGTGGGTCCCCAAGCAATTATAGCAACGTCGTTGCTGCGAGACGAACTGCTTGCGTTCCTCCGGGCTCTTGGTAAGATATTTCGGGCAGCTGCCGAGATAGTGGCTCGCGTTGCACAGCGTGCACCGGCTCGGAGCCGCGGCGGTGGCGTGGGAGTGCGCGTTGGTCGATCGCGGCTTGTGGGTGGTCGCGACGGCCTTGGCGTTGTCGACCGTAGCGAGCGCGCGTATGCGATTTTGCAGGAACTTATCGAGGACTGCGAATTCCGGACACTCGGTGTATTCCGCGATGAGGAGCTCCCAGGCTTTCAGCGTCTGCGGATCCAGCCTGCGTGAGACCCAGTAGATGACGATCGGTCCCCAATGTTGCACTTGACACTTCAAACCTTCGAGCGCGCTAAGAACCTGTGTCACCGTCCCGCGAATTCTCTTCAATTCCGTCGCGGTTTCCGACTTCGCTGGTGTAATCGAAAACATGGTGTCGAGCAGGTTGTCGACAAGGACGCGTGTGTTTTCATATTGTTCGACGATGATGTTCCACGCGCGTTCGAACTGATCACCGGCGACCGGTATGTTCCGCACAAGGTCGAGCGCGTCGCCGCTGAGGCTCCGGAGAAGATAATGGAACTTCTCGGTTTGGTCGAGGCCTGCATTGTTCAATACCAGCGACGTGAACAGCGATTTGAAGGGAGGCCAATCTTTAAATTCCCCTGAGAAGTCGGGAACGTCGATGCGTCGCAGTTTCGCCGACGAGGTGCCCGTTGGATTGGGCGCGCGGGGGCCTCCTTGAGCGTCGGAACCGCGGGGTGCAAGATCCTTTAGCATATTGCAGAGAGTGGCCTGTGTGTCGATGACCTTTTCCTCGCATTCGCCGCGCAGATCCTTGGCGAAATACACGTGCTTTTCGAGCTCGGCAGTGAACAATGCTTGCAGCTGCACGTGATTCGTTCGGAAATCGTCCCAATTGCGTAATAGTGCATCCAATCGGGCCTGGATGTACGCCTCGGTGAGGTTATTCATTCCTTTCTTTTTAGTGTTGGTGATGACTCGATCGATGCTATTGTACAGTTCGACTTGTAGCGCGAGCAGTGTTTTGGCCGTTGCCATTTCGAACGTGCTACCGAACGCGAGGTCACGAGACAAGCGGCGAGACACAAACACACGTGCGAGCGGTTTTCGACGGTTAACGAGTCGGTTTGAACGAAAAATGCGAGTTCACCGGAGATTGCACACGCGTTTTCTTACGCACTTTCTACACTGCGCTCCCCACTGATTATAATCCCGATGTACGATGCTGGGGGTCGCCGTAGTATCCGGCTCGAAGGACCAAAAAATGTATAATATCGGAATCACAATCAGCGGGAGAATGGGCGGTTGGACAATAAAGAAATGTATTTACGTAACACGAATAGTTTATTTAACAAGAGTCACAAATAACACGATAAATCACGCGAACGATGAGAGGACGAACAAGCGGTGCGAACGGTTAACGGACGCGAGAACGAACGCGGTATCAACGGTAACAGAAAGCGGTGCGACAAAAGAATTGTTTTCGCTCGGTGTGAGTACGAACGTCTGATATCGATCCGCCGGTGCGTGATCGACGATCGCGCGTTCGGTGGATCGCGAGGTGGGGGGTCGCGAGGATGACGTGACGTCATCCGCGCGACTAGGCGGCGTTGATGACGCGGCACAGCCGACCGTTGGTCGGCCGAAACACACGCTGACTGTTGTTTCTCCATTGATCCATTTGTGGTGGCGGCGATGGGTTGTGCGGTGGTGCGTATTATCCGATTTTTTCTTCCGTTGGCCCTCTCGATTCTTTGAACTTGCCTTAGCAGATCATCCAAGTCGACGAGGTTATCTGGGTTAATCATCATCGCGTATTCCGGCAACATATTTTCGTACAATGTTTCGAGACTTTCTTCCTCTGGTAGTTGGGCTCGTCTCATCAGAGTCAGGAGCGCATTCATAAATAGGTGGAAAGGCTCCCCTGGCCTTTGTACACGTTCACGTGCCTCTCTCTCGTGCTGTAGCCGAGTCTGATTTGGAGCAAAAAATGCCAGAAATCTTTCCGAGAATCGCGTCCATGTAGAAAAATGAACACGGTTATTGCGGAACCATAATTGCGCCTCCCCGCGTAATAATTTTGCCACTCCGCGTAGGAGTTCGGCATCCGATAGATGGTACACATCTTGTAGTTCGCTAACACGTTCCAAAAACGAGTGCGGTTGTTTCCCGTCGCTCGTGCAGCCTCATTTTCGCATTTGAATCATCCTGTGGCTGGAGTCGACTACTGGAGAGGCGCTCTGAATGTGGTTGTTAGAGGTGCCGGGTGAATCCGTGTTGACCTCTGGGGAGGATTTTTCGGCCATTGTTTCTTCGTTGGTGACGTCTTCCAATCGCTGTCTTAATTCGTCCACGTTTCGCATGCCCGGTATGCCGTTTGAACCTCCCGCGGAACTGTAGTGGTGCGGTATGACCAGAGATGGCGCGCACGGTTTTCAACTGTGGGCTCGGCCTTATCCCCGACCGTTGGTGGGGTACCGCGCCTGCGCACTCACGGCTTCTTGCCGAGGTTTCGGAGAGATGCGACGAGCTCGCTCTCTTCTCGGTTGCCGGTCTGCGTGTGCAGACGTGTTTCGTCTTCGTTACGTCTACTATTGTATCGACGTGCTCCAATAAAGAGTGTTCACCGTGCAAGGGTGGAATTAGTCATTCCCAGTATTCCTTGTCTTGATCCTGCTGACGATATAGATCGTGGTGTTGGGACACGATCAATTCCCGAACATATTCATATCCCAACTGGTGACCCTACTAGTAATCCTCCTCCTCTGGTCACCAACGTGTTCGCAATCACCACACGGTGATCCATGCATCTTTGCCACATTGGTGACCCCGACGTGATCAGTCGAGATTCATCGACTGGAGGATACCGCACCTTCATGGAATCAGAAGATGGGTAAGCGGAATTCCGATCTGGAAATCGACGCCACGTGCTTCGTAGGAGTCGTCCAGTGGCAGGGTCAAAGCACGTGGACGGAACTGGCCATTTCGGACATCATGTCGCCTGGAAGCATTGCCCGGGGATTCTACAAAGGGAATCGTCGAGGGAAGTTTCTTCCGGAGGCCAACACAGAGACCATCAGTTCGATGGGACAACCGAGAAGAGCATTCGGCACGTCTCCCAGCGTGGAGCCGCATAATTGGGTGAGACGGTTGCCGTATTCTTGGCAGAGAGAATTGTTTCAGGCATGCAGAGATACAATGGAATTGGGCAGCCATTTTGTGTTCCTGCCTGTGTCCTGCGAACGTAGTAGGAGAGGTCAACGCTGTTGACGCTCTACCTCAGTCTCGCTGTTGCCATGCGGTTTTGGCTGCGGCAGAGGACAACGCTGTTGTTAACGAACTCTCGCCGCCTGCTGCCTAGCAGTTTTTGCTGTAGGAGAGGACAACGCGGTCAACAAACTCTCGCCGCCTGCTGCCTAGCAGTTTTTGCTGTAGGAGAGGACAACGCGGTCAACAAACTCTCGCCGCCTGCTGCCTAGCAGTTTTTGCTGTAGGAGAGGACAACGCGGTCAACAAACTCTCGCCGCCTGCTGCCTAGCAGTTTTTGCTGTAGGAGAGGACAACGCGGTCAACAAACTCTCGCCGCCTGCTGCCAAGCAGTTTTTGCTGTAGGAGAGGACAACGCGGTTGTTAACAAACTCTCGCCGCCTGTGGCCAAGCAGTTTTTGCCGCGGCAGAGGACAACGCCTTTGTCAACATACTCGCATCGCCTGCTGTCAAGTAGTTTTGGCCCTGGTCAAGGTCAACGAAGCTGTCGTAATCGCATCGTTGCCTGTTGACGGCCATACTCGACCTTGAAGGAGGTTACGGGTGCGATCATCGTCACCGGTGCCTGTGGATTTGGCGTGTGCCATATAAAGAAAAACAATTCCAAGGTCTCGCGGACCTTCGCGCGTTTGTGTGCGTTTCCGATCAGTGCCTTCTTGCGTGCATGTGCTCGCGGTGCTGTTCTAGGTTAGGGTGAGTCGTTTTGACAGGTTGCGCGTGTTGCGTGATCACCCGGTCCGCGTGGTTAATTTTCTTACGTGTATCCTCACGTTCTCTCACGCCAGTCGTGAGTAACGCGTTTTCTATCGCGATTGCTGTACGTTCTCTCACGCCAGTCGTGAGTATCGCGTTTTCTATCGCGATTGCTGTACGTTCTCTCATGCCAGTCGTGAGTATCGTGTTTTTTATCGTAATTTGCGTACATTCTCTCACGCCAGTCGTGAGTATCGCGTTTTCTATCGCGATTTCTGTACATTCCCTCACGCCTAATCGTGAGTATCGCGTTTTCTTCCTACTCCGTAGTGCGTACTGCTCGCGTTATAGCTAGGGATTTGAGAATATTTTCAAACCGCGACGGGATTTCGCGATTGCGCAGTTTCACTTTATAGTGCATGTCACAAACGCAGTGGTCGTATGTGACAACTGTTTGCTTTTGAGTCGCGAAGTGAGTAGGATAAGAAATTGTAACGCGCCTGTGCGCGACTCTAGGTTGATTCATGTGCTACGCGTCAGCGTAAGGGTAGATACACCTAGGTCGTATAGGAATGTGGTTTGTATTTAGCATCCGCGTATTTCGCGTCGATAGGTTCGCCATTAGCCGCTTAGGTGAGGTGAAATTTAATAATTGCGACAACGCGCTTGCAGCTCAGAGGAGACGCAGCGCGCGTGCTCGCGTCATTTACGCCAATCAATTTGTAAATGCATATTTTTGCATCATGCGTATTTTTCCCCCGTGTTAATTTGTGTCGTGCCTTCGGCACTAGGGGGGGAGTGTGTGGGCTCGGCCTTATCCCCGACCGTTGGTGGGGTACCGCGCCTGCGCACTCACGGCTTCTTGCCGAGGTTTCGGAGAGATGCGACGAGCTCGCTCTCTTCTCGGTTGTCGGTCTCCGTGTGCAGACGTGTTTCGTCTTCGTTACGTCTACTATTGTATCGACGTGCTCCAATAAAGAGTGTTCACCGTGCAAGGGTGGAATTAGTCATTCCCAGTATTCCTTGTCTTGACCCTGCTGACGATATAGATCGTGGTGTTGGGACACGATCAATTCCCGAACATATTCATATCCCAACTGGTGACCCTACTAGTAATCCTCCTCCGCTGGTCACCAACGTGGTCGCAATCACCACACGGTGATCCATGCATCTTTGCCACACAACTGTGATCACCCCGTTACGATTCTGCGAGATCGTCGTGCCACGGTGTGTCGAGAGATGGCGCGCACTGGTATGGTCGCACCGTATTGTCACTAGATGTGGTGTCCGTCACCACACTTGTGGGCTCGGCCTTATCCCCGACCGTTGGTGGGGTACCGCGCCTGCGCACTCACGGCTTCTTGCCGAGGTTTCGGAGAGATGCGACGAGCTCGCTCTCTTCTCGGTTGTCGGTCTCCGTGTGCAGACGTGTTTCGTCTTCGTTACGTCTACTATTGTATCGACGTGCTCCAATAAAGAGTGTTCACCGTGCAAGGGTGGAATTAGTCATTCCCAGTATTCCTTGTCTTGATCCTGCTGACGATATAGATCGTGGTGTTGGGACACGATCAATTCCCGAACATATTCATATCCCAACTGGTGACCCTACTAGTAATCCTCCTCCTCTGGTCACCAACGTGGTCGCAATCACCACACGGTGATCCATGCATCTTTGCCACACACTTTTCACTTTCCGGGCCGCTTATAACCTCAAACCCACCGATGCCACGTGGTCGTTGCTTCACGCTAAATCTTGTGACAGGTCCCTGTTCGGGCGCCATGTAACGGTCCGTTCTTCCGGTGAAGCTGGTTGTCCGGTGTTCTTCCTCGTGATGCCGTTCAGCTCGCCGCGCCGAGGTTCGGTGCCGAAAGGAAGATCGCCGGAATGGGAAAGCGGGATGTGGTACACGGGATTCGAAAGAATCACACGAGTAAAGACCTTGATACGGGTGCTCACTGCCGACGAGCTCACAGAGACGGGATTTTCGGTATGACGACGCGGAGAACAGTTTCGTTCGGACACGGGTTCGCGAGGTAACTACGGGCGGTTATAGACGCGTGATAATTCCCGATCGCGGGGTAACCGGTGACTGGGATAGGAACTGGTCTGGGTAACCCTGCCCTGGTGGCCAATGTGGTGGTACACCGTGCATTGGAATCCACCTGGGCGGTTCTACGTCGACGAGTGATGGTACATCGTCCTCGTCGAGCGGTTCCGTTGACGGTACGTCGTGACGGCTAGTCGGTGGTACATCGTAACTGGTTAGAGTGGCGGTACGCCGTGCTCTACTTCGGTGGAACGTAGTTCGTCACCAGGGAATGCGGACATGGGAACCAGGTAATATTCACAGGCTAGCGGTACGCTATGGCCTGTGCCGGTGGAACGTCGTTCGTCACCGATGGGAATACTTACAGGAGAGTGAAGATTACAACGATGTGTACCCTGTCGGATATATCCGCGAAATGAGACCCGGGCCGTCCTCGCAGTGCGCTTTTATAGCGTTCCAATGTATGGCGAGGGGAGGTAGCGCGGTGCGGTGATTCTCCGTATGGTGTGAACCGGTTCTCACGCGTGTGCGAAACTTCGGCGACTAATTCCCATCGGTGCGAGTTCCGTGGTGCGCGGGTCGCTGATGCGTGACGGCGCGACTCGGTCTCGGTCGGCTGTATTCGGTTCGATTCGGTTTGGTACGGGACGCGATCTTCAAGTGACAGGCCTGCACGGTGCAGGTCTGTTACACCCTTAATAATGATCATTATAACCTGGCAATTGCTGAGGCAAGAATTAGGTGTTAATTATGTCTTTTGAATGTGTGCCTGTCAAGCACATTGCGCCCGAACTCGGCGCGGCGCACAGTGGGTAAAATCGACGTTCTAGCTGTTCACAGGCTAAAAACTCAAAGTCCTCATATCGATTTTTAACGAATGCACAATGTTTCTTAAATGTCTATTACATTCGAAAACGATAATATTAATTAAAGCTATTAAAAACTCTCGTTACAATAAACGTTCAAAGATCAAACTTTTTCAGATACGATTTATCACCGAAAAAATTCCTTTTCTTCATAATGATGTCCTGGAAAACCTACTGAAGATTAAGTGACCAATTTTTTTTATATGAAGAATGTATATCTATGTTGAGGACGCACCAGGAACTAAACATCATTGTTCATAATTTATTATAAAAAAAAATATTTAGTCAACTAAGGAAAATCGTTAAAGTTTTTCACCTTTGACAAGAAATAAAGTTGTCATGCCCGGTGATGCCCATGTTCTGACAAAGTGGAACATTTTCGGCAAGATCTCCTCTAAAAGATGGTGCAAAATTTAGGGGTGCGCCGGAGCAACTGAGAAATATCTTTTTGACTCCAGCGATAGGTGCGGCAGAATCAAGAAGCTCCTGGACAAGGATAGAGAGATACTTGTATCTCCTGCAGGGCTGTAACAGAGAGGAAACATGTCGCTCGCAGGAGAGACAAAGACAGAGATCACCACGCAGCTTGATTTCTCGATGAACTTTCTGAAGCGAGGAAGCAATATTTTTTGATGCTCTTCGTGTTGACATATTCTCTGTATTATTGCGGGTATTTCAACACAAAGAGCATTTGGAAAAATTGTACTGAAAAAATTTTCTTCTATAAAAACGTACGCTATTATTGTTTATAAAGTTTCAAGAGACAAATTGCAAAAAAGGGCTTTGAGAGGGGCTCCGAAATAACACGGAGAACATTTCAACGCAAAGAGCATCCAAAAATATTGCTTCTTCGCTTCAGGAAATTGGAAACCGTTCATCGAAAATTCAAACTGCTCTGTACTCTCTGTCTTTGTCTCTCCTGCGAAAAACATATCTGCTTCTCTGTCTCTTCGTAGTTTACCTCGATTGGCGCTGTTAACCTGTCCCACGCAGCCTTAATAGAGGAGAAATCATATATATTGACATGTTCAATTTAAAAAATTTTCCAACAACTATCAATTTCATCTACTCAATTTTGCTATAAATGCATAAAGATCCGCAGTCTATCCGTGACACAGCAGGCGGCCCGAGAGAGTGGCTCGACTTCGTCGAGTGATTTGAGGGGTAGGTGATTTGAAAATTACATTCAACACGTGTTGGCCGAGAAAGTGTCGACTTATTCCAGCTCAATAGTAATGATCTGTCATAAATCTCTTCATAGAGAACAGCCCCGGGAAAGGCACTGAAAGAAATCGGGCCTATCGGGTTGGGTCTACCTCAGGCATGGGCAGAAATAGCACGCGCTCTAGGGATTCTAGAGTAGCCGTGGAATACCCCCACTTCTCCCGGCCACGCGTCTCAATCCCCTTGGTGGCCGTAGTTGCTCCGAGCACTATGGCCGCCACGGGGAGCGAGACGCGCGGCCGGGAGAAGTGGGGGTATTCTTTGAGAATCCCTAGCACGCTCCACCGCAGCCGCACGCCCGTCGTCTCAATGTGTTGACTTCGACGGTGCACGCTATGTAGTATGTAATAGTATGTATGTGTGGCCGCTGTAGTCAGTATTTCAACACAGCCGAAAATGCGTGCGAAACGAGGCCTGCCTCCTCCTCCTCCTCCTCCACCACTCTGATCCAATCGGCCGCGCATTCGAACCTAAATAGACACGTCACCGTAATCCTGCCTGGGAACCTTCTTCTCAGGCTTGCATCAATACAATGCCACCAGTTCGGACCCATGCGTGTTGGCGCCTTGCCGCCACCCCCTATAATCGCGTAGTAGTGGGCGGTAACGGTCTCGTATCCTAACCCACTGCTGTTCCGCTATCGCTCGTACTTACGAGGCAGTGTATTGGATTACTTGTTGGGCATACATAGACAAATCTAAAATGTTTTTTCACTACGTGAATGAAAGATGCAATTTCAGGACAGACGCTGCCGATCCTTCTGTCTAAATGTCTGTTCCAGGGTTTTTACCTTTCACTTAGAAAGGTATCGTTGGCCAAGACTGGTTGCTAATATTGTTCTCGAGGTGTAAATGGAGTTATTTAGTTGTATACAGCCTCCTTTTCTAGCTCCTTGTGACGCCAATTTTTATATCTCCATTCCTTTTCAAGAGCTCATTTTACAGGTGAAACTTCAAGGAATATAACCATATTTTTTTTCAAAATTTAAATCACTCTGACGGCTCATCGAAAAAGACGTAAAAAAAGAATTAGCTTGAATTCTTCGACTCCATAAAGTCAATGGTGTCGTGGTTAAAAAATAATTTTGCAATAGCCCAATCCTTTCCGAATGAAACCATAAAAAAGTGTAGCTCAATCGGATTTAAACGAAGAAATGATTTCATTAGTGTTGTTGACAAAAAAATTCGATTTTTTGCAAAATCCTAAGGTGGTAGACGAATTTTGAGATTTGAGACCAGATTTGAAATAAGCGTGGAAGAATCTACGGGAAATGATGTACAGCATGTTGCAGAAAAATCTGTTCCGCTCGTGGTATTGTGAAAATCAAAGTTTTATTGAAATTGTGCAGGTTTAACGAATTTGTCAATGTTAAAAAACGTTCGTACCATCATTTCCTCACTTTTCCCATATTCTGCAAAGTTGGAGCTTTAATTTAAAAAAAAAATCATCGTTCTATCTCTTTCCTATCGAAAGTTCTTTGATTTTAGCACCGAATTCATCGGGTTGTCGCGCTGTGGCGACCCGGCAGTGACGATCCCTGTGCAGCGACCCTTGCAGCGACCCAAAAGCTGCAAGGGTCGCTGCAAGGGTCGCTGCAAGGACCGCTTCCAGGATCGCGACGGAGTGCCTAAAAAAACTCTGTCACGGATAGATTTAATCCCTTAATGATTTTAATAGAGGAGATATCATGTATATATATTGACATCTGCACTTTTAAAAATTTTCCAACAACTATCAATTTCATCTACACAATTGTGCTATAAATGCATAAAGATCCCAGTGTAGTCATGAAAGATCGCGCAGGCGAATCGAGCCCGCCCGACTTTCTGCGACCCGACCGACCCGACGCGACGATTCGGGCGGCCCGCACATCCCCAATGGCCCTACATTTATTTCAAAACTTAAATATTGATGGCAAACGAATCAAATTTTATTTCATCTATAAGCAGGACCGCGCAACATTCATATTTGTTAGACTATGGTTAAAAGCAACATCACGCACGTGTTCGGTTCGCCAGAAAACAACGATTCTGAATTAATTAAATTAATTTTGTTACGCCGCACAGTGGTCGGAGAACGCGATTTTACTGGCCAAAATTAAATTTTCGAAATTCAATATTTTGGAAACCTTTTTTAATAATACATTACTATGCGATATTACTAATCGGTTTCGGAATACTGACATTGTCTCATCATAGAAAAAACTAGAAGTAAACATTCTGATAGTGAATGACAACATTATCTGATTCGGATGAATAAAGAATACTTGTAAACACATTGGTATGAAATATTCAAAATGTTTCTTCCGTTTCTGACCTTGCATGACCTTGAAGGTCACTGTGCAGTATACAGATGAATTCGTCTAAACACACATTTCCATGGGATATAAAAAAATATACAGCATTCCATTTAAAAAATTGAAGGTCACCTTCATATCTAACAAAATAGTATAAACGTAAAAAAAACAGTACTACTTTTTCCTCTTTCATTTTTTTCTAATATTTACTATTTACAAGAAAAACTGATGCTGTCGATCATTGTATAATCAAGAAATGAGAAAAAATTTTTCCCTTCAAATGTATGTCAGCAGTTGTTTCCAATGTCAGTGTTTGTGCTTAGGTTCTATTCCAATCTAAGATCGATGCATTAATACTGTAATGTATTTCAATACACATAGATTTTTAAAAATGACGTTACCACAATAAACGAATTATTGCCACGTCTTGGGGATTTTGCACCACTGTGCGACGTACGATAGCGTAGCAGGTTTGGGAACGTGCAATAAAGCATTTGGCGTGCAAATGGTCGGGTCATTATTGGGCGATCGACAGCGAAGCTATTTTTCAGAAAGCTGTTCTTAGCGCGTGCAATTCATAATTCTTTACTGCAAATTTAAAAATTACTTTTCAGTCAATTCGTGTTGTCCGAGAAAGTGTCGATTCCAGCTCAATAGTAATGATCTATCATAGGCCTCTCCATAGAGAACAGCCCCGGGAACGGCACGTAAACAAATCGAACCTATCATCGCAAGGTCTGCCTATCCCCTCCACAGCCGCGCCCGTAGTCCCAATGTTTTGGACTTCGACGTTGCACGGTACATAGTATGTGTGCCCGCTACAGCCAATATTTTGCGACAGCCGAAAATGCGTGTGAAACGAGGCCTGCCTCCTCCGCTCTGATCCAATCGGCCGCGCATTCGTACCTTGAGCACGTCACCGTAGTTCTGCCTGGGAACCTTCTTCTCAGGCTCGCATCAATACAATGTCACCAGTTCGGACCCATACGAGATGGCGCCTTGCCACCCCCTACAATCGCGTAGTAGTGGGCGGTAACGGTTTAATATCTTAACCCACTGCTGTTCCGCTATCGCTCGTACGGGACAGTGTATGTTTTGGACTACTTGTTGGACATAAACAAATTGAAAATGTTTTTTCACTACGTGAAAAGGTGGCCCATCCCAATTTGGCCACCATGGAGGTGGAAAACAGGTAAAAGAGTCATTGCAAACGGTGTGCGGTTTGACGGGAAACCCCAAGATGAATAGCTGCAGCCCCCAACTGACCGTGGAGGTCTGCAAGGTTTATAACACATAATTGCTATTGAGGCATAGGCAGATGTCCGTTCTTCGTGGCTCCGACAATAAAGTAATAAAGAACTAAATGTGCTTCAGAGAGGCTTTTTCTTAAAAATAGCAAGGAAGTCACGTCCGTAAAACAAGACCCATTCTTCAACTTTAAACAAATATTGTGATGTTATTATAAAAGATATTGAATTGTTCTTTGCAGCGGAAGATTCTGTAGACTTTCCCGAATACAGTGATATCCAATATTAATATTATACATTATGATTGCTTAAACATGTTTAAGCAATGGTCTTGGAAAGAGCGAGACAAACGATTTTTTCGAATCCATATTTATTAAGCTTAAGATTTTTCAAACTATGAAAATGAAAACACTATCCGAATACCCAAAATTTCATCGAAATCGGTTGAAGCATAAAACAGATATAGTAGTAGGCATTGAAAGATGTAAAGATACGAATCTTTGAATTTTTCTGCTTACGATTGATCTAAATCGCAGTCTCTTATAATTGTTTTAATTTTTAATTGTTTTCGAGTATCCATATTTCCATGAGCGTTAAGCTACATACAATTAATGCACATGATTTTTTTCCAAATTTGGATATGTTGCAGTCTGTAATAAAATATGAACGTATTTCAAAGAATTCCTTGAAATCTTGAAAATTGTTGGTTTTACGGACGTGTAGTATGAGGTATCACAAGTTTTTCATTAAATTATAACGGCCAAACAAACAAAACGATGAAAATTAGTTTTGGGTGCTCATAGTGAAACCATAAGAGTATTTAATAAAAATTATTTCAGTTGAGAAAATATTTGTTTTCATAGTTCATTTTGCAATTGTTTTAAACAGGGGCATTGCTATCAATGCACCAGAAAAATGAAAAAATAAAAATAATGATAATATAGGCCAAAGTGTCCTCTTTACGGACCCGTTTTTAAAAATGTGGATACTTCAAAATTGGCGACATGAAAATTATTTGAAGTGAACGCTGCACCGAAATACATCGCGCGAGGCCCGCCCCGTCGGTCGACGTCGGTCGAAGCTAGAAGGGCCTCACAGACAGGCCTACCCACACATTTGAAACGTCTGACCGAAGCCTCTGACGTCACCACGTCGGTCGGTCGTCGGATGCACTGTACGCGTACCCTAAGCGGTGAAAATGTTTAACAAATCGTTGGACAACATTGAACCTACCTACTCGTTAAAATTCACAAGGGCATTTCTAATATCCGCCCTATGGAATTATCGAGTAGAAGGGGCCAATGACCTTTCTCTTTCAAATTGTTCTCACACATATCCATAAATCCTTATCCTGCACTATAATTGTTCATAACTTCTTTATTTTGAGTCTTCGTCTTCCTCGGTTGCCCCGGTAGCTTTCTTCTCCTCCTTCCCTGGACAGCATTGGATTTTTCCTCGGATTTCAATAGATTTCCACATTACCACGGAGGTACTATTGTTAATGCGTTTTTTTTTAGTGGTGTCCCCAGTAGGCCTATTCCACTTTGAAAATAAATCACGCTTCTTCAGCGTGTGCAAGAACTGCGACAGCCCATTGGGAGATTTCCAATGCGTTATCGTAGTCTTCACTCGCACTGAACAGCGGCATCCGGTAGCATTTTGCTCTAACGTTCTCCAGACTGATGACGACTATTTCATTGTTCAAATTCGAACATTTAAAAAATTCTAATTCCGAAGACTGCATTGCAATATCATAAAAATCATCTACACTAAGAAACCGTTTTACGCCTAATTGATAACTATTTTCCGACGGATTAATAAACGAAATAATACATATTGTGTCGTCGCGCAAAACACAACAATTGTCGCGATCGTCTGTCGAAAGCAATAAATTGCCAACTTGAATTTTGCGAGGGGAGGCCTCGCCACTATTGCTACTAAATGTTGTAGAAGAACAGATATCTGTTGGAGGATCACCACCTCCCCCATTGCGTCGAGCATGAAGCTCTAATTCCGTCGTTCTATTCGCGAACTGCTGTAAAGGTAGCCCGGGCTTTCTTATATTTTTTTTAAAAAACATCATGTTGCTTTCGTACGTGAAAGCCGCAAATGAGTCTAAAGCCCCGAAACGTTTCGCGTCCTCTACTAGATGGAGAAGTCCGTGGACGTTGTAGGAGCAGAAGGTTTTGCCGTAGTGCTTTTTGCAGGAGGAAACAAATTGTTGCAACGCTAGTTCTGCGATCGTTGTGTGACTCTGTTCTTTAACAAGGGAAGGCGAAACGAGTATTCTAATGGCCCCGTGCAGAAGTAAGAAATGGAAACGGATTTCTTCTTTCAGAATTCCGCACGTGACAACAGGACCGGTGTATAAAAGAAACTGTCGAAGTTCTGTTGCTTTGTACTTTGCAAAATGATGAATTTCTCTGGGACGTCTAGCGAAATCGGAAGGGCAGTAACTATTAATTAAGTTTAATCTCGCGGAGATTCTATTCATTTGAAGAGCACTTAATTTAGCTTTTCTCGAAAAATTACCACACACCCAGGCAGATAACAGTTTCTTTACTACACCGAGACATACCAAATGCATGTACTCGAATGGTACTTGGGAAACCATTCCCATTTGGAGGGAAGCTAACGCGCTTTTACCGTCTCTGTGGTGAGGATCAATGGATGTTGTGCCTGTTGCATATTTCTCGTCGGTTCGAAGAGGGTGCTTGATTTTAAGGAAAACCTGACGAGCTTCTACCTGTGTGCCAGACACCTCGCACTTGGAACAAGGTCGGTGGGATGTGTGCCCTGAGTGGTTAAGGATGAAAGCTCGGGCTGGCGCATCGGCGATGAAGCATCTCAACTCTACACCGATTTTTCTACCCTTGAAAATAATGCCTTTGTTCGACATTATCGAGTTAATGTCGGAGACAAAGGGTATAGCCGGATAAGATAGTCAAAAATGCCCTTGAACCAAATTGTATCGACGATGCGTCATTCGATAGGGCACCAAGAAAAAACATACTGTGCAAAATTTCAACCCTGTATCTCGATCCGGAGGGTAGTTATGGGGTAAAATCGAAAAATCAGTTTTTGGCCTATTTTCCCTAGTTAATGATGTCTAGAAATTCTGAAAAAAATCTGACACATGTCAAGAATCCAAATACATACTTTGCAATTGGTTTCAGATTTTTAAAGTGAAAATCCTACTTGTAAAAAATCAAAAACCTCAAAAAAATCGAAAAAATGCAGATTTCACATGGAAGTTCTAGAGTGACATCATTTATATTTTTACAGTAGCGATATATTGTTATAAGTATTGTTCATGAATTTTTTCAGATTTTTTGGTTTGGTGCGCCGTTGTTAAAAAAAATAAAAACCGATTTTTTCGACGTTTTTTCCGCAAAGAACTAAGCTAACCTTAAAATTATTACGTTTTATTTATTCTGTAAGTCTATCAGGCACTAATAAACCTTGAACATTGTACAGAAGTAATGAAAAAATGAAATCAACTCAATTGATAATTCTACAGTATAAACATTACATCTAGAAATATTAATCAGGTTTCCAACAGCTCAGTTGGCTCAATGCGTTAGGCGTTCGACTGTGGACCTGCCTATAGTAGGTTCGCGCCCGCGTCGTAGTTCTTTTTTTTTTATTTCATTAATTCTCGTCTTTTTTTATTTCTAACTACACAATAGTCACGCGTATTATTGTAGAATTATTTTAAAAGCAATATCGAAATATATAAAAAGTATTTGAAGGTAAAATACGCCAAAAATAGTAGTTGCGTCTGACAGAGTCATAAGGCGAGTGAAAAAAAGAAAAGGTAAACGTGGTAAAGGTAAACAAAGGTAAAAGTTAATGAAACATCGAAAGTTTGTCATTCTTAATATTGTAAATATGCTTTTAAAGTTCCGTTAGTTTACTTTTCCAAGTATCGGAACATCTGCTTTCACTGAAAATGTTGGGGAAGGCAAATAACAACAATTGCTGTTCCGCATAAGAGACGAGGTATCAAAAGCGAATGCCTCAAAAGAAGTGAACAACAATAGAGCCATTTCTACAAACTGAATTTTTTCTTTTCTCTAAAACAAAGTATTTAAAACTTGAAGACACATTTAGAATTACTGCTGAAAATGTCGAGTACTGCCAGAATTAAGAGGATGCCTATCCAAACATTGGTGAAACAACAATTGCTCCAAAATCAATTTTTTGCTCATTTTACCTTAAATTGTTTTCTAAATATTTAAATAATGCTGTCAAACGAATTCTACAATAATACGCGTGACTATTGTGTAGTTAGAAATAAAAAAAGACGAGAATTAATGAAATAAAAAAAAAGAACTACGACGCGGGCGCGAACCTAGTATAGGCAGGTCCACAGTCGAACGCCTAACGCATTGAGCCAACTGAGCTGTTGGAAACCTGATTAATATTTCTAGATGTAATGTTTATACTGTAGAATTATCAATTGAGTTGATTTCATTTTTTCATTACTTCTGTACAATGTTCAAGGTTTATTAGTGCCTGATAGACTTACAGAATAAATAAAACGTAATAATTTTAAGGTTAGCTTAGTTCTTTGCGGAAAAAACGTCGAAAAAATCGGTTTTTATTTTTTTTAACAACGGCGCACCAAACCAAAAAATCTGAAAAAATTCATGAACAATACTTATAACAATATATCGCTACTGTAAAAATATAAATGATGTCACTCTAGAACTTCCATGTGAAATCTGCATTTTTTCGATTTTTTTGAGGTTTTTGATTTTTTACAAGTAGGATTTTCACTTTAAAAATCTGAAACCAATTGCAAAGTATGTATTTGGATTCTTGACATGTGTCAGATTTTTTTCAGAATTTCTAGACATCATTAACTAGGGAAAATAGGCCAAAAACTGATTTTTCGATTTTACCCCATAACTACCCTCCGGATCGAGATACAGGGTTGAAACTTTGCACAGTATGTTTTTTCTTGGTGCCCTATCGAATGACGCATCGTCGATACAATTTGGTTCAAGGGCATTTTTGACTATCTTATCCGGCTATACCCTTTTGCAAGGTACTGTGTATTATCTATGGGCTTGTGTGGGCCTCTGTAGAGGCCAACTATTATCGGTTTGCTGTTTGGAATATTCGCGATTCTGATTTGAATGGGCCAAAAATTTACCGTTTTCTGTTTGTCTAGAGTACAACCGTCTACATTGAAATCTATTTGCAAATGGGTGGGAATGGTTTCCTGCGAATTACATAAATAATTTACGATTTTAGACTCTACATCGAAATGAATGTACTCGCCCGGTAGTACCTTATACGTGATGACGCTTTTGCGTGGAGTGCCGAGAAGCGTCCTCGTATCTTTCGGTAAATAATAAAAACAAGAATGCCTACGCAGAAGGCGTAGTATGTCATTTCCCTGGACGTGTGTTATATTATTCTTTAGGAAAGAATACGCCAAATCATCGCGAAACGATGGACCGGACTCGGCGCCAGCAGATTGCCGGGCTGTGTTAACGCACGACGAAGTTGAAGAAAAAGACGTGTGTTGAGAATTCGATGGACCGGACTCGGCGCCAGCAGATTGCCGGGCTGTGTTAACGCACGACGAAGTTGAAGAAAAAGACGTGTGTTGAGAATTTTGAATGCTAAGTGACTGTGAGTCTTCAGAGGAGGTGGTGGAGTCCTGCACAGTGCCAACATTCGCGGGGGCTGCTGATTCATTACGGATCAAATTGGACCTGATTATTTCAAAATACGCTGTTTTTGCCTAGTGCGTAATTCGTGCCATGGTTTAAGCGAAGTTTGCGACGTGTTCAATCTTTTTGGAGACATTGGAGCAAAATGAAACCGGTGATCCGATATAAATATACCTACCTTTCCTGCTTTCTTCCTTCCTTCCTCTCGCGTAGTGCACGTAATCTACGTTACTCTTGAAATCCACGTAAGTGAGTTGTTCGGAACTTGCTTCTAAATGGCGCGAGCTGACGTGTGACTGATATTTCGCGGCGAGGATTCAAACGCCTTAAAATACTCAAGTATTAATACTTTCGAACGCGACTTTACCAGCGATCACGGACGATAGATACGTGTTTGGTGGTTGATTTTTTTTTTTTTGTAGATAACAGAAGGGGGGGAAACCTGTTCCTAGCAGCTTCTGTGCTGCTTCGCCAGGATGGCATAATGAAAATGAAAATAGTGGAATTACCTTATTAAATGTGTAACTGCAGAGTGCAAGTATATCAGTAGGGGATAAAAACTTTCAAAATAAATCCCACATGAGGTTTTCGCAAGTTGCGAAGAAGAAGAGAATATTGTCGTGTAAGGTCATTTTAAATCGAGATTTCTTTCTCCGTCAGCAGGCTTTTGGAGTATGCAGAGTAAGTGTAAGAGATCCGGAATGGATGGAAGAATGTGTCTGCTTTCTTTTGATGAGAATAATTGCTCTCCTGTGCAATGCATGCATTAAGGAGGTCTGAGGTGATAATGGTGTAACGGAAACCTTCTTTTTATCCTGTATGGGATCTCTTGGATGCCATAAGTGCCAGTAGAACGAACAAGGGGATTTTGGTGCTCGTCGACCTTGTATTTCTTGATCATTTCTACGGAGAATTCCAGAATGCTGGGAATCTCAAGAAGTTCGTTTGAGATGCAAGTGGGTGTTCTGTTGGGGAACCCAGTTATGATTTTCAGAATGCGGGATTGGGTCCTGCTAACTAGAGTGAAATTTGCTTGGGCAGCAGCAATCCATAGGTGCAGCCCATATGTGAGAACCGGGCGGAGACACACCTTATACAGGGTAAGCCTGAGACCCCTGTTTAAGGGTGAGGCCTGAGAGATCAGTTTATGCAGTGCCCCTGCAGCGGCACGCGTTTTAGAAACTCGATCAAGGATCGCCTCCTTCCATCTCATCTGACGGTCCATGATGATACCCAAGTATCTAATTTTTCCCTCCCAAGGGATTACGATGTTGTTTATCACCAGATTGGGAAAAGAGATGGATCTTCGTAGTGAAAACAATATTGCCTGTGTTTTGGCCGGGTTTACCAAAAGATTCCATGACTGGAAAAATGAGATGACCTGATCGAGGTAGGTCTGCAGGTAGTGGATGGCTATCCGAGGGGCCTTATGAGGAGTAAACAGCAGCGTATCATCTGCATACATTGCGAGTTGCGCATTTTTACTCTTAGGTATGTCGTTGACATAGATGTTAAAGAGGGTGGGCCCAAGGATGGAACCTTGGGGCACCCCTGCCTCAATATCATGGGTAGGCGAGGTACAGCCATTTATGGTAACGAATAGCTTTCTGTCTGATAGATAGCTAATTAATAATTTTAATATCTGTTGGTCGAAGCCCACTACCCCTAACTTTAGGATAAGACCCTTATGCCATACAGTGTCGAATGCCTTGGTCAGGTCAAGGAAAACAGCTGGGACACTGCGACGAATGTTAACTTGGTGGGTAACCAGCTGGGAGAACCTCACCAATTGGTGGGTGGTAGAATGCTGCGACCGAAAACCAAATTGCTGATCAATTATTATCTCCTTTTGTTGGAGAAATGCATGGAGGTGTTTTTGAATGCACCTCTCTAGAAGCTTTCCCAGAATGGGGAGCAGACTTATTGGCCTATAGCTGTCGGCGAGCTTATGGTCCTTCCCAGGCTTGGGGACAGGCACTATCCTGGCTATCTTCCAGTTGTCAGGGAAGTACGCTAGATTGTAGCATGCATTAAAGATGTAGAACATTTGCATAACTACCTTGCGGCCAGCATGTTTAAGCATGGTAGCAGAGACATTATCGTGCCCAGGGGCTTTGTTATTGTTTAAATGTCTGATGGCGTCCGCAATTTCAGACGGGGTAGCAAGAATCTGTCTCGTAGAGAAGTTAAGAGGTATAGCCAGTACTTTTTGGAAGTGGTCGTCCACCAGCTGTTTATAGGGTGATTTCCCATAATCAGCGCTAGCAAAGGCGCTGGCGAAAAAGGCTGCGAAGGTATCTGCCTTCTCCTAATCCGAGATTATTGGTGAAGGGGCGGCAGTTGACAAAAGTGGAGGAAACTTAGTTCGAGTACCAGTGATGATTTTGAAATTCCGCCAGAAGGTCGGATCAGACTTCCTGATCTTGGCAAGATTTGATCTTAGTAGCTCCTGCTTATAATTGCTCGCCCTTTTCTTAATTTCTTTTGATAGGTGCCTAATTTGATCAGCGAAGAGCCCACAGCCAGTTCTCTGCAGGTCTCTGCGAATTTTCCTCCTCCAGCGGACCAGAGCTGACAGAAGAGGATCGTCCGGAAGATGCGGCCGGGTGGATTTCTCCTTATAAAGTGAGGCCTTTTTGAGGCAAGCCGAGAGAAAGGAACCGATGGTTCTGATCGAGGCGTCCACTGCTGTTTTACTGTCCAGATGGCCAGTAAGATGAAATTTGTTAGTGAGACGATTATACTCTTCCCAGTCGTATGTGACTTGAATGCTTGGAGAAAACAGTGCGGCTTCCTTCGGGTCAAGGAGGACCGGACTATGGTCTACTGGTAGCTGTTCAATCAGCGAGCAGTCAAAATCGTACGAGACATCGACGAGGAACAAGTCAATGGTGGAGGAAGATCTGTCGTTCCTACGATACGTGGGCAGAGCCGGAGCGAAGAGACGATATTTAGATTTTATCATGTGGTTGTATAAATTTGTGCCACTGCGGTTTGCCATTTTGTTGCCCCATACAGAGTGTCTGGCATTAAAATCGCCGCCAACGATGTACGGATATCTCAGGCGAGAGAATATATCCAGAAGATTAGTACTTAGCGTGATCCTAGGAGGAATATAGGCCGCCACCACAGTCAAGCCGGGAGAAGTTAGTCTGAAGTGAACTATATCGATCCCTTCGCAGTGAGGAAAATCAACAATATTAAAATCCAAGGAATTTTGAACAAGAATAGCCACTCCCCCTCCTCTTCTGAGTGGGCTGTTTGTAGGCCGATCTGCACGGACAATTTTATAGCCGGACATAAAGAAATTTTGCTCTGGTCTAAGCCAGGTTTCAGTGAGAATCGCAATGTTTATGTTGTTCTGCTGTAGGTACAGAGCAACATCGGTCTGCTTTTGTAGGACGGAATTTACATTCCATAGGAGAATTTTGGGGTATTTAACACCTATGAAAGTGAGGCAGAAACTTGCATGAATGCAGCAAACTGCTCTGACTCAGATCTGCATTGTTTCAGTTTACCCAACAACTCCTTGGCAGCGGCAAGAATTTTCCCAACATTGCATATTGTTGCAATTTCCCTAAATATCATCATAGTCTCCTCAATCGGAGAGATAGATGGTTTATTACTCTGATACTGGTAGCCATGGGTGGCTGAATCAGGTATCTTGCTACATGTTGTTTCAAAAGGCGGGTCCCTTTCGGGAGCTAGGGCTCTGCTGTACGATACCCTAGGGCGGAGAACTGCGGTGTCTACAGACCTGTGAGGGCCTTTCGTAGGCGACGGAAGGAACTGTCGCGGAATAGTTAATTGTGAAGGTTTTTTAGATCGCTTTTCAAGATAGTTTTGCAAGGCTGGGCATTTTGAGTAGTTTGCCGTATGTTCGCCATTACAATTTGCGCAGATAGGCTTGTCGACCATGTCCAGCTGGCAATCAGAGGAGAGGTGTGAACCAGCACATTTAACACACTTCGGCTTATGGCCACAGTTTAGAGAAGAGTGTCCGAAGGACTGACACCTGAAACATTGGGAATAGTTGACCCTTGACTGAAATTTATCCCAGTAGACTCTGGTATAGAAAAGGTGGGCCACCTTCCTGACCTTGTTCAGAGTTACCCCATTAGGGAATGTAACCTTATAGATACAGTAAGGAGAGTCTAGATTTCTCTTGCCGCCGATAGGTATGCAGGAAACTGGGTTTAGATCGTGAATTTTTATTTCCTCCATGAGTTCATTTGTGTCCATACGAGGGAGCCCCTTCAAGGTGGCAGAAAGAACCTTATCGGAATTTACCGTAAAGGTATGGAACGGATGGCTAGCATCCTCTAGCTGCTTTCGCAAATCTCGGAAGTGTTCCAGAGAATTTAACTGAACACGGACCCGCGTACCCAGGAATTTCAATTTGAAATCTCGCCCGTATGCTTCGACTAGCGATTTAGTGAGACGCGGCATATTGCCATCGAAATTTGAAATATAGAGAGGAGGAGGCTTAGAGACCTCTCTCTTGGTGAAGGTATCGTTAGTAGCAAGTTTAGCATTTATATCTGCAGGATTTTTTGCGTTCGTTTGTCGGTTATTTGCCGACGTTGAAGGTAAATCACGGAGGAATGGACCTCCATGCCGAATATTTGGCTTGAGCGAAGGAGAGTTATCCTGTTCTCCCCTGAAGGAGCTGAGAACGCTGAAGCGGTTTGAAACTTTAACCGCAGGGATTCCCCCTGGGTTGGGAACCCCTGTCATATTCGAACCCTGAGCAATAACGGTCGAGGAAGAGTCGTTGCCGTCGGTCAACTTTGTTTTCTTCGCCGCAGGCGATAGCTGAGATTGTTTACTCGGCGGTGTCCGATTGTAGGACAGCAAATCGTTTACTGAAGGTGCCCCTGAACCGACGTCAGGAAGAGACACTGAGTTTAAACTGAGTGGAATAGAAATTGGGATACCCGCATTGAGATTTCCCTCTACGAACACAAGTGGGGAGGTAGAATCGTCCCGAGGAGAATTTACTGTTGCTGGAACACCAGCGTCGGTAGTTTCTATCAAAGAGAACCACTGGTTGCTAGAAACCGCGGGGGAACTCCCCAAGAGAAAATCGAGTGGAGGGTCAAACTCCGTGACAGCTTCTTTATCAGGCTGCGCGACTAGAGGCTCAGAAGTTGATCTGTGCAGAACTGAGAAATTTGGCAATTCCGTTGCCGCTAGCGGTAGGATAATTGGTTGTGCTGAGCACTTACCATGTTGAGAATTTCTAGATCCCCCTGCGGCCGAAATGGCGGTATCCGTGCCTAGGGCTTCGATGACAGGAAGCGGCGGCTTCCGAGACACAATCTGCACTTTCTCGACTTTTGACACCGTCGAGAGAACTGAACCCGGTGTGAATTTCCGATTTACTCCACTGTTGATCAGTGGAGTTCTCTTAAAATCAACAGCTTTTCGCCTCACATGCGGACGCTTATTAAGAACTCCCGGGGGGCGGTTTTCCGCCACAATCCCGAGAAGAGAAATCAAGCCGCGGTATGGCCACCTGAACGCGCGAACGCGACGGAACCGAATTTACTCCGTGAACTACTCCTCCGCACAATGAAGCAGCAATACGAATTTGCAAAAGCGATCGACCATACGAGGCGCTAACAGAGAGAAACCAAGATATAATCAAGGAAAGAAGAACTCGACAGAGAGACGTCCGTACGCGACGGACGACACAGAGCGAATGAAATAAGTATGTGAGAGACCGTGAGATACGTGTTTGGTGGTTGACTCAAATGGACCCCAATATATTCGGGAGCGCGGACCTTGAAGAGTGCCCCTCGCTCGTGGCGCCGCGCCAGCTCGAAGGCGCTTAGCTGATTGGCCCGCGCTGTTCCTCAAAACAAGGCCCATCGTTTTGGGACGGAGACTTATGACTCGAAGTTTCTATATTAAATCTGCATTTTTCCATGTTTCTCATTTTTTACAACCAAATATTGCAACGGAACGATCTGAAAATGATACCTAATATGTGGCTTACAAGGAGAGCGCAAGTCGATGAGTCTCAGATTTGATTGAAACTTTGTACAGTTATAGATCTCGTTTTCCTGTTAACGTGTATACCCCATTATAGACGCAGATACTCAGTAGTTTTTATGATATTTTTAATTAAAGCTTTTCATTACCATGAATATACAGGGTGAACATTATAAAGCGTTACAGACGAATATCTCCAAAAATATTGATTATACGCAAAAATGTTTGAGATACAAGTTGTTCAGTACCGAGGGGAACATCCTGTGGTGGGAGTTTTATTTTTACCGGTGGGCACTCCAAGGACAGGTGAAGGTCACCTTTATTTTTTCAAATGGAACACCTACTTTCTGTATCATGAATCGATATACTATCAAATTCTGAGTATAAAATTATAGTGAGTATAGAATATGAAAATTGTTTCGATAATGTCGCGCTAAGTGCTTGCATTTTTGTAAAACACAACGTACATTCTTTCCGTTAGTGTTTACGCCAACACGTTAGACGATTTGTCTCGCAGTCATCCTCGAATTTGATGCTGGTCTCAATGTTGCACGTTTTTCACGGGCAGTTAAACTTTGTGGACGCCCAGAACTCTTCTTTTTCCCGTAATTTTCAGGATTTTTTAACAAGCTCATAACTTTTTGGCACCTATACAATTTTTGATATTTATGTAATTCAATCTTGTTCTTTAACTTTAACTTCAGTATCGTATGTACTTCGCATAGTACACTTAGTTTTTTCCACGATCCATTCTTAACATTTTTTTATGTTGTTTAATTAAATAAGCACGAAAGAAGCTAGTACATACCCACTTTATCAATTACGTTTTGCAATGTATGTTTGCTCTTCAGTAACTTCTGCACAACTGACAAATGTAAAAGTGCTATGTAAAAGTGCTATTTGTGTTATTATTTTGTCCCGCTTATGGGCTCCAATATACATATATTTACGTTTCCATTTCGAAAATTCTATTGAAGTAAATATGGTGCATTATATTCAGTACATTGTACGTACAGGTATGTCAGAATATATTGACATATTAAAATATTCATTTTCTTAAGTTTAATGTACCAAATGAGGAAAAACAGATGATGTGCTATCTTTTTGTCCCGGAGTGTAAAAGACATTTGCAACCCGCGATAAAACACGGCGGCGCGGCGCACAGTGATCGATTCCTCGATTCTAGGTGGACAAAATGATAAATTTGATCAACTTCAGATATCTTCGCTGCCGTTCTATTTTGTTTGCGAACATTTATTCGTTCGATATATATCCTAATATTTCGATTGCACGTGGTTATTACGACGTAATACGGCGTTAAAGTTTTACCTGTGCGAAATACTAAAAACAAGCTAATTCTTCTTCATCGTATAACTTGTTTGTTTGTTGTTTAAATAATTATGTAAAAAATGGAGCGTGTAAGCGAAGGTAAGTATGTGATTTTTACATATCGGTATAATTTTATTTTGCCGTGTAAATCATATAAAACACAGGTTAACTAATAATACTATGTAAGAAGAGATCAAATTGTATAACTTCTTTTGCCGGACTCGGCCGGACTTCGTTCTTTGATAGTTTTGAAGAATACTTATTTCAAAGTAATGATACTAAATATCGCTTGCCCGTTTTTGCCAGTTCGTCATTTATATCATTATATCTGCATATAATACTATAGGCAATGGATTTTATATAACACACCAAAATACTTGAAGACGCCACCACAATCACCAGACATTAATCCCATCGAACATCTATGGAATTACTTGGAGAAAAAGATTCGTAATCGCAATATTACATCTAAAGAAAGTTTAAAAGCTGCTTTACTAGAAGAGTAGAATTAACTAGAGCCTGATACAACTTACATCCAACTTACAAGGAGAACCCCCGCTCTGTCCCTCACGGATTTAGTTCAGACTTTACAGAGTTATAGATCTCGTTCCCCTGATAACGAAAATACCCATTATAGGCGCAGACGCTCAATAGTTTTCGAGATATTTGCAATTAAAGTTTCATTTTAACAGATTTTTAAAAAGCAAAAAATATTTGTTACGCTGGGAAAATTATATCAAGAACGGGGGTACAATTTATGACAAGTACAATGCCATTAATCAGTGGACATATGATAGATTCAAAGAGGCTCGTGCAAACTTTCCACAAGTAACCACACGGGATTTGCAACAGTAGGCTCTCGCAGCAGCCAGTCAATACAAAACAGACAGTAGTAGTAGATCTAGTGTTTCTTCTATAAAATAATAAGTATCATTTTCAATTAGTCTTTTAGCGAATAAAAATATTTTATTTAAGATTTATTTAACATTGAAAATACATTTTCCATGAAAAAAAACAATAAAAAATAATTTACCACGAAGGGATTCGAAACCGCGCCTGCGGCGAACAGTTCAGCTCGCTGCTGTTACGCCACACCACTGCTTGGTAAAAAATCTGAACTAAACTGATATTTTACGGTTATGAAACTTTAATTGCAAATATTAGGTGAATTAAAAAGTTCTGAGCGTTTTTCGCTTATATAAATAAAGCGAAAAACGCTCAGAACTTTTTACTTCACCTAATATCTCGAAAACTATTGAGCGTCTGCGCCTATAATGGGGTATTTTCGTCATCAGGGGAACGAGATCTATAACTCTGTAAAGTCTGAACTAAATCCGTGAGGGACAAAGCGGGGGTTCTCCTTGTTAGTACGTTCCAAGAAGGCTCGAAGCTATTGCAAAATCAAAAGGCAAAATATTAAACCCTTAAATATTGAGTATATTTTCATTGATTTTTCGTTTGTTATTTGACTGTGCGAATACTTTCCACGCGTCTGTTTCTAGTTTCTGCACATTTAACTGTTTTTGTTGATTCTTTTGTAATGCTGAAGGGAACTAAAATTCTGTTTACGCAAAATTGATTCTACAAACATCTAAGAATATTTATTAATCATTTCTTCCTCATAAAATGTATTATTGGCATGAATACATATACACAGTTTTACTCGGGGTCGCCGCGTGGGTAAGAGGCGCCCGTGTGCGAAAGAAATCTTTCTGTAATTGAGGATATAATAATGTATATAAATAATGTTATAATATTGTGTCTAAATAAATATAAATCTCACGTTTGGTCTGCTTGAGACCGAACAACATATACATGTAGAAAATTCGAGGAGGAAAAGGAAAACAAGCTGAATCGCGCTTAACAAAATCAACATTCGGCTTTTCGCGCGCTTCCCTCCCGTCGCTGCTCCGAGTGGCCGCTTACAAACTACTTTCGACAAGCTTCTAAAATCTAGAATCTATATATAAATTATAGAAAGCACATATATCAACTTCGTTGCACTGTAACATTTGTTAGTCAACGACCATGGTCCCGTTGCTAGCACCGGTTCTCGTCCGATCACCGAAGTTAAACGACGGGCGCACGGAGCACAGCTAGGATGGGTGACCGCTCGGTGAAAAAGCCGGGGGTGGCCCATGTGCTGTTTTTCGTGTGTTGTTGACATATAGGTGGTTCGGAATCCACCTTAATAAAAAGTAGGTCCAAAAAATAGGAATGGGCCCGAACATCCGGTCGGCGTAACTGGTATGGCGTAAGCCGAGGTACAGTATTCCTCCCTTGAGGAGGATCGCCAAGAATGAATGTAACATTTGTTACTTCTGCTATTAGGCTTTGTGCCGCGCTGGCAGCGACGGGCACCCTTCCCGTTCATGTCTTTGCGCCCCTTCGACGAAGCGCCCGTGTGCATAACCGCACGCGGCGGCCCTGGTTTTACTTTCTGTATGTAGCAGGCAGCTGTGCCCGAAATAACATTTAGTTTGCAAATGCTGGAGAGGTTGTAGGACTCGTGCAACAATAGAAGCTGTTTTGAGGAAACTGTCAGGTAGGGTGATTAAGACATTTACTAGGGTTGACCGTATTTTTTTTATTAGCGGCAGTCTCAATAGCCTTGTAAAGAGTCATAAAACCCCGATTCCTACAAGGTCCAAGTCGATGGTACCCGGGGAATCCCGCAAAGGCCACCTAATAGAAGAATACATATATTGAAAATATTCGTAATTTGTCTTTATTTTCAATTGCAATTTTAAATATTGCTGCTGAAAATAATGGTTCGGATTCGATACATTCCTGAGACTGTTAATCGTTTCTCAACGATAAGATAAACTGTATGCGTTTATGCGGTTTCTCAGAGTATTATAACAATGCGAAAAGCAAAATATTGTGTTTCGTGTTTCAGATTGTTGAAACTGAACTATTTTGTTTTGAGGTTCAGATTGTTTAAATAGAAATATTTTATTTTCGAAATTGTATATCTTATATGTGAAACACTATTTTCTTTAACAGTAAACCCACCACGATCAAATGACCGGTTTCATATATGTTTTCCAATTTTGAAAATTGTAAAATCCATTTATGGAATATAGTGGAATAACTTTTCTTGTCCAAGCATCTGTTGTATCGCAAAATTACAGACGATCTCAATGAATTTAGCGTTGCCATTTTTATAAGGCAATATTTACCAGATACTTTTAATGCTTGGTAGGTTTAGTGTTAAGCAGAAGGGCATCTAAAATATTTCAAATAGTGTTTGAAATATTTGTTTCGCCAAATAATGCCTACCTCTGCTTGGTAACTGTAATTCCGACGTCATACATCTTGTGATTGTCTGGACCAGAAGTACTGGAGTTCGTACAGATTTCCAAGGCTAAAAAACAACGTTATCACCACAATCTCTCAATTTTTCCCATATAAGGTGAAATGCCCTAAGCCTGGACAGCATTTTTTGCTACCTTTAATTTTATCAGTTTAGATAAACAAAAATAATGTTTTAAGAGTTTTAACATAAACTTCAGATTTTGTAAAGTACTTTGAAATGAGAAAGTCATTGTTTAGATTAATATTTTGATTGTATTAACAAGAATGATTCAAACCTATAATTGGACATATTAAATCCAATCTAAACTAGTACCTGGACAGACGTAAAGCCTACACCGGGACAAATTGAATTTACATATAATCTGCAACAGACACTACATATAGTGCTCCAAGCACTACGGCCGCCACGGGGAGCGAGACGCGCGGCCGGGAGGAGTGGGAGTATCCCTTGAGACGGCCTCCGATCGAGCGAAAAGCCCATACCTGATCTATAAAATCGGACTTTATTAAATCTTAAATGATGCACACATGAATATATTATTATTGTACATTAAATTCTGCCCTGTTTAATGCACATTTTCTGTTGCAAAGCAAGCATTTCAAGGGACAATAGTTCTTTCTCCATATTCTCTAATTGAGTGCATAATTTTGCTTTCTCTTCTGTAATTTCATCTTTATTATCATTAGTTGCTACAGACCTTATATTTTTAGATTTATCATTGGTTTTTAACTTTATATCTTTAATTTGTAGTGTAATTATATTTTTTCTTTCGTGTAAATTATTATTGATTTCTTGTTCTTTTTTAATTTGGTTTCTCTCTTTTTCCTGCTTTTTTGACAAATCTTCTTCTATAATTTTTTTTCTTGCTCCTTTTTTCAAGATCTTTCTTCTCTCTTCGACAGTACAGTTGGTGGTCCTTTGTTAGCATCCACCGAATTTAAATTTTTCATTCTAGAATGCGTGCTTTTTGGAATCTTAAATTGGCCCACTGTATTGAGAGCTTTTACTTGTACGATGGATTCAACAGAATGAGATGCTTGATTTCTGTTCAAGTTGTGATTTTTATTCAATCTTCTATTATCCTTCAATCTGTCATTTTGAATAATACATATCCTTAGATTTTATGTACACTTTTGGCTTGCTCTTACTTTTAATTTGTTTTTTATGACACTTATTAATTACTTTTTTCGACTGGAATCAAACGTTTTATTTCTAGTGATGGAAAACATTTTTTAAAGAATTATATCGACATGAATAATTTCTGAGGTTAGGTATTAATACTGATAGATTCATGGCATAAAAATGAAGTATTATTAACGTCACAGCCGGAACACATTTTCTATATGTATACGTTATACAAGCTAATAGTAATTTCTTTAAGCTAATAATAACTTGCAAACTATGGGATGATTTTAGTCGCAAACACTTGTCCGACTTAAGGCGTATGCACATAGAATATAAGCTTATACCATAGTTGGACAGCTACTGCAATCGCGTCCCAGTATGGAGTACTTATATTTCACAGCAGTCCTAAACTTGGACATCTAATATTTGAATTAATAATTATTATTTGAGTTAAGTTTTATTGCCAATTTATTTTAAAATATTAATATTATTATGCGTGATAATTAGTTTTTGTCTAAATGCTTAAATTATATCTTTTTTTCTAGTGAAAGTACAAACCATAAATGCACATGATTCACATGTAAATAGACTATTTTGTATATTGTTTTCAGATGAACTTTGAATTTATTTTTAAATTTCAATTGATGTCCCAATGAAATAATATTCACACCTACTTGTAGCTAAGGTCTTAGAATACATTATACAGGCTGAATTCGATAAAGCAGGACACCTAAATATCTCCGTTACTTTTCGTTGTACAAAAAACTTCTTAGGACAAAGTTACACTGTTTGAAGGGCCACATGAAACGGTGTAAAGGAAAAAATTTCAAGGTCGTATTTTTATAAGATTTCAAGGTCATCGATGTTTTTTTAAATGGAACCATATATTTTTAACTTCCCGATTTTATAGGGAAGTTACTGTAATTACCCCGAAAATCGAAAATCGATTTTTTAGCAGATCTTCACGTTTCATGGTCATTGCAGTCATTTTAGACTATTTTCAGCAAAATGTTCGTATGTGTGTGTGTGTGTGTGTGTGTGTGTGTGTGTGCGTATGGCCGTTTGTATGTTATCAAATTTTTCGTTAACGTTTTCTGAAAAAGTAACAACGCGATCAGAATGATGAATGATGCAATCGATGTGCCCCGCTGTAACTTAGAGCTGATTAGATTTTGGTCCATTTTGGTCAAGTAGTTTTTTAGTTTTTTTAGCTTTCTTAGCTTTTTTCGAAAGAAGTTCATTCAACAATGCAATTTATACGAGAGGATGGACATTTTCCATCGAATAAACAAACGCAATTACAAAAAAATTGTTTTCTTAATTTTTTTTTTTTAAACTGATGCTAATGTTACCCCGTGGAATAATCGAAAGTTATTCCAATGCAAGAGTGGGTTAATCATCGCTACTGCCGACAATACCTTTTCAAAGAATATTAATGAGTGTGTAAACTAATTTATATTACAACCATTGATAATACAATCTATTCAAAACGAATTGTTACCTGCAATTTTTATTCAACAAACTACGTACGTCGTTTCATCGGTAGAACGCACCGTTGACAGACATTAACGTTTACTTAATATTGTAACGTCTTAGTACGATAGTAATGGGGTTTTAGCATTATTTAAATTGAAATATCTCCTGAACTACTAACTTTTCGACGTACATAGGTTTGTACTTTTTTATAACGACTGTCCAGCTGCATCGATTGATGTATTAAACTATGCTTTAGAAACAGCCGAATGTAAAGAAGTCATAAAACCTGATTGTTATTTACGAGATAAACATATTAATTTATTTCACGAAATTATGAACAGAAATCTAAACGAGCGTGGAATATACAACTTTGCTCAAGATACTGATTACGTTCGAGCTTTTTTGAGTAATTTACAAGAGATCCCAGAACATGAGACGAATATTCAGATAATATACACTGGTGAAATTGGAAAAAAGGTAGTAGGACATTGGATTTGCACAAGATCTAATGATAACGGAAATGTACACATTTATGATAGTTTTAATGCTAATCATTTGAACCATGATGTAATAGATTATATGAATGCCCTGTATAAATATAAGAAAAAATATATATTTCACAGAGTACAATATCAAAACAATGCGTTTGATTGTGGAGCATTTGCGATTTATTTTGCAACATTACTATGCTATAACAGGGAACCAAGCGAGCAACGAGCATACGATGTTGGTTTAATGCGACGTCATATAGCAAACATTTTGATAAGTAGAAAACTATTGAACTTCCCTGAAAACGTATAATCTTCTTAAAATGTACACTAAATAATGATAATAAATAATATCCTGCAACTAACGAATCGGGAAGTTCTTTGTGTGACTCTCCAAGAGTCACACACCAAATATGAAACATTAATAGCTGTAGACCCTACTAGCCATGAGTACCAATAACCCTCTCGCAAGAGCAGTCGTACCCGCGAACCGCGAACTCGCGAAGCGAGTGAGCAACAATAACCTCACTCGCGAGCGAGCAACACTATCCCTCTAGTTTATACCATAGATCGATAGAGTAGCAAAGACTGAGTATAAAAGTGTTGACCTTCATATGATCTAAACCTAGTAGTTAACGAGATAATATCCAAAGAATATAGACAATTGTTTCGATAATATCTCGTAAACTATTAGATTTAGGACATATGGAGGTCAATAGATTTTTACTCAGAATTCGACAGCCTATCGATTTATGACACTGAAAGTAGGTGTTTCCAGTAAAAAAAATCAAGATGACCTTGAAATGTCATTTTGCCTCCACCCACGCAGAAAATGTTTATATCACAGTATGCCCCCCTCTACATCGTGTAAGTTTTGTAAACAGGGTAGGGCAATAACTATGTCCACCTGGAATATCTCCGTTATTTGTAATAATACGGCAAAATGTTATCAACAAAGTTTGCACGGTGTAGAGGGGGGCATACTGTGATATAAACATTTTCTGCGTGGGTGGAGGCAAAATGACATTTCAAGGTCATCTTGATTTTTTTTACTGGAAACACCTACTTTCAGTGTCATAAATCGATAGGCTGTCGAATTCTGAGTAAAAATCTATTGACCTCCATATGTCCTAAATCTAATAGTTTACGAGATATTATCGAAACAATTGTCTATATTCTTTGGATATTATCTCGTTAACTACTAGGTTTAGATCATATGAAGGTCAACACTTTTATACTCAGACTTTGATACTCTATCGATCTATGGTATAAAAAATATATGATTCCATTTAAAAAAACATCGATGACCTTGAAATCTCATAAAAAAACGACCTTGAAATTTTTTCCCTTACACCGTTACATGTGGCCCTTCAAACAGTGTAGCTTTGGCCTAAGAAGTTTTTCGTACAACGAAAAGTAACGGAGATATTTAGGTGTCCTGCTTTATCGAATTCACCCTGCATAATATAATTATTTAATCTCTTAATTATATTGATTTTACTATGAAAATTCAATTGTCCAGATTTAGGTATCACTTTTGGATTGTCCACACTTAGGACACTTCACCTTACATATTCTACAATAATTCAGCTGTGATTTAGAAAAAAAATCCATCGCACTGTCTCATTTTTGTCAAAAGTTCTATGGTTCTCACACAGAATTCATCGGTTTGTAACACTGTGGGGCGCAGCCTCCATCATCAGTGCCCTACATACAGTCCTCGACAAAATAATAAGACACCTAGCATATTTTTAAATTTCTTATATTTAAATGTAGAAAATGTACACTCCGTTGTATCCTGCATATTACATACTATCTCCAAAGTAAACACGCAAAATCTTAGGATTGTATCGCATACCATAGCTAAATTAGAGAAAGATATGTGAACACGGACTGACATTGCTTCGACAAAAGTGTAAGACATTTGGCTTATTTTCCACTCATGTGACTTCTACCATTAAGTGTTCTACTGCGAACGTATTCAGACATTGAATCTTGTGATTTTCTTACGGCATAAGTACATTTATTACAACGAGAAATAAATAATGAGTCGAGGAAAGCAGTTAGATAAAAGTGAGGTCGATCGAATCGCTCTGTTGCGCTCGGAAAAGTACAGTATTAATAAAATTGCGAAATTATAAAACAGAAATAGATGCGCGATATATAATGTGTTAAAAAATCCAAGTGCTTATGGAAAATCGAAACGAAGTGGAAGACCTAGCGTTACTTTCGAACGTGATAAACGTGCAATTTTGCGTGTTGCGTCGAATTTTAAGGACGCAGCGAGACAAATAGCCAGAGAAGAAGGTGTAAAAACAAATTTAAGAATTGTACATCACATTTTACAAGGAAGCAAACACATTAAACGAAAGAAATTAAAACAACGATCACCCTTAATGGTGAAATACAAAGCAGCACGACTAAAGTTCGCTAGCACACGTACACTAGATGAAAAACTGGAAAAAGGTAATTTTTAGTGTCGAGAAAAAAATCAATCTAAATGGCCTTGACGGCTTGGCCTACTACTTTCATGATTGCAGGCAGGAAGAACTACATTCAAGTTGCCGTCAAATGGGCGGTGGCAGTGTTATAGTATAGGTCGCTATTGGTTACTATGGAAAAACAGAAATAAACTTTTTATCAGGTCGGATGAATAGTAATAAATATATTGAACTAATAACAGATTAGAGTTAAACAAGCCTGCAGCTCGTATCACGCGCGGTGACTATATTTTTCAAAAGGATAATGTAGCAATCCATACTGCAAAATCTGTGAAACAATACTTTTCTTCAAAAAATATTAATATTTTGGAATGGCCCGCTCGTTCTTCCGATTTAAATATTATAGAAAATGTGTGGGGAGATTTGTCAAGACGAGTCTACGCGAATGGGAGACAATATAATAACGTAAATGAACTAAAAGAAAGTATAAATCACAATTGGACACATTTAAAACAAAAACAAATCAAAAAGTTATATAAAACTATCCGAAAGCGATTCCTAGATGTAATTCAATTCAATGGAGGTATTACAAAGTATTAATTTAGTATTTTTATTTGCTCAATCAAACATTTTTCTGTTAGTGTCTTATACTTTTGTCGAATTAATGTCAGACACTGTTTACATATCTTTCTCCAATTTTGCTATGGTACGCGATACAATCCTAAGATTTTACATGTTTACTTTGGAAATAGTATGTAATATGCAGGATACAACGGAGTGTACATTTTCTACATTTAAATATAAGAAATTTAAAAATATGCTAGGTGTCTTATTATATTGCCGAGGACTGTATAGTTAACCCCTTGCTCGACAATATCGAGGCAGACTCGCAATGTTGTTTCTAAATAGAGTCTAATATACAACGGATGCAAAAAGTATTCGAACGTCCTTTAAAATAGAATAAAACATTGAATAAAATTATGAATTACAAAAAAAAGTTTTAATCACTAAAATCGCGAAATAAATCGCAGGAAAAGTGATTGTTAAACCTCGACGGTTACACCTCGCATCCCCTAAAAACGCGCCTAGAACGCAAGGAATAGCGGGGGTGTACTGCCCCAAAAAAGCAACCGACGACGCTGTCCAATCAGCGCCTTTCTCAGTCCAGGCCCCGCCTCCTGCGCAGCGTCTTCTGCATGCTCGTAGCAAATCGTAAAAAGTCAGAAGCGACAGAAACTCTTGAGACGCGATCCTCTCACCTTCTACTCGAGTGTCACCACCTGTAACGCGCGGCAGTTTTGTAGTGACCAGTGTTCAACCAGCGACAACGACATCATGAATAATGTAAGTTTGAAATTTCTACAATTTATAGTAGCCAAAGTTCGTGAAAAACGTCTCATGCACGTGTTATGTCGCAACGTCGAAACTGTTCGTGGGTCATTCCATTTTGCAGGCACCATCATCGATTTTGTTCTAAATAAAATATGTTGTGGTCCATGTGAAAATTGAGGGGGGGATGGGAGTTTAAGTCACCATTTTGCCGGTTTCGAATTTTTTTAGAAATGGCAGGCCTTCAAAATTTTCAATCTTTGCCCATTTTGGCGAAAACGGGCCTCACTTACGAATTTTTATCTCACAAGGTAACATATTCAGATGAGAAAATCCGATTTTGATGAAACTTATGTGTGAGCTATAATTCTTCGAAAAATATTTGATACGTGTTTTTTTTATCGGCAACCATCCACTTCGAATGGGTGAAAACAGCCCTCAAAGTTGGGGTTCCAAACCATATTTTTTGAGATATCTCGGAAACCAGAGATCGAAAAAATTCGAATTTTTTTTTAAATTGTGTGTTTTTCAATGGGGAACGTAGTCGTGCACGAAAATTTTAACAAAAGGTTTTTGTTTAAACAATATATTAAAAATTTGCGTGTGGAGAAATTCTAGCTTGTTTTATAGAAATATAAGCATTTAGTATAAACGTGTATAGTATTTTAAACAATACCACTGGATTATATGTTGTTTATTGTTTTATCAGTAGCTGAAGAAGGTGGCACAGGTATTAGCAGCCTGACGCGGTGCTAATTACCGCGGCGAAGTAAGGGTACTACCGACTTCTAATAGCCAATTCGCCTGCGAATTTCTGCGGTCGTCGGGCTTTCGATCAAAATATACCTGGAGCCTTTTCAAATTCTCTGCCGGATCCTTCAAATAATCGAAACTGGAATTTCCCTCGTTGTATATGTATGGTAGTTCTGATAAGAGCTGGTGGCAAAATGCCGCACACTGCAGTTTTACCTTGGTTATTTATAGCATTTCAGAAGGAAACGAATTAGGGTGAAACAGATTGCTTATTAGGGTGAAAGAAGGGGAAATGTAAAGTAGTCTTAAGGATGTACATACAAGTATGGGCACTTTGTTTTGTGTGCTATAGTTTTTCTGCATTACGGTTTGAGTTGTGTAGGATTTCGTTATCAAAGTATCGTGCATATTAAGAAGTTAAAGCTACTGCTTTCGGATTTGTAAAACAGTGCCACATAACAAATAATTTGTTTATTTTTAGATTTGTTTTTACAAACATGAAGGTCAATCTGATGAACATTATAAACATTTTGATGGAAACGTGTCACAGCAATAATAACAAGGAAACACCCAACGACCAGAGAAATTCGCTGGCCAATTGGCTGTACGTACAAGTCGGTAGTACCCTTATTCCGTCGCGGTAATTGGCACCGTGTCAGGCTGCTAATACCTGCGCCACCTTCTTTAGCTACTGATAAAACAATAAACGACATATAATCCAGTGGTATTGTTTAAAATACTATACACGTTTATACTAAATGCTTATATTTCTATAAAACAAGCCAGAATTTCTCCACACGCCAGGTACAAGACTATCATCCATTATGCATAATTATTGTTAAATGGCAAAAGAAAAGGAAAATCCTGGAACATGTATCCCCTATTTTGGATCAAAGTTCACACACCCGAGTTTACATTAAAATGAACTACCTAACAATAAATAAGAGAAACTGCAAAAAATATCAAATTTTTAATATATTGTTTAAAAAACTTTTGTTAAAATTTTCGTGCACGACTACGTTCCCCATTGAAAAACACACAATTTTTAAAAAAATTCAAATTTTTTCGACCTCTGGTTTCCGAGATATCTCAAAAAATATGGTTTGGAACCCCAACTTTGAGGGCTGTTTTCACCCCTTCTAAGTGGATGGTTGCCGATAAAAAAAACACGTGTCAAATATTTTTCGAAGAACTATAGCTTACATATAAGTTTCATCAAAATCGGATTTTCTCATCTGAATATGTTCCCTTGTCAGGAACGATTTGTCAGATTGAGCTTCATTTTTTTGTGTTATTCGGAAAGGATTGGGCTATTACGAAATGTTTTTTCCACATAAATATGTTTCAAATATTCCATTAACTTTTTTTGAAAAATATGAACGACAGCTGTATTATGTTCTAAACTTTCAGAAATTATAACAAAATTATGACTATGTTCTTTTGTATATGTATATAACGAAAGGATGAAGAGTGACTTGCTTATTACTCCCATGGTAATTTTGCACTTCATCCTGTATAACAAAACTATAGTTTTCCGAAAAGTCGCCCATGCCAACAAATTCTCCGTGATCTAGCAAGTCTTTTGTTTGTGCTAAGTATAAACTAGAGATCACGGTATTGGACGTGTATTGAGGATACACATATTCACGTGTTCACGTGTACTAATATATATTCGTATTTTAATCCGTGTTCTTGTTTATACACGGATACACGGGCACTGAAGTAAACGTGTACACGTGTATCGAAATACACAGATAATACATGGGTACACGTGTATCGAGGCTCACGGATAATACACGGGTATCCGTATATTCAAGTTCACAGTTATACGTGTATTATCCGTATATTTTGATACACGTGAACACGTGTATCCGTGTATTAAATAGTCTCCGAACTTCTGCACGGATATATTAATTACACGTCTACACGTGTATTTTCAATACACGTTAAATGGGTGTCCCTAGTATAAACTCTGCGCTCCAACGATATAATCACGTTGTAAGCTGGTTTGCTTGCTGCGAACGGTTCTTTTACCAATGACCCTCTGTCGCTATGTAGTAAATAGATAATTTGTTTTTCACAATGCCCAAACTTTATGCATGTTTTCTAGAACCCAACGAGATATATGATTTTATTCCATTCGAACCGAGTATATCCGGGTCTTTACCTTTTACTTGAAAAGGTGTCGTTGGCCACCAGTAATATTGTTCTGCAGGTATAAATAGGGTCATTTAGTCGTATACAATCTGCTGGTGTTTTCTCGGGACCAGCAATATAGACAACGAACCATAATAGCGGCGCGCTCGACTCGCCTCTACCTGAAACAGAGGTTCACGGCGTACTTTACCAGCTCATTGTGACACCCATTTTTATGGCTCCATCTTTTCCAAGGGTTCATTTTAAAGAGGAAACTTCAGGGAATATAATCATAAACATATAACATTAAACTCCCCTCCCTCTAATTTCACATGTTTCTACAACATGTTTCATTTATAACAAAATCGTACAGGGTCACTGACGGCTTAAGACGCGACGCAATACCGTTAGCGCGGTGCTACTGACGATATATCTCGCGTGGTTCTTTATTAGATTAATCTAGCATCGCGTCTTAAACCGTCAGTGGCCTTATACGAACAGTTTCGACGTAGCGACATAACACGTCCATGAGAACGAAGCGGTTAAACGTTAAATTTGCTTAATTAGAGATTATGTTTTTATTTGGGGTGGATAATCGAATTCACCTATTAGTAATTGTTATTTTATTTATTGTGTTATCTTGTATAATAATATCACAATATTTGTTTAAAATAGAAAAATACGTTTCATACATTTCAGAAGGAACGCCCGAGAAGAAACGCACCGAAACCGGAGAGGTATCTCACGACTTCCTCCGATGACGACCCTCCGGCCAAGAGAAGGAAGCCCCCCCAGGCAGCAGGAAATCAGTACGACGCCATGCGCGAGAGTTCGAAAGCGTTGCAGAACGAGCCGGAGGCGGAATCTCCGACTCATTCGTTGGAGGAAAACGATTACGACGCCATGTTGAGGAGGTTGAAGGAGGTACAGAACGAGCTGGAGGGGGAATCTCCGACTCGTTCGTTGCCTCCTCCCAAAGAGGCAGGAAGCACTCAGCACTGGCAAAAGTAATAAGTTGTATACATATTTTTAAATTCAGCAATAATTATAATTGAATTTTGTAGTACACGGTGTAATGTTGCATTTGTTTTAGCGGCCAAATTGGTTTGGAGGAACTGCGGGAACTGCAGGACCTCATACTGCAACGCATGGAGCGCTTAATAACGGAGCACGCGGCCAAAGTTACGGAGCAGTTGGACGATCTTCGGCAACGCAATGCCGAAGACAAGCAGGTCCAGGCCCAACTGCTCCGCAACATGGTCACATTGAGCGACAATCTGGAGTGAGTCATCCTCAGAATTAGTTAAAATTATATGTTTGTCGAAAAGATGTTTCATTTACTAATCTTTCTTTCCTTCTACAGTCAACAGGGGGCAACTTCATGGCCCATGGCCATTGACCACGGGGTGTAGGTGGAGCGGCCGCAATTTCTGCCTCTCCGACATTAACTCGATAATGTCGAACAAAGGCATTATTTTCAAGGGTAGAAAAATCGGTGTAGAGTTGAGATGCTTCATCGCCGATGCGCCAGCCCGAGCTTTCATCCTTAACCACTCAGGGCACACATCCCACCGACCTTGTTCCAAGTGCGAGGTGTCTGGCACACAGGTAGAAGCTCGTCAGGTTTTCCTTAAAATCAAGCACCCTCTTCGAACCGACGAGAAATATGCAACAGGCACAACATCCATTGATCCTCACCACAGAGACGGTAAAAGCGCGTTAGCTTCCCTCCAAATGGGAATGGTTTCCCAAGTACCATTCGAGTACATGCATTTGGTATGTCTCGGTGTAGTAAAGAAACTGTTATCTGCCTGGGTGTGTGGTAATTTTTCGAGAAAAGCTAAATTAAGTGCTCTTCAAATCAATAGAATCTCCGCGAGATTAAACTTAATTAATAGTTACTGCCCTTCCGATTTCGCTAGACGTCCCAGAGAAATTCATCATTTTGCAAAGTACAAAGCAACAGAACTTCGACAGTTTCTTTTATACACCGGTCCTGTTGTCACGTGCGGAATTCTGAAAGAAGAAATCCGTTTCCATTTCTTACTTCTGCACGGGGCCATTAGAATACTCGTTTCGCCTTCCCTTGTTAAAGAACAGAGTCACACAACGATCGCAGAACTAGCGTTGCAACAATTTGTTTCCTCCTGCAAAAAGCACTACGGCAAAACCTTCTGCTCCTACAACGTCCACGGACTTCTCCATCTAGTAGAGGACGCGAAACGTTTCGGGGCTTTAGACTCATTTGCGGCTTTCACGTACGAAAGCAACATGATGTTTTTTAAAAAAAATATAAGAAAGCCCGGGCTACCTTTACAGCAGTTCGCGAATAGAACGACGGAATTAGAGCTTCATGCTCGACGCAATGGGGGAGGTGGTGATCCTCCAACAGATATCTGTTCTTCTACAACATTTAGTAGCAATAGTGGCGAGGCCTCCCCTCGCAAAATTCAAGTTGGCAATTTATTGCTTTCGACAGACGATCGCGACAATTGTTGTGTTTTGCGCGACGACACAATATGTATTATTTCGTTTATTAATCCGTCGGAAAATAGTTATCAATTAGGCGTAAAACGGTTTCTTAGTGTAGATGATTTTTATGATATTGCAATGCAGTCTTCGGAATTAGAATTTTTTAAATGTTCGAATTTGAACAATGAAATAGTCGTCATCAGTCTGGAGAACGTTAGAGCAAAATGCTACCGGATGCCGCTGTTCAGTGCGAGTGAAGACTACGATAACGCATTGGAAATCTCCCAATGGGCTGTCGCAGTTCTTGCACACGCTGAAGAAGCGTGATTTATTTTCAAAGTGGAATAGGCCTACTGGGGACACCACTAAAAAAAAACGCATTAACAATAGTACCTCCGTGGTAATGTGGAAATCTATTGAAATCCGAGGAAAAATCCAATGCTGTCCAGGGAAGGAGGAGAAGAAAGCTACCGGGGCAACCGAGGAAGACGAAGACTCAAAATAAAGAAGTTATGAACAATTATAGTGCAGGATAAGGATTTATGGATATGTGTGAGAACAATTTGAAAGAGAAAGGTCATTGGCCCCTTCTACTCGATAATTCCATAGGGCGGATATTAGAAATGCCCTTGTGAATTTTAACGAGTAGGTAGGTTCAATGTTGTCCAACGATTTGTTAAACATTTTCACCGCTTAGGGTACGCGTACAGTGCATCCGACGACCGACCGACGTGGTGACGTCAGAGGCTTCGGTCAGACGTTTCAAATGTGTGGGTAGGCCTGTCTGTGAGGCCCTTCTAGCTTCGACCGACGTCGACCGACGGGGCGGGCCTCGCGCGATGTATTTCGGTGCAGCGTTCACTTCAAATAATTTTCATGTCGCCAATTTTGAAGTATCCACATTTTTAAAAACGGGTCCGTAAAGAGGACACTTTGGCCTATATTATCATTATTTTTATTTTTTCATTTTTCTGGTGCATTGATAGCAATGCCCCTGTTTAAAACAATTGCAAAATGAACTATGAAAACAAATATTTTCTCAACTGAAATAATTTTTATTAAATACTCTTATGGTTTCACTATGAGCACCCAAAACTAATTTTCATCGTTTTCTTTGTTTGGCCGTTATAATTTAATGAAAAACTTGTGATACCTCATACTACACGTCCGTAAAACCAACAATTTTCAAGATTTCAAGGAATTCTTTGAAATACGTTCATATTTTATTACAGACTGCAACATATCCAAATTTGGAAAAAAATCATGTGCATTAATTGTATGTAGCTTAACGCTCATGGAAATATGGATACTCGAAAACAATTAAAAATTAAAACAATTATAAGAGACTGCAATTTAGATCAATCGTAAGCAGAAAAATTCAAAGATTCGTATCTTTACATCTTTCAATGCCTACTACTATATCTGTTTTATGCTTCAACCGATTTCGATGAAATTTTGGGTATTCGGATAGTGTTTTCATTTTCTTAGTTTGAAAAATCTTAAGCTTAATAAATATGGATTCGAAAAAATCGTTTGTCTCGCTCTTTCCAAGACCATTGCTTAAACATGTTTAAGCAATCATAATGTATAATATTAATATTGGATATCACTGTATTCGGGAAAGTCTACAGAATCTTCCGCTGCAAAGAACAATTCAATATCTTTTATAATAACATCACAATATTTGTTTAAAGTTGAAGAATGGGTCTTGTTTTACGGACGTGACTTCCTTGCTATTTTTAAGAAAAAGCCTCTCTGAAGCACATTTAGTTCTTTATTACTTTATTGTCGGAGCCACGAAGAACGGACATCTGCCTATGCCTCAATAGCAATTATGTGTTATAAACCTTGCAGACCTCCACGGTCAGTTGGGGGCTGCAGCTATTCATCTTGGGGTTTCCCGTCAAACCGCACACCGTTTGCAATGACTCTTTTACCTGTTTTCCACCTCCATGGTGGCCAAATTGGGATGGGCCACCTTTTCACGTAGTGAAAAAACATTTTCAATTTGTTTATGTCCAACAAGTAGTCCAAAACATACACTGTCCCGTACGAGCGATAGCGGAACAGCAGTGGGTTAAGATATTAAACCGTTACCGCCCACTACTACGCGATTGTAGGGGGTGGCAAGGCGCCATCTCGTATGGGTCCGAACTGGTGACATTGTATTGATGCGAGCCTGAGAAGAAGGTTCCCAGGCAGAACTACGGTGACGTGCTCAAGGTACGAATGCGCGGCCGATTGGATCAGAGCGGAGGAGGCAGGCCTCGTTTCACACGCATTTTCGGCTGTCGCAAAATATTGGCTGTAGCGGGCACACATACTATGTACCGTGCAACGTCGAAGTCCAAAACATTGGGACTACGGGCGCGGCTGTGGAGGGGATAGGCAGACCTTGTGATGATAGGTTCGATTTGTTTACGTGCCGTTCCCGGGGCTGTTCTCTATGGAGAGGCCTATGATAGATCATTACTATTGAGCTGGAATCGACACTTTCTCGGACAACACGAATTGACTGAAAAGTAATTTTTAAATTTGCAGTAAAGAATTATGAATTGCACGCGCTAAGAACAGCTTTCTGAAAAATAGCTTCGCTGTCGATCGCCCAATAATGACCCGACCATTTGCACGCCAAATGCTTTATTGCACGTTCCCAAACCTGCTACGCTATCGTACGTCGCACAGTGGTGCAAAATCCCCAAGACGTGGCAATAATTCGTTTATTGTGGTAACGTCATTTTTAAAAATCTATGTGTATTGAAATACATTACAGTATTAATGCATCGATCTTAGATTGGAATAGAACCTAAGCACAAACACTGACATTGGAAACAACTGCTGACATACATTTGAAGGGAAAAATTTTTTCTCATTTCTTGATTATACAATGATCGACAGCATCAGTTTTTCTTGTAAATAGTAAATATTAGAAAAAAATGAAAGAGGAAAAAGTAGTACTGTTTTTTTTACGTTTATACTATTTTGTTAGATATGAAGGTGACCTTCAATTTTTTAAATGGAATGCTGTATATTTTTTTATATCCCATGGAAATGTGTGTTTAGACGAATTCATCTGTATACTGCACAGTGACCTTCAAGGTCATGCAAGGTCAGAAACGGAAGAAACATTTTGAATATTTCATACCAATGTGTTTACAAGTATTCTTTATTCATCCGAATCAGATAATGTTGTCATTCACTATCAGAATGTTTACTTCTAGTTTTTTCTATGATGAGACAATGTCAGTATTCCGAAACCGATTAGTAATATCGCATAGTAATGTATTATTAAAAAAGGTTTCCAAAATATTGAATTTCGAAAATTTAATTTTGGCCAGTAAAATCGCGTTCTCCGACCACTGTGCGGCGTAACAAAATTAATTTAATTAATTCAGAATCGTTGTTTTCTGGCGAACCGAACACGCGCGTGATGTTGCTTTTAACCATAGTCTAACAAATATGAATGTTGCGCGGTCCTGCTTATAGATGAAATAAAATTTGATTCGTTTGCCATCAATATTTAAGTTTTGAAATAAATGTAGGGCCATTGGGGATGTGCGGGCCGCCCGAATCGTCGCGTCGGGTCGGTCGGGTCGCAGAAAGTCGGGCGGGTTCGATTCGCCTGCGCGATCTTTCATGACTACACTGGGATCTTTATGCATTTATAGCACAATTGTGTAGATGAAATTGATAGTTGTTGGAAAATTTTTAAAAGTGCAGATGTCAATATATATACATGATATCTCCTCTATTAAAATCATTAAGGGATTAAATCTATCCGTGACACATCGGACGGGTGACCCGAGAGTGGCTCGACTTCGTCGGGCGCGTTCGGACAGAAGCGGACTACTAGTTCGTGCGAACGCAGACTTGAATCTCGGGTATCGCGATAACTCGCTCCCTTCTTCTATCGTAAGATCTTTCGATGAAAATGAGATAGATCGATGAATTTTGTAACCTTTTGTGACAGCTAATTTCCTACACTCGCCACAAGATGGACAGATAGTCAAAGACCTTTCTCGCTGCTACCTGATCCGTCACCGATCTCTATATATACAGTCTTAAACCGCCTTCCGATATCGCAGCGCGGCTCAGGTAGGGCCTGCTGGATAGCTTTACTACTGATGAGTCCTGTAACTCTAACCGGTCCAGGACTGGTCAGAGCCGACAAATCTTTTTTTAGGCACTCCGTCGCGATCCTGGAAGCGGTCCTTGCAGCGACCCTTGCAGCGACCCTTGCAGCTTTTGGGTCGCTGCAAGGGTCGCTGCACAGGGATCGTCACTGCCGGGTCGCCACAGCGCGACAACCCGATGAATTCGGTGCTAAAATCAAAGAACTTTCGATAGGAAAGAGATAGAACGATGATTTTTTTTTTAAATTAAAGCTCCAACTTTGCAGAATATGGGAAAAGTGAGGAAATGATGGTACGAACGTTTTTTAACATTGACAAATTCGTTAAACCTGCACAATTTCAATAAAACTTTGATTTTCACAATACCACGAGCGGAACAGATTTTTCTGCAACATGCTGTACATCATTTCCCGTAGATTCTTCCACGCTTATTTCAAATCTGGTCTCAAATCTCAAAATTCGTCTACCACCTTAGGATTTTGCAAAAAATCGAATTTTTTTGTCAACAACACTAATGAAATCATTTCTTCGTTTAAATCCGATTGAGCTACACTTTTTTATGGTTTCATTCGGAAAGGATTGGGCTATTGCAAAATTATTTTGTAACCACGACACCATTGACTTTATGGAGTCGAAGAATTCAAGCTAATTCTTTTTTTACGTCTTTTTCTATGAGCCGTCAGAGTGATTTAAATTTTGAAAAAAAATATGGTTATATTCGTTGAAGTTTCACCTGTAAAATGAGCTCTTGAAAAGGAATGGGGATATAAAAATTGACGAATCCAACGATATACATACACTCCTCAAAAAAATTAAGGGATCACTTGTGCGAACCCGAAAAGTTGCTACAACTTTACATACTCATAACTCCGGCCAAAATTGCTGTATCGATATCGTTAAACAATGGTTTGAAAGCCTGAAACCTCTAGTTTCAGATTCTCTGTTTCAAATTGTTGATATATTGTTTTTTTACAAAGTTATAGCGAGATGAAGACAACATTGACGGTTAACAAAAATTTTGTGCAACTTTGTAACATCACACGGGGTTAAACAAATTCTTTTGATAAATCGCGTTAACATTATTTGAAAGGGCTATCTTTCCTGTGTAAAATGAGTGGTTGTTGAATAGTGTGCGATTTTTTTTATTCGAGTTATTCAACATTGAAGTAAATGTTGGCCTTTTAACTTTAACTGGCTACAGAAGGTGCAAAAATTATCGTAGAATCTTGTGGAAAAAAGCAATAGAAAGAGCGTTTCTTTCTCTGCAAGGTACTTCTTTCGTTTTTTCAATTTCGTTAACATTTCGATATACCAGGTGTTTCTGAAAATATGCTTAAAATATGCATAAATTTCCATTTTTCCTTCAACTCGCTATATCTCGGCGAGAAATGATCGCAATACCATGACCCGATAGTCAGATTGAAGCAGAGATTCTGCCGATTCGATTGAGTACCCCATGAACCCGCTGCAACCATGTTTTCCCTGTGGCAGCCGTGTTTGAAGTTAGTGATTCGCAGAAATTAGCGCTGCACCTACAGCGCCTGCCGGACACCGAAGACAGTTGTTTTTCGCTAGTTTTCGTCTGACGTTGTCGTGCGTCGCTGGGTGGGGATACGAATACCAAACGCACGCTTCAGCCGAGTGACAACATGACAAATTCGCGCTATTAGCCTCGCTTTCTGCGGATCACTAACTTCAAACACGGCTGCCACAGGGAAAACATGGTAGCAGCGTGTTCATGGGGTACTCAATCGAATCGGCAGAATCTCTGCTTCAATCTGACTATCGGGTCATGGTATTGCGATCATTTCTCGCCGAGATATAGCGAGTTGAAGGAAAAATGGAAATTTATGCATATTTTAAGCATATTTTCAGAAACACCTGGTATATCGAAATGTTAACGAAATTGAAAAAACGAAAGAAGTACCTTGCAGAGAAAGAAACGCTCTTTCTATTGCTTTTTTCCACAAGATTCTACGATAATTTTTGCACCATCTGTAGCCAGTTAAAGTTAAAAGGCCAACATTTACTTCAATGTTGAATAACTCGAATAAAAAAAATCGCACACTATTCAACAACCACTCATTTTACACAGGAAAGATAGCCCTTTCAAATAATGTTAACGCGATTTATCAAAAAAATTTGTTTAACCCCGTGTGATGTTACAAAGTTGCACAAAATTTTTGTTAACCGACAATGTTGTCTTCATCTCGCTATAACTTTGTAAAAAAACAATATATCAAAAATTTGAAACAGAGAATCTGAAACTAGATGTTTCAGGCTTTCAAACCATTGTTTAACGATATCGATACAGCAATTTTGGCCGGAGTTATGAGTATGTAAAGTTGTAGCAACTTTTCGGGTTCGCACGAGTGATCCCTTAATTTTTTTTAGGAGTGTATAATATTATAACCTTGAGCATATAAATAACGTTAAACTAGTTTATTCCACTTTTTCAGGCCAAATACTCCACTGTGCATCGGGTGGCCCGAGTGGCTCGACTTCGTCGAGCGCGTTCGGACAAAAGCGGACAAGTTCGTGCGAACGCGATGAGATCGAGTCACTCCCGGGCAGTGGGCAGCCCAGCGCAGCCCAAAACCCCTGGGCAGCCCGCAGCACTCGGGTAGCCCGAAACGCTCGAGCCGAAAAGTATAAAGTTTCTTTTCCCTCCTACGACACTTTTTTTTTGCATGAAGACGTTTCAACACTCTAAACCTACCGAGCCTTAAAAATAACTGATAAATGTTTCTTTGTATAAAAATGCTAAGATCGATTTTATTTAGGCTTTGTGCAGCTCTCCTATTGTAATATGTTAATGTATTAGGTCGTTCGGAAAATCATTTCGTTTTCTCCTCTACTGAAGAAATAACATTCAATTTGGTTTCTATTTCTTGCAGTCGATGTATTCGATTTTTATTTTGCAGAAATATCCGCAGTCTAGTAATGACAAACGGAAGCATTGCCATCCCTACACGAAAAACGAAATTACTTTCCAAACGACCTAATATATAGTATGTGTAGTATGTAATTTAAATAAATATTAATTTTGTCGGTAATAAAGAAGAGCGCTGCTGCTGCTGCATGCTGCTGCTACACATTTGTACAATGGACATTTACTTTACCGACATCTTAATGTGGAAGTTCCACATCAGCCCGACCAGCTCTGTATCACCGCACTGCAACGGCGAGAGCCCCCTAGCCCCTAGTACAAAGTCTGTACGGCAGTCGAAACATTAGTGCGACTGTGTTGCCCTCTTACGGCGAGGCAGAATCTAGGACCGGTGCCGTGCAGCATCGCGGCAGCAGACATCCAAAACGCGACATTGCTGCCCGCTGCAGCCTGGTTGTCTGGGTAGTTTACCGCTCTCAAGTCTTTCTCAATCCAAGCTTCTGCAGTATCAATTGTTGTTCTTTCTCGCTTGCAAGCATCATCACACTTCTTTAGTTTCAAAAATGTCAGGAGTCTTTTTTTCCACGTGCTGTAGTCACTTCCATCAAACACTGGTATCTTAATTTTGTCGGACATCTTTTCTTCTTCTTTTTTCTTTTCTTCAGGTAGACTTTCTGGAACCTCAAAAATTAATCTTCTCAGGATCAAGACTCTTTCCGCAACCAACACGAATTTTTTCCTTAATTTCGTTAGTAGTTTTCCTTGTCGACCAAGTGTTGACATAACCTCACTTCCGTACTTTATGGAAACCAATAACCAGGTTCTGCTACCATGTTGAAATAAAAATACAGTACTTCCTGGATGGAACACACAACAATTGCACTTCTTTATTATTCACAACTCATCCTTCCTTCGGGATCACATTAATACCCTTCGATTTCACAGAGCGGCCTTTTGTCTGTACATGCTCGCACGATGGCGATCTTCAGTCTACACTCTTACACTCCTATGCGCGCGCATGCCCCTTCAATCTCTCTCTCTCACACACACGCATATTCGTGAATTTACCTTATATTCTAACAGTGGCAACGACGGCATTGAACATACCGCCCGCCTCGAATGAGTGCATTCGACAAGAATACAGTCGCGGTTATCGAGCGCAATCTTGTCGTGCTTGACGCTGGTCGAATACGCATTGTAATGGGCGACAGAACAAAAAAAAGAAACATTACATAAGGCGAAGGTACAATTGTATAAAGGTCGATACAGCTTGGCACGAACGATCAAGCCCGGAAAATGGACACCATACAGCTTGGGCCTGAGCCTTCCTGACAGTAATTTGGGCCGTTTCCCGAGGCTCGCACAAAGGCCAAGCACCTAAAATCGTGTCTAACCGCAGGGGTTCGCCGGCTCACCCCAGGGGTCCCCCAGAACCTTCCACTCCCCTCTACACCCCAGGAGATGCCTATGGTAGATGCCGTCCGGTCAACGGGAAAATTCCGTTCTCTTCAGAATTTTTCTGGTGATCGGTTACAGGCAGGCCCGACTCTACCATCAAGAAGAATATAACATGCTGTAATTATTTAAAAAGCTGTTAACTAGAAGTTTTCAGAGTTCGTCGTGCCAATGGCGAATACGTTGTTAAGGAATTTAAACGTTATAACAAAAAAATAAGAATAGGTTTTTGATTTCGTAATGTTACAGCTGACGATAATAAGCGAATTCAACGACCTACTACATTATTACGTTGAGCCTTTAAATAACGCCAAAATGCGGTACGGAATCGCAATACATACTACATAAATATGTAGAACACGCGTAACTGTGCAATAAGTCCATAAGTAAATAATATTATTTCACAGTAACAATAAGTAATAATTAGACTGCGGGAAGTGTATGAAAATTTTATGTCAGAATATGCAAATATTTCCTTCGTACCGTTGATATTATTAAGTTTAAACAATATTTCAAACCGTAGATTTTCCTGAAAAACATTTATATTTTGCTCTCACTTTTTCTTGGCAGCCAATAGGTACATTATCTAGATTTTGAGCAAAATCTGTAACTAATTTAATTGAATCTTTTATTCCTAACTTAAAATCGGGAATCGGAATAGGTGGCCCGTTCGGCAAATGAATCTTTATCGGTTTGTTAGTGCAGCCGGTATAAACACAATGAAAAAAGGTAGACAATTCACTTTGCAGGTATGTAGAAAACAGCGGACATTTATGACAGGGACGACTAAACATACTACTTTTTAGATTTCTCGGATGTAGCATTTTCGCCGGAGTATTCGGTACCTACACAAATTACTTTACAGTAAACACGTGTTGCCCGAAAAAGTGCCGACTTCCAGCTCAATAGTAATGACCTGTCATAAACCTCTCCATAGAGAACAGCCCCGGCGGGAACGGCACATAAACAAAGCGGGCCTATCGCTAGGTCTGCCTGCCCCACCACAGCCGCGCCTGTAGCCCCAATGTTTGGACTTTGACGTTGCACGCTACGTAGATGTATGGCTGCTGTAGCCAATATTTCGACGCAGCCGAAAATGCGTGTGAAACGAGGTCAGCCTCCTCCGCTCTGATCCAATCGGCCGCGCATTCGTTCCGTCACCGTGATCCTCCCTGGGAACCTTCTTCTCAGGTTCGCATCAATACAATGTCACCAGTTCGGACCCATACGAGATGGCGCCTTGCCGCCCCCTACAATCGCGTAGCAGTGGGCGGTAACGGTTTATAATATCTTAACCCACTGCTCTGTTCCGCTATCGCTCGTAAGGGGCAGTGTATTCGACTACTTGTTGGACATAAACAAATTGAAAATGTTTTTTCACTACGTGAAAGGTGTAATATTAGGACAAACGCTGTCGACCCTTTTTTCACAATGTCTAAAGAATATTCAGCAATTGTACGGACCCGAAATAACAAACAATTCAAACCCAACAGCTGTTTGTAGTTACTGGAGTGTTTCACATCTCATGTGTGCCGATATGATACATGATGCGTACAGTTGCAAAGTATCGTAATGGGCGAAATGACACTATTGGTTTCCCTAATATGAACATTTTATTATTTACCGGTGTAACTGAAATAATTTTTGATATCATTTATTAGGTTGTGAAAGGAAAGTTCTGTCGCGTTTTGAATAAGCAAGTAATTTTGCTTGTTACCTGAATGATGGCAACAAGTTGTTACAAATAATTTAAAAAAAAACGGCATTCCAGAGAGCAAGAATCGTAGAATACGACCATATATTTATACATTTTTTTTCACAGTAGATCCGGTGGAAAAATTTGCAGAACAGAGATATGTGTCACTAATATATTTTCTAGTAATTATTTAAAATAATTATTTAAGAAGAATTCACCAAGCGGCAGCAGGAACGTTTCCTACATGATGTTGAAAAGGAGAGCTACCGACAGTTTACCTAAGGAGTTGTGAAGCCCATAAAAACCTTTTTTTTGTACCGCGCACAGCAGGCAGCCCTGACCCCCGTCGAGAGAGACGTCGTTGCCAGGAAAGGCCAGGCGAAAAATAAATTCCGTTGAGAAATCCGGCCCGAATTTCCGTGACCTGGGTCCCTATCCTTAAGCATTGGTGACCGGTGCTTTCCTGAGCAAGCTGTATCGACCTTAAATTTAGGACGCGCCGGAAGGGGGGTCGGCCGGGTGAGTGAGCGTTCCGCCCGCCATGACCGCTTGCGATTCCGTGTTAATGTCTATCGGGAGAAAGCACAGTTTCTCCAGTGGTCTTTTGAATTCGGACAGCTTTGTCTTGACGGTCACAACTCGGGTGAGTCCGTCCTTGCCCGGATGACATTCGCTTATCCGACCGAGGGCGCAATGGGCCGGAGGTGCATTAGGGTTACGCAGCAAGACGATTTGGCCGCGCTTAGCCAATTGCTGCACGACACGCCATTTCGGTCTTTGTTGTAGCGTATGCAAGTAATCGCGTGACCAGGACTTCCAAAAACCTTCGGACAGGCGTTGTACAAGTTGCCAACGAGAGAGTCTGTTCTCTTGCAAATCGAGTACGCTCGGTTCGGGATTACTGATAATGGGAGCTCCGATTAAAACATGTCCCGGTGTTAACGCCGCATAATCGTCAAGGACATCGGAGACAGCACCTAATGGTCGCGAGTTCAGACAGGCCTCGATCCTACAGAGCAGCGTGGCCATTTCCTCGGACGTTAGAGTGTGAGCGCCGATACACCTAAAAAGGTGGTGTTTTGTGCTGCGCACCGCGGCCTCCCACAAGCCACCGAAGTGTGGCGCTGCGGGGGGTAAGAAATGCCATGCTACTCGGTTGGCGGCGACGTTATTTAGGAAATTCGATTGTCGGATGGCATCGCGATGTGCTCTGGTTAACTCGCGATCCGCGCCTATGAATGTGGTTCCATTATCGGAGTACATGCTATGAGGCGAACCTCAACGCGCTATGAAACGGTGGAAGGCGCTTATAAACGCTTGCGAGCTATTGTCTGAGACTAGTTCCAGGTGGACCGCTTTCGTGGTCATGCAGATAAATACGGCGATGTACGCCTTATGCGCTTTGTGACCGTGGTCTGACGATGATCTCACCAGTATGGGTCCGGCGTAATCGACACCGGTGTGGGCGAACGCTCGCGATTGGGGGGGTGACTCGCATGCTTGGCAAGTCCCCCATGAGTTCTGTCGGAACCTTGGCTGCTTCGCGGGTGCAAGGGACGCACCGATGCAGGATCGACCTTACCGTCGTTCGGGCTCTCAGGATCCACAATTCTTCCCTAAGGGAGGCGAGTGTGAGTGAAGGGCCCCCATGCAATGTTTTCAGGTGATGGTGCGAGATTATCAGGTTTAGGAGTTGGTGAGATCGGAGGACTATAGGATGTTTCGTTTGTTCTGGAAGGTTGGAATGTCGCAGCCTGCCCTTTAGGGTCGATTCATACTTCACCGATAACGATAATCGGTTAGCTATCCTTACCCAGGTTTTAAGTGGGACAGTCCTAATCTGAGCGACAACGACTTTTTGGCGACGATACTTTTCGTCGAGTCGGTGAGGCCATATATCTCCAGCGGGTTGACGGCTCCCTGCTGTGCGTGGCAGAAAAAAAAGGTTTTTATGGGATCCACAACTCCTTAGGTAAACTATCGGTAGCTCGCCTTTACAACATGATGGGACTAGGAAATGTTGCTGCCATTTGTTGAACTCTTCTTCTTAAATAATGATTTCAAATAATTATTAGAAAATATATTAGACATATCTTTGTTCTGCAAATTTTTCCATCGGTTCAAATGTGAAAAATATTTTTAAAAATATGGTCGCATTTTTCCTACGATTCTTCCTCTTTGAAATTCCGTGTTTTCTATTATTTTGTAACAATTTTCAGGTAACCTGTCAATTTCCGTATCCCAATGACTAATTAGCATTGAAATGCGACAGAACGTTCCTTCGAACCTAATATACGATATCAAATCTTATTTCAGATACACCGGAAAATAATAAAATATTAATTTTAGGGAAACCAATAATGTCGTTTCGCCTAGAAATGTCATACGGCACGCATGAGATGTGAAACACTCCAGTAACTACAAACAGCTGTCAGGTTTGAATTTTGCTTGTTTCGGGCCCATAAACTTGCTGAATATTCTTTAGACATTCTGAAATAAGGGTCGACAGCGTTTGTCCTACAATTACACCTTTCACGTAGTGAAAAAACATTTTCAATTTGTTTATGTCCAACGAGTAGTCCAATACATTGCCCCGTACGTGCGATAGGGGAACAGCGTTACCGCCCACTGCTAGGCGATTGTAGGGGGTGGCAAGACGCCATCTCGTATGGCTCCGAACTGGTGACATTGTATTGATGCGAGCCTGAGAAGAAGCCTTCCCAGGCAAGAGTACGATGACGTGTCTAGGTTCGAATGCGCGGCCGATTGGGTCAGAGTGGAGGAGGCAGGCCTCGTTTCACACGCATTTTCGACTGTTGTCGAATTTTATTGGCTACAGTGGCCATGCGTACTATGCAGCGTGCAGCGTCGAAGTCTAAGTCTAAACATTCGGACTAGGGGCGCGGCTGTGGTGGGGATTCGGCGACTTTATGATAGGCGCGATTTGTTTAGGTGTCGTTCCCGGGGCTGTTCTCAATGGAGAGATTTACGACAGGTCATTACTATTGAGCTGGAAGTCGGCAGTTTCTCGGACAGCTCGTGTTGACTGTCAAGTAATTTGTAGGCACCCCAACTTCTCCCCGGCAAAAGATAAATATAAAAAAATGCTACATACATATATATACGAGAAATTTCAAAAACCCTCAGGACCTCCGCTGTGTTTACCCGAGATGTTTGACAAATTGTTTCACCATACAGTTTGTCCGATGATATTCTTTTCTTTTCATCAGCATAGTAATAAATTGTTATTACGTTTGAATTCCTTAACAGCGTATTCTCCACCTATTAGCACGACGAACTCTGACAAGTTCTAGTTGATACATAGCTTTTTAAATAAATACAGCATGTTATATTCTGCCTTCGTGCCGCCACGTCAGTGACCGCGAGAAAGGGAAATCATATCGAGAAATCGGTACATTATTACAATTGAGTAACTATAGCGGACATCATACGAAGATATAATAATCGTAAAGATAGAATTGAATGTATTCCTCAGAATGGTCGTCCAAAACTACTTGACGTTCGTGTCAAACGTAGGGATGCCAATTATTTTCAAAAAGATTGAGTTTTCTGAATCGATTATAATCGAAGCTTCAAGAATCGATCCACTGAAAATCGTTTCCAAAGTAATCGATGTTTTGAATAATTGATTTTTTTTAGGAATGTCTAAAAATGATAAAAAAACGAAGATCAAAATTTTGTTGGACTCTTTTATTAAAGAAATAAAGTAATAATAATTATTAGACTGCGGATCTTTATGTATTTATAGCAAATTGTGAATATGAAAATCGAAGAAGTTGAAAAATTTATTCCGTACTTGTTTCGCGCATGTCGTTGCACGTCAGCCAATGGTCGCGTGATCGGCCGAGTACGATTAGGGAATTAGCCAATGAACGAATTCCGTTGGTATCCTTATGCGCAGTAGAATTGTCGCGTTTTCGGAATGTTGGATCTCTTTATAAGTCATACAATTTGCCATAAAAAATCGATTATTTTTACAATTTTAGAAACGGTTATTTGTAAAAATCGGATATTGAAGAATCGATTCTAAACATCGATTTATTTTATGAAAATAGTCGATTTCTTAAATAATCGATTAAAAATCGACATCCATAGTCAAACGTGATATGATTAAAAAAGTGAAAAGAGATCCTAAACTGTTGTTGGGGTATCTTCCACTCCGAGTGTGCAGTACAGGTTAATTCCATCCACAGTGCAAAGCACTTAGTTTCTTATTCTCATCAGATTTCCCCTTGGCAAGGTAAAGTCCAGGTGGAAATAATGACGGTCGCAGGTATTGTACCGTTCGTCCATTAGCTTAAGGCTTAAGCCAATAAATTTTATGACAGACAGAGTCCGGCACTGGTCATTCTAAAACTTTGTTTCTCTCTGTTTAAAGAGTATGAATTACTTTATGACCACCGTCCGTAAAACAAGAAGGAAAACACATGGTCAACACGTGCTGGAAGGGACTTCCTCATACTAAATTATAATGTACCAACTCAGAAACCGTCACAATAGATTGCAACGTTGGCCGAGATGCCGTATTGTGTTGCCCGCTGATTTGTTTATATTCCAAGCAGTCAAATACACTGCCCCTTACGAGCGATAGGGGAACAGCAGTGGGTTAAGATATTATAAACCGTTACCGCCCACTGCTACGCGATTGTAGGGGGTGGCAAGACGCCATCTCGTATGGTTCCGAACTGGTGACATTATATTGATGCGAACCTGAGAAAGAGTCTTCCCAGGCAAGAGTACGATGACGTGTCTAGGTTCGAATGCGCGGCCGATTGGGTCAGAGTGGAGGAGGCAGGCCTCGTTTCACACGCATTTTCGACTGTTGTCGCATTTTATTGGCTACAGCGGCCACGAGTACTATGCAGCGTGCAGCGTCGAAGTCTAAACATTGGGACTGCGGGCGCGGCTGTGGCGGGAATTCGGCGACTTTCTGATGGGCGCGATTTGTTTAGGTGTCGTTCCCGGGGGGGGGGGGGCTGTTCTCAATGGAGAGGTTTACGGCAGGTCATTACTATTGAGCTGGAAGTCGGCACTTTCTCGGACAACACGTGTTTACTGTAAAGTAATTTGTGTAGGTCCCGACTACTCCGGCGAAATAAAAATTCTATATCCGAAAATCTTAGGAATTGTATGTTCATTCGTCCCTGTCATAAATGTCCGCTGTTTCTACATACCTGCGAAGTGAATTGTCAACCTGTTTTCATTGTATTCTAACGGCTGCACTAACAAACCAATAAAGATGAAACTTGCGGAGCTTTAAGTTGTTTCGGTTGTAAACACATGTTTTTTTCCCCTATTTATATGCCGAATATTTTAAACAAACGAGGTATTTTCCTAGAAGTTAAGTGCTTAACAATTTGGAAGAGGAATGAGGACTACAGTGGCTCGTGTCTGCTATTGTCAAAAATTTTATGTCGAAATTTCTTTGACTCAGTGGTTCTAAATACTTAAAAAAATTCAAAGATTGAGTTCTATCGGATAACGGGAAAATGTGCCCCAAACGGATACAACATAGAGATAATTAATTTCGAAAATGCTCCTACAATAGTTTTTCACGAATATCCTCTAAACTATTCACTGCGTCGAAAAACATGTTAAACGAAACCTGCAAATGTGGGCGGGCTGTTTTCCCGTAAAACAAACAAATTTCGAAAAAAATTGATAAAAATGTCGGACAAAAATTTTTCCTAAACGCTACAGTGGACCGTCGAATTCATATGAGCAAATCCGTGGGAGATATTTATTTCATCAATCAAAACGAATTTAAAAATAACATCTATACAATGTATACCCAAGTCAATGTGCGAACTTTTGGTGTATAACAATCAGCAAAATACTAATGGTTCAGCGGTAACAATTAAATATGTTAAAAGTTAGTCGACTAATTGGCGTAGGGATAGCATATGCAGATCAGAATCTCATATTTAACGGACAATTTTTTTTTTTTGTTAAATTTAGTACATTTTAAAATTGTAACCTTAAAATTAACAGCTTGTAAATATTTGATAACAACTAACAACACGCATGGCAGTCTTTTAGCACTCGAGCGGCAACTCAGAGACGCCACTACACTTTGCTGTGTCGGTACTGTAAAATAATTGTGACACCAAATGACATGCGAGAAAGATTTTTGAAAAAATTGCAACTGCGCCCCGGTTCAGGTGGGTCAGTTGCAGGACCTACCGTCAACCGCGTCTTCGGTTTTTACCCCCACGCAAATGACAATTACGAGGTTACCTGTTCGACGAAGGGTCGTCACAGTAATCATTCTAGTTTGACTAGCGACCAGTGCACACAGATCCAGCATGCAGAACGAAAAACTTATAGAGGCCGTACGGAGTCGCGAGTTTTTGTACGACATGAAGCACCCCAAATATATGGACGCAAAGTATAAAGACATCTCGTGGAGGGAGATCGCGGAGGAGCTGAACCAGCCAGGTCAGTATTCACTGAATTTTAATAACAATTTAGTTTATACATTCCTAATGGTCATTCCACACGGAGTCATGGTACTTTTTGTATTTAAATTTCGAATTTCGTTAAAATTAGAATATGTCATTGTCAGTAGTGATCTGTGAACGATTCTTAAAGGATTTTTTTTCTGGATATCTTCGAGACGTTGTTTCGTCAAGGTTTGAAAAAAGTGCCAATCTTTTTCGAAATGAGTTATTAATAGCGAGTATCTACTAGGAATGTTGTCAGTTGAAAAATTGTTCTTTTCAGCATCTATCCTGCAACCGTTGTAAATAAGTGCAATATTTTAATAGCGTGGAACTGTTTGAAAAGTTACAAAAACTCGCAGAATAGATGCGGAAAAAAATTTTTTTTCCCAAATGACAACATTCTTAGACAACATTCTTTGTAGATGCTAGCATGTTTTAACTATAAGCTCCTGTTGGATCGTTGTGGCCAAATCAGTGAGTGCGTTTAACACTCTATCGAGCAACTTTTTGATTGCACAAAAATTATATTTATTATTATAATGATACGTGTAGAAAAGGTACAAAAGATACTTATTACGCTTCATCGAATACATAGATCAAATCATACATATCGATCCTCTCTGTTACATCGATCGCGCGTTGCGACATCTCACCCTAATAGTTCGCAACAGTATCGCGGGCGCTCGACAGTCATTGACTCTTCATTATCAACATCTCCTAACAACTCATTTCCATCGGTTTGTTAATTCTATTTTACAATTCAATGACTTTAAAAAGTACTCCGATGTCACGTGGCATGACCAAACATGAAACAATGGATAGATTTTAGGATAATAACAGAGTCATTGAGACAGCCTTCAAGGGGTCCCTAGACGATCAATAATATTGAAGCTCCCATCAATAGCGCCTTTCAATACGCCTGGTCAATATTATTGACAGGCGTATTGACAATAAAATTGATCGTCTAGGGATCCCTTTAAGGTCGATACAGCTTGCTCAGGAAAGCACCGGTCACCAATGCTTAAGGATAGGGAGCCCGGTCACGGAAATTCGGGCCGGATTTCTCAACGGAATTTATTTTTCGCCTGGCCTTTCTTGGCGCCGACGTCTCTCTCGACGGGGGTCAGGGCTGCCTGCTGTGCGCGGTACAAAAAAAAGGTTTTTATGGGCTTCACAACTCCTTAGGTAAACTGTCGGTAGCTCTCCTTTTCAACATCATGTAGGAAACGTTCCTGCTGCCGCTTGGTGAATTCTTCTTAAATAATTATTTTAAATAATTACTAGAAAATATATTAGTGACACATATCTCTGTTCTGCAAATTTTTCCACCGGATCTACTGTGAAAAAAAATGTATAAATATATGGTCGTATTCTACGATTCTTGCTTTTTTGAATGCCGTTTTTTTAAAAATTATTTGTAACAACTTGTTGCCATCATTCAGGTAACAAGCAAAATTACTTGCTTATTCAAAACGCGACAGAACTTTCCTTTCACAACCTAATAAATGATATCAAAAATTATTTCAGTTACACCGGTAAATAATAAAATGTTCATATTAGGGAAACCAATAGTGTCATTTCGCCCATTACGATACTTTGCAACTGTACGCATCATGTATCATATCGGCACACATGAGATGTGAAACACTCCAGTAACTACAAACAGCTGTTGGGTTTGAATTGTTTGTTATTTCGGGTCCGTACAATTGCTGAATATTCTTTAGACATTGTGAAAAAAGGGTCGACAGCGTTTGTCCTAATATTACACCTTTCACGTAGTGAAAAAACATTTTCAATTTGTTTATGTCCAACAAGTAGTCGAATACACTGCCCCTTACGAGCGATAGCGGAACAGAGCAGTGGGTTAAGATATTATAAACCGTTACCGCCCACTACTACGCGATTGTACGGGGTGGCAAGGCGCCATCTCGTATGGGTCCGAACTGGTGACATTGTATTGATGCGAACCTGAGAAGAAGGTTCCCAGGGAGGATCACGGTGACGGAACGAATGCGCGGCCGATTGGATCAGAGCGGAGGAGGCTGACCTCGTTTCACACGCATTTTCGGCTGCGTCGAAATATTGGCTACAGCAGCCATACATCTACGTAGCGTGCAACGTCAAAGTCCAAACATTGGGGCTACAGGCGCGGCTGTGGTGGGGCAGGCAGACCTAGCGATAGGCCCGCTTTGTTTATGTGCAGTTCCCGCCGGGGCTGTTCTCTATGGAGAGGTTTATGACAGGTCATTACTATTGAGCTGGGAGTCGGCACTTTTTCGGGCAACACCTGTTTACTGTAAAGTAATTTGTAGGCGCCTCGAGTTATTTGACGAACTGTCACCGTACAGATTGTCAGATGATATTCTTTTTCTTTCTGTGTTATCATAATAATAAATTCTAATAATGAACTCTGACAAGTTCTAGTTAATAAGAAATGTTTCTTCACATTCAATAAATACAGCATGTTGTATTCTGCCTTCGTGGCACCACGCCAGTGACGGTATGGGCAGAATATACAGTGAATACATACCACTAATATTCGGACACTCTTAAAAAGAGACAATAACTTTTTTTAAATATTGGACCATGAGTTTTGAACTTTTTTGGAAAGTAAGAGCAATTAGTTTACTAAAGGATGTGAAAAGAATTTTCTTCAAAAATGGCAATTGATCGAAATTGTAGAAAAAATACTACAAGTTACATTTTACAACTTTTTTATGTGGGCCTGTATTGATAATTTAAGAAGTACATTTTGTAGATCTGTGTCAATTGTGAAAGTTTCATCGAAATCGGTTAAAAATCATCACAAATTGCAATTTTGACGGAATTTTCAGAATAAGTTTATGTAGTAAACTAATTGCTCTAGCTTGCCAAAAAGCTCAAATCGTATAGTCCAATATTTGAAAAGTTATCGTCTTTTTACGAGTGTCCAAATATATTAGTGGGAGTCATTGGATGTAGTCTTCGAGAATACACATTTTCCGGCGGCCTGGTAGACTTTTGAATAGGCATCTCCCGGGGAGGAGAGGGGGGTTTGCACAGGAAAATAATAAATTGTTCATTTTAAACTACCATACTTTGCAACTTGATTGACCCTGCACACACCGTGTAAAAATTTCATACGATACACATGGGATGTGAACAGTGTTGGACAATAAATGCATTTATTTAAGTTATTTATTATTTGAGCAAGTCTAAATGAATTATTGGAAATGATAAAGTTAATTGTTATCTGCAAATACAATTTCAATTATTATTTCTATGGACAAATAATAAAGCTAATTGTTATCTGCAAATATAATTTCAATTATTATTTGTATGGACAAATAATAAATTAAATTGTATTTTCTTATAGGCAGCTAGGCCCTCCGGACGGGCCCGACTACTGGCGATTTGCCTGAAAAGGTTGCTATAACACAAACTTATTTAATTATTAACTTCCCGATTTTATAGGGAAGTTACTGTAATTACCCCGAAAATCGAAAATCGATTTTTTAGCAGATCTTCACGTTTCATGGTCATTGCAGTCATTTTAGACTATTTTCAGCAAAATGTTCGTATGTGTGTGTGTGTGTGTGTGTGTGCGTATGGCCGTTTGTATGTTATCAAATTTTTCGTTAACGTTTTCTGAAAAAGTCACAACGCGATCAGAATGATGAATGATGCAATCGATGTGTCCCGCTGTAACTTAGAGCTGATTAGATTTTGGTCCAATTTGGACCAGTAGTTTTTTAGTTTTTTTAGTTTTTTTAGTTTTTTTCGAAAGAAGTTCATTCAACAATGCAATTTATACGAGAGGATGGACATTTTCCACCGAATAAACAAACGTAATCATATATATTTCATTTTTAACATCCCGATTTTATAGGGAAGTTACTGTAATTACCCCGAAAATCGAAAATCGATTTTTTAGCAGATCTTCACGTTTCATGGTCATTGCAGTCATTTTAGACTATTTTCAGCAAAATGTTCGTATGTGTGTGTGTGTGTGTGTGTGCGTATGGCCGTTTGTATGTTATCAAATTTTTCGTTAACGTTTTCTGAAAAAGTAACAACGCGATCAGAATGATGAATGATGAATGATGCAATCGATGTGCCCCGCTGTAACTTAGAGCTGATTAGATTTTGGTCCATTTTGGTCAAGTAGTTTTTTAGTTTTTTTAGTTTTTTTAGTTTTTTTCGAAAGAAGTTCATTCAACAATGCAATTTATACGACAGGCTGGACATTTTTCACCGAATAAACAAACGTAATTATATATATTTCATTTTTAATTTTTTTTTTAATTAAAAAAAATTTTTTTTTTTCAATTATGCAACTAATGCTAACGAATCGGGAAGTTCTTTGTGTGACTCTCCAAGAGTCACACACCAAATATAATTCGGTTCGGCGGCAACAACCGCGGACGAGAAATCGCAAAAGGAAAGCTAGGGACGACGACAACGACAAAGGCGACGCTATGCTCCAAAATTTTGAGGAGTCGAACCGACTGCTCCGCGGATTCGTGGAAAAAGAGGAAAGCCACATAGAACTATACGGCAGGAGCGTAGTGGCCGCAATTATGTCGCTGGATGCGAAACGGCAAATGCTCGCCAAAAAAAAATTTCAGGAATTAAGTCAATATGTAGACGAGCTCATGATGGAGAAGCTGGAGGAGGAAGCCAGCCACATTAACGCCAATTGAACACTATTACTCATTTTGTATAATGTAATATTTTGCTACAATTTTTTGTTTCTTTTCAATAAATGAGAGGATCTAGTTCCTTCCCAAAAGGGGTTCTTATAAATAATTATCAATTGCTTTATTTATACTATGTACCACTGTTTTTTTGCGAGGCTATGCTATTTTTCATTTCTACGGAATAATCAAAAGCAGTCGAGAAATTTGATTCACCTTCTTCGGTCGTCACCGTTTCGAAGGATGAGGCTGAATTTAATACGAACTTTAATACGAACGTAGGTGACAATGCTAACGATAAAGAAAAATGTGAATCATCAAAATTTGCTATATGTATCAAAAATTTCAGAAGACTTGAAACGGTTGTCGGTTATTGAAATTTGCGTAGAAGTATGAAATGGCTAGCGAACTGGTAATCGATACTTTCGTAATCGCTAAAATCACTAAATTCGATGCGTCTTTAAAAACAACAAAGATATTTGACGTGGCAACGTTAGGTGACTCAGTCTGTATAAATAAATTTAAAAAAAAGCAATAGTAGTGTTGAGCAAGCGGGGGGTGCGCAGTCTTCCAAAACGCCGAAAAGCTGGCCGCAAGACCATTTATCGAAGTGAAGAACGAGCAGGTATAGAGTTTGAAATATACAGTTTAATAAAGAAACGTTTATATTCATACATAAACACAAAATATAATTTTTTAAAATAGAAATTTAACTTTTTCTTCGCGAACGGTTAATTACAATGCAAATCGGACAACACATTCGTGATCAGCGACCCGATAAACCTCTGTGCACAGTACTTTTAGAAAGGTTTTTAATATTCCTCTCGTGGTTTTAATGCTTGTGGCAAGCTTCCGACGTTTTGGAACACAGTGGGGCGGAGCCCCCTAGTTATATGTAAGTGTTAATAACAATAAACTAGGTGAAAAATCACTTACCGCAGGCAAACTGCCAATCGGTCCTTCGGGGGAATCGGACTTTGACAGTTCGTGTCTTTTTTCGCTAGCTGGTCGCCGACTTTGCTGAGCAACAGGGCAAAGCAGTCCCTGCTCATTCGGAAATATCCGTAAAATTTCTCCTCGCAATCCATTGACATTTGGCGAATTAGCACCAATTCGCCTTCGGTCTCTCGAGTTCTCCAAAGGGGATGAACGTTGTAACGACGTCTTCTTCTTGCACCACTTGATTCCTCTTGCCCTCGGAGCTCGAGCTCCCGGTAGTAAAGTCGTCGGGCGTTCACTTGAGCGTTAACAATTACCGCTAGCCGTTGATTCCGATTCATGTTTTTAAGAGTAGCACGCGCGTGAAAACTGTAGTATGTACAAGGGTACCAGGCTAGGCCAAAAATGGTGCTGAAAAGTGGCCTTGCAGTCCCTTAAATACACTACCGCCACCCCCAGCTCAACGACGTCAAGGGAGAGGGTGGAATTTCCCGAGCGAGAAGAGTCGCAAGCGGTTCTCTTGGGCGGTACGGAATCGCAATACTACATAAATATGCAGAACACGCGTAACTGTGCAATAAGTAAATAAGTAAATAATGTTATTTCACAGTAGCAATAATAAGTAATAATTAGACTGCGGGAAGTGTATGAAAATTTTATGTCAGAATATGGAAATATTTACTTCGCACCGTTGATATTTGAATCATTTAAACTATTTTAAACAATATTTCTTTGAAGAGGCACGTTGTGTGGATCTACTACAGGGTGTTCACACTATTCCTAGCCAGCGTTTCTCTTACAAACATAACTTATTAGAAAAACATGAAAAAGGAAAAAGTAGTTCATACTGTTTTTTATACGCAACGCAATGGCATAAGTAATTTTTTTGTGTTTATAATATTTTGTTAAATATGAAGGTGACCTTCAATTTTATAATATTTGCAAGAGAAACGCTGGCTTGGAATAGTGTGAACACCCTGTAGTAGATCCACACAACGTGCCTCTTCAAATTTTCAGTAAAGGACCACCCCAAAAATATTGCGAAATACAACTGTTAGTATTTCCTCTGCAATTCCGACCAATTGCAATTTTCCACAAATCTTTCTCCACGTCATGTAGTCAATTGTACTCCCTTTTCAAAAAATTAAACTCGCGGTGTCCAATGTTAAACCAAGCCACCGGCCAGTGGGGTGTTTGGCCCGAAATGTCGGGAAAAACTGTTTTGTTTGTAGGTCTTTGTATTGCAATGCCGTAACGCCCAATATACATAAATGCTTGCGACTCTTCTCGCTCGGGAAATTCCACCCTCACCCTTGACATCGTTGAGTCGGAGGTTGCTGGTAGTGTACACGATGCTATAAAATCTGTTAACATCGTATATTTTGAAGGGTGTACGGAAACTTTTCTGACCGATTGCACGTTGCTGGCGGCATGCGGGCAGCAATTAAGCATTTTTGGGCGTCGGATTTTCCGCTTCGCTTGCGAAGGACCGAATATGCATTGTATCAGCTAGGTTTTCTCCGTTCCAGGTAAAACTTTTGGTACAGGCAACTTGGTACAGGCACTTTGGTTCCAGGCAAATCGCAAATGTCCAAGGTATATGTGCAATTTTGCAGATAGTAATTATTAGAAAAACATGAAAGCCCGGTGTCGACATCTTTCGCTCACCCGAGATTTTGTGTAACCTGGGCTCCCCCCTATCGTAAGAGATGGGGATGCGACCTACCTATGCGTGTCGATCCGATCCTCCGGATCGGCAGTTGTCGTTTGTCGTGATTCGATTACTCGAGAACAGAGACAGAATTTTAGAGATTAGCGTGTTTGTAAAAGAAGATCGTTGTACCTCTCGGTAGAAGCTACGTGTCCGAGCGCTTCCGCAGTGATTAAAGAAATCATATTTGTAGTGCGTTTGACACACGCAGTGTTTGAATTAAAAGTAAAAGGCCGTAGACCATCGGTTTGGGAAAGAAAATTTTAGTACGATTCATTTGCCGAACGGGCCACCTATTCCGATTCCCGATTTTAAGTTAGGAATAAAAGATTCAATTAAATTAGTTACAGATTTTGCTCAAAATCTAGATAATGTACCTATTGGCTGCCAAGAAAAAGTGAGAGCAAAATATAAATGTTTTTCAGGAAAATCTACGGTTTGAAATATTGTTTAAACTTAATAATATCAACGGTACGAAGGAAATATTTGCATATTCTGACATAAAATTTTCATACACTTCCCGCAGTCTAATTATTACTTATTGTTACTGTGAAATAATATTATTTACTTATTGACTTATTGCACAGTTACGCGTGTTCTACATATTTATGTAGTATGTATTGCGATTCCGTACCGCATTTTGGCGTTATTTAAAGGCTCAACGTAATAATGTAGTAGGTCGTTGAATTCGCTTATTATCGTCAGCTGTAACATTACGAAATCAAAAACCTATTCTTATTTTTTTGTTATAACGTTTAAATTCCTTAACAACGTATTCGCCATTGACACGACGAACTCTGAAAACTTCTAGTTAACAGCTTTTTAAATAATTACAGCATGTTATATTCTTCTTGATGGTAGAGTCGGGCCTGCCTGTCACCGGTCACCAGAAAAATTCTGAAGAGAACGGAATTTTCCCGTTGACCGGACGGCATCTACCATAGGCATCTCCTGGGGTGTAGAGGGGAGTGGAAGGTTCTGGGGGACCCCTGGGGTGAGCCGGCGAACCCCTGCGGTTAGACACGATTTTAGGTGCTTGGCCTTTGTGCGAGCCTCGGGAAACGGCTCAAATTACTGTCAGGAAAGCGCAGGAAGGCTCAGGCCCAAGCTGAATGGTGTCCATTTTCCGGGCTTGATCGTTCGTGCCAAGCTGTACCGACCTTTATGTGCAGTAGAACAAAAATGTTGACATTAGTACCCACAGCGACTTCTATTTGAATATTCGGTCACTCTGGAAAAGACGACAATATTCGACAACATTTGTAATGTTTGACGCGGATATTTATGGAGAAGTTGTAAGTTAAGATTTAGCAGAGTTGTGCATTTTGAAGTTAGTGAAACCAAGTTTATGAAAACTTGCAATTGGTCAGAACTGCAAAGAAAATTTTCAGGCTGTGCAATATTTAAACTGGTCTACAGAACGTAATTTTGAAATGTACAATGGGGTCCAATCGTCTTCTGAAGAGTGTCCGAATATTACATACAGTCGCCCAAGACGCTACATACAGGTGAGCCGTTGGTTCCGACAGTGGAAGAAATTCTTGGGAAGAATATCGGATAAAGATATAAAAGAAATAATTAATTAATTATTTATTTATTGATGCCATAAACCTAGTTTGGTTTATACAGCATACATAGAAATAACACTTTACAAAAAATTACAGAAGTATATAACGTAATATGAAATATGTATAAAGTGGAATTATGTAATATAACGGTAAGCGCTAAATCCTAATCTTACATTTTTTGAGGAAGTTAAAAATAAACATTAACGCTTTAATGTCTCGTATGCTTAGAAAATAATTAATATTGTAGGGAGGGTAGTGTTTGCGATTGAGGAGCAGTTCAAACAGGTGATCTCGTTCTGAATCATATTCTGGACATTGCCAGATAATATGATTGAGGTCCTGAGCCTCCGCTCCGCACTCACAGGAACCATCCGAAATGAAACGTACTCTCGCCAGGGAGGCATTTAAATTATAATGATTCGAACGGCTTCTGTTGACAAATGTAACAAAATCTCTCGGTAATCTGAGATCCGAAAACCAGGGTATTCTTGAATCGTTAAAGAAATTTTGAAAAAAATTTATACCTTTGTATAAGGCTCCAGTCTTAATTTTATCATTCGATGACATCCTCATTTGGTATTTGAAATCACTAAAAAAGTCGGTAAACGGTATTTTAAAATTGGATAGGGTTCCTGATTCTGTAGCTTCTTTGGCTAACGAGTCAGCCTTTTCATTTCCTATTAAGCCAATGTGCGCCGGGATCCAGATAAATTTGATAGATTTTGTATTACCACTAGTAGATATAAAATTAAAATATTTGTATATAAAAGAAATATTTTAAAAAGGCTATGTAAGTGAACGTACAGTGTCCCGAATTAATATTCGGACGCCCTAAAAAAGACGATAACTGTTTTAATATTGTACTACACGATTTTAATTTTTTTGGGAAGCTAGAGCAATTAGTTTACTACAGGATGTGAAAAGAGATTTATTCGAATGTTGCAATCGATCGGAATTGTATAAAAAATGCTAAAAGTTGCATTTTCCAACTTTTTTATGTGGGCCCATAGTGAAAATTGAAAATGTACGTTTTGTAGATCTGTGTGAAACAGTGCATATAATTGTCATAGATCTTCAAAACATATTTTTTACATTTTCAATATAGGCCCAGATAACAAATTTGTAAAATACAACTTTTAGTATTTTTTCAACAATTCCGAACAATTGCACGTTTAAAAAAATTTCTTTTCACATCCTGTAGTGAACTAATTGTTCTTACTTCCCAAAAACAGTTTAAAAATCGTACAGTAGAATATTAAAAAAGATATTGTCTTTTTTAGAGCGTCCGAAGTCCGAATATTAATTCGAGTGACTGTATAAGAATGGTGTGAGCCAATTGTCGAAATCATGCGAGATATTATATCTAGTGACCTACACGATGTCCCTGGATGCGAAAAGGAAGTCGCTAAAGGTTTCCCTTACATCGAAATTTTCCCTATTCATATTGCCTCCTTGGCGGTCTAATGGCTGCCACGCCGCGCCGCCGCACCCTGCGCGTCGTCTTCTTGGTGGCGGGCCGAAACAGGCGCAGATCTCTCATAAGCTCGTATGAAATTCAGCAATATACACGACGCCATTGCAATGTGGTCTACATTTTCGGGCAGCGCCTGTATCCGCCTGAAGAAAATCCGGAATTTTTGCCCTAAGATACCAAATGCTGTTTCTACGACGCGCCTCGCGGTGGAAAGTCGTGTGTTGAAATAGGTCCTTTTCTCGTGACCTGCTGCCCGGCTTCCCGGATATGGCCTTAATAAATATCGTTTCAGCGGGAAAGCCTCGTCACCCACAATCACGCAGGGCATCCTGGTAGATGTGCCCGGCAAATTTTCGTCGGGCAACATCTGTATCCTGCCGTTTTCGATTGCTTTGGCAAGCTTCGATTGCGCGAATATTCCTCCATCGCTGCTTCTTCCATAAGATCCGGTGCTGACGGCGATGAAGTTGGAATCGGTTTCCGCCAGGGCCAGCATCACCGTCGAAAATGTTTTCTTATAATTGAAATACAACGATCCCGAATTCGGTGGTGCCTGGATGACGACGTGCTTTCCATCTATGGCCCCCAAGCAATTGGGGAATTTGCATCTATTCCAAAATTGTTGTCTGATTTCCTCCCATTTCTCCCTGCTGGGAATCGGCATGGTTTCCGCTAGCAGCGTGCTTTCGATCGCTCTGCACGTCTCTCCGACAATCTGATGGACCGTCGAATGCCCCATACGAAAACTATAACTAATAGTTTTCAACGAATCCCCCGTTGCTAGGTATCTAAAATAATGAAACATGTCTAGGTATTAGATGTTAGATACGTTGGTGTTGGTGCCGATCGATCATCGGCGACCAGCTGGGACGATCTGGCGATCGTCTGCTCGTCTTGCTGGTTGACGTCACGTGCCGACGATTGATTTTATGCCGACGATTGACACCGTGCCTCGCATAAGGGTAGGAACATAATATGACTATTATGACCGCGGCACTAAAAAACTTTTCTCTCATATCTTTTGTCAAGGTATGTAGATTGTGTATACAAATTCTCATGAAAAAATTGTAGTTTATTATCCAAAAATGTAGCAAGAAAAGTTAATTTTTAACACATCTTTCAAACAAATTATTTTTTTAATCAGTTCACGCGGGAAGATTCGCCATTCAAAGACGCACAAATTGGATGTTCACATTTTTGTCTAGGCCTAATACTTTCGGAGATATCCAATAAAATGGATTTTCCACCCCAACTTCGAGAGCGATTTTCACCCCCTTTTACCATGTATGTCGGCCGCTATAAAAAAGTACGTGACAAATATTTTTTTGAGTTCCATATCATACCAAAATTTCGTGTTGCGATTGGATAACACCCCTGTTAGAAAGATTTGTTTACGAAATGGCGGGTACAATATACAATTTTTTTCAAATTTATAACTGTCAAGAATTCTAGATAAAATTATGAACATTGCTCTTTTTACAAATTTTTCATGTACACCTGTGACACAGATTTAAAATGTACGTTTAGTAAATTTGTGTCAGCTGGTATCTGCCACAGTAAATATTCTGATAGTACATTCGATAAAGGTTCGTGATCATAGTGCAAAAGGAATAAGTATACAGTGACTCCCATTAATATTCGGACGCTCTCTCAAAAAAAAAAAACGATAACTTTGTTAATATTGGACTATGCGATTTGAACTTTTTTGGGAAGCTAGATCAATTAGTTTACTACAGGATGTGAAAAGAAATTTTCACGATTAGCTTCTTTCCGTTCCCAGTTCCAAGGAAATTTTCCCAAGGAAACGTTCATAAATGCCCTTTCACGATTAGCTTCTCTCCGTTCCCAGTTCCAAGGAAAATTTCCCAAGGAAACGTTCATAAATGCCCTTTCACGATTAGCTTCTCTCCGTTCCCAGTTCCAAGGAAACGTTCATGAATGCCCTATGTTCATAAATTTTTTGGCAGGTCAAAGGTAGGATACATATGATTTATATATATATATATATTGTATAGATCCACACAACGTACTTTCCAAATTTTCAATGTGGGTGATGTGGGTCCACCTAAAAAAGTTGCGAAATACAACTTTTAGTATGTTCTCTGCAATTCTGACCAATTGCAAATAATTGGACTAACTTTTCAGACAACATCCAAGTCGCAGGGTCCAACAATAAAGAAGCCATCGCACAGTAGGGTGTTTGGCCCGAAAAGTCACGAAAAAAACTATTTCAGCGTTATTTATGGGCTCAAGGTCGTAATATAGTAAGTCGTTCAATTCACTTATCGTCAGCTGTAACATTATGAAATCGAAAACGCATTTCCACATTTCAAAAATCAAACTGGTTGGAAAAGCTGGGAAAAATTATTTTTACATGCTAAAGTATGGTGAAATAATGTAATTTATTACTGTAATACTAAATATGTAGATAATATTAGTAAACAATATTGTTTTTATATATTTCTGCGCGTCCTCACCGTCAACGTTTTTCAGGACGGCAACGTACTGAACGAACCAGAACGTTCAGAACCTCCACCGGAGTTGTTTTACGAATTGTTTCACCGTACAGTTAAATTCCTTAACAACGTATTCCCCACCTATTAGCACGACGAACCCTGAAAAGTTCCAGGTAAAATAGCTTTTTAAATAAATGTTATATTCTGTCTTCGTGCCCGCCGATATATCGGGAGGTATTCTCCCTCGAGAATACCCACCGACTTTACGGAAGCTTAAGCATAGGCATCTCCTGAGGTTTAGAGGGGAGTCAGGGGTACTAGGAACCCCTGGGGTTCGGGTAGGAACCCCTGGGGTTCTTGGCACTTGGCCTTTGTTCGAGCATCTCGAACCGGCCTGAGGTTGCCGTAATATCGGGTCGCTAAAATGTGAACTAGCAAGACCGACACGATTATCGTTCCGATGAAGTATGAATCGACCCTAAGGGGATATTATCCGGATTAACTCGCTCGAGTCGAGGTAAGGGTTTAATTTGGATAACGGGCTGGAGCTCGGTACCGGCGTTTTCGCGAAGAGTTTTGTCAACTCGTCGGAGAAGCAGGCCCTTTGAATGGTCTTGTACCAGTAGTACTTGGCACTTTGAATCTCGTCCGGATGTAACGAGGATTCTGGTCTTGGATCCTTCGGGCGATTTCCCGTGAGCGACAAGGTGAGAGGTTTATGGCGAATTGCCTCAACGAACCGGATGATATAGGCGGTCACCCGAAGGAGTTTGGTCCACGATGAGTATCGAGTCTGGAGATCCCATGGTTCAAACGTGGTGGTTGCAAGGATTGGAACTGGATTCCTCTGTTCTTCGGGAATATGTGCCTCTGCGATTGCAGGTTGATTCGGCCAAAATTCAGGAGCAAGTCGCAACCACGGTGGACCGTTCCACCACAAAGGGTGGGAGACCAACTCTGGCGCTGAAATGCCACGCGAGGCGCAGTCTGCAGGGTTGTCCTCGGACGGTACATGGAGCCATTGGCCAGTTGGAACCAGCGAGTGGATTTCTGACACGCGGTTGGCGACGGAAGTTTTCCACGTCGCAGGCGGTTTGCTGAGCCACGCTCGCGTGATAGTCGAGTCTGTCCAGCAAACGCACTGAAGGCTACGCTTATGGAGGGCTTGCTGAATGCAGTCCAGTAATCGTGCAAGCAGGTGCGCGGCTGTTAACTCGAGACGAGGAATGCTCACTGTTTTGATAGGCGCTACCTTTGACTTCGCCATCAACAGGGAGACGGTGACACTACCGTCGAAGGAAATGACGCGAAGGTATACGACCGCGGCATAAGCGACCGAGGACGCGTCGAAGAAACCATGAAGTTGGACGTGAACGGTATTAGCTGTTTGTCCAGCCCATCGCGGAATGTGAGCTGACTCTAAGTGGTGGAGGAGGGAGCGGTATCGTTCACACTTGGTTTGGAATTCAACTGGGAGGGGATCGTCCCAGTCGCACTTCAACTTCCAAAGATGCTGAATGATTATTTTGGCTGTAATGACTACTGGTGCTGCCCACCCTAGCGGGTCGAACAGTTTCGCTATGAGAGACAAGAGTCCGCGCTTGGTTGATTTGAAGTGGTTTTGAATGGATAATCGAAACTTGAATTGGTCGCTCTCGGGGCACCACGTAATACCCAAAATTTTTAGGTATTCGTCGCTCCGGAGTTCTTTGGCGCACGCGAGTCCATGGTCAGACGGATTCAAGTCTGAAAGTAGAGTTGACCGATTGCTTGCCCACTTGCGGAGGCGAAACCCTCCTCTCTCTACGAGGGCGATGAGCTGATCACGCGTTTGACGGGCCAGCTGAATGTCGTCGGCACCGAAAATGCAGTCATCGACATAAATTTGGTGTGGAACACGGGAACGGCTAGAGGGGACGAAGAGCCTTCGTTCTCAACCAGCTGTTGGATGACTCGCTGGGCTTGGAATGGGGCTGAGGCGGTACCGTAGGTGACAGTACTAAGGTGGTACTCTTGTACTTGGTCAGATGGGTTGGCGCGCCACAGAATTCGTTGATAATCGCGATCTCGCGGGTCAATTAGTATCTGTCGATACATTTTTTCGATGTCGGCCGTGAAGACGAATCGACTTTGCCGCCATAACGAAATAACTGATGTTAAGTCAGTTTGCAGTTTCGGACCTACTAACAACAAATCGTTTAGCGATATGCCCGTTGACGTGCGACATGACGCATTGAACACTACACGGAGACGGGTTGTGGCGCTGTCCGTTCTGGACACTCCGTGATGCGGAATGTAATACGATGGAGACGATTGCTCGTCGGGTTGTGTCATTTTCTCCATATGACCAAGGGATTCATATTCTTGGAGAAAGCGTGCATATTCCGCCGCCTGGTTTGGGTTCCGTTTGAGGCGGCGCTCGGAGAACAGCAGGTGCGAAAGCGCGGAGGGTCTGGAGGTTCCGAGTGGTGTGGACGACTTGTCCTTGAAGGGAAGACGAACGACGTATCTGCTCTCCGGCGTGCGAAAATGCGTGGATGCGAAGTGCTTTTCGCACTGGATGTCTTCGGTACTTGGAACGGACGTGCGAGGGATTTCCTCGATTTCCCAGAATCTGCGCAGTTCGGACTCGAACGTCTCATGCACAGTTCCGTGGGAAATATGGATGGAGGTGAAGGTGGAGGACTCAGGATTTGCAATCGGACCCGATATTATCCAACCCAAGGCTGTGTTTTGGGCAACAGGTTCATTGTCGGCACTTTTCGAATACCGTCGCGAATGATTGATCCGTATAGATCCGCGCCGATCAATAGGTCGATCGGCTTTGAACTCATGGGGTCCTTGTCAGCTAAATCGAGCCCCGAAAGGTGTGTGTAATGACACGGCGAATTGGCTCGATTCGGTTTATACTGCGTTAACGATGGGAGCACGAGTGCAGTAGTGGGGAAGGCAGGAGCGCTGCTGGAGTGGGGAGCGATTGTCAGCGAGACGGCATGACGACAATAAGTATGGGCATTGCCGATGCCCTGTATGCGAATCGATCTTCGTAATTTCGGTAAGCGTAACAGCTGGACTAGATTTTCAGAAATTACTGATATGGCTGAGCCTTGATCCAGGAGCGCTCGAGCCTGCACAAACTTGCCCGATTTCGAGTAGACTCGCACATACGCAGTGGCAAGAATAACGGTCATGGTTCGGGTTACCGCGTTTGTCAAGCAGTGAGACGGTAATTCTGCTTCGATTGGCTGTTCGAAGGGATTGTCGGACGCTGTGAGTAGAGAGACCGAGGGCGGCGCGGGTGCGTCGCCGGTCTGAAAGTGCAACATGGTATGGTGCCTTTTGTGGCATTGCTTGCAAGCGCGCGTACTCTTACATTCTTTCACCGCGTGACTCGCGCTGAAACAATTAATCCACCGGTTGGCTGCTCGAACGAGCTTGTATCGCTCCGAGGGGGTTTGATTACGAAACTGATCGCATTGGTACAACAAATGATTGGACCGACATGCTGGACATGTTACGTTACTTGGCGTGGCGGTGTGCGATATAGTCGACTTCGAATTTGGACGGTTAACGGATGGTCGCGGCATCTGTTTATTTACTTCGACAGTACCGGACTTCGAATCGTCTAGCGCGTCAATTTGTTGACAAAGAAACGTATCTAGAGTGGTATATGACGGGCACTCCCGACTCTCGCCGAGCGTGAGTCTCCACTCCTTTCGCAACGATTCCGACAATTTAATGGTGACGCAAAATACAAAGATGTCGTCTCAGTGTTCGACTGGACGACCGAGGTTTCGAAGAGACTCGATTGCCAGATTCGCGGTGTCCCGAAGGCAACAAAGGTTTTTGGAAGTTTCTACTGTAACTTTTGGTAGATCGTACAGTGTTTGAAGGTGCACTGAAACGAGACGACTCTTATGCTCGCATCTTTTAACGAGTATGTCCCACGCGACGCGGAAGTTCTTCTCCGTAATCGCGAGACGACTGATCGCTTTACTTGCATCGCCTTTGAGGCACGTTAACAAATACTGCGTTCTATCTACATCGCTAGGAGTGGTGTCGTTAAATACCATCGATTTGAAATTATCGCGGAATTGTTCCCATTGGGACATACGTCCGTCGAAGGTAGGCAACTGTAATTTCGGAAGGCGCGACACCAGTCGGTAAGGAAGATCGGCAACCGATTTACCGGAGCACAGACTTAGGATAGGTACAGACGTCTCATCTTACGGGGCCATCACGCCGTACTTGCTGGGGCCAAAGTGGCCCCAATACCACTTCGGTGTCGCGCCCAATGTTACCGATAGTAACGTATTAGCAAGTACCGAATATTCTGTATACCCAATTTCTACTACGGATACTTAATATGATTTGAAGATTACAAATGTATATGGCGCGTGTATTTGAATGGTCAAAATTATATAGTAGGATAATTATGATAATTATGAAGTGCTACATTAATGTAAAGTAATAGATTCATGAGCATTAATATCTTAACGTACATGTATAATATTGTTAAGAGTGTGATCTCGTTTCTGTTAATTACAAAATTACAACTAGAGGGATATTGTTGCTCGCTCGCTCCGCTCGCTCGCGAGTGAGGTTATTGTTGCTCACTCGCTTCGCGAGTTCGCGGTTCGCGGGTACGACTGCTCTTGCGAGAGGGTTATTAGTACTCATGGCTAGTACGGTCTACAGCTATTAATGTTTTATATTTGGTGTGTGACTCTTGGAGAGTCACACAAAGAACTTCCCGATTCGTTAGCATTAGTTGCATAATTGAAAAAAAAATTTTTTTAATTAAAAAAAAAAATTAAAAATGAAATATATATGATTACGTTTGTTTATTCGGTGGAAAATGACCATCCTTTCGTATAAATTGCATTGTTGAATGAACTTCTTTCGAAAAAAACTAAAAAAACTAAAAAAACTAAAAAACTACTTGACCAAAATGGACCAAAATCTAATCAGCTCTAAGTTACAGCGGGGCACATCGATTGCATCATTCATTATTCTGATCGCGTTGTTACTTTTTCAGAAAACGTTAACGAAAAATTTGATAACATACAAACGGCCATACGCACACACACACACACACACACCCACACACATACGAACATTTTGCTGAAAATAGTCTAAAATGACTCCAATGACCATGAAACGTGAAGATCTGCTAAAAAATCGATTTTCGATTTTCGGGGTGATTACAATAACTTCCCTATAAAATCGGGAAGTTAATAAAAAATTATTTGGGATAATTTTATATCAATAGTTTTTCATTTTGCATTTATCTTACGCATCAAATCAACTTTATAATCTTAATATAATAATGTCTGATATTTTACGCAGTTATTCAATAGTTATGCAAGTATGTTTCTTGCATTGTTAATTTTATTAACAAACTTCCACAAGTTTATTCATCATTAGAATTCATTTTTGAACATTACGTAATTACGTTGAATTACGGCATACTATTTAGTTTTTATATTTGTTACACATTTTTTAAAAAGTGTAACTTAAAATTCGAGTTACTAATAATACTTGCTATGTAATCCAAACTTATAGAGCTACTGGAACGATATTTAATGACATGAACAAAACTAATAAAATCATTTTTTTGTTGAAATGTATTGATAATAACCCACTGTAGGATAATAGGTGTTGCGATTTGGCAGGAAACAGGATTTAGGCGGTCCTACTTTCAGGCGGCTAGGAAGCTACCCTGTTCTTTCCTCTCGGCGGGCGGCCGGCCTTCATGGCCGTCCTCTCCCATTTATCCAGAGAGGCGTCCAGGTGCAACCCCTGTCCTCTCCTGAGCTGCAGGGCGTCGGATAGCATAGCTTCGTACTCTCCCTAACCTATGGGCGGCCGTGGTCTTACCTCGTCCTCTCCCAAAGGCGCAGCTAAAGTGAGTGCTCCGCGATATTCTACCGGTATTTATATAAACTCGTTGCTAACCCTAACAACACGCGTTACACGCGTTACTAAGGATTTTAGAAGGTTCTCGATCATGCGGCCTTCTAGAACATTCGGCCACGGCGTGATTCTTCTGTCGTCTCAGGGTAGTGCCGAGACGGTCTGGTACCCCTGGGGGTTGTCTCGTCCCCTTGTCGCTGCCCTGCCCTGCCCTGCCCTAAAGAATATTCAGCAATATTATTCAGCAATCTTTATTGAATTGTTTGTTATTTCGGGTCCATAAGATTGCTGAATATTCTTTAGGACAGCGTTTGTTTTACCTAAATTGTTGTTGGGGTATCGTACACTCCGAGTGTGCAGCGTGCACAGGTTAATACCGTTCATAGTAAATGCATGTCACTTTGTTTTTTTCGCGGGCACTTACAATTGCCGAAATCGCCGGACGCGAAATGATTTTATGATGAAATGTTGATTTAGCAAATCGATGAAAATGGGTTTTTGGGAGTTTATAGTGAAAACATTCGACATCAGAATTCCTATCCGTAAAGACCTAACAGTTATTATTTATCTCCTACATTGTTCAAAATCAATGGCTCCGAAAAGGAGTACTGCATTGAGATCATTCAGGTAAGTTTTTCCACTCGACGCGTGGCCAACGCCGTGTTGGAAGGGACTTCCTCGTACCAAATTCTAATGAAAGCATACCAAAGAATATAGAAAAAATAGGGAGAAAAAGTTCTTTCATTTAGACACAGATTTCGTCCAAATTGCTCACTGTGTACTAGAGATCGCGGTTTTAGACGTGAACTAAAATACACGTGTACACGTGGCACGTGAACCATGTAGTACGAATTTAAGGATCCTTAAGGATACGAAAATATAAAAATAAATCTGTGCGAATACGAATCCGTGTTCGTAGATCCGTGTACACGGATTCGTATTCGCAGATCCGTGTACGCATTCACGGATCCTTAAATTCGTACTACACGGTTCACGTGCCACGTGTACACATGTATTTTAGTACACGTCCAAAATCGCGATCTCTAGGTGTACCGTATGAAATTTTTACATTGTGTGTTTGCTCGTATAAGGACAAAAAGCCAAAATTCGCAAACCCAAGTTGTCTAGTAACATATTCTAGTTATTTGCTAATTACAATCTGAAGGTTGTGACGTGGCAAATTAACCACGTCCCTTTGTAATATAGAAAGTAAACCCTAAGGTTAAAATCGGAAGGACCGGACCACCCTTTAGTAGAATAATTACGAATAGAACAGCAGTAAGCGCTCTCGCTGGGACGTCTCGTATTATAAGATCTATGACTGTAAGAATCTTGGAACGTCGTGCCCATTGGCACGGCGAAATATTACAGGACCGTAGCGCGGGCTCAGGGAGCCCGGCTACTTACTCGCTGCCAAAAGAAGGAAAGACCAATGCTGTCGCCGCAAAGCCTGCCTCGTAACGCCGGACCATCAATACCTCTGCAGAGGAGAACAAAAGGACCTCGAGCTCAGGTTAATCAACCTGGAGGCGCCGACGTGGGACTTGGGAACCAAAACTGATATCGAAGATTCGTCCCGTCGACGCCTTGCCCTGCAACATGAATGGTTCCATGCAGGAGCTGCTCGAACAGTCCTGGAATGTCTCACGACATTCCCGGTGGCCGAGGGGCCATCGTTAAGGAAACCGGGAAATCGGCAAGGTCCGGGGCCCTCCTGTCGAGAGCCGGCCCTAACTATTAGCGACAACGCGAGCGATAGTAATTGGCAGGCATAAGACCGAAAGAGTGGGGGACGCCTCACTTCCGCATCCTCGAGCCACCGAAAATCCTGGGCACTGCTGCGTAGGCTCGCGTGCGAAATAGTCGCGTTACTCACGAACTCTGTAAACGCGTGTGCGTCGTAATGAGTAAGATCCTTTGTACGCTGCCGTAGCTTAACTACCAAGTTTCAGCGTTGCCGGTGGTAAGTGCTAACCAGGTTTTCTGCTTCGATATTATATCGTATTGATTCGTGATCTTTCGTTTGTGGCTCGACCAGCGATTTAGTGAATTATTCTCGGTTGCTCGCGGTTCGTCTGGAGGACGACCGCGTGTTTCGTGTAAGCCGTTATACGGCTGCCTGTTTGCGTTCCTTTTGGCGAGTTCCTCAGTGAGAGCGACCAGCGCGAGTTCCGACAATTAACCACGTGTCCGCGTGTCGTATTGGAAGCTGCCGCGCACAGTCAAGTAACATTATTTAGTCAAAGTCATCGTGACCCCGCGCCGGCCTAAATCTCGGACGGCTGCTGGCGCGGGTTATTCTCATTGTTCCGAGAAGCGCGTATTAGATCGGGAATCGGTATTTTGTTTTAACGCTGTGATGGCGCCCGATCACCCGGCGAGCTACCGACTCCGACGCGGCCATTTTGAGAAACAGCGAATCCGCGCACGTGTCGGCCTTCCGCCGAACACGTAGTTCTCCGTCGATTTATACTGTTACTGTTATCTGCCGTTTATACTATGTTAATATTCTTTGTTCACCTTCTCCGCTGCCGGGCCTGCACCCGACAGCGTGTACAGTTTTATTAGTCGAGTCACACTGGTATTCAATTATATTTTCTTGGCAAAACTGAGTTGAGATTATTTATGAGGTCCATTCCCGCCGTGGGGAACGTCCTGTCCGATCCTGCGTAGAACCAAGCGACCATTCTGAGCTATTCTACCTTTCGCGATCGTGAGTTCACCGGCTTCATTCGTTAGCGTGATTTTGTGTGACATCTCTCGATGTCTGGCGCCCGGAGAAAGAACCGTTTAGATTAGCGTACGTAACGAGACCTGTGAAAACACAGATTATCACGGGAGGACTGGATCCAGCACGGCCGGACCCAGCCCGGCTGCCTTGTCTGTAAAACACCTGGAACAGATTGTTTTCCACCTCTCAGTCTGAGACCTGGAAAATCAACCGCGGGATATACTAACGCCCGAACGGTGGCTCCTCCACCGCGTGATAAGGTATCTGCCGCTTGGTGAATTCTTCTTAAATAATGATTCTAAATAATCACTAGAAAATATATTAGTCACACATATCTCTGTTCTGCAAATTCTTCCACCGGATCTACTGTGAAAAAAAATGTATAAATATATGATCGAATTCTACAATTCTTGCTCTTTGGAATGCCGTTTTTTTTTAAATTATTTGTAACAACTTGTTGCCATCATTCAGGTAACAAGCAAAATTACTTGCTTATTGGAAACGCGACAGAACTTTCCTTTCACAACCTAATAAATGATATCAAAAATTATTTCAGTTACACCGGTAAATAATAAAATGTTCATTTTAGGGAAACCAATAGTGTCATTTCGCCCATTACGATACTTTGCAACTGTACGCATCATGTATCATATCGGCACACATGAGATGTGAAACACTCCAGTAACTACAAAGAGCTGTTAGGTTTGAATTGTTTGTTATTTCGGGTCCATACAATTGCTGAATATTCTTTAGACATTCTGAAATAAGGGTCGACAGCGTTTGTCCTAATATTACACCTTTCACGTAGTGAAAAAACATTTTCAATTTGTTTATGTCCAACAAGTAGTCGAATACACTGCCCCTTACGAGCGATAGCGGAACAGAGCAGTGGGTTAAGATATTATAAACCGTTACCGCCCACTGCTACGCGATTGTAGGGGGTGGCAAGGCGCCATCTCGTATGGGTCCGAACTGGTGACATTGTATTCATGCGAGCCTGAGAAGAAGGTTCCCAGGGAGGATCACGGTGACGGAACGAATGCGCGGCCGATTGGATCAGAGCGGAGGAAGCTGACCTCGTTTCACACGCATTTTCGGCTGCGTCGAAATATTGGCTACAGCAGCCACGCATACTACGTAGCGCGCAACGTCAAAGTCAAAACATTGGGGCTACAGACGCGGCTATGGTGGGGATAGGCAGACCTAGCGATAGGCCCGCTTTGTTTATGTGCCGTTCCCGCTGTTACGGTGAAATAGGAGACTTTGTGAAGATCGACGTATTTCACTTTCGCGAATCACTACTCAGACGTTTCAGGAACACAAAATGATTTTATTTAAAGGTTGAATCGGCTTGACGTGCCGTAGCAGAGGTAACAGTCGACTAACTCGATACAAGAATTTAAAGTGTCTTATATACTAATGTATAATCTTATGGATATAATGGATAATCGTTGAGGGTGCAAGGGTTTGAGATTATTCTATGGTACAAAGTATTGGGCCGCTGAGTCACTGATGAACTTGGGCCTGGTGACGTGTTGCGAGGGTTGGCATCTTGGTCTTATCGGGCCGTGACATTCCCCCGTTTTTAGACTTTCGTTGCTCCGAAACGAACTCGTTTTCTCCTGATAGGTGCGATGTCAAATTCCGTGTCGTCTATCTCTTGTAGCCTGAATTGTGGTGGTATGTTGTGACTCGGTGGAGGGCTGCTGTTGTATGGTGCAGGTGCGTTGGCTTCTAAGGTTCTTTCTAAACTTTGTGTAGAATTCTCTGGGTCACATACATTTTTGATTCTCGAGTAGTGTTCTACAATGTTGTCATCTAGTTTTCTGTATGGTTTTAGATCTATTCCTACAATTATCCTTACATCGTTATGATATAAATATGTTTCTTGTATATCTTCTATGAATACGCTACTATCATTTAGAGGTGTTAGTGTAAAGCTACTTGCTAAGGTTATGCTTAAGGCTAGTATTATTCCCGTGGATGACATCTGAAATTTTAAGATTTATACAACTTTAGTCTATTTCCGTGAACTTTTATCACATTATTAGTTCTTAAGTTCCTATATATGTAGTACGGCGTTTTGACTTCTAATATGACCGCTGGCCCTATCCATTCTGAATCTAACTTATTACTCTTATGATCATTGTGAATCCATACTTTATCGTTAACATTAAATAAGCTCTGTAACCTTATTTTCCTATCCTGATCTCTTTTATTCCTAGCTTTATTTTTTTCTATTGTTTTCTTTGCGGATTCTAAATACTCTGCATGTTTCTTGCTCCATAATTTAAAGAGTTGATTGTGCGTAACCGTACTCGTAGCAAATATTGCGCTTGGCAAATTTGCTTTTCTACCAAAAGTTAATTCGAAGGGTGTATGGCCTGTTCCTTCATGGACTGCCGTATTGTAACCAAAACATATAAGTTTTAATACTTCGTCCCATTCTTTCTGTCTTTCTTTAATGCAAGTTCTAATAAGATCTTTAACCGTAGCGTGAGTTCTTTCAAGGGATCCATTGCTCTGGGGATGGAAGCTAGTTGTCTTAATATGTTTAATTTGGAATGCTTCTTCAAATCCTTGCATCAGGTTTGAGACGAAATTTGAACCTTGGTCTGTTAATATTTGTTTGGGTGCCGAAAAGGTGTAGATAAAATGTTCGATTAGCTTGTCAATAATCGATTCCGCACGCTGATCCTTCATCGGGATAAGGATTAGGTATTTGGTCAATTGATCTTGAATGGACAAAACGAATTGGTTACCCTTGGAGGTTATTGGTAATGGTCCAAAGATATCCATTGCAATTTTGTCGTTTGGGAATTCGGGAGTGTTCGGGATGCATGCCTCTTCTCGATGCCTAAGTCGATTGAGTTTTTCTTGCTGACAATAAAGACATTTGCCTATAAATTCTTTCACGTCCTTCTCTATGTTTTCCCAAAAATATTTTGATTTGATTCTAGCTATCGTCTTATTTTCTCCAAAGTGTTGAGCAAAATTACCGTTATGGTTTTCTTTTAATATTTCTATTTTTCTCTCTGGCGTAATCTCTATAACTGGTTCCGTGGCTAAGACATAAAGTTTTTTCAGGTTTTGTGATGCTATGAATCTAATTATTTTCCTGATCATTTCGATTTCTTTAATATTAAAGTGTTGTTGGGTGGCTCCTATCTTTTGTTGTTTTCCTAATATTATTTTTAAAGCTTGAAGAGCTTCTCTGTCTCTATCGGGTACCGTATTTAATTGAAAATATTGTTTTCGGTTAGGTGTCTGTTTGAAGTTATCAGGGGTTCCCTGATACAATAGATAATTGTCGTATTCAAGAATGTCGTCTAACAAGGAGAGGCCGCGGCCTTCGGGTCACCGATCTCGTTGAGACTTCGCACACTTATAGAGTTCGTTCTCCTGTTTACGAATATATACCATTATAGGGTCAGACGCTCAATAGTTTTTGAGATATTGACGATTGAAGTTTCATTGCTCACCTTAAATACAATATTCTTTGTAGATCACACCAAGAGCCGGCGTAGCGTGTGAAGTTCTCACGCGGAAGACCAGAGTTCAAATCCTGTCAAGTGATTCGATTTTTTTTTTAATTTTACTTTATTTTTTATTTATGGAACATTTACCTCGATGTATGTGTATGTTATTAATTTCAATCAATTCGATTTCACGCACAATAATTCTATAATACTAACAGAAGTAGAATAGTCATAATAGAATACTTACAGTTATTGTTCTGTGCAGCAGTGGTATTTGTCGTAGAAGCAAACAAAACATAAAAAAGCGAAGCATCTTGCACATCGTATTAATACACTTTCACCACATGAACATTTGTATTTTAGCAGTTCCATTGGGAAGCACACCTGATTCACGTTTTCAAACATTTCTCTATCGTTGGATAGTCCAGCGGCGGACCATGCGTATTGCAACATAGGCTTAAAAATTACTGCAGACAATTGGATGTGTATGAGGGAATGTATTTTAATGGCACCTTCTCTTGTTGAAATTTCTCGATTGTTTTCGATTAAATAGGTACAATTTTGTATTCTTTTTAAAAAAATTTTAATCTGCCTGTAAAAGTACACGTCGCAAGGTTGTACTAGCGGTGTACATTTAGGCGGAATTATTCGGAGAGTACAGGTAGTGTCTCCTTCCTCCGTCACAAATAAATCGTCATACATTCCCACATTTGTCTGTCCTCCCCAGGAATCGATTAACAAGAGAAATTTGTTTTCTTCTACATAAGGTTGCAATACCAATTTTAGAAAGTCTTTATATATATCCTGTGTTAATTTTCCGGATTTTGAACAAGTTACTATTATATTTTTATGATGTGACGTAAGCTCATTTACTTTTTTCTGTACAAGTGGTCCGAATTTTGCTGCAGATTCTTGCATACATAAGAATACATGCGGTAACAGTTTTCCTGCCATTGTGATGCTGTACTGCGCTGTATATGTATGCGTGGTTTTTGATATATTTTTTTATTTACAACTACGGTTTTTTCTCCCTTATATGTCATTGTCCTTCCGAATGTCGACTGGTATTGACATCCTGTTTGATCCGTGTTAAGTACATAATTTAAATTAAATTGCGGGGTCATACACTTTACTATTTTACGAAAATTTTCGGAGGCCTGCAGTATTTCGTCAAAATTTGTTGCTTCTTGTGAAGTAACGTACTTCGTGATTTTTCTCTGTCGGATATCGTGTTTTAATTTGAAATTCGTTACCCAAGTGTGACCAGCTTTAAAATGAAAATTTGCAGATTGATATTGATGTGCTCCTGCCAGTGCCCATTCTTGGAGTTGTCTCGTAGTTACCTGTTGACAATTTGCACGAGCTTCTTGAAACCGGTCGTACGTCCACTTATCAATCGCATAATATTTTTCAAATATGGTCCCTCCCTTTTTAATTTGTTTCTCCCAGCGAAGTAGATCTTCTTTTCTTTTCAATAATCTACTTCCTTTTGATCGGAGTGATTTTAAAGACCATGATGGATAACGACGAGCAATAGTAACGGTTTTTATTTTCACATCTAGCGGCACAATTTCTGATTTTTTCATCTCTTCTTCCTTGTCAGACCACTCATTTTCAATAGAATCGTCACGTGTAATTTTCTTAAATACATTTTCCCTATCTATTTCATAATTACAAATGAGATCTTCCTCTGTAACTATTTCATGCTGCTGTATCATATTGACAACGAGTTCAAATATTTTTTCGCCTATTGCTATCGCTGCATGAGAAATTATAGACAATCCTTCCGCCGCAATTAAATTTTCATTTCGCAGAAGGCTTTCCGCATATATAAAAGCATCCTTTAAATACTGTTTCTGATTTTCAAGAATCGCACTTGTATCACTTATGCATACATTTTCACTCGCGCCAGAAACACTACGAGATGAACATCTCGATGTAGACGCTCGCGTATTCATTTTTATAAGAATCTCTTACAATTAATTTCACTGTGGAACAAAACAGACTGATCAACTGACTCGAAAGATGCAGTTCGGAACTAGTGAATTGCATCATATGGATATAAACAGTCAACATAAACAGAGATCAGGGAACCTCTCGAGTTCGGCGAAACTCTTGAGAACACGACGCGGTTTGTAAACATCGGGTTACAATACTTGCCTATTGGTGTTCGCCGTGATAAATTTTGAATTTTCTTGTGAAGATTGCATTTGAATTCTTTTTCTTCAATGCGTATAATAATAAGTACCGATTTACAATTAGAGTATTTTATTTAAAAAATAGAGATAATGCAATTTTATGCGTGAAATCGAATTGATTGAAATTAATAACATACACATACATCGAGGTAAATGTTCCATAAATAAAAAATAAAGTAAAATTTTAAAAAAATCGAATCACTTGACAGGATTTGAACTCTAGTCTTCCGCGTGAGAACTTCACACGCTACCATCTTTTTTTTTTTTTTTAAAGAGCGTTTATTGTGCCAAAAGAAGATACAAAAGTCAGGAGGTAACAAGAAACTTTGTACGCTCGACAAGTTTGATGGTGTGTGTGAATTTAGTGTACTTAAACCTAATGACCCGTAGGAATGGGCTCTCGCAGTTTTACATTTGTCGGGTTTTGTTGCACTTAATGCGGTTTTGTTTTCTTAGCGGCTAAGAGACGTTTTCTTATCATATGATTATAATTTGTGTACAGAAAGGCACGGGAGAAAAAACTGTACATTTATTCGTTGTTGTTGAGTTTGGAGTTAATCTGGGTCGAGGCCCTTTTGTGGCTATGGTTTTTGTTTTTCTGTTGAGGATTATTGCTTAGGGTTAGGGATTTTTGTTTGTTTTATTTTTAGAGCATGCCTAAAGCTGATTTTAGGTTATTTTTTTTTATTTCTTTGTGTCGTTATCCGGGTACGAGCCACCAATATTTTTTCGTGTTTTTTCTGTGGTCGTTTTCCGTGTCGTAATGTGTGAGTTTGTATTTGAATCGCATGTCTGTGTCGTCTATGTTTAAGTTGCTGTCGTATTTTAATGTTTTGTTGTAGTTTTTTCTGTTGTAATGGTATATTATTGGGTGTCCGTGCTTGTTTTGTATGCGGCCCGTGGCGTCTAAGTGTATAAATGCTTCCGGTGGTGTTAGCCCTGTATGTCTTGTCTTGTCTTGTCTAGGTATTGGGGGTTGGGGTATGAGGAGCTGTAAATGAGGCTGTTGTTTTGTACATTTCTGATGTTTGCCCAGTGGTTTCTTATGAGTTTTAGCATGTGTAAGTCTATACGTGTGTCTTTTGATTTTTGTAGTAATTTGTGGTTGCTATAGTATTTTGTGTAGTTTGATTCTGGCATTTTGTAGGCGTTTAGGCAAGCTCTTAGTACCCTTCGTTCGAACAATCGGATTTTTTCCATTGTGCTGGCGCTTATGTTAAACCATATGGGAATGCCATAAGTGATTATAGGTCTTATTAGTGTTTTGTAGCAGAGGAGTTTTACTTTTTTGTTCAGGTATTTTGTGTAGAAGATTCGTTTGTTCGCAGCTATCGCTTTTTGTGCTTTATCAAGTTGTATTTTTACGTGCTCGTTGAAGTGTAGTTTGAAGTCTAAATGTACGCCTAGATAACGAACGATCTTTTTGTGTGGAATTTTTTTTCTGTTTGTGTCTCTGTTGTCCTGAATCGAGAAGTTTTTAGCGTTCGTCCGTACGTCTGAGTTTGCGTCTGAGTTGTTAGATAGGCAAGGTCTGAATAGGATGGTTTCGCATTTATTGATGTTTATTTTTAGTTTCCATGTGTGAAAGTAGTCTTGTATTTTGTCGAATAAGTCTTGTAGTTTCTTTTTTATTTTTGTCGGTCCGTTGTCCGTGGTATATATCAGTAGGTCGTCTGCGTACGCTATTGCGCCTTTACGGTTGTCGTTATCTAGGTCGTACATTAACAGTAGGTTGCTTAAATATATGCTGAATAATATTGGGGAATTAACGGCTCCCTGTTGTAGTCCGTTTTGTACTGTAAATGTTTCTGAGGTCGTGTTTTGGCCTTCAGTGACTTTAAACTTTTTGTCATGGGTCATGTTCCATAGCATTTTTATGAGGTGCGGTGGAAAGTTTTTTTGCCTAGTTTGAAGAATAAACCGTCCAGCCAGACTGTGTCGAACGCTTTTTCTAGATCTATGAATATTGCGCCGACGCAGTCTCCTGCATTCCGCGCCCAGCAGATGTCCGCTGTGAATTTTGAGATGGCATGCACTGTTGAATGCCTTCTTCTGAACCCGAATTGTGTTTCGGGGATTATGTTATTAGCTGAGCAAAAGTGTACTATTGAATTGTTTATAATGATTTCGAAAATTTTGCTTATGTTTGGTAACAGGCTGATGGGTCGGTAGTTGGAGGGGTCTGAGCTGTCTTTTCCTTTTTTTTTCAAGGCTATAACTTTGGCAGTTTTCCATGCCGTGGGGAAATATGCTCTGTTTAGTGAATTGTTGAATATTATTGTGTAGTTATATTTGTAGACTTTTGGTAGATGTTTTAATACTATATTTGGAACGTTGTCAAAGCTGGCCGATCTTTTCCTGTTTAGGTATTTTAGTATGAAGTCTAGTTCGTATGTAGAAGTAAAGTAATTGGGTGGTACTAACGCGGTGTTTGGTGTGTCTGCTCTGTTGTCGTCGTTGAAAGTGCAAACTGTCGTGTCTGAGAGTGTGTCATTGTCTATTTCTGTTTTTAGATTGTTTATTTTATGTTCTATTATGTTTGATAGTTGTGGTTTTCCCATGTGTGTGTTTTGTGTATGTGCTTTTTCAAAATGTGCCCCTAGTATGTTTAGTTTGTCCTTTATGTCAGATATATGAATGTTGTCGTTTTCGTCCTTCTGATGGGTGTTTACGTTTATGTTGGCTTTTGTGAATACTTCTGTGTTAGCTGTATGTAATTTTAATGAGTCTATTGTGTTTTGTTCTTTTGGGCGGAATATTATTTTTATTGAGGGGTATAGTTCGTCTGGTTTGTGTATTGATAAGTTTGTGATTTTTTCTTTCCAGTAAGAGCTAACTGATTTGTGGAATTCTTTTTTAACTTCCCGATTTTATAGGGAAGTTACTGTAATTACCCCGAAAATCGAAAATCGATTTTTTAGCAGATCTTCACGTTTCATGGTCATTGCAGTCATTTTAGACTATTTTCAGCAAAATGTTCGTATGTGTGTGTGTGTGTGTGGGTGGGTGTGGGTGTGTGTGTGTGTGTGTGCGTATGGCCGTTTGTATTGTATCAAATTTTTCGTTAACGTTTTCTGAAAAAGTAACAACGCGATCAGAATGATGAATGATGCAATCGATGTGCCCCGCTGTAACTTAGAGCTGATTAGATTTTGGTCCATTTTGGTCAAGTAGTTTTTTAGTTTTTTTAGCTTTTTTAGCTTTTTTCGAAAGAAGTTCATTCAACAATGCAATTTATACGAGAGGATGGACATTTTCCATCGAATAAACAAACGCAATTACAAAAAAATTTTTTTCTTAACTTTTTTTTTTAATTAAAAAAAAATTTTTTTTTTAAACTGATGCTAATGTTACCCCGTGGAATAATCGAAAGTTATTCCAATGCAAGAGTGGGTTAATCATCGCTACTGCCGACAATACCTTTTCAAAGAATATTAATGAGTGTGTAAACTAATTTATATTACAACCATTGATAATACAATCTATTCAAAACGAATTGTTACCTGCAATTTTTATTCAACAAACTACGTACGTCGTTTCATCGGTAGAACGCACCGTTGACAGACATTAACGTTTACTTAATATTGTAACGTCTTAGTACGATAGTAATGGGGTTTTAGCATTATTTAAATTGAAATATCTCCTGAACTACTAACTTTTCGACGTACATAGGTTTGTACTTTTTTATAACGACTGTCCAGCTGCATCGATTGATGTATTAAACTATGCTTTAGAAACAGCCGAATGTAAAGAAGTCATAAAACCTGATTGTTATTTACGAGATAAACATATTAATTTATTTCACGAAATTATGAACAGAAATCTAAACGAGCGTGGAATATACAACTTTGCTCAAGATACTGATTACGTTCGAGCTTTTTTGAGTAATTTACAAGAGATCCCAGAACATGAGACGAATATTCAGATAATATACACTGGTGAAATTGGAAAAAAGGTAGTAGGACATTGGATTTGCACAAGATCTAATGATAACGGAAATGTACACATTTATGATAGTTTTAATGCTAATCATTTGAACCATGATGTAATAGATTATCTGAATGCCCTGTATAAATATAAGAAAAAATATATATTTCACAGAGTACAATATCAAAACAATGCGTTTGATTGTGGAGCATTTGCGATTTATTTTGCAACATTACTATGCTATAACAGGGAACCAAGCGAGCAACGAGCATACGATGTTGGTTTAATGCGACGTCATATAGCAAACATTTTGATAAGTAGAAAACTATTGAACTTCCCTGAAAACGTATAATCTTCTTAAAATGTACACTAAATAATGATAATAAATAATATCCTGCAACTAACGAATCGGGAAGTTCTTTGTGTGTCTCTCCAAGAGTCACACACCAAATATGAAACATTAATAGCTGTAGACCCTACTAGCCATGAGTACCAATAACCCTCTCGCAAGAGCAGTCGTACCCGCGAACCGCGAACTCGCGAAGCGAGTGAACAACAACCCTATTCGCGAGCGAGCGAAGCGAGCGAGCAACAATAACCTCACTCGCGAGCGAGCGGAGCGAGCGAGCAACAATATCCCTCTAGTTTATTTTCTTTTTCGTTGTTTTTAGCAGGTATTTTAGCATGTGTATGTGTTGGTCGTATGCTGGTGTGTAGTTGTGTATTGCTGTCCGTTTGTTGAGTTGTGTAATGATTGTGCTTTTGAATTTTTTTAGATTTTTTATGGTTTGTGTTATGAATCTGTCTGCCGAATTGTAATTGTGTGAGATGCGTGGTGTTGTTTGCTTTATGGCTAGATTAATGTTTTCGTTTAGTTTCTCAATGCATTTGTCGATTTCGTCCTTGGATAGGTTTATATTGTTTGGAATGGCTGTGTTATCTATTTTTAGTAGGTTTTTTTGAAATTTGGTCCAGTCCGTTTTGCTATAATTGTATATTATTGTCGTGGAAGGTTTGTCTATTTCCATTTTGTTGTTGTGGTAGAGAGATATAATCATTTCTATTGCTCTGTGGTCGCTATCAAAGTCAAATGTATTTAGTCTTCCTTGTGCTGGTGTATTGTGGAATTTTATTCTATTGTCTGCTAGGCATATGTCTATGTATGATCCTCCTTTTGGGTAAGAGGGGATTTCTGAGTTTAGTAGTGTGATTCTGTTTTGTATTTGGTTGTGTTGAATCCAAGTTTTTAGGGTGGTTCCTCTGTTATTTGTCGTTGCGTTATTCCAGTCTGGGTGTTTTGCGTTTAGATCTCCGGCTAGTAAGAAAAAGTTGTTGTTATTGTACAGTTCTAGTTGGTTGCAGATTTTCGTGAGGTCAGCGGTGAATTCTCTATTGTTGCTGCTGGGCGCGTATGCTGCAATTAGGAATAGTTTATTTTGGTTGACCTTGATCTCTATTATTGTGGTTTCTAGAGTTGCGTGTGGTGAGACAATTGGCTGGACGGTTTTAAATTTTAGATTTTTCTTAATAAGGATGCCGGTACCCCCTGCATAACAGTACCGCGTCCGGTTTTTGTGCGTCTAAGAAATCTGATAGCGCCGCTCGTTTTTCGTTAGAGATAAGGGAGTTTACATTTATTTCGGTTATTTTTAGGGTTTGGAATGTTGTTGATGTGCTTCTGTAGTTGTTTCTATGTGTTGTGGCGTTTGTAGGAGTGTTAGGATTCATTTTATATCACTAGATTGTTTGCTTGCGCTAGTCTGTTAATTTTGATGTTGTTTGCTTCTATTTGTTGTGAAAGTTTTTCGGAGAGTGAGTTTATTGCCGAGTCTATTAATTGTTTTATTTGCAACAGTAACGTGTTTTGTGTTTGTGTGTTTGGGTCGGTTTGGGGGGGGGGGGGTGGACTGAATGTGTGGGTATTGTTTGAGTTGTGTTAGCCGTGTTGTTGGTATAGTTTGTGGATATTGTGTTTGTTACTGCCTGACTAAAGGAGAGACCTGATTTTATGAAGTTTGAGCTAAATGTGAGTTTTTTCTCTTTTTCTGCTTGTAAATTCAATTTTCTTGCCTCCGCTTTTTCTTTAAATTCTATTTGCTTGGGGCAACCTCGGTAAGAGGCTGGTGTCCGTGGTTCTTACAGTTAACGCAGTATGGGGGTGTGTCGGCTATCTCGGCTGCGGAGATTTGGGAACGAGGGCATTCGCCTGGGTTGTGGTCGAGTTCGCATTTTACGCATCTATATTTTAGGTTGCAATTTGACGCTACATGGCCAATACGTTGGCATCTTACGCATTGTATACGATCTTTTTTTAGTAATTTTTCCCATTTTATCACAGTGTGCATGAGTGTTTTTATTAGGCTTAGATTTTTAATGTTGCTTTCTGCTGAGAGTTGGATTATGTAAATTGGTAGCGTTCTACCTTCTTCTGCAGATCTCTTAGTGGTGAATCTTTTCGCGGATACAAAATACAGGCCATCTATTTTTAGTTTTTGTAGTGAGTCTAATATTTCTTCCGGTTCGTAGGTGCCTTCTATGTTTTTGAGCAGAACTGTTATGTTTTTGTCTGATTTCGGTGTGTACGTGAAGAATTGTGTGTTGAGGCTTTTTAGTGTTTCGCATGCTATTTTGTAGTTAGTTAGAGATTGTGTTTGCAGAATGTGTTTGTTATTGTTGATTTTTTTTATGTTAAAATCGTTTATTTGTAGTGCGAGTTTGTCTATTATGTCTTTCGTAGTGTTTGTGTATAGCGTGATTGGCGGAGGTTTGTTTGTTTTTTTAATCTCTACATTGATTTCTGGTTCCGACGGCGGAAGGATTTTTTCTTCATTACCTTTTTGGAGGTTTTTTGTGTGTTGTCCTTTTTGTGGGATTTGTTGAGGGTACGACTGTGCCGATGTACCGCTGGGCCCTGCTATTATTTGCGGGGTGTTGTTTGTTGGGCTTGCCTTTGTGGATGTCGTTGCTGTAGATGTAGGCCGGTGGTTCGGGTCAGGGTCCGAGGTGTCCATGGTTTCTTCTGTCTGTCCTTTGGTGATTGACTCCGGGGTTTTATTGGGGTTGTTGGCGTCCGGGGTTACTGTGTTTTTGGTCCGTTCCTTTTTTGATGCCGTTCCCAGGTCGTTGTCGGATCCGGCTCTCTTTATACCTGTGCTGAAATTCTTTTTTTGTATCTCCTTGTTGGCTCTGATGTTTATATCCTTAGTGAGGGGGGGGGGGGTGCTCACTGTCCAATAGTGTGAATCTATTGTAGCTGACAAATTCGTTTGTTGGCGACTGAGTTTGATTTTTGCTTCTTTCTATTTCTAGCTGTTTGGATAGAAGTTCGATTGTTTTTTTCATGTCGTTGATAATTGTGTATAATTCCTCAGGTTTGTGGTTGTTCATCCTGTTGTCGTCCTTCTTATCTGGTTGTTGGTTTGTTGCTTTTCCTTTAGTTTTTCCCATCTCTGTTGCCGACGTTGTGTTGTTACTTCTGTTTGTTGCGTTGTGTATGTTTGGTTTCGGGTTTTCTTTTTTTGTTGTGGCCTTATTGCTTAGGATCTTGTTAATCCGCAGCAACGTTTTCTTGTCTAGTGCGTCTTCTGTGGCGTTGCATTCTGCTTTTATTTTTGCTATCGTATGCGATAGTTTGTTGGTCGATGCAGGAGGTTGGGAGTTTGCGCTTGATGCGGCGTGGTTCCCTTTAAATGTTGGGATGCTGCTATTTGTTTCTTGGCTTGGGGCGTTTGGCCCTGTTGGCATCGCGTTTTCACGCGCGATTGTTTCTTTTTTGGTAATTGTTTCTGCACATACCACTTTCACATATGGTTTATTCTCACGCACTATATGTATATACACTGTGAGCACTTTGTCAATTGCACTTAGCCACTTTCAACTTTGTACTGAGTCACTGATTTCGTTTTGTACTGGTCTTTTCTTATAGTTCGTAGGCACGTTTCACTGCTGTTTGCTGGAGGCGCAGGTAGCACGCTGAGCATGACCGTCCCCTGCGAAGGTTCGAAGGAGACTCCATGAATATTGTATTTAAGGTGAGCAATGAAACTTCAATCGTCAATATCTCAAAAACTATTGAGCGTCTGACCCTATAATGGTATATATTCGTAAACAGGAGAACGAACTCTATAAGTGTGCGAAGTCTCAACGAGATCGGTGACCCGAAGGCCGCGGCCTCTCCTTGTAAGTCCGATAGGTCGTTGCTCGCTGCCGTATCTGTATCGCTATCGTTTGCGTTATTTTCTATACTATCTGCAGGTTTGTTTTCCTGATTTGTTTCCATTATTTCGTTTGCTAAGTCTGCGAGTTGGTCGCCTGTCATTTCTCCTAAGGTTATATGTACTCGTGATAATGCGTCCGCGGCGGTATTGTCTTTTCCTTTGTGATATTCTATGTCGTAGTCGTACTCTTCTAATTTAAGTCTCCACCTGATTAGTCTGGACGAGGTATCTTTTACGTTGTGTAGCCATTTAAGCGCCTGATGATCTGTCCTAATTTTGAATTTTCTGCCTAATAGGTATTGTCTTAATCTCTGAATGCTCCATACTATTGCTAGTAATTCTTTTTCTGTCGTAGTGTAATATTTTTCTGCCGGATTTAAAGTTCTGGATACGTAACAACATGGGTGTCCGTATTGTGATAGTATGGCTCCTAGTCCTTCGTTCGATGCGTCTGTCGTTAGTGTAAATTCTTTGCTAAAATCTGGGTATTTAAGAATTGGTTCTTCGCATAATTTTAGTTTCAACGTGTCAAAAGAGATTTGCTGTTTGTCTGTCCAATGAAATGGAATATCCTTTTTTGTTAAATCTGTCAGTGGTTTAGCTACCTTGGCAAAGTTTCTAATGAATTTACGATAATAACCTGCTAGCCCTAAAAATTGTTTTATTTCTGTCGGGTTCCTGGGTTGTCTAAATTCCTTTACTGACTTGATTTTATTGGGATTTGGCTTTACTCCGTCCTTCGATATAACATGTCCTAAGTATTCTAGTTCTGGTTTTAAGAATTCACATTTGTCTGGCTGCAGTTTTAATCTTAGTTCGGAAAGTCTATGTAGTACGATCGCTAAATTTTTGTTATGTTCTTGAATCATTCGTCCAAATACTATGACATCATCTAAATATGCAAAGCAGTGTTTTCCTATCAATCCGTTTAATGCTCTATCCATCATTCTTTGAAACGTGGCTGGCGCGTTCTTAAGTCCGAATGGCATTCTATTATAATGGAAATGTCCCTCTGGTGTTGAAAAAGCTGTATATTTTTTTGAGTCGTTATCCATTGGAATTTGGTGAAAGCCTGACGATAAATCTAATGCTGAGAAAAATTTCGAGTTTCCTAGATGCGAAAGGATTGATTCTACATCGGGGATGGGATACGCGTCTTGATCTGTAAGCTCGTTCAATTTTCTAAAATCTATTACTATTCTCCATTTTCTCTTTCCTGAGGCATCTGTTTTTTAGGGTACTACCCATACTGGTGCGTTATAAGAGGAATCTGAATGCGTTATTATGTCTTTATCTAACATTTCTGAAATCTGTCTTTTAATTTCTTCACGATGACACTCTGGAGGTTTAAGGTCGTCGCACACTAGAACGCCCCGCCTGCTCTCCGACACCACCCGCCTCCGCTGTTTTGGGTTTCTCCTATGTAGTTTCAATGGGAGTGCGCACACTAGACCAGCGCCGGCACGCTACGCTTCGCGCCGGAAAATGTGCGCACACTAGACCGCCGCGCCGCCTCTCCGCCACCGACCAACTCTAGTGGTGAGCGCCACAGGCGCCAATTCATGTCGGGCGAAGATATTTTGCTTTCTGGTTCGAAGGAAACGTCGACGTTGGAACCTCACAGGGTGGTTTCTCAAGATAAAAGTCTGCTCTATCGCGTCATATAGTTTGATTTTACACTGGGCCCTTATTTTTTAAGATATACTGAAAAATATCTTCAAAAATTGGTGCAAAAGTGGTGTCTCTCCGTCTTTAACGATTGTTTAAACATGATTATACATTCATAATCTATTAATATTGCATATCACTGTATTCGGTAAAGTCTACAGAATCTTTTGCTGTAAAGAACAATTAAACATCTTTTATAATAACATCACAAAATTTGTTTGAAGTTGAAAAATATGTTTTTTAAGGGCAGATTGTGCTGTAATTTACTACAGGATGTGAAAAGAAACAACAGTTGTTTTTAATTTAAGAACAAAACATCATTTCTAAAAATTTCATATTTTTCGCAGAAATTATTCGGAAAATCTATTTCTACTGAAATATTAATTTACATATCTTCTAGTAACACATAATCATGATCGATAATATAGACATCATCTTTGACTAGTAAATAACCATTATAAATTACAACAATTAATATTAATATTGATATTGGCTCTTAATATTAGTAACCATTGTCGAGAACAGAAATTTTTTTGTGCTGCTAATCATGCGCGAGAAAATTTTCTTTTCATCCCTGTAGTAAAGTCATGGTCGTTACAGTAAAATAAAAAGTGAACTTCAATATTGTACTATATGATTTGAACTATTTTGGGAAGCTATAGCAATTAATTTATTACAAGTTCCAAAGTTGACGTTTCCTTCGAACCAGAAAGCAAAATATCTTCGCCCGACATGAATTGGCGCCAGTGGCGCTCACCACTAGAACGGTCTGGGTTAGGAACGGCCGCGCTAGTGGTGAGCGCCACTGAAAATGCCGGCGCGGCGCGGCGCTAGGGCGTTCTAGTGTGCGGCAAAACGGACCAGCGCGGCGTCAACTCGACGCGGTAGGGTGGTGTAGGAGAGCAGGCGGGGCGTTCTAGTGTGCGACGACCTTTAGAAAGGTTTTTAATATTCCTCTCGTGGTTTTAATGCTTGTGGCAAGCTTCCGACGTTTTGGAACACAGTGGGGCGGAGCCCCCTACTTATATGTAAGTGTTAATAACAATAAACTAGGTGAAAAATCACTTACCGCAGGCAAACTGCCAATCGGTCCTTCGGGGGAATCGGACTTTGACAGTTCGTGTCTATTTTCGCTAGCTGGTCGCCGACTTTGCTGAGCAACAGGGCAAAGCAGTCCATGCTCATTCGGAAATATCCGTAAAATTTCTCCTCGCAATCCATTGACATTTGGCGAATTAGCGTCAATTCGCCTTCGGTCTCTCGAGTTCTCCAAAGGGGATGAACGTTGTAACGACGTCTTCTTCTTACACCACTTGATTCCTCTTGCCCTCGGAGCTCGAGCTCCCGGTAGTAAAGTCGTCGGGCGTTCACTTGAGCGTTAACAATTACCGCTAGCCGTTGATTCCGATTCATGTTTTTAAGAGTAGCACGCGCGTGAAAACTGTAGTACAAGGGTACAGGGCTAGGTCAAAAATGGTGCTGAAAAGTGGCCTTGCAGTCCCTTAAATACACTACCGCCAGCCCCAACTCAACGACGTCAAGGGAGAGGGTGGAATTTTCCGAGCGAGAAGAGTCGCAAGCGGTTCTCTTGGGTGGTACGGAATCGCAATACTACATAAATATGCAGAACACGCGTAACTGTGCAATAAGTAAATAAGTAAATAATGTTATTTCACAGTAACAATAATAAGTAATAATTAGACTGCGGGAAGTGTATGAAAATTTTGTGTCAGAATATGCAAATATTTCCTTCGTACCGTTGATATTTGAATCATTTAAACTATTTTAAACAATATTTCTTTGAAGAGGCACGTTGTGTGGATCTACTACAGGGTGTTCACACTATTCCTAGCCAGCGTTTCTATTACAAATACAACTTATTAGAAAAACATGAAAAAGGAAAAAGTAGTACATACTGTTTTTTATACGCAATGCAATGGCATAAGTGATTTTTTGGTGTTTATAATATTTTGTTAAATATGAAGGTGACTTTCAATTTTATAATATTTGCAAGAGAAACGCTGGCTTGGAATAGTGTGAACACCCTGTAGTAGATCCACACAACGTGCCTCTTCAAATTTTCAGTAAAGGACCACCCCAAAAATATTGCGAAATACAACTGTTAGTATTTTCTCTGCAATTCCGACCAATTTCAATTTTCCACAAATCTTTCTCCACGTCATATAGTCAATTAATTGTACTCACTTTTCAAAAAATTAAACTCGCGGTGTCCAATGTTAAACAAGCCACCGGCCAGTGGGATGTTTGGCCCGAAATGTCGGGAAAAACTGTTTTGTTTGTAGGTCTTTGTATTGCAATGCCGTACCGCCCAATATACATAAATGCATGCGACTCTTCTCGCTCGGGAAATTCCACCCTCACCATTGACATCGTCGAGTCGGGGGTTGCCGGTAGTGTACACGATGCTATAAAATCTGTTAACATCGTATATTTTGAAGGGTGTACGGAAACTTTTCTGACCGATTGCACGTTGCTGGCGGCATGCGGGCAGCAATTAAGCATTTTTGGGCGTCGGATTTTCCGCTTCGCTTGCGAAGGACCGACTATGCATTGTATCAGCTAGGTTTTCTCCGTTCCAGGTAAAACTTTTTGGCAAATCGCGAATGTCCAAGGTATATGTGCAATCTTGCAGATAGTAATTATTAGAAAAACATGAAAGCCCGGCGTCGACATCTTTCGCTCACCCGAGATTTTGTGTAACCTGGGCTCCCCCCTATCGTAAGAGATGGGGATGCGACCCACCCATGCGTGTCGATCCGATCCTCCGGATCGGCAATTGTCGTTTGTCGTGATTCGATTACTCGAGAACAGAGACAGAATTTTAGAGATTAGCGTGTTTGTAAAAGAAGATCGTTGTACCTCTCGGTAGAAGCTACGTGTCCGAGCGCTTCCGCAGTGATTAAAGTGTAACAAGTCCGTTTTCTGGTGGTCGTTGGTATCGCGGCGGATTCCCCTCGTTGCTGATTAGCTCGCCGTGCCAGGATCCTAAGACGGCGAGGAGAACGGTCGGGATTCGGGAAGGACGTGGTGCGTCGGCTTTGAAATAATGACACGTGGATTCTGGTTAGTTTGCGCTCGCTGCCGGCGAGTTAATAATATCGTGGTCGCGAGTTTCCTGTCCGTGCAATGGAATATAATGTGCGCGGGTTTCCCGAGCGTGCATTTAACCTACAACGTTCGCGGAGCCGTGGTGCATTGTGCTTCGATATTCGGGAAGATGACGGTACACCATGTTCTGGAGGCTCGGCGTTCAGGAGGGTGATGATACACCGCGGTCAGGAGGCAGGAAAACAGCTGGTGACACACCGTGGCTGTAAGAGTGGCGACACGCCGTGCTCTTCAGGATTCAGGATTCAGCTGGTGACACACCGTGGCTGTAAGAGTGGCGACACGCCGTGCTCTTCAGGATTCAGGATTCAGCTGGTGACACACCGTGGCTGTAAGAGTGGCGACACGCCGTGCTCTTCAGGATTCAGGATTCAGCTGGTGACACACTGTGGCTGTAAGAGTGGCGACACGCCGTGCTCTTCAGGATTCAGGATTCAGCTGGTGACACACCGTGGCTGTAAGAGTGGCGACACGCCGTGCTCTTCAGGATTCAGGATTCAGCTGGTGACACACCGTGGCTGTAAGAGTGGCGACACTCCGTGCTCTTCAGGATTCAGGATTCAGCTGGTGACACACCGTGGCTGTAAGAGTGGCGACACGCCGTGCTCTTCAGGTCTCAGGAAGATCATTCTCACGAGTCGGCTCCGAGGTATCCGCTAGGCGAAGTTAGCTCGTTGTTGACGGTGTGGGAAGAATCGGGGATTCGGTATGAACCTGGATGTACTTACGATGAAGCTCGGTGATAGGAACGATCCGTACAGGTGGGTGTCTTTGGCATAACTAATGTCCCGAGCTCTGGTCGTGACGGCTTTTATAGCCCTCGATTGGTGACGAGGGGAGGTAGCGCGGTGTGGTACTTCGCGGTGCGGTAGCGGGGATACGCGGCGCGGTAGCGGGAATATGACGGTTCGAACCGGTTTGAACTGGTTTGGTTCGGTTTCTCGTGGCTCGACTCGGTTCGCGTCTAGCTAGTAACAGGCCTGCGTGGTACAGGTCTGTTACAAAAGAAATCATATTTGTAGTGCGTTTGACACACGCAGTGTTTGAATTAAAAGTAAAAGGCCGTAGACCATCGGTTTGGGAAAGAAAATTTTAGTACGATTCATTTGCCGAACGGGCCACCTATTCCGATTCCCGATTTTAAGTTAGGAATAAAAGATTCAATTAAATTAGTTACAGATTTTGCTCAAAATCTAGATAATGTACCTATTGGCTGCCAAGAAAAAGTGAGAGTGAAATATAAATGTTTTTCAGAAAAATCTACGGTTTGAAATATTGTTTAAACTTAATAATATCAACGGTACGAAGGAAATATTTGCATATTCTGACATAAAATTTTCATACACTTCCCGCAGTCTAATTATTACTTATTGTTACTGCGAAATAATATTATTTACTTATTTACTTATTGCACAGTTACGCGTGTTCTACATATTTATGTAGTATTGCGATTCCGTACCGCATTTTGGCGTTATTTAAAGACTCAACGTAATACTGTAGTACAGGGATGGGCATTTTTGCCTCAATTGAGGCAAAGCCGTCCCCACCGTAGCGCCTACTGTCCCCCACCAGCTTCCGTCGTTACTATGAAAGAAAGACGCGCTTCGTCCATCGCAAGCAGTGCGCAGGCCTCGTGCATCGGAGCCGCGAGGAGCGCCACGGAAAGGAAGCTTGGTGGGGGAAGCAGGCGTTTGAGGGGCCCCACCCGTGCCCATCCCTGCTGTAGTAGGTCGTTGAATTCGCTTATTATCATCAGCTGTAACATTATGAAATCAAAAACCTATTCTTATTTTTTTGTTATACCGTTTAAATTCCTTAACAAAGTATTCTCTATTGGCACGACGAACTCTGAAAACTTCTAGTTAACAGCTTTTTAAATAATTACAGCATGTTATATTCTTCTTATGGTAGAGTCGGGCCTGCCGGTCACCGGTCAACGGAAAAATTCTGAAGCGAACGGAATTTTACCGTTGACCGGACGGCATCTAGCATAGGCATCTCCTGGGATGTAGAGGGGAGTGGAAGGTTCTAGAGGACCTCTGGGGTTAGACACGATCTTAGGCGCTTGGCCTTTGTGCGAGCCTCGGGAAACGCCTTCATCGTATTCTACGATTCTTGCACTTTGGAATACCGTTTTTTTCATTATGTGTAGCAACTTGTTGCCATCATTCAGGTAACAAGCAAACTTACTTGCTTATTCAAAATGCGACAGAACTTCCCTTTCACAACCTAATAAATGATATCAAAAGTTATTTCAGTTACCTCCGGTAAATAATAAAATGTTCATTTTAGGGAAACCAATAGTGTCATTTCGCCCATTACGATACTTTGCAACTGTACGCATCATGTATAAATTTCATATCGGCACACATGAGATGTGAAACACTCCAGTAACTACAAACAGCTGTTAGGTTTGAATTGTTTGTTATTTCGGGTCCATAAAATTGCTGAATATTCGGTAGACATTCTGAAATATGGGTCGACGGCGTTTGTCCTAATATAACACTTTTCACGTAGTGAAAAAACATTTTCAATTTGTTTATGCCCAACAAGTAGTCGAATACACTGCCCGTTAGGAGCGATAGCGGAAGAGAGCAGTGGGTTAAGATATTATAAACCGTTACCGCCCACTACTACGCGATTGTAGGGGGTGGCAACGCGCCATCTCGTATGGATCCGAACTGTTGACATTGTATATTGATGCGAGCCTGAGAAGAAGGTTCCCAGGGAGGACCATGGTGACGGAACGAATGCGCGGCCGATTGGATCAGAGTGGAGGAGTATTGGCTACAGCGGCCACACATCTACGTAGCGTGCAACGTCAAAGTCCAAACATTGGGGCTACAGGCGCGTCTGTGGTGGGGCAGACAGACCTACCGATAGGCTCGCTTTATTTATGTGCCGTTCTCGGGGCCAGGGTTACCATATTTTATCCATTCCGGCCCTCGCCTAGATGCTGTCTCTCATGCTAGCAATCGGTCGCGGCAGCGGTAGCGGTAAGAATGGGGATAGCGGAGGCCCATCTAGGCGAGGGACGGAAAGGTAAGGGGCCGGAAGGGATAAAATATGGTAGCCCTGCCCGCGGGGCTGTTCTCTATGGAGAGTTTTATGACAGGTCATTACTAGGTAAACTAGGTAGTTTTATGACAGGTGTTTACTGTAAAGTAGTTTGTGCATGTGGGCCTGTGTTGATAATGTAAGAAATCGGTTAAAAATCATCACAAATTGCAATTTCCACAATCTTTGAACGTTTGTAGCTTATTGGAACGTCGCGTCGACCGATTTTGATGGAATTATTCAGAATATGTTTAATTTACATAGATTTACAAAACGTATGTTTTACATTTTCAATATAGGCCCAAATAAAAAAGAAAAAATTTCTTTTCGCGTCCTGTGGTAAACTAATTGCTCTAGCTTCCCAAAACAGCTCAAATCGTATAGTCCAATATTTTAAAAGTTATCGTCTTTTTACGAGTGTCCAAATACAGGGTGGTCATTTTATCTGAAGACATTGACATATCTCGAGAACTATGCATCGGATCAAAACAAGTGGGTAATGAAAGTTGTTTGTCGCGAAGGGGGACATCCAATGATACCAAACTCGACCCCCCACCGCCGCCCCCTAGGGGTGGGGTGGGGGAAGATAAAAAAATTAAATGGGAACCCCCATTTTTCATTGCAGATTTGGATTCCCCAGAAAAAAATACACAAATTTGAGCTAGGAGTTTTTGCATTTTGGTCCACAGATGGCGCTGTAATGGACAAAAATCAAAATGGGTAAAAAATCGTTGAAAATTGGGGATATCTCGAGAAATACACATCAGATCAGAAAAATAAAAGTGGACGTATTTGATATTTTTAAAAATGCTATTCAACAACACCATAATCGACCCCCACCCCACCTCCTGAGGGTGGGAGAGGGAATTATTTCAAAATCTTGAATGGGAAACCCTTTTTTCATAGCAAATCGCGTTGCGTATAAAAAGCAGTATGTATTGTTGAGCGCTAACAAGAAGATCCCCGGGGGGGCACAGAGGCAAGAGGGGTCCCCAGCTAGCTCCGCCCATCCCCACCTCTAACGCTCCCATCGTCGCCGCGTGACCACGCCTTTTCGGCTGCTACGTCACACGACGCGTAGTAGTAGGATTCCCGTATTTACGGGGGGCTACGGCGTTTCACGAATTACAGCCAATATTCAATGCCGTGAATACGAGGGAGAGAGAGAGAGCGGGAGAGAGAGAGAGAGTGGGAGAGAGAGAGAGGGGGAGAGAGAGAGCGGGAGGGAGAGTGGGAGAGGGAGAGTGGGATAGAGAGCGCTCTCTCTCTTTCCCGCTCTCTCTCTCTCCCGCTCTCTCTCTCTCCCGCTCTCTCTCTCTCCCGCTGTCGCTCTCTCTCCCGCTGTCGCTCTCTCTCCCGCTCTCTCTCTCTCCCGCTTTCTCTCTCCCGCTCACGCTTCCGCTCTTCCTCTCCCGCTCTCTCTCTTTTACATCGTGACAATATCAGCAGTGTTCTGAATTTTGTGCCTACGCCGCGGCGTCGGGATTCTGAGTGCGTCTCGATGGACGCGATGTTCGGTGGAGCTTTTGTCCCTGCGACGCCTCCGGTTGGTTCGCCGGGTGTGCTCGTACGAAGCTCTCATCTCGCAATGTTGGCCATTTGCTTTTCGTCGGGCGCTTCCTGAGCTGCGGGATGCTGTTCCGCTCCCGTGAAAATTCGGATGGTCGGTGGTTCTTTCGGCGCGTCCCATATACGGCCCTGAAACTTGCCGTTCTCGGCACGCGCGACAGATGTCATTAGACAGTCCTCGATAAAGTCGGAATCTCTCAGAGGAGCGCTCTCGAATCCTGTGTTTACGGTGTCGTGTGCCGTTAGAGGGCGGTCCGGTCCTTTATCGTGTACAACCCGTCTTCGAAAAGCAACAGAGAAGGGACGTCGCAGACTTGCAACGTCACAAAACATATATATATATTATATATATTACTGTATATATTAGTGTTATATGCGCGATTGTATTGTATTTACTATGTAAATACCTAATGTTTCTTTAATAAATGAAATTTTTATTCAATTAGAGATTCAGATAGTTCTAGGTAAGTCCCAGGGACGTCCCAGATAGGTCCGAACGGGACGTCCTACGTATGTCTCAGATAGGTCCGAACGGGACGTCCTACGTATGTCCCAGATAGGTCCGAACGGGACGTCCTACGTACGTCCCACTTTCTAAATGGGACGAAAAATCGGACGTCCGTGGGACATACAGAGGTCCGATACGGACGTACTTTGGACATTCGTTGGACGTCCGTGTGCTAGCTGGGCTGCGGGACGGCGCCGGTGCCGGCCGGCCGGAGCAAACTAGACCATCCCTAAAGGAGCTTGCGCTTCGGCCGCCTTGGGTATGAAACGACGGTAGAAGTTTATCATACCCAAAAAAAGTCGGAGCTGCTTGGCCGTTTCGGGCCTGGTGAAATTGTTAATTGCTTCTACTTTTTCTGGGGATGGACGCGACCCTTCTTTTGAAACGTTATACCCCAGGAACTTAACCTCGCTCTGCCCAAACTTGCATTTCCCGGGATTGATTACTACATTATATTGCTCCAAACGTTTAAATAGCAACTCCAGATGTGGCAAATGCTCGGCTTCTGACGAAGAAGCCACCAGAATATCATCGATGTAGGCATAACAGAAATCTAAGCCCTGCAATACCTCATCGATGAACCGCTGGAAGGTTTGCGCTGCGTTACGAAGACCGAAAGTCATGTACGGAAATTCGAAGAGTCCGAATGGGGTTGTGATCGCGGTCTTTTGGATATCTTCCGTCGCGACAGGGATCTGATTGTATGCTCGCACTAAATCTATCGTTGAGAATATGACCCTTCCCCGGATGGATTGCGCGAAATCCTCGATGTGTCGTACCGGGTACCTGTCGGGTATGGTCCGCGCATTATGGGTGCCGGTCCTTATTTGACCTTGCTCGAGCGAGAGTGTGGTGGCACACTCACACACCGCTAGACACTGTATACGTACACGAGAATTGCAAGGATTGCAAGGACTCGTCTGTTTCCAAACCACGTCTCTCTAATGCACATTTGGGGCCCCTGCGTGGTCGCAATCGCTAGATAAAAGATCAACCAATTGCGCTGGATGTCTAAAATGGCCTGCTTTTGCGTTTTGGAGGCGTAATTTTCATTATTCGGCAGCATGTAGCGGAGAGGCGAGAGCATCGAACGGCGCGACAGTGCTGCCACTGTCAAGACACATACATTTTCTTAAATATCGAGAGATTTAGGGTTCTTATAGAAAAAGTAGACATCCAGCGCAATTGCTGGGACACATACAATGTCAATGCAACGATTATTATGTTAAACTATACGTGTTTAAACACACAGTTTGCAAACAGACGAAATTCACCCCTACACGGGGGGTAGAGTAACAAGTATAGTTCCGGAATTTTTCGCTACGAGGCGCTAATGTCTGTTTCTGATCATTCAGTCACTGTATCGGTAAAACAGAAGACGAGAAAAAGCATATTGCTGGCAAGTTAGGCTTCATACGCAAACGTGACGTCACTATACGGCTGACGTGATGTTGCGTCGGTGTGCTCGAGTGAGAGTGTGTGGTACACACTACCGCTCGGGCAGCGTGTACGTGTGCCCAGGCGGATCGCAAGGGTTCGGTATCTGTCGAACCATTTCTCTACAATGCACATTTGGAACTCCTACGTAGTCGCAATCGATAGATAAAAGATCAATCTATTGCGCATGGTCTCTAAGATGGCCCACTTTTGCGTTTTCGAGGCGTAATTTGCATTATTCGGCAGCATGATCTCCCGAACAGACATCTTGCTGCCGAATAATGCAAATTACGCCTTGAAAACGCAAAAGTGGGCCATCTTAGAGACCATGCGCAATAGATTAATCTTTTATCTATCGATTGTGACTATGTAGAGGTTCCAAATGTGCATTATAGAGAAATGGTTAGTCAGATACCGAACCCTTGCGATCCGCCTAGGCACACGTACGCGCCGCCCGAGCGGCGAGTATAGTAACGTCACGCTTGCATACCGGCAGCATTTACTGATGCAGTGACTGCTGTCACCGCCGAGATGGTATCCCGTTGGCGCTGCTGTACTTCTCGACATTCAACTGTAGAAATTGTACCCAGCTCCCATACTGGACGGAGCTCAAACTAATTTCAAGGTCAAAAACGGACCGGTACCCTTAAGAGCACGGTAATCGCCGCATGGACGCCACGCATCGCTATCTTTTTTAGGAACTAGGTGCAATGGCGCCGACCAACAACTTTTTTACGGTCGCGCTATGCCTAATCTTACCATCGCTTCGAACTCCTTCTTGGCGATGATCAACCGGTCCGGTGCAAGCCGTCGGGGCCTGCAAGCCACGGATGGTCCTGGCGTCGTGGTAATGTGATGTCGCGTACCGTGCTGAATTTCCTCAGGTGTCCCTCGCGGCTTGGTGATGGCGGGAAAACGGCCCAAAAGCCCAAGGAAAACGGTGTTCTGCTGCATCACTTTTATCGATGCGATTCCCTCACGTACTGCTGCTCCTCTCGCTATCAGGGTTGTCGTTTGGTCCACCAATCGTTGGTGTCGTACATGCTGGCTTCGGGGTGAGCGTATTTCCGCTATCTGATGCTGCAAATCTTCCGTTTTTCCTCCAGATTTACGAGAAGCCGCATCATCCGTTCCGTCAATGTTTCTGCCGGGGATGGTGAAGTTGTTGGTTGGTTGCCCATTGCCACTGGTCCGGTGTATGCCGCCTCGGCGATGGCTGGCCGGCAGGAGTGCGCCTCTTGAATGGCGACCGCCAATTCGGCCACTTTATCTAACGGCGTTTCCTTCTGAGTTGCCAAAATGGCCTGTATATTTGAGGGTAGACGCCCCAGCCATAAGGTCCGTAGGAGCGTTTCTATTAGGCAGTTGCCTTCTTCTGAGAGAAGAGCTGATTTTCCCATGAAAATCCGCGAACACTAACCAGTCGTGTAGTGGTCGTCGTAAAGCAATAAATTTGTTTAAGAGGCAACAGGAGACTTTCTCAAAAAAGATCTCAGCTAATGCGACCGTAGCGTAAATCCAGACTGAAATTGTAGCTGGCGACGCAACAATATTAAAAATCACATTATAAATTAAAAAAGAAATAACATTGTCATCATTATCTATTTCGTTAGAACGCAAAGTTGAATTTCGGTTATCGCGATAACTCGGTCGACATTGTATCTTCTTAGGCCGAACAGAATATAGAATGACAGGGCCGAATATCATAACCGGAACCGAAATCCATAACCGAAAAATAACAGTTATTGCATATACAGTGAGTGTAAAAAGTATTCTTACGCACTACGGTTGACGCAGGAAAAAACGACATGCATCGAAAGATGTAGGATTCTGTCGACATGTTCTATCATTTTAGTCCACCTCAGGACAGCAATTTTTACGTTTACCTTCATAATATTTCTTAGAAACGTCTACTGTATACGATCTTCGGTATGTGCATACAGTTGACGATATGTAGAATGTAGTTGAAGTACTAAAACGTATGTTTGCTACAGCTATTATATCAAAACACAAAGAAGCATAGGGTGTCCTATTTTTTTGTCCCTGACTGTATGTCGATTTCGATGAAATTCCTTGTGTAGCATGTATAGAAATTCGAGAAATTATGTAAAACAAAACGCGAAGCGACAAGCTTCTAGAAGCTTCTCGAATATAGTTTGCTGACGACCACGGGGGGAAGCGACGCGAGGGGAGCGCGCGAAAAGCCGAATCACGCTTAACGACCGGGTTGTTGATTTCACGTTCGCGGATAGTAACGAATTTATATAAATAGAGGGTTCACGGAGGGACTCGGCCTATTTGCTACTCCGAGAGAGAGGACGAGGTAAGGACCACGGCCGCTCTTGGTTAGCACTAGCACCCCGACAGGAGAGTACGGCGATAATACCTGGACGCCTGTCGGGAGAACGGGAGAGGACGGGAGTCTGTTCCTGGTCGCTCGTTCGACATGGAGAGTACGGCGATAATACCTGGACGCCTGTCGAACGAGAGAGAACGGGTCAACTCCTGGCCGCCCAGGGCTCGGCAGGAGAGTACGGCGACAATACCTGGACGCCTGCCGAGAGGAAACGGGAGAGTGTTCCTGGCCGCTCATCTCGACAAGGAGAGTACGGCGATAATACCTGGACGCATTGTCGAGCGAGAGAGGACAGAGCACCTTCTGGTCGGTTGCGAAAATACCACGGAACCTAGCTAGAGTATACGTGTGATGAGAGAAAGATTGCATGATTGTGTTTTATAATTCGAGAAATTGAATAATTTTATATACCTCACCTTCCTGTACCCTTGTTCCTAACAAAAATAAATCTGTTTGTCCAGCATATCCTGGTTAATCCCTTACTCATGGCTACACTTGTAAATTATAATTTTGGGAAAATCTATTTTGCATATCATTTCGTAAACCAATGCTTCTAATTAATTATAAAAAATTAGTACATTTATAATAAAGTTATTCTTTTTTTGAAGGGCGTACGAATACTTTTTACACTCACTGTATTTTGTCTTATAAAAGCAAGTATATCATTCAGGACAGAATTAATGCGAATTACGAATCGTATGTTCAATCTCGAGTATAAAAAGATCGCGTCCGAGTCTGGCCAATCTAATCGGAATGTCTCCAGGTACCCGTAACGATCAAGCTACCCGAATATTCAGATGTCTCGGGTACTTGCCCGAGCTAAGAAGTCAGGTAACTGAAAAGTCATTATGGTGATGATGGCCAGAACCAAAATGCCAGGCTTCTAAAGGTGCTTTTATACCAGGGTCCGCCGCGGACTTGAGTCCGCGGACTTTTGCCATAAATTTCGAGCGGGTTGACGATATCCCACCGCCTTAGAGGGAAGCTATTGTTTACCTAAACGAACCGTGGAGCCCATAGAGACCTTTTTTTGTCGAGCGGGTCGACGGGCCCGCTCGAAATTTATGGCAAAAGTCCGCGGACCCTGGTATAAAAGCACCTTAAAAGGTCCTTGGCAGTGATGGTTCCCAGATGCGTTAATTGGGGGATGAAACTTTCTCCGTGTCCTTGAGGGACAATGCATTCTACATCGCTCTGCTATCCCTTTTCGAGCTCGTGCTGAAGGAATGGTCAGCCACATCTGTTCCGCAAGCCAGTGTCGCCCAGGCCTGGGTCCCAAAGCGTTCTTTTTATTGCGACTAAATGACCTTCCTTAAATTTGTATTGCTTCCTGAATGTCCATCAACATCGAGGTTGAAAAATTAATGTTTTCCCATAAAAACTATGATTATTATGAAGCCATAAACATAGACATTTGGAATGCAATATTTTTCAGCCAGAAATTGCTTGTTTGTTTCGAGGTGTACTGATTACCCTATTTCTTCTGCCTCGCAATGTATTAAAAATTAATATATTTAACAGTAAACGTACCGACACTTCATGTATACCAATTCCTACCGCGACCGGTCGAATGACCGGTCTTATATTGTTTAATATAGAATGAAGATAATAGCCAATTTGACAGTCTAAAAATGTAATCTACAGTTTATTTTACAGTCAAAGTAGATAAGACGGTGTAAGAAAACCCGAGGTTTCGCGGAGTGCTTCGGATACCCATGTGGCAAATGTTACCGCGAGGCCGATAGGCGAGCGAGAACTGTAAACACTTGGGGGTGCCGTAAAGTAGTCCCTCGAAGGCACTTTTCGGCTAAAATCATGCCACACCTTTTCTTTTTTTTTATCGTGTGGAAATGCGTTACGCATACCCCGGCCCCCCTGGGGGGAAGCCAGGGTTATGTGGGTCTGAAATACTTTGTTATTTTGTTTTATCTAATTTTTTATTTTTATTTTATTTCATGTATTTAATTTAGAATGTTTTTATCGCATAAGAAGCCAACGGTGCAATATCTTGTTTTATTTTATGTATTTAATCTATTGTTAATTTTTGTATTTCTAATCATTTTTTATTTGACAATATTGGTAAGGTTTTTATCACGTACGAAGCCAACGGTGCAATATCTTGTTTTATTTTATGTATTTAATCTATTGTTAATTTTTGTATTTCTAATCATTTTTTATTTGAGAATACTGGTAAGGTTTCGGCAGTTTTCCTTGTCCTAGCAACAAATGTTGGTATTCTGTAATTGTGTCTGCCAAATAAAATATTTTATTGTTTATTATTTATTTTGCTTAATTATTTTAGCACTACTTCCTTTACCCATCCTCAAAAGATAGAACAAGTCTAAATTATATTAATATATAAATATTTATTAAATTTTAATACTTCATATGTGTATACTGTGACGTGGCAAAATAACCACGTCACTTAAGAAAACAGAAAGTAACCCCTAAGTTAATATCGGAAGGCCCGGACCGCCCTCTGGCAGGTTAATTACGAATTCGTTAAGCAGTAAGCGCTCTCACTGGGAAGTATTGGATATTAAGAACCGAGACTGTAAGAATTTTGGAACGTCGTGCCTATTGGCACGGCGAGAAATTACAGGACAGTAGCACGGGCTCAGGGAGCCCGGCTAATTACTCGCTGCCGATAGGAAGAACCAATGCTGCCGCCGTCAGGCCCGCCTTGAATCTGGACCTATGGGAAAACCTCTGCAGAGGAAACTAAAGGGACTTCAAGCCCAGGCTCACCAACCTGGAGACGCCGACGTGGGACAAGGGGACATGACGAAACATCGAAAGAAAGTCCCGTCGACGTCTCGCCCCCGCTAATCAGCAGTCCCCTGCAGGAGCGGCTTGAGCAGTCCTGGAATGTCTCCCGACATTCCCGGTGGTCGAAAGGCCATCGTTAAGGAAACGGAAAATGTCTGGGTCCGGGGCCCTCCTGGCGAGCGTCGTCCCTGCCAAGTGGCGACACCGCGAGCGACAGTAATTGGCGGGCGAAAAACCGAAAGAGTGGGGGACGCTTCACTTCCGCATCCTCGAGCCACCGAAAATCCAAGGCACTGCTGCGTAGGCTTCCGTAACATCTAGTCGTACTCTCGAACATTGTAATCGCGTGTGCGTAATACTAACGTAATAATTCCGATTGTAAAGCTGCCGTAAATCAGCTACAGAGAATTATCATCGCTGCCGGTGGTAAGTGCCAATCAGGTTGCCGTATTATATTTTGTGGATCTTTTGATCGTGGCTCGAGCAGCGTTTTCGTGAATTATTCTCGGTTGCACGTGGGCCGTCCTTCCGACGACCACGTGTTTCGTGTATGCCGTATTCACGGCTGCCCGTTTGTTTTCCTTGTGCGAGTCCCCAGTAAGAAGCGAGCGAGCGAGAAATTCGTCGATCAACACGTGTTCGCGTTTATCATTATTTTGCTGCCGCGCACAGTCACAATTCATAGTTCGTCAAGATCATCGTGACCCCGTGTCGGCCTCAACCTCGGACGGCTGCCGACTCGGGTTAAATTCTCTATTCCGAGGAACGCGTATTCCATCGGGGATCGGTATTAGATTTTCGCTGTGAACGCGTACGACCGACCGACGCCATACCGATCCCGACGCGGCCATCTTGAAACAGCGAATCCGCGCACGTGCCGGCCTTCTGCCGGACACGTTGATTCTCCGTTAAATTCTATCTTTGTTACACACTATTTTGTCAATCATAATCCACTCTGTTAATTCTTCATTGTCATTCATATTTTCCGCTGCCGGGTATCCACCCGACAGCGTGTACAGCATCATTGGTCAAATCACACCAATAGTAAATTATACATTTTTCTTGCCGTTATACGAGTGGAAATTATTACGAGGACCCTTCCCGCCGTGGGGAACGTCTCATCCGATCCCGCGTAGAATCCTGCGCCCATCCTGAGCTATTCCACCTTCGCGACCGTGTTCTCCTCGGCTTCTATTATTCGCGTGGCATCTTCGGATGCCTGGCGCCCGAAATAAGAACGATAGATTCCTTTCGCGTACGGATTAAAGCCGAGGGAAACACCGATTATCACGGGCGGACTGTGTCTCGCACGGCCGGACCCAGCCCGGCTAAAACGCCTATAAAGACTCGAAAGCGCTTCCTCTCCGCCTCTCCTTCTGAGACCCGGAAGGAAATCGTGTGATAATACATATATACAAATATACTTGTCATACATTCGTTTTTCATAATCAAATCATATCAATTCCTTAAAGTTCTGTGTGGCGCTCAAGGTGCCACATTTCCTCGAGAATCGTACTTTACTGGGGCTGAAATCGTCGCGCATGCGCGAAAAAAGGTATCCACGCTGGCATCACTGGTGGTGAGGAATTGACGGACCTCTTTCTCTTTCACCGTCTGCCTTTTTCTACGTTCAGCAAGACTGTGACAGCTTTACAAGGGTCTGTCTATTTCGAACCGATTACTCGACGCGGAAAGTCGGTTCCGCGTATCCGCGTTCAGCAATAATTGCTGACTCGCGGAAGTTCGAAGTTTATTCTTATTCTTATTTTTATTTTTTTTATTTTCATTTTTATTTTTATTTTTATATTTTTCGAATTTTTTTATTTTTTTAAATTATTATTTTTAGGGGGCTCGGCCCCCTGATCGTTTCGCCCGTCAACCCCGCGACGCCTCGCGGATTTGCCGGGAGTGTGTGTGCGAAAAGTGGAATAAATAAAGACTGTATAAAGACTGTATAAGTGAAGTGAAGTGTAGTGTACTACACCAACAACGCTTCGATGAAGTGGAGGAAAGGTAAAGGGCGCAGAGAAGATGTACCTCTGAAGGCCAGGATGAAGGCCAGGATGGCAGCTTTACGCCGTCAGAAGCAGGCGCAGACTGCAAGTAGGTCAATTCATTTTAATGAAGGGCAGGCTCGCGTAGGAGAAATAAATGACGATTGTAATGTGCCAATATTATTTGCAAACACATCTCATTTATCTGCCGATGCATGCGTTGCAGTCGATGAACAAAGCATTCTAGAAAATGCAAGTTCAGCAACGCATGTTTCTGCGGATGAAGGACATGTACCGCTTAATCATGCATTCCCATTACAATCAGCATCTGCTACGTTACCTGCAACTATTGTAGATCCATGCATGGTAGGGAACGCATCATCGGAAATGCAAGACGATACGAACGAAAATATCGAAGATATCGTTTTGCACGAAGATGGGAACATCGACGTAGGTCGTGTACGTCCTGGCGAGATCAGTGGACGGAGCATCGTCAACTTTGCGCATGTTTTCGCAGAATTGCAAAGACTAGCCAAGCATTGGAAGAATGTATGCCAGTTCACTGATCTTGTTCTGACGAAAGCGGTTCCTTACGGTCTCAAGACGAAATATTTTGTCGTATGTCGTATGTGTCATTTCAAAGGAAATTTCGACAGCGAATCGCCAGTCGACAACATATTGGATATCAATACAAGTGCCGTTTGTGGTACTATATTGACAGGGACCGGTCACAAGCAGTTAGAACAACTTCTGGCTCCTATGGATATTCCATGCATGAGTAGTAAAACATATTTAGAGTACGCAAAGGATGCGTTCAAAGCTTTCACAATAGCTGTAGGTATACAAATGCGAGCGGCTGGCGAAGCGGAAAAACAATTAGCAATCGAGAGGTGATGTCATTAACGGTATTCCGCACATACCTGTGGTAACAGACGGTTCATGGATGGAGAGATCGTATCGCAGTGGTTACAATTCTCCATCCGTAACGGCTATGATCATAGGTTACCATACAAGAAAAGTATTGTTCCTTGCTGTACGCAACAAATATTGTGTTATCTGCGCAAGAGCAGCAAACAAGAATACGACACCAAAAGAACATGTATGTTATAAGAACTGGGGAATCAATCAGAGCTCAACCAGTATGGAAAGTGACATCATCCTCGAAGGCTTCGGATGTAGTATCCAAATGCATGGATTAATTTATAATCAATACATTGGCGATGACGACAGCAATGTATTGAAAAAATTGAGGGATTTTCCACCATACCTGGACATTGACGTGCAGAAGATTGAATGTGTAAATTATCTCCTCCGCAATCTGTCAAATAAAATACAAGATGCGGGTAATGTTGGTGGTCGAAAAAATACTCAAAATTGAAAAAAATGGTTAAGAATCGTGTAATGAAAATTCGAAACGCTGTTACGAAGGCTGCTAAGCATCACCGGAACAGTACAGTAGAATGGCGAGACAAAATTGCTGGTTTAATGGGAGATATTGACAATATACCCATCCATGTATTTGGTGAACATCGAAATTGCGCCTCGTACTTTTGTGACGGACTTCTAAAAGAAAACGAGACAAATCTTGTTCCCCAATTACAAGCGGCAGGGATATATGAAAAACTAGAAAATATAATGCAACGCATCAAACAAAATGCGGAAAGTTTGCTATACAATTATACCAGCAATTCTGTTGAAAGTGATAATGCCATTATTTGCAAACTTATTGGCGGCAAACGTACGCATTTAGGGCAAAGAGGCTCTTACACAACGCGTGTACAAGCAGCCATCGTGCAATGTAATAGTTTCACACCGATGAGGAATGCTTGTCACGCATTAGAGAGCCCCCAGCACGTGCAATCGTGCTGGAAGATAGAAATATTATTGGACAGGCAAAACGCCATAAACGTTTTCGCGTAGCAAAAGAATCGGGTCTCGCGGTTCGTAAATCAAGATATTCTCGCAAAAATGGACCTGATAAAGATTATGGTCCAAACGCGGAAGTGCCTGATGTTGATCCTGAAACGTTCGAACAGCTGAAGACCGTTCATTACCGAAAGTTGCGAAGCAACCAGCAGAATTGGGAAGACTGCGAGCGTCTTACGCGAAATCAGCATAAAGACCCGCATTGGCATCGCCAACGTAAGCTCCTGCTGACTGCTTCGAATTTCGGAAAAGTTTGTATACTGCAAGATACAACTTCGCGCAAACGTCTGACTAACGATATTCTTTACTATGAAGACCTAAAAGCTCCCGCTATTCGGTGGGGTAAAGAGAAAGAAAAATACGCAATAGAAAAATTGCAAAAGTCAGTTGACTTTCCGATCCAAAAATGTGGATTATTCATTGATCAGGAATGCCCATATTTTGGCGCGTCGCCTGATGGCATTATTAGTGACGATACCATCGTTGAAATTAAATGCCCTTATGCGGCGCGTAATATGACTCCTGATGAAGCAATTCAAAAGTTTCTGATGTCCATCGCATGTTCGACAAACACGACGATAATCGTTTAAACGTAAAACACGTGCACTATTTTCAAGTACAAGGGCAACTGCATGTGACGCAAAGAAAATATTGCATCTTTGCAGTCTGGACTCTGGACCAGCGTGGCCAGACGGTGCGGCTCAACGGCTCAAGTGGCCCCTTACCTCACCGTCCCTCGCCTAGATTACGGTGCGGCTCAACGGCTCAAGTGGCCCCTTACGTCTCCGTCCCTCGCCTAGATGCTCCCCACTCTTCCGCCTGTGGGAGTAGTAGGGAAAATAACGGGTGTTCTTGTAAATTCTTGTTCCACGCTACACCCACCACGTGGCTACACCACGGACGGCTTGGCTTGGGTGAGGTTAGCTTGTGAATTCGGTTTACAGCAATTACAGACGTTTGTTGTGGATTGTGCAGTGTAGCAAGGATCAAAGTTTTACAGTGCCGTTTGCAGTATTTTATACTACACATTTTTTAAAAGTATTAAGAAAGCAGGTAATGTATACATTGAATATCAGATCATTATAGTTCAAATGTGTAATATAAATGATTATAAGTAGACTGCGGATGTTTACGCAAATGCATATTTTTGGGAACTGAAAGAAAGCAAAGGAGCTGAAATAGAAATTTCTTGAATACTTCAAATACTATAATGACTAGTTTAGTTTAAATATTTTCTATATTTTTACATGTTATGGAGATTCTGCAGCGTTTTGTACATTTAAATTCCTCATCAATGTATAAGCATCCGCAGTTTAATTATAAGCTATTTTTTTTTTTAATTGTGGACTTACATATATTATGCTTATTGTGTCTAATGTATAAAATATTATTTTATAAATAGGTAATATCATGGCTGAATCCCCGAAAAGCCCTAGTCCTAATATTTCCAGCGAGTCTATGAATATATCTACTGAAGGTAATATATTTGTTTATTTAATATTTTTGCACTTTGAATTTAGAGAAGAAAAACATTTTTTGTGTAATATTCATTCTAGAACTATGATGTAAATATCTATATCTTATTTCTGTGGTGTCGCATTTGTGCATCCGTTTTTTATAAATCGTTTAGTAATTTAAATTTTTAAACTTCTATACAGGAACTGATACCAATAGTTATACGGACGTCATGCAACCACCAGATCCTGAGCAATTCAAGAGATCAAAAATTGCAGCAATAATAATAAACGTCCTTAACAAAACGATTGTTGAAAGTGCAATAAAAATATTACAAAAGAAAATGTTTACGATCCTTATAGATGAAAGCACGGATATAGCTGGTACAAAAGCTTTATGCATTTTGGTGCGGTACGTGCATAAAGGTTATATACAAACATACTTATTAGACTATGTAAAAGTGAAGGATGCATCAGCAGAAAGTTTATACAAATATTTAAAATATTCGCTGCAAAAATATAAATTGAGTATTAAAAATATTATTGGAATTTCAACTGATAATGCAAGTGTCATGTTGGGCAAGAACAAATCGGTAGTTGCATTGCTGTCAAAAGAAAATTCAAATGTAGCAGTTTTTCCATGCATTTGCCATAGCATGCATCTCCTTGCCTCTGACGCATGCAAGACTCTTCCCCGAAATTTGGAGAAATTACTATATAAAATCTATACGTATCTTTCAAGAAGTCCAAAGAGGCAGGGAGAATTAGAAAAGATACAGACAGAGATGCACCTGGGTAAACATAAAATGATTCAACCATCCAGAACCAGGTGGTTGGGATTATAAGAATGTGTACATAGGGTATTAGAGCAATGGGGTGCATTAAATACATTTTTTGAAATAGAAGTAACTAGGAAATCAGACAGTGAAAAGGAATCTAGTATGTCACAATCGCAATCTGAATCAGGATTATCAGATAATTCCGATGTGGTACAATTAAAAAAGTCTTCGTTCGAAATAGTCAGTGCATTACGTTGTTTATACACAAAAGCGTACCTAGAATTCGTCGATTTCACTTTAAGTACAATAACTAGATTTAATAAAATATTCCAAACGTCTGATATTTTAGTTCAAAACCTTTCGGAATACTGTAACAAGTTTTTAAAAGAAATAGGTCATAATTTTATAAACTACGAGGTTATTGCAGAACCACTGAACCTACACGAAATCGATCCCTTTAAAAGCAAACATTTATTGCCTCTTGAAGCAATGTATATTGGAATAAATGCGAAAAATACTCTTGAAGAGATTCAACAAGCAACAGATACTTCCGAACAGGAAAAAATCACGACATTTCTTCAAAATTGTCAAAAATTTTATCAGACGACATATCAAGGGGCTATAAAGAGATTGCCATTTAATAATAATTTTATAAAGGCTCTGGAATTGTTAGAGCCTTCTGTTGCGTTAGATAGTACGAAACATACAGGCCAAGTAGAAGATATTTTAAATAAATTTGAATCGAAATTCGATAGACCAGCATGTATTGATGAATGGGGCATCCTAGGTTTTTTAACTGTTGGTTGGGATGAAATGAGAGAGCGTTTACTAAAATTACAAATAATTCAATTTTGGGATGAGATTAATAATATGTGTATGCCTAATGGTACAAAGCCATTTCGTAATATTTCAAAATTGGCACTGGCATGTTTATCGTTAACACATTCCAATGCTGAAATTGAACGATTTTTTTCAATGGTAAACGAGATGAAAACGCAAGATCGCAATCGACTGCAGCCTCAAATGGTTGCTGCACTCGGTAGAATTAGATTAGAATTTAAAAATTCTCGAATGCAATGTTATAATTATGTTATAAACGATAAATTTGTACGCAATTTTAACAGTAGTATGTATGAGAGGGAAAGAATACCGGAAGAGTTTTCTAATTTTATTATAGACGACGACGTGGAATTTTCTAGTGAAAGCGATCGCTTGTAAATATACATTTTTCAAAACTTAATTTGTGTTTATTTAACAATACACGAATAAATTTATTTCGTTATTGCAGTATAACCTATCTTTCCGAGGCGAATCAGCTTGTATAAGCGTACGGTTTTTTCTGCGACACTCGGTAGTGCTACCGACTACTACCGAGTCGGCGCGGTAGCGGTAGTGGTAAGAGTGGGGAGCATCTTGGCGAGGGACGGAGACGTAAGGGGCCTGGCGAGACTCGCAGCCGCGAGACTCGCATCTGGCATCCCTGCTCTGGACGCCTCTTAGAATGAAGTGCGCGCTTGTTGAGCGTGACGATGAATTTTGGATGAATAATATGTTACAACCGCTCCGACGCTTCTATGAAGACTGCTTGGTTCCCGAAATAATTAATAGCAGAAAGAAAAGAAAAATGGAGATTCGGGAACCGCAGTACGTAATTGAAGCGCAGGAGGTGGCTAAAAGAAGAAAAGTTTTATTGAACGGTTAAATAAATAGATTTCTATTCAGATATACCGTTCAATAAACTTTTTGATTAGAGGGGCACTCCATTGAGTGTCCCGGGTGAAGAAGGTTTTTTAGTGGGTAGTGGGAGATCCGTCCATTTTGATCTCCTGAGTCCCACACTACCCCCTTCTGGGATGTACTTAAATGTATTTTTCCCCTTCATCCTTAAAAAAACAAAAAGAAAAAATAAAAAAAAATTTGGTAATGCGTTCGTTTTTTAAATATGTTGTAATCTTTAGTGACTTATGAACGAATAGCCCTTTTTTGCAACTTGTCTGTTGAAACTATATAAACAATATATATAAACAATTTTTATAGAACATATTTTTTCAGTACACTTTTTCCAAAAAGGGGCTTTGTACGGGACCCCGCGATAAAATTGAGAGAATATTTCAACACAAAGATCATAAAAAAATGTATTACAAAAACGTAAACAGACTGATGTCTCAATATTTCCTTTTCGTACTTGCAACTAATATTTTATCCTATCATGTCATTTCCAGCGAGAAGGACGACGGCTGCGAAATTTGCGACGTTGCGTCGTTACCGGCTACTCGAGACCAGCCGGGAGCTGCGGCAGCTGCAACAGTTGTTGGAGCAACAACAACAACCACCTCCACCACCACCACAGCAACAACAATACCTACTAGGCCGCGGCCGTTGTACCGAATGAGACGGCCGCGATGCCAAAAAAGTATGGCTATATTTATTAATCAATATTAATTATTATACTTATACATATATACAATTAAATATATAAATATGTTATTATATTACTGTTATATATATAACTTTATTCGATTCCCTTAGCGTTACGATCCTTATACAAATTTTCCTTCTTCCTCTTCTCGCCGCTCTTAGCCTCTCTAGTATTCCGGTGTCCCGTATAGAGCCCTTTTTTGCAATTTGTCTCTTGAAGCTTTATAAACAACAAAAGTGTACGTTTTTACAGAAGAAATTTTTTCTGTACACTTTTCCCAAAAAAGGGCGCTGTACGAGACACCGCAATACATAATACGGAGAATATTTCAACACAAAGAGCATCAAAGAATATAGCTCCTTCGATTCAGAAAGTAGTTGTAAGTTCATCGAGAAATCAAGCTGCGTGGTGATCTCTGTCTTTGTCTCTCCTGCGAGCGACATATCTCCCTTTCTCTGTCACAGCCCCGCAGGAGAGACGAGGATCTCTCTATCCTTCTGCTACTTCAATCGTAGGTCAGTTACGCTCACGATCAGAGTAGAAGCCCAGGCATGATCAATTCGTAGCTCGAGCGGAGGCATTCTCAAGAGATACCCCCACTCCCACTTTCCCGCCCGCGCGTCTCGCTCCCCGTGGCGACCAAACTATGTAGTGCTCAGAGCACTACGGCCCAGTGATGCCAGAACCGTGGGTCTTGAGTTTTTTCCCCTCCGCTGCTTCTGTTGGCTCGGCCCCCCACTCTGACGCACTGTCGTCGCCAGAAACTCACACGGACAGAGTAGAGATACGTTCGTGTGTAGCGCGGGCGCAGTAGAAGCAACGTGGCGACGACGGTGCGTCAGAGTGGGGGGCCGAGCCGACAGAAGCAGCGGAGGGGAAAAAACCCAAGACCCACGGTTCTGGCATCACTGCTACGGCCGCTACGGGGAGCGAGACGCGCGGGCGGGACAAGTCGGAAAGCGCGATACCGTAGCAGCCATGTTGGAATACGAATTGTTCAGTTTTATAACGATCACCAGGTCGGGCTGCATTTAGCGAAGAAGCAATATTTTTTGTCAATTTTGGTGTTGAAATATTCCCTGAATTGTCGCGGGGTTCCGTACAGAGCCCTTTTTTGCAATTTGTCTCTTAAAACTTTATAAACAATAATAGCGTACGTTTTTATGGAAGAAATTGTTTCCTGTACACTTTTCCCAAAAAGGGCTCTGTACGGGACTCCGCAATAATACAGAGAATATTTCAACACAAAGAGCATAAAAAAATATTGCTTCTTCACTGCAGAAAGTAGTTGTAAGCAGGGATTCTAACCCAACGCCTAACCCTAACCCGTAGCCGGTTAACCAAGGAAGGTTACTGTAACCCATACTAACCATGAGGGATCGGTTTCGAAATTCCAGAAAGAGCAGGTTAACCCGCTCGTAGCGGGTTACTATGTAGTAGGTACGGATATATGAATGTGTAGGTAATATTTATATCAAATGAAAACAATTATTTAATCTTTGGCGATTGCTAAAAATAATATTTATGTCTACTTTTATACTGTAGTAAGAAACTTAAAATTATTAAAATTATTAAAAAAGTAACACTAATAAATACATAAAGAAACTAACAAACTATACATATAAAACATATCCATATAAACTATATAAACGTAGCTATTGTAAAAATGCATTTGTCCGGATAACCATTATATGGTCTATAATTGAATGATGCAATCTTGATCTCTGATCATTGAGAATGAATTTTAAACCCGAAAATATTCTCTCGACGGATACTTGCGTTGCAGGACATGCGTGAACCGTATTCGCAAGTAATCGTAATTCTGAAAAATTATTATCCCAAAACTCCAAAATATTTTGTTGTTTATTAATTCTCGGACTTTGAGAAAATGAATTTAACGCCGCAACGATATTGCATACTGAGTGTGACGAGTTTTGCCGTTCCGCATCTTTTTTTAGTAGTAATGTTTCGATATCATCAGATGATGAGATGAAGATGTTGTCGCTGGAATTTTCGGTTATTTTTTTACAATTCAAAGACTCACAATGCTTCCAAGTATTTAATAAATGAGCAGTAGCAGTATTCTGTTCGTTTTCAGATAATAAATTTTTATATCTCGGGTCTAAAAATATCGAAGCTAATAAACATTTATTACCCAAAATTTCATTTTCGCGATTCTTTATTGTATTTAATAAGATTTTGGCAAAATTGTTATCTATTTTTTCTAAATTTAATCTACACTGTAACCATACTACGTAAAAATCGCCCATTAATAACTGTTCATACTGCATTTGTTTAGTAGCTATTTTTGGTGGTTCAAGACTACTTATCAATTTCTTAATACTATCCCATTCATCTTCAAGTAATGTTGTATCATTCATTTCACAACAAAAATCTTTCAACTCATATAATCTTTCCAACATATTCAGTGTAGAATTCCATCTAGTTACGCAATCTAAGATGGGCCTACGGAGTTTCATATTTTTCAATACAATTCCTAAAGTAGGGCTGCGGAGTTTCCTCACTAGTTGGCGTATTTTTAGCAATAAATCCTGTATATTGAAAATTTTTATTGCATCCTGAACTGCAAGTTGAAGAGTGTGTGCAACGCACCTCACTCCTATTAATTCAAAATTATTATCATCCGAAGGAAATAACTGTTCACCTTCTAAATAATATTCTTCGTGATAGTCGCTAAGAAAATCTTCATCCATGTCATTATTTTCGTTAGCATCATCATCATACTTTCCTTGTTCATCTCCAAGGAGACGAATCATCTTCACCATATTGGCACCGTTATCTGTCGTTATGGAATATATATTTTTAGCAGTAAGATTATACTCTTTTAATACCTCGAGTATTAAAGTTTTTAAATTTTCGCTAGTATGCCTGACAAATATTTCTTTTAATCCTAGCGTCCTTATAACTATTTTTTTATTTAATATATATTGGGCATTGATCCCTATGAAGGATCTAAATTGTCTTGTTACACGTCAATTTTTAATGAAATTAATTTGTTACTCATTTCCGTTTTTATTTGACGTCTCACATTATTACCTTTATTAATAATGGCTTCGCGAATATTAGTTTTATTAATCGCGGTGCATGGCTTTAGTACCTGGAGGATTGGATCGAGTATTTTTCGAAAACCTGAGTCCTCCACGATACTCAAAGGTCGACCATTTATTGTTACTAATTCTACGCACGAGTCAACAATAGATTCTATTGTTATTGGAATCGCCGTTGAGGTTGAAGTTGAAGCCAACGTCGACGGTGAAATTGAAATTGTTGAGGAATCTTCAATTCTCCTGCTTTTCCGTCTTTCTTTCCACATGGTAACGATCGTAAATTCGTCAGGATGATGGTATTGTAAATGTCGCGTTAAATTAGCAGCATGATTTCCCTAATGTAATAAGCCTTGCTTTTAAAATATTTTAAAATATTTTATCATTATAAGTTATTATTAATCGATATAACTTACTCGTAATTTTATTCCACATTCACTAATAACACACTGAGATTTATTTTCAATCTCATCGAAAAAAAAGTATTGTCGCACAGGATGATCCATTATACAATGCACTTTGAATAAAGTAGAAAAAAAACAGAAACCGAAGTCACAAATAAATATTCACGTAGAGTATAAATATGATATATTTACTAGTGTAAGAAAAAACTTCGTGCCGTATTCAATCTGTATTCCTCTAAATTCGATCGAGAACTAAGTCAGAATCGCATCTTCACAAACATTACTTTGTCGCCGAAAAAGTGACGATCGGCGACTGATGACGCTACACAAAAAAAGAAGATCGGGCTGACGATCGATACGAGTGTCGATAGACAATATTAAAACAATACAGTCATGTTCATTTATTTATTATATCAGGTCATTCAGTATGAAACTTAACAAATAAAACACTTTCGAATACATTTGTCAAGTTTCATACTTAACGACCTGATAATTCATGTATTAGTTGGAAACATGATACACGGTGTTTATTTACGGAAACCCGTATTTTTTTTCTTTTCTTTGTTTTACGTCGCATCTCAACCGCTAGGTTATTAGCGACGGGATCTATGGTTTATTAATATTACCACCTTCGGCACCAAAGTTCTAAATGGCACATGTAATATTTCCAGAGGTGCCGGCGGCGGGATTAGAACCCGCGACCACGGAGTCCGCAATCGCGCGCTCTATCCACTGAGCCACTGCGCGCCCAGAAACCCGAATGAACCGGGTTAACCGGGTTACTTGGGTTATAGCTTCTTTGTCTAACCCGGTTAGTCGGGTTATTCTACGGTTACGGGAACAGAACCCGGTTAGGGTTAGGATTCCTATCCCTGGTTGTAAGTTCATCGAGAAATCAAGCTGCGTGGTCATCTCTGTCTTTGTCTCTCCTGCGAGCGACATATCTCCCTCTCTCTGTCACAGCCCCGCAGGAGAGGCAACAATCTCTTTATCCTTGTCCTACTTCATCCGTATTTCACCTCTCGCCAATAGAGGCATCACTTTACTTCCTGTAGTTCACCTCTACGCCGATAGAGTCACCACTTTACCTCCTGTAGTTCATCTCTACGCCGATAGAGGCACCACTTTACCTCCTGTAGTTCACCTCTACGCCGATAGAGGCACCACATTCTGGCAGTTGTAGTTCACCACTACGCCGATTGACTTGATCAGGGCGCTAGTATCGCTGAGGATCTGGGTCCGACGCACCCGAAGTTATGATAGTTTAAGGCGGTAGGACCCTCAGAAATCTAACTAGAAACTTACTAGAATCTTACTAGATTAAGGGTGGAAATAAGGGTTTGCGGGAATACGTTTGTTGTCCTTATTTGAGCAAATTTTGGGTTGGGTGAGGGCTCAATCTAAAGAGGAAGGTCCATCACACCCGGGGCTGGTCATTACGCTAACGAGATTATGCTTATATACAGGGTGAGTCACCAAACGTTAGCACCTCAAATATCTTTGTTGTTTCTAAAGATACGTAAAATATGGTAAGGACAAAGTTAATGGTACAATATGGCTGACACGATGCAAAAAAAATTTTGTTTTTATGTCATTTTTTGGAGATATCAAGGTCACCTTGACTTTTTTAAATGGAACCACCCTTTTTTAAACACCTACAATGATAGTCCCTATCATTAGGAATTCAGTGACTATAATTAGTCCAAGGTCATTCAAGGTCAAGGACAGAAAAAACGTATAAAACTAAAATATGGAAGCAGAATACATGTATTTTATAAATGTTCGAAATGATGGCCGTCTGCGTCGATACATTGTTGTAAACGAGCTCTGAAGGAATGTTGAACTCTGATAAGTGTATCCGGCGTGATATTCGTACATGCTGTGATGATACGCTGACGCATATCTCCAACTATTGTTGTTGCATCCATGTACACGGTCTCTTTTAGCAGACCCCATAAAAAGAAATCCAGTGGATTTAAATCAGGCGAACGTGCTGGCCATGAACATGCTGGACCTGCATACTGCAGATCTGTTACGAAGCAAACCCCTGGCAAACCTCCACCCGTCGTACACGCGATCCTGAAGCGCGTAACATACCACCGGCGTTCCTGTCAAAACAATAACACCGCCCGTACAGCGCCGTTTCCGCACCTAGGGACGTATCCCAACGGGAACTCAAAACCAAAATTCAAAATACGAAATAGAAAAAGGGATACGTCACCACCTAATTTCCCCGCCGCACCACCGCCCCTCGTCATCAAACAATCCCTATAAAAGGCGCCCGAAATCAACCAAAATCACCGGAGTTTACCAGTGAATTTCCTGGAAGCCAGAACGTTCCCGTAAACCAGCTGTAAGTATTCTACAAGCACCCGATATCCTAGTTCCCGACCGTCGACTACGGGCTCGTTTGCCGTGTAAACCCCTTGTCAGCGGCACCCTGGTTCACCCTGGTGAGAACCGTGTTCCATCGAGGGAAACATCCGGTGAGTCACCGGTAACTTTTCGCGAGCCGCGTCGTCTCCGAAAACCGACGGATAGGAAGTGGTGCGTCACCCTACGACTCCGCCGAGGAACCTCCCGTCCTGAAATTTCCTCCAGAGCGAGCCGTGCTCCTCCGGCAACCCCCGGTGCGTCACCGGTATATTTCGTACGACGCGTCGTCTACGAGATCGACAGAACGAGAAGCGGTGCGTCACCCTTCAAGTCCGTCGAACCCCTGTCCTGCAACCTGCATCCTGCCGGCGAGAACCGTGTTCTGCCGTAGATACCCCGGTGCGTCACCGGTAGCCTCGTACGACGAGTCGTCGACAAGGCCGGATGAACGAGAAGAGGTGCGTCACCCTTCAACTTCACCGAAGAACCGCCTAGCGAGTCCAGAACGCACGGCGTACCGCCTGCGCCTCGTGAGACGAGTCGTCCACGAGGACGGTTGAGTGAAAACTAGGTGCGTCACCTTGTCGAAACTCACCCCAGGACCGTCCGGAGGAAACTCGACGATCGGTGCGTCGCCGATGTCGGGGAGCCGTCAAAACCCGGCCTAGGAAGGGTGATCACGGCGATAGCCACGATCAAACCTTGTTCCCCGCTCGCCTCGAATCCGTCCTCCACCTGCTACCTTTTCAAGTCGCACCACCGCGTTCGATCACTCTACACGGGCACCGTATCCTCGAGACCGCGCACCGCGTCCGGAGACACTCTATAAAACTCGTATCTTACGCGTTCTAAGGCAGCGGGCACTGTTGTGTCACAAAACACTTGTCTCGTCACTTATTCACCCCGCTACGACCCCGCTCCTCGCATCGAATACGTTCCTCGCCGTGTAGGACCCTGGCTCGGCGAGCCATTCAGCAACGAGGGACACCACGACCAGGAGACCGCACACGGAAAACCGGACCCGTTACACTCTTGCTACTCGTGCATAATGAGCAGGACAACCGTCATGTTGGTACCACATATCGTAGCGATTTTGTAAAGGGACATCTTCTAACAAAATTGGCAGATCTTCTTGCAAAAATTGAGCGTATTTCTGTCCCGTCATCATTCCGTTAACGAAATATGGTTCAATTACTTTGTCGTTCAAAATACCACACCACACGTTTACGCTCCATTGTTTTTGATGATCAATTTCTCGCAGCCAGTGCGGATTATCCACAGACCAATAATGGGCGTTCCGTAGATTAATTGAGCCATGATTAGTAAATGTTGCTTCGTCCGTAAACAAGACATTAGAAAAAAATGAATGATTTTGAAGCAATCCCCATTGACAAAAGTTAATTCTATTTTGAAAATCATTCCCGTGCAATTCTTGATGGAGCGATATGTGGAACGGATGAAATTTATGTCGGGCCAGAATTCGTATTACGCTACTTTGACTTATGCCTGCTTCCCGGGCAATTTTTCTCGTACTCACGTGAGGATTGACAGCTATAGCTGCTAAAATATTAATTTCATTGTCTTCGTTAGTCGTGGGATTCTTGCGTTTGTACTGTCTTGCATGTACACTTCCAGTACTTCGAAACAACCTGTACGTATTAGAGAAAGTATGTCTAGAAGGAGTGTTTCCCTCGGGGTACCTTTCTTCATAAAGTAGTCGGGCCTGCACTGCATTTTTTCTACATTCACAGTAAATCGTGATCATATCACACTTTTCAGTCATCGAATATAACATAGCGGAATCGCGTTTGGAAACATACTGATAGTAAATAAGAATGCTGAATAACATTGAAGGACCTTAGAATGTTTACTTTAACTACGACCATAGTATGTTTACTATTTCCTACAAGTCTCAACCGTGATAAACGTATTCTGCTTCCATATTTTAGTTTTATACGTTTTTTCTGTCCTTGACCTTGAATGACCTTGGACTAATTATAGTCACTGAATTCCTAATGAAAGGGACTATCATTGTAGGTGTTTAAAAAAGGGTGGTTCCATTTAAAAAAAGTCAAGGTGACCTTGATATCTCCAAAAAATGACATAAAAACAAAATTTTTTTTTGCATCGTGTCAGCCCCATTGTACCATTAACTTTGTCCTTACCATATTTTACGTATCTTTAGAAACAACAAAGATATTTGAGGTGCTAACGTTTGGTGACTCACCCTGTATAATAATAAGAGTGTCCAAAGTAGGAGAAAAGTTAGAGCATAGTTTCGCGCGGAATCGCGAAGAGCATGGCCCTCTTTCCGCGTCGGAGTATTTCATTAATTATCGTTCGCTATAATCACGAATTCGAAAAGTGTGCTACGTGGAGTGTTCAGTAATTGTGTGAAAGTGTGGTGTTTCCTGTCCCACTGGTGTAAGCAGCAAATGAATTTACGGCTGAATAAGTGAGTTTTTAATTCAATCAGTTTCTGCTTCTTCTCTCGTTCGGGTAAAGTTGCCGATGATGTGGGCCCTCACCGATTTCGACGACCTTGAAATATGTTATAAAATCGATGTTTTAAATATCGTTTTCCTTTGAAATAAAGCTCATCGAAATTGGATGGAAAATAGTACATCGATCGATTTAGAATTACAAATTTTTACAATAATATCGTAAACTAAAGCCGATCGACAGAAACTGTAAAGGGAAATGTTGTTCGGAATCATGGTCTTGACAACATATCCAAAGCCCGTCAAAATTGGAGAGGATTCACATAATCGAGAAACTTTTGTTCGTTGCGACACTGCGGCGTTACACCACGCTCGCCTGCCGGCGCGCCGGGCAGTACGCGTCTAGCTCGCGCTCTGATTGGTCCGTGTTTTTCGTTAATAACTCCTAAACAAAGCCGCGGATAACATTTTTTCAAAGGAAAATGTCGCTTGAAATGATCTCGGGAACCTCCCATTTCATTAAACTAAGGTAATTTTGAGACACCCTGTATAAGCATAATCTCGTTAGCGTCATGACCAGAGCACCATGCGGAGAACCTTCCTCTTTAGATTGAGCCCTCAACCAGCCCAAAATTTGCTCGAATAAAGACAAACAACGAAAAGTGGCAAACCCTTATTTTCACCCTTAATCTAGTGAGATTCTAGTTCCTTTCTAGTTAGATTTCTGAGGGTCCTACCGCCTTAAGGCGGTAGGATACTGAGAATTGTTACTAGAAAATCAGTATGACCAACCTCTGTGCAAAAAAAGAGTTTGGTAACACTGAGAAACACGCCTTGCCTGATGAACACGAGATGGCGTTGCTTGCTATCTCGAAATTCTATTCAGCTGGGTCTTGAACAGGGCAGATAGCACTAAACGTTGTATTATATTATAAGGATAACTAATAAGTTAAAAATAAGTAAATTATATTATATATACTATAATATATTATATTATTCATACACACACACATTACATTATTATATTATATATTATACTGTTGGAGTCCCACGCGCGCCCTTCAGTAACGCATTAGCCCTCCTGACTAGGCGCCATCTCGTCTAAACCGGCCAAACTAAAATTGGCTCTAGCTCGTTCTGGATGAATGTAATATGGGGAAATCTCTGCTAATGTGACTGCAATCACGGGAATCGATTTGTTGTCCTTGTTTGAGCATATTTTGGGCTGGGTGAGGGCTCAATTTAAAGAGGAAGGTTCAGCGCATGGTGCTCTGGTTATTACAGCAGTCAAAAAAGTCTTTGGTGGCAGAAAAATACATTGGAATCTGCGGGTATTTTTTCTCGATTTTTCCTCTACTTTGGACACTCATATTGTTATATATAAGCATAATCTCATTAGCCTCATAACCAGAGCACCATGCACTGAACCTTCCTCTTTAGATTGAACCCTCACCCAGCCCAAAATTTGCTCAAATAAGAACAACAAATCGATTCCCGCAAACCCTTATTTCCACCCTTAATCTAGTAAGTTTCTAGTTACAATTCTCAGTATCCTACCCCCTTAAAGCGTCGCGTGACACGCGCACAGTGGTGACTGTGGTGAGTTCGATCCAGGGGGTGTAAGCTGTAATGGAAATAGTTTGACCACTATTTTCCGGCCCGCGGCCAACGGCGGCGCTGGTGTTCTCCATCACGCATGCGCAGGACGCTTACTTTGCTCTGTACAGCGAGAGTCATTCTTTGCGATATATATACCAAAATGTTCGATGTTTTTATAACATCGTGGGTTAGCCAATCGGCTAACAAGTTGGACTACCAAGCGGTAGACCGGGGTTCGAATCCTGTTGGGGAAGACAGTTTTTTTAGCGTTTATATCTATATATACTGTCATCAGTTCTGCCCAGCGACACAGGGAGCGCTAAAATACTGGTCACATTTTTAACACGGCAGCTTATGCCCCCTGGTTCGATCGAAATCGTGGCCAAAATAGGAAGAAGTACTACAATTTAGTTCAAAATTGATACTATGGGATTTTTCGGGTCGCTGATTATGAATTTGGACACCCAGTTTTCAAATATTATTCATTATTCACACGAGTTTTCAGAGATTTCCGGTGGTGCGACAAAAAAATGTTTCATATTAAAAGCAGAGAGTATATGAGAGTGCTCACGCCCGGGTTTTGCCCGTGCCCATTATAGTGCTGCCCCCTAGTCTAGTGCTTAGCCTGGATCAGCTCCTGTTTCGACTTTCAATCCGGGCAAGCACCTATATCGACTTTCAGTCCGGGCAAGAACCTATTTTGACTTTCAGTCCGAACACAGACTTAGGATAGGTACAGACGTCTCATCTTACGGGGCCGTCACGCCGTACTTGATGGGGCCAAAGTGGCCCCAATACCACTTCGGTGTCGCGCCCAGTGTTACCGATAGTAACGTATTAGCAAGTACCGAATATTCTGTATACCCAATTTCTACTACGGGTACTTAATATTATTTGAAGATTACAAATGTATATGGCGCGTGTATTTGAATGGTAAAAATTATGTAGTAGGATAATTATGATAATTATGAAGTACTACATAATGTAAAGTAATAGATTCATGAGCATTAATATCTTTACGTACATTTATATTATTGTTTAGAGTGTGATCTCGGTTCTGTTAATTACAAAATTACAATAAAATTTGATATATGTAATAATGTCTGATATTTCTACGCAATTATTCAATAGTTATGCAAGTATGTCCCTTGCATTGTTAATTTTTTTAACAAACTTCCACAAGTTTATGGTATTTACTTTGATTTTATTTCTGCCTACGTTCATATGTATCAATTTTATTTAAATTATAACATTTTTGAACATTATATATATTGAATTAACGCGTACTATTTAGTGTTTATATTTGTTATACATTTTTTTCAATTGTAACTTAAAATTTGAGTTACTAAATTAGTACTTGCTATGTAATCCAAACTTATAGAGCTACTGGAACGATATTTATGTTGATTTGACAACGTTAAGAAACAATACAAATGTATATATGTATACAGTTATTTTTTCATATAATCTCTAACATTAGAGTTCGTTTATCGGTTTTAATTTTACCTATATTGCAAAATAAAATGGAATAGTTTCAATAATTCTTTCCATTTATAATAATAGTGAAAAAGGTGTAACTATACCTAAGGATATATAATCGTGATACGATTTTGATATATGATTCGATTCCTGTATTGATTTGGCATCGATATAGAATAGATCCTTTTTTTACCCTATTATACTGAATGCTGAACATTGAGAGTAAAAATAATAGAAATTTTTGACGAAATTTTCAGAATATGTTTAATTGACACAGATCGACAAAACGTATCTTTAAAATTTCCAATATTTTTCCAACAATTCGAACGAAATAATGGTATAATATTAAAATAGTTATCATCTGTTTTAGAACGTCTTGAACTTTTGTGTCCGCTACTATATATATATATATATATATATATATTGTGACGTTGCAAGCCTGCGACGTCACTTCTCCGTTTGAGAAACGGTCAGACAACCGTATTGTGAATGGACCGGACCGACCGTTGGTGATTAAGAGAACCACCCGCGGATTTGAGCACTCCTTGAGGAAGATACTTCAATTGAAAGATCGATCCTAATGCCATCTATTGCGCGCGCCGAGAGTGGCCGATTACAGAAACGCACCTAGAGAGTGACGATCACCGTAACGGCGCCCCGCATCAAAGGATCGACCGGACGACAAACGACTGGCCGTAACCAAAAACCATTCCGGATCCGGAGAAGTGGAAAAGGGCACCGCCGCACACGGGCTGACTAACCCGGAGGCGACGATGTGGGACGTAGGGGTCACACTTGCAGAACATCGGGCATTTTGGTGGTCCCGCCGTCGTCTCATCCCGCCTACAACTGACCCCGGCAAGGATGGTGCGGAGGAGCGCCTGGGAGGATTTATCCTCCCCGGTCGTCCGTGGCGATCGTAACTTGGTGATAGGTCGGGGGCCCGAAGACCTGTTCCGAAGGTTCGGTCCTGCGACTAGAAGTAGTTGCGTTGCGGGTGCGCCCATAGGGAATTTCGGTAGGACGAACGGAGTGGGGAGACCGAGAATCGATGCGTTCCATCGATGCGGATCCGCGGATCACTGTCGCGCTGATTGTAGAGTAAGAAAGTCGTCAATTTCCGAGTCTCGTTAGACTCTGTAATTCCGAGTTCCGTAGAACTGAACGTAGTACGCGCCGCGGGTGGTTTCTCCGCAATAGAGTTTCGTGTGACGAGAGAATCCGGCAAACAACTCCCGATTACGGTAAGTCGACAAGTGATTCTCGGTTCCTTATTTTGTGCTGGCTCGCTGTTTTGTGCGAGGACGAGACGAGCACGTGTCGTCCTCGAGCCTTTGGTGCGCCGAGGCGCGTAGCGCCTCGTGTTTTGTGCTCGCGTTCCTTCCGAGGACGCTTTGAGTCCCGAAGAGCAGTCTCCCCTTCGTGTCGTCGGAAGTCTTCATCGAGGAGTCGCGTCGGAAAGGGATAGCTCGGCGTTTGTGAATTCCGTAGCCGCGCTCGTCAATCTCGCGACGGTCCGTGAAACTCGCGCCGTCCTCCTGCGCTTCGCGAATTGTCGTCTCGATAGGGACGAGTATTGTACCGTCGAACCGTATCTTCGTGATTGAGAAAATACCGACTAACGCGCTCCGCGATCGAACAACTATCGCTAAAGTGTACAAGGAGCGCGGGCTCCCGGGTCGCGGCCACGTGGCCGCTCACCTGTAATCTTTTACGTTTGACAACGAATAAACGAATTCGAGCCCTAATTGCCGAGTTTATTTCCGACCTGCGAGACCCGTCCTGCCGTGAGGGCTGTCCCCGTTATCCTCTGTGTTCGAACTCCTGGCCGTTCGTGTCGTCGAAGTTAGTTCGCGTAACGAGAAGGTTCGACAGTTGTTGGTGATACTTAGTGTGGTACTTCCGAGTACCTGGCGCCCGAACATAATTTCGTGTCCGAGCGAACCTTCTCGCCGATCGTCTTTGTCTCGGGAGGACCGTGCCTGCACGGCCGCGCACGGCCCGTCCTCCGTGACTGTAAATTCCCGAGAGTTGACCCTTTTCGCCGGCTCAAAAACCGTGTGAAAAAGGGACAACGTTACAATATATACATTGGATATAAAACTGTACGTATAAGAGAAAAATTAAGGCCAGATTCGGAATCAGCGCGAAAAACTCTACAAGAATCGCATAGTGGGAATCGAAATACTTTTTGGCTGTTGGACAGTGTAGTTAAGGGTGCCGATCCAACTCGAGCGAGAGTGTGGTGGCACACTCACACACCGCTAGATACTGTATACGTATACAAGGTTGCAAGGGTCCAGCCCGCGTGACTAATCACGTCTCGCTAATGCACATTTGGGGGCCCTACGTAGTCAGAATCGATAGATAAAAGATCAATCTAGCGCTGGAGCTTGTGAAAGTGGTCTACTTTTGCGTTTCCGAGGCGTAATTTGCATTATTCGGCAGCTTGTAGCGCAGCGGCGAGAAGCACTGGCGGCGCGACAGTGCTGCCACTGTCAAGAGACATACATTTTCTTAAATATCGAGAGAAGTAGGATCTTTATAGAAAAGGTTGGAAGCTCCAGCGCTAGCGGGGACACATACAATGTCAATGCAACGATTATTATGTTAAACCATACCTATTTAAAACAGCAGTTCGTCACGCCGCAGAAATACACCTCAAAAGGATTCGTTCTGTGAATGTACAGCTTCGGCATTTTTTCCGCTACGAGCGCTTACGTCTGTTTCACATCATTCAGTCACGACAGTCACCCGGATTCAGTCACTGTATCGGTAAAACAGAGAATGAGAAGTGTTGCCGGTAACTTATATGGTTATACGGCTGACGATGATGCTACGTTGGTGATCTCGAGTGAGAGTGTGTGGCGCACACTCACCGCTCGGGCAGCGCGTACGTGTGCCTAGGCGCGTTGTGCAATGGTCCAGCCCGTGACTAATCACGTCTCGCTAATGCACATTTGGGGGCCCTACGTAGTCAGAATCGATAGATAAAAGGTCAATCTAGCGCTGGAGCTTGCGAAAATGATCTACTTTTGCGTTTTCGAAGCGTAATTTACATTATTCGGCAGCTTGATATCCGCCCGGGAGGCTCTGCAGGCATGACTCCGTGCCGCGCGAGGCACTCACACACTCACCGCTCGGGCAGCGCGTACGTGTGCCTAGGCGCGTTGTGCAATGGTCCAGCCCGTGACTAATCACGTCTCGCTAATGCACATTTGGGGGCCCTACGTAGTCAGAATCGATAGATAAAAGGTCAATCTAGCGCTGGAGCTTGCGAAAATGATCTACTTTTGCGTTTTCGAAGCGTAATTTACATTATTCGGCAGCTTGATATCCGCCCGGGAGGCTCTGCAGGCACGACTCCGTGCCGCGCGAGGCACTCACACACTCACCGCTCGGGCAGCGCGTACGTGTGCCTAGGCGCGTTGTGCAATGGTCCAGCCCGTGACTAATCACGTCTCGCTAATGCACATTTGGGGGCCCTACGTAGTCAGAATCGATAGATAAAAGATCAATCTAGCGCTGTAGCTTGCGAAAGTGGTCTACTTTTGCGTTTCCGAGGCGTAATTTACATTATTCGGCATCTTGATATCTGCCCGGGAGGCTCTGTAAGCAGGCGTGATGAAACCTGACTTACCGGCAACATTTCTGATGCAGTGTCCCGTTGGCGCTGCTGTACTTCTCGACATTCAACTGTAGAAATTGTATCCAGCTCCCCTACTGGACCTAGCTCAAACTAATTTCGAGGTCAAATCTGGATCGGGTACCTTAACGAGATATTAGTCAAAGAAGAAAGCAAATTGTTTCGATAATGTCTCGTAAACTATTATTTTTAGGACATATGAAGATCAACACTATTATACTCAGAATTTGATACTCTATCGATCTATTGTATAAAAAATAGGACATTCTATTTAAAAAAATCAAGATGACCTTTAAATGTCCTCAATGCCTCCACCCACGCAGAAAATGTTTATGTCGCAATATGCCCCCCTCTATACCGTGCAAATTTTGTTCATAACATTTTTCCATATTAATACAAATAACGGAGATATTCAAAATGGACATAGTTAGTGCCCCACCCTGTATACTTGTGACATTTTCTAGACCCCAACAAGATTTGATTTTATCCTATTCAAACCGATGAGGGGCTTTACCTTTTACCCAAAAAGGTGTCGTTGACCAAGAGCGGGTACTGATATTGTTCTCGAGGTATAAATAGGGTTATTTAGTTGTATACAGTCTGCTGGTGTTTTCTCGAGACCAGCGGTATAGACAAAGGGCTATAATAGCGGTGCGCTCGACTCGCCTCTACCTGAAACGGGAGTGCACCGCGTACTGTCCCAGCTCATTGTGCCCTAGTTCAGACACGACGGAAACCGCGCGATTTTTGTTTTTGAATCTTCGACCGCGCGGATGCGTGTAAACGAATATATAGACGCTAATGTAAATAAGGTCCGCGCGGTCGAAAATGCGCGGATTCCGCCGTGTCTGAACAGGCCCTGTGACGCCAATTTTCGAATCCCCATCGTTTCCAGGTGCTCATTTTGAAGGGGAAACTTCAAGGAATATAACCATATTTTTTCCAAATTGAAATCATTCTGGCCCCTCATCGAAAAAAACGTAAGAAAAGAATGTGTTTAAATTTTTCGACATTGTAAAGTTGATTATCGAGATTGAAAAAATTATTTTATAATAGCCCAATCCTTTCCGAATAAAACAAATAAAAATGTAGCTCAATCGGGCAAACAGTTCCTGAGATCAAAATTCGTAAGCGAGGCCCGTTTTCGCCGTAGTGGACAAAAATTGCAAATTTCGAAGACATGTCATTTCTAAAAAATCGAATCCGGCTAAATAATGACTTCAACCCACCCCCCCCCCAACCAAAAATCGATTTTTTGCAAATCCAGAGGTCGTTGATAAATTTTGAGAGCAGATTTGAAATCAGCGTAAAAAATCTACGCGGGAAATGATGCATAGCATGTCAAAAAAGAATTTTTCCGAGCGTGTTATTGGATAAACCACAATTTTCTTGAGATTCTGCAAGTTTAACGAATTTTTTCAAGATTAAAAATGTTCGTACCATAATCTCTCTGTTTCCCATATTCTGCAATGTTTCAGCTTTAATTTAAAAACAAATCATCGCTCTGTCTAATCTCTATCGAAAGTTCTGTGATTTTGATATAGCTTCATCAGGATTACCGTCAGGAATACGTCGTCGGTGCATATTTTACCTGAATTCGGTCTCGCGCTTAATCCTTCGCACAGAAGGTTTTATGACGGAACGTTTTATGACGGAACGTAGTTATATTGTATATACTTAACTGTAATGTAGGTTTCGGTAGTATATCGGTTATATGTACCATGAAAAGCTTCCCAAGAAAGAATCCTGGAAGGGACAAGGATCAGAAGGACAGTTTAGTCCGAGCATTCGTGTCATCAAGTCGTTGTGTATTTTAACTTTTTGAGTGCTCTGTGCCGGAGTCATTTTTGACTGGGAACATCCAACTTGTCATTTAAGTACACGATTTGTGGCAATTAAACTAACTGGATAGTTGTTTCATATCATCAATAGTAAACTTTAAAAAATTATTAATTAGAGCTGTGAACGGGGTCCTAAGCATTGTCAATTATATAGCTATAAAAATCGTCCGTTATCCGAGGGTTAAATCAGTGATAGTGTAAAATCCCACTAGGAGCCAGTATCTAGAAATATGGACCAGCAGGTACGTAAAACCACAGACTATAGATCACATCTTAGGAAATGCGTTTATAAAGACTGCGGCGTTACAAATAGAAATGCTACAAGTGGTACATCGTTCTATGGATTTCCTGTAAAGGACCAAGCACGATGTATCACGTGGCTTGTGAATTGCGGCTTAGATGACTGGGTAGAGGAAAATGATTCATTTTTCAAAAACAAATACGTATGTAGTAAACATTTTAATACAAATAGAAAGACCACTGTTCCAAATTTATATGATATTTGTGATAGTGATGATGTTTCGGAAGACATCTCTTGCCATAGTCCTACAATTGACATTGAATCATTATTGGAAGAACGGGCATGTTTGAAAGAACAGTTGTTGAGAGCCGAGACGAGGATAAAAATAACGAAAATTCGCTATGAGAATCTTCGCTCGCGATATCGAGCGAAGTGTAAAGTACTTGAACGAGTAGAGGAAAAGCTATCTTCAGGTGATATTAGTGATTCCTGCTTGAAGAAAGCTATCGTGAAACGCGTTCCGAAGAAGGTTTTGCCTTTCATTTTAATGCAAATTTTTCGTCAAAGGCGTATTTATACAGCTGAGGAGAAGGAGCTTATATTATCAATGCATTACACTTCGCCAAATTTATATAGCAAAATGCGATTGAATCTCGGCTTTCACCTTCCAAATAGGGCCACCACTTTTAGGTGGTTTTCTCGCATAAATATTTGGCGTGGAATAAGCCAGGAATTATGTAATAGTTTTGCTTTGAAAGTATCAAATATGGAAATTGGAGATAGAAATTGTGTTCTTTCATTTGATGAAATGTCAATACAAAAATGTTTCAGTTTCCATAATACGAAACAAGTCATTGAGGGTTTCGAAGATTTAGGTACTCATGGCCGATCATCAACCGTGGGTACACAGGTACTCGTATTCATGGTTAGGGGATTGTTCCGTAATTGGAAACAACCGTTCGCGTTTTTCATTTCGGGGGGTGCAACGAAGAAAGGGAAATTGTCGCCAATATTGGATGATATTTTAGATGCTTTATATTCAATTGGTTTAAGAGTTAGAGCAATTGTTTCTGATCAAGGAACAAATTTCCAGAGCATATCCGAAGAAAGAGTATCGGCAAAAGTACCTTATTTTCTTAGAAATGGTCACAAAATTTTTTATATTTATGATTACTCGCATTTATTTAAAAGCATCTGGAATAATTTATTAAAGTGTGATTTTTTAATTAATGGCTTACGCGTTTCCTGGGGCGATGTCGTTTTGTTGTGGAATATCGAGAATTCTAAATTAACCAGAGTTGCTTATCGTTTGTCGGAAAAACATGTAAGGCCAAATACATTTGATCGTATGAAATGTAAGCTAGCTCTACAAGTTTTTAGTAAACGCGTTTCTTCGGCTATGCGAAGATACGGCGATCTTTTTTGAAAAACTAAATGACTTGTTCGACAATTTAAACAGTAAAGTTTTACATGACCCGAATCCAAACAAGCGTGCCATGTCTGCTTCTACAGATTACATTGCAAGTAATCTGGAGAAGCAGCTACATGAAATGGAAAATTGGAAAGTTATTACTCCTAACGGTTATAAAGTACCACCTTGTTTTTTGGGGTTAATTCAAGCTGTAGGTGCTACCCTGCAATTGTGGCGCGATTTAAAAAACGAGGGAATCCCGTTCTTATTAACGTCCCGTTTAAATTCAGATATAATAGACATTTTTTCTATTATGAGAATGCATGGTGGTACCTACAATCGAAATCCTTCTGTAAAAACAGTACGTCATCTTTTTGCAAAAATTGTTTCTTCCATTTCTGACCTTGCATGACCTTGAAGGTCATTATGTAGTAGACGGATGAATTCGTCTTGACACACGCTTTCATACGACATAAAAAAATGTATAGCATTCCATTTAAAAAAATGTATAGCATTCCATTTAAAAAATTGAAGGTCACCTTCATTTCTGTCAAAATAATGTAAATAAAACAAAAATGCATATGTCATTGTGTTGCGCATAAAAAACAGTACTACTTTTTCCTCTATCATTTTTTTCTAATATTTACTATTTACAAAAAAAATGCTGGCTAGTAATAGCCTGAACACCCTGTATACCTATACATATATTTTATGATTGAGTTTATTCAATATCAACTTCTAGGGTATGAGTTTATATTGAAAAAACTCCGGGGTAGAAAAGTCCTCTTTCATGCCTTCACGTGGCCTACCCTGTTAGCACTGCTAATTCCAATATTTGTTACATAGATCAGTTTAGTCACTAAGGATTGTGAACATCGAATCGTTTTTTTGTAAAACTATTAAAGTTATACAAATACTTGAGAGAAGCAGTGTAACTAAATGAAAAGAGGCAATTTTGTTAATACTGCATGTACATGATTTAGATGTTATTTCATTTGAAAACTTATAATAATATTATTTCATTTGTTTACAGATAATATGGCAAATGTTGTAACAACGAACTATGCAGATCCGAAAGGAATAATAAGCGTTGACATTTAGTTTACTCATATTGACAACGGGCGCGTCCATATGTCGTCAAACATGTGAATTTTCCAATAAAAAAATTTTATTTAATTATTATTTCGTTATATAAAGAGTGTTAATTATTATACCAAGTTTCCACATTTTTCCACGTCGCATGTTAGAATAATGCTTCATCACTAATGCTTCGACATAGGACATCAGTTAAATTGTATTATTTTTTCGAGCCTTTCGAATTTGTTTTCATGACTTTTTTCTGGTAAATACATCAATCCTATACTTATACTACGAAGTTCAACGAATGTATAAACTCAAATTTTTTGAAATTGTGACATGCGGCGCTTTTCCTTGCAACCACAGATATATGCATTTAGATGAAAATATTTAATCTCTTAAATAGCTCGTACACACCCAAAATTGTATCCGTTCAGAAGGGAAAGTGCATCATTTTTAATATACGAATATCAGCGTGTACACATGCCGTGCATAATTGATTACACCTTTCTTAATACTTTCGTATCGGAAAATAATGCCCTTCGTATTCAAATTTAAATTAATTAGGTTGATATGTTAACATTTGTTACCAATATGTACAAAACATAATTTTTAAAACTATACTTTTGTTCTGTAGATTACTTAGTAAAGGTCGTACATATACATATGTATAATCAGGTTAACGTAAATGCGTTAAATAATCTACGCGAATTAAAAATTTTAAAATATTTATAAATTGTACATTTACATAAACAATTAAAAACATTAAAACGACTTTTTAACAAGTCAACGAATATTCAGATAATCGTTTCATAAAATTATTTACGATTAAAAATTCAATACTATATACTTTAAATTAAGAAGCAATATGACTCTGAATTTTGACAGCTCTGGAAAGCAGACAAGAAACCGCTCGAACGCTTTCGATGCGGGCAGGCGGGCATCGACGGTTATATAATGCGGCAACATTGCACTTTTAAAGCTGACAACGCTGTAAAATCTAGCGTCCTCAGTCAAGCACCTTTCGTGATGTAACGTCATGTAGTTCACTAGCTGACCGTTCTATTTCGATAGAGTCCGCTGTCGTACTAGGGCATTTTCTACAGGGTCGGTAATTCAGAACCACGGCGCGGCGTGACAAATGTATTGCATGCACAGTTTGTACCTATCTTAAGTCTGTGACTGGAGGCAGATGACTCACCGGTGGTGGCTCCGATTACCTCGGCCATGAAATCGGCAGCTTCGTTGAGGGGTTTTCACCCACGTAGAACTGGTTCGTCTTAAAGTACGGATGAGCTGCTTTGATGGAATCGCTTGCTTTAGCGACAATGGCTCCGTCCAATTCTTGGGCCTTGGCGAAGTTCTCCTTCAGGTTTTCGAGCCGCTGGCGTGTCACCGCTACGGTCATTTTGGCTTGACCGAGCTTCTTAAAATTGCTAAGAGCTCGTTGGAGTGAACCGATGAGTTGCATCTGCTGTGCAAGTAATGCGTCAATGGTGTCCATTGCGTAACAGAACACTGCGTGCTCTGATTGCGTAATAGAAAATGGCGTGCTCTGCTCCGGCGGAGATTCCACGTGCTTGCTGTGGCCGGGTCTTTCCAACGGGCTTGCTTCGACTCTCCTCACGACGTAGACGGATTCTCCTCAACTATCCGGCTCAAAGGATCACAATGTTTCGGTTGGAAGCTGGTGGATGTGGATGAGGAGACCGCGAGATGGATGCCACGTGTGTGAGAGAGAGGTCACTATTTGAATTTTCACAAACGAACAGTTTATTCGGTTTCTTGCGAGACCTGATATGAAATACGAGGCACTCGCGGACTGGTATACACAACTCGCGGGTACAACTTGCATATAATAATCGTTTGTGATTCGGAAGACAGCCGACACGTTCACAGTTGGTTCGGAATGGTTTTAATACGTTCGATGCTTTCGGTACAAGATCCGGAAGGCAAGAGAGCGCGATCGACGTCGCGCGGAATATCGAGAATTGATTCTCGTTAGGTGGGGATGCTCACAAAAAGTGACCTAAACAGTGGATCTTCGTCGGAGATCCGAGGTGTTTTTGCAACACCGAATTGGCGTAGACAGCGGTGATCATCTTCGCCGAGTCGTGCCACTCGACTACCGCGTTTGTGGCAACGACGGCATTGAACACTGATGTCGAATGTTTTCACTATAAACTCCCAAAAACCCATTGTCATCGATTTGCTAAATCAACATTTCATCAAAAAATCATTTCGCGTCCGGCGATTTCGGCAATTGTAAGTGCCCGCGAAAAAAACAAAGTGACATGCACTTACTATGAACGGTATTAACCTGCGCACACTGCACACTCGGAGTGTACGACACCCCAACAACAATTTAGGTAAAACAAACGCTGTCCTAAAGAATATTCAGCAATCTTATGGACCCGAGATAACAAACAATTCAATAAAGATTGCTGAATAATATTGCTGAATATTCTTTAGGGCAGCGTTTGTTTTACCTAAATTGTTGTTGGAGTGTGCAGCGTGCACAGGTTAATACCGTTCATAGTAAGTGCATGTCACTTTGTTTTTTTCAGGGGCACTTACAATTGCCGAAATCGCCGGACGCGAAATGATTTTTTGATGAAATGTTGATTTAGCAAATCGATGAAAATGGGTTTTTGGGAGTTTATAGTGAAAACATTCGACATCAGAATTCCTATCCGTAAAGACCTAACAGTTATTATTTATTTCCTACATTGTTTAAAATCAATGGCTCCGAAAAGGAGTACTGCATTGAGATCATTCAGGTAAGTTTTGCCACTTGGCGCGTGGCCAACGCCGTGTTGGAAGGGACTTCCTCATACCAAATTATAATGAAAGCATACCAAAGAATATAGAAAAAATAGGGAGAAAAAGTTCTTTCATTTACACACAGATTTCGTCCAAATTGCTCACTGTGTACTAGAGATCGCGGTTTTGGACGTGAACTAAAATACACGTGTACACGTGGCACGTGAACCATGTAGTACGAATTTAAGGATCCTCAAGGATACAAAAATGTAAAAATAAATCTGTGCGAATACGAATCCGTGTTCGTAGATCCGTGTACACGGATTCGTATTCGCAGATCCGTGTAGTGAACGGTTTGTGGATCCGTGTACACTTAGATATGATGGAATGGATCATCCTGGTGTCTTCCATACTCGCGCTTATTCTCGTGTGGTTAAGCGATAGTTCGAAGGTGGTTATCGATGAAACCAAGAGAGAAATCAGGGATGGGATGTTTCTCAGGAATGACGAGGAGAGAAGGCTCACAGGTACAACAATATCTCTTGGAAATTCGGCAAGTACGCGACTGTTTTCCAAGCTGCTATCATTGTGCTGATGTTCCTCCGACCATCGATACATCTGTTACTACACGCAGGTAATTAGTTAAATATTAACGTACGTTACACGCTGAAAATAAGGCAATTTTTAGTCTACGAATTACGATTGGAACGTAGCGTGGTGTAATTTAATCGTTTGCAGTCGAGTTGCGACTCTGAGGCACCGGTAAATATTGCTATATCAGTAATGTAAAATAATTGTTACGTTATTAAGCCTTAGCTCTCGAGCGGTGACTCAAAATATTGTTTCTATATCAATTTCGTATTCATAAAAAGAAAAAATTAATATAGAATGGAATTATTCTAGGTCGGAAGAAATGTTTAATTTTCAAGTTAAAATACCTCCGAGTGCAAAGAGTTAATGTAGACTATGGATCTTTAGGAAAATAAAAATTGTCTGCATCGATTAAAAGAAATAGAAACTAAATTTAATGTAATTTATTCTTTTAACGATTTTAATAGTCTTGAAAATTTTTCGACAATTTTCTTTTTCATCTTATCGGTTTCACTGTAAATGCGTAGAGATCCGCAGTCTAGTAATTCAATTATTTCCTATAAAATAAATTACTAAACATTTGAGTGCTGCATGAGTAAATTGTATCAGTTTAACCCCTTGCCTTACAATATCGTGTCTGACTCGTGATGAAGATTCTGCACAGATTCTGATAAAAATGTATGTTAATAATTTCCTTAAAACCGAAATAAAATTCTGTTTGAGTTTTGTTAATGTACAGCCATTGGAGAACGTAAATAGGCATACAATAGATATAAATTTTCTCTTTTTTTAGGAAATTATGATCTATAAAAAGGTTCTAATCATTGAAACCATAAAATAAATCGTAGGGCAAGGGGTTAATATGCATAAAATAAAAAAAAATCATATAGAATAGAAATATTCTAGGTCCGAGTGCAAATTGTTAAAGAAAGTTCATCAAATTCGTTTGAATCTTTTCACGGTCATCTAGATTTGATATTTTTGCAGGAGAGAGTAATGCAACGCTTTCCTATAAACTACCCTTCCAGGCTCACATCTTTTTCGATTATCAAAATCACACCATGCGCTACTTCCTTCTATACGTGTACCAGATCCCCATGATATATTCGGGCATGTTTCACTTAGCTGAAGTCAGTTATGTCGTCACTATGGTTTTACATGTTTGCGGGAAGTTCTCGATTTTATGTGTACGTATTTGAAACGTGCCTACGAAACCGCCGAGTCTCTTCCGACATCACATTAAAAGCGTGGTGAACCAGCATTTAGAGTTGAAAGAGTGAGTTTTATATCGTTTTTAACCTGTTGAACATATTAAGAAGACAAATAAATTTCTATATCAGTCCGGTTTGATGAAATTCAGCTGGACGATTTTTATTGTGCATAAAAATCCGATCATGATTTGTTTCAGGACGTCAGAAATTCTAAATGACAACTTCTATCTGCTGCTCCTGAAAGAATACGTCAGTTGCTCCTCTCGATTGAGCCTTTCCATGTATGTTGCATTAACCGTATGTAATTAATTGATTTTATTTTTCCGATTAGTCAAGATTCTATAATTATAATTTCGTAAAGCAATAATCCGGACTTATTTTAAAGCTCGAGGTCTTTACTTTCACAATCCATCGACCATTTTCTAAAATGTTTAATTAATATAGCGGGATGGTAACTAAAGACGCGTTTTTGAAGATTGCGACTTCTCCCTTCACGATTTTTTGCAGGATATCTTTGTAACGGGACCCCGCGGTATTGAAATAATTAACAAAAACAGTTTACAGAAAGTGAAATAAATTTACATTTTACAGACGTTTGAAACAGACCCGATGGCTGCCACCAATTTTATAATGTACAGCCTGGACGTGATTGTTTATTTATACTTGTATTCATATATTGGCGAACAACTTCGTTACGAGGTGCGTGTTCGATTAAAATAATTCGAATTGTCGTTACGACTCACCTTGCTTCAATCTCAATGAGCGTTAGCATTCACTCCGAACTATTATCCATTGTTTTCAACCTGGCATGTAAATTAATACTGACCTTTTAATACTGGTTCCTATAATAGTGCTGATAAAACCATAGTCTTTAGTCAGATAGTGTAAGGGACGCGCTGTACGACATCGAATGGACAGACGCGAGTAACGAAGATCAAAAAATCCTGTTGACCTGCCTAATAAATGGATGTCAAGCGAGCTACTTAACAGCCGGGAAATTTTATCAATTCTTATTGTTCGGGTTTACCAAGGTACGGTATAATTATTCGTTTCTAACAATCATGTACAGTTTGCGCAATTTATTCTGTAGATCGTCAAGTTATCCGTGGCATTTCTTTCTGTGCTGAGAGCCAGAATGGAGTAAGAGCTGTCAAAGAAGCGTGAATCCATTCTGACGTAATGCTGCTTCAGCAACGTTATAGCAATTATTATTGCATGTAGAATATTGTACATTAAGATTCTACAAATTCTATTAGAAGTACAAGAATAGTAAATAGTAAATGATTCTATTTATTTTAGAGAATGCGTACAAAATATTTGGTTCGATCCAGTAATTTTTGATGATAGTATTTTATTTGTCTTCTTTGCTAATTTTAATTTAAAATATTGTTGCTGAAAATAACGTTTCGAGTTCAATACATTTAGGAGTGTAAATAGTTTCCTAACGATAAGATACGCTTTATTTCATGGTTCAGATTGTTAAAATAAAATATTTTATTTTCAAAATTGTATATCTAAAATACTATTTTCTTCGAGCAAAATCAAATCTATAATATTAAATAGAATTTGAAATATTTGTTTCGCCAAACAATGCCCACCTCTATGTTAAGAAATGTAGAAACTCTTCTTAAACTATTTCGTAAAATCGTAACCTCCAGCTGCCAACAGTACTTTACAACTTTATACTGTTTGGAGCTGACAAAATTTAGCTGCGGGCCTATAGATCACGCACGCTTCTTCGTCCACGGTTCGGTATGATTAATAATTCTGCTTTTCAATATTGCAAGAACGTTGCACGGTAGCTCAATGTTCGTGTAGCAATTACTGCTACAATTGTGATCACTGACCCCTTGGCCAACGTCTCTATTAAAAGTAATCACGCGCACGAGGTAACATGGCAGACGAATAAAAAAATGTGCGGAGTCCCGCGAAGCTTCTCTATTATTACTTTCGTCAGAGGGACAGTCGCGATTTTCTTCGGATTTCGTCCGGGCTCGAATTACCTATCATGTGCGACGGTATCCACTAGTTACTTGGAACTACATAAAAAAACAGTTGCCACGCCAAGAGCAAGAATAGTATGGCAGTAAGAGAGGCAGTGTGATTTATCGGTCGTTCCGTACGAAACGCTTGCTTCCATAAACCGAAGTCATAAAATAACATCTTTTAAAGGGTCCGTGTTCAGTTCGAGGGCCAAGAAGTGATTTTGAAAACTCAAATCTTTAAAATGTTGTTCGCCCTGTTTTGCCAATGAATTATGCAAATAAAAGTTCTAAATGCTTTAGAGGGCAAGCGTTTCGTACGTAACAGTGTTAAAGTTAACCATTTACCTACCAGAAGTTTGTGAATAGATTCTTTAATATTTATGCCTAACAAAATCCTGTATGGGAAGTCATGAAATCCTCGTATTCTCTCAAAACTCCATTGGTTCCAAAGGGTATCCCCCATTGGTAGAGATAAAGTTTTGACAGTAACGGTAGAGACCTTCGCGACAGTTACGGAGAGAATATCCGTAATCGCAAATCACCAACATTGAAATAGGCAATTTTGACATTGGCATTTAGAATCTAGCCATGCGCTCGCAAGCTTCAAAATTACTTTTCGAAAACTTTGAATAGATTAAGAGATCATCGCCGATAGGTGAAACATTAACACTAAACCTACCACCGCCGGTCAAATGACCGGTTCTATATTTTTCATTTTACAATTATTGAAATAATGAAATCGCTTGCATGGAAATTGATTCGATAAATTTCTTTATCCAAGCACATATTCTAATAAAAATTGCACAAGATCTAAATGAACAGAGTCTTGTCATTTTTGTAAGCTGAAACATTTTAATCGCATTTAGTGTTGGCTAGGTTTAGCGTTAACGTTGCGTTTCTCACGCGTGGAAATCGGTTGGTGGAAATCGTTGCAGGGCAGCGACTCTGTCGAAATCAGAGACGCCCTCGTGTATACTGTCGGCGAATATTTGCCATCGGCGGTGTGCTGCCACAGCAACACACCCCGAAGCTGTTCAAGCTGGTAACGTTATGCTACTTCCATCTGGGAATGATGCAAGTTTGGGACTTTTACGATAGCCTGCACGATTCCAAAGCGATGCTCAAGAACGCGACGGAAATGCCTGTCACTCTTTCGGTGTTTTTCTCGTTTATTCTGATCCGAACGAACAAAAAGATAATCGTGGTGGTGGAGCATATACAACGAGACATAAAGCGCACGATTATCTTCGGAAACGCCGAGGAGAAGCGGTTGTATCGAAAGTACAACACCATCTCCATTTATTTCGGCAAATACGTGACCGTATTAGCGTTCGTCGTCGGTTACATGATATACATTCGTCCCTTGATAGATCTGCTGATCTATCCTCGCACAGGTAATCTTTAACCAGTGTTAAATGTTGACTATTATTAGACCGCGGATCTTTATGCATTTATTGTTCCTGAAATTTTTCAGAATCTAACACGATTCTTATTTATTACCACGCTTATATTAGCTTGCCGTGTTGTTGTATGTGTCAAATCTTGTAATCGAATTTTAAACCCCCTTCCCATAGTCCAATCTTGCTGAAATTTTGCATACATACTTACTTCCGATGGCAATAAATGTAGAAAATAAAATATATAAAAAAAAACTTTTTAAAAACCACGCTTATATTAAAATGCACCAAGAAGGAGAAAATAATTTTTTTCCTGGTTCTCCATAAAATACCGAATCCAGTTAAATGATTAATAATATTTTTCCCCCAAATTTTAAGCAATTAGTTGAAAATTTCTTCTGTAATAAAATTAGTGTCGGAATAGGAAAATTTAATATAAAGTTAAATAAAATCGTGACAAGAGTGACTATAAAAATAAAAAACGCAGAGCGCTAAACTATATTGACGTAACCTTCGTGGGCGCACCACGCTTTTATTTATAGTCACTGTTGCGAATTTGACAAATTGTCTAGTACTTTGTAAAAGGGAGAGGGTGGTATGGAAACAGCCCACTCCGTGTAATGTGGATCGTGAAAGGAACTAGACACTCGCGTAGGACCCGTGAGGCAGAAGAGAGAGCACTGTTCGGTTAACTTGTTTATTTTAACGTCGCTATTCAACAAGTTTCCTTGCGGTTCGTCAACTAACTCCACGCAATTCTATCGTGAAACGTGGTTTCACCGACGGCTTAATAATAGCCGAAAACGGTTGCAAAATGCACGCGAAAGCACAGACAGGTCCTGCGTGATAGCAAGTCGAACAACTCTGTTGGGAATTGATGAGTAATTGATTGAATACTCAGGATGGATTCTTTATAACTGCTTTATTAAACAGCGCGGAAGGACGATCTTTACCGTTCTACTAGCGGACTCGAAGTGAAGGAAAAACGAATGTAGCAGGGGCGAAAGAGAAAATCTGTCGCCCACTTGAAAGAAAGAAAAACCCAAGGCTGCATCGTTTATTGCCCTGGCCCTCGGGTACGACGAATACCAGGCCTATGGGTCCGATGACGTCTGGTCTGTTATTCTAAGATAGAGAAACTGCAGTGTTTCTCATGGACAACGAAATTCATTTTTGTTCTTTCACCAGTTGCATTATTATTGCTAATAATCCAACAAACTCCAAGACGACGACTACAGAACGCAAATTCTTCTCGCAGAGAGAAAGCATAAGATTGGGCAGCGGATGACGGTGCGCGACACCTCGAGCGAGTACATGACAACAGCCAATTACAGTAATTCTTCAATCGATGTCCAAAAGCCGTGTTTTGCACGCACTTTGGTGGTGTAGTAGACGCTATTTTTTAATGACTGCGTCTACCGCGCCGACCGCGTCGAGACTTCAATCGACGCACATACGGCCGAATGACCAAATTACGACGACAAAAATATAAAATGAGATTTTATTTGACATTCTAGTTAGAAATGCTTATAAGAAGACAGCTTAATAATAATCTTCGGAAAAGTAGCTACTTAGGGTTAATTGGGGTCATAAAAAAGGGTTAAGGGTCCATAGTATTTTAATTAAAACAGAATTAAATAAATTAAAACACTATAAATTATTTCTGTAGTTTTATTTGAGATATAATATGTAATAAAAATATTATTCTACATCCTCATTGTTATTTTCATCATTATCATCAGCATCATTAGTAGCATCATCATACAATGTCCTAACTAATGAATATATACTTTGTTACGTCCTAAGATGGACGTTTGAAAATAATAGTTAATTAAATTGAAAGATTTTGATATAGAATAAAACGCAGTTTTGAACCTACCTGCATTCACCGGCTTCGGTTCGGGTAATTGAGGACTTGCTTAATTACTAAGTGACTTTGACTTTGGAACTGGATCGAAGAAATCGAAGTTGGGTAAACTCTTTTAAAAATGATTTGAAATCTTGATTTTGTATAAAAATTAACAACAATAATATATTCTATTGATCAAATTTAGGAAACATTGAGTTATAAAAATCTTATAATGAATTGTTAGTATTTACCGTTACGCAGTGATTTCGCTCGCAAATGTTGTGGATGTTGCTGGTTTCGGAAATGTCTTATTGTGGATAATCCAGCGGGTATACACGCTTATATATAATAATAATAATCCTGCGGGTACACACGCTTTTATACAATAACAAAAAAAAATCCTGCGGGTATACACGCCTTTATTTTATTTAACACACCCGCGCACACACATTCATCCACACACACGCACAATACAAATAAAAAAAAACGTAAGAACTGCGGACTGACGAAATTTTGAGTTAGATGCGAATCGAACATAGACTGAACTGGACTTCATGAAGAGCCATCCCTTTTATAGATTTATCAATCCATTGTCCTGAACCTAATCTCCATGGGATGAGTGCATCTTCGCGCGTTCTTCGAAGTCAAATTTCCTATGAACCAATATCTCTTGACCGGATGAAGAGTTTTCGATTCTCTATTATCGCTCTCTTGGCTCGATCATATTGCCCTACACATCCTGTCAGGCAATCAGTCACCAGCTTATTATTTATCAATCCTTTGTTCATTTCTTCCTTGAAGTGTCCATCTTCACATTCTTCAGCGATGAATAGTCTTCAACGAATATTAACATATCTCGCCATAATTAGTTCAATGAAGATTTAAATTCGAAATGAATTTTCCTAATCCTATCGCACACAATGTGATATATCTCTAATACAATATTATTAGTGCAAATATAAAAAGAAATTCAGAAAATATATATTATACATGATTGATTATATCAATTATTATCGATGGTCGAACTACCGGACGTGACAGGGCTTACCGGTCATTATGGTCTTTCCGTTACACTGTCCAACAAATTTCAACTTTATTTTTGTATTTCGATCCCCACTATGCGATTCTTATAGAGTTTTTCGCGCCGATTTCGAATCTGTTTTTAATTTTTCTCCTATACGTACAGTTTTTGAGAAAATGGAGTTTTAAAAAAAGACATATTTTTCAACTTTGAACAAATATTGTGATGTTATTATAAAAGATATTGAATTGATCTTTACAGCAAAAGATTCCTTAGACTTTCCCGAATACAGTGATGTATAATATTAATGCATTATGATTGTTTAAACATGTTTAAACGATCACTAAAGACGGAGAGACACCACTTTTGCATCAATTTTTGGGGATATTTTTTAATTTATCTCAAAAAATAAGGGTCCAGCGGAAAATCGAGCTATACCACGCGATAGGACAGACTTTTATCTTGAGAAACCACCTTATCAAGTTTGGAACGTCGACGTTTTTTTCGAACCAGAAAGCAAAATATCTTCGCCCGACATGAGTTGCGGCTAGTGGCGTTCGGGACGGGATATGACGCAGCGACGGGATACCGAGCGGCGAACGACCCTTCTAGTGGTGAGCGCCACTGGCCGCAACTCATGTCGGGCGAAGATATTTTGCTTTCTGGTTCGAAAAAAACGTCGACGTTCCAAACTTGAAAGGGTGGTTTCACAAGATAAAAGTCTGTCCTATCGCGTGGTATAGCTCGATTTTCCGCTGGACCCTTATTTTTTGAGATAAATTAAAAAATATCCCCAAAAATTGATGCAAAAGTGGTGTCTCTCCGTCTTTAGTGATCGTTTAAACATGTTTAAACAATCATAATGCATTAATATTATACATCACTGTATTCGGGAAAGTCTAAGGAATCTTTTGCTGTAAAGATCAATTCAATATCTTTTATAATAACATCACAATATTTGTTCAAATTTGAAAAATATGTCTTTTTTTTAACTCCATTTTCTCAAAAACTGTACGTACAGGAGAAAAATTAAAAACAGATTCGAAATCAGCGCGAAAACTCTATAAGAAGGACCCAACAGTATATTGGGAACATAAAAAAAGTTGAAATATGTTATGCAGCAATACATTCTCAATAACTTTTTCCTTTTTCAATATAGTGGGGCCGCTTTTAGTTTTCGAGGTACTCGCCAAAAACTATTGCTAATACTGTATTGAATTTTCTGTATTCTTGGACGCTCCGTGGCAATGTAAGCCTGTTCTGGGACGGCATCTGTTTATTTCTTATTTGTAAACATGTTCTGGGGGTGAGAGGGAAAACAGAACAGAGTGTCACTCTACAGGGTGTCCCAAAATTCCTTCAACAGCCGGAAATGGGAGGTTCCTAAGATCATTTGAAGCAACATTTTCCTTTGCAAAAATGTTATCCGCGGCTTTGTTTAGGAGTTATTAACGAAAAATACGGACCAATCAGAGCGCGACCTAGACGCGAGTTGCAAAAGTCGGCCCGGCGCGCCAACTGTCTATTGGCCGACTGTGCCAACTCGCGTCTAGGTCGCGCTCTGATTGGTCCGTGTTTTTCGTTAATAACTCCTAAACAAAGCCGCGGATAATATTTTTGCAAAGGAAAATGTTGCTTCAAATGATCTTAGGAACCTCCCATTTCCGGCTGTTGAAGGAATTTTGAGACACTCTGTATATAGGGTGAGCTTTCAATTTTGAACGACTACTCCTGGATTTTCGTATGCGAGGACGGCTCCCCGCACCCCACCACCTAATCCTCACCAATTCTGATCGCATAAATTTTACATTCTACAGGGTGTTTAGCAACAGGTGGGAAAAAATTTAAGGGGTGGTTCTGGACGAAATATAAGACGATAATTAACAGTTAAAAATCTGCCCAAAAAGCGGCAATCTGTCAACAGCGGTGCACGTTGCGTACTTACGTCACACAGACGCACGACAGTCTCGTATCAAGTGACAAACGCATGCATACCTTGGTTCTCATTTGGGGCCCCAGCGAGGTGAAAATGTTTAAAAGATCGTTGGACGACATTCGGATGCGTGTACGGACGATTCTTCTCGCACGCGTCGAAGATTTTCGTTCACAGACATCTGTCGCGCGTGCCGAGAACGGCAAGTTTCAGGGCCGTATATGGGACGCGCCGAAGGAACCACCGACCATCCGAATTTTCATGGGAGCGGAACAGCATCCCACAGCTCAGGAAGCGCCCGACGAAAAGCAAATGGCCAACGTTTCGAGATGAGAGCTTGGTACGAGCACACCCGGCGAACCAACCGGAGGCGTCGCAGGGACAAAAGCTCCACCGAACACCGCGTCCAATGCGACTCATTCAGGACCCTGACGCCGCCTCGCCCCGTAAAAGAGAGCTAAGGTCGATACAGCTTGCCACGAACGATCAAGCCCGGAAAATGGACCCCATTCAGCTTGGGCCTGAGCCTTCCTGCGCTTTCCTGACGGTAATTTGAGGCGTTTCCCGAGGCTCGCACAAAGGCCAAGCGCCTAAAATCGTGTCTAACCCCAGGGGTTCGCCGGCTCACCGCAGGGGTCCCCCAGAACCTTTCACTCCCCTCTACACCCCAGGAGATGCCAATGCTAGATGCCGTCCGGTCATCGGTAAAATTCCGTTCTCTTCGGAATTTTTCCGGTGACCGGTGACCGGCAGGCCCGACTCTACCATAAGAAGAATATAACATGCTGCAATTATTTAAAAAGCTGTTAACTAGAAGTTTTCAGAGTTCGTCGTGCCAATGGCGAATACGTTGTTAAGGAATTTAAACGTTATAACAAAAAAATAAGAATAGGTTTTTGATTTCGTAATGTTACAGCTGACGATAATACGACCTACGACCTACTACATTATTACGTTGAGCCTTTAAATAACGCCAAAATGCGGTACGGAATCGCAATACTACATAAATATGTAGAACACGCGTAACTGTGCAATAAGTAAATAAGTAAATAATATTATTTCACAGTAACAATAAGTAATAATTAGACTGCGGATGGTGTATGAAAATTTTATGTCAGAATATGCAAATATTTCCTTCGTACCGTTGATATTTGAATCATTTAAACTATTATTAAGTTTAAACAATATTTCAAACCATAGATTTTTCTGAAAAACATTTATATTTTGCTCTCACTTTTTCTTGGCAGCCAATAGGTACATCATCTAGATTTTGAGCAAAATCTGTAACTAATTTAAATGAATCTTTTATTCCTAACTTAAAAGCGGGAATCGGAATAGGTGGCTCGTTCGGCAAATGAATCGTACTAAAATTTTCTGGAAAGCTAAAGCAATTAGTTTACTACAGGATGCGAAAAGAAATTTATTCTGAAAATTCCGACAGTTCGTCAAATAACTCGAGGCGCCTACAAATTATTGTTGAGCGCTGACAAGAAGATCCCCGGGGAGGCACAGAGGCAAGAGGGGTCCCCAGCTAGCTCCGCCCATCCCCACCTCTGACGCTCCCATCGTCGCCACGTGACCACGCCTTTTCGGCTGCTACGTCACACGACGCATAGTACATAGAAGGATTCCCGTATTTACGGGGGGATACGGCGTTTCACGAATTACAGCCAATATTCAATGCCGTGAATACGAGGGAGAGAGAGAGAGAGAGAGAGTGGAAGAGAGAGAGTGGGAGAGAGAGAGTGGGAGAGAGAGAGAGAGAGGGAGAGAGAGCGGAAGCGAGAGAGAGAGAGAGAGCGGGAGAGAGAGCGAGAGAGCGGGAGAGAGAGTGAGCGGGATAGAGAGAGAGCGGGAGAGAGAGAGAGAGCGGGAGAGAGAGCGGGAGAGAGAGAGCGCTCTCTCCCGCTCTCTCTTTCCTGCTCTCTTTCCCACTCTCTCTCTCTCTCCCTCTCTCTCCCACTCTCTCTCTCTCTCTCCCGCTCTCTCTCTATATTACAGAATATACAGAAATTATATTACAGCATATACTAGATGTACTATACAGGGTGTCCCAAAATTCCTTCAACAGCCGGAAATGGGAGGTTCCTGAGATCATTTGAAGCCACATTTTCCTTTGCAAAAATGTTATCCGCGGCTTTGTTTAGGAGTTATTAACGAAAAACACGGACCAATCAGAGCGCGACCTAGACGCGAGTTGGCACTGTCGGCTTGGCGCGCCAACTGTCTATTGGCCGACTGTGCCAACTCGCGTCTAGGTCGCGCTCTGATTGGTCCGTGTTTTTCGTTAATAACTCCTAAACAAAGCCGCGGATAACATTTTTGCAAAGGAAAATGTTGCTTCAAATGATCTCAGGAACCTCCCATTTCCGGCTGTTGAAGGAATTTTGGGACACCCTGTATATAAGACAATCATAGCACCTCATTTTAAGTATTGTGCGACGTTATTAATTAATATGGGGGAAACGCAGATAAGTAGGCTACAAAAGGCACAGAACCGGGCCATGAGAGTCATATTGCAATGTGACTGACGAACCAAAGTAGAAAGTATGCTGCAAGCGTTGCACTTTATGGCTATAAGACAGAGGCTGTACTATAATATGAGTATATTTGTTTTTAAGATTTTAAACAATATGTTGCCGCAGCATTTAACAAATAGGCTAAGAATAGTAGGAGATGAAAATGTAATGCAAACAAGGCAAGCGGGGAATATTGCAGTTGAATTTCGTAAAACGAGAAGTGCCCAAAAAAGTTTATTTTATGAAGGAGTATTACAGTAATCGCTCCTTCGTTGTCCAAAATCAAGGGCACGATCGTTGTCCAGTGCCTATCCATTCCACTGCCTGTTAACGCCGAGTCGCTCCGTAGGCGGCGTCGATTGATGTCGGCTCGGGTATATCGGTGTGAACACCACAACATTGACTCGAGTAAACCGAATTTTCAAACTTCTTAATTTTCATTATTTCTTTATGGGACTTTCACTAACTTATTTCTGGCATTTCTCTGATTAAAATGACACCAAACACGATATAGTTTCAACTGTATTTAGTGGTTTAATCGACGGTCAAAGTTTCGAAGGCAACGAGCAACAGCAACAATGTGGGCCTTTAAACTGTGCCGGCGACGGCGACACGCTTCGGTCACCCGATCCGTATCTCATTCTGTCCTTCTCTATGTTCGGCTTCCTATTGAAGTCGCTCGGCGCGGTCGGCGCGATATCTAGACGCAGTCCTAAATCAAAAATAGTGTCCGGGCACGCTCGTTGTCCGCTCAGCCCCCCGGCCTTTGGACAACGAAGGAGCTTTTACTGTAATGTATAATGCACTACCAGACGAAGTAAAACGCTGTGAAAGTTTAGATATGTTCAAGAGAATGCTAAAGGAATTCGTTATAACAAATGTATTGTAATATAAATGTAAGCCAAAGTAGCTGAGAAAGCTAATAAATAATCAATCAATCAATCTCTCTCCTGCTCTCTCTCTCTCCCGCTCTCTCTCTATCCCGCTCACTCTCTCTCCCGCTCTCTCGCTCTCTCTCCCGCTCTCTCTCTCTCGCTTCCGCTCTCCCTCTCCCGCTCTCTCTCTTTTACATCGTGACAATATCAGCAGTGTTCTGAATTTTGTGCCTACGCCGAGCCGCGCCGCCCCGCCCCGTTGAAGTTCCCAGATTCGCTCGATTCTAGGAACTTGTGACTGCTGCGGCCAATAGAACTGCCTAATGAACATTCCTGCCAGGGATCTTCTTGTCAGCGCTCAACGATACTTTACAGTAAACACGTGTTGCCCGAAAAGTGCCAACTTCCAGCTCAATAGTAATGACCTGTCATAAACCTCTCCATAGAGAACAGCCCCGGCGGGAACGGCACATAAACAAAGCGAGCCTATCGCTAGGTCTGCCTACCCCACCATAGCCGCGCCTGTAGCCCCAATGTTTTGACTTTGACGTTGCGCGCTACGTAGTAAGGTCGATTCATACACACGTCCGAGAAGTCGTGCGTCGTTTTGGGGGTCTCATACACGGCACGATCCGACGTTTAGGCAACTTGAGAAGGGTCGAGACGGTCGAACAAAGGCCTAGTGCCGACGATCGTGTCATTTGCTACCCTAACCCCAGGGGTTCTGAGAACCTTTTACTCCCCTCTACACCTCAGGAGATGCCTATGGTCGAGGCCTCCGACGAGTCGTGCAGGATTCCTCCTCGAGAATATTGTGCCCAAGTCGTACGACTCGAAGGCAGAGAGAGAGAATATAACATTTATTTAAAAAGCTATTACCTAGAATTTTTCAGAGTTTGTCGTGCTAATAGGTGGGGAATACGGTGTTAAGGAATTTTTAAACGTTATAGCAAAAAAGAATAACAATTTATTACTATGGTTACGAAAAAGAATGAATATCATCTGACAATCTCTGTACGGTGAAACAATTCGTCAAACAACTCCGGTGGAGGTTCTGAATAACATTGCCGTCCTGAAAAACATTGACGGTGGACGCGCAGAAAAATATAAAAATAATATTATTTACTATGTAGTAAAATAAGTAATAATATATACTTGTTGAACAGTTATATGATCTACATATTTAGTATTACAATAATAAATTACATCATTTCTCCATAATTAAAATATGTAATAATCATATTTTTCAGCTTTTCCAACCATTTTGATTTTTGAAATATGGAAATGCGTTTGCGATTTCATGATGTTACAGCTGAAGATAAGCGAATTGAACGACCTACTACATTATGGCCTTGAGCCCATGAATAACGTTGAAATAGTTTTTTTCTGACTTTTCGGGCCAAACACCCAACTGTGCGATTGGATTGTTTAATGTTGGACCCTGCGACTTGGATTTTTTTTTTAAGTTGGAGGAATCAAAGTAAAATGTTGTAGAAAATTGCAATCGGTCGGAGTTGCAGAGAAAATACCAAAAGTTGTATTTCGCAACTTTCTTAAGTGAACTGATATTGAAAATTTGTAAAGTACGTTTTGTGGATCTACAGGGTGTTCATTTGAAAACTTTCCAGCCGAATATCTCGAAAGGTATTAAAAATATTAAAAAAGTGTAAAACACGTGCCCCAGGATTTCGAGGGGGAAAGAGGGGGCCAGTATCAGTTTTTTATTTGGGTGGCGTTTTCAGCCATTTGAAGGTTAACTTTGTTTTTTTCAAATGGAAACCTATATTTTTTATTATGGGATCTTATAGCATGTAAAAAGACCAGCGATTTTCGTAGCATACTTTTTTTTATCCGCAGGTTTCCATTTGAAAAACAAAGTTGACCTTCAAATGATCTTGAAAACGCCACCCAAATAACAAACTGATACTGCCCCGTCTTTACCCCTCGAAATCCTTGGTTTTACACTTCTTTGATATCTTTTATACTTCTCGAGACATTCGGATGGAAAATTTTAAAATGTATACCCTGTATATGAATGATATATAGCCTACCTCTGACTTGCCAAAAAATTTATGAGCATAGGATTTGTGAACATTTCCTTGGAAAATCTGGCGGCAAAAAATGTGTTACTGTCGTCCGCATGTCGCCAGCAACGTGCAATCTGTCAGAAAAGTCTCCGTACACCCTTCAAAATATACTTTTTGTACCAAAGGACTTTTAAATTACGACTGATGTAAATCACTTGAAGAGATCATAGGAAACCAAGGGTATCCAACTTCATATTAATTATGTCGTTTCATTGCTAAGAATACACTCAGTTACGAATTTTCAATGCTGTCAATATACTTTCCGCAAACGATAAAAAAGTTATTTAATTTTTCTCTGTCATTATTATAAACTTTATGTCATCTTTCGCACTACACATTCTAGTTTGTACGATATTAAATGTCATACATAAATACATATATATTTTCGATCAATTCCTAAATCATTGATTTAAAATAGAAAATATGCATTTTTGTGATGTGTCAACATATTTTCCGCGGCGACTGTATATAGAATACAATACATATATTGCATACCTTCAAACTAGTGGGTTATTAAATCAAATCAACGAAAAAATGATTTCATTAGTTTTGTTCGAAAAAATTCAATTTGTTGCAAAATCCTGAGGTCGAACTGGAAATGATGTATAGCATGTAAAAAAAAATTTTCCGCACGTGGTATTGTCGAATTAATTATAAGTTTGACGAATTTTTTCAAGGTTAAAAAACGTTCGTACCATAATCTCTCTATTTTCCCATATTCTCTGCAATATATATTTCAGCTTTAATTTTTAAAAAATCATCGCTCTATCTCATTTCTATCGAACGTTCTTTGATTTTGACACTGAATTCATCGGTTTGTTCCACTGTACGTCACAGAGGCAAGAGGAGAGTCTTATCGCTGTATGCGAAGAAGTCGGGGCGTCTACAAATTACTTTACAGTAAACAGGTGTTGTCCGAAAGAGCCGCCTTCCCGCTCAATAGTAATGACCGGTCATAAACCTCTCCATGCAGAGCAGCCCCTTGGAACGGCACCTAAACAAATCGCGCCTATCATAAGGTCTGCCTATCCCCACCGCAGCCGCGGCCGTAGTCCCAATGTTTTGACTTCGACGTTGCAGGCTGCATGGTATGTGTGGCCGCTGTAACCAATATTTCGACGCAGCCGAAAATGCGTGTGAAACGAGGCCTGCCTCCTCCGCTCTGATCCAATCGGCCGCGAATTCGTACATAGAGACACGTCACCGTAGTCCTGCCTGTGAACCTTCTTCTCAAGCTCGCATCAATACAAATTCACCAGTTCGAACCCATACGAGATGGCGTCTTGCCGTGCCCTTCAATCGCGTAGTAGTGGGCGCGGTAACGGTTTATAATATCTTAACTGCTCTGTTCCCCTATCGCTCGTACTTACGGGGCAGTGTAAAGGACTACTTGTTGGACATAAATAAATTAAAAATGTTTTTCACTACGTGGAAGGTGTAATTAAAAGACAAACGCTGTCGACCCTTATTTCAGAATGTCTAAAGAATATTCAGCAATTGTATGGACCCGAAATAACAAACAATTGAAACCTAACAGCTATTTGTAGTTACCGGAGTATTTCACATTTTATTATGTGTGCCGCACAGTGGGACCTTTCGTCCATTTTGGAGACAAAATCAAAGAACTTCCGATAGAAATGGGATAGAGAGCTGAAATTTTTTTTATTTACAGCTGAAACATGATAGAATATGGGAAAAATAGGGAGATTATGGTACGAACGTTTTTTCATCTTGAAAAAATTCGTCAAACTTGCACAATTTCAAGAAAATTGCGGTTTTTTCAATGCCACGTACGGGAAAAATTTTTTTTTAACATGCTACACATCATTTCCTGTAGATTTTTTCACGCTGATTTCAAATCTGATCTCAAAACTTGTCTACGATTTTTTTTTTCAAAAAATCGATTTTGTGACAAAAAACTAATGAAATCATTTCTTCGTTGAAATGATTTGATAACTCACTAGTTTGAAGGAATATTGTATTCTCACATATAAAACATATTAAAAATAGTCATAATGAAGTATTTGGACGTTTACTTAACGTATATCACTTGACGAACGATCACTTGACGTATCGCTACGATTGTCGCTGGCGTGATATACGTTAAGTCAACGTCCAAATACTTCATTATGATTATTTTTAATGTGTTTTATATATGAGAATACAATGTTCCTTCAAACTAGTGGGTTACCAAATCATTTCAACGAAAAAATGATTACATTAGTTTTGTTCACAAAAATCGGAAATCACCAGAAATTAGAAATTTCGTTGAGGAGAATACGTAAGTTAAAAAGATTAAATACTTACCTTACTCCCTCTGTAAATGAAATTATAATTATGGACAATAAATATCTAATTTATAATACATTACACACAGCGGCACAGAGTCTGTAGAAAGTGCCAGTAGCAATGACAGCGCTACGTCAAGTGATGACGAGAAGTGAAGTGCTTGATGCTTCGTAAGTAACTCAAAACGTTTAAATACTTCATCATCCATATATGAGAATACGATACACGTTCAAACTAGTGAGTTATCAAATCATTTCAACGAAGAAATGATTTCATTAGTTTTTTGTCACAAAATCGATTTTTTGAAAAAACAAAAAATCGTAGACAAATTTTGAGACCAGATTTGAAATCAGCGTGAAAAAATCTACAGGAAATGATGTGTAGCATGTTAAAAAAAAATTTTTCCCGTACGTGGCATTGAAAAAACCGCAATTTTCTTGAAATTGTGCAAGTTTGACGAATTTTTTCAAGATGAAAAAACGTTCGTACCATAATCTCCCTATTTTTCCCATATTCTATCATGTTTCAGCTGTAAATAAAAAAAATTTCAGCTCTCTATCTCATTTCTATCGGAAGTTCTTTGATTTTGTCTCCAAAATCGACGAAAGGTCCCACTGTGTGCCGTATGAAATTTGTACATGGTAACATTTTATTATAAAATTTTTTCACACTTGAACCAGTGGAAACGTTTGCAGACCAAAAGTTATCTCAAATATAGTTTCCAATAATTATTTTAAATCATTATTTATTAAGAAGAATTCACCAAGTGCAGGAACGTTTCCTGTTTCCATTATGTTGTAAAGGGAGCTACCCAAGGAGTAGTGGAGCCCATAAAAACCTATTTTTTGTGCCACGCACAGCGGGGAGCCGTCAACCCGCTGGAGAGTTATGGCCCCTGCGACTCGTCGTACAACTATTGTATCCACGACGCTCAGACTGCGTCGTTTGTGGACGGTGTCGCTTAAAGGTCGGTACAGCTTGGCACGAACGATCAAGCCCGGAAAATGGACACCATACAGCTTGGGCCTGAGCCTTCCTGCGCTTTCCTGACAATAATTTGAGCCGTTTCCCGAGGCTCGCACAAAGGCCAAGCACCTAAAATCGTGTCTAACCGCAGGGGTTCGCCGGCTCACCCCAGGGGTCCCCCAGAACCTTCCACTCCCCTCTACACCCCAGGAGATGCCTATGGTAGATGCCGTCCGGTCAACGGGAAAATTCCGTTCTCTTCAGAATTTTTCTGGTGACCGATGACAGGCAGGCCCGACTCTACCATCAAGAAGAATATAACATGCTGTAATTATTTAAAAAGCTGTTAACTAGAAGTTTTCAGAGTTCGTCGTGCCAATGGCGAATACGTTGTTAAGGAATTTAAACGTTATAACAAAAAAATAAGAATAGGTTTTTGATTTCGTAATGTTACAGCTGACGATAATAAGCGAATTCAACGACCTACTACATTATTACGTTGAGCCTTTAAATAACGCCAAAATGCGGTACGGAATCGCAATACATACTACATAAATATGTAGAACACGCGTAACTGTGCAATAAGTCAATAAGTAAATAATATTTTTTCACAGTAACAATAAGTAATAATTAGACTGCGGGAAGTGTATGAAAATTTTATGTCAGAATATGCAAATATTTCCTTCGTACCGTTGATATTATTAAGTTTAAACAATATTTCAAACCGTAGATTTTCCTGAAAAACATTTATATTTTGCTCTCACTTTTTCTTGGCAGCCAATAGGTACATTATCTAGATTTTGAGCAAAATCTGTAACTAATTTAATTGAATCTTTTATTCCTAACTTAAAATCGGGAATCGGAATAGGTGGCCCGTTCGGCAAATGAATCGTACTAAAATTTTCTTTCCCAAACCGATGGTCTACGGCCTTTTACTTTTAATTCAAACACTGCGTGTGTCAAACGCACTACAAATATGATTTCTTTAATCACTGCGGAAGCGCTCGGACACGTAGCTTCTACCGAGAGGTACAACGATCTTCTTTTACAAACACGCTAATCTCTAAAATTCTGTCTCTGTTCTCGAGTAATCGAATCACGACAAACGACAACTGCCGATCCGGAGGATCGGATCGACACGCATGGGTAGGTCGCATCCCCATCTCTTACGATAGGGGGGAGCCCAGGTTACACAAAATCTCGGGTGAGCGAAAGATATCGACGCCGGGCTTTCATGTTTTTCTAATAATTACTATCTGCAAGATTGCACATATAGCTTGGACATTCGCGATTTGCCAAAAAGTTATCATATGCCAAATCTTTATCGGTTTGTTAGTGCAGCCGGTATAAACACAATGAAAAAAGGTAGACAATTCACTTTGCAGGTATGTAGAAAACAGCGGACATTTATGACAGGGACGTCTAAACACACTACTTTTTAGATTTCTCGGATGTAGCATTTTCGCCGGAGTATTCGGTACCTACACAAATTACTTTACAGTAAACAGGTGTTGCCCGAAAAAGTGCCGACTTCCAGCTGAATAGTAATGACCTGTCATAAACCTCTCCATAGAGAACAGCCCCGGCGGGAACGGCACATAAACAAAGCGGGCCTATCGCTAGGTCTGCCTGCCCCACCACAGCCGCGCCTGTAGCCCAATGTTTGGACTTTGACGTTGCACGCTACGTAGATGTATGGCTGCTGTAGCCAATATTTCGACGCAGCCGAAAATGCGTGTGAAACGAGGTCAGCCTCCTCCGCTCTGATCCAATCGGCCGCGCATTCGTTCCGTCACCGTGATCCTCCCTGCGAACCTTCTTCTCAGGCTCGCATCAATAATACAATGTCAACAGTTCGGATCCAAACGAGATGGCGCCTTGCCACCCCCTACAATCGCGTAGCAGTGGGCAGTAACGGTTTATAATATCTTAACCCACTGCTCTGTTCCGCTATCGCTCGTAAGGGGCAGTGTATTCGACTACTTGTTGGACATAAACAAATTGAAAATGTTTTTTCTCTACGTGAAAAGTGTAATATTAGGACAAATGCCGTTGACCCTTATTTCAGAATGTCTAAAGAATATTCAGCAATTGTATGGACACGAAATAACAAACAATTCAAACCTAACAGCTGTTTGTAATTACTGGAGTGTTTCACATCTCATGTGTGCCGAGATGATACATGATGCGTACAGTTGCAAAGTATCGTAATGGGCGAAATGACACTATTGGTTTCCCTAAAATGAACATTTTATTATTTACCGGTGTAACTGAAATAATTGTTGATATCATTTATTAGTTTGTGAAAGGAAAGTTCTGTCGCGTTTTGAATAAGCAAGTAATTTTGCTTGTTACCTGAATGATGGCAACAAATTGTTACAGATAATTAAAAAAAAACGGCATTCCAAAGAGCAAGAATCGTAGAATACGACCATATATTTATACATTTTTTTTCACAGTAGATCCGGTGGAAAAATTTGCAGAACAGAGATATGTGTCACTAATATATTTTCTAGTAATTATTTAAAATCATTATTTAAGAAGAATTCACCAAGCGGCAGGAACGTTTCGTACATGATGTTGAAAAGGAGAGCTACCCACAGTTTACCTAAGGAGTTGTGAAGCCCATAAAAACCTTTTTTTTTGTACCGCGCACAGCAGGCAGCCCTGACCCCCGTCGAGAGAGACGTCGTTGCCAGGAAAGGCCAGGCGAAAAATAAATTCCGTTGAGAAATCCGACCCGAATTTCCGTGACCGGGCTCCCTATCCTTAAGCATTGGTGACCGGTGCTTTCCTGAGCAAGCTGTATCGACCTTAAAGGACGGTTTAGTTCTTTCCGGCTACCGGCACCGGCACCGGCACACCAATGCTTAAGGATAGGGAGCTCGGAATTGGAAACGCCGGCACGGTTTCTCAACAAACTTTTTTTTCGCCGGACAACCGCGCCGGAAGGGACATCTCCCTCGGCGGGGGTCAGGACTGCCTGTTGTGCCCGGGACAAAAAAAAGGTTTTTATGGGCTTCTCGACTGCTTAGGTAAACTATCGGTAGCTCTCCTTTACAACATCATGGAAGTAGGAAACGTTCCTGCCACTTGGTGAATTCTTCTTAAATAATGATTTTAAATAATTACTAGAAGACATATCTCTCTCTCTCTCTGTTTTGCAAGTTTTTCCACCGGATCTACTGTGAAAAAATATGTGGTCGTATTCTACGATTCTTGCTCTTTGGAATACCGTTTTTTTTTCATTATTTGTAGCAGCTTGTTGCCATCATTCAGGTAACAAGCAAAGTTACTTGCTTATTCAAAATGCGACAGAACTTCCCTTTCACAACCTAATAAATGATATCAAAAGTTATTTCAGTTACACCGGTAAATAATAAAATGTTCATTTTAGGGAAACCAATAGTGTCATTTCGTCCATTACGATACTTTGCAACTGTACGCATCATGTATAAATTTCATATCGGCACACATGAGATGTGAAACACTCCAGTAACTACAAACAGCTGTTAGGTTTGAATTGTTTGTTATTTCGGGTCCATAAAATTCTGTAGACATTCTGAAATATGGGTCGACAGCGCACAGTGGGACCTTTCGTCGAATTCGGAGACAAAATCAAAGAACTTCCGATAGAAATGAGATAGAGAGCTGAAATTTTTGTTTATGTACAACAAGTAGTCGAATACACTGCCCGTTAGGAGCGATTTCGGAGCAGAGCAGTGGGTTAAGATATTATAATCCGTTACCGCCCACTACTACGCGATTGTAGGGGGTGGCAAGGCGCCATCTCGTTTGGATCCGAACTGTTGACATTGTATTATTGATGCGAGCCTGAGAAGAAGGTTCGCAGGGAGGACCACGGTGACGGAACGAATGCGCGGCCGATTGGATCAGAGCGGAGGAGGCTGACCTCGTTTCACACGCATTTTCGGCTGCGTCGAAATATTGGCTACAGCAGCCACGCATACTACGTAGCTCGCAACGTCAAAGTCAAAACATTGGGACTACAGGCGCGGCTGTGGTGGGGATAGGCAGACCTAGCGATAGGCCCGCTTTGTTTATGTGCCGTTCCCGCCGGGGCTGTTCTCTATGGAGAGGTTTATGACAGGTCATTACTATTAGGCTGGAAGTCGGCACTTTCTCGGGCAACACGTGTTTACTGTAAAGTAATTTGTGCAGGTACCGAATGCTCCGGCGAAAATGCTATATCCGAGAAATCATTTTACAACAGTTTCATGTGGGCCTGTGTTGATAATTTAAGAAGTACATTTTGTAGATCTGTTGTGCGACTCTCAAGGTCATGCAAGGTCGGAAACGAAAGACGCATTTTGAATATTTCATACCAATGTGTTTGCATATGCCGTTGCGTTGCGTATAAAAAACAGTATGTAATACTTTTTCCTTTTTCGTGTTTCTCTAATAATTTATAATAGTGTGAACACCCTGTAGTAGATCCACACAACGTGCTCTTCAAATTTTCAATAAAGGACCACCCCAAACAAATGCGAAATGCAACTGTTAGTATTTCCTCTGCAATTCCGACCAATTGCAATTTTCCACCAACCTTTCTACACGTCATGTGGTCAATTAAAATTGTACTCACTTTTCAGAATATTAAACTCGCGGGGTCCAATGTTAAACAAGCCACCGGTTAGTGGGGTGTTTAGCCCGAAACGTCGGGAAAAACTATTTTGGCGTTATTCAAAGACTCAACGTAATGAGGTCGTTGAATTCGCTTATTATCGTCAGCTGTAACATTATAAAATCAAAAACCTATTGTTATATTTTGTTACAACGTTTAAATTCCTTAACAACGTATTCGCCATTGGCACGACGAACTCTGAAAACTTCTAGTTGATAGCTTTTTAAATAGTTACAGCGTGTTATATTCTTCCTATGAGATAGAGCCGGTTCCGGCGTCCGGCGAAATTTCAAATGGAACAGAATTTTTCCGGCAACCGGACGGCATCTAGCATAGGCATCTCCTGAGGTGTAGAGGGGAGTAGAAGAGGAAAAAAGGTTCTGGGGAACCCCTGTAGTGCGCCGGATGACCCCTGGGGTTAGACACGATCACCGGCGTTTGGCTTTTGTGCGAGCCTCGAAAAAGGTCTACAATTCTTGGCGTGCCGGTGCCGTTACAACTAAATGCTGTCCCCCCGCGCGACGGCGCCGGTGCCGGTAGGCCGGAAACAACTAAACCGTCCTTAAACCTGGGTTAGAATATTTCGTCGTACGATCGCGTCGTGGGTGTATGAATCGACCTGTATGCGTGGCTGCTGTAGCCAATATTTCGACGCAGCCGAAAATGCGTGTGAAACGAGGTCAGCCTCCTCCGCTCTGATCCAATCGGCCGCGCATTCGTTCCGTCACCGTGATCCTCCCTGCGAACCTTCTTCTCAGGCTCGCATCAATAATACAATGTCAACAGTTCGGATCCAAACGAGATGGCGCCTTGCCACCCCCTACAATCGCGTAGCAGTGGGCAGTAACGGTTTATAATATCTTAACCCACTGCTCTGTTCCGCTATCGCTCGTAAGGGGCAGTGTATTCGACTACTTGTTGGACATAAACAAATTGAAAATGTTTTTTCTCTACGTGAAAAGTGTAATATTAGGACAAATGCCGTTGACCCTTATTTCAGAATGTCTAAAGAATATTCAGCAATTGTATGGACACGAAATAACAAACAATTCAAACCTAACAGCTGTTTGTAATTACTGGAGTGTTTCACATCTCATGTGTGCCGAGATGATACATGATGCGTACAGTTGCAAAGTATCGTAATGGGCGAAATGACACTATTGGTTTCCCTAAAATGAACATTTTATTATTTACCGGTGTAACTGAAATAATTGTTGATATCATTTATTAGTTTGTGAAAGGAAAGTTCTGTCGCGTTTTGAATAAGCAAGTAATTTTGCTTGTTACCTGAATGATGGCAACAAGTTGTTACAGATAATTAAAAAAAAACGGCATTCCAAAGAGCAAGAATCGTAGAATACGACCATATATTTATACATTTTTTTCACAGTAGATCCGGTGGAAAAATTTGCAGAACAGAGATATGTGTCACTAATATATTTTCTAGTAATTATTTAAAATCATTATTTAAGAAGAATTCACCAAGCGGCAGGAACGTTTCCTACATGATGTTGAAAAGGAGAGCTACCGACAGTTTACCTAAGGAATTGTGAAGCCCATAAAAACCTTTTTTTTGTACCGCGCACAACAGGCAGCCCTGACCCCCGTCGAGAGAGATGTCGGTGCCCGGAAAGGCCCGGCGAAAAATAAATTCCGTTGAGAAATCCGGCCCGAATTTCCGTGACCGGGCTCCCTATCCTTAAGCATTGGTGACCGGTGCTTTCCTGAGCAAGCTGTATCGACCTCTACTCGGGGACGGTGCTCGGTGCTCTCGTAATCAAGAGAGGAAGCGCCTCCGCCGAATAAGAGAGCGGAAGGCTCCTTCATAATTACGTGATAGTCCGGGGCCCTAGAACGCTACAGGGTACGCCCCTGATGCCGAGAGTTCGTGCGATAGAAATGTGCCATAGGAAAATTCCGAGAAATGGTCGAGTAGGGGGAACTAGGTTCGATCCGCTAGACGGCCGAAAATCGATGGATCACTATCGCGCTGGCTCCCGTTATCGCTGCACGCGTCTGCATTTCCGATCGCGTTGCGTCGCCAAAGTACCGTCGGGGTTAGTCGAAAATGCCGTTCAGAGGTTCTCGTGGCGTCTAGGACGAATTCCCGCAGGGTTCCGGCCAGTCCGTACGCTCTTTAGCGAGCCGTTCTCCTTATCAACAGCAAAGGAAACGACCACGAGAAACGGTAAGTCGCAACTGTGATCCTTTCGATATTTCGTAGTCCGACGGCTCGACCTTCATCGCGCGAGGACGAACGCTTCCCGTTCCGTCCTCGATAATTCGCTCGTACTCGTGTCAGTACGAAAATATTTTTTTCCAATTTTCAGGGCAAATAGACCACTGTGTGACGAGTCGATGCCTCGTCGTAAGATGTTGTAAACTCTGTCTTATATTTCTAAGATACACCAACAGCAAGTTTGCATAATCTTCGTGATGGTGCTCTGTCGCGAACTCGTCCGAAAAATATCTTTGTTGTGTGCCAGTCATAAAATAAAGGTTCGATAGCAGATCCCGTTTAACGATTTTTTTCCAGAATGAAACACGGTTCTTTGCGAATGAATACACTAATTTACATTGAATTCGAACTGGTCATAAAAAAGAGTGCGAAAGGCAGATTCTCCGTGCTACTAATCTTCTTGCAAGGCGATAAAGGTCTTGCAACAAAATACTGTTTCCTTCGACGGAACAGATCCCCTGATTAGTTTGCTGAACTTTAGGGTTTCTCAATCAGGACATCTTGATTTGTTCAAGTCAGAGAGGATATGAGAGTGCTCACGCCCGGGTTTTCGATGCCACCGGTATAGTGCTGCCCTCACACAAAATCCTAGCTTGGATCAGATCCTACACCGATAGTAGAGCGGATTTCCCCCTCCCACTCTTAGCCTGGATCAGATCCTACACCGATAGTAGAGCGGACGCACAGACACAGACGAGATATAGGAATAGACCTGGCACCTTATGGGACTTGGTGTCCATAGGAATCTGTAGTACCGGCACCTTAAAATGCCAGTGATTTCAGCGTCCTCTACGCATTGAGAACGGTGAATTCGAGAACTAGAACCAATCCGACTCGGGTTCGACTGGTAAAACTTCTACAGCCAGTGCCGGATTAATCCAGCGCGGGGCCCGTAGCAAATGTAGCCAGGAGGCCCTATGGTTTGCACGATAATATAATAAAACCCAATGAATGACCTTTTTTGTAGCAAAAATATCTGCGAACGGTATGTCTACAGCGTCGTCAAGTCTAAAGTACGCAACGTTGTCCGATTACGAGTTTTCAACACATACGAAGATCATCGGAGAGTGCAATCGCGAAGAGGCTCTCTTCTGCCCGTTCGCCGTAAAGAGAGAGAATACGCTAATAAGAAAGAAATCTCCTTACGTTATGCCGAGAACTTGTGTATGTACTAATTGTAAGATACACGAGAGAATTTTGCATACGCAACAAATTAACCCTTCCGACCCGAAGGGCGTACGGTGTAGGTCCTCACGATCTATCGTATGCGGAAGAACGACGTATGGCGTACGGTGTACGTCCTGATGCAATATGCACATTCCAGTAGTGGACAAAAATTTAAAGGCACTCTAAAGAAGACGATAACTATTTTAATATTGTACTATACGATTTGAACTTTTTTGGAAAGCTAGAGCAATTAGTTTATTACAGGATGCGAAAAGAAATTTTTTCAAAAATTGCAGTTGATCGGAATTGTTGAAAAAATACTAAAAGTCGCATTTTCAACTTTTTTATGTGGGCCTATATCGAAAATTTAAAAAACGAATTTTGTAGATCTGTGTCAATTACATGCACTGTGAAAGTTTCATCGAAATCGGTAGATGCGGGGAAAAACGACAGGCATTGAAAGCAGTGTCGTTTAAATACACGTAATGCGAATGGAGTATACAATTTTTTCTTCTTGCTAATAAATGCTCAAAACATGTGATTTATCGGTAACGTTGGGTGTTGACACTGAATGGTAACGGGGCGTTTGCGCACCGATACCGACGGTACCGGGGCGTTAGCGCACCGATACCGACGGACACCAAAATGCATTGGGTGTCCGGTCTATTCCTATATCTCGTCTGTGGCACAGACTTAAGATAGGTACAGACTGTGCATGCAATACATTTTTCACGCCGTGGTTCTGAATTACCGACCCTGTAGAAAATGCCCTAGTACGACAGCGGACTCTATCGAAATAGAACGGTCAGCTAGTGAACTACATGACGTTACAACACGTCAGATTTTACAGCGTTGTCAGCTTTAAAAGTGCATTGTTGCCGCATTATATTTGTCGGAGATAAAGTTGTTTCCTTATTATTTATTCCAGAACACCCCTCGTCTCCTGAGTCACCCATAATGCCGGGGAATTGAACAAATTATTTAATCACTAACTTCTTTATTAATAACTTTACAAACAAACTGCTTTCGCCGATAACTCTCAACTGACTGCCCCTGCCATCCGTCTGCCGATCCTTTTTCTAGCCAAATCCAGGTAGAAGGGATGAGGGTCCTTTTCACGACGGCCCAAGGGTTCTCAGGCGTGTGAAAACAAAAGAACCTGACACATGTTGGTAGACTTTTAAAATAAAAGATCCACTTGTAAACAAATTCTCTGACATTCTTCGACACGGCCATTCTGACAAAACACACGTCCTCGTGTGTATGCAAGCAATCATTGTCCAGGCCTAATCTTGTGTTGTTTTAATCCTCGCAGAAATCTAAAGAAAAGAAACCTTTTTAATAACAAAATTCGAAATCCAACAAGAAGAAAACAGAAACGATGCCTAAGAATCGATGCACACTTACACTCAACATAGACACCAAAACTCCAAGGACACTCCAAGTCGGTCAAACAGCTGTCTCCTTGATCGAGACTCAGGCCCCCGCCGCATCACTAGTCACACACCGCGCTCTGAACAATTCCCAAGGAAATTGCAGTTACGACTATGACCAGTACATGCAGTGCGGCCAAATACAATACTCAATAGAGGCATCAAGACTCCCAGGTCACTCCAAGTCGACCATATTCAATACTCAAACAGAGTCATCTGCACTCCCAGGTCACTCCAAGTCGACCAAATAGCAGTCTCTTTTGACGAGACTCAGACTCCCGCCGCATCGTTAGCCGCGCACCGCGCTCTGATCAATTCCACATGGAATTGCAGTTACGGCTACGACCAACGCATGCAGTGCAGCCTAACCATCTTGAGCGTTCAAACCTACTACAACACCTTCACTAGTTTTTTGAACTATACGCTCGTCATCAAACAAATCCAGTTCTGGAGGAACTTGACTCTGAGGCATCCTTCGAATACGATCGTGTGCATACTTGTAAGTTCTGTTACCAGTCAAAGATTTAAGAATGTAACGATCGCCTTCAAGCAATTCCTGAATCTCGAATGGACCCCTATACTTCATATCTAGCTTAGTTTGATTACGCTCGTGATTCTCAATTAAAACAAGGTCACCAACATTAAACTTAATTACTTTTGCCTTGTTGGAATCGAATCGCGATTTTTCATAGTTTGAAGCTTTAGCAATGTTTCGGACTGCCTGTTCCCTTATTTTCACAATATCGACTTCAGTTTCAGTATCGTCAGCAGTCAAAAGATTTAACGGTCTTGCCAGCTTTCCAATCATGAGCTCAAGAGGGCTTGCCTTAGTAACTCGATGTACGGTACAATTTTATGCTAATTGCACATCCTCAAGGGCATCCTGCCATGATCGTTCAGAAGTCTCTACCGAAGTTAACATTCCTTTCAAGGTGCTCATTGTACGCTCTACTTGACCATTCGCACGACAAGAACCAGTAGCTATCAGGTGAAGGTTAATGCCATGGGACTCACAAAATGCTTTGAAATCCTTACTTGCGAAAATATGACGCGAGACCAATAAATTGTCTTAATTGATGAACGCTTTCAGGTGGGGACAGCCGGGTCAATGCTTCAATTTTTCGAGGGTTAGGTCTCACTTCCCCTGCAGAAATTTCATAACCAAGGAACTCTACTCGGCGCTTCAAAAAGGAACACTTGCTAATGTTTAAAGAAAATCCGGCTTTGATCAAGGCTGTTAGGACTTCACGCAATCTCTGTAAACCTTCATATATGTCATTCGACGGAATCAAAATATCATCCATGTACAAAACCACGTAAGAATACACCAAGTCACCCAAAGCATTGGACGCTGCACGTTGGAAAACACTGGGCGCATTGCGCAGACCGAAAGGCATAGCTAAGTATTCGAACTGTCCATCAGGTGTAACGAAAGCGGTACACTCTACGCTCTCAGGACTAACCGGTATTTGATGAAACCCGCTAGCACAGTCTAAACACGTGAAATAATTGGCTCCGGATAGCCTTGAGATCTGATCAGAGATGAGCGGCAGAGGAAATCTATCTGGTACCGTGTTATTGTTTAATTCACGATAATCGACACACATACGATCTGTTCCATCCTTTTTTTTTACCAAAAGAATAGGACTTGCAAAAGGGGAACAACTATGTCGAATGATATTGACGCGTAATAGCTCCTCTATTTTGCTCCGTACTATCTGTCTTTCGTCTGGAGAAAGTCTATACGGACGTCGTTGAACCGTGCGATTTGGATCCTTAAGGCGAATACACAATTTTCCTGTGCTAACACGAGTTTGGGGTAAACCATCAATAAAGGCGGATGAAAAATCATTCAACACAGACATTAACTGAGGTTTCATTTTCAATGATAAATCAGTATTAACAGTCAATAAATCAACGAACGAGGATAAATTGCAACAATCCACCAATTTAGTTTTAGAAATCGTCATGGCTTTGTCAGTCATGTGAACCGTGAGACCAAGTCGTAGAATTTCCCGACCAATCATTACACCATACTTCAAACAAATATCAGGTAGAACATGAAATAAAATGGATACACGATTTCCTTCAATTGAACATTCACTACGAATTTGTTCGGTACTACATACATCAGAGTTTCCGATACCCATGATATGAACAATCGAATTTACGCGAGTCCCCGAGAATTTATTTGCCACACTTTTCTTCAACACAGAACACTCCGCCCCAGAATCAAAATAAAAAGGAAACGACTCACCAGATTGTAGTTGCATCTGCCCACATACACCACGAATTTCACAGCTATCCACACGTTGACGATCAGCTTCAGCACCACCGTTACCATCGATGTTTTTCTTTGAACAATGGGATGCGATGTGACCCTTATCACCGCAACGAAAACAAACAATAGGCTTCTTTGTGTCGAATGTCGTTACAGGCCTCCGATTAGGGGTTGTCATAAAATTAGTCTTGACCGTCTTTTTGCGACAATCAACCGCCTTATGACCTTGCTTACCGCAATAATAACATTTGACACCTATGGGTAACGAATACCTACGCCGCTTTGCGTCAGCCGTATCAAAAATCAGAATCTATTTTGCGTTTTAAATTAGGAAGTGCCTTCATTTCTTTTAACAGCTTGCTACGTGACGTAATGTCAGTTGTAAAAGCAAGACGTTGTAAACGTGAATCAAAACGTGCTACATGTGCTAACACACATGAGACGGCAATTTCCTCTTTTCTCAGATTTTTCCACCTTGCCGATAACGATGTAATTAGGCGGCTGGCGTACGCAGCGAGACATTCTTCTTCCTTTGGTCGGCTATTGTTCACGTTGATAATGCTAGCAGCACAGGTTTCCACGCAGTCATAACGTGAAAGAAAAAGATCCTTAAATTGTGGCCAGGTTATTCCTGCATGTGCCACTTGAGACAGCCATGCTGATGCACTACCCTTTAGTGATTTACTAAGAGCAATGATGAGAGCTCCGCCCTGGAGAGGACGTTCAGCCAAACAAACGTCAGCCGTAGCACACCATGCGCGTGGCTCAGTGTCCGTATCCTCTGGATTGAACTTGGGCAGTGTAACCGACGATGAAGAGGGTCCTCTGATTGCTTCGATCATTTTCTGTACATTCCGGTTCTGTAACTCGTACATAGTCCGCCAAATATTATCTGGGTCATGTGAAGCACGAGCCGATCCCACTTCTGATGTCGGAGATAAAGTTGTTTCCTTATTATTTATTCCAGAACACCCCTCGTCTCCTGAGTCACCCATAATGCCGGGGAATTGAACAAATTATTTAATCACTAACTTCTTTATTAATAACTTTACAAACAAACTGCTTTCGCCGATAACTCTCAACTGACTGCCCCTGCCATCCGTCTGCCGATCCTTTTTCTAGCCAAATCCAGGTAGAAGGGATGAGGGTCCTTTTCACGATGGCCCAAGGGTTCTCAGGCGTGTGAAAACAAAAGAACCTGACACATGTTGGTAGACTTTCAAAATAAAAGATCCACTTGTAAACAAATTCTCTGACCTTCTTCGACATATTCATACAGTAATCGTCGATGCCCGCATCGAAAGCGTTCGAGAGGTTTCTTTTCTGCTTTCCGGAGCAGTCGAAATTCAGAGTCATATTGCTTCTTAATTTAAAGTATAGACTTTTCATTCGTAAATAATGTTATTAAACGATTATCTGAATATACGTTGACCTGTTAAAGAATCTTTTTAATGTTTTTAATTGTTTATGTAAATATAAAATTTTTAAATGCTTTGACATTTTTAATTCGTAGATTGTTTAACGCATTCACGTAACCTGATTATATATATATGTACGACGTTCACTGAAGAACAAAAGTATAGTTTTAAAAATTATGTTTTGTACATATATTGGTAACAAATGTTAACATATCAACATAATTAATTTAAATTTGAATACGAAAGATATTCTTTTCCGATACGAAAGTATTAAGAAAGATCTAAACAATCATGCACTGCTTGTTTTGAAGTGGGCGAACTGTGGGTCGCCATTTTCTCGGATCGTTGCCCGCCAAACTAATCTTGGGCAAGTAGTTCAAATGATAGTATGATATCGAAGACGCAAAGACAATAACAGATTCGCATGACAATAAATTACGTTAAAGAAAGCGTTTCGTCCCGGACCTGCTAGTGGACTCATCAGTAAGGCTGATCTAGCAGGTCCTGCCTTATACGCGCGCAGAATCGAATACATGATAATCTATATCCGTGAGTTGATTAAGATCCTGAAGTATGACGCACGCGGGTCGGACGAATGATTGATAAGACAACGGCTCGTGCGTTGTCTTGTCTACTCGAGGACTAGAGTGTCGCGGCGCGGCGTTAGAGCGTAAAACTCAACTGACGAACGCGGTCTTTACGCGATGTTCGTCAGGCTTCTCGAGCAGGAAATAAGATGCACTGATTGGCTCCTGCAGAAACTGCATTTCCCAATCAGTACACTTTTGCCAGTTAGGACCTCCTTCCCGTAGCTCTGAATGAGGCCCAGGGAAGGAGAAGTGGGGCGATACCTAAACTCGGTCGACGATGGGTCCCGGTAATAAGACACCGTACTTAACGGTCGCGGGTGGTCCCTCGGAGGGACTAGATTTATGACACCTTGTATTTTAAAGGTGTAGAAAACTAAACATTAGGCCAGATGCCTCGACTGGTCGCCGAATGACCCTAGTTTGTATAATCCTTGAAGACGTTCTTTAGGCACGAACGGACCATAAATATTGACCGAAAGATATCCACGTGTATGGTTCCTATGCGACGGAACACTGCTTGTGTACGCTGATATTTGTATATTAAAAATGACGCGCAGATTAGAATACGCGTCGTCGATAGTTACAAATAAAATTTGTTCATGAACAATTAGTTTACTACATGATATGCAGGGATATTTTTTCAGAAATTACAGTTGTTCGGAATTGTAGAGAAAATACTAAAAGTTGCATTTTACAACCTTTTTATGTTGGCCTAGTATTGAAAATTTTAAAAATACGTTTCGTAGATGGAATGGAGATAAAATAAACTGAAGAACTTAAAAGAGACAACCAAAATGAATGCCCAGCGTCAGCTACTTTGCTTAGGCGGGGTTCTTTTACTAATGATATTTTATCGCTATGTAATAAATAGATAATCCGTTTTTAGTAATGTCCAAACTTGTGGAATGTTTTTTAGAACCCAACAAGATTTATGATTTTATTCCATTCAAACCGATGAGGGTTTCGGGATAATAACGGTGCGCTTGACTCGCCTCTACCTGAAACGGGGGTATACCGCGTACTTTCCCAGCTCATTGTGACGCCAATTTTCAAATCGTCACCGTTTCCAAAGGCTCATTTTGAAGGGGAAACTTCAAGGAATATAACCATATTTTTTCAGAATTTAAATCATTCTGGTCCCTCATCGAAAAAAAATGTAAAAAAGGAGTTTGTTTAAATTTTTCGACATTGTAAAGTTGATTATCGAGATTGCAAAATTTATTTTATAATAGTCCAATCCTTTCTGAAGAAAAAAAATAATGTAGCTCAATCGGACAAACAGTTCCTGAGATAAAAATTTGTAAGCGGGGCTCGTCCTCGCCAAAGCGGGCAAAAATTGCAAATTTCGAAGGGCTGTTATTTCTAAAAAAATCGGAACCGGCGAAATGATGACTTAAACCCCCTCTAATTTCACATGGACTACAACATATTTCATTTAGAACAAAATCGACGATGGCGCCTGCAAAAAGTGGTCGATTTTATTGTGTTTAATATATGAGATTACAATATACCTTCAAACTAGTCGGTTATTATCAATTCATTTCAACAAAAAAATGATTTTATTAGTTTTGTTCATGTCATTAAATATCGTTCCAGTAGCTCTATGTATAAGTTTGGATTACATATTAAGTATTATTAGGAACTCGAATTTTAAGTTACACTTTTTAAAAAATGTGTAACAAATATAAAAACTAAATAGTATGCCGTAATTCAACGTAATTACGTAATGTTCAAAAATGTTATAATTCAAATAAAATTTATACATATGAACGCGTATGCAGAAATAATCAGAGTAAAGACCATGGTGTTTATGCATAAACTTGTGGAAGTTTGTGAATAAAATTAACAATACAAGAAACATACTTGCATAACTATTGAATAACTGCGTAAAATATCAGACATTATTATATTAAGATTATAAAGTTGATTTGATGCGTAAGATAAATGCAAAATGAAAAACTATTGATATAAAATTATCCCAAATAATTTTTTATTGTAATTTTGTAATTAACAGAAACGAGATCACACTCTTAACAATATTATACATGTAAGTTAAGATATTAATGCTCATGAATCTATTACTTTACATTAATGTAGCACTTCATAATTATCCTACTATATAATTTTGACCAAATACACGCGCCATATACATTTGTAATCTTCAAATCATATTAAGTATCCATAGTAGAAATAGAGTATACAGAATATTCGGTACATGCTAATACGTTACTATCGGTAACATTGGGCGCGACACCGAAGTGGTATTGGGGCCACTTTGGCCCCAGCAAGTACGGCGTCACCGACGAAATACTATTCTCGTCGGTGACGGCGTGACGGCCCCGTAAGATGAGACGTCTGTACCTATCCTAAGTCTGTGCTATTAAAGACTGCCAGCGCCTGTGCTATTCAGCGTGGCAGGTAACCGGGCGCGACCGGGCGCGGGGATAACGTGGAAGTTACAGTGATCTGATATACCACATCGCTAAAAGTTCCACCACCGACGAGATATTCGTCAAGTAGAAGAAGAATGATATAGTAGAATGCTGACATTACCCATTCTGTAATTGCCTTATCTCGTCGGTGATAATACTATATATAATTCTCTTATTGCATTCTTATTTTTTCTAGTATCACCATTGTAATAATTGTTTTACAATATAATCGATAGTTTATAGATGTAGGAAAAATGAAAGTAATTACTATACGTAATATTCTACAAATGTATCAGTATTTAAAAGTAATTTGAACATTATTGCATTATATATAAAATAGTGATTCTTAAAAAATATTCGGTAATTGTTGACAAAAGGTCTGCGTCCTCCGATTTTGATGAAATTTTAATATGTTATAGATTTCGATATTTTGAACAACTTTTTCATTTTTCAATATAGGGGGGTCGCTTTTAGTTTTCGAGATATTTGCAAAAAACTATCGCTAATACTGTATTGAATTTTTCGTATTGCTCCACGCTCCGTGGCAACGTAACCCTGTCCCGGTGCAGCGTTTGTTTACATTTTGACGCTGTGGAGATGAGAGAGTAAACAGGGTCTCAATCTAGTCATACATATGTATATGTATAGGGTGAGCTTCCAATTTAAAAAGACTACTTCTGAATTTTCTCGTTATACAATAATATATTATGAGAGTGAGACCCTATTTTCTCTGTCATCTCCACAGCGTGTTTAGAAGCAAAATGTAAACAAACGCCGCGCCGGGACAGCCTTACGTTGCCGCAGAGCGTGCAGAAATACGAAAAATTCAATACAGTATTAGCGATAGTTTTTTGCAAATATCTCGAAAACTAAAAGCGACCCCCCTATTTTGTTAAAGGAAAATGTTGTTCAAAATGTGTTGCTGCATAACATATTAAAATTTCATAAAAATCAGAGGACGCAGACCTTTTGTCAACAATTACCAATATTCTGTTATGTTATGCAATGACGAAATTCAATCGTTCTTATTGAAATCCTTAGTAGGAAATAGAAAATTAATTTTTTTACTTATTTATCCGATACTTATTGCAATGCTCGACAGCATTGACTGCAATTATTAAAGTAGAGGTAGTAACAAGATAAAACTATTAACTAATTAAACTAATTTTCGACGGCTCCTATCCATACAATGTTATTTAGAGGCAGTATTTCGTACAAAGATATTCTCAAAAAATAATTCTATTTGACTCTATATGAAAATTTCTTGCAACATGACGCTGTTTAAAAAGTGCGTGTAACATGATTTTATTTCTTTCTGAACTGAACCACTTCCTGAAACATGATTCACTTATCAGCACATTGTGCGACGAGGCGAAGAGCTAGCAGTCGAAATCTTTAAAGAATAAGGACTCTCCGCGTCTCCTTTTTCCTCGACGCTGTCCTTCTTTGTGTCCGAAACTTGCGTAGTTCATTGCACAAGCAAATATCATCAGAATTATATCATATTTGGTATCATTTTCATAAAAAAAACAAAATTCACCAAATATGTTCAGAAGAATCCTATAAAAAATAATTATAAATAATTAAGTTTTGTTGTTTGATTAGTAGTCTCACACCTATATACCCGACCCGATCCGTATCATGTTACAATGTTTCACTCCACAGTCCACGGCGACTGAATCACTGAAGCCCTCAAGACTCGCTTCCCTTTTCTCCGTTCGACAGGACATCACAGAATAGTGTCTCCTGAAAATTGAATGTCTCTGGCCAGACTCGAGTTATCGACATTTATAGCAAGCTTGCTTTAATCTTATTTTATTTGTCAACATTTAGTTTTCTATTTTAAATATTTTGTTGTTGAAACTTATTAATAATTTTAAATAGTACTTGAAATATTTAAAATGATAGTGAAATATTGGAATATTACAATTTGGAATGAAGGGCCTAGCTGAACGAGATAGCCAAAAGTGACCTTCGAAAGCAGGACAGCTTACAGAGCCTCCCGGACAGACATCATGCTGCCGAATAATGCAAATTACGCCTCGAAAACGCAAAAGTGGGCCATCTTAGAGACCATGCGCAATAGATTCATCTTTTATGTATCGATTGTGACTACGTAGGAGTTCCAAATGTGCATTGTAGAGAAATGGTTCGACTGATACCGAACCCTTGCGATCCTCCTAGGCACACGTACACGCTGCCCAAGCGGTAGTGTGTACCACACACTCTCACTCGAGCACACCGACGCAGCATCACGTCAGCCGTATAGTCAGTGTTCCGATTGAAGCCGAAATTTTTCATACGATGGATGGCCGCTAGAGGCGCTGCGCGGAAAAACAGTAACGTATCTACTATTGGGTAGCAGAGCGACCAGAGCCCTGAGGCAGTTATATTGGCGGGAGTGTACCGAAATAATCTTACCGGACAAAAAGACTCCAGGACGTGTCCTACGAGTTACAAAATATACACAAATACAGTTGTTATGCATTCATTTTTCAGAATCAAATCATATAAATTTTTTAAAATTCTGCGGGGTGCTCAAGGAACCCCATTTCATCTACCCAATAGTAGATACGTTACTGTTTTTCCGCGCAGCGCCTCTAGCGGCCATCCATCGTATGAAAAATTTCGGCTTCAATCGGAACACTGCGTATAGTGGCGTCACGTTTGCGTATGGAGCCTAACTTACCAGCAATATGCTTTTTCTCGTCCTCTATTTTACCGATACAGTGACTGAATGATCAGAAACAGACATTAGCGCCTCGTAGCGAAAAATTCCGGAACTCTATACTTGTTACTCTACCCTCCGTTTAGGGGTAAATTTCGTCTGTTTTCGAATTGTGTGTTTAAGCACGTATAGTTTAACATAATAAACGTTGCATTGACATTGTATGTGTCCCAGCAATTGCGCTTGGTGTCGACTTTTTCTATAAGAACCCTAAATCTCTCGATATTTAAGAAAATGTATGTGTCTTGACAGTGGCAGCACTGTCGCGCCGCTCGATGCTCTCGCCTTTCCGCTACATGCTGCCGAATAATGAAAATTACGCCTCCAAAATGCAAAACCAGGCCATTTCAGACACCAACCGCAATTGGTTGATCTTTTATCTAGCGATTGTGACCACGTAGGGTCCCCAAATGTGCATTAGAGAGGCGGGATTCGAAAACAGACGAACCCTTGCAATCCTTGCAATTCTCATGTACGTATACAGTGTCTAGCGGTGTGTGAGTGTGCCACCATACTCTCGCTTAATCCTACAGTTATGTAAGTGGCAAACGTTGCACACCAACAGATACTATTACATATTTATCGTATTACTGAACATAGCAGTAAGGTCCTATAACAAAAGCAACATTTTAATTTGCCTGGAATACTTGTTCTAGATCCACGAAAATGGCGACGGACCTGTTTAGTAGACCGGCAACACTCAACTTGGAAGCTGCACAGCAAGGCGTTCATAAGGAGAAATCACCGGCAGAAAAAGCGAGCCCGCAAAAGTTGACTGTACAGAATTCATCGGCGAGCCCAGCACAAAAGTATAAATGGAACATCGTCTGGAGAAATGTGATCTTGTTCTTGTACCTTCACGTTGCCACAGTGTACGGAATATACCTCGCATTCACCGTAATTAAACGCTCTATGATATTGTGGAGTAAGTTGATCGACTTTCTGAAGTATATTTTAAAAAAAAAAGTAGCAACAATACAACAAAGTGAATTACAGTAACTTCCCTATAAAATCAGGAAGTTAAATAGTACGGAGACGTTGACTTGTGTGTGTATTATTTGGGGGGGTACATAATTTTATTACAGTAATTAATAGAACGATTATACAATAATATTTTTTTAGTGTTCGTTATAGCAGTGTGTTCGGAACTTGGTGTAACAGCTGGCGCTCACAGATTGTGGTCTCATCGAGCGTATAAAGCAAAGTGGCCGATGCGAGTTATATTAATGATTTTTCAAACGATCTCTTTCCAAGTAAGATCTGACTTCCACCACTTTTCTTACACATCATCGCCACACAACATTTTCCATTATAACGAAAATAGTAAAATAAATTTCGGGATTTAAAAATAAAATTAAAAGTGAAATAAATAACGGTAACAGTACAACAATTTATTCGTTGAGATTAGACAAGTTCAAAATTTGTTTAAGACATAAACGATTGCATGTATATACATTCAACCGTCTTGTAGCTCGATTACGGATCTTTATCCAAAACAAACATTTTCTGTATCGATTGCAACAATTAGTAGCCACTTGGGACTCTTTCTCTTTGTTTTAAATAAATTTAGAAAGTAATGTACAAATCAACAGACTTCAATTTTTTCAATCTTTTTACTGATTCGAATTACAGTTAGTCATTTTCATCATGAATGCATAAATTCACATAACACGATGCAAAAATTGCGACAAGCCTCCTGTAACACGGTTTCCATACAACACGTATTTTCCATATAGCACGACTTGATAAACAATCTTCATACAAACCCTCCGATTAGTACTAGGTACTTTTAAGATTTTCTTGACACAGTTTCGACGCGACACGGAACAAATTAACCGTGTTATAGGAGGGTCGACTGTATTTCCTAGATTTTTCCTTGGCAGTAATCTGCATTTCAATGGTTATTCATGTAGAACTGCATCTTCGAGTGGGCCAGAGATCACAGAGTGCACCACAAATTTACTGACACCGATGCAGATCCACATAACGCGCAAAGAGGATTCTTCTTCTCGCATATGGGCTGGTTGTTGGTTCGCAAGCATCCTGAGTTATTCAAGAAAGGCGCCACCATTGACACTAGCGATCTAGATAATGATCCCATCGTGGTCTGGCAGAAAAGGTAAGAGATGATTGAATTTCTTTCAAAATTATTCTCGGATAAATGACAAAAATGTTCACAATTTTTGTTGTACATACACGGTGCCCCAAAATTGTCGTACTTTCTTGAAAGGGGTCATTCTTGACAATATTTGAAGCAACTTTTTCGTTTGCAAAAGTGTTCCCGCCGCTTTGTCCCGTCCTAACTCTTTCGATGCCCAGTCGATTTATAAGGGTGGGTGGGTACCCGAAGTTGGGTCGGCTCGGGAACCCAAAAATATATTAGGAGTACAAATAAGTCTCCGCCGTTTGAAATCAGATAGCGCAACCAGTAAGTTATGGCGGCTAGTGTCAGATGTAAGACGTCATATTGTAAGGTTGCACATCTGTCAACAACATAAGCTCGAAATATTATATTAGCGATTGTGTATCAGCGTCGTATATTTTTTTCGTGCGAAAATGTCGAGTTTTGAGCCGAGTAAACGTCATTTGCGGGAAGTTCTGACTTACTTCTTTAATTTGAAGAAATCTGCAACTGAGGCGCATCGATTGCTCGTAGAAGCATATGGTAAGGCTGCATTAAGCGAGAGAAGTTGTCGTGAGTGGTTTCAAAAGTTTAAGAACGGTGAATTTGATGTCGAAGACAAAGAACGTAGTGGAAGGCCGAAAGTGTACGAAAACGCGGAATTGGAAGCATTATTGAATGAAGATTCGTGCCAAACGCAAGAAGAACTTGCACTTGCATTATATTATCAGTGACTCAACAAGAAATTTGACATCGTTTAAAGTCATTGGGAATGATTCAAAAGCAAGGAAATTGGGTTCAAAATCGTTCTTCTGCATGATAATGCTCGTCCTCATGTTGCGGCGCCGATCAAAATCTACTTGAAAACACTTAATTGGGAAGTTTTACCCCACCCGCCGTATTGCTCCTTCTGATTACTACTTGTTTCGATCGATGACGCATGGCCTGTCTGAGCAGCACTTCACATAGTGATGGGGGTGATACCAGTTTTTCTCATGAGTTTTAAGCAATTGGATACCCAAGTAATTGTTTGGAAGGTTTGATACGTATCACAGGCTTAAGTGCTTGGTATTGACATTTGATACGAGTATTGCTAAAATGAACACTGGCTGGTATTGGTATCATAAGCATCGAAACAACAATAAATACATACTGTAAATATCGATTCCCAAATGATTCCTCCAAAAGTCTCGATGCTTTCAATATGACTGTGAGTTAGACTTGACATGGACATCGAGCCCCGAACGTCAAAGATCCAGCGACTGACAAACGGGATACAATACAAGATGGAGAATCCAGCATTTTGACACTTTAAACTTTTGTATTTTTAATACGGATATTATTTTTAATACGAATAAGTTGTAGAGATTATCCCGATGAAAATGAGTCCAAACACGACATCATTTGGACTTCAATAACATTATACTTTTTATCATAATGCCTCGTACAGACTTGCGCCGCGCGGCGAACCGCGCCGCGAACGCGCGCATTTCGGCAAACATTTCGGATTTGTGCTATTTCCAGAATTTCTTGCAAACAACTATGGGAGCTGCAACGGCGTATACTACACAAAGAAATACAGAAAATGTTGGCAGTTTATTGAGTGAATTAAAGTTTCAAAGTGAAATGTTCAGGTCTGTACGAAGCATTAAAGGCATCAGATTCGAGATTAAATGATTTGAATTTTTGGAGATGTTGCAACATGACGAATTTTCGTCTTTATATGATTCTACGATACATATTCTGAATAAAAACGGAAGGGTTAAGTTCCGAGAGCGCGGTCCGCAAACAACAACAAGGTTGGTCACACATCGAGCCCTTTTCGGTTTGGCTGAGGGTTCTAATTGTAAGTTGTGAAAATTGCACACGTCTTTTGATATGTAAATACTAGAGGTGTCCGGGAACCCGGGAATTCCCGAATTCCGATGCCGGGAACGGGATGGGAAGCCTCGTATCATGTCGGGACGGGATCCGAAAAATCCAGGGTTTTTCCGAAATTCTCGGGATTCCGTCCCGTTCCCAAGAAAAATTCCCGTCCCGACCGGAATCTCGCACACCTCTCGCAATTGTTTTAAACAAATACAATGTTTTCATAGCCGACGTGTCGTTCAGCTGAGTCATTACAATTGTTTTATTAATGCAAAGTTTTCATAGCAATTAAAATTATTAATTAGCCTCTTTAATAATTTGAAACAAATTAGGAAGTAGAGATATAATTTTTTCAGATAATTTAAATCACCGATGTCTGTTTATAAATTTCTTTCTATTTCTTCACATTTATTCTTTATATTATGAATGTTTAGGATATGATATCTATCCTGCATACAGATTTGCAAGTGCCACCCATTCGCGTTCGTGCGCGCCGAAATGCGCGCCGTGTTTCCCATAGCTGATGGATACGCCGCGCGCACGCATGCGCGCCGAAATGCACGCCGAAATGCGCGCGGCAGCGTTCGTGGCACCGTTCGTCGAAATGTTCGTCGAACTGTCATAACATCTCAAGTCATTTAATCTCGAATCTGAATCTTTAATGCTTCGTACAGACCTGAACATTTCACTTTGAAACTTAAATTCACTCAATAAACTGCCAACATTTTCTGTATTTCTTTGTGTAGTATACGCCGTTGCAGCTCCCATAGTTGTTTGCAAGAAATTCTGGAAATAGCACAAATCCGTTCTGTTTGCCGTTCGCCGTTCGGCGCGCCGAAATGTTCGTCGAAATGTTTGCCGAAATGCGCGCGTTCGCGGCGCAAGTTTGTACGAGGCATAACATTTACTGTTAACGCGAACGCGTATCTCTGTGTAATTTGTATTTCGCGCTATACTTGTTTTGTTTTCTCGTCACCTGTGCTTGCTCTAATTAAATGTATATGTCGATCTATATCTTGTATGTTCTCTCTATGTCTGTATTGTCCTCAGTCCTCAATGGAGGCAATACAGGGTGTCCCAAAATTCCTTCAACAGCCGGAAATGGGAGGTTCCTGACGTTATTTGAAGCAACATTTTCCTTTGTAAAAATGTTATCTGCGACTTTATTTAAGAGTTATTAACGAAAAACACGAACTCTAGTCCAGTCTAGTCGGCGCGCCAACTGTTTATTGGCTGACTGTGCCAACTCGCGTCTAGGTTGCGCTCTGATTGGTTCGTGTTTTTCGTTAATAACTCTTAAATAAAGTCGCAGATAACATTTTTACAAAGGAAAATGTTGCTTCAAATAACGTCAGGAACCTCCCATTTCCGGCTGTTGAAGGAATTTTGGGACACCCTGTATAGTTCGCACCGTCAAAATAAACGGATCTGTCCTCTAGATACAAATATAATTTCTTTGTCTGTCCACCTCGCAGTAAAAGACTCTCGTTAATGTCTATCTCATTTTCACAATCGAACTGCAGGATTAAAATTAAACCAATCGCTCTCTACAATTACGTATCAATCAAAATTGTTCGATTACACTCGAGTTTGGACTCATTTTCATCAGGAAAAGCACCTCAATTCACTCGTAATAATTTTATGAAGGTATATTGTAAAATCTAAAAGTTTAAACTGTTTTTTTTTCCTTATTTACGTCGCTTTTGGAACTCCTATTCAGGGATATTTCGCGACGGGACCTACAGTTTTTATAAGGTGGATTCCGAACCACCTTGGGCACTACAGTTTAAATAGCACATGGAATTTCCAGAGGTGCCGGCGTCGGGGATCGAACCAGATCGAACCCGCGACCACGGAGTCCGCAGCAGGGCTACCATATTTTTCTCTCGCCAGGCCCCTTACCCTTCCGCCTCTCGCCATGCCGTGCACCGTACCTCGTCTTTGCACTCTTCCCACTAACGCTGGCGACAGCGGCGACACGCTTGCGTACGGTCGCGTCAGCAACTAGTGGGAAGAGTGGGAGGCTCTACTAGTTGCTGACGCGACCGTACGCAAGCGTGTCGCCGCTGTCGCCAGCGTTAGTGGGAAGAGTGCAAAGACGAGGTACGGTGCACGGCATGGCGAGAGGCGGAAGGGTAAGGGGCCTGGCGAGAGAAAAATATGGTAGCCCTGGTCCGCAGTCGAGCGCTCTACCCACTCGGCCACTGCGCGCCTCCTAGATTAAACTGTTATTCGTGCATGATTCCCCATCTGCTTACATTGTATTGATTCTATGCCGTTTGTCAGTCGCTGGATCTTTGACGTTCCGAGCTCGACGCTCGGTAACGCGTTTATTCGAGTTGGCAAAAGTTATTCGAAAAGTTATTCTAAGCCTTCGAATAAAAGATAAAGATAATAGATGAAAATATTATTCGAAGTTCGAATAAAAAAAAGTATCTTTATTCGTCGGGTAAATTCTCGTCGAATAAAGTTATTTATTCGATACTCGTCGAATAAAGATAATTTTTTTTCGGTCCTTCGAATAACGCATAGAAATTTATTTATCTTTTATTAGGTATTCGAAATTTTTATTTAGATAAACATTTTACCCAACTCTGACTGGAATATTTCGACAAGGGAACAGAATGTATATGTAGAACAAAACTAAACGAAATAGACATAGTAAACGAGTTATTTTTTATTGATTTATTAAATAGTATGTAAAAACACTATTTTATTCACTACATTGCCTTTTAATCGATTTCTCTTTTTACTAATTATTTCGCCAGCTTTTGAGGATACTCTTTCGGAAGGAACAGATGTTGCCATTACACACAGATACTCCTTTGCAAGCTTTGATAGTATGTATTGGATATTTCAATACATCAACCTTCCAAAACGTCAATGGATTTTCATGTTTGGGGAAATATGATTCTTTCATGTAGTTATCTAATTCTGCAGATACACCACTTTTACATGCGACTGTATTTTTTTGAAGTACTTGCACATCAAAATATTGACCAAAATGAAGGGTCTTCCCCCGTTAGTGTTTCTTGGAATTCCTCTTGATTCGCAGTAGATTTAATTAATTTATTACACATTTGTGTAATAAATGCTTCATTTTGGAAAAATAATTCTCGAAAACGCGGATCCAGTATTGCTGGAATTGAGTATTTTTCATTCGTTTCATAATTATCAAGGTACTTATTTAGTTGCAATCTTAATTCCATACAAAGTCTTCCTGTGATACCCCCTTCATTTTGTAAAGAATCCATGAAAATATATTATATAATTGCTTTTTAATTAATATAAGTTTGGAAATACTAACATATTTTTTCAGAACTGAGTTCTTTTGTTATAAAAAAGAACGGCTGCAATATCTTTACAATATTTGAAAAAGCGTCCCACTCTCTATCCGTTAACTTTTCAAAATTAATTTTTAATGATGACACAAGCTGTTACAATTGATGATTTTAATTTAATTAATCTGTCAAACATTTCATATGTTGCATTCCATCGTGTCGGTACTTCTGACTTTAATTTGTACAGTAATCGCTCCTTCGTTGTCCTGAATCGTGGGCACGATCGTTGTCCAGTGCCTACCCACTCCACTGCCTGTCAACGCCGAGTAGCTCCGCAGGGCGGCGACGATTGATGTCGGCTCGGGTATATCGGTGTGAACACCACGACATTGACTCGAGTAAACCGAATTTTCAAACTTCTTAATTTTCATTATTTCTTTATGGGACTTTCACTAACTTATTTCTGGCATTTCTCTGATTAATATGACACCAAACACGATATAGTTTCAACTGTATTTACTTAGTGGTTTAATCGACGGTCAAAGTTTCGAAGGCAACGAAGAACAGCCTATTGGAAAGAAAGAGACGCGAACAGTCGACGTCGCCAGCACAGTTCAAAGGCCCGCGTGTTCTCACAATGATATTGCAATGATAGAATTGTTCATTTTTCATTACTTTTTTATGGGACTTTCACTAACTTATTTCTGGCATTTTTCTGATTAAAATGATACCAAACACGATATAATTTCAACTTTATTTAGTGGTTTCATTGACGGTATGGAGTACTGTGGGACATGGAAGAGGATAGCCAGTGAAAAAAAAGAAAAACTGTAATGTGTAAAATGCCAATGTGATGCTAACACTTTTATTAATAAGTTTCTAGTGATTAGCCTGCGTGGATCTGGTCGCCAGATGTGACCCAGGACTGACCAGACCCGCGCAGAAGGGAGAACAATAGGAAAGGAATATGGCAAGGAAATAAGTAGTTTTCTAAAGCCAGACAGTTGACTGGTTTTGACTGCGAATGCTTATCTTTGTCATTTAACTAGCCGTTTCACTAAAGTCTAATTGAATCGAAAATGAATTAATAAAAATGCAAAACTAGCCGTCGTCTTGCTTTAAGGGAGGAATCTTGTTCGAAGAGGCCAAATTTATGTCAAAACATAGGCGCTGGACAACGATCGTGCCCACAGCGCAGGTCGCGCTGTGCTCCTACGGGCTATAACTACGTTAATTTGCAAAATTCAAGTCTAATTCTTTGAGAACATATTTTCGAGATGTTAAGTTGTTTATTTAAACATATGCTATATATAGCATGTGTTAAATGTATGATAAGTTATAAATGATGCTTCACATGTAGAGTAAATATGGGACAAATTATATCGCGTTTGGTCTTGTTCTAATCAGAAAAATGACAGAAACAGGCCAGTGAAAGTCCTATAAAAAAAAATAATGAAAAATAAAGCATTTTTAATTGGCATTATGTACAGTGAGAACACGCGGACCTTTAAACTGTGCCGGCGAAGGAGACACGCTTCAGTCATGCGATCCGTATTTCATTCTGTCCTTCTCTATGTTCGGCTCTCTATTGAAGTCTCGCTCGGCGCGGTCGGCGCGATATCTGGACATAGTCATAAATCAAAAATAGTGTCCGGGCACGCTCGTTGTCCGCTCAAACCCCCGGCCTTTGGACAACGAAGGATCTTTTACTGTATTGAGGTAGACCTAACTTAATTTGTATTTCATTTAATTTATCTGTTGCTACGCAACTTGATTTAAAAAACGAAACTACACTTTTCTCGTAGAACTTGAAGTTCAATAATATTATTCAAACCATGTTTAATAATCAGGTTTAATGTGTGTGCAAAACAAAAAATGTGATCGCCAGGAACGCGCAGTTTCGTAGCAGCTTTCATATTTGCAGCATTATCGGTTACCACTGCAGTTATTTTCTTCTGTATATTCCACGTAATTAATATTTCTTCTAAATGATTTGCAATTGTAGAGGCTGTATGACTTCCTGTAAATTTCTTTGTTTCTAGAACATATGTTTTCAATTCGAAATTTTGGTTTATAAAATGACAGGTAACTGTGAGAAAACTGTCAGTATTGATACTGGTCCATATATCTGTCGTAAAGCAAACTTTATCAACATTTTGAAGTTCTTCTCGTACTCGTATTGTTTCTTTAACATATCTCTCATCCAGTAATTTCTTTAAGGTTTTTCTACTAGGTACTATATATTATATTTACGATCGAAATGGTTTAATAAATTTTTAAATCCTTTATTTTCGACAATCGAAAACGGTTGTAGATCTACAGTTATCAAATTTAGAATTAGTTCATCGATCTTTTTCTTTCTAACATCATTTTCTGAAAAATGAACGACTGGTGATTAATGTTTCCTTATTTCGATCGTAAATTGTTGCTGTCCGACGCGACGCGACGGTCGAAAACGCCTGAGGCCGGAACCGCTCAGACGTGATCGCGCGAGGAAAGGAAGAAGAAAGAGAGTATCGAGAAATCGGGATAAAGAGGTTTCAATGTTATTCACAATGCACTTTATTAAATAGGAAGATGTTGATACAAACGCCGACGAATAGAACGACGGAAATCTTGACCGTGCGGAATTCTGCCTTCGGTCGCGACGGAAATCTTGAGCGGAACCTTAACGAGGGCCGCCGCGGACGGAGATCTTCAACGCGTTTTCCGGAAGTCTTGACCAGTGTAGCCAGACGGAGCGGCTCGAGCGGCTCCCAGGCCCCTTACGTCTCCGTCCCTCGCCTGGATGCTGCCTCAGCTATCCCCACTCTTACCACTACCGCTGCCGCGACCGACTCGGTAGCATGCTACCCAGGCGGAAGAGTGGGGATAGCTGAGGCAGCATCTAGGCGAGGGACGGAGACGTAAGGGGCCTGGGAGCCGCTCGAGCCGCTCCGTCTGGCTACACTGGTCTTGACCAGTGTTACCATATTTTTCTCTCGCCAGGCCCCTTACCCTTCCGCCTCTCGCCAAGCCACGCACCGTATCTCGTCTTTGCACTCTTCCCACTAACGCCGGCGACAGTGGGGACACGCTGGTGTACGGTCGCGTCAGCAACTAGTGGGAAGAGTGGGAGGCTCACGCCACCGTACGTCAGCGTTAGAGGGAAGAGTGCAAAGACGAGATACGGTGCGTGGCGCGGCGAGAGGCGGAAGGGTAAGGGGCCCGACGAGAGAAAAATATGGTAACACTGGTCTTGACGCGGGCAGACGCACAGTACGCGGCGCGAATAGATAAGAATCGTCGGCGAATGGGAAATCACTTTAGATTTCTTCGACGCAATAAAGTACACTGATTGTCGCGCACAATGAAACTAAGAAAAGACTAGACCGTACTCGTACAAATGTTAACAGCGAAAAGAGGCTCGCTCCGCCAAGGAAGAGTCCTTAAATAATCTTCACGTCGAATTCGTGGCCGAACGTGATTGGTTTAGAATCGATCGCATGATTCTTGTTTCCGTACATATGAAGGATTCAAGCGGTGGAATTCGGCCAATTAGAACGATCCTTGTTGCTAAGCGGCGTCGAACAGCGGCGATCCGCGATCTATCCGCGTGTTGACGTACGGGGCAAAACAGAACGGGTGACAATGTGAACACCGAACACCAGTATAGCTAAGCAAGACCGAATTCCACAGCTTGAATCTTGAACAGTTGCTAACAAGATTTTTTGATGATTTCGGCGCACAGGTTCGATCAATTGTGAATGTAATCACTATTTGCAAATTTTCACAATATCTTTATTTCAACGTTTCGATCTTATTTTAGATCATTCTCAAGAAAACTGGTGATTGTTGTGTCTCTATTGTGATAGTATAGATATGTAGACGGTAAGAATGAGTACCATTTATTACCTGCATATGGGGTAGGTTCGGCAGTACATAGTATCTCCTGCAACTACTTGTTTAAATATACTATGAATCTTTGCGTGTTTAATCATGTTGTACATTTGCTAAATTTCAATTGTTCCGCACACACATTACATTCCACTTCACTATCTTCATCGTCATGTTTGAAATAATTCCAAACCCATGATCTTTTATGAGACATACTTTTTTCAATATTTGCTTGCAAATTTTACGTAAATTAGCCGAGTTCTCACAGACTACTACGGTGTAAAAATTGATGGTTGCTGGAGAAATGAATTCAAATGAATGTAGGAATCGAAGCGGCTCAACGGCTCAACGCGTCACGGAAACAAACGAAACTCGAGAACGAATCGCATATTATTGAAAGTACCGATAATAACACTGTCCAACAAATTTCAACTTTTTTTATGTTCCCAATGTACTATTGGGTCCTTCTTATAGAGCTTTCTGGTTAGAAGAAAACGTCGACGTTCCAAACTTAATAGGGTGGTTTCTCAAGATAAAAGTCTGCTCTATCGCGTGGTATAGTTCGATTTTCCGCTGGACCCTTATTTTTTGAGATAAATTGAAAAATATCCTCAAAAATTGAGGATTAAACATGTTTAAACAATCATAATGCATTAATATTATATATCACTGGATTCGGGAAAGTCTACAGAATCTTTAGCTGTGTAAAGAACAACTCAATATCTTTTATAATAACATCACAATATTTGTTTAATGTTGAAAAATATGTTTTTTTTTCAAAGCCGTGTTCCTCAAAAACTGTGCGTATAGGAGAAAAATTAACGACAGATTCGGAATCAGCGCAAAAAACTCTATAAGAAGGACCCAACAGTATATTGGGAACAAATTTGGTGTTGGTCAGTGTAATCGATACCAATTCCATCCAAGACGTACTTACAAAGGATCGATACTTCTGAGTAGGTATCATTGAAGTACCGATACATTTTGATATCTACGTATTTATTAGGCCAGGCCGACAAACACGAAAGTAAGTGTGGCGTTTAGCCCTAGTGCGAGAAAGTTGCGTCTTGGGGTTAATAAGAACTGTGCAGAATTTGAGCCCTGTGAGTTGATATCTTCTGTTACGGCAAGAGCCTTGAATTTTCGGAAATTTAGTGAAACGGTATAAAATGACTTATTTATAAGTGAATGATCTCAACCGAATTCGATAGGCATTGAATATTTTATGCAGCATAAAAAACTATTAGATCCGTACTTTTTATTATCGACTTATCTCGAAGTTTAAGGGATGAAACTACCCCTAGTATATAAGGTATATGAAAAAATGTTTCATACAAAAGTTTTATAGTATTTTATACTCTTTGCAACAATGTATTCATTTTTTTAATGTCAAATTTGTTCACCCCCCCCCCCACACTCGTTACTTTCGTAAATTTTTAAGTTTTTGTAAAGACAGAAATTCTGGAGCATTTTTGCTAAATCCATTCATATATAGTATAATAGAAGGTGATTACGATTCAATTTTCGAAAAACGAAATGATAACATTGTGTCATTAATGCTATAAACGCTGCGCTGTGCGAATAATTCGACCAGGGATGCCAGATGCGAGTCTCGCCGCCGCGAGTCTCGCCAGGCCCCTTACGTCTCCGTCCCTCGCCGGCTCCCACAGGCGGAAGAGTGGGGGGGATAGCGGAGGCACCATCTAGGCGAGGGACGGAGACGTAAGGGGCCACTTGAGCCGTTGAGCCGCACCGTCTGGCTACACTGAATTCGACCACTAGAACGGCCGTTCGCCGCGCCGCGCCGCCGCACAGTGCGGACGATCGTCGATCCAGCTGTTCAAAATTCAGAAAGTGCTTTTAATGATTTCTTATAAGAAAGACCTTGGTGTGTACGGTTTTTCAAGTTCGGTTTTTCACTCCCCCCCCCCCCCATATCTTTATTTAACCACGAAAACTGAATAAAACTTTATTATTATAAAATAAAATATAATTATAATAAGAGCAAAAAACTAGATTTACGGTCATTACATGTTCTTTGAAATAATAATTGAAAAACGTAATGACTTTATTTTGGTAATAACGAAATGTCTATCATCAAATAATGTGGGATGACATGACAAAATATAATTATATATTGATACATATACATATTATACATATCCCTGGTTACGAAAATCTTGTTATGTGAAAGTAAAAATTCATTATTGTCAAATTATGGATGAATATGCGTATGAAACTGGTAAAATCTAATAACGAAATAATCCACAAAAGGTTTGCAACCATGTTTTTGGAGTTTGATTAGGTTTGAAGCAAGGTACAAATTTCTAAAACTTGAAAAGGACTGTAATTATCCAAATAACTCCACTACAAATATATATATATATATACATATAAAACCTTTCTCACGAGCTATGGAGTACATAAAGGAACGTTAGTATTATATTATATTATATTTCCATCCACTATTTTATTTATTTATTATCAATATATAATTATATTCATATTTTGTTATGTCATCCCACGTTATTTGATGATTGACATTTTGTTATTGCCAAAATAAAGTCATTACGTTTTTCAATTATTAATTCAAAGAACATATAATGACCGTAAATCTAGTTTTTCGCTCTTATTATAATTATATTTTCTTTTATAATAATATAGTTATTAAGTTTTCGTGGTTAAATAAAGATATGGGGGGGGGGGGGGTGAAAAACCGAACTTGAAAAACCGTACACACCAAGGTCTTTCTTATAAGAAATCATTAAAAGCACTTTCTGAATTTCGAACAGCTAGATCGACGATCGGCCGCACTGTGCGCCGCCTGACCGCCTCTTCTGTTTTGACTTTCTTCTATGTAATTCATAATTGTATGTTTTACATCACGCATGGGCAAATTTTTGTTCGATCGAAGGCATTTTCAAGAGATACAGAACTATGGCCGCCACGGGGAGTGAGACGCGCGGCCGGGAGAAGTGGGGGTGTCCCTTGAAAATGCCTCCGATCGAGCAAAAATTTTCCCATGCGTGATGTAAAACATAGAACTATGAACTACATAGAAGAAAGTCAAAACAGTCCACAAAATGGCGGTCAGGCGGCGTGCCGCCGTGGTGCGGTCTAGTGTGCGCCAACATTACATGGCGCTGGAGTAACAAAACGCTGCGTCGAGACGCGCGAAGGAGATCCCACCTTCACCCAGACCGTTCTAGTGGTGAGCAGGGTTGCCATATGCACGCCCGACCAGGCCCCTTACGTCTCCGTCCCTCGCCTAAATGCATGCCTCCGCTATCCCCACTCTTACCACTACCGCTGGCGCGACCGAGTCGACAGCATGCTAGCGCTCTCATGCTAGCACTCGGTCGCGGCAGCGGTAGTGGTAAGAGTGGGGATAGCGGAGGCAGCATCTAGACGAGGGACGGAAACGTAAGGGGCGTCATATGGCAACCCTGGTGGTGAGCACTAGTGAAAGTGCTGGTGCGGTGCGGTTTAGTGGGTAATGACCTTTATCCTCCAATTCCGACAGGTATTACTTTGTGCTGATACCGCTGATCACCTTCATCATCCCGATGTGGGTACCTTGCTACTTCTTCGGCGAGAAACCATTATATTCCTGGTATGCAACCCTCGCGAGATATACTTTGTCCTTGCACCAAACCTGGTTGGTGAACTCCGTCGCTCATGTGTGGGGAATGAGGCCCTACGACATGTGAGTATACTTTATTTCGTAATCAAGTATTATATTGTAGAAACACATTACCATAATGTTGTGGGAGCACGAAACGAAATGAAAGAGATAAGAAAGGAGCTCTGATAAATACGAAAGAGAGGAGGAAAAAGGAACGAGCGTTTCGTCCTAGCCCCGCTAGAGGACTCATCAGTAATCTAGCATCTATCTACCGGGCCCTGCCTTAGACATTGGGATGTCGGAAGGCGATTGAGGACGGTATACAGGGTGTCCCAAAATTCCTTCAACAGCCGGAAATGTTCCCGAGATCATTTAAAGCAACATTTTCCTTTGCAAAACTGTTATCCGCGGCTTTGTTTAGAAGTTATTAACGAAAAACACGGACCAATCAGAGCGCGACCTAGACGCGAGTTGGCACAGTCTAGTCGGCCCGGCGCGCCTACTGTCTAGACACACACAACATTGGCCGACTGTGCCACCTCGTGGCACAACTAGGGGCCTATTCACGATCAAGTATTTTGCGCAACAATGCCTATTGCGCAACATGATTGATCATGAATGATAGTGAATGACTAATTGCGCAACCTGTTGTGTAAAATCAGAATTTCCTGATATTTCGTACACAACAAACGGGTTGCGTTTGTACTGTGTTCTACTGTGAATTGCAGTGTTGCACAAATATTGTCAGATAAGTCTCATCACTACGGAATGAAAAACTGAATGATTGCTCAAATTATGTGTCAACGTGAATACAATTTGGATTTGCGTAACATCATGCTGCACAATAATTGTTGCGCAACGTACTTGCTCGTGAATAGGCCCCTTAACACTTGTAACCGTACCAGTTACACACCGCAGCTTCGCGTCCATCGATATCGTCACGGTGTCGGCATGTGACGTCACGAGTGATCCTTGTCATAAGACAAGGATCATAAGAACGATCTATATAGATAATAAAGTGCGTGCGCATCGATCCCCTCTTAATTGCGATCGAAGGAGGTCGATGCGAGCAGCAAATTGATCACTCTACGTCTGGACTCGTTCCTATAAGCACGTATGAGTCAACACGCGTCTCGTGTTGGAGTTGAAACTTTAAGAATTTAAATTTCATAAATTGTGTATTGCCAGTAAGGCTTATTATTTCAGTATTGCTCGCGACCCGGCTAATGGGCGTTTAGAATCACGCGTTGCGAATGATTAGATTAATTGTTAAATTTTGAATGCATAAATGTAATTTGAAGATTTATTTAGAAATTAAAGCGTATATTGCGTACTGCCGAGAAGGCGAGATTTATGTGAATTTGTCACGACCCGGCTCAAGGGAAATTGTGATCTCAAGTTGCGAATTGTGAAGGAGTACGGTTCATCATTGAATAAATATTTATTGAGTGAGATCGTCGTTTGGACATTGTGTTTCCATTGAACTTAGTAGTTTTTCAGTTGTGCTCTACGCGTGCCTTTCTGTCAGATCTCGCGGTCGTGAATATCTCGTTCGCCGAAAGACGGTTACCTGCGTCGCGTCGTGCCTACGGTTCTATCCGGGGTAGGATCTCGTTTCATACAAGAATTCGCTAAGTGATCTTCAAGGTATTTGGTGTGGGATTTACCGTGTGTATCGTTAGTTGACGAGATACACGGTAATTTTGCTCAGAACGGACTACAGGAAAAATTCGCATATCGCCATGGCCACGCAAGCGTGCCCTGCGTAGATACCCGTAATTTTTGCACCACCACGTTACGAGGTTGCCTAGAGAGCAGGAGCCGATTGCTCTTCCCGGAGAACTTCCGGCGGGACCGATCGTTTGCCTGAGTTCACTAGCCTGGTCTCTAACGAGGTTTATTCCTGTGGTCCTGCTAAGAGCGCGTCGTTGTGTGGGTGGTAAGGAGTCGCCACGGCCACGTATCGTGCCTTGCCTAGTCTCCTGAACCACGCCATACAACAGGGTGAATTCCGGTAAAGATAGACGCCGATCGCTGCTCCCGTGATACTACGGCGGTACCGATCGGTGCGGACTACGCTGTTCAGGGAAGTCTAACCCTTTCCCACGCCATATAACAGGGTGAATTCCAGTACAGGTAGACGCCGATCGCTGCTCCCGTGACATTACGGCGCACAGTGGGCTGGATCGAGAAATTTAGTGACATTTCACGAAAGAGCCGACTTCCTCATATCGATTTCTAATAAATTTGTATTGCTTCCTAAATGTCCATCTACATCGAAGCTAAAAAAATTAATGTTTGTTCACAAAAACTGTAGTTAATATAAATTCACAAAGATAGACATTTGGGATGCAGCATTTTTCAGCCAAAAATTGCTTCTTTTCATCGAGGTGTCCTGATTACCCTATTTAATATTTCTTATAGCTCTTTTGGGTAAATGAAAAACAGTCCTATGGAGTAACAATTACCATTGTTAGTTGAGGCTGTTTGCTCGCAATGTATTGGAAATTAATAATTAATGAAATGCATAAAATCTATACACTTTCTTAGACTTTGCAAGGTATATCTTTTCGGGAACTTCCTGGAACTTCATGGGATAAATCAGATCATTTTCATTAGACCTTCCTCTACATATCCCCACAAAAATCGTATCCGACCCGATCCGACCGCGGAAATTATGATTGTTTAAAGTTATCGAGACGTGCCACCTAACGCATAGCAACTCACATATAGTACTTAAATACCATCCAAAGATGAATATTTTTGCAATTGCATTAATAGTTCATACCTACCTAAAACAAGTATGTAATTTTCAACAATAATATAAGTAATCTATTAATTTTATTGTTAAAAATATAATGAACGATAATAATATAACTGGAATAAGAGTTTCTTAGTTTTTCTTAGTGAGTATCGCTGTTTTTGGGTATGTATATATCTGTCATTGAATAATAGTTAACAATTGAGAGACTCTTCTAACGAACTGTTTAGATTATCGAGACGCGAAATGTTTATGCTATGCTGCAGATAAGGTTTCGACTAAAATCCACCGTTCTGTCTGCATTTAGTTGAAACAAAATCTTTGGAGAAACCACAGTGATCTATATTGAGAGAACTTTTACATATTTAAACGTTTTGTTTTAGTTTTTTACGTTTTCTACAGTTTAAGTTCGGTTTAAAGTTACAATTTAAGTCTTACAGTTTAAGTTTTGTGTTTTTTGTGTAGTTTATAAGTGTTTATTATGTGTTTAGTTTATTAAGTGTTTCTATTGACATTTGTGTTATTAATATATATATACATAAATATATAAATTTGGCAATTTGGTAAGTACAGTGACGCATAAGCATTTGTTATATTGTACGTATTAGTTATTTTCTGCATTTAACATCGTGTCTTTATCATTTAGATATTAATTACGAAAAATGAAAAATTTACGTAAAAATAAAGGTTTATTTTTTACGTTAAGAAAGTCCTCAAAAGGTGTGGGTGATTATGACAAATTGACCAAAAGTTTACCTGTTAACATCAATTGAAAAACGTTTTGGTAAGATTAATTGGCTTATCTTTTATATTTGTTATATTTTTGTTGATATTTTTAACTTTTATAAACACATTACACATACATGAAATAATACGAAATAACAAAGGTCGTAATATATAGAAAAGACATGATTTTAAAACAATTAAATTGAAAAAATTATATATAATTATTGTAAATTATTATAAAAAATATCTTTTGACACGCTTGTGAGGCGTTTTTACCTCCTCGGTACATGTTGTATGCGTTGATTATAAAAAGATTTCTCGAATTTATATTTTACGTATTCCATAAAACATTACATGTATGAAATGTAAATATAAAATACATATTTAGTAAGTAAAAAATAGTTTAGAAGATTATACTTAAACAATTTTATTTTAATTAAGAAAATCAATGAAAATTAATTAACAATTATTGTTTAACAAAATAGAAAAAATTTTATTTGTTTACAGTTAAAATTGACTATTTTTTTAATGAATTTTAGTGCAAATTTCATCCCGATATCTCTTATGGTTCAAGAGTTATAACAAAATGTCACTAAATTTCTCGATCCAGCCCACTGTGCGGCGGTACCGATCGGTGCGGACTACGCTGTTCAGGGAAGTTTAACCCTTTCCCTTTGCAGATTAGGAATTGACGAGTAATTGTCGATACGAATTGCAGCGCGAGGTAAACGTCGACGAAGCGGATTCCGCGAACACGTGAATGAGCACCGCGATCGCGTCTAGGCTAGACCGTTTCTTGCGGACATTCCTGGCAAGGAAGCTTCTGTTTACAGTCCGTGGTCGTCGCGTTTCGTTCAAGGCGTATCGTTGTTGTGATACGAATACAGGGTGATTGCGCGTACGACAATCTGTGTACATTGCGTAACACCTCGAAAGCTGTTCTCATCCAGATCAACGAATTAACAGAATATATCTCAATTCTACCAGATATCGTCTACCAACAATTATTTATCTCTGCCCAAACCTCTCCGCTTTCCAGTGCCTGGAGGCACGAACCGTTCACTAAATCCATCGGGTCTAGTAACCAACCCGGTGTTGGAATTGCTAAGGAACAGTTAACCCTTTTTGCAAATCAAGTTAGCAAGAACAGCTTGAAAGATCAAGCAGCAGATAACGGGTGTGTCTGGAATACTGCAGAGTTGCCACGGCCACGTATCGTGCCCTGCCGACTCTGATCAGAATTGTCCACGCACAGCCGTGAATCTTTTCTATTACGGAACCGTTCGCCGCTCCTGCGATTATCCAGCGGTGCCGTTCGGTCTGCCGCAATTTTATAATTGATCTTTCAAGATATTAACAAGGGATAACAATAGTTTGGTTACACACTAAACCTACCGAACACTAAAAACGATTAAAATGTTTTAGCTTATAAAACTGATAAGATAATATAATGAAAATGAATGAAAAATGAAAATGAAAAATATAGAATCGGTGATTTGACCAGCAGTGGTAGGTTTAGTGTTAATCAGCACCATGAAGCACCAAAAATGTCTAATTCGTCGTGTTTTTTTCATTTCGTTTTCGCAGGTCAATCGGACCAACCGAAAATGTCGGCGTCGCCATAATGACTCTTGGTGAGGGCTGCCACAATTACCACCATGTGTTCCCATGGGACTATCAATCATCCGAATTGGGAATCTACGGGGCGAACTTTACCACGGCTTTCATCGATTTCTTCAGCAAAATAGGCTGGGCTTACGACATGAAAATCGTTCCTCCCGCGGTTGTACAGAAACGGGCACGTCGTACCGGTGATGGTTCGAAGTAAGTATTTCAATGAATTTTTCTTCGAATGTCTTACATTAGAAACGTAAACTGTATTGTACATAAACTTCTATGTAAAATATTAGACATAAGCTTCTTCGTTTGCTCAACAGATACGGCCAGGTGCACAGTCACGAGGGTGCGACGTGGGGTTGGGGAGACAAGGACATGGAGTCCGAGGAGATCAAGAAAGTAGAGATCATAAACAAATCCAATTAATGTAATCGTATTCAAGGGATTTCGCGAGAATGTTGGGATGAGATCACGTGGTAGATGTCGGGTATCGAAAGAAAAGTGATCAATCCATCACAACGTCAATAAATATTTATTGTACACATTGATTAATATTTATTTTTCACACGCCCGTCAGTTGATCGCTTGAAGAATCTTTCGATAATATCGAATCTGTATCAACAGTTCCCGCGAAGAAAACAAGATTCCAATCTCCAGAGGTCTCCAGACCTCCTCGGACCAGAAAAAGTTTTATCAACAGAAAATTCCTCGAACCATCGACTAGTTCCTTTGACACGTTTAAGGTCGAGAAAGATGTGAAAACGTGATGAGAGCGTTACTTGTTTAAGAAAAGAACAAAAAGACGAAAGATTTATTTGATATTCGGATCGAAGTTGCACCGGGCAGCTTTCAACACGCAGAATTAATTCGTGCCCTTTTCGAGTTATCGTTTCGAGCGATACAAACATATTATCGTTAAAAAACCACGATACGTATGTGCATCGATGCAGGCCTGTGTCAGGTGTATAGTAATTTAATGACATTTTCCAAAACCAAATTTGTTCCACAATTATTGTTGGGTGGTTCTTATAGAATTTTTTGTGCCGATTCCGAATCTGGTCTTAATTTTTCTCCTAGACGCACAGTTTTTGAGAAACATGACTTTGAAAAAAAACATATTTTTCAACTTTTAACAAATATTGTGATGTTATTATAAAAGATATTGAATTGTTCTTTACAGCAAAAGATTCTGTAGACTTTCCCGAATACAATGATATCCAATATTAATATATTATACAATAAATTTGTGATTTCGGCGCAAGGTTCGATCGTTTCGAACCACAGCAAATGTGCAGTTATTTAAAAATGCGTCTCGACGTTTCGATCCCTATGTGGATCATTCTCAAAGAGACATTTTTTGCGTCTGAAAAATAATGTATGTATAATGTAACGTAATTTGAAAAGTAGCACAGCCATGTAAATCAAACGGAAAACCAATAACTTAAAAACCACACACAGCAAGAATGTTTCTTCAAGGTTTCTTATGCATCAGTAATTTCCACATAGGAACAAGCATTTTGCAATATCGGATTTAAGAAATACGAATATTAATAAAACATCGATTAAAGTTGTACAAAAAAAAAATAAAGTACCACCAGAAATTAGAAATTTCGTTGAAGAGAATACGTAAGTTAAAAAGATTAAATACTTACCTTACTCCCTCTGTAAATGAAATTATAATTATGGACAATAAATATCTAATTTATAATACATTACACACAGCGGCACAGAGTCTGTAGAAAGTGCCAGTAGCAATGACAGCGCTACGTCAAGTGATGACGAGATGTGAAGTGCTTGATGCTTCGTAAGTAACTCAAAACGTTTAAATACTTCATCATCCATATATGAGAATACGATACACGTTCAAACTAGTGAGTTATCAAATCATTTCAACGAAGAAATGATTTCATTAGTTTTTTGTCACAAAATCGATTTTTTGAAAAAACAAAAAATCGTAGACAAATTTTGAGACCAGATTTGAAATCAGCGTGAAAAAATCTACAGGAAATGATGTGTAGCATGTTAAAAAAAAATTATTCCCGTACGTGGTATTGAAAAAACCGCAATTTTCTTGAAATTGTGGAAGTTTGACGAATTTTTTCAAAGTTAAAAAACGTTCGTACCATAATCTCCCTATTTTTCCCATATTCTGTCAAGTTTCAGCTGTAAATGAAAAAAAATTTCAGCTCTCTGTCTCATTTCTATCGGAAGTTCTTTGATTTTGTCTCCGAATTCGACGAAAGGTCCCACTGTGCGCGGTATCCCGTCCTGAACGCCACTGGCGACAACTCATGTCGAGTGAATATATTATTTATTTATATTATTTATTCGCTGTGTAACATTGACTTGTTTATAAGAGATTGCACATTTATTACAAATTAAAGTGTTTAGTGAGCGAATTGTCGCCGGGCTGAATCAAGTTTTGGCGGACTTGATTCACCCAAGGATAGCCGTTCTATCCTTGAGAAAGGATCAGAGTGAATGGGTGCCAAAGGATCCCTTTATTCCGTTCGGTTGAAGGGCAGAACTCTACTTTATTTTTCCAGATCGCGTTGCGATTCGTTGTTGTACAAAGGAGTCGGCGTGAAAGTGCACGCGCGTGCGATTCCGATAACGTTAACGGCGAGGCGAACGTTTAGACCAAAAAACCGTTGCGTTGGTAAAACGAGAGATACAACGTGTCGGCGATCGAGAGGATTCGAAAATTTTGTTCGACTGGCTAAAGGTGCCCTGCCGACTTTGTTTTTATTGTCGCAGGGTATCGATGTGATGATCGATAGATCGTGTTGTCGTTTCCGTCGATCGCCGTTACGATGATGTCAGAATTGAGCGACGCATGCGTTACTTAGCCGCGCGTCGAGATTGGCCGACTCGAACGAAGCAGCACACGCGCCCGGGTATTTTGATTCCGAAACATACCGCCCGCCTCGGATCTGTTGATCCGATGACCGTACACTATTCGATGGAGGTATGCTTGCTACGCGAGGGGGTGGTTGCCCTTGTCACATTGACACTTACATGACCGCAATATCTTAATCTACTATATACACGTTAGACAATGCCGTAACCTACTATATACAATACATGTGGAACGAATTAATATTTACAGCTTAATTTAACCGCGCGTTACCGCCCGCCATGAGGCCTACGAGGCCTCTTTGTTGCCGCCCGCCGTCGAATTCAGTTCGGCTTCCTCGTGGTTTATATCGACCGGGAGAAAGCATAACTGGGTGATCGGTCGCTTGTATTCTCCGTGAGCCGTTTTGACGGTAACGACCCGCGAGACACCGTCGTGGCCGGGATGACAACGCAATATGCGACCTAGGTCCCATTTACTGGGGGGGGGGGGCGCGAGCGAATTTCTAATAAGGACGATGCGACCGGGTTTTGCGAGATTCGTGGATACGCGCCACTTCGGCCGTTGTTGGAGGGTGTGTAGGTAGTCCGTTGACCACGCTCGCCAAAAACTTTCCGATAACTGTCGCAAGAGTTGCCATCGTGACAATCGGTTTTCTTGCACATCCAACAACGTCGGAGCGGGAACTGCGTTGAGCGCAGATCCGATTAAGAAGTGGCCCGGCGTAATAACAGCATAGTCGTCGACATGATCGGACGCTGGAGCGAGGGGGCGCGAATTTAGACACGCTTCGATTCGACAGAGGACCGTTGTCAACTCCTCGAATGTCAACGTGTGAGACCCGATAACGCGTTTCATATGGTGTTTGGTGCTACGCACGCCCGCTTCCCAGAGTCCACCGCAATGAGGAGCTGCTGGAGGAATGAACTTCCACGATATTTGATCCGTCGCAAGTTTATTCAGGAAGTTATCCTCGCGAGTAGCGGCTCGAAACGATTCTGCGATTTCTTTGTCGGCGCCTTGGAATGTGGTTCCGTTGTCCGAGTACATCGTGTGCGGGAGGCCTCGACGCGAACAGAAACGATCAAAGCATGCTAAGAAGGCAGCGGTCGAGTAGTCGCTTACTAGTTCGAGATGAATTGCGCGAGTCGTGAGACAAACAAACAGAGCGATGTACGATTTTCTCGCTTTATATCCGCGCCCTGCGGTAGTACGCACAAGAACGGGTCCCGCATAATCCACACCGGTATCGAGAAAAGCTCGTTCAGCGCGATTAACACGCGGAGCGGGAAGGTCTCCCATCAATTCGGACGCGATCGCGGCTCGGTCACGTGTGCATGGTACACAGCGATGTAGGACGGCGCGAACGGAGGAGCCAAAACTCTTGGCGAAGGTTGGATAGCGTGAGCTGATGTCCAGCATGGAGCGAACGGATATGGATGGACGAGATCAGGAGGTTGACGAGAGGGTGTGACACAAGTACAATTGGATGCTTCGTTTTATCAAGCATCTCGGCATTCCGCAATCGTCCCCCCACGCGGATCAAGTCATCGTTCCCGAGAAATACATTTAAGGGCAGCAGAGGGCTGCCTCGCGGAAGAGGCTGCCTATTTCGCTAACAGTCCACTTCCGAGGGGTATCGACTTCGCTGAATATATTTCAGCCAAAATATTCGTGCTCGTTTAATTTCCTCGGTCGTCAAGGCTCTTCGCGACGGAATGAGCGGTTCATCGTGTTTCGGGTTTTTACGGAGTCGGGCAATGAAGCGATACATATATGCCGTTACGCGAATTAATTTCGACCATTGCGAGAAGCGAATCGCGAGATCCCAAGCTTCAACCGGAGTCGCCGTGTGCGCGGAGACAGCTGGTCGTTCTTCGAGCTCAGCCGTCGCGCTTAGAGGCGGTGTTTCGCGCGGCCAGCAAGACGAAGGATCTTTGAGCCACTCTGGTCCTACCCACCAAAGCGAATGTTGACTGAACGTGGATGCATCAAACCCGCGAGACGCACAATCAGCGGGATTATGGTCTGTTGGAACATGGTTCCATTGAACAGTCGGCAGCTTCGACTGTATTTCCGCGACCCGGTTTGCGACAAATACCTTCCATCGCGATGGAGTTTGAGCGATCCAAACTAGGACGATGGTTGAATCAGTCCAACAATAAACAGGACTGTTGTACAGGTCGAGTGTGGTGCGAATAAATGACATTAGACGCGCGAGTAATGTCGCTGCGCATAATTCGAGCCGTGGAATGCTCAGTGATTTCACGGGCGAGACCTTAGATTTGGCCGCGAGAAGCGAGACGGCGACCTCCCCATTTTGCATTGTAACGCGTAGGTAAATGACGGCCGCGTATGCACGATTTGATGCATCGGCGAAGCCATGCAGTTCGACGGAAAGCGCACTCGATCCGAGATTGATCCATCGCGGTAAGGATATCTGACGCAAACACGGGAGCTGCTTAAAATATGTCGTCCAGATGGCATGGATTTCGGAGGGAATACACGCGTCCCATTCACAATTCAGTCGCCAGAATTCCTGCATCATAATCTTCGCGGTGATGATGATAGGGGTGACCCACCTGAGCGGATCGAACAGCTTCGCGATCGTAGATAGGATGGCGCGTTTTGACTGAGGGACCGTATTTTCGAGCGTTACGTCGAAACGAAATGAATCCGTATTATCCGGATTCCATGCAACTCCGAGAACCTTTAGGCTGTCGTCGGGCTGCAGGGTCTTTCCGCCCACGAGACCATGATCGGTAGGGTCGATGTCGAACATCAGCACCGCAGAATTACTTGCCCATTTTCGCAAGTGAAGCCCGGCCCCTTTCAACAACGCGATTAATTGGTCGCGAGTTTGACGCGCGAGTTCTTTCTCATCAGCTCCGAATAGGAAATCGTCGACATAGATCTGGCTTTCCAAAATCGAGCAAGCTAATGGGTATTTCGATCCATCGTCCAGGGCGAGTTCTTTAAGAACTCGAAGAGCAAGATAGGGAGCCGGAGCGGTCCCGTACGTAACCGTGCGAAGCTGATAATGACGAAGAGGTTCCGCTGGAGTGGGCCGCCAAATAATTCGTTGATAATCAACGTCGCGTTCATCGACCAGTATCTGTCGATACATTTTTGCAATGTCGGCGATGTAAACATACCGATGCATTCACCAACGTAGAACGACCGCGGGTAACTCCGTTTGAAGCTTTGGACCGACCAATAGATGATCGTTGAGCGAGGTGCCATTTTACGATTTGCACGATGCATTGAACACGACGCGAAGACGTGTGGTCGCGCTTATATCTCGAATAACGGCATGATGCGGAATGTAGACTGTCTGCGACGAAATAGGTTCCGGATCGCGAATTTCGGTCATGTGACGGAGATCGTAGTATTCCTTCATGAAAGCCGAGTATTCTGCCGCGAGGGTCGGATTTGAATGAATCCGCTGTTCCTGACGAGACCACATAACCTTAGCCGCGGGGAAGGATGACCCGATACCGATTGGGGGTCCTTGAACAAATGGCAACCGAACGCAATATTGCCCTTTCGTCGTGCGAGTGTGCGTGGCAACAAAGTGATTCTCGCACTCCTTTTCCGCGGGCGTAAGGTGTGTTTGCGCGGGGAGCTCTTCAATCTCCCAAAATTCACGCAGCGCGATGTCTAGTGCATCGGAAGTTGTGATGTGGTGTGCGTGGAGCTCGCGTGATGGTTGCGAGGGGGGGTTAGGAAGAGGACCGGATAGGATCCAACCAAGAGTGGTGTTCTGCGCTACCGGTTGATTGGGAGCGCCCTTCCGTATGCCGTCGAGTAATAGCGATCCGTACACGTCGGCTCCAATAATCATTTCGATTGGATCCTGACTATAAGGTGTATTGTCCGCGAGATCAAGACCCCGAATGTAATCTAAATTAAAATTACTGGTTACGCGATGTGGCAGGTAATTTGACAGAGATTTAACGATCAATGTGTTAGTGGAGTATGCGAAATCTGTTCTGCGGGTGGACGCGATTGTCAAAGTTGTCGCAGCTGTACACCGTGTCTCACCATCACCGACGCCGGTGATCGAGATGGAGACGCGAGACCGCGGGGTTCGCAACCGCTGAGCGAGATTCTCGTTTATGATCGAGACAACAGATCCTTGGTCGAGGAGAGCGCGAACGCGTTGCGTACGATTCGAACTGGAATGTACGTCGATCCGAGCGGTCGCGAGAAGAATTTGAGCCGAAAGTGCGGTCGATTGTAGCACGGAATGCGATGGCATGCGAATAGCGTTTGCATCCGACGTGGTACTCACTAGACATGCCTCGCGCTCTGTTTCCGACTTCGCCGCGTTGTCAAAGTGAAGCAAGGTGTGGGGTCGCTTTTTGCAAGTGTGGCACGTATAAGAGCTTGGACAGGATCTAATGTTATGTTTTGTGCTCAGGCAGTTAATGCAACGGTTTCCTTGCTTCACATATTCGAAGCGTTGCGAAACGGTTTTATCCCGAAAGGCCTTACATCGGTGGAGAGGGTGATCCGCTTTGCACAATGGACAACTTCGATCGGTCTGCGTCGTCGTATGAGACGGACTAGATCGCGTGGAACCTGATCGCGATGTTGACGATCGCACCGACGGGACGCTGGCCTGCGAGGTGGCCAGCGACAACGCTTCGAGAGACCCAATTCGCGCTTCAAGGAAATCGTCGAGTTTTTGGAATGTGGGAAATTCCGTTGACGTTCCCAACTCAAATTCCCAATCGCGTCGCGACGTTTCATCGAGACAATTGACGACGAGACAGACGAGTAATTCATCCCACGATTGAACGGAGCAACCTAAGCCCTTTAACGCTAAGACGGAGATGTTGACTCTATCGCGAATGCCGGAGAGAGCGGCTTTGTTTTCGATCGCGGCGCACGGGAGATTTAAAAGCGACTGTACGTGAGCGTTTATCAAACGACGCTTGTTGTCATACCGTTTTTTCAGGAGCTCCCATGCGATGCGGAAATTCGCCTTCGTGATCGCGAGATTGCATATGGTATCGAGCGGCTCCATCTGTGCGCACGAAAACAAATACTCCAATTTTGATACCTCTGACACGGTTGAATTGTCGATAATCATCGACGTGAATCTGTCCCGAAAACTCTCCCATTCGACAAGGTCGCCGCTGAACGTGGGCAGGTTTTTTCGCGGGAGATGGTCGTTTGTTGTCAGCGATTCTCCGGTTGACCGAGCCCCCTTGTCCGCGTCTGTTTTGGGATTGGCGTCCACGTTGGTTTTTTCCAAGAGTCGCTCCAGCGCCATGAAATCGGAGCTCTCGAGATATATGTCGTGGAGGAGCCCAAATTGGCTATCCGTAAAATACGTCAATTTCTGACGTTGTTCGTTGATTGCGGCGGGAACGATTTGACGATTGAGCGACTGGCACTCCTTGAAGGCATCCTCCAGCTTGGCAATGCGATTGCGCACCGTCGCGACCGTATAATTCGACTTGCCAATCTTTTTGAAATTGTCCAAGGCACGGTTGACCACATACGCAGCGTCCCGTTGTTGTGCGAACAGACTGTCGAGATCGGCCATTTTTGATTTGGTTTTGCAACGGTTCCACAATTTCACAGGCACAAGGTGGCACAAGATTCACACAGATCCGGCTCGAAGGACCAAAATGTTTAGTGAGCGAATTGTCGCCGGGCTGAATCAAGTTTTGGCGGGCTTGATTCACCCAAGGATAGCCGTTCTATCCTTGAAAAAGGATCAGAGTGAATGGGTGCCAAAGGATTCCTTTATTCCGTTCGGTTGAAGGGCAGAACTCCACTTTATTTTTCCAGATCGCGTCGCGATTCGTTGTTGTACAAAGGAGTCGGCGTGAAAGTGCACGCGCGTGCGATTCCGATAACGTTAACGGCGAGGCGAACGTTTAGACCAAAAAACCGTTGCGTTGGTAAAACGAGAGATACAACGTGTCGGCGATCGAGAGGATTCGAAAATTTTGTTCGACTGGCTAAAGGTGCCCTGCCGAATTTGTTTTTATTGTCGCAGGGTATCGATGTGATGATCGATAGATCGTGTTGTCGTTTCCGTCGATCGCCGTTACGATGATGTCAGAATTGAGCGACGCATGCGTTACTTAGCCGCGCGTCGAGATTGGCCGACTCGAACGAAGCAGCACACGCGCCCGGGTATTTTGATTCCGAAACATAAAGAATAAAAGTTTTAATAAATTATAGATAAATTAACCGAAATTAATAAAATAGTAAATTAGCCTCTCATGGCTGGAAACAGAAAAAATAAAGTAAATATAGGAAGAGAAAAAATATGGTATACGATAAATTTAATAATAGTGTACTTACATATTTTTAATTACAACAGTGGTACATGTCGTAAAAGCATACGAAACATAATACATACACAGAAACAGCTTGCACTCCTAATAAGTACAGTATTATTGCATTGGAACTTGCTTCTTTGTACTTTTATGGGAAAACAGATTTGATTGACGTTTTGGAAAATTTGTCTCTCTGCTGTTAATCCGGCTGTATATGGAACGGTTAATTTATTTATAATTTATTAAAACTTTTATTCTTTAACTTGTAATAAATGTGCAATCTCTTATAAACAAGTCAATGTTACACAACGAATAAATAATATAACTAAATAAGAAAAAAAATATTTTTCACCAGACGAGAATCGAACCCTGGCCCACCGGATGGAAAGTGGAAAGTCTCGTACGTTGCCGGTACACCAACCCTTATTCGTTGTATACTTCTTTTACAATTGTATATTTAAGCACTAATTGAGACTTTGTTTATGAATATCTCAACAATTATTGAGTGTTTGCCCCTATAATGGCATATATTCGTAAAAGGGAGATCGAGATCTATAAGTATACAAAATCTCAACTAAATCGGTGCCCCGAACGCTTTGCCCTCTCCTTGTAAGACCGTAGATCACGGTGCCCGGGCCGTAAACTGGTCTGGTCATCAAAGAGGGGGTATTTGTATTCCCCTCGATTTTCTCGACCTGGCGACACTGATCCAGCCTTATGGGAGTTCGTGTCACCCGAATTTTCGGTGATCTCTTACGCCCTCTAGGATATATTCTGGCTCAAGCTAGAGAAACAGAAGGCCACCGACGGCATTTCGTCGGTGAAGAAGACCACTGAGGAGATTCTAGTCGCGACGGATCGGTGAGAAGGCAAATTATCACGAAACCATATCGATTATTATTATATGTTACTTTCTCCGCCATATTTCAGACGATGTTTTGGCACTATTTTGGCACTATTTAGAATTTTTAGCGATGTGGTATGTTCCGGCCGACCTACACTCGGCTGACCCGCTCCAACCGACGTCGCGTAGCCGCGTTGATGACGTCACGTCATCCTCGCGGCCCCCCACTTTGCGATCCGCCTAACAGGTGATTTTCGGCTACGCACGGGATCGCAGACACTCGTCTTGGTGCTAAGAACTTGTAAACACCGCGATCGCAACGGTCAACACCGCCTTGTCCAACCGCCTTCGTAACACCGCGTCTGTTAAACCGCATTCTTGTACGTTCACGCGTCTTACTATTGTATATTGTAGCGTTTTTTGTCCTACTGTTAATTAAACGTGCGTGTTCCACAACGTGTGCCGAGTTATTCGCCACCCACCAAATCTCCCACTGATTCTCGTTCCGATCTCCAACATGGTATTTCAGATCACTGTAAGTTCCACGTTTTCCCCGCGCCCAGTCGCAAGCTACTCGCGTCGAAGCGAGCTACTCGCACCTACGTCAGGCTCGCATCGGTGCGAGTTACTTGCATCGATCCAAGTACCCGACGCGGCCCGATCAATCCAGTCGAGCTTAGCACGGCTCGCACCAAGCGTGCGACCACGTGCGACTCGTACGAAACGAACGGCTTGCATGACGTAATACCACAGACGTGATATAGGAATAGACCGGACACCCAATGCATTTTGGTGTCCGTCGGTATCGGTGCGCAAACGCCCCGTTACCATTCAGTGTCAACACCCAACGTTACCGATAAATCACATGTTTTGAACATTTATTAGCAAGAAGAAAAAATTGTATACTCCATTCGCATTACGTGTATTTAAACGACACTGCTTCAATGCCTGTCGTTTTTTCCCGCATCTACCGATTTCTGTGAAACTTTCACAGTGCATGTAATTGACACAGATCTACAAAATTTGTTTTTTAAATTTTCGATATAGGCCCACATAAAAAAGTTGAAAATGCGACTTTTAGTATTTTTTCAACAATTCCGATCAACTGCAATTTTTGAAAAAATTTCTTTTCGCATCCTGTAATAAACTAATTGCTCTAGCTTCCCAAAAAAGTTCAAATCGTATAGTACAATATTAAAATAGTTATCGTCTTCTTTAGAGTGCCTTTAAATTTTTGTCCACTACTGGAATGTGCATATTGCATCAGGACGTACATCGTACGCCATACGTCGTTCTTCCGTATACGATAGATCGTGAGGACCTACACCGTACGTCCTTCGGGTCGGAAGGGTTAATTTGTTGCGTATGCAAAATTCTCTCGTGTATCTTACAAATAGTACATACACAAGTTCTCGGCATAACGTAAGGAGATTTCTTTCTTATTAGCGTATTCTCTCTCTTTACGGCGAACGGGCAGAAGAGAGCCTCTTCGCGATTGCACTCTCCGATGATTTTCGTATGTGTTGAAAACTCGTAATCGGACAACGTTGCGTACTTTATACTTGACAACGCTGTAGACATACCGTTCCAGATATTTTTGCTACAAAAAAGGTCATTCATTGGGTTTTATTATATTATCGTGCAAACCCTAGTCCTGGTAACATTTGCTACGGGCCCCGCGCTGGATTAATCCGGCACTGGCTGTAGAAGTTTTACCAGTCGAACCCGAGTCGGATTGGTTCTAGTTCTCGAATTCACCGTTCTCAATGCGTAGAGGACGCTGAAATCACTGGCATTGCCGGTACTACAGATTCCTATGGACACCAAGTCCCATAAGGTGCCAGGTCTATTCCTATATCTCGTCTGTGATAGTACCTTGTCGGTGCCCGCGAAAACCCATCATTATGAAATTAATTAACAATTTGTATAACTTATGATTATAATTTGAACTCTGAATACAAATGAACAATTTAGAGACAAATATATAAATAATTTCAAGAATTCAATTAAACTATTCGTTATTTGATAGCTTTTCCCGAAGAAATACAAGCGCATCACAAGGATATGTAGTATGAAATGAATCGAAACTTGAAAACAAATAATAAATCCAACAAATAATTATTCAGTTTAAAAAGAGCACGCTTAGTATCTGCAGATGGGGAAGATTTCTATATTGTAGATATAATCAATACAACTCGCTGATTGAAGAAACATTGAACAAACACATAATGTTGCTACTATTGTAAGGTTTCCTTGGAAAATACATTTTATCGATTTAATTTTGTTTTGCGTACATATATGTATACAATAAGAGATAGTATTTGAAGGTGTTGCTAAGAAAAGTTTGCTCAGTCTATATACTGCGTTCTTTCTAGCGTTATCGCCAGTAAGGAAATTATATGTAATTTTTTTTAGAAAGGTGTGCATCTCTTTGTTTAGTGTCTGTTTTTATTAGTGTGTTTATTATATTTTACCGTCCATTAACAGTTGCTACGCAAATGACCATAAAATATCCTTTGATGTTTCTTGGTATTGTTATAAAGCACATTATAACAGTTAACAGTGCTTACCACTACCACTCAGCATGTATAATCTGGTGTTTCATTTGATTATATCATTGGACTGCATTTCGGATTGTGTAGTAACATGTATCTGTTATCATTAGACTGCGGATCTTTATGTAAAATAAAAATATTCAGCACTGATTCTGAGCAGCAGGAGTAAAATAAAAATTGATTCATCCCTCAATGATTTTATTACACTGAAAACAACATCACAATACAGTAGGCACATTAAGACCTGATGGATAATCGAGACCCGTGGGACATAATTAAAATGTACATTATATTCGAGAATAAATTTTTCATTTTTGAAAATTTATTTCCCTTCTCGTAATATAATCATATTTAAACTTAAACGCATATTTGTTTATAATCAGGATCTCATTGATCGAGGTCGTACTGTATTCTGAAATTTGTCTAATTTTTCACTGTTTTATATGTATGTTATATGTATTTCATCCAACCAATTTCTCCGTAAACGCATAAAGATCCGCATTCTAGTTATCATGCTACACATGGAACAGAAGTAAATAAGAAGGTAATATTCTACATATTTTGTACGTCGCGCGTCGCTAGGGGTTTGTTTGTATTGCTCGCAAACAAAAAATATGGATTTCCTTTAACTTTCAACAAACATTTTTGAAACTTCTGAATACATTTTTTTTCTTGTCTGCAGTAGATGTATACTATAAAGCGGCAGCTTTATTATTATGCACTAGCTTTCCCCGCCACGCGTCGCTGTTGCTCATTGTCAGTATTTTTTAAAAGCATGTTTTTACCTGTCACAGATGTGACATTTATATGTTTTATTTTACAATGCTTGTGGGTATACAATATTTTTTGTAACGCTGCGTCTAATGGCTCAAACCCCAGCTTTCTAAAAATCACAATTCAACTCAAAATGGACAATTTATTCACTTTGTTGTTACTGTATAACCGTTTGTCACTTCAAGATGTCAAACGACATTTGCACACGTAGCGAAATCAATTTGAATAGAAATAAACTAACTGGCGGATGTTTATAATGTCGATAATGCAAACAGACGTCGATAATGTAAATTCCTATTGAAATATTGATTTATTGATTAAAAGCTGCGACGTTCGTTTTTTTTTGTTCTACTGAAATATAATTAAAAAAGCACTTTTATTTTTGGCGAAGTTTCCGTTTACGTCCATTCTCAGAATTCGATGAAATTTTGAAAATAGGTTCTTTTTTGACTAAAATGACGATTGCCAGAAGGATTTTTGCCGACTCGAAAAAAAATTTTTTTATCATTTCAATGTCGCTCTCTACCTTACCGACTTACCGACTTTCTATTTTATATAGAATATCTTCAATTAATTGTAAAAATGGATCATCAATCAAATCAAATCAAATAATAATAATAATAATAATAATAATAATGAAATAATAACTAAAATAAATAATATAATAATAATAATAAAATAATGACTAAAATAAATAATATAATAATAATAACTAAATAATAAATAAACTTTTCGGGTCAAACTAATCCAAATTAATTCTCATCGTTCAAACCTATTAAAATTTTCAATTAGAATTCTACCGTATAGAATAATTTTAAAAAATAATGAACCAAGTAATAACTACCACGTATTATATGCAGCTGTAATACAATGATCATATTTTCCGGTTTTATAGCATCGAAAGGTACCTAGTTTTCCTCTTGCTTCAACATACATCATTTTATTTTTATGTTTTCGACAATATTTTTCCGTAGGAATTAATCCAAGTTCTCGTACCCATTCTAGTGCTGAATTGAAATCATTCATTTTTTTAATAATATAAAACAAATTTAAATGATTCATTATAAAACTATACGACTCTAAAAGCAGTTGACGAACTGTCGCATCATACTGACGCATACGCACAGCACTAACATACAGTAGAAAGTCGGTAGGTAAGGTAGAGCGCGACATTGAAATGATAAAAAAATTTTTTTCGAGTCGGCAAAAATCCTTCTGGCAATCGTCATTTTAGTCAAAAAGGAACCTATTTTCAAAATTCCATCAAATTCTGAGAATGGACGTAAACGGAAACACAGCCTTATTTTTTCCCGAATTTTCCATTTTTCCGGGAAACTCTTCCAATTTTTCTTACCCTATAACCTTATTCGGACTATTACGCACATTTTAAAACAAAAATTAATTGATTTTTATTTCCAAGGTATGTAACTATGAAACCGGAATTTTTGTATAAAAACTACACGTTTATTGTATGACAATGATACAAAATATTTTATTCGAAGTATTGCCCATCGGTAGCTACACATTTTCCCATCTCTCTGACAATTTGTGGATGCCACGCCAAAAAAACTGTTCCTCTTTTGAAGCAAACCAGTAATCGAGCCATTTTCGTACATTTTCGTAAGATGTGAAGTGAAAGGTTGATTCAAATCGATCATTTGTTGTCGGTAGCGTTCAGTATTAACGGTTTCGCCAGGTAATAGCAGCTCATAATAGATCAGACCCTTCTGATCCCACCAAACACAGAGCATTGTCTTCCGTCCATAGCAATTTGGCCTTGCAGTCGATGTCGATGGTTCGCCTGGAGTTATCCACGATCTCTTACGCTTAGGATTCTCGAAATATATCCACTTCTCATCGCCAGTCATAATTCGATGGAGAAATGACTTTCTTTTGTACTTGGCGAGCAGCATACCACAAGTGGTTTTTCGGTTTTCCTGCTGTCTTTCATTCAGTTAATGCGGAAACCATTTTCCTGTTTTCTCAATCTTTCCCATTGCTTTCAAACGTATGGAGACGGCTTCTCATGTCACATTTAATTGATCCGCGAGTTGTTGTTGCGCTTGAGCGTCATCCTCATCCAACAATGCTTGCAGATCGCTGTCTTCAAACTTTTTCGGTGGTCTTCCACGTTCTTCGTATGCCACATCAAAATCGCCATTTTTGAATTTTTTAAACCACTCAAAGCACTCTGATTTACCAAGAGAATGCTCACCGTAAGCTTGTACAAGCATTCGATGCGATTCTGCAGCAGTTTTCTTCAAAGGGAAACAGAAAATCAATGCTGTCCGCATATCGTAGTTTCCAGGCACAAAATTCGACATGTTCAACGTTATTAAAAACTATGCTGTTGTATGAAACTTGTATGGTTGTGAGTTGAAAATCTTTACCAGATGTCAAAACAAGAAAGTGGCGTCAATGACGCGGTTTGGCGGTAACTATATTGACAGCTAGAGCCACCTATGGGCAAATTCCGGTTTCATATTTACATACCTAGTATATAGATAACAGAAATCTGAGTTTACTAGAAGAAATTATATGTATAAACTATAAAGAAGAAATTATGTATTGTATACCTCGGACCCACACACTAGAGTCGTGACTAGAGGATTGAACATTGAACACAATGATTCAATGTAGACTGCCGACAGTGTGACATTTGTAGCTGTAGCACAAAAAGAAATTCAGCAGAAACTAATGAGCTGTTATTTTATTCAGAACTTAATGGAATCTTGTAGGGTTCCAGTCGTCTAGTTGTGTCATTAGAAGAAACTCGATGTACTTTCGTGCCGTTTTCGAGCCTGTTTTCGCAGTGTAATCACAGAAGCGAGTGAGTACCGATCGCATAGTCATAATATGCACAAGTTGGAACAAGTCCCACAGGTGGAGTGATCAAAGTTTCCTAGCAGGGTAACAACGTGGCTGTCGCCGTCAATTTCTACCCAATATGTCACGTAGAAACTACGGAATTGTCCGTAGGGCGTCTTTGATCTCGAAGCCCCCAGAAGCGTGCTTGTCCACCTTCTGAAAACTCACCCTCCGTGTCGTGTGCCACGTACGCGGCCGCGAGGGTTGCTAAATCCAATTTTATTGTTTGCACGCTCAGAAAATCCGGAATTATTCGATCCCGATCGTGGTACGTTAATCGTTAGTACGCGACAATTATTGAGAAATTTAGTCTCGTGTCTTGTAATCATCAATGCAAACTTTGCAAGGTGGAATTCACTTCCAATTCCAGAGTTTTTCGCTAATGATTAAGGAGGTATTCTGATTTTGAATGCCATTTTTATTACCAATTTTTAGGAATTTCTTTAGAAAAAATATGAATCGGTCTGTATCAGGATTTTGCATGTACATTTTTATGGGTATTTCAAGTACTTAAGCCACTCTCTTTAAAATTATAATAAAAGAAATAAAAATCACTTGACGTTTACATCTTTTTATGGAGCATGTTCTAATAAAATATGCAATCAGAAACTTTTTAATAAACTTTTGTACTGAAGCACATATTACAATATTATGAAATTATTACAAAGGAATATACTACATGTTGAACGTCTATAACTAGGGGAAGTCGGGGTATTGTGAGCCACTTTTTTTTATTGCCAAAAAACTGCTATTAAATTAAGTTTTTCATCAAATTTCAACGCTAAATGTTTTAATATGAAGATTTACCTTTCTTTTAGACACAATAGTTTAATCGAATATCTGCAAATTAGATGATTTTAAGACTTTTACAAAAAATTTGCATTTTCTTGAATTTGGAAAATCTCGGGGAATCGTGAGCCACTTTCAAAATCAAATAAAAATTACAATTTCTGTTATGAAATGTTTATTCATGTATCTGAATGACAAAATAATTTTTTAATAATAAGAAAAAAAATTAAAAATAACCACAATTAATCTGAAATGCAAAGCTCACAAGTCTAATTTCTTGTGGTCATTCCGGCGCATTCCAAGTGGATCGCACGATTGCAGACGTTGCAATGAATGGTGTTTTGGCGGTTCATCCTTTTCGTGCTCGAATATTGCATAAACAATCATTGAGAAACATCAAACACGTGAGGTTAGCTCGTTAAATGTCAAAAATCGAGTGGCTCACAATTCCCCGAGAAAAGTGGCTCATAATTCCCCGAACCCTTATTTTTACAACTTGGCCACAAACAAATAACACAAACCTCACCTAATTCAAATTTCTTTATTTATTTCGAAAGCTTGAAGTCACACGAGTATTATAAACACAGTTACCTGCTTAGATCCACAGAAAAATGTAACAATAATAGACCAAACATGAAATGAAAATAATACTTCGAGCGCAGCGAATTTGTATCTGCTAACAGAGCAAAGTAATGATGCGGGTGCGTACTTCAACTGATCGTGGAAATATTACCTTATTAGGAGACAACTCAAAAACAGTTGTTCGCAGCTGTCATTATTACCAGTAAAAAAGAAATGGCGCTGGCTCACGATTCCCCGATTTCCCCGTGGCTCACAATACCCCGACTTCCCCTACTACTAGACGGCGGATGTTTATGTAAAATAAAAATGATAAGAAAGTGAAGTCAGAAACTGAATGTGACTCAGAGAGGGAGTCGCCACTAAAAATTGCTGTACCATTATTCAAAATATTGTTTACATTATTAAATATATTGGTATATAACCAATTTACTATTTAAACATCTTTGTTATTAATAAATATATGAAAAAATGTGTCAAACAAAAGTTGTATTGTTATACGAAGTAAATATAATGCTGAAGAAAAAAAATTTTTTTGAAATCCAATTTTCGAAATTTCAAAGTTGCGGAAATATTTTCCACGATGACCTTGTACTTTATTTGCACATAGTTATAGAGCACGAAAAGACAAATTCAACGATATATAGGAATGTATATTTACGATGTACTATAATGGAGAAAACCAAGTTTCAAAATAAACCATTTTCCAGCGCGCAGCATGCGGGATGTGTTCCCATTGTGCGATCGAGCTGAAATTTTGCACATATCATTTTTTTCACCAGGTGTCATATTTTAGGGAAGAAAGACCAAGAAAATTCGAAAGTTGGAAAATAAGGAGCATCCTACGTACTGTGGCTACATCAGCTGTGCTTCTTTCGGCTGGCTAAATATCACTTAATTGGGAGGTACATTTGGGAGGTCTTTATACATACGTATGCGTCGCGTCGCGTCGTCGGCGGATAGTTTACCTGAATTCGGACTCGCGCTTGTTCCTTCGTACGGAGGGTTTTATGACGGAACATATTTATATATTATTGTGTATACGGAGGGTTTTACGACGGGGAACATATTTATATTGTGTATACATATGTACTTGACTAACGTACTTAAGTGACTGTGCTTCTTGACGGTTCTGGGGTAAGTGGCATGCAGTTCCCTTTTTATTTCGGGCATCCTAAGCATTGGAAAAACCGAAAAAATGCCGGTATTTTTTTCGATTTCGGTAATATGTATATCGGTTATGCCGAAACCGGTATTTTAACGATTTCGGTATTAACGAATAATAATGTTTTCAGCGCACTGGTTCGATTTGATGCTACTACTTAAGCAATTTTGCAAATTACCACAAAATTTTCAACGTTTCGGTCAGAAATTTAGGCCATTGTCAAGAAAAATTTTCATATAATTGCGTCTGTAAAAATTATTGAATTAATATAAAATGTAATTTGTGTTGCATTCCGTACAAAAAACCGAAAATTTTAAGCAAAAAACCAAAAACATACTTGCTATGTGACAAAATTATTTTAAACTCTTTACAACTTTAGAACACATGTGTGTTGATTCTATGCCTGTGATATACTGACTGAGGAGAAACGTTAGAATTTGAAGAGACACTGAATCAGAGAACATATCGACGACCCATTGGCCAATCAATATTTGGCGTTAAATATGAACCGTGAAAAATCCAAGCAACAAGTTTCACTGTTTGTATACCAAACGAAGTTGTGGTAATTTATTAATTGACATTCAATCTACTTTTGATGTATTTTAAGCCTTTAACCGATTTTATTTGTTAGAAAAATTCATCCTAAAATATTACTGATTCAGTAATGTTGCGTAATACATAGTCATGTATCTTGGGCGTTTCATACCTGACAATGAGATTTACGCTCTGCTGTTCAATTATGTGAATTGTTTCTAATTAAATCCTTCGGTGTAAATTGGCTTCTTTTTCTACTTCGGTATTATTTCGGTATTACATATTTCGGTATTATTTCGGTTTCGGTACAGCCTCTTGGCAGAATACCGCTTTTAAGTCCCTGGTTAAAATAGCTCCGAGTGTAAAGGGTTAATCATATTAGACGTTCAAAAATAATCCAACAATGTCCGTAAATTCTTCTAAAGTTTTTTCAATTTTGTATGTGTGACGTATCTTTTATCATAAATACATATACCATATGTATGTATGTATATATAAAATCCGCGGTCCACGACGTGTAATGGTAATTTTGTGAACAATTGTGTGCAATTGATCAGAATTGAGGAAAAACATTAAAGTTTGCCTTTTACAACTATTTTGTGTGTAGGGTTGTGTAGAACATTTAATGAAAAATATTTAGTATGTTTTAATGGAAAAGAACACTTTAAATTAATTTAATAATTTTTACAGACGCAATTATATGAAAATTTTTCTTGAAAATGGTCTAAATAATTGACCGAAACGTTGAAAATTTTGTGGTAATTTGCAAAATTGCTTAAGTAGTAGCATCAGATCGATCCAGTGCGCTGAAAACATTAATATTCGTTATTAAAGAGCAACCCTACAAGAAAGAGGCGTTTCCGGGATAAAAAGTAAAAAGGCGGAAAGGGCGTTCAACGTCGACAGTCGACAGGGAAAAAAGAGCAGCAGAAGGGCGAAAAGTTGAATTGGCGATCTACGTTTGCCACGATCATAGATCATTCCATTGTTGCAAAGGGGGTGTGTGTATAGTGTATAGTGTATAGCGTATACAATACATTATAACAGGGGCATAATGGCGCACCAATGTGTACACACAACAGGGGCATAGGCTATACAGAATGTGTGGTGTTTGGTCTCCATTAATATCGGATCGACTGGATGGTTACTGCAGGCCATCATCTCTTGTATCTCTCGCGTTTTTTTTTATAGGGCCATATGTCTCCTGTGTATCGCATCCCAGCGCAGGCCGCTCATTTGTCAGCACGCAATCTGGCATTGTCGCGATTTGATGCCACCAGTCAAAACACGTATGCAATATTCGTTTCAAAATCGAACTTCTCTTTTTTCGCAACGAAACATTCAACCCATTGCACTCCGTTGTCGCCGAGAATGCGACATTTGAAATACGAACACAAAACATAAAATTTTCATTTTGTTGAAGATTTATAAACTTGAACTTGTTTTATACATATAACGTAGCTAAGGAATAAATATTATATTTTGTTTTATTGCAGCAACCGTATTTCTTTTTATTTACATTTAGATCTTATTTTTATTATTGTTATACACACACACTCCGGGACAAAAAGATAGCACACTTTAAAATGAACGTAATATTTATTTATTTAACATTACAACCAAGGTTTTATTTTTACACATTCTTGCAAAATATCTCTATAAACAGACACAAATTAAATTGAATTGAATTTCGCCAGTCTATACAAATTTATTTAAAAAAAAAGAATTTTTAAGGAAATTTGGTGTGACAAAATGATAGCACATTTAACTTAAAATTATGTATAACAGTAAATCAACGAATGATAATTAACGCTTCATATTTTCATCATTCTTTTTGGCAAAGATTTATAGAGTTTTTTTAATGGTTTTTTGCTCTAATTGCTCCCACTCATCATGCATACAATGTTTTAATTCGGCAATATTTCCAAACTGTCTGCCATTTCTATATACAGCTCGGGCAAGATTTCCCAAACAATTTTCAATCATTTTGAGGTCCTGTGATCTAGCTGGCCAATCTAAAACGCGAATTTTTTCTCGAGAAAAGTACTCTTTTACTACTTTTGCTACAAAAGTATGGTATTCTTCTCTCCAGCAATTCCGGTTGCGTACGTATTTATTTGTTCCCTAATCATTTCCAAATACATTTTGCTATTCATTTTTCCTGTTATAAATTTGATTTCCATTTTACCATAGTACCCGATACCGCACCAAATCATCACACTACCACCTCCCATTTGCCGATGACTCAAAAACTGTTCCTCTTTTCGCATATCGTGAAAATAGTAACTCAGACCATCAGGTCCATCTAACAAGGGAACATATTCAGATGCGAAAATCGGATTTTGATGAAACTATGGGAGCTCATAGTTCTTTGAAAAATATTTGACACGTATTTTTTTTATCGGCAACCATCCACTCTGAAGGGGTGAAAACAGCCCTTAAAGTTGGGGGTCAAAACCATATTTTTTGAGATATCTCGGAAACCAGAGGTCCAAAAATTTGAATTTTTTTTAAATTGTGTGTTTTTCAAAGGGGAATGTAGTCGCGTAAAAAAATGTTAACAAAAGTTTTTTGTTTAAACAATATATTAAAAATTTGATTTTTTTTTGCAGTTTCTCGTATTTATTGTTAGTTTATTTTAATGTAAACTTGGGTGTGTGATCTTTGATCCAAAATAGGGGATACATGTTTCAGGATTTTTTTTGTTTTTGCCATTTAACAATAATTATGCATAATGGAAGATACTCTTGCACCTGGCGTGCGTAGGAAGCAATTCTGGCTTGTTTTATCGAAATATAAGCATTTAGTATAAACGTGTATAGTATTTTAAATACTACTACTGGATTATGTGTCGTTTATTGTTTTATTAGTAGCTAAAGAAGGTGGCGCAGGTAGCAGCGCGACGCGGTGCTAATGACCGCGGCGGAGTAAGGGTACCGACTTTTATAGCCAATTCGCCTGTGAATTTCTGCAGTCGTTGGGCCTTCAGTCAAAATATATCTCCAGCCTTTTTAAACTGTGGATCCTTAAAGTAATCGAAGCTGGAGTTTTCCTCGTCGTCTATGGTAGCTCTGAAAAGAGCTGATTTTGAAAGAAGAGCTGTCCGCAAAGATTATTCTACATAATTCTGGCAATAATGATATTCAAGGATAAAATGAGAAAAACATAAATATTATTTGCACCAAGAACATTTAAGTACAACTACATTTGAACAATGGAAACACGTTAGACCATCTAATTTTGTAAAGCAGAACTCTACGGGATTTTCAAATTCTCCTGGCTGTTCTTCTATATATCCACTGCGGAACCAAGCATATTGAAATAACCGTTTATAACGCGCAGCTGATAATTGGTTGTGGATTAATGATTGTAGTTTAATAATATTATATCTTGCGTGTAGATTGATATCAATATTTAATAATATTGCAAGATCGGAAAGTTTTCGGGCAAAATTCTTCCAAATGCGGAACCCATACACGTCAACTAGTATTCCGAACTCAATGAAATTTTGACACGTCATTTAGGGGTACTCTGGGGTGTCGAATCTGAGTCTTCGATCTCGAGGACCCTGTGCTAATTTGGGGAGGGGGTAAAAACCACGATTTTTATTACCTTGTTTTGGTTATTCGCCTATTACTCAAAAACTATGGATCCTAAGAACTTTCTTTTTTCATTTTTGGAACGAGCATTAAATTTCCTTCAAATTTCACTGTTCAAACGTATTTTTTGACCCAATAGGCACCGAGAGACAGGCGTTCGAAATTAGGAAATGTTTCTCAAAACGACATTTTGAGCCACGCATTGTAACATTTAACAGGAAATTGCAAGTTTGATATTCAGTGAAATTTGAAGGAAATTTAATACTCTTTCCAAAAATGAAAAAAGAAAGTTCTTAGGACCCATAGTTTTCGAGTAATAGGCGAAGAACCAAAAAAAGGTAACAAAAATCGTGGTTTTTACCCCCTCCCCAAGTTAGCACAGGGTCCTCGAGGTCGGAAACTCAGATTCGACACCCCAAAGTACCCCTAAATGACGTGTCCAAATTTCATTAAGTTCGGAATACTTTCCAGGTAGACGCCTTTTTTTCGACCTGCCGACTGGACTATATAGTTTTCCTGATTTGTCAAGAAATCATTATTACTTTTCGACTTCTATTCATAATTTTTGCTATTTTTGTCACTGAATATTGTTCTTCTTCCAATTTGATTATAGTGTTAATTTCACACGCGTCCAATCTCTTTCTGCGACTCATTTTCGATAACATTTGCCTTTTTTAAACAAATATACAACACGAGATAATATCACGGACTTTATTAACTATGTTCTGAGGTTGATTTTCGCAATTCGCGAGCTTCAGTGTAACTGGGAAGCGTAGATTTACTACATGTGCTATCATTTTGTCCCACTTGCGAACCACAATATTTACGTTTTCATTTCTAGAATTCTGTTGAAGTAAATATTGTCGATGATATTCAGTACATTATACATAGAGGCATGTCAGAATATGTTGACATGTTAAAATACTCATTTTCTTCAGTTTATTCTACCAAATGAGAAAAAATGGACGGTGTGCTATCTTTTTGTCCGGGAGTGTATGTACGCTGTACACTTGTAACTAATACAGTGCTGAAGTTGTTGGTGTACATTGTACAGTATACAGTGTATACATATACTACATATACGAATCACTATGCTGGAGCGTAAAGGGTTAAACAATTAGAAATAGAGATTGAAAGAATTAGGGAAATGTTGATGGGTTCCATTGAATTCCATTTTAGAGAAATGCTTTTACAGTTTGAGTTTGAGGGGTTATTCCCATCGAGTGCCGTCAATTTTAGACAATTTAGCAGATCAAAAATAGTTGGATGGTTCAACTGATCAATGTTTGAAAATTTCGTACATGTTTTCCTGTATTTGAACAATTTGAAGTTGACGTAGTATCATTTTTTTCAATTATCTTCACCATTACTCGAATTGTTGCGTGATTCCCTAAGCATATCACTTTCTATGGCTGCTATATTATCTTACAATAAATAATTTGAGTGATAATAAAGATAATTGCGAAAAAATTATACTGTATCAACTTGAAATACAGACAAACATGTACGAAATTTTCAAACATTGATCAGTAATAATCCAACTATTTTTTTTATCGCATAAATTGTGATTCCCGTAGCATGTGTATCACTTTCTACTTTCTACTGTATGGCTCCTATAATATCTTATTAATGAATTGATCGATCTTCAAATTTTACACACGCTTAACATATATGGTACATACATATGTAGAGACCCCTTTGTCTTGTGAATTATAATGATGTCAATATCGACGAGAGAGTTTCATTGTTATTGCTTGAAGAATCTTCAATTTCAATGAAATTCTGCTTTCAAAGACTGCGGTTTAGTTAAAAATGTTGTTTCACATCATTTTAACTCACAAGATAAACAGATTTCGTTTTTATAAGAGAGAGAGTGTAATATTTGAAGAAGACTGACAGTGCCATATAAAATTGTGCCATGATTCCATGTGCCATATAAAACTGTGGTGCCCAAGATGTTCAGAACCCACCTTAATCTATAGGTCCCGTCGCTTAATAACCATAGCAGTTGAAGAAGCGACGTAAAACAATCAAACAAAAAAAAGACTGACAGTGAAATGTGAGCACTGACGGATAAATATACATATGTATGTTTACGAAGATCAATTAATACCATTTACGTTAGTTTTATTAAACAATTGTGTGCCGAATATAGCCGTTATTTGTTTCTTCGAAACAAAAAACAATTGCCGTCGTTTGCCAGCACAAGAACGAAAATTTGACGACGATAACTAGACAGCGGCGAATCTTTATGCAAAAGAAAAATTGTCCAACTCAATTGTAAGAAGTCAAAGTTACATGGAAATGTATTTTTTCAACAATGTCCTTAAATTGTGCTTAAGCTGACCATCCCGTTTTGTGTTTGACCTATTTATTTTTGCCATAAGTACAACAAATCCGCAGTCTAGCCATCATTTTCGGGAATGAAACGAACATACAGTCCGCGACAATACTATAAGACATCACTTAAAACGAAATAATTATGTATTATATGAAAGAATTTCATTGTCTTACATGCAGAGTGTTATTATTTACTTCCGGGGACGTCGTCCACGCACTGTTTTTGTTAGAATGTTTATGAACTTGAAAGCTACACAAGCTTGACCTCTTATTAGCCGCGACAAACAGTTTCCCGCAAACAGTGAAAGCGAAAAGATCATCAATGAAATATTCTTCTAAAGTGTCAGTAATTGAAGTAAATAATTTAAGTAAACCCTGAAAAATATTAATCAACTTGCAATATTTATGTTTATACAAAATGCCACGAGGAAAAGAATTAAATGAAACAGAGATTAAAATGATCAATAATTTGCGAAATGAAAATCATTCAGTGGCAAAAATTTCTGAAATTCTTGGAAGAAGCCGTTGTGTAGTTTATAATTATTTAAAAAATAGTGAAAACTATGGTAAAAAGAATCCAAGAGGCCGACCAAAGTTGACAACTGCGCAAGACAGACGGAATATTTTACGACATGCATCGAACTCTACATTAACGGCACTGCAAATTGCGACAGAAACTGACGTGAAGACAAGTGTCCGGACAGTACAACGAATAATAAAGGCTTCAAATAATTTAAAACGGCGTAAAATTTTGAAAATACCGCCGGTAACTAACCGTCGCATAAAGAAGCCAGATTAGAGTTTGCAGAACAACGCATGCATTGGCGTAAGAAATGGAGGAAAGTAATTTTTTCTGACGAGAAACGGTTTACTTTAGATGGCCCTATAATCTAAATTATTATTTTCACGATTTAAGAAAGGAGGAATTGACACTGCAAAGGCGACAAATGGGTGGAGGAGGAATAATGATTGGGCGGCTATAGGATATCATGGAAGAACTGAAATTGAATTTGTTCCCACAAAAATAAACCGCAGGAAATACATAGATGTTATTGATAAGCACTTGTCAAAACATGCTCAGTCCATAGCCAACCAAAAATACATTTTCTAACAAGACAATGGAGCTGTGCATTCGGCAAAGATAGTACAGGCCTACTTTAACAATAAGGAAATAGACGTTTTACCATGGCCAGCGAGATCTCCCGACTTATATATCATTGGAAACCTTTGGGGATGTACTAGCCAAGGAGATTTGTTCTAAAGGAAACCAGTTTAGTACTGTAGCACAATTGAAAAACTGCGTTGAAATGGTATGGAAGAAAATTAAGCAAAAAACGATTAAAAACTTGTTTAAATCTATTCCAAAAAGAATGTTACATGTCATAAAAAATAACGGTGGCAACACAAAAAATTTATAACCGATAAAAATAAGCTGTACGTGTTAATTTTTTACAAAAACATTACATGCTTATAGTTTTGTCGCAGTGAATAAAAGGTAAGTTGGTGTTACTTTCTAATTCTTAGAAATACAGTAATCGCTCCTTCGTTGTCCTGAATCGTGGGCACGATCGTTGTCCAGTGCCTACCCACTCCACTGCCTGTCAACGAGAGGATTAGGCCTGCGTCGATCTGGTCGCCAGATGTGTCCCAGGACTGTCTATAGTCTAGACTCTAGACCAGGGGTGGCCAAATCTTTCGCCTACCATGCGTAAAATTTTTTCACATACGAATTCAGGTGCGCCATACAACTCGAGCACTTTTTCTACCTTCTTACGTTCGTTGTTGCGGTTGGAAAATAGGAATAGGGGTAGGATCTGCTTCGGTTAGGGGAGGAAAAGGGATAACTCAATCGCGCAACTAAATTAATTAATTTGCGCCAGTTGAAAAGACACACGTTCATTGGAGCACTAATCTACAATAGTGAGAAATGATCTTTTGGACGAGAGGGCGATCCTATAATTGTAAACTGTGAAAAAATTGCGACGAATTAATGAGTAAGAAGGCTGTATAAATTCAACTGAGAGCTCTCAGGCGTTGAAAATATGAAGATGGATTCAGTTATGGCGCCTACTTCAAAAGAATAAGTATAGGCGCAAGGATCTAGTGCGCCACTTGTAATCATCCAATGCGCCACGTTTGGCGCATGCGCCGCAGGTTGGCCACCCATGCTCTAGACCAGTGTAGCCAGACGGAGCGGCTCCCAGGCCCCTTACGTCTCCGTCCCTCGCCAAGATGCTGCCTCAGCTATCCCCACTCTTACCACTACCGCTGGCGCGACCGAGTGCTAGAATGAGAGCGGTAGCATGCTACCGACTCGGAAGAGTGGGGATAGCTGAGGCAGCATCTAGGCGAGGGACGGAGACGTAAGGGGCCTGGGAGCCGCTCGAGCCGCTCCGTCTGGCTACACTGGTCTAGAGCAGGGATGCCATATGCGAGTCTCGCCAGGCCCCTTACGTCTCCGTCCCTCGCCAAGATGCGTGCCTCCGCTATCCCCACTTTTACCACTACCGCTGGTGCGACCGAGTCGGTAGCATGCTACCGCTATCATTCTAGCACTCGGTCGCGCCAGCGGTAGTGGTAATAGGGGGGATAGCGTAGGCAGCATCTAGGCGAGGGACGGAAACGTAAGGGGCGTCATATGGCAACCCTGGTCTAGAGTCTAGACCCGGAGAACAATAGGAAAGGAATATGGCAAGGAAATAAGGAGTTTTTTTAAAGCCAGACAGTTGACTGCTTTTGACTGCGCATGCTTTTTTTGTCATTTAACTAGCCGTTTCACTAAAGACCCAGTCATAAATCAAAAATAGTGTCCGGGCACGGTCGTTGTCCGCTCAAACCCCCGGCCTTTGGACAACGAAGGAGCTTTTACTGTACTAACGAAAACGCTGCGATAATCTACGTCTCCAGAAGTAACTAATAACACTCTTTATGAAAGACGATGAAGTTCTTTCATATAACACATAATTATTTCGTTTTAAGTGATGTCTTATAGTATTGTCGCGGACTGTACATATTAACACATTACCCAGCGGGAGCCTATTAATAGGATTTTCAATAATTCTGCTGTACCCGAAAAGAAAACAGAAATTTTCTTTTACACTACAATCTGAAATGAAAGTATTAGACGACGTTATTGAGGGCGATTTGTTATTTCACCATGAAAGTTGCTGTTGCTATTGAAGGTTCCATTAAAAAGTGTTAAGCCATGTACTGTAGATGTTGGAAAATTGTGAAATAATCACCGGTCGTTAATGCGTTAAGATAACAAAGACAATGATCGTAGAAAGAGGAATAGAAGCTCGAGCAGCCGAAAACATCGAAAGGCTACGGAACAGGGGGAATCCCCACGATGTATAATATCAATGGTCGACGGCTGGGTGGCGATGATCGTATCACATTAGCAGTGAAGCGTTCTATGAGCGACTACCACCACTGCGACCACGTCTATGCAAGCTTGGGACCCCACCAACGTATATATTATAAGCTGGAAGTGTCACCCTAACTGCGGTGCCTCGGTGTAAAATAAACGATACCTAATTATACGCGTCCCGTCTGCGTGAACGCTGAACGCGTGAACCCCCGAGCAAGTGCGCGCGCGAAGGTGGCCTCCTGCTTAATGGGATTACAAAATTATAATTTAGATTGATCGTCCGTGAACGTTTTCTTTTCTCGCGTCTCGCGTGCAGCGAACCCATGCGTCAAAACGCGTTTCGCTCGAGACACTTTTCAGAATTTCGTCACCTCGTTGCTACCGTTTCTCCCGAAAGTATCCCTGTGGCTGTGATACACACTTTCTTAAACATTTCACCGATATTAGCTAAATTTCTTTAAAAACGAAACACAACTGTTTATTTCGATCCTTGCTTTTTACCACGTTTTTTTATTAGCTCGCTTTCTTGTTTGTCTGTCTGTTCGGTACAAATCTTGCAATTGATTTTAAACTAACATCCCGAGATGAGCTAGAGACTTGAAATTGTAAACATAGCTCAAAATTGGATGACAATGCAATATTTATTATTGCGCGAGTCTCTCCTATCGTTACGGGAACTGCATCGCGAGCATCGTAAATTTTTTCCGGCTGGATCGATGAGCGTGAAAGAGAGAGGGAAAGGGGAAGAGAGAGAGAGAGAGAGAGAGCACGACTGTATTCGAGCTATTGTTACTCGGGGAAAAAACGTTCGAATCTCGGAAAATCAAAGGGAACGCGTCAAAGTGTTCTGTCTCGCGACCTGCCCCCCACCCCCTCAGCAGTTTCCGCGTAATCCGAGCGGACGCAAATGCACGTGCGAGATAGACCTAATTTTTTGTTAGCCGTCGCGATCGCTTTCAGTGTTGTCAATTGCATTTAAAAATCTCGCCATGCCCCACCACCGGCTTCGACATCTCTGGATATACGTATGTATACACATATACCTTGGTGTATGTAGTGGTATCTGTGTCGCGGATCTCGTATTTTTTCCCCGTACGCTCCGCTTGATGCCAAGAGGGTGGCTCGCAGTGGGTGTGCCTGGCGATGATTAATTAGCGTTTGATGAATATGTATGAGAGAAAGGCAGCCAACTCCGCTACACGCGCAAACACAGTCCCGACCAGGCACATCCCCCGCGTAACAATAACGTCCAACCCTCTTCCACGTCCAACACTCTCTCTCTCTCTCTCTCTCTCTCTCTCTCTCTCTCTCTCTGCTTTTGCTCCCTCTATCTCTCTTTGTTGCGCGCGTGCGCTATCCCTTCCCGCCTATGGGTAACCTCGACGAATTCTGCGACTCCTCCGTGAGCTGTATAACAATGCGTTTTCGGGCAACAATTTTGTTTTGGAGGACGACGTTTCCTCCCCCATCTGTTATGATTTACGTCGGACCTGTAAATTCGGGATGCATACGGAATTTCGTTAAAATGTGTTACGGAATGACAAACACGCTGTAATTTAGTGGTCGCCGCACAGTGCTCCCGGCGCTCTTACTTTTTCATGGACGAAGAACCAGCGTCTGAAACGGTTCCGCAAATAATTCTTTAACCCTTCGCGGACGACGCTCGATTCTCGAACTCTTTTTGTTTTACAGTGGAGTTGTCCAATGCAGGAAACTTCACCATAATACGTCTGGCGAATTACACTCCTTTCAATCATTTTCCTCTTTATCCTTCGGCTTCAAGGTAGTCAACTGTATAATGGACAGAAGTCGGATAAACTTTCACTCAGGGGACCAAACATTTTCAATTTTTCTCAATTTAATATTATACAAGGCGACGAAAACATGATAAATCTTTAAATTCTAGTGTGAGGAATCCTACACTCCGGGACAAAAAGATAGCACACTTTAAAATGAACGTAATATTTATTCATTTAACATTACAACCAAGGTTTTATTTTTACACATTCTTACAAAATATCTCTATAAACAGACACAAATTAAATTGAATTGAATTTCGCCAGTCTATACAAATTTATTTTAAAAAAAAGAATTTTTAAGGAAATTTGGTGTGACAAAATGATAGCACATTTAACTTAAAATTATGTATAACAGTAAATCAACGAATGATAATTAACGCTTCATATTTTCATCATTCTTTTTGGCAAAGATTTATAGAGTTTTTTTAATGGTTTTTTGCTCTAATTGCTCCCACTCATCATGCATACATTTTTTTAATTCGGCAATATTTCCAAACTGTCTGCCATTTCTATATACAGCTCGGGCAAGATTTCCCAAACAATTTTCAATAATTTTGAGGTCCTGTGATCTAGCTGGCCAATCTAAAACGCGAATTTTTTCTCGAGAAAAGTACTCTTTTACTACTTTTGCTACAAAAGTATGGTATTCTTCTCTCCAGCAATTCCGGTTGCGTACGTATTTATTTGTTCCCTAATCATTTCCAAATACATTTTGCTATTCATTTTTCCTGTTATAAATTTGATTTCCATTTTACCATAGTACCCGATACCGCACCAAATCATCACACTACCACCTCCCATTTGCCGATGACTCAAAAACTGTTCCTCTTTTCGCATATCGTGAAAATAGTAACTCAGACCATCAGGTCCATCTAAGTTAAACCTCATTCTTTTCCGCAAAGTGTAACCGATTGTTCTTATGTTGTTCAGTTAACCAAGACTTTTTCTTTAATTCTCTTCGTTCTATGTATTTGCATTTTTGTAAAACACGTCTCACATTCCTTATATTGGTGTCTACACCAACACTTTGAGCAATTTGCCTTGCAGTCATCTTAGAATTGGATGCTGCTCTTAGTATTGCACGACGCGACGTTCCCGGGCACTTAGACTTTGCGGACGTCCAGAACTCTTCCTTTTATTATAGTTTTCCGGATTTTTCAGGAAATGATTATTACTTTTCGAGTTCTGTTCATAATTTTCGCTATTTTTGTCATTGAATATTGTTCTTCTTCCAATTTTATTATAGTGTTAATTTGACACGCGTTCAATCTCTTTCTGCGATCCATTTTTTATAATATTTTGCCTTTTTTAAACAAATATGCAACACCAGATAATATCACGGACTTTATGAACTATGTTCCGAGGTTGATGTTCGCAATCTTCAGATTGCGGGCTTCAGTGTAACTGGAAAGCGTAGATTTACTACACGTGCTATCATTTTGTCCCACTTGCGAACCACAATATTTACGTTTTCATTTCTAGAATTCTGTTGAAGTAAATATTGTCGATGATATTCAGTACATTATACATAGGGGCATGTCAGGATATGTTCACATATTAAAAAATACTCATTTTCTTCAGTTTATTCTGCCAAATAAGAAAAAATAGACGATGTGCTATCTTTTTGTCCGGGAGTGTAGACCTAATCCAGACGTAGCGGATTACGCTCCTATGTTTGTAAACGAAAATGGTAGCGTTCTAACCTGTCAAACGCGGAGGATCTGCCGTTCGTATCATGGCAAAATATCATCTCCGGATGTGGTGAAGGGGTTTAGATTCCGCCAAAACGCGAGGCTGAAAGGCTGCCGCGCGGATTGTTCGCGCCGCGAGGAGAACAATGCAAACAATGGCGGGGACGTAGCGCTGCGGTGAGACCCGGCTTACGCGGTGAATACAATTACATTATGAACTCGATTACCATTTAAATGGAAACAAACGTGAAATGCTAAAATACACCGATGACTCTCCGCCACCGCGCCGCGCCGCGCCGCGCCGGTGAATCCGCGCCATGGCCTCTGCAACACACGCGAAAATGTGCAACCACCATCCAGGTCCTTGATCATCGGTATGCAAATTGCGTTTCACGTGCAGGGGTGCGCGTTTCGTTCACCCACTCCCCTCCCATCCGCCACCCTCTGCCTCGAAAACTGTCAACCGTGAGTTTCAGACGATGATGCAGTAAGTTTTCAAAATTCTATACTTTCTATACACCGACACTGTTTTCATCGACACGATTTGACCGACAGTAACTTTCGTCGACACTATGTTTTCATCGACATTGTGAAATCGTCGACAAATGATTTGACCGACACTTTGTTTTCATCGACATGGTTAAATTGTCGACATATGTTTTCATCGTCAGTCCGTGTTTTGCGACAGGTGTATGAGTTCATTCGTTTCCACGAACTGATAGCTACATAAAAAACTGTTGTTATATTATACACCCCGATTGAATGCGATAAAATCTATATTTCCTCATGCAAAATTAAAAGCATGCTTTTTTCATTTGTGTCAAAATGTTTACAGAAAAATTCAAAGAAGTGGATTGGTGAAAAAATACGGTTCGGATGAAACATTTAGTCTTCTTGTGAGGCAAATTCCATGCCTAGCATACTTGCGACCGAAAGAAATTCCAAATGCATTTAGTAACTTAAAACAATTATTCCCATCTGAACATACATCACTTATAGAATGATTTGGAAAATGTTATGTTTATCGTTGGGTAATACGTCAGTCTAATGGAAAAGTGTCTATTTGTATTCCACTTCTCCAAGAAGACGTATGGTCTGTTTATGACAATTAAGTACACGATTTTCCACGTACACAAAATAATGTCGAAGCTTGGCATCGACGATGGCAGTTTACGTTCAATCACTACAAAGTTGGTTTATATCAGATAATTACGGAAATTCAAAAAGAACAAGCAGTTGTAGAAAATTTAATACCGAAAATATTACGAGGTGAAACAATGCCGAAGCAAACAAGAAAAGATCGTTTAAGAGAAGAACGTATTAGAAAAATACTAGAGAGCCGAGAAATGTACAGTGATATGGATCTTTTAAAGGCTTTAGCACAAAATATATCGCTTTAATTTCATTGCTTGATATTTGTGTAATTATTGTACCATTTTGTTATGTTTTGCAATCTATATATGTATGTATATTCGTAGCATTCGTTCTGTTTATTCAAATTTTATATATATATTTACACAATTATGTTTGAAATTAAATGAAATATTATGATTTTTGTTCATTTGCGTGTACCTATTAATAAAGTTTGTCTATTTGAAGAAATGCTTTGTACTTCTCTTTATTATTTATTACACAAGCAACTAAATGCGTCTAGAACATAACAGTGATAATAACGATTATTCAACATTAGATACTCAACATTAAATACGAATCAAACCTGTCGCTAAACACGGACGAAGAATAAGGCTACGGTATTGTTTTTGTTTTATTTCTACACCCGTGAAGTCCTCTACATAGAAAATATTGTTCTATTTTACTCCAGACTCCAGATTGTTGCCGAGATAGAGAATTTTTATTTTGCAAAAAGGTACGCTGTCTAATGATCACGTAGATTCGGATAGACCGCGTGATTACCAGCGAATGAAAGTATTACTCGGATGAAAAATTTGAACGAATGCTCTCATTGAAATCAGTAGTTGAATCAAATGTGTAGCTTGGGAACGGGAACACGTTCTGGTGCGAAGTTTGCGCCGTGGTTTTCCTCTCCGTTTAGTCCTCCCTCTTCGTTCCGCAGGCGCACGGCGCGGCGCGGCGCGGCGCGGCGTCAGCGAGAAAGACTTTCGTTTAACGTGTCCCATCAGCACCCCAATTCTAATTATTATACATTTAATTTCCTAATGAACCGTATCGGACGCCAGGGTCGATGGAACTGCGCACTCGTGCACTGATTTCACGGGCCACCTGTCGCACTGCTGTCGTGCACTCCCCATTGGTTTCGTCGAATTGGTCACGCAGGGTGTAAGACATTATTCTACAGCAGCGTGAGCGCGTACACGAAGGGTCAGGATAGGTCGATGAAGACACAACTTTTTCTCAGGCCATATCGCCCTTTTAGAAAACACTACTAATTCTATGGACTTGCGTGAGATTTTCCGACTATGTAAATACATATCAGGTGAAGTAAACGTTTTCATGCGAACAACGCTCTGGATCTTTTTAATACATATCTCGAATATTTTACTTTTATATCACGTTACTTGTGATAATATGAAACAATGATATGTATTATACAGGGTGGTCCACGTAAATATCTCCTTTATTTATGACGACATAACAAATGTTTTTTATGCAACGTAAATGCAATGTAAATGGTATCATAAGGTGAATTATTTGCAAATGTTATGTTTTTCTCATTGTCAGTCATTTTTTCGGAATTTTCGAGGTCATCGATATTTTTTTTCTTGCAATTGTACCATATATGGTTTTTCCTTGCATATTCTAGTTGACATTAAAACGCGAAGATATGCACTCATTCGGAGAGATACAATACATAAATAGGTACATATTATACATATGTATAATATTTATAAATGATACCATTCACATTGCATAAAAAACACTTGTTATGTTATCACAAATATAAAGGAGATATCTTTAATATATATATATACATATTTTTTATTGTAGATGCAATTTTTTCCTTTGAAAAAGGTTCAAAACTGAACCGAAACGTTAGGAAAGAAAAAAAGTTTATTGCAAAATTGCTAGATTTAATAAGTGATCGAAACAGTTGCGCTCGATCGATAATCGGGATTATTTTATTATGTATATTGTAATAACTATACATAGACAGCGAATCTTTAATTATGTACCTAAGAAAATAAAAGTTGCCCACCTAAATTGCAACAAGCTGGAGTAAACCAGCAAATTATTTTCTTTCTTAATATGTTTGACAAGTTACAATAAGTCTGTGGTTTAAATGGAATCATAACAAAACTAATAATCAATTTAAGGTTAAGGTTTAAATAGGTTAATAAGAAGTTTGAGGTGAAAGTTAGTTTATCAAAGAACTAATAATATAATTAGTTCAAGGTGTAAATGTGTTAATAAGAAAACTGATACATAATCTGTTTTCAGAGAACCACATAGTAAATATTTGAACGTGTGAATGCGTTAATATGAAAATACAGGTGAAAAGACCGAGATATAAGAGATAAGAGTAAGAGTGCGCGGTAGGTAATTTGAAAGTACGCGGTTGGGAACAGGCTATCTTCCTTAGCCGAGGAAGTATCATCGAACATACGGAGGTAGAAAAAAAAGGAAGAGCAGGGAGGAGAACGGATCCTTTGTAGATAGATAGGTGCGGTCACTGTCAGGAGGGTTGACAAAGGCTGACCGGGGCGGCGCGGCGGGGGTAGATACATTCAAATGGTAATCGGCGCGCGTCTAACATACACCAATCCTCCGACCCCCGTGCTCGCGCTTAAGGGGGTGCGAGCACACCCTCGGTATACACCCTGCATATTCGCACCAGAATCCAACCAAATATTGGCAATATCATCCCTGGCATTGCTCTCCGCGACCTGCCTCCTACACTCGGTGGGAAACGATGTCCATTTGAATGCACGATTCCATTACTGATGTCGATATATCGGCCGGAGGATCTTATGGGATTAGGATTTCAAGGGAAATCGGAAAGAATACTACAATACAGGGTGTCCCACGCGACTGAAACAGGCTGTATCTGCTAAACGGTTGGGAATAGAAGAAGATGTTATAAGTGAAAGTTGAATGGTGTCGGACAGTGCATAATATGCAACTAATTGTATGCACTTTTGTGCATCGGTGCAACAAAAAAATACAACTGCACTTTTTTTTAAAATGGAAGCCTATGTTTTCGACTGCACCAATCGATGCAGTTTCTTGTGCTCTACATAAAAGTACTAACATACGTATGTCCTAAACTTATTCGTTAGGAAGTTATCGAAGCTAAAAGTTCTCTGAATGATTTCGGCCTCTCGGCAAGTATCTCCTGTGACTCGGTGACTCCCACAAATATTCGGACACTCTTAAAAAGGCGATAACTTTTTAAATATTGGACTCTACGATTTGAACTTTTTTGGGAAGCTAGAGCAATCAGTTTACTACAAGATGTGAAAAGAAATTTTTTCGAAAATTGCGAATGGTTGGAATTGTAGAGAAAATATTAAAAGATGCATTTTACAACTTTTTTATGAGGACCTATATTGAAAATTTTAAAAATACGTTTTGTAGATCTGTTTCCATTTAACATATCCTGAAAATTTCGTCAAAATCGGTCGACGTTGCAATGAGTTACAAGCGTTTAAAGATGGTAAAAACTGCAGATTTTCACGATTTTCGGCCTATAACGGCAGTAACTCTAAGAATTCTTACATCTTTCAATGTCTGTCATTTTTCCCCGCATCAACCGATTTCGATGAAACTTTCACAATGCACATAACCCACATAGATCTACAAAACATATTTTTTAAAATTTCAATATAGGCCTGCATAAAAAAGTTGTAAAATGCAATTTTTAGTCTTTTCTCTACAACTCTGGCTAAATGTAATTATTGAAAAAATTTCTTTTCACATCCTGTGGTAAACTAATTGTTCTAGCTTCCCAAAAAAGTTCGAATCGTATAGTCCAATTGGAAAAAAGTTATCGGCTTTTTAAGAAGGTCCGAATATTTGTGAGAGTCACTGTACGTTATGTTCCATTGTACTTTTAGCTTCAATAACTTCCTGACGAATAAGTTTAGGGCATACGTATGTTAGTACTTTTATGTAGAGCACATGAAACTGCATCGATTGATGCAGTCAAAAACATAGGCTTCCATGTTTAAAAAAAGTGCAGTTGCATTTTTCTGATGCACCGATGCACAAAAGTGCATACAATTAGTTGCATATTATGCACTGTCCGATACCATTCAACTTTCACTTATAACATCTTCTTCTATTCCCAACCGTTTGGCAGATACAGCCTATTCGAGTTGCGTGGGACACCCTGTGTCAGAGTTGGGCAAAATCTAATTTCAATTACAATTACAATTACTTACCAATTACTGTCATTTGAAATTGCAGAAATACAATTACAATTACATGTAATTGTAATTGGTAAGTGCAATTACTTGACGAATCACTGTAATTGTAATTGTGGTCCGCAATTACAATTACTGGTTGAGCCAAAGTAATTTCTGCAATTCCCAAGTAATTCTAATGCAATTACAAGTAATTGTAATTGGTAGTTGCAATTACAAGTAATTGTAACTGGTAGTTGCAATTACTCTCACACACCGCTAGACCATGTATACGTACGCGAGGATTGCAAGGGTCCGGGATTCCACTTCTGTTTCTTAGTAGTCAAAATCGCTAGATGATGATCAATCTAAAAAGTCCTTCTTTTACGTTTCCGAGCAATGGTTTTGCAATATTTGGCTGCATGACGCTACAGTCACGCCGGCGTAGTAGCCTCTCCGACGGGCAACATGCAGCCGAATATTGCAAAACCATTGCTCGGAAATGTAAAAGAAGGACTTTTGAGGTAAGCAGCGCCCTAGATTGATCTTTCATCTAGCGATTTTGACTACTAAAAAAACCGTCTTTGCATTATCGAGAAATCAGAAGTGGAATCCCGGACCCTTGCAATTCTCGCATACGTATACATGGTCTAGCGGTGTACGAGTGTTCACGCGCGAGCGTTGTCTGTTGGAAAGTAATTGCAACTACCAGTTACAATTGCTTGTAATTGCAACTACCAATTACAATTACTTGTAATTGCATTAGAATTACTTGGGAATTGCAGAAATAAAATTACAATTACATGTAATTGCAATTACTTTGGCTCAACCAGTAATTGTAATTGCGGACCACAATTACAATTACAGTAATTGTGAAAGAAGTAATTGCAATTACTTAGCACGATTACAGTAATTGTAATTGAGTCTAACAATTACTTCAATGTAATTGTTCTTTTAAACCACTAATTTTTATGTTTTGGACCATTTAACCGTTTTCTTATTGTAAGTATAGTCCACTTTTGCACATGTAATTGAAGATGTAATTAATTACTGCCCAACTCTGCCCTGTGTACTATACTGTACATATAATACATAGTTCTATGGACGGACGAAAGACAGTGTTATTACCTACTTCTGTTGCCACTATTATTATTGTTATTTAGCTTTATTACACCGACAGTTAAAGTAGGCGATCAAATTGTTAACGACGCAGCATAAAACATTAATTCTTCAACTTAAAGATAGGTAAAAAATTATGCAAGATTTAGCTACTCCTAGCTGCTCGTTAATTTTTAACCATCTTTTAAAATGTCAACGACGACTTATCGCGTATAGATTTATCCTCGATATGTGTATGTACCATGCATATGTATATGCTTTCCAAATGATTCAAAAAAGAAAAACTTGAAAATTCTTTGAAAACTTGTACTGTCATTAACTGTTTAACTAACAAAAGAAAGTTACAAGGCGTGCCGTCCAAAGTCCAATTAAACAATTTCGCGATCAACTTTTATAAATATTTCGATAATAGATTAGGTAAAGACAAATGTATTCTAATGTTTTGAGAACGTTTTGGTGATACCTTACAGAGTACATGCCTAATCCAAAATATATGTTAGGTTTTCGAAATTTTCGAAATTTACGAAAAATGCTGGAATATTAAGTTCGACAGAATTTAGTACGATTTTTATTCATTTTGGATCTATAAATGCGGTTACCAATGAAAATAGGATTTTATTTGATTACACTTTCTTAACATTTGTCTATAAAAATGGAAAATTGCGTAAACATCCGCAGCCTAGTAAAGAAAAATTGCAATTGTAATCTCTACAGAACTATCAAAGGTTACTACAATGTCAAAGAAATACAATTATCACGTAATCTCTTTGATATCATATAATTTTCGTCTGAAACATTTGTTTATATCAGAGTTGGGCAAACGCTAGTCACAATTATGATTATTGACTAATTACTTCATAAGCTCTAGAAAAGTGACTAATAATTAATGACTAAGTAAATACTTGAGCGTGACTATGAGTAATGAGTACATAAGTATTTGAGCGTAATGACTAATGAATAATGACTAAACTTTTAATAAGGACGAATATTGACTACTGACTATAATGGCATAATTAATGACTAAATACGCAATCAGAATTTCATTATGACTAATGACTAACGACTAAAAATGGTTATAAGTTAAAATAATACATAATAATAATACAAAAATATCCTATTAGTTTTTATGAACATATAAAATACAGATTATGATAAATTATGCTGACGAGAAAGGAAAAGGCAGTTGAATAATAAAAGTTTTCCAGATTTTCTTATTTTATTTTTGTGAAGAAAATAAATTACAAAAAATTTTTATAAACGGTTCTAAATAGAGTAATAATAACATGATGAATTTAAATTTAAATTATATTTCATTAAATTTTGTTAAAGTAAATTTAACTTTTTGGACTTTAAACAGAAACAAAAGTTTTAATACAACGCAAACGGAAAATACATGAATCTTATTTTATATAATATAATATAATGTTTAATATACCTACTACGCACGCAGTAATAACATTCTTATTGTTGGTTCTTCAAAATTTTACTGAAATATTGTAATATAAGCTTGGCTTAAATTGATTAAATTTAATTGTTTTCAGTTGGGTCAAAAAATCTTGAATTTGCTTTCATAAGAAGACGTATTTCGAAATTCTTGTCACTTAATCTATTACTTTCTGGCAAATTCGTCATTGTAGCACAACTAAAAAGTCTTTCAACTGCTGCCGACGCGACGATGGCGAAGGAGTGTTGTACTTAATAAAAATTTTTTTTATACCGGTCACTGCAAATTTCGATATAGTTTAAGTATACATATGAATGTATGTTAATAGCACAATAGTGACTGATGACTAAAGATTGATGACTGATAATTTAAACTAACTAATGACTAATCATAACTAATAAGCAATAACTAACGATTACTTAGAGTTGTGACTAACTAGTGCCATGTAATTATGACTAACTAATCAAAAAGTTTTAACAGACTTTGTTTAAATTTGACTATCAATCAATCAGACTCTCTATTAGTCATTTTCAATTATTAGTTGATTTTTGCCCAACTCTGGTTCATATGTACCGCCTACAATAAATGATCGAGTAACGGAATTTCGTCGAGAAAACACGCTCTCGAGTCTTTGCACAACGTATAGTGCGCGGCGACCTTTCGATCGTTTCATCGAAACGAAGCAGGGCAGCCGTGGCGGGGCGGGGGCGTTCTTCCGTGTAAAAGCCTACTTATCTGACCGGTCGTAATTATCGGAGATCAGATCGTCGCAACAATTATCTCGTAAAACGCTTGGCAAGGCTTTGCCCATTCGGTATTCACGGATAAATCTGTGATTCGCGATCGGTGTTGATTCAATGCGAGCAACGTCGCACGTGCGCCGATGTGGACGTACGCAAAGCTCCCGCAACCCGAACTTCAGCACGCGCCTCGATTATGCGATTACGCGATTACGCGTGTCGGCCTCCGGTATCACGGTTACGGGGGTGCTGAAGGAGACGCCTCGTGGATGATACATATGTAGTATGTATAATATGTACTGGGAGCGCGCTCGTGCGCGTGCAATCACACGGAAAAGTCTTTCGTTGCCCTTAAACGAAAGGGGTCCTGCACGATTTTCTAACGCTAACGAACGCATCCTTCGATTCAGCCAGTTATTCTCACAAATCTGCAGTCAGTCGCATAACTTCGTTTCATTCGTACAATATTTAGGGGAGAACAGGGGAGAATAGCGGAATGGATGAACCGTTTAGTGTCGTTGGTGAAAAACGGATCCAACTCTCGGTATGGACCTTTTTTATGTTCCCAATATACTGTTGGGTCCTTCTTATAGAGTTTTTTGCGCTGATTCCGAATCTGTACTTAATTTTTGAGGAACATGGCTTTGAAAAAAAAACATATTTTTCAACTTTAAACAAATATTGTGCTGTTATTATTATAAAAAAGATATTGAATTCTTCTTTACAGCAAAAGATTCTGTAGACTTTCCCGAATCCAGTGATATCCAATATTAATACATTATGATTGTTTAAACAGGTTGTTTAAACCACTAGAACGGTCGTTCGCCGTTCCGTATCCCGTCCCGAGCGTCACTGGCGGCAACTCATGTCGGGCGAAAATATTTTGCTTTCTGGTTCGAAAAAAACGTTGACGTTCCAAACTTAATATGTAGAGTGGTTTCTCAAGATAAAAGACTGCTCTATCGCGTGGTATAGTTCGATTGTCCGCTGGACCCTTATTTTTTTAGATAAATTGAAAAATATCCTCAAAAATTGGTGCAAAAGTGGTGTCTCTCCGTCTTTAATGATTGTTTAAACATGTTTAAGCAATCATAATGCATTAATATTACATATCGCTGGATTGGGGAAAGTCTACAGAATCTTTTGCTGTAAAGAACAATTCAATATCTTTTATAATAACATCACAATATTTGTTAAAAGTTGAAAAATATGTTCTTTTTCAAAGCCATGTTTCTCAAAAACTGTGCGTCTAGGTGAAAAATTAAGGACAGATTCGGAATCAGCGCAAAAAACTCTATAAGAAGGGCCTAACAGTATATTGGGAACAAATTTGGTGTTGGACAGTGAGATCAATTGAATAAGAAACACCGTAGCGAGATTCTAATAGAGTATGCATAGTTAAGCGTGCATGTCGATCGGTATAGCAGAAGTCACACGGGATCGCTATGGCGCAATGCATCGTATCTTTCGCAAACAATTGGACATTTAAAAACGCAGTAACGTGTCCACTGTCCACGGACGAGTGTATAGTGTATACTTGGCCTGTGAACCGGGCTAGCAGCAAGAATAGGGACGGTAGAGGAGTGATACACAGCGCTGCGCCGCTCCGCGCCGGCACGAGCCAACACGTGGCAGCGCAGCTTTATACAAACAGCATTATGCACGCTCGTGCTAACATAAATTACTGCGGGTTTAATATTGGACGTCGACGTTGGCCATGGACGACCACCTCCTGAGCAAAACATGTTAAATGCGGGGAACGAGTCACACTCGGCCGACTCGGTCCCGATGCGTGCTTCCTTCGATTCTTCTCGATATCAGGTGCCCTTCTACCGTATTAACATTTGCTTTTCCCATTAATCCCCATCATTTAAAAATAAAATGAATGAAGGCTGAAAATAGAATTTAATTAAAAAAGCAATATTACATATCAGTTTTATTACAATAGTTTGGAGGGAAAGTTCTATAGTAGAATATTGTAAAGATAACATTTGAATCAATTTATCAAAATATCTGTAGGATGGGATTCAATTCAATTATATTGTATAATTTCGTCTAACCTGTCAATGTCAATACCTGTTTCCCAATGATTCGCCAGCAACATGTGTTTTTCATTTACAACCAAAATTACCTGCTTACCACATACATGTTTGGTGGAAAATTGAGCCGAGTATTAAACTAAAAGGACCTCCCTGTTGTTTCCGATAGCCCTCCCTGCGTTTTCGCAAGAACATGTAGGAAATTAGTCTATTTCGCTATACGTTATGTGGAAGAGGATTGATTGATGTAGGCGTAGGCGTTCAAATAACAGCAACTACATATTGACAGTGAAGCCGTCCGCCAAGAGTGCGATTTATTAAGAAGCTCCAAAATGTACTCTTTACACTCCAGAGCGTCACTGGAAGAGCTCGCGCTCGGGTAAACTCTAGTCAGTCCTAGTAGTCCTAAGGACAGACACCTTGTTGCCAGCGAGTTCGTTACCTGCACCCTTCGATGCTCTGGTGCGCGTCGCACAGTGAGGTATTTGGCCTGAAAAAGTGGAAAAAAGTCGATTTCTAAATTTTTGCGTATGTCATAAAATTTTTGTTGCCCGCCGTAGTGAAAGGTTTGAAGAATAAAGCTGCAATATTGTTTTTTTCTATTTGTACACCCGTGAAGTAGTAAACTTCATCGAAAGTCAAGAGATTTTAAGGCGCGCTTTGCATTCTTAAATAGGCTCTAAAACAGCATCCGTTCATTGGCGATTTTCAAGTGTTTTAAGGAAAATTGTGTAAATTCTTGTATTACAAAAGTTGTTCAGGAAGATATACAGAGCACTTTCGCACAGATTTTATTTTGTTATCGTCTAAATTAGTATAGTTATTAATATCTGAACATTACCAATAGTTCTGTAAGTTTTTTTTACGATTAGAAAACTTTATTGACGATTTTGTCATATTGCTGCGTGAGACTGCAAGCTCTTTTTGGTCTCATTACATCCGGTAAAGATTTGTGATTATAAGCCAACAAAATTTGGTTCCGGATACAATTTAGTATTAAGCGTTTAGCAGCGTTTTGCGTACGCCTGTACGTTCGGCTGCGTTTGGCCTGAAACGAAGAAGAAACATTATCTGAGGAAGAAATTTCTTATGTATTTTCGGATGAAAATTAATGGGTAATACTTTTAAAATGTTCTTATAATATACCGGGTGAGTCATGTAAAGTGAAACAGACGTATATCTAGAAAATGAAGCATTTTGGAGAAAAATGTTTCGGACAAAAGTTGTATGGTTTCAAGGGGGACATAAAATGGTGTCATTGATTTGACCTTGGATAGTCGTTTGAAAATCACGTGAAGGTCATCTTCAATTTCTTAAATAGAAACCCCTATTTTTTATTGCATATTCTTGTAGCTTGTTTTGAGAGCTTTCCAAAACACTATAATAAAATATATTTTTCTTAAATATTTTTCAAGTTATGATAGCGCAAATATTTCACTATCGCCACGCTTTTTCATGGGTTCTCGATAATCTGAGGAATTAATGTTTCCAACAAAAGAGGAACAGTATTCAGACATGTACAAATTTCAATACACGAAAGTTGTAAAGAAATTTTTTTTTACAAAAAATTGAGGTAAATTTTATTTTTTAAAAGCTGAAATGTATTTTGGATTTCAAAATGTTGTAGCTCATCTTAAGACGAATCCAACGATATACAGGGTGGGTCACCTAATGTTGCCACCTCAAATATCTTTGTTGTTTTCAAAGATACGTCAAATGTCTGAAGGACAAAGTTGAATGGTAAAATGGGGCTCATAAAATACTAAAAAATTTTTGTTTTTATGTAATTTTTTTTAGAGATATGAAGGTCACCTTCATTTTTTTAAATGGAAAGAGGTATTTTTTAATACATCAATCGATACAGCTGGACATTCGTTATAAAAAAGTACTAACCTACGTATGTCGAAAAGTTAGTAGTTCAGGAGGTATTTCAATTTAAATAATGCTAAAACACCATTACTGTCATACTAACAATAAGACGTTAGCGTTTGCTTACTTGTGTAACGTCTTAGTACGACCGCAATGGTATTTTAGTTATTTAAATTGAAATATCTCCTGAACTACTAACTTTTCGACATACATAGGTTAGTACTTTTTTATAAAGAATGTCCAGCTGCATCGATTGATGTGTTAAAAAATACCTGATTCCATTTTAAACTAGAGGGATATTGTTGCTCGCTCGCTTCGCTCGCTCGCGAGTGGGGTTATTGTTGCTCGCTCGCTTCGCTCGCTCGCGAGTAGGGTTGTTGTTGCTCACTCGCTTCGCGAGTTCGCGGTTCGCGGGTACGACTGCTCTTGCGAGAGGGTTATTGGTACTCATGGCTAGTAGGGTCTACAGCTATTAATGTTTTATATTTGGTGTGTGACTCTTGGAGAGTCACATAAAGAACTTCCCGATTCGTTAGCATTAGTTGCATAATTGAAAAAAAAAAATTTTTTTATATTAAAAAAAAAATTAAAAGTGAAATATATATAATTACGTTTGTTTATTCGGTGGAAAATGTCCAACCCACGTATAAATTGCATTGTTGAATGAACTTCTTTCGAAAAAAACTAAAAAAACTACTGGACCAAAGTGGACCAAAATCTAATCAGCTCTAATTGTAAGTTACAGCGGGACACATCGATTGCATCATTCATCATTCTGATCGCGTTGTTACTTTTTCAGAAAACGTTAACGAAAAATTTGATACCATAGAAACAGACATACGCACGCACACACACACACACACACACATACTAACAATTTGATAAAAATAGTCTAAAATGACTCCAATGACCATGAAACGTGAAGATCTGCTAAAAACTCGATTTTCGATTTTCGTGGTAATTCCAGTAACTTCCCTATAAATCGGGAAGTTTAAAATGAAGGTGACGTTAGGGTATGTATCGTTTGAGCCCCATTTTACCATTGAACTTTGTACTTCAGACATTTGACGTATCTTTGAAAACAACAAAGATATTTGAGGTGGCAAAATTAGGTGACCCACCCCGTATCATATTATAACCTTGAGCCTATAAATAACGCCACAATAGTTTATTCCACTTTTTCAGGCCAAATACCCCCACTGTGCGTCGGCCGCGTCGTGTCAAGCCGCACGCTGCCTACTCTCGACGTTGGCTAATTCGATACACAAGTATTTCTTACAAATATTAACAGCACAGTTCCTAAATGTTGAGACAATAAAAACTGAGTGATCTTCATATGAGTTTCATTTATGTGCAGCAAACTAGTCTTTAATAGAATCATGATTAACATGAACTCTTCATTAGAATGAGGAATATTATCCGTATCCATTCCTTTTTTTTTTAGTAAAGGGCCCAAACATCCGCAAGTTTCGAGCACTGAATTTTTAAACACAAGAAGAAACACTATTTCACGATTCATTATCTATGCATTTTTCGAATTTCCGTGAACTCCCTGCGTGAGTCAGCAATTTTATGATTCCGTGTGTTCCTCCTCGAGGTGACATCCAACTCTGTCCTAGTTTCGTGTCCGCGATTACGAGACAATATTTCAACAGGGTGAAGGAAGAGTTTAATCACTGCATCGAGTGGGACACAAACAGCTGACTGCTTAAATGTAAATGAAGACAGAGCAGTGGTCGTATGTGTACTATACATGTGTATATGTATGAATGGTGGTATTCGAGGAAAGTCCCGGTTAAATTTCACAATAAGCTCTTTCACGGCTGCTGAACGTGAAACCGCTTGTAAGCGACTTCGGGAAGTCTTACGAGACGCCCTTGGGAAGTAGCCTGAGCGACTGTAAAGGCGAGAATGAACGAAACGAGGGAATGGGAATGGGAATGGGAATGGGTTCGATAAGTGGACACCCCGCGGAGAATGACGGGATGCAGACACCGCCTCGGCTGCGGCCGCAATGAATTAAAGCCGTTCCCCGGCTCTATGAATGGATCCAGATCAGAAGCGGAATTCTTCTTCGCGGAAGAAGAACCTTTCGAGTGCATTCGACAGCGGCCGCGTCTTAATCTTCGTGAAACGGAAGCGAAACCGGATGTTCATCCTTGAATTCGGACGGCCGAAATTGAGAAGGCAAAGGATATCGTTACCACGAAGATCTTCGGCGGGTTTTTCTCAAGGAGTTACGTACAGTTCGTAAAAAATAGTCTACATATTTGGAAAGAGTGTACATAGTACATATGTAATATGAATCGACAGTACATTTCGAATACGTACCAAAAAATTGTTTAGGTTTAGATTTTAGAAAATTTAGATCGATAGATATAGGAAAGATATACAGGGTGTCTCACCTGATTTTGACATCTTGATTTTCTCGCTATTGTTACTCGTAGCAAAAAATTTTTCAGCATAGGCTTGAATGGTATCGAGTGGAGCATATTTTGATGTTATTAGTTTTTTCTCGAGTAGACGCGTAAAGGTCATATAAAGGTTAACTTTTTTTTTTAATGGAATGAGGTATTTTTGAATACATCAATCGATGCAGCTGGATATTCGTTATAAAAAAGTACTAACCTATGTATGTCGAAAAGTTAGTAGTTCAGGAGATATTTCAATTTAAATAACTCTAAAATATCATTGCGGTCGTACTAAGACGTTACATAAGTAAACGCTAACGTCAAGATGTCAAAATCAGGTGAGACACCCTGCATACCAGGTATGTATGTATGTTAATATGAAACCGGAATTTTTGTATAAAAAATACACGTTTATTGTATGAAAATGATACAAAATATTTTATCCGAAGTGTTGCCCATCGGTAGCTACACATTTTTCCCATCTCTCTGACAATTTGTGGATGCCACGCCAAAAAAACTGTTCCTCTTTTGAGGCAAACCAGTCATTCAGCTATTTTCGTAAGATGTGAAGCGCTGCTCAGCAAGTGCGTGTCCCATCGATGCAAATAAGTAATAATCGGATGAAGCCAAGTCTGGTGAGTAGGCCGCATGCGAAAGTATTTCCCAACTAAACGCCTCAATCGTTTCCTTTACCGGTTTTGCTGTGTGTGATGGTGCATTATCATGAAGCAAAATCACTTTGTGTTGCCTTTTTTGATATTCCGATCGTTTTTCACGCAAAGCTTGATTCAAATCGACCATTTGTTGTCGGTAGCGTTCAGAATTACGGTTTCGCCAGGTTTTAGCAGCTCATAATAGATCACACCCTTCTGATCCCACCAAACACAGAGCATTGTCTTCCGTCCATAGCGATTTGGCCTTGCAGTCGATGTCGATGGTTCGCCTGGAGTTACCCATGATCTCTTACGCTTAGGATTCTCGAAATATATCCACTTCTCATCGCCAGTCACAATTCGATGGAGAAATGACTTTCTTTTGTACTTGGCGAGCAGCATTTCACAAGTGGTTTTTCGGTTTTCCTGCTTTCTTTCATTCAGTTCATGTGGAACCAATTTTCCCATCTTCTGAATCTTTCCCATGGCTTTCAAACGTATGGAGACAGCTTCCTCGTGTCACATTTAATTGATCCGCGAGTTGTTGTTGCGTTTGAGCGTCATCCTCATCCAACAATGCTTGCAGATCGCTGTCTTCAAACTTTTTCGGTGGTCTTCCATGTTCTTCGTTCGTCACATCAAAATCACCATTTTTGAATTTTTTAAACCACTCAAAGTACTGTGATTTACCAAGAACATGCTCACCGTACGCTTCGACAAGCATTCGATGCGATTCTGCAGCAGTTTTCTTCAAATGGAAACAGAAAATCAATGCTGTCCGCATATCGTAGTTTCCAGGCATAAAATTCGACATATTCAACGTTGTTAAAAACTATGCTGTGGTATGAACCTTGTATGGTTGTGAGTTGAAAATCTTTACCAGATGTCAAAACAAGAAAATGGCGTCAATGACGTAGTTTGACGGTAACTACATTGACAGCTAGAGCCACCTATGGGCAAATTCCGGTTTCATATTTACATACCTGGTATACGGAACAGCTGAACTTTTTGTTGATCCGTATCTACGAGCCAAGTCACGATTGTTGTTCACGACGATGTAATTCTCGCATTGTTTACGTTTGGTCCGATCGAAGTATGCACAGGTATGTATTTAGTATGTACCACGAGTCAGGCTCGTGTTTCTTACTTTTAAGGGGTTAACATTTAGAACGTACTCGGACAATGAACAAATCAGATATCTGACAATGAGATTCGGATAATAGAGGTTCTACTGCTGTGTATGCTACAATAGTATTGTATTTGGAAGAATAAGGATTCTGCAAAGTAGATTTTTTCTTTGACCCGACTACAGTCGCGTCAGTATCGTTTTCGTCAATCGATTGCAAACTGTTCGACGTCGCGCGTCGCGTCGTTCAAGCTATTCGCGAACAAATCGATTTCTTTACCGTTTCAGATATGGTGTTGAGGTTTCTTCATTTTATCTTATACAATTTTCTATGATTTTAAAGGGCGAGTGCGAGAGCTGTCAGCAATTATACCATCACGATGGAGAATCCGGTTTATGTCCGGAACCCTTACCCTTTGCCGGAAATATTTCGCGAAGGAGAATGGACACGACAACCGGTTCTGGGTAAAAAAGTGTTTCCGCAAGATAGAGACTGGACCGCCAATTTGAAACCCCATGAACGTCTTTTTGCCCATCACACGTTGAACAGTATTCGAAAGGATACCCGACTACGCAGATTGAAGGTAGGATAGTAGGATCAGACTAGATTTTTACTCGAAGAGAAGCTTCCACTGTGGGGTTAGGATTCTTGTGTATCAAAATTTACAAGTTAATCGGGTAGACTCGTTTCCAGGATTGCAACGGTGCAGGATGCGCGTTCTCATTTATCTTATTACTTATTACGATACAATCTCGAAATTGATCTAAACTCTAATAGAAATTATTGAAAATTTTCTTTCAGGTGCCAAACGATGCTCTCGATTTGACACTTACGACGATCTACGTTCACAATAAAGACACTTTGGTGCCCAAAGTGTATGTTCCTATGCAACCAGAGTCATTAGGGAAGAAGACGTGGCGCGTTTTGAAAAATAAAATCGAGGTAAATATTTATCAAGTCTCCGCATTCATCGCTGTCAATTTTACATGGATTATACGGTACATTGTATGTATGTAGGGCATTACAGGGTGAGGCACCTAAGACTTTTACCGAAAATATCTTTGTTGTTTTTAGTACATAATACGAGGAAATGTTTCAAGCAGAAAATGTTTGATTCAGCGAGGCACTTGTTGTGGCGGAGAAGTTTTTTTTCTCGAGGTCATATTTTCTAATATTTTAATGGAGCGACGTATTTTGACTATATATATATATATATATCTGTCCGTGTTTTTCGTTAATAACTCCGAAAGAAAGCCGCGGCGATAATTTTTGCAAAGGAAAATGTCCCTTCAAATGACCTAAGGAACCTCCCATTTCCCGGACTTGAAGGAGTTTTGGGACACCCTGTATATAGTGTAGAGCATGGGTCGGCAACCTATGAACCGCGGGTCACCGAGTGACCCATTTGATAATTTCGAGTGACCCACTTTAGTTCCGGAAATAAAGTATAATATATAAAAATAAATTATAAAACATAAACATGAAACAAACATTTTGAGAATAAAAAAAATTGGCATGGAGAAATGTTTAAATTTATAATAAAGCCCGAGGAAATAGAAGAAAATGTTTTAAATTTGCAGTTTTCAATATCTAAAAATTGACAATTTTAGTTTAGAAATGATTGTTTTAAAAGTTCGACATTATGGACGGATAAAAAGAAATTGCGAAAAGATTTGGAAAAAACAGAAGATAATCATCTTCTCATGATCTAGGTACACGGCAGTGCACCAGCCAAGTTCTCGCACTACCTCCTTTTACACGAAACAACTTATTGTTAGCCGTTTTTTAGAGGCTTATAACTCGGCACTGGAGGCAGATGGAGAGATGTAATTTCGTACACTTGTTAAATGCTATCATGTCTCAATATTGACAAAACATTAATCTTCCAACATTAGTAGGTTCCGAGATATAGGATTTCAAAAATCGCTAAATTTGTCACTGACTGACTGACTGACTGACTGACAGATCATCAAAACCTTTTGGGTACTTGCCATTGACCTACAACCTTGAAATTTGGTACATAGGTCCACCATAACAAACACCCAAAGGAATAATTATCAAAGTTTGAAATTTTACACCTTAAAAGGGTTGTAAGCGTAACGGAAGTTGTGGGGATGGTCAGCCGAGCTAGTCTTAAAAAATGGCTGTATCTCGGGAACGGTGCGTTCTACCGCAAAAATAACGAAATTTTCGAAAGGCTTAACCCACAGTATATAGGGTATGCCCAACCACATATCGTATGCACTCTTTTAATTTAAAAAAAAATTTTAAATGGCTAAAATGTTTACGATTTAATGAATCAGGGATAAGAGTAATACCTACTTGATAATTGATGAAATTTCAACAAAAATGGATGAAATCCCAACAAAAACATTCTGTAAACAGGAGCCAAGTTCTCTATGACCGTAAAAAGTTGTGAGATCAAACAAAATACGGCCATAGAGAACTTGGCTCCTGTTTACAGGATGTTTCTGTTGGGATATCAACATGTTGGGCATCACTTCCTACGAAGGTTTCATCTTTGAAAAAAATTGGCTTTGCCATTTTGTCCACATTCGGTTCAACTTATAAATGTGAGCAAATATTTTCACAAATGAAATTTATATTAAGGGGGTGGTCTAATAGGAGACGTGTGAGTGCACACACCGCTAGACACGTATACGTATGCGAGGATCAACGACGATTGCAAGGGTCCAGGATTAGTCTTCTGATTTCTCGATAATGCGAAGACGGGGTTTTTTAATAGTCAAAATCGCTAGATGAAAGATCAATCTAGGGTGTAATCATTTTCAAAAGTCCAATTTTTAGGTTTACGAGCAATGGTTTTGCAATATTCGGCTGCATGTTGACGTCGGAGAGGCTAGTACTCCGCGCTGGCGCGCAGCGTGACTGCAGCTCCCTCTGACGGGCAGCATGAGACGGGTAACATGCAGCCGAATAATGCAAAACCATTGCTCGTAAACGTAAAAATTGGACTTTTGAAAATGATTGCACCCTAGATTGATCTTTCATCTAGCGATTTTGACTATTAAAAAACCCTGTCTTTGCATTATCGAGAAATCAGAAGACTAATCCCGGACCCTTGCAATCCTCGCTGATCCTTGCGTATGTATACGTGGTCTAGCGGGTGTGCAGTGCAGGGTTGCCATATTTTATCCCCTCCGGCCCCTTACCTTTCCGTCCCTCGCCCTGATGCTGCCGCCACTATCCCCACTCTTACCATTACCGCTGCCACGACCGAGTGCTAGAATGAGAGCGGTAGCATGCTACCGACTCGGTCGCGCCAGCTGCTTGCTCCGCTCGCCAACCCCCCCCTCTCTCTCCCTCTCTCTCTCCCTCTCTCTCCCTCTCTCTCCCTCTCTCTCTCCCTCTCTCTCTCCCTCCCTCTCTCTCTCCCTCTCTCTCTCCCTCTCTCTCTCCCTCTCTCTCTCCCTCTCTCTCTCCCTCTCTCCCTCTCTCTCTCTCCCTCTCTCTCCCTCTCTCTCCCTCTCTCTCCCTCTCTCTCCCTCTCTCTTTTCGACTCACGCGTAGCCCCCGCCACAACGCTCGCTCTGTCTCGCTCTGTCGCTCTCAAAATAGTGAAATATGTATCTCGTTGGAGCCACGAATGCGTGTGAGAGTGGGGGCGCCTACGTTATTGTAGTCTGACCACTCAGGCGCTTCCTCCGTCCCTCTCGCCTCGCCCACTAGTCGTGCTCTCTATGCACTGTTTACAACTCACGCTTGGTGGGTTCCCCTTCCATACGTCCGAGCAAGGTCGCGGCTCTGAGGGCGCACGGGAGCCGCTTGGGAGCTGCTGAGCCGCTCTGAGTGAGAGCTACTTGGTGTGCATGCCTGGTGTAGAGTGTAGAGACGTCTTTCGACGATGTTTTAGTGTTTACATCAACGGAAAGTTATGCTTCCAGCTTTTACTACAGGCATGCTCAAGGAATACCCTTACTTCTCCTGCCCGCTCGTCGGAGTGATCTACAATTTTCGATATACATACACATGTACAGGGTGTATAAAAAGTAATGGTCATCCGTCCTAGGGATGAATCTACACCTCTGGATCGGTGGACATTCGTCGCTTTAAATGTCATTTGCCTTGAGGCACGCACACGATCATGTGTTCTGTCTCATCGACACGGACGTGTGGACTGTGTAGTAGGCTTTTGTCTATACGTATAATTCCACACAATCAAATTTTGAAAAACTTTAACAGCTTATATCTCAATAACTATTTGTTTGCGACATATGGCTCCTTTCAAACTTTTTCTCTTCTCGATGAGCAAAAGGCGTTGATGTAAAAAAAAACTTTAACAACAATTTTCTTTGTTATAAACAATTTTGCGGCAAGTTTCTCCTACAAATGTCCACCGATCCAGAGGTGTAGATTCACCCCTAGGACGGATGACCATTACTTTTTATACACCCTGTACATGTTTAAAATTTGTTTCAAAATTATATGTCGTGACTACTCTAGCAAGATTCTCCATCTCTGGATCGGTGGAGATTTGTTAAAAAAACTTGCTTAGAAATTGACCTTGACCTTCAATTTCAAGGTCAAATTTTTTTGTCATTGCGTCGTATAGTACTCATCCGGGGGAACAACAGTCTGAAAGGAACCATGGGTCAAAAGCGAACCGTTCGCTTGAAAATTAACGTACCAGGTATGTAAGGATGAAACCGGAATTTGCCCATAGGTGGCTCTAGCTGTCAATGTAGTTACCGTCAAACTACGTCATTGACGCCATTTTCTTGTTTTGACATCTGGTAAAGATTTTCAACTCACAACCATACAAGGTTCATACCACAGCATAGTTTTTAACAACGTTGAATATGTCGAATTTTATGCCTGGAAACTACGATATGCGGACAGCATTGATTTTCTGTTTCCATTTGAAGAAAACTGCTGCAGAATCGCATCGAATGCTTGTCGAAGCGTACGGTGAGCATGTTCTTGGTAAATCACAGTACTTTGAGTGGTTTAAAAAATTCAAAAATGGTGATTTTGATGTGACGAACGAAGAACATGGAAGACCACCGAAAAAGTTTGAAGACAGCGATCTGCAAGCATTGTTGGATGAGGATGACGCTCAAACGCAACAACAACTCGCGGATCAATTAAATGTGACACGAGGAAGCTGTCTCCATACGTTTGAAAGCCATGGGAAAGATTCAGAAGATGGGAAAATTGGTTCCACATGAACTGAATGAAAGAAAGCAGGAAAACCGAAAAACCACTTGTGAAATGCTGCTCGCCAAGTACAAAAGAAAGTCATTTCTCCATCGAATTGTGACTGGCGATGAGAAGTGGATATATTTCGAGAATCCTAAGCGTAAGAGATCATGGGTAACTCCAGGCGAACCATCGACATCGACTGCAAGGCCAAATCGCTATGGACGGAAGACAATGCTCTGTGTTTGGTGGGATCAGAAGGGTGTGATCTATTATGAGCTGCTAAAACCTGGCGAAACCGTAATTCTGAACGCTACCGACAACAAATGGTCGATTTGAATCAAGCTTTGCGTGAAAAACGATCGGAATATCAAAAAAGGCAACACAAAGTGATTTTGCTTCATGATAATGCACCATCACACACAGCAAAACCGGTAAAGGAAACGATTGAGGCGTTTAGTTGGGAAATACTTTCGCATGCGGCCTACTCACCAGACTTGGCTTCATCCGATTATTACTTATTTGCATCGATGGGACACGCACTTGCTGAGCAGCGCTTCACATCTTACGAAAATGTACGAAAATGGCTCGATGATTGGTTTGTCTCAAAAGAGGAACAGTTTTTTTGGCGTGGCATCTACAAATTTGTCAAAGAGATGGGGAAAATGTGTACCGATGGGCAATACTTCGAATAAAATATTTTGTATCATTGTCTTACAATAAACGTGTATTTTCTATATAAAAATTCCGGTTTCATATTTACATACCTGGTATGATTGAGACGCGGTGTGATTGGGGTTCGGTGTGTTCGAAGACCACGTTGAGATAAGCGGCGAGCGACCGAGCAACGAGCGAAATAAAACACAATAACAATTGAACAGCATTATTGTCGTATTTGTGAGTAAAATAAAATTATTCGAGACATGACAGAGCTATTTGGATTCCATTTAACTACAAAGGAGACGTATCATGGAAATAGAACAACTCCAAAACTAATTTGAGCTTTAACGTCAAATTTCAAGTGAACGTTTCGTTTTTGACCCATGGTTCCTTTCAGACTTTTGTTCCCCCTGATGAGTACTATATGATGCAATGATAAAAAAATTTGACCTTGAAATTCAAGGTCAAGGTTCAATTTCTAAGCAAGTTTTTGTAACAAATCTCCACCGATCCAGAAATGGAGAATCACGCTAAGGTAGTCACGACATATAATTTTGAAACACCCTGTACATACGTACTACATATCATTTTTTCATGGATTGGAACAAGTTTAGTGGGCGGCGTGTTTGATATTTCATAGTTGAAAAATATGGTCCACCCTAATGCCCATACCATACATTCAGTAAATATTGGGTTGGCAAGAATGTAATTTCGGTTTTCACTAATAGATGGCGTTATATTTTGTTCGATTGACTTCTGTTAACGTTGTGTTTGTTTTCTTTCTGACATTTCATAACTGCATCTTTTAGGTCACTTTTGAAGCAAATTACACGTAATTTTGATTAAAATTGTTGTAATTGGGTTATAATTCCCGCCGCGAGTAATGTTGGGGCCCGCCGTGGCGCGTCGCTTCACTGGCTACATCGCATAGCGTTCGCTTTCATGTACTTGCTCGCGCGCTTGCGTCCTTGCTACAGCGGTCGAAACATGTGACCGCGTTTTGCCAGTCAATATTATATTATATTATAATTATTTGTGTATACCTTCTACCAAAATATATATCGTGCGTGAATGAACTATAAATGTTACTTTGTAATTTACTCTAACCCTGATGCGCCAACAATTGTTAGTTCTGTGTCAATTTGAACATGGAGTGCAAAAACGAACATTATAGGCACATATTGCTTTTTTATTTCCGTAGAGGTAAAAAAGCTGCCGAGGCTCACAAAGATATATGGTATGTGAATTTTATGGTGTGGATTGCTTAACAGAACGCACGCGCCAGAATTGGTTTAAAAAATTCCGTTCTGGAAATTTCTCACTTGAAGACGACCAACGTTCTGGTCGACCATCTGAAGTTGATGATGACCAAATAAAAGCCATTATTGAATCGGATCCGTCATATAACTGTCCGAGAGATTGCAGACAGGTTAAATGTCTCGCATACAACTATAGAATATCGTTTAAAAAGTCTCGGAATCGTTAAGAAGCTCGATATTTGGGTTCCACACGAATTGAAAGAAATTCACTTAACGCAACGCATCAACATATGCGATATGTATCTCAAACGAAATGAAATCGACCCTTTTCTGAAGCGAATCATCACTGGTCATGAGAAATGGGTTGTTTACAATAACACAGCTCGAAAACGATCATGGATTCAAAAGAAGATCATGTTGTCAATTTGGTGGGATTACAAAGGTATTGTGTATTTTGAGCTGTTCTCAAGGAACCAAACCATCAATTCAGATGTTTATGGTCGATAGCTAACAAAACTGGACATAGCAATCAAAGAAAAATGGCCAGAATTGGCAAATCGCAAAGGAATCGTGTTCCACCATGATAACGCTAGGCCACACACATCTCTGGTAACACGTGAAAAGTTATTGGAGCGTGGTTGGGAAGTGATGTCGCATCCACCATATAGCCCTGACATTGCACCATCAGATTATCATTTATTCCGAAGTTTACAAAACACTTTGAATGGCAAAATATTCACTAATGATGATGACCTGAAATCGCACTTGGATCAGTTTTTCACCGAAAAGGATCAGAAGTTTTATGAGCGTGGAATTATGAAGCTGCCAGAAAGATGGCAAAAGATCGTAGAACAAAATGGAAAATATTTTATTGATTAAAGTTCATTGCTCTGATAAAAAAATTGGATTTTATTTCACCTAAAAATACCGAAATTACTTTCTTGCCAACCTAATATTATGCACTTGGTGCCACACGATGGCAAAACAGTTGTTAAGACTATGACAGTTTCAAATGATGTGTAATTCCTTTTTCTCCAATCACTTTAGAAAGACAAGGCACCAACATTTTTTGACGAAGACGAACGAGATGCGGTGTCGACGTTACTGAAACATTGTTACCGTGGCCCGTTGCCAGAGCGAAGAGTTCATCCGAGTAGCGTGAAATTAAATATCACCGGTCCACACTCGGTTCAATCTAATCCCGGATACAGTCGCAAAATCGACGGAACTTTTTACAGTATTTAAACACGGATTTGTACGATGTTTGAAATGGAAACTCGCCCGGCGAAGCTAAGCTAACAATCGTATTTGAGGAAATTAAATCAACGATTTTATGATTATCATTGGTAACGTGGATTTTCCCCAAGAACCACTTTTATGTGTTTATGAACAGGTATCAAACCTGCAATCATTTCATTAATCAATTTATATTCTCGCAGTGGCTTTCTGTGAACGCGCACGTTCTCCGAAGAATTTTTGTTAATACATATTCTATATTAACATTGTGTATTGATCAATATGCATTATTATTGTACTCGAGTATTACTAGTAAATTATCCAACTGAAAGAATTCCCGACCCGATCAAAATCATCGGGTATCCGAAATTTTCGGGTTTTCGCATATTTATATTTTTTTTTTGGTTGAAAGTTTGTTTCGTTTTCGGTTAACCCTTTCAACTCCTTAATCGAGTGTGACTCGACATCAGAGAAATAAAAATCTATTGTAAATGAAACGGGTTTTTCCACGTATTTGGTTCTTCCTTTATTTAATTTCTTATTTTTTAGTGAAAAACAAATACATTTAAATTACAACAAAGTTTCAGAGCTATACAGGGTGCGCCATCTTTTATGTCGGCATGTCAAGATTGAATAACTTTAACATTTATCAACCGATTGATTTGAGTGACCATGTTTTCGAAACGTCAATTCAGTACAATTTTAACCATGAATCGCTTCACACCGAAACAACGCGCCGAAATAGTGACGCTGTACATTGAAAATAGTCGTTCAGTTGTGTTAACTCAACGTTGACATTGACTGGCCACCCAGATCTCCAGATTTGACCCCTCCGGACTTCTTTTCGTGGGGTAATTGAAAAGCAAAATGTACGCCAGCAAGCCTCAGACCATTGACGAGCTCAAGGCAAACATTCGTGGTACAATCATCGCTTTACCGCCCGAGATGCTCGAAAAAGTGACGGAAAACGCAGCAAAAAGGGCACATTTTGCTTTGGCCAATAAAGACGGCCACTTGATTGAAGTTGTATTCAAAAACTAGTCGAAATAAATTGTGAAGGACCAAATTAAATAAAAATACCTCATATATGGAAATCGGTTATTTTTTTTTTTAAGTTATTCATTATTCACATACGGACACATAAAAGATGGCGCACCCTGTATTTCATATAATTAGTAGGAAAAATTGTAAAAAATAAGTAGCAGTCGAGGAACTGTCCTTTCAAGTCTATTTCAAATATAACACTTCAAATACATAGTAAGTTTTAATTTAATGCTTTCAATGCAAAGGACTGTAGTTTTAGAAACCAAATGGCATTGCTGAATAAAAGGATAAATTTCTTTTTTTTTATATGCTTGTGATATCGAACAATTAGAAACGTGCACGTTGCGAATGAATCTTTTGGGACAAACTAATGTAATGTCACGTTGGACACGAGCAAGATCGACGCGCTAGCTGTTCATGCCTATTTTATCATTATTTCAAAACATAAAGACCACATTAAATATATCGTTGGACACGTCTTGGCGTCAGCCATAACATTATTGAATAAAAAATATATACAGGGTGGTCTTTTTATCTGAAGACATTGAAATATCTCGAGAACTATGCATCGGATCAAAACAAGTGGGTAGTGAAAGTTGTTCGTCGCGGAGGGGGACATCCAATGATACCAATCGCGACCCCCCACCGCCACCCCCTGGGGGTGGGGGTGGGGGAAGATTCAAAACTTAAATGGGAACCCCCATTTTTCATTGCAGATTTGGATTCTCCAGAAAAAAATACACAAATTTGACCTATGAGTTTTTGCATTTTGGTTCACAGATGGCGCTGTAATTGACAAAAATCAAAATGGGTAAAAAATCGTAGAAAATTGGGGATATCTCGAGAAATACACATCAGATGAGAAAAATGAAAGTAGACGTATTTTATATTTTTAAAAATGCTATTCAATAACACCATAATTGACCCCCCACCCCCACCTTTTGAGGGTGGGAGAGGGAATTATTTCAAAATCTTCAATGGGAAACCTTTTTTTATAGCAAATCTTGGTTGTTCCTGGGTAAAGCTAAAAGTAGTTTTTGATTTATTGATAAACAAATCAATGAATTTTTCCAACTGTTTTCGATTGCAGCAACATCTGTGAAAGAAATTACACCAATAATATCAAATCAATGGAGAACCAAGATTTGCTATAAAAAAGGGTTTCCCATTGAAGATTTTGAAATAATTCCCTCTCCCACCCTTGGGAGGTGGGGGTGGGTGGTCAATTATGGTGCTATTGAATAGAATTTTTAAAAATATCAAATACGTCTACTTTCATTTTTCTCATCTGATGTGTATTTCTCGAGATATCCTCAATTTTCAACGATTTTTTACCCATTTTGATTTTTGTTCATTACAGCGCCATCTGTGAACCAAAATGCAAAAACTCCTAGGTCAAATTTGTGTATTTTTTTCTGGAGAATCCAAATCTGCAAGGAAAAATGGGGGTTCCCATTTCAGTTTTTTATCTTCTCCCACCCCCACCCCCAGGGGGTGGCGGTGGGGGGTCTAGTTGGTATCATTGGATGTCCCCATTCGCGACGAACAACTTTCATTGCTCACTTGTTTTGATCCGATACATAGTTCGCGAGATATTTCAATGTATTCAGATAAAAAGACCACCCTGTAGTTATAAATAAATAATTAAGGTGAACACAATTTTTTATTAAAAAAAAGAAATTATTGAAATTTTTTGTATTGAGATTTGTAGAAGACTGAGTACTGATGACACTGTCCAACAAATTTCAACTTTTTTTATGTTCCCAATATACTGTTGGGTCCTTATAGAGTTTTTTGCGCTGATTCCGAATCTGACCTTAATTTTTTCCTATACGCACAGTTTTTGAGGAACATGGCTTTAAAAAAAAACATATTTTTCAACTTTAAACAAATATTATGATGTTATTATAAAAGATATTGAATTGTTCTTTACAGCAAAAGATTCTGTAGACTTTCCCCAATCCAGTGACATATAATATTAATGCATTATGATTGTTTAAACATGTTTAAACAACGTTTAAAGACGGAGAGACACCACTTTTGCACCAATTTTTGAGGATATTTTTCAATTTATCTCAAAAAATAAGGGTCGAGCGGAAAATCGAACTATACCACGCGATAGAGCAGACTTTTATCTTGAAAAACCCCCGTTGGAAGTTTTTGCAGCATCGACGTTTTTACCGAACTAGAAAGCAAAATATCTTCGCCCGACATGAGTTATCGCCAGTGGCGCTCGGGACGGGATACGGCGCAGCGACGGGATACGGAGCGGCGAACGACTGTTCTAGTGGTGAGCGCCACTGGCGTCAACGCATGTCGGGCGAAGATATTTTGCTTTCTAGTTCGGTAAAAACGTCGATGCTGCAAAAACTTCCAAGGGGGGTTTTTCAAGATAAAAGTCTGCTCTATCGCGTGGTATAGTTCGATTTTCCGCTCGACCCTTATTTTTTGAGATAAATTGAAAAATATCCTCAAAAATTGGTGCAAAAGTGGTGTCTCTCCGTCTTTAAACGTTGTTTAAACATGTTTAAACAATCATAATGCATTAATATTACATATCGCTGGATTGGGGAAAGTCTACAGAATCTTTTGCTGTAAAGAACAATTCAATATCTTTTATAATAACATGACAATATTTGTTTAAAGTTGAAAAATATGTTTTTTTTTAAAAGCCATGTTCCTTAAAAACTGTGCGTATAGGAAAAAAATTAAGGTCAGATTCGGAATCAGCGCAAAAAACTCTATAAGAAGGACCCAACAGTATATTGGGAACAAATTTGGTGTTGGACAGTGTTACTTTTTGTAGGAAACACTTTTTTGTCACACCACCGGAAATGTCTGAAAAATCGTGTGAATAATGAATAATAATTGAAAACTGGCTATTCAGGCATTCAAACAAAGAGTAATCCATAATTTTTGAATGAATGAAGTTTATTACATTTAATGAAATAAGAAAAATGTGTTGTTACTGTCTTATTTAAAGAATTACAAATATTCAAACAAGATTAAGTATTATATTTTACAAAGTTACTGACTATAATCAATTGATCATACGGATTTTCTGCTTATGACTGTATTTATGTATTAATAAACAAAAATGCATACTATAATTCCTTTTAACAACGGTAAAATACAGGTTTTAAATATGGAAAAACTGCTGTGACGCTATACTACGATGATATTACTATGATCTCGCAAATACAAATTGTTCAACTAAGCTAGCAAGAAATTCGAATGTTTATCAATGATCGTATAATCTAAGAAATTCATAAGATAGGTCTGGGTTAGGTCTTTACGCTCTTAAGAGCCGCTAAGTGCTCGTCAATGCGGCTCGCCGCGGAATTGCGTGTCACGCGCGCTTTAAACCATCATAATTTCCAGGTCGGGGTGAGTCGGGATGAGATCTTTGGAGATCTTTTAGAGGAGACTTTGCTGAAAATGTTCCACTTTTTTAGAGCATCCAATTCGTTTAACTTTTTAACTTATCCCTTGTCAAAGGTGAAAAACTTTGACGATTTTTCTTAGTTGACTAAGTATTTTTTTTTATAACAAATAATGAACAATAATGTTTAGTTCCTGGTGCGTTCTCAACATAGATATACATTCTTCATATAAAAAAAATTGAGCACTTAATCTTCAGTAGTTTTTCCAGGACATCGTTATGAAGAAAAGGAATTTTTTCGGTGATAAATCGTATTTGAAAAAGTTTGATCTTTGAACGCTTATTGTAACGAGAGTTTTTGATAACTTTAATTAATATTATCGTTTTCGAGTGTAATGGACATTCAAGGATGTTCTGGAGGTACAATGGGAGACAAAAGTTCAAGAAATTCGAAATCCATCAATATATTGGCAATGAAAGCCATTCATGAGTATATTTTGCATTAAACTTTTGCGAATACTGTACGCTCTGTAGCTATATTCAGTGGTCTACAGTCTACACTTGTCGCGCTTCCATGCTAGTGAGAGACAACACGATAAATTTGACGTTTTGTAACAGTTTATAATTTTTTTGCTCTGTAACTGTTTAGTGGATCCTATTAAATTTTGAACATAATTAATTACATAATTTTTACTACATATAAAAAAACTGGAGTTTCTAGTTGCGTTTTTTCAAGGTTTAAATAGGGTTTGAAGTGGAATTTTATGGATTCTCCATAAGAAGACGTGTTAAAATGCGCAAACTTTAAGGTGCTATAATTCTTAAACGGTGCAGTGTGTGAATCGAACCCACACTTTGGTTATTGCATTAATTTAGTAAGAATTATATCTTGTCAAATTTTCAAAAATGTTATTGCGTTTTTATATTACCTCCAGAACATCCTTAAGAAACATTGTACATTCATTAAAAATCGATATGAGGACTTTGTTTTCTTAGCTCATGAACAGCTAGCGCGTCGATCTGGCCCACTGTGCGGCGCGGCGCGGCGGAGCAATCACGAAGGTGTACTGTTTGCCATTGCCGTTCGATTCGCCTCGGAGAATTGTTAAAAAGACAATTTCGCTGTCAGTGAGAAAGAAAAAGTGATCGGGCACGAGTCGAGGACGAGTTTTCGTGACGAGACGGTCTCTGGGCCGCGCTGCGCCCGCGGCAATCATGGCCGGATTAGGCGTATGTATAAGGATCGAGGTGTCTACCGAAAGAGGGTGCCCAGAGGGGTCGTAGCAGGTCAAACGGGGATAGACGTCTGCACGGGGTGAAACATAAATGATATTCCATGAGGAGCATATGCGTGCGGAGATGGCTCCACCTCTGCGACGTTATGCGGCGAGGGTGGCTGCCACCCCCTATGGCAGCGGGGCGCTGGTTTATTACAAACAAGGATTACCCGGGTAATGGGACATTCTGTCCCTTCGGCTGCTCACCAGTGAGAACGTCCTGTGCACTGACTCACGCGCCCGTATAATTCTCTCTCCCTCTCTCTCTCTCTCTCCTTCTCTATCCGAGAATGAAAGGGCGCAAAACTGTAGCTGCAACCGGGAGATCGTCGCCAAGATTCCAGAGGGACTGCATTATGGTATCGCGATATCTGCCAAACAAATTTGTCAACACGATCGAGATTGATACGAGTGGCTGTAATAATAAGGGAGAGTGTGGAAACCGGGGGTTCAATGAAACTGTTAAAGTTAGTTCAATTAGTTCTGTTATACAGTGGCGAGCAAAAGTGTAAACACACTTCGCTTGTTTTACATAAAATGTGATAATACAAGCTATTTTTCAATTGAATGATAAAGATTAGGAAATAATAATTATATGGTGAATGTGATAAACAAATCACAACAGTTTATGTCCGATAATATTAACAATATATAAAATATTTTACAAAAATAAGGATCGGTAGCAATGTTTACAGTTTTGCACGTATCATCCGAAACTAATAAGATTGTACACATATGCTAGAGAAATGAAATTGTCAACAAACACTGATAGTCAACTGTCGTAAAACACGTTTAGACTAGTGTTTACGTAGACATTCTTCAGTGTGAAAGTTACTTGACTCGCGAGAGGCAAGATGAAACCACTTAGTGCAGACAAGAGGAACAGTATAATTTCATTGTGCGATAAAGGTTTTTCACTACGGCAAATTTCAGTCAAATGTGGTGCACAAGTCATACGATAGTTTCAAAAATTAAGAAAACCTATGGTAGTACGTCAACTTCTTCAAGAAACGGTAGACCGCGACTGGTTTCTGAGGAAATTAAAAATTTTCTTTGATGAAGTGGCCAGCACAAAGTCCGGATATGAACCCAATCGAAAATTTGTGGTCAATTGTGAAAAGAAGGTTAGCAAAATATGACAATCCATCTTCAGGTGTTTATGAATTGTGGAAAAGAACAGAACAAGAATGGTACAATATTGAGCCGGAAATTATTAAAAATTTAATAGAGAGTATGCCATGCAGGCTAGAGGCAGTACAAAAAAGTAAAGGAAAATGGACAAAATATTAATTTAAAGCTTTATTTCGACGTGCACAATTAAAGTGCAAAACTGTAAACATTGCTACAAATCCTTATTTTCGTAAAATATTCTATATATTGTTAAGATTATCGAACATAAACTATTATGTTTTGTTTATCACATTCACCATATAATTATTATTACCCAGAGTTGGGTAGTAATTAATTACATGAGTAATTAATTACATCTTCAATTACATGTGCAAAAGTGGACGATGATTACAATAAGACCTTCTGTTGTTGATTCTATTGAATTTCCTGAAGATGAAGTAGTATTTCAACAAGACGGGATCCTAAACATTATAATTTACAAGGTTACGGGAAAAAATGAAAAAGGCATTTTTAAAAATTTTTTATTAGGGCCCTTAAAGAAAATTTAAAATATATATTTTGTAGATCTATGTTAGTTATACACATACTGAAAATTTCATCAAAATCGATTAACACACGAGCTACAAGCGATTAAAAATTGTGAAAATCGTAGTTTTACACGACTTTTGATTACTTTCTGCTTAAAATCCACAAAATCGTACATCTTTCGATGCGTGTCGTTTTTTCCTGCGTCAACCGATTTTGATGAAATTTTCAGCATGTGTATAACTAACATAAATCTACAAAACATATATTTTAAATTTTCTTTAAGAGCCCTAATAAAAAATTTAAAACTATGCCTTCTTTATTTTTGCATGTAACCTTGTAAATTATAATTTTTTGGAAAATCGTTTTTGCATTTCATTTCATAAATCAATGCCTCTAATTGAGTATAAAAGATCAGGTTGTTTGACACAATTATAAAACAGATATTCTGTTTTAAAGGGAGTTCGAATACTTTCGTGAGCCACTGTATGTATTCTGCTATAGTCTATACATAGTATATTGGAATATATTCCAGTACACATACATATTTCTACTATATTTCACATGTTACATGACCGCAAGCGCGAAAGTAGGTATCAATAACTTCTCGTTCGGTGAGCATTATTTGCATCGTTGAGTAAGCGTCAATCGTGGCACCGAATCGCATAATTCTTTTGTGAATTACACCGCGTCGAATGTCTATTGACGTGGACACTTTTTCTTTCCCAGATGGGGTGCGCGGGAAGTGCTGGGAATAAGGGGTGCGGGTAGAGCGATCTGAGACCGTCGCGCGTCGTCGTGGGTAACGAGCGAGGTAACCAGCCAATTACTTGGCTGAACGGTTTTATTTGTATTTAATTCTCATTTAATTTACTTTTTACGGTCTCCTTCGTCGGGGGATCCGTTAACGAAACGGAAGATTTCTGCGTCGCGTCGCGTGTCGTTGCGAATTCATCAGTCATAACGCGATGCATCAGCCGTAATTAATTTCGACAAGAAATATGAAAGAAAAATCTGTCTGAACATTACAGTGGAACCTGCAAATAAGCAAATCATCCAAATATGTCGGAGAGAAATGTAATTCGTTCGCAAGATCTTTAATCCTATATGTACATACAGTGACGAGCAAAATGTAAACACACTTCGTTTGTTTTACATTAAACGTGATAATACAAGCTATTTTCCAATTGAATGATACAGATTAGGTAATAACAGAGTTGGGAAAAATGTAATTTCAATTACAATTACAATTACTTACCAATTACAGTAAAAGCTCCTTCGTTGTCCAAAGGCCGGGGGGTTGAGTGGACAACGACCGTGCCCGGACACTATTTTTGATTTATGACTGCGTCTAGATATCGCGCCGACCGCGCCGAGCGAGACTTCAATAGAGAGCCGAACAGAAGGACAGAATGAGATACGGATCGGATGACCGAAGCATGTCGCCGTCGCCGGCACAGTTTAAAGGCCCACATTGTTGCTGTTGCTCGTTGCCTCTGAAACTTTGACCGTCGATTAAACCACTAAATACAGTTCAAACTATATCGTGTTTGGTGTCATTTTAATCAGAGAAATGCCAGAAATAAGTTAGTGAAAGTCCCATAAAGAAATAATGAAAATTAAGAAGTTTGAAAATTCGGTTTCCTCGAGTCAATGTTGTGGTGTTCACACCGATATACCCGAGCCGACACCAATCGTCGCCGCCCTGCGGAGCGACTCGGTGTTGACAGGCAGTGGAATGGGTAGGCACTGGACAACGATCGTGCCCACGATTCAGGACAGCGAAGGAGCGATTACTGTACTGCAATTCCCAAGTAATTGTAATTGGTAGTTACAATATTACATGTAATTGTAATTGTATTTCTGCAATTCCCAAGTAATTGTAATTGGTAGTCGCAATTACAAGTAATTGTAACTGGTAGTTGCACTGTTTGCCTCAAAAGTGCTTCTTTTACGTTTCCGAGCAATGGTTTTGCAATATTTGGCTGCATGTTGCCCGTCAGATGACGCTGCAGTCACGCCGGCGTAGTAGCCTCTCCGATGGGCAACATGCAGCCGAATATTGCAAAACCATTACTCGGAAACGTAAAAGAAGGACTTTTGGGGCAAACAGCGCCCTAGATTGATCTTTCATCTAGCGATTTTGACTACTAAAAAAACACCGTCTTTGCATTATCGAGAAATCAGAAATGGAATCCCAGACCCTTGCAATCCTCGCGTACGTATACATGGTCTAGCGGTGTGTGAGAGTACCCTAGCGGTGTGTGTGTTCACGCGCGAGAGTCGTCTGTTACACGTAATTATAATTGGTAATTGCAATTACTTTGGTCCAACCAATTGCGGACCACAATTACAATTACAGTAATTGTAATTGAGTCTAACAATTACTCCAGTGTAATTATAGTCCACTTTTGCACATGTAATTGAAGATGTAATTAATTACTCATGTAATTAATTACTACCCAACTCTGGGTAATAATAATTATATGGTGAATGTGATAAACAAAACATAATAGTTTATGTTCGATAATCTTAACAATATATAGAATATTTTACGAAAATAAGGATTTGTAGCAATGTTTACAGTTTTGCACTTTAATTGTGCACGTCGAAATAAAGCTTTAAATTAATATTTTGTCCATTTTCCTTTACTTTTTTGTACTGCCTCTAGCCTGCATGGCATACTCTCTATTAAATTTTTAATAATTTCCGGCTCAATATTGTACCATTCTTGTTCTGTTCTTTTCCACAATTCATAAACACCTGAAGATGGATTGTCATATTTTGCTAACCTTCTTTTCACAATTGACCACAAATTTTCGATTGGGTTCATATCCGGACTTTGTGCTGGCCACTTCATCAAAGAAAATTTTTAATTTCCTCAGAAACCAGTCGCGGTCTACCGTTTCTTGAAGAAGTTGACGTACTACCATAGGTTTTCTTAATTTTTGAAACTATCGTATGACTTGTGCACCACATTTGACTGAAATTTGCCGTAGTGAAAAACCTTTATCGCACAATGAAATTATACTGTTCCTCTTGTCTGCACTAAGTGGTTTCATCTTGCCTCTCGCGAGTCAAGTAACTTTCACACTGAAGAATGTCTACGTAAACACTAGTCTAAACGTGTTTTACGACAGTTGACTATCAGTGTTTGTTGACAATTTCATTTCTCTAGCATATGTGTACAATCTTATTAGTTTCGGATGATACGTGCAAAACTGTAAACATTGCTACCGATCCTTATTTTTGTAAAATATTTTATATATTGTTAATATTATCGGACATAAATTGTTGTGATTTGTTTATCATATTCACCATATAATTATTATTTCCTAATCTTTATCATTCAATTGAAAAATAGCTTGTATTATCACATTTTATGTAAAACAAGCGAAGTGTGTTTACACTTTTGCTCGCCACTGTATGTATGTACTCCGCGAATTTATGACACTTTGAATTTCGTTATCGAACTGTGTGCATATTTAACTTCGTGAAGATGCACATTCAGTTTCAAGATTTTCCTTACCAACTCCAATTGTTGGATGTACAGATTTGAGGCAGTCAAACAAATTATCTTTAACCCTTGATGGTGACTTTGAGAGGCACCATTAAAAATTGCTGTACCATTATTCAAAATATTGTTTACATTATTAAATATGTCGGCAAGTATCTAACAGGGTTGGGCAAACGCTAGTCACAATTATGATTACAAAGGTGTAATAATGTACAAAAGTGACTAATAATAATTCATGACTAAGTAAATACTTGAGCGTGACTATGAGTAATGACTACATAAGTATTTGAGCGTAATAACTAATGAATAATGACTAAATTTTTAATAAGGATCAATACTGACTACTGACTATAATGGCATAATTAATGACTAAATACGCAATCGGAATTTCATTATGACTAATGACTAATCAGTAATGATTAAAAATGGTTATAAGTTAAAATAAGGCATAATAATAACAAAAAATATCCTATTAGTTTATAAACATATAAAATACAGATTATGATAAATTATGCTGACGAGAAAGGAAAAGGCAGTTGAATAATAAAAGTTTTCCAGATTTTCTTATTTTATTTTTGTGAAGAATATAAATTACAAAAAATTTTTATAAACGGTTCTAAATAGAGTAATAATAACATGATGAATTTAAATTTAAATTATATTTCATTAAATTTTGTTAAAGTAAATTTAACTTTTTGGACTTTAAACAGAAACTAAAGTTTTAATACAACGCAAACGGAAAATACATGAATCTTATTTTATATAATATAATATAATGTTTAATATACCTACTACGCACGCAGTAATAACATTCTTATTGTTGGTTCTTCAAAATTTTACTGAAATATTGTAATATAAGCGTGGCTTAAATTGATTAAGTTTAATTGTTTTCAGTTTGGTCAAAAAAACTTGAATTTGCTTTCATAAGAAGACGTATTTCGAAATTTTCGTCACTTAATCTATTACTTTCTGGCAAATTCGTCATTGTAGCACAACTAAAAGTCCTTCAACTGCTGCCGACGCGACGATGGCGAAGGAGTGTTGTACTTAATAAAAACTTTTTTTATACCGGTCACTGCAAATTCCGATATAGTTTAAGTATACAAATGAATGTGTGTTAATCGCACAATAGTGACTGATGACTAAAGATTGATGACTGATCATTTAAACTAACTAATGACTAATCATAACTAATAAGCAATAACTAACGATTACTTAGAGTTGTGCCTAACTAGTGCCATGTAGTTATGACTAACTAATCAAAAAGTTTTAACTGACTTTTTTAATATTTGACTATCAATCAATGAGACTCTTAGTCATTTTCAATTATTAGTTCATTTTTGCCCAACTCTGGTATCTAATCAATTACTAAACTCTTCGATATTGTATATGAGGTATTGTACCAATTTCATATCCATAAAATTTCAAAAATCATAGTGAATGGAAATATTTTAAAAAAGGGTTAAACGAAAGGTTAATCCATGTTTGGTAATGGTAGGATATAAGTGGCACTAATGTTCCACCCATTACTCCGTCCATGCACCGCAAAGGTGCAAGGTGCAAAGCATACAGAGCCTGTAGTCTGTAGCAACCAAATAAACAAGTAGAAATAAATAATAAATAGCCCGCGTCCGTGGTGCGCGCTCTGTCATCCGGCTGGTTCTATTTCCGATGAAACCAGAAAAACAGTTAGCCGATATTGCTTCCTGCACGGGCGAAGGCGGGCGGCCGCCCTCTTTTTCCCGTTGGTCGGAAGGAAGCCGGATTAAAAAGTGAAACGGGGGTAAAAAGAGAAGTTTCTAAACGACGGTGGAAGGTCAAGCCCAAGATTACGAAAGGCTCGCGCGACGTTTGCTCGTTAATTAGGGAGTTCTAATTATAGTAAATGCGTGAGCAGAGACAAGGTACGCGGAGATCGTGCCACGGTGGAAGCTCCAGGGATCAAAATGCAACCCTCCACGAACGAGCCAAGATTACCTTCGAGGGTCCTCCGACGCCCTCTTACCAAGGCCCGGGCCAACCTGCGACGAGAGAAGAGAGAAGAGAGAAGAGAGAGAGTACTCCTCTCTAGCGCCCAGCCACTCTCAGATATCACCTAAAATAACATCAGCCTGGATCCGCTCGCCCGGATAGATTTTACTGCCCTGTGTATAACAAATGGATTAGTATTTCGGTAGACGCCTCTAATCCCCTTTCGTTATGAGCCCCGAAGATTATACCGATTATCTGCCCCTGATTTCGGTCAATCGTCGCCGGCTATTTACGTAGCCGGCTGCTTTTTTCTCAATTTCTTCCTTTCTTTCTTTCTTTCTTTCTTTCAACGAAACAAATTGCCGCAGATCCCCGTGCAACGCGATCGAAACATTCTTTAACTCTCCGACAGCGGAAGCCGAGTCTCTCTTGACCCACAGTATCAAAATCCTCATTGGGTGTAACTACACCCAACCCTTTTTTTTACACAATTCATACGGTCCTCACTAAAGATACACACGTATACAGCAGACCACTATTCTGGCATTCTGACCGACGAGAATTCATTATAAACTGGTGTAAAGGGGGAAGTATACCCTACTGAAGTAACTAGGAAGGAACTAGAATCTTACCAGATTTTGGGTCGAAACGTGGGTTTGCGCGCCTCGGTTTTTTGTCCTTATTTGAGCAGATTTTGGGCTGGGTGAAGGCTCATTCTAAAGAGGAGGTTAAATGCAGCGTGCTCAACTCATTATTTAACGAGATTATGTTTATATCTAATATTATGAGTGCCCAAAGTAGAGGAAAAATCGAGAAAAACAACCGCAGATTTCAATGTATTTTTCTGTCTCAAAGAGACTTTTTTGATTGATATGATGAGTTGAGCGCGCCGTGATGAACCTTCCTCTATCAAATGAACCTTTGTGCAGCTCAAAATATGCTCGTATAAGGACAAAAAACCAAGGCGCGTGATTTCATCCACATAGCAGAGATTTCCCCAAATTACGTTCATGAAGATAGAGGTCCTCTCTGATGCAGAGCCAGTCTAGAGCCAATTTTAATTCAGCTAGTTTAGCCGAGATGGCACCTAGTCAGGAGGACTGTCAACCAGTGCTGCGATATGGTGCAACATTTCACGCGCATGCGCGGCCAAAACAGTAACGTATCTATATTAGGATGATGAGGTAGCAGAGCCCTGAGGCAGTTATATTGCCGGAAATGTACCGAAACAATCTGTTCCGGACAAAAAGACTCCAGGACGTGTCCTACGAGTTACAAAATATACACAAATACACATGTTATACATTTATTTTTCAGAATCAAATCATGTAATTTTTTAAAAATTCTGCGGGTTTCCCAAAGTACCCCATTTTATCGAGAATCTTACTTTACTGAGGCTGAAGTCGCCGCACATGTGCGTGAAATATTTCGCAGCACTGGTGTCAACGTGGAATCATAGCAGAACTGACACAGACGAGGTATTCTCGTCGATGGCACTAATATTAGTGCGACCTGCACTGTATAACGGCATTCGCCACGAGCTGAATAGAATATGGAAATAGCAAGCAACTCCATCTCGTGTTCATTAGACAGCTGCATGTTTATCAGTGTTACCAAATTTTTTTCTGCACAGAGGTTCGTAACACTGATAAATACCCAATAATTTGAGGGTTTACTTCACTCTTAAATGCGCGATTTCTCCGATAACAAAATATTTTGATCAATGCGCGTATCTTGGGCAATAGAAAAATGATATAATGAGTTCATATCTGTTTCTCAGGAAAATTCCAAGGAATCTTTGGCAGCGGCGGCAGAAATGGAATGAGAGGGGAGGGAAAGGGCCTGCTGGAAGGTTTGTCAGTAAGATTATCTAGCACTAGCAGACCCTGTTTTAGACGCTGTGATATCGGAAGGCGGTTGAGACGGTGTACATACATATAGGGATCGGTAACGGATCAAATAGTAGAGAAAAGGTGTCATCCAATTGTCCAACTATTAGCGAGCGTAGCAGGTGGCCACCACAAATCCAACTGTGGTTCTAAAAGCTCAACAGTACATGAATAATGGCCACTCCTCAAATAACATTAGGAATATTATTTCAATTATCATGTTACACAATTATGTATATTTTATTTCATAATCACTTCCATGTTTCTGATCACTTTTGAATTACTTGAAATATTGTTTCAAATAACATGTTATTTTGTTGCACGATAATCTATCTATATAAATAAAAATCAAATGCTGTTCGTTGGTAAGCGCATCACTTGAGAACGGCTGAACCGATTTGGCAAATTCTTTTTTTTAAATGTGCGTAATATGTAGTCCGAATAAGGTTATAGGGTAAGAAAAATTGGAAAAGTTGCCCGGAAAAATGGAAAATTCGGGAAAAAATAAAAGTGCTTTTTTAATCATATTTCAATACAACAAAAAAAACGAACGTCTCAGCTTTTAATCAATAAATCAATATTTCAATAGGAATTTACATTATCGACGTCTGTTTGCATTATCGACATTATAAACGCCCGCCAGTTAGTATATTTCTATTCAAATTGATTTCGCTACGTGCGCAAATGTCGTTTGACAGCTTGAAGTGACACACGGTTATACAGTAACAACGAAGTGAATAAATTGTCCATTTTGAGTTGAATTGTGAATTTTAGAAAGCTGGGGTTTGAGCCATTAGACGCAGCGTTTCTTCGGGAAGGTTTATGAGAAATCAGCATGCAAAAAGGCCATTCGTTCAAGAGTTTTGACGACTTTTCCACCGGCTACAACGCTAACTGCTTACTTCAAGTTATGCGAATGTGGCGCGTTTGCGAAAACATTGATGTATAATAATCTATATGGTTTCGTGTTGATTCGCATTATCACCAATGCGTCACGACGAGAATCTTCTCAGTGATATTCTGCTTCAAATTATATCGTGAAATATACATATATGGTATAAATAGAATGATTGACCTATTCGGAGTGATTTGTTCTGCAAGTTTCTCATTGCATTGGAATTCAGCTGAGTTAATTGATCTGCGTTTGAATTGAAATATTTCGTTAGTATTTTTAAATTATTAAGTTTTTTCTTTGTTTTTTAGTTCGTGTTTTCTCAACAAAAAATATTGTATACCCACAAGCATTGTAAAATAAAACATATAAATGTCACATCTGTGACAGGTAAAAACATGCTTTTAAAAAATACTGAGCCACAGCAACGCGTGGCGGGGGAAAGCTAGTTTCGAATAATTATTTCAGATAATTGTGGAATAGTTCTTCAAAATTGTATCAGGCTTAAATGCAGTTTCTATTAATCTATATACATAGTTTTTGACCTGAACTTGAAATAAAGAAATATGGATATAGCGTGCAATTTGACATTGCTATTATCTTAAAGAAATCAATAAACAAGCAAATCGTTAAAGAAATTATATTCAATTATTTTTATTTTCAAAGAACAGTATTGAACTTAACGGTGCGAAATGGTAGTAAATGTATTGTATAATTTATAAAATTTATAAAGTCACAAATAAAATAGAAACTTGTTGATAAAAAATTTTGTTAGGACAGCAGGAGAGGAACGAAACATGAACGTCTGATTTGTTGACACGTTACTCGTACAGTTTCTCAATCATGCTGAGAAAGTATATACACTCCCGGACAAAAAGATAGCACATCGTCTATTTTTTCTCATTTGGTAGAATAAACTGAAGAAATCATTTTCTTCAGTGTTTTAATATGTCAACATATTCGGACATGCCTCTATGTATAATGTACTGAATATCATCGACAATATTTACTTCAACAGAATTCTAGAAATGAAAACGTCAATATTGTGGTTCGCAAGTGGGACAAAATGATAGCACGTATAGTAAATCTACGCTTTTCAGTTACACTGAAGCTCGCGAATTGCGAACAACAACCCCAGAACATAGTTAATAAAGTCCGTGATATTACCTGGTGTTGTATATTTGTTTAAAAAAGGCAAAATGTTATCAAAAATTAAATTAACACTATAATAAAATTGGAAGAAGAACAATATTCAGTGACAAAAGTAGCAAAAATTATGAATAGAAGTCGAAAAGTAATAATGATTTCTTGAAAAATCCGAAAAACTATAGTAAAAAGAAGAGTTCTGGACGTCCGCAAAGTCTAACAAGTGCCCGGGAACGTCGTGCAATACTAAGAGCAGCATCCAATTCCAAGATGACTGCAAGGCAAATTGCTGAAAGTGTTGGTGTAGACACTAATATAAGGAATGTGAGACGTGTTTTACAAAAATGCAAATACGTACAACGAAGAAAATTAAAGAAAAGCCTTGGTTAACTGTGCAACATAAAAACAATCGGTTACACTTTGCGGAAAGGAATATTCATATGCGAAAGAAATGGTGAAGAATAATATTTACGGATGAAAAGAGGTTTAACTTGGATGGATCTGATGGTCTGAGTTACTATTTTCACGATATGCGAAAAGAGGAACAGTTTTTGAGTCGTCGGCAAATGGGAGGTGGTAGTGTGATGATTTGATGCGGTACCGGGTAAATACTATGGTAAAATGGAAATCAAATTTATAACAGGAAAAATGAATAGCAAAATATATTTGGAAATGATTAGGGAACAAATAAACACGTACGCGACCAGAATTGCTGGAGAGAAGTATACTTTTCAGCAGGATAATGCCGCAGTACACAATGCAAAAGTAGTAAAAGAGTACTTTTCTCGAGAAAAAATTCGCGTTTTAGATTGGCCAGCAAGATCACCCGACCTCAACATTATTGAAAATTGTTGGGGAAATCTTGCCCGAGCTGTATATAGAAATAGCAGACAATTTGGAAATATTGCCGAATTAAAAAAATATATTCAAGATGAGTGGCAGCAAATAGAGCAAAAAACCATGAAAAAACTCTATAAATCTTCGCCAAAGAGAATGATGGCTGTTATTAAATGTAAAAGAGGAACCACAAAATATTAAGCACTAATTATCATTCGTTGATTTACTGTTATACATAATTTTAAGTTAACTGTGTTATCATTTTGTCACACCAAGTTTACTTAAAAATTCGTTTCTTTTAAATAAAATTGCATAGACTGGCAAAATTCACTTGAATTTCATTTGTGTCTGTTTACAGAGATATTTTGCAAGAATGTGTAAAAATAAAACCTTGGTTGTAATGTTAAATAAATAAATATTACGCTAATTTTAAAGTGTGCTATCTTTTTGTCATGGAGTATATGTATAATGCACGTCGGCCTTGCTTGTAAAATAAATAATGCGAACAATAGGTCGAAACACGCACGATTTATTTATTTAAATAATACATAGAGGCAGTCGCAATGCGGTGGCACGTTCTCGTAGGATCCGTGATCACGCGACCGTGATTTCGTTCCCCCTGTTCTAATAGAAAAGACAATTGAAGCTGAAACCCCTCGAGCGAAACGATGACGCGACGGCGCGGCGCAGCGCGGCGCAGTACGGCGGTCGCGAGCTGTTTTGAAATAATCTTTAAAACGTTGTACAAACACTCCAATGGCGTGGAAACATATTGAACAGAAATTAAAAAATAAGCTTCGTAAGCTGCCACTACCATTCGTACACATAGACCTGACCTCCTAGGACGCTAGCTGGTGGTTTTCTCATTGTGTATTGGCAGGGGCTGAGAAACCAGATCGACACGAATAGAGGGTAAAATTCCGACCACAAACCTTCTGCTATTTGATTAAGCACGTACGTACCTTATAAGCTCTCTGATATTTATTCTGGCAAACAGGGAAGTCGCAGCTTAATTCAATTTTAATAGCATCGAACTGTTCGTCCGAGCGAACGGCGATATTTTTGAAAACATCATCAAATTATTTTATATTAAAGTCGTAAAGTCAGCAAAGTAAATCATATTACATTTTTTGAGCAAGTAAAAATGGTTCATTGTGCTTATTTTTATTATTTTATAACATAACCTATAAAAATGAATATTTACGGAGAGATGCGGTCCAAGTATTTTCTGTAGAAAATTAAGTATATTTATTATAACTAATTATTTAAATAAAAATATATATTTTTTAAAACTACCACGTTTTTAAAACGGACTAAAAAGTATAAAATAATTTTTCCTAGCCCCATACAGATTCCTAACCCCGTACAGGTAGTCCTGAAAATTTGTGATTGTGAATTTTTAATAGCTATGAAAATACTTGTAAGATTTAAAACGAAAAACGTGGGGCGTAAGATGATACATAGTAAGGAATGTAGAGAGTAGCTGCCGTTGAGAAAACTCGCACAACAGTTCATATCATGTGCAGTGGAATAAAATTGTTAGTGATTTAGATGAACTATTCATGCATCAATTATCTATTGCATGCGCCCCACGTTTTTCGTGTTAAATCTTACAAGTATTTTCATAGCTATTCAAAATTCACAACAACAAATTTTCAGGACGGGGTTAGAAATCTGTATGGGGCTAAGAAAAATTATTTTATACTTTTTAGTCCGTTTTAAATACGAGGTAGTTTTAAAAAATTTATTTTTATTTAAATAATTATTTTCTGTTTTTTAGTCTTGTGTGTGTGAAATTTTTCAATCGATTTTAAACATTTTGACGAGATTATGACAGAGCATGTAGTAAAGGACCCCACACTAATCATATGCAAAATCTATCCCGGTAAAATCAGTTGGATTTTTCATATGTTGCAGCTTATGATCTACTGAACAAAAGATGTAATGGGCACAAAGCTCAATAATGGACAGTTATCGCGTTATAATCAGTCAAACGTGACAAATTCGAGCTGCCAAATACATACTCAAATCTCGGGAAGTATTTATTTTTTGGAAAACTGTTTGAAACAAAAATAGTAGGGTTTCACAAAATCTGTTAGGTGGTGTCATTATTTTTGAATTTTGAATGACCTTGAAAAAAGGTCTGTGAACAGAAATCTTTGCGTGTCACAGCAGAGAAAAAATTTTTTTTAAATATTGCGTTGTCATCCAGTTCTGAGCTATGTTTAAAATTTCAAGTCTCTAGCTCATTGGGAAGTTAGTTTAAAATCAATTGCAAAATTTGTACCGAAAGGACAGACAGGCAGACAGCCTAGAAAGCAAGCTAATAAAAACGTGGTAAAATATAATAATTTCAATTATATACATATACATATATTATCACGAGCTAACGCAAAAATTATTCCAATTTCAATTTTTGGAGAAAATTGGCTTGTTGTAAGAAACGTTATTCAGTATTATTAGTTAGATTTTACAAAAAGTGAACGACAATGTAAATATAGACAATGAAAAATTCGTTCTTTATATCTGCAAAGTGCGTTACGTTTAGTAAAATCCCCTGTCGTTACTGTGGACGCAAATTTATAGTTGAAGAGATTTTTGGAGGATTTATCGCATACACTTCATTTCATGAATGGCAAACGTTGGGAAAAATCACTGACGTCGTTCGTTTAATACAGCCTATTTCTGGCTGTCCTTTATAACGTCGTTTGCGGCTTTGTCTTGACAGTACGTAGGTGAATAAAGTCGAGGAAGCAAAAATGGGAACGAAAGGAACGATAAAACCCGACGGGTGCGGGTGGCGGATGGTGGCAGTGTGCACCGCGCTGATAAATATAACGTAACAAGTTCACTGGAATAACAACTTCATCCCGCCAGGATCAATGAGACTTTGCCGCGACTTTTACGCGACTTTTACGCAGAATTTCCTTCCGAGTAAACGTATGCGCGCCAGAAATCGAAAAGATAGCAAATCGATCATTCCTTCCATTATCTTCTATTTGTCATATGTAGTTACACGAGCGTTCACAGTTCAAATGCTCTTTGTGTTGAAATGCTCTCTGTATTATTGCGGGTTAGCGTACAGAGCCCTTTCTTGGAAAAAGTGTACAGAAAAAAATTTCTTCTATAAAAACGTACATTTTTGTTGTTTATAAAATTCCAAATTGCAAAAAAGGGCTCCGTACGGGACCCCGCAATAATGCAGAGAATATTTCAACACAAAGACCATCAAAAAATATTGCTTCTTCGCGCTAAATGCAGGCCGAACGGGTTTTCGAAAATCAAGCTGTTTCATGTTCTCTGTCAGTGTCTTTCCTGCGAGAAACATGTCTGCTTCTCTGTCGCCGATTGGCGAGCGGAAATAGTGATATTTTCACTCCGGCGCACCCTTAAGTTTGTATTGGAAGCCAATGTGTTCATTTTTAATGGTGTGTACTATAAACAAGTATTTGGAACAGCCATGGGATCTTCAATTTCCCCAGTCGTTGCAAATCTTGTAATGGAAAGGTTAGAAGAGAATGCTATTTTAAAATTGCCTTTCGAATTGGTTCTGTATGAAAGGTATGTTGATGACATAGTCACATGTATAAGACCTGAACAATTGAAAATTTTGATGGATGCATTTAACAGCTTTCATGAAAGATTACAATTCACATATGAAATGGAATACAATTCAAGTCTAAGCTTTCTTCGACGTAAATGTCATTGGAACAGAAAATAGGTTAAAAACGAATTGGTTTCATAAAACTAGATGGTCGGGTAGATATGTAAACTTCTACTCGTTTCACCCCTTGCAACATAAAGTAGGCTTAATCAAAGGTTTGATAGATAGAGCTATCTTACTCTCGGATCCTGAATTTCGACCCATCAATTTGCTGTCAATAAAAAGTTTATTAAAACACAACGGTTACTCAGAAAATTTTACTTCGAACATCGTCAAAGAACGTATTTTTTAATTATATCATACTCTTTTGGTTGAAAAACGAAAAGAAGATAGATTTAAAAGAACTGGTCCAATCAATCGGAAAAATACCGTTGTTATACCTTATGTTGAGAACACCTCAAATGACATAAAAAGGATCTTTCGAAGAGTAGGGATTCATACAATTTTTAGAATACCACATTATCTTAAAACCTTGTTTCCACCTATTAAAGACAAGCTACCATGTTTAGAAAGTTGCAATATCGTATACTAAATACCTTGCTTGGGATATAGTCAAGTATACAGGGTGTCCCAAAATTCCTTCAACAGCCGGTAATGGGAGGTTCCTAACGTCATTTGAAGCGACATTTTCCTTTGCAAAAATGTTATCCGCGGCTTTGTTTAGGAGTTATTAACGAAAAACACGGACCAATCAGAGCGCAACCTAGACGCGAGCTGGCCCAGTCGGCCAATAGACAGTTGGCGCGCCGGGAGACTGTGCCAGCTCGCGTCTAGGTCGCGCTCTGATTGGTCCGTGTTTTTCGTTAATAACTCCTAAACAAAGCCGCGGATAACATTTTTGCAAAGGAAAATGTCGCTTCAAATGACGTTAGGAACCTCCCATTTCCGGCTGTTGAAGGAATTTTGGGACACCCTGTATATTGGACAAACGTCCAGAAATTTGAAAACTCGGATCACGGAACATAAGCATAATATTTTCTTACCTCCACTGCAACACACTGCATTGACAAAACATTCACTTGAAATGGATCATAGATTTGATTTTGAGAACGCCAAAATTATTGACAAAGAAGAAAATTTACATCAAAGGCTATTATTGGAAACTATTCACATGATTAAACATCACAGCGTAAATCTTAGGTACGAGACACCTAAGATACATGAGTATTACGCAACATTACTAAACCAGTAATGTTCTATGATGAATTTTTCCAATAAATGTTATTTTTGTCATAATCTTAAAACTTTGAATTAGGCGTTTCTCACATACAATGGACTGTATGAAAATGATTCCAATAAAAGTTGAATGTTAATAACGATTTACCATTATGGTATATTCGCAAGAGTGGATCTAAGAACATACTATGACTTTTCAAATTTACCGCCATATATCGATAGATATAACCTAGATCGTTTTCAACACGTTCGTACATCAGTATCTTGACAACAAGCATGTAAATACGACGCACGCAACACACGTGTCACACAATTAATATAATTTTATTTTCCCCAAAGCAACTGAGTGAGTTTATATGAACAATATTCCACATTTTCAATCATTTAATAGTTTTTGAAATTACTATAACATATTTATTTTACAGACGCGATTTAATAAATAAATCTTGAAAAGGATCCAAACTAGGATCGAAACGTTGATTTTGTTTGATAATTTGCAAAATTGCTTTATAATTAGTAATAAACATTTGTTAAATTTTATAGTAGAACTTCGGTCACGCGTAATTTTGGTGAGTCCGGTGTAACATGACGACTTCAAATGACCCGTGTAAGTTAAATTATTTGGTGTGCGAACAAATTTCCGAAACAAATGTTGCATGGTTTACAGTGCTGTAATCTGTTTTTGTTACTTATGCGTTTTTTTCAGCATAAATTTTTAGCATCGTCGTTAGAGTCTTCTGTCAATTATTATCGAAATTGTGGATGAAGTGTATTTATGTGTAGCTGAGAATTTGCATAGAAATATAAGAATAAAATAATTTAACAGGAATAATTGTTTGCAGAGAATGTTTGGACTTTCTGTGTTGCATTTGTGTAGTCATCTACTTACGTCTGCAAGAAGCGTAAATATTACATATGTTTTGCATTTGTACGAGTGGAAAATGTGATAGTATGACGTCGCAGGGGTGCATGCACCCTTCGTGCGAAGATTCTGCAACGTCGTCACGTGGGAATTCGGACATGCGTTTCTGCTCCCCGGCGACAACCGACCCTTTGGTACCACGGCGCGGCGCGGCGCGGCGTCGTAACTCAGAGTGTCATTGTTAGCCTTTTTCCTCTTATTCGCGTTCCAAAAACGTCTCCGCGCCGCGCCGAATGAAAAGTGTTTCTCGCAGAATTGAAGAATCAATTATTCCTAGAAGAAAATACAAAGGTAAAAATTGCGAACTTGTATTTACTCTACAATTGAATAAAAACAAAAACAATCGTGAAATGGTAATGGTCCACGTAGGTAGAAATTCGAATAATAAATTCATTTGTCAAGTATTGTACTAATGTATATCCATTTAATATCTAGCGAATCTACTGAAATTAATTTTAATTGACAAGAGACATATTTCGGTCTCGAATTTTTCACATCATATCGAGAAACTGCTATATGTACTTCCAGTGCTTTTTATTTGAAACGTATCGCGAGCTCCGCCAAAAGCAGTATTGACGAAACAAATAGGGTAACTGTACCGATTACTGCGGTATCATGGTTCGATCGTACTTTATTTCAATATCATTTCTAATTTATCACGAAGTAATAATATCTGCAAGCATTTTATGGAAGAATGGAGTATTCTGAATACAAACAAAAATTAATACATTCAACATAAGAAAGCATTAACAAAATAAAATCAAAAACTAAAAAATTAAACCGACTTCGAAAAAACGCACTAAAAAGTATGAAATAATTTCCATTTAATTTATGTGAATACACACGAACTTAAATACAATACAATCTTTTCGGAGGCAGTGCAAAATTGAAAATTTTTCAAATGACGAATGTTGCTGATTATGATTTCATTGGAATATGGTGGACTTGGAAATCAGTAGGTGGCAAGAAAAGATACATCAATATATCAATACAGTAATCGCTCCTTCGTTGTCCAAAATCAAGGGCACGATCGTTGTCCAGTGCCTACCCATTCCACTGCCTGTCAACGCCGAGTCGCTCCGTAGGCGGCGTCGATTGATGTCGGCTCGGGTATATCGGTGTGAACACCACAACATTGACTCGAGTAAACCGAATTTTCAAACTTCTTAATTTTCATTATTTCTTTATGGGACTTTCACTAACTTATTTCTGGCATTTCTCTGATTAAAATGACACCAAACACGATATAGTTTCAACTGTATTTAGTGGTTTAATCGACGGTCAAAGTTTCGAAGGCAACGAGCAACAGCAACAATGTGGGCCTTTAAACTGTGCCGGCGACGGCGACACGCTTCGGTCACCCGATCCGTATCTCATTCTGTCCTTCTCTATGTTCGGCTTCCTATTGAAGTCGCTCGGCGCGGTCGGCGCGATATCTAGACGCAGTCATAAATCAAAAATAGTGTCCGGGCACGCTCGTTGTCCGCCCAGCCCCCCGGCCTTTGGACAACGAAGGAGCTTTTACTGTATGTGAAAGCATGTAGAACAATTTAAGGATTTTCTTAATTTTCAGTGTTGGAAATTTTCAATTTTGCGCCGCCTCCGAAAAGATTGTATTGTATTTAAGTTCGTGTGTATTCACATAAATTAAATGGAAATTATTTCATACTTTTTAGAGCGTTTTTCGAAGTCGGTTTAATTTCTTTTTATAAAATTTCTTTATTTTACACTTTTTAGTGGAACGAGCAGAATTTGTAGAACACCTAGTAGGATGGTTTTTCGGTCTTATTGGTATCTAACATTCAGCGGAGTTCGCGGCGGCATCATCACCCTTACACTTTCGCAAATAAAATCGTAAGAAATAAAGAAATGCAACATTTTTTCACGGAACCACCCCGGGGACATACCCTACAATAGTCTACAAGATGCAAAAGGTTTTGTTCCGATTGGTCCATCCATCTCGGCGTAATCGGTGAACATGCATAGAAAAAAAAGCGAAAAAAAAGAAAGGCACATACAGATCGAATTGAGTAACCTCCTCCTTTTTCGAAGTCGGTTAAAAATGCAAACAACAATCCTTTGGTGACCGAGATAGAAGAAAAATGGTCTTATTTTTACCTTTTGCGAAGAATGTTTTTTCAAATCCTGAGATTATAAAAATATCAGAAAGATGAAAGATTGACAATTTTGGTTGCCTCGCCAACGACAGTACATTCTCATTGAATTGTACTTTATTCAGAGCGAGATACGTATTCTCTTACGTATTCTAATCTCATTGGGAAAAAATTCCGCAGTAAAACGTAGACCCGCGGTAATACATGTACTGTTGAGTGCTGACAAGTAGCTCCCTGGCAGGAATGCGGTGACGTAGACAAGAATGCGCGCCCGATTGGTTGGCTTGGAAGGGGCGCGCTTTCTATTGGCCGAAGCGGTCACGCACACACTACTACTGCTATGCAGAACGATAGACCCCCCTTGGCTGTCTGCCACCCTGGGCAGCTTCTTGTCAGCACTCAACGGTACATGTACCCTAGATCACTTTAGCGGTTTAGCGAACCATTGCATGGCAGTGCCGAGATCCCGTTCGCCGTCCGGGATTAAACGGTCTTTCTTATTAAATCGAAAGTGAGCATTTTGACATTTCTATCGTGTCCCTCTTGCTTTGTTCCCCTCGGGAATATGCAACTTTTTCTCCGAAACACAGGCGTCGGTTCAGACACGTGGAAAATATGGGAGGCGCCGAGAGCACGCAACACGTATAATAGATCTGCAAGTTACGAATCGCGATGGGAAGCGTGTGCGCAAGAATTACTAGCGCGAAAGTGACTGACGTTTGCGCCAGGCCAGCCCGTTTATCCGGAGGGTAAACGGCAATTCGTTATCTGACGATTTCGTGCTCCGTGGAACGAATCAGGCGACGTTAATGTGTATGTGGACCAGACCGAACGGAAAATATGAACGAATGCAGATAGAGATATGTTGTAATTGCTTATTCGACCTATGAACCTCGATGAGGTATAAATGGTATATGGTAACTTGTCACAATAGCTTGTCACCGATGCGATGGATAGACAATTGAATTACGAGATGGATCCGTGTTGCTCGTTGATATCGGTTGCTAACATAGGATCCGACCTTTCCACTCTAAAGTAGGGACGTTTATATTACATACATATTGGTATGTACCCCCAAGTTTATATTTTAAATTTTCAATATAGGTCCACATAAAACAGTTGCGAACAACGTTCTCGTATCTTCTCTGTACCATAATTCCGACCAATTGCAATTACAATATTTCTGTAAGCTGTCTTACACGGAAGAGTCCAAGGATGTCGATTTGTTCGTAGTCGCGCGACAACTGAACTGACTACAATACATATGGTACATATGTACAGGGTGTATAAAAAATAATGGTCATCCGTCCTAGGGGTGAATCTACACCTCTGGATCGGTGGACAATTTGTAGGAGAAACTTGCCGCAAAATTGTTTATAACAAAGAAAATTGTTGTTAAAGTTTTTTTTTACATCAACACCTTCTACTCATCGAGGAGAGAAAAAGTTTGAAAGGAGCCATATCTCGCAAACAAATAGTTATTGAGATATAAGCTGTTAAAGTTTTTCAAAATTTGATTGTGTGGAATTATACGTATAGACAAAAGCCTACTACTACAGTCCACACGTCCGTGTCGATGAGACAGAACATGATCGTGTGCGTGCCTCGAGCCTCGAGGCAAACAAAATTTAAAGGGACATTCGTTGCTTTAAATGTCGTTTGCCTTCAGGCACGAACACGATCATGTTCTGTCTCATCGACACGGACGTGTGGACGGTAGTATGTAGTAGGCTTTTGTCTGTACGTATAATTCCACACAATCAAATTTTGAAAAACTTTAACAGCTCATATCTCAATAACTATTTGTTTGCGACATATGGCTCCTTTCAAACTTTTTCTCTCCTCGATGAGTAGAAGGTGTTGATGTAAAAAAAAACTTTAACAACAATTTTCTTTGCCATAAACAATTTTGCGGCAAGTTTCTCCTACAAATGTCCACCGATCCAGAGGTGTAGATTCACCCCTAGGACGGATGACCATTACTTTTTATACACCCTGTACACTCCAGGACAAAAAGGTAGCACACTTTAAAATTAACGTAATATTTATTTATTTAACATGACAACCAAGGTTTTATTTTTACACATTCTTGCAAAATATCTCTATAAACAGACACAAATGAAATTGACTTGAATTTTGCCAGTCTATGCAATTTTATTAAAAAAAAAAGAATTTTTAAGGAAATATGGTGTGACAAAATGATAGCACATTTATCTTAAAATTATGTATAACAGTAAATCAACGAATGGTAATTAACTTACATTTAATAACTGCCATCATTCTCTTTGGCAAAGATTTATAGAGTTTTTTCATGGTTTTTTGCTCTAACTGCTGCCACTCATCTTGAATATATTTTTTTAATTCGGCAATATTTCCAAATTGTCTGCCATTTCTATATACAGCTCGGGCAAGATTTCCCCAACAATTTTCAATAATGTTGAGGTCGGGTGATCTTGCTGGCCAATCTAAAACGCGAATTTTTTCTCGAGAAGAGTACTCTTTTACTACTTTTGCAGTGTGTACTGCGGCATTATCCTGCTGAAACGTATACTTATCTCCAGCAATTCCGGTTGCGTACGTGTTTATTTGTTCCTTAATCATTTCCAAATATATTTTGCTATTCATTTTTCCTGTTATAAATTTGATTTCCATTTTACCATAGTATTTACCCGATACCGCATCAAATCATCATACTACCACCTCCCATTTGCCGACGACTCAAAAACTGTTCCTCTTTTCGCATATCGTGAAAATAGTAATTCAGACCATCAGGTCCATCTAAGTTAAACCTCTTTTCATCCGTAAATATTATTCTTCGCCATTTCTTTCGCATATGAATATTCTTTTCCGGTGTTACGTCCTAAGGTGGACGTTTGAAAGATAGATAATTTAATTTAAAGATTTTGATATAGAATAAAACGCAGTTTCGAACCTACCTGCTTTCACCGGCTTCAGTTCGGGAAATTGAGGATTTTTCTTAATATTAAATGACCTTGTTTGAGGATTTGGATAATTGAAATCGAAGTTGGGTAAACTCTTTAAAAATTGATTTGAAATTTTGATTTGAATGAAAATTAACAAAAGTATATTCTAAACATCAAATTTCTGATACATAAGGTGTATAAAATTCTTATTATATTTGTTGGTAATTACCGTTCAGTAGATATCTCTTGTTTAACAATAATAAAATCCAGCGGGTATACACGCTTTATTTAAACACACACACACACATTCATACACACACACACACGCAATATAAATCAGAAGTATTTATTAACAAAAATGAACGAACTGCCGAAAATCGAACATGGACTGACGAAAATACTGAGATTAACGAAATTTAACTGATTTTGATGAATATCGAACATAGACTGGACTGGACTTCACGAAGAGCCATGCCTTTTATAGATTTATCAATCCATTGTCCTGAACCCAATCTCCATGGGATGAGTGTATCATTAAGCGTTCTTCGAAATCAGTTTTCCTATGAACCAATACCTCTTGACCGGATGAAGAGTTTTTGATTCCCTTTTATCGCTCTCTTGGCTCGATCATATTGCCCCACACATCCTGCCAGGTAATTAGTCACCAGCTTATTATTTATCAATCTTTTGTTCATTTCTTCCTCGAAGTATCCATCTTCACATTCTTCAGCGATGAACAGTCTTCAACGAATATTAATATATCTCGCTATAATTTGTTCAATGAAGATTCAAATTTGAAAATGTTCTCATACAATACTATTAGAGCAAATATAAAAAGAAATTCAGAAAATATATGTTATACATGATTGATTATATCAATTATTATCGATGGCTGAACCACCGGACGTGACACCGCAAACTGTAACCGATTGTTCTTATGTTGCTCAGTTAACCAAGGCTTTTTCTTTAATTTTCTTCGTTGTATGTATTTGCATTTTTGTAAAACACGTCTCACATTGCTTATATTAGCAATTTACCTTGCAGTCATCTTAGAATTGGATGCTGCTCTTAGTATTGCACGACGTTCCCGGGTACTTAGACTTTGCGGACGTCCCGAACTGTTCTTTTTACTATAATTTTCCAAATTTTTCAAGAAATCATTATTACTTTTCGACTTCTATTCATAATTTTTGGCATTTTTGTCACTGAATATTGTTCTTCTTCCAATTTTATTGTAATGTTAATTTCACACGCGTTCAATCTCTTTCCGCGACCCATTTTTGATAATATGTATTTTGCCTTTGGTAAATATTGTTATTAGGGGACCCATCTCGGATCACCTTGACCTTGACATATGTTGTCAAGGACAACACTCTGAACAACTTTGTGGATACATCTATCCGTCGCTCAGACTTAGTTTCCGAGATATTCGCAAGAAACTATCGCTAATACTGTATTGAATTTTCGGTATTCTTGCATGCTCCGTGGCAATGTAAGCCTGTTCCGGGGCGGCATCTATTTATTTTCTGTTTGTAAACACGTTGTGCGGATCAGAGAGATAACAGAACAGTGTCACTCTATACAGGGTGAGCTTCCAATTTTGAAAGTCTACTTCTGGATTTTCGCATGCGTGGACGCCGGCCCTCTCCGCCCCCCACTACCTAATCCTAACTAATTCTAATCCCCCTAATAACAATATTTACCTTGCCTTTTTTAAACAAATATACAACACCAGATAATTTATTAACTATGTTCTGAGGTTGATGTTCGCAATTCGCGAGCTTCAGTGTAACTGGAACGCGTAGATTTACTACACGTGCTATCATTTTGTCCCACTTGCAAACTACAATATATTTACGTTTTCATTTCTAGATTTCTGTTGAATTAAATATTGTCGATGATATTCAGTACATTATACATAGAGGCATGTCAGAATATGTTGACATATTAAAATACTCACTTTCTTCAGTTTATTTTACCAAATGAGAAAAAATAGACGATGTGCTATCTTTTTGTCCGGGAGTGTACATACTGTGGTCATCGAGACCCGCTTTTAAATGTCTGAAAAGGTGCTCCTCTTCGCCGCGACGCGCAGTGCGTTGTCATGGGACAAAAATAAGAAAATAAACTTCCGTGTTATGTATTATGTATACAATCTCTGGAGGATTCTTTAATATGCATTACTAAAATAAGAAGTGAGATTGGAAAAAATAAACAATCGTTCACGATGCCCTGTCATGTTGCGTGCCAGCCAAAAATTTCAGTTGAAATTCATCATGTAATCGAGCTAATGTACGAGTGTGATGAAAGTTAAAATTTTGTATTATTTGAAATGGAACGTGTTTTTGAGGGTAAGTACTTCTAATTTTTACACTGTCTTGATTCTCATGTTCCCTTTCCTGGAGTGGACTTAGTAGCAGAAATTGCAACGCTTTTTGTAAGTCTGGTGAGTAAGCCGCATGCGAAAGCATTTCCCAACTAAACGCCTCAATCGTTTCCTTGACCGGTTTTGCTGTGTGTGATGGTGCATTATTATGAAGCAAAATCACTTTGTGTTGCCTTTTTTGATATTCCGGTCGTTTTTCACGCAAAGCTTGATTCAAATCTATCATTTGTTGTCGGTAGCGTTCAGTATTAACGGTTTCGCCAGGTTTTAGCAGCTCATAATAGATCACACCCTTCTGATCCCACCAAACACAGAGCATTGTCTTCCATCCATAGCGATTTGTCCTTGCAGTCGATGTCGATGGTTCGCCTGGAGGTACCCATGATCTCTTACGCTTAGGATTCTCGAAATATATCCACTTCTCATCGTCAGTCACAATTCGATGGAGAAATGACTTTCTTTTGTACCCGGCGAGTAGCATTTGACAAGTGGTTTTTCGGTTTCCTGCTGTCTTTCATTCAGTTCATGTGGAACCCATTTTCCCATCTTCCGAATCTTTCCATGGCTTTCAAACGTATGGAGACGGCTTCTCGTGTCACATTTAATTGATCCGCGAGTTGTTGTTGCGTTTGAGCGTCATTCTCATCCAACAATGCTTGCAGATCGCTGTCTTCAAACTTTTTCGGTGGTCTTCCACGTTCTTCGTTTGTCACATCAAAATCGCCATTTTTGGATTTTTTAAACCATTCAAAGCACTGTGATTTACCAAGAGCATGCTCACCGTAAGCTTCGACAAGCATTCGATGCGATTCTGCAGCCGTTTTCTTCAAATGGAAACCGAAAATCAATGCTGTCCGCATATCGTAGTTTCCCGGCACAAAATTCGACATGTTCAACTTTGTTAAAAACTATGCTGTTGTATGAAACTTATATGGTTGTGAGTTGAAAATCTTTACCAGATGTCAAACCAAGAAAATGGATTCAATGACGCGGTTTAACGGTAACTACATTGACAGCTGGAGCCACCTATGGGCATTTGCGGAATTTTCCGGTTTCATATTTACATACCTGGTACAAATACATTCTGTTCAGTTTGGTTTCTCTGTGTTTCTTGGTAAATCTGTCCTCCCATTCACTATATCAAGAAATAGTACATAATCGATGAGATAGCACATCCTTATTAGTGAACATCATATACATATCGTTGTAAATCGTGTTACTGTTGGTTATTACTGTGGTCGTCTCAAGTCGTTGTCGGTCAAAAGGCGGCGTCGGCCAAAGTTATTGTCGGTCAAATCTGGAGTCGGTGAAATGTTGTCGGTGAAAACCGTGTCGGGGAAATCTGTGTCGGTGATTTCCATGGGACCCACCAATATGATGTACATATTTTGATTCACTGCATGTACATATTTCTGCGAAAATGTATATGTACTTGCGTGAACCGTCGTGATCTAGCAATAATTATGTATCCAGTATTTGAATAATACATATGTACATATATTATTTATAGAACACCACATAGCACTGTAAACTTTGTACATATTTTTTGCTCATACACGTATGTACCTACAAGGCTACATCTATTTATGGAACGTGCTGCCACCACGACAAACTTCGTTCGTTCGCGAAGTTACGATTTCCCGTAAATATTTCACGAACGTTGCGCGAATCGCACTGTCATGATTAGCGATAAGATTAGAGCTTCGATCGTGCGATTAAGCTCGATGACCACTGTTCAACCGCGTAGTATTTGGGCGGAATTTTCACCAGGTTGAATATACTACCCCCAATCTAAAAAGTATCGAAAGTATTTCAATAAAGAAACTAAAGTATCGCAACAGAAACGATTCAAAAGTTAGGCTAACAAATTTCTCATTACTTTACAAACGTTCTTTTATTTTCGACTTTAACAATTATGTTGAAGGGCAAACATTTTTGTATTCAACGATTGTTTGAATAATTCAAGATTATCGTAAGGATTAATCAATCAGCTGTTCATCTTCAACGACAGATATTTTCCGTGAGAATGCTTTATTCTCGCGTAGATCAGACAAAATCCTTCCTTTCCCTTCTTCTAGTAATGTAATTGAAAATCAAATTTAACGCTTTAATAATGGAGAGGCCCTTGGTCGATCATATTAGAAAGTTATTGTTTTATAACATCGTTTACTGAAACGTATGAATGTTATGAATATATATTATTAATTTCATGATATGGTACATGTAAAATATATTGTCATAAAGTCACAACATATTTACATGGAAAATTCTTTATAAATCTGCATGTATCAGCTAAGGAACTTTGAGGTTAAACAAGTTTGAACCCTCTCGGTTAGATTTTTTCGATTTTATATGATTACGAAGACATTTCTGCCACAGATATCTCAAGCGGAATCTAAAACTTCTTTTTCCAATTAAATACGTGTATGTATTTCTGAATACATATGTATAACGATCAATCAATAAGGTATTAAGAAAATTTAAAACGAAAATACAATACTTTTACCGTTTACCTTAAACCTCGTTCGTTTCTAGTGTCGATTTGCCGCATTCTTCCCTGGTTCAATTCCGGTTAAATTGTTTATTAACGAGGAGCACGTTCAGTGTTATCGTTGTAAATTATTACCGTACACCTTACACCGTGCACTGTGCACCTTTCACCTCCAGTGTGGAGCAGTGGAGTATTTTTACAAATTACGATACAAATACAATATTATGTAATTCCATTTGTAACCAAGCTTCGAATAAGTAGTATTTCCCTTCCCTTAATGATTTTAATTAATACAGTCCTCGACAAATTAATAAGACACCCAGCATATTTTGAAATTTCTTTAATTTAAAGGTGGAAAGTGTAACACACTCAGTTATATCCTGAATACTACATACTATCTCCAAAGTAAACACGCAAAATCTTAGGATCGTATCGCATACCATAGCAAAATTAGAGAAAGATATGTGAACACGGACTGACATTGCTTCGACAAAAATATAAGACATTTGGCTTATTTTCCACTCATGTGACTTGTACCATTAAGTGTTCTAGTGCGAACGTATTCAGACGTTGAATCTTGTGATTTTCTTACAGCATAAGTACATTTATTACAACGAAAAATAAATAATGAGTCGAGGAAAGCAGTTAGATAAAAGTGAGGTCGATCGAATCGTTCTGTTGCGCTCGGAGGACTAAGTATTAATCAAATTGCGAAATTATTAAACGGAAGTAGGTGCGCGATATATAATTTGTTAAAAAATCCAAGTGATTATGGAAAAACGAAAGGAAGTGGAAGACCTAGCATTACTTCCGAACGTGATAAACGTGCAATTTTGCGTGTTGCGTCGAATTTTAAGGACGCAGTAAGACAAATAGCCGGAGAAGAAGGTGTGAAAACAAATTTAAGAAATGTAAATCGCATTTTACAAGGAACAAACACATTAAACGGAAGAAATTAAAACAACGATCACCCCTAATGGTGAAACACAAAGCAGCACGAGTAAAGTTCGCTTGCGAACAGGTCCAGTAGATGAAAAACTGGAAAAAAGTCATTTTTAGTGTCGAGAAAAAAATCAATTTAAATGGCCTTGACGGCTGGGCCTACTACATTCATGATTGCAGGAAGGAAGAACTCCATTTAAGTTGCCGTCAAATGGGTGGTGGCAGTGTTATGGTATGGGCCGCTATTGGTTACCATGGAAAAACAGAAACAAACTTTTTATCAGGTTGGATGAATAGTAATAAATATATTGCACTAATAACAGATCAGTCAAACAAGCCTGCAGCTCGTATCACGCGCGGTGACTACATTTTTCAACAGGATAATGGAGCTATCCATACTGCAAAATCTGGGAAACAATCCTTTTCTTCAAATAATATTAATATTTTTGAATGGCCCTCTCGTTCTCCCGATTTAAATATTATAGAAAATCTGTGGGGAGATTTGTCGAGCCGAGTCTACGCGAATGGGAGACAATATAATAACGTAAATGAACTAAAAGAAAGTATAAATCACAATTGGACACATTGAGAACAAAAACAAATCAAAAAGTTACATAAAACTATCCGAAAGCGATTACTAGACGTAATTCAATTCAAGGGAGGTATCACAAAGTATTAATTTTGTATTTTTATTTGCTTGATCAAACATTTTTCTGCTAGTGTCTTATACTTTTGTCGAATTAATATCAGACCCTGTTTACATATCTTTCTCTAATTTTGCTATGGTACGCGGATACAATTCTAAGATTTTATATGTTTACTTAGGAAATAGTATGTAATATACAGGATGCAACAGAGTGTACATTTTTCTACCTTTAAATATAAGAAATTTAAAAATATGCTAGTTGTCTTATTATTTTGTCGAGGACTGTACATAGAGGAGATACTCAATTTAGCTGTAAATACATGAAGATCTGCAGTCTATTGATTACAAACGAATCAAATTTTATTTCAGTAAAAAGCAAGGCCGTAACATTCATATTTGTTAGGCTTTGTTCAAAATCGTTATGACGAGTGTGGCTCGTTAAAATACGGCAAATGTTTAAAAATAACGTTATGTATTTAAAAATTTTGTTAAACGCCCAGGTCTGGTCTCCGTGCGTGCACATTTGACACGCGTCATTTTCTCGCTAACAATAAGCGTGACAATGTCGGATTAATACATGCAGTGGTTCACGGAAGTATTCGAACGGCCTTTGAAACAGAATAACTTTTTTATAATTGTACCAAATGACCTGATTTTTTATAATAACTTAGAAGCATTCGTTTATGAAATGATATGCAGAAAAGATTTTCAAAAAATTATAATTTACAAGGTAATATGCAAAAATAAAATAGGGAATTTTTTAAATTTTTTATTAGGGCCCTTAAAGAAAATTTAAAATATATGTTTTGTAGATCTATGTTAGTTATACACGAGCTACAAGCGATTAAAAATATTGTGAAAATCATAGGTTTACACGACTTTTGATTAGTTTCTGCTTAAAATCTACAAAATCGTAGATCTTTCGATGCGTGTCGTTTTTTCCTGCGTCAACCGATTTTTATGAAATTTTCAGCATTTGTATATATAACATAGATCTACAAAACATATATTTTAAATTTTCTTTAATGGCCCCAATAAAAAAATTTTAAAAATTCCTTTATTTTTGCATGTAACCTTGTAAATTATAATTTTTTGGAAAATTTTTTTTGCATATCATTTCATAAACCAATGCCTCTAATTGATTACAAAAAATCAGGTCGTTTGGTACAATTATAAAAAAATTATTCTGTTGTAAAGGGCGATCGAATACTTTCGTGAGCCACTGTATGTATGTATACATACATATAAGACCACCCTGTTGCCCAGAGGGTTGCAGCCAGAGACAGGAAGAATTTTCGTGGAGAAATGTTGGGAGGCTGACGAGATCGGCCACGTTTAATCGTTTCTCGTATTTGCGTAAACCGAAGAGAAGCGATAGCGAGCGGGAGAACTGCTCGTTTGTGTCTGAACAACACGTGATAAGGTTTTATGGCCCGCCAGTCATCGTCGAGACGAGCCGCGGCAAACCGAATCAGTAAATTGATATCATGTCCCGTCCAACCGACGTGAATTCACTGCTGAAAACCGAAACGCCGAAAGAAATGTGTCTGCTTCGCAAATAAAAAGAATTTAGGCGGCCGCGGGAGGGAGAGGGGGATGGGGAGGGGGCTGCAGGGAAGGAGAGGGTGTGCGGACGAGACGCCATTCGACAACGGCGAGAAACGTGGCTTCGTTAATTCCGCGGCCGCCGCGCCGCGCCGCGCCGATAATGAACAATCAGCGAATTGGTTTATTGCTGCTCAAATTAGCGAAACGTGATGGATTGCTGACGTCTTTCGGCCCGTTACAAGAGACGCTCATTTTGGCAATGTTTATTGTTCGTTTATGAATTATTGCTGATACCGGGTCCTGCACTTTTAGTGGAAAAGTTTCGGTGACGCTCTGGCTCGAGTTTGCGAACGGATGAATTCTCCTTTATTTCGGAGATTGTTGCGCGCGAGTATGACACATTTTTCGTATTAATGATTATTGGGTTACATATTAGATTATTGGATCTTGCGACGTATCGAAAGACTATGTACATACCACGTTACTCGCATACAGTGTTCCTGATTTCTCAACATAAGACTATTTCTCGAGAATTTTTAAGAAAATAAAAAAATAATATTTATCGAAAGCGCAAAAAACATTAACTCAATGTTTATTCCTGTCCAATATGTACATTAGGGTGGACCTAAGCTATACTTGGAGAAAAATTTTTATCGAGATACAATGCACGCAACTATCCAGTATTGTTCCTTTAGGTGAGAAAAAAAATTTGTGCACAGTTTGAGATCGATCGGATAAAAGGATGACGTGGCGCACTTAAATTGAAAATTTTGAAAATTGTGAAATTCACCTTAACTATGGAACATGGCACATCGTTGGATTTGTCTTTTTTTCTGCATGGGAATATAGAATAATTATATGACCTCCTTTAAGTAAAAATAACGATGACCTTGAAATTTCGAAATATGGTTTCCAAGAAATTTTTTTATTTTGCTATCATACTTACCTAATTGAACAGTGCAAATTCTCTGACATTTTTTCGTATAATCACAAGTAACAGAGATATTTAAATACCTACATTCAAATGTAGCATGTTTTGATGGATGGTGGGACATACGATTTGTTCATTTCCGTGAATTATGTTATAAAATGAATGAGATTCAGAAGAATTTTCCTAGATTTAAATTTCTCGAGAAATACTGTAATTTCTCGAGAAATGAGAAATAACCACTTATAAAATTTCTCGAGAAATTCTCCAGAAAGAATTCTCGAGAAGGAACACTACTCGCATACAGTGGATCGAAAAAGTATTTCAACTGATCCAAGTTGAAACTAGGCTTAGTTTGTCTAATCTCCATTTTTATAAGTATATCAAACTTGGTTAAGATCTACATAAATAGTACATATGTCTGGTATAAGCAGACTGCGACAAATTTGAAGAAACTGCAATGAAATAAAATCCTATTTTTAATGGTAACACTCTTTGTAGATCCAGAACAAATAACAATAGTACTGAGTTCTATCGAATTTTGTATTCCAACATTTTTTTGAAAAGTTCCATAAGCCTTCGGATGCATAAAGATCCGCAGTCTATCTATGTATGTATGTACAAGATTAATTTTATTCAGACTTACAATTACTGCGACTCCTATTGTAATATATGCTGTACTAAAGATACAATCTATATAATAATTTCTTATGAAATCATTGTTATTATTTCAATAATTTTCAAATAAAAAATGTGGAACCGGTCATCTTGACCGGTGGTAGTACGTTTAACGTTAACCCTCGTACACTTCTCCGAAATAGTTGCACAAAAGTTATACAGGGTGTCCAAAACCACCCGTCCAGCGGTGTTAACTTCTCAGACAAGCATATTCGGTAAAAATGTTTGCAATAAAAGTTGCAGGGATTAATGGAGGACATATGTTCATGACCTTGTATTTGACCTCCGGATCCATCTTCAAGGTTATATGAACGTAATCAGTACGTATTTGTTATGGACTCTAGCAGTCATTTTAATCTAGGACAAAAGTACATATCTGAACGTGCGAGCTCTTTCAGAATTCGGAGTCAAAAGTAGGAGTTCCCGTTTTAAAACAACGTACTGACCTCCACATAACCATGAAAATGGATCCGAAGGTCAAATACAAGGTCATGGATATACGGACCTCGACAAAGTAATAAGACAACTAGCATATTTTTAAATTTCTTATATTTAACGGAGGAAAATTGTACACTCTGTTGCATCCTGTATATTACATACTATTTCCTAAGTAAACATATAAAATCTTAGGATTGTATCGCGTACCATAGCAAAATTAGAGAAAGATATGTAACCAGGGTCTGATATTAATTCGACAAAAGTATAAGACACTAGCAGAAAAATGTTTGATCAAGCAAATAAAAATACAAAATTAATACTTTGTGATACCTCCCTTGAATTTATACTTTCTTTTAGTTCATTTACGTTATTATATTGTCTCCCATTCGCGTAGACTCGGCTCGACAAATCTCCCCACAGATTTTCTATAATATTTAAATCGGGAGAACGAGAGGGCCATTCAAAAATATTAATATTATTTGAAGAAAAGGATTGTTTCCCAGATTTTGCAGTATGGATAGCTCCATTATCCTGTTGAAAAATGTAGTCACCGCGCGTGATACGAGCTGCAGGCTTGTTTGACTGATCTGTTATTAGTGCAATATATTTATTACTATTCATCCAACCTGATAAAAAGTTTGTTTCTGTTTTTCCATGGTAACCAATAGCGGCCCATACCATAACACTGCCACCACCCATTTGACGGCAACTTAAATGGAGTTCTTCCTTCCTGCAATCATGAATGTAGTAGGCCCAGCCGTCAAGGCCATTTAGATTGATTTTTTTCTCGACACTAAAAATGACTTTTTTCCAGTTTTTCATCTACTGGACCTGTTCGCAAGCGAACTTTACTCGTGCTGCTTTGTGTTTCACCATTAAGGGTGATCGTTGTTTTAATTTCGTCCGTTTAATGTGTTTGCTTCCTTGTAAAATGCGATTTACATTTCTTAAATTTGTTTTCACACCTGCTTCTTCGGCTATTTGTCTTGCTGCGTCCTTAAAATTCGACGCAACACGCAAAATTGCACGTTTATCACGTTCGGAAGTAATGCTAGGTCTTCCACTTCCTTTCGTTTTTCCATAATCACTTGGATTTTTTAACAAATTATATATTGCGCACCTACTTCCGTTTAATAATTTCGCAATTTGATTAATCCTGTAGTCCTCCGAGCGCAACAGAACGATTCGATCGACCTCACTTTTATCTAACTGCTTTCCTCGACTCATTATTTATTTTTCGTTGTAATAAATGTACTTATACTGTAAGAAAATCACAAGATTCAACGTCTGTATACGTTCGCAGTAGAACACTTAATGGTTGAAGTCGCATGAGTGGAAAATAAGCCAAATGTCTTATACTTTTGTCGAAGCAATGTCAGTCCGTGTTCACATATCTTTATCTAATTTTGCTATGGTATGCGATACAATCCTAAGATTTTGCGTGTTTACTTTGGAGATAGTATGTAATATTCAGGATATAACTGAGAGTGTACACTTTCCACCTTTAAATTAAAGAAATTTCAAAATATGCTGGGTGTCTTATTAATTTGTCGAGGACTGTATGTCCTCCATTAATCCCTGCAACTTTTATTCCAAACATTTTTATCGAATATGCTTATCTGAGAAGTTAACACCCTTGGACGGGTGGTTTTGGACACCCTGTATACATATGCATAGTATAAGTTAGTATAGAAAATGGGCATCCGAGTATCCGGATTGTCAACAGAAGGGCTGAAGCTGAAGGGTGTTTCTCGATTAACTCTACGATGTATGACGTATGTATGATGTTGGCTCGCCGAGTCAGACCAATCCCGGAACGTCCGTTTGTTTCACCGATTTTCGTCAGATTTCGGTGGTCGCCGCGCCAGTTTCCCCGAATGATTCGTTAGGTTCTCGGTCAATTATGTGAACGCAGCGCGATGGCGCGGCGCAGTGGCAGTGACTTGATTTTGATAAATGACGCGCTGAGAGGGTGTAACGGGCCCGCGAAAGAATTCAAGGAACCGATGGCTCGGTTCGCATGCCACGCAGGATGAATCCGACCATGAAGAGAACTCGTTTCTACGGTGGGTTCGGTAAGACGGGGCTACGCATTGACGGGGTGGAGGGTGTCGTTCATCATTTCATTGCGGAAGCCAGAATATTCATAGACTACACTCCGCAGCCCCCGGAATCCATTGCCGTCCCTCGGAAAGAAAGACCGCCAAGCTATGGAAAGAGAGAGAGAGAGAAGAAGGGGTCGTGATATATGACAGACCAGCACGTGGCTCGTTCACACCTTCTTACCAATCTTTGTCCTCACTGTCTTCGTGGAAAGAACTTATCTTTATGCCAGTCCTTGAACGTACTTTCGGTACACATATGGCTGCATAATACGTGTGTACGTCCCCGCCACGCATTCTTCCGCCGCGCCGCGCCGGGGAAAATCATCGTCGTAACCGTTAGTTCCTCGATTTTCCCCGTTCCAATCTGCCATTCTCGCATAACAAGAATTAAATAACACTGATAGCGTCGTCGGTGACCGTTGGTTTCCTGTTATATGTATGGTCAACCCCGCCCCGGGACCAAAGTTGGGCAAAAATCAACTAATAATTGAAAATGACTAATAGAGAGTCTGATTGATTGATAGTAAAAAAAAAGTCAGTTAAAACTTTTTGATTAGTTAGTCATAACTACATGGCACTAGTTAGTCACAACTCTAAGTAATCGTTAGTTATTGCTTATTAGTTATGATTAGTCATTAGTTAGTTTAAATGATCAGTCATCAATCTTTAGTCATCAGTCACTATTGTGCGATTAACATACGTTCATATGTATACTTAAACTATATCGGAATTTGCAGTGACCGGTATAAAAAAGGTTTTTGTTTAATTAGCAAAAGCAACTAAATGTTGTAAAAAGTTAATAACTATTCATATTATATACAACTGTAAACATATTAATTGATAAATATAGAAAAATGGGCGATTTTTTTTTAGAATTTTGTGCAGCTAAAAAGGCCATTCGTCACACTGTGGTCGGGCCGCGGGGTTGCTCATCACTGAGTTAGAGCTTCTGAAAAATTTCCAAAAATGCTAGGATATCAAACTTGATGGAATTTGGTATGATTTTTATTTATTTTAGATCTACGGAGGTTACTAACGCTGACCATAAGATTTTGTTTGTTTCTACTTTTTGAAAATTTGCGCATAAAAATTAGAAATTGACGATATTCACGATTATTCCACGATCATTGCACTTGTAAACTATGAAACTGTAAGTTCTCAAATCTGAGAACTCGACGACGGATTTTATGGGTTCATGAGAAAGATAAGTAGGTATAATTTGGAGCAGTAAACACATCAGAAGAAAGTAGGAATGCTATTATACCATTTTCAACCTGCTGTGTAAACATATGTATTATGTATTAAGAAAGAAAATCAATTTTTATTTCACTCCAATTTGTCGCAATTCATAAAGCTGTCTAATTATAATGCATATGGGTACATAGTTTGTAAAATGTTTGCAGATTACTCGAGTATGGCTCAATTTATTGCGTGAGAAATCATCAGAACCATTCCCGGTAACTTAATGTCGGCCATAATCAGGGGGGTTTAATTGCGTTTAATTGGCAGCAAGGGTTAACAGGGCCAAGCTTTCTAGCGGTTTTTATAGCAATATCGGTATAAATAGGGTCCGGATAATTATTTTAGGTACAGGCTACTTAATCCACGCCACGGTGGGAAAATAATTTGCGACATCACCTAAGCCATTATAAGTTATGCGGAGCTTCACGGTAAATGAATCCCGTAACCGTAACCCATAGGCCATAGGCAGACGTACAATGCTTTTCCAGTCATTATTATCTACATAAGAGATTAGTTGGAAACCATTACAAAATTGTGCCGGTAACGTTCTTTCAAATCCCGTAATGATATATGTATGTATGTATGTACATATGTATAATAATGTATGTATTGTTCAACCACGATACACTTGTAGATATACTTATGCATGTAAATATTCAATAATGAACAAGTACGGAATATTGAATGCGCTCGTATTATACAGGGTGTCCCAGCTATCTTGACCACCTTGAATATCTTTGTTGTTTTTAAAGATACGTCAAATGTCTGAAGGACAAAGTTGAATGGTAAAATGGGGCCCATACGATAGCAAAAAAATTTTTGTTTTTATATCATTTTTTTAGAGATATGAGGTCACCTTCATTTTTTTTGTAATGTGGTATTTTTTAATACATCAATCGATGCAGCTGGACATTCGTTATAAAAAAGTATTACCTATGTATGTCGAAAAGTTAGTAGTTCAGGAGATATTTCAATTTAAATAACTCTAAAATACCATTGCCGTCGTACTAATTGTAAGACGTTAGCGTTTACTTACTTATGTAACGTCTTAGTACGATAGCAATGGTATTTTAGAGTTATTTAAATTGAAATATCTCCTGAACTACTAACTTTTCGACATACATAGGTTAGTACTTTTTTATAACGAATGTCTTAAACGATGTATTATGTATTAAAAAATACCTCATTCCATTTAAAAAAATGAAGTTGACCTTTATATCTCTCAAAAAAATCACATAAAAACAAAAATATTTTTGGTATCATGTGAACCCCACTGAACCATTCAACTTTGTCCTTCGGACATTTGACGTATCTTTAAAAACAACAAAGATATTCAAGGTGGTCAAGTTAGCTGGGACACCCTGTATTATCGAACTTGTGACGTGACTCGGAGTCACCACTAAAACTTGCTACACCATTTTTCAATAGATTATTTTACATTATTATGTATGTATTGTATAAAGTATTACATGTACATACGCGTAATATAATATCAATTTCATATCCTTAAATTGAAAAAAATCATATTTGTAGTATGTATGTATTACAGTTCGCGACAATACTATAAGATATCACTTAAAACGATATAATTATGTATTATATGAAAGAATTTCATCGTCTTTCACACATGCAGAGTGATATTATTTACTTGCGGGGACGTTGTTCCACGCACTGTTCTCGTTAGGATTTCTATGAACTTGAAAGCTACACAGCTGACCTCTTGTTAGCCGCGACAAATCTATAAGACAGTTTCCCGCAAACAGTGAAAGCGAAAAGATCATCAAATTCTTCTAAAGTGTCAGTAATTGAGGTAAATAATTCAAGTAACCCCTGAAAAATATTAATCAACTTGCAATATTAATGTTTATAGAAAATGCCACGAGGAAAAAAATTTAATGAAACAGAGATTAAAATGATGAATAATTTGCGAAATGAAAATCATTCAGTGGCAAAAATTTCTGAAATTCTTGGAAGAAGCCGTTGTGTAGTTCATAATTATTTAAAAAATAGTGAAAACTATGGTAAAAAGAATCCAGGAGGCCGTCCAAAGTTGACAATTGGATAAGACAGACGGAACATTTTACGACATGCATCGAACTCTCCATTAACGGCACGACAAATTGCGACAGAAACTGGCGTAAAAACAAGTGTCAGGACAGTATGTACAACGAATAATAAAGGCTTCATATAATTTAAAACGGCGTAAAATTTTGAAAAGACCGCCGCTAACTAACCGTCGCATAAAGAAGCCAGATTAGAGTTTGCAGAACAACGCATGCATTGACGTAAGAAATGGAGGAAAGTAATTTTTTCTGACGAGAAACGGTTTACTTTAGATGGCCCTGATAAAATCTAAATTATTATTCTCGCGATTTAAGAAAAGAGGAATTTGATACTGCAAAGGCGACAAATGGGTGGAGGAGGAATAATGATTTGGGCGGCTATAGGACATCATGGAAGAACTGAAATTGAATTTATTTCCACAAAAATAAACAGCAGGAAATACATAGATATTATTGTCAAAACATGCTCAGTCGATAGCCAACCAAAAATACATTTTCCAACAAGACATTGCAGCTGTGCATTCAGCAAAGATAGTACAGGCCTACTTTAAAAATAAGGAAATGGACGTTTTACCATGGCCAGCGAGATCTCCCGACTTAAACATCATTGAAAACTTTTGGGGAATACTACCCAGGGAGGTTTATTCCAAAGGAAACCAGTTTGGTACTGTAGAACGATTAAAAACTTGTATAAATCTATTCCAAAAAGAATGTTACATGTCATAAAAAATAAAGGGGGCAACACAAAATATTAATAGCCGATAAAAATAAGCTGTACGTGTTAATTTTTTACAAAAACATTACCTGTCTTATAGTTTTGTCGCAGTTAATAAAAGGTAAGTTGGTGTTACTTTGAAATTCTTAGAAATACTAACGAAAACACTGCGTTAAACGACGTCTCCAGAAGTAACTAATAACACTCTGTATGAAAGACGATTAAGTTCTTTCATATAACACATAATTATTTCGTTTTAAGTGATGTCTTATAGTATTGTCGCGGACTGTAGGTCGTTCGGAAAGTCATTTGTCATTTCATCCACAAATTGTGGATTATTCGGAACTGCGACATACATACAATACGTATGTATTGAAAGTCATGCCAAGCAGTCAGCGTCTTTTATACGACGCGACGTTTGCGTGCAAATCAGAAGGAATCGTTATCGTTACAACGTCGAAGCTCGAAAGTTCGTTTATCTACAAACTCTGCCCTGGTGTACGAATTCAATGAGAAAAAGGAATATCCTAGCTTCGGTGATTTCTCACTTTTTGGGAAATCGAAAAACTGAGTATGTAGTTAGTAGATTTATTGGGAAAGACATTATTTAAAGTAGTCTCACTCGTGACTCACGAGTCAAGAGATCATTCGATTTTCATTCATGTAGAGTGTAGAACGAAATTCTGTTCTAACAAGAGTGAATATTGAATATTTACTTTGAGAAATTAAATAAGAATGAAAAAAGTGATAAAGATTATTACTGTTTGAAAAATAGGGACAGAATCCAAAATAGGGATTGTTGTTCTACATTTATTAATTGCTATACATTCACAGGGGGCATCGCTCAAATCGATGGCAGTGAATAGATCGTGCATTTTATGCATTTATAAGAAAAATGAGTAAATCACAAAATAGCAAATTTTTAAGCGTTTCCACTCGAATGGTGGAAACCATTATTCAAAACAGTTTTAATAATACGTCTGTATTTAATTATAAATATAATTAATGCAATTATTTTGTATTCTATAAATTGTCAAAAGCTTAACTGCTGTATGAGAAAACAATTTGATGTGCAGAATGTAAAAAAGATAACATACTTAGGATAAAAATGATCCGAGTTGAAAGAAATGTCTTTATTTTCGAATTAAAATTACTTACTTTGAGTCCAAAGGGATTTACTGGATTTACTGTAATACACTACTTGTATCACTTTCAACTTTCAACTTTCAACTCATTGAAATTATTCGAACAAGAAGTATTGGAGACGACTGCAAAAGTTCCTGTCCGATTTTCCGAGATCTCGAGACCTTCTTCGAAGAAAAACCATGCAGTTTTTGTGGGTGGCATAGAAGTCAACGCGTTAACCCCTTGCATTATGATTTATTTCATAGCTCCTATAATTCATGATTTCCTACTATCAGAAGAAGAAAATCGACATCCATCGTATGCGTATGTATACATATTTTCTCCAATGGATTTGAGTTCTAACTTAATGATACGTATATTTAATAGATTGTTTTGGAAATCTTTATCACGAGTGTGCTACATTCGACACATTCCAAGACAAGGGATTAATAGACGTTTTTTCAGTTGTTCCGGATCTTGTTCGTACCTGTGGTGATCTGTAATCAAAATTAGTCCAGCACGATTGGCAATTCGAAGCATTGTGCAGCGGGGCTTATCAATAAACCGACGCGACGCGACGCGCGACGGTCTTGGCAAAAGGCGAACGGATTCGTATTTGCATATGTACCATATACGTGTATGTATACAGTCTTATTTATTATTCCTTATGTGTGGACACGTGCAATGATAATGAGAAAGAAACATAACGAGTGTGAGGCAAGCAAACATGTATATGGTAAAGTGAATGTGGTAGTGAGAAATAAGGAAATGAATGTGCATAAATAAAGAAATGATTGATGAATGAGAAATGAAAATTTCTCAGTCGTTGGTTGTACATGGTTCGTTTATAAACATTGATAATTCCATCTACCGGTTGAACATCTTGGCCCTCGACTGGCAACTCACAATCAGAGTCACCACTAAAGATTGCTGCTAAAGATGTCGGCAAGTATCTAATCAATTACTACACATTTATTTATTCTATGAGGTATTATATCAATTTCATACAAAGGAATTATTCGAGGTCGGAAGGAAAGTTTAATTTTCGAGTGAGTTAATAGCTCCGACTACAAAGGGTTAACATCATTGGGGGTAGTTCTGTAGTGTACTGTAGAATCAGGTACAGTCGCAAAGTGGTGAAAGGGTTGATCAACCGTATACAGTATACATAGAGACAAATAATAAAATCGTCGGAAGAATAGCCAACAGAACCAATACGCTTCGAACTTTCTTCTTTCCTTCGGGAGAGGAGGGTAGGCAGAAGAAGCTCCAACTATCAAGAAATTCTTGTAACATCTATGTATAATACGTTTCGAACGTTCGTCGAATTGTTTCGATTACTGTCAGTCTCGCGTGCACGAAACCGATACAACGTCGCTATCGATTGTTCGCCAGCATCGTGCGCCACTTTCACTCGCGTTCGTTCTGTCGGGCAGAAATAAAAGTGGCGACCTTACTGAAAACGGGGGATGACGTTCCTGATCCCTGAGACCGTCGCGTCGTGTCGGTCAAAACTCGGCTTCGACGAGTCACCAGAAACGACAGGCAGGTTTTCAGACAACAACGAGAACAACAACAACAACAACAACAAAAATAATAACAACAACGACGGCGACAGAAAGAACGAGAGTTTCGACACACAAGAGACGTACGAAGCGGATCTTCCTCCGCACTGCATTCGCCGGCACCGAGAAAGACAGAGAGCTGCCATGTTGGCCGTCGTCCGAGGCGCCGCCCCGAACTCTTTCCCCGATTGGCTGATAGGGTCACGGGACCGCAGCTCGACGGTGGGGAGTTATCGCGCGTCCGTGACTCCCACACAGATCCGCGGTTCGCTTTGATGCGCGCCGCCACGCCGCGCCGCGATCGCACACGCACCAGGGCCAGGACACGTTTATTCACAGTCACATACGCGGCGGACGGATGCACATGGACGCGCGAACAGACAACCCAGCGCGCGGGTTCTTCTACTTCTGGAGATTGTATGCAACGTCTGAATAAATTATACGGCCGTCCACGGATGTACTGTGTCGCCGGGAAACGGGAAATATTCGATCATTTTTCCTATTTATGGTCCGCAGAAATCAGAAACTAGAAATCAATGCACTGTTTACAGTTTACAGGCTAGTGAGTAGTGCCAGTTGAGAACTTGTATTCCTGTAGATTTAATGCGGAGCTTGAAGAAACTATGTATACTCTATACGAACGTAGAATGTCGTCAGAAAATATTCGGTCAACAGTACTTTTCACTTTTCAATTCTTCTAACGTTTTGACTGTTTCAACAATCTTAAGTTTTACCCCTTGCCGTATTTTCACACTCGTCATGAAGATTTTGAACTAGGTCTAACAAATATGAATGTACACCTTTCTTTCTAACTGAAATAAAATTTGATTTGTTTCTAATCAATATTTAAGCATTAAAATGTATGTGTAGCCGTATAGAAAATAGAAATTTTCTTCTCTCTACCACGACGTTTTTCGGGATAAAGACGTTTTAATCACTGTAACTGTAAAGAAAATGATACGACATACGCGGCATACGGCAGGGGGTTAAATGAAACGTTAACGAACAGACGATCACGTTGTTTGCATGCGCTCGTGTTATTTAAGGATATTAAACGTACACATTGAAAAAGAAAGTTTTGGGACAGCCTAATAGGATTTTTGGTCAAGAGAAAGTAAAAATAAATAGATCTATCGAGTAAAAAATAGTGTGGGCATAGTGTGGTACTACATATTTCTGGGGATTGTATCCAAGACTCGAATAGATTATTCGGCCGTCCGCGGATGCACTGTGTCGATGGGAAATATTCGATCATTTTTAGTAGATATTTACAATTTCGCGAAAATAAAAACACTGGGTGTGTGTGTATGCTATAATACATATACAGTAAATAATACAGCCAATCGAGCATTGTAAAATCTCGATAAAGTAGTGAAGGACTCTAAAGGTGACCTTCGAGTCATCGAATCATGCACAGATTAGATTCCCAAAGTCACCACTTTACCTTCTGGAAGCTTATTAACCCTTTACAGTCGGAGCTATTTTACCTCGAAAATTTAACATTTCTCTTCCGACCTAGAATAATTCCATTCTCTATGATTTTTCTCATTTTATGAATATGAATAGACTGCGCGGATCTTTATACATTTAGGCTTGAAAAAATTTTCAAAAAATGCTAGAACATGAAATTCCACAGAATTTGGTACGATTTTTATTTATTTCAGATCTACGAAGACTGCTATCACTGAAAATCGTCATTGCTATCATTTTACAAAATTGCATAAACATCCGCATTCGAGATATGCAATTGATACATGCATTACCCCAACATGTTTAATAATCTAAACAATATTTTGAATAATGGTACAGCAAGTGCTGAGGGTTAATACTTTGACTTGCCCGTCACCAAAAAAAAAACATGTTAAAATATCAATAATCACAAATTAAACAATTTGAAAGTCACCATTTTGGCGGGTCTTGTACTTCCAGTGGTAAAGAAAATATACAAAGAGGGTCGAAAGAGTGAGAATTTATTCTTGGACTCCGCAGACACAACCAGGCTACATTGGAAGATTAACTTTTTCTTATGTTAAAGGTCAAGCATTCTTTCATCATGACGTTATTGGCGAAAGAAGATCATTGCTGGACACAACAAGCACAGTTTACAGTTTACAGTCAACGCCCAAAAATGTTATGTGTACAATTTTCTTCAAAGGGATGCAGTGGCGGCACAAGTCAAGTGGAGGCCCCAGGCGGTAAAAATTTTGGGGCCCTTAAACTCAAGTTAGAAATAGACGTTGCAAGAAAACTCCCATAAACTTTTTAACAAAAAAGAGAAGTAATGAAAAATTTCATACCAGTAGGCATTAAATAAATTTATTTAAAATTCGGGGCCCTATGTTATCCCGGGGCCCCACGCGGCCGCTTAGTCCGCTTACCGTTAGATCCGCCACTGAAGGGATGATGCCTAAGGTCATTTGAAGTGACTTTTTCCTTCTGCTGTAGCCGCACTCTGATTGGTCCGTGTTTTTCGTTAATAACTCCGTAACACAGCCGCGAAGAACATTTTCGCAAAGGAAAAAGTTACCTCGAATCACCTCAGGAATCGCCCTTTTCAAGGAAAAGATTTCTTATAACTTTAATCATGCCACAGCTCGAATAAACTCGTTTAACGTAATATGTAGCACTAATAGTTGGCCAGTTAAGAAAAATTCTCTGCGTGAATAATAGCACATACATACATAAATGCCTTTTCTATCCTTTATTAAATAGAGAGAGACAACACTCTATGCGTGAAAATTCTCTTTGAACTTGTTACGTCTTACATTGTGTACCAAAGCTAAGTTTTTTCAAATAATCGTATCATTCGAGTTTTATAAACATTTTTGAAAGTCCAATAATTATGTCAGAACTTGACCATCCCTGAAAACGAGAATACTACTAATTGACCCCGCCTGCGCGTTTGTTCGTGGTTTGCTTGTTTTTCGAAAGATGATTACGTCCAGAAACATTATTTTTCACATTTTCCTGAAAAATGGCCGTACTGCATACTGACACAAGTAAGGAACAAGTTGTTTCAAATCATCTCAGGGATCACTCCTTTGGAGAAAGTATATTTTTCGGACATCCATGAAATTTCGATTATTTCGAGAATTCGTCCGGCTATTTTATTTTATTGCCGATACATTCGTATCGGTAGTTCGAACGAAGAAGTAGAAACGAGAAGTCGGAATTCGCGATTTTACTGCTAATAAAAGAAAACCAAGTACAATCCAGTACTCGATTCTCCGCGGAACCGTCGCAGAACATATTGATTTCGGCAGCACAGAAAAGAGACACAACTCAAAACATATTTCTAAAAAAATACAATATAATAAAATATAATAATAAATGTACATATATGTAGATTGTGGTGTATTTCATAACTAAAGTACAGGGCGTACAAAAAGTAATGGTCATCGGTCTTGGGGGTGAATCTATACCTCTGGATCGGTGGACATTTGTGGAAGAAACTTGCCGCAAAATTGTTTATAACAAAGAAGATTGTTGTTACAGTTATTTTTTATTTCAACACTCAAAGGAGCCATATGACGCAAACAAATAGTTGTTGAGGTATAATATAAGTTGTTAAAGTTTTTGCATAAAGATCTATGTACTATGTATTTACCTAGATCAGGGTTACCGAAACTTTTTCTGCAATTGTTTCCTTGATCTCGATCGACAATTTCTTAATAACGAATACTAATGATTTCAGCGCACTGGTTCGATCTGATGCTCCTACTTAAGCAATTTTGCAAATTACCACAAAATTTGCAACGTTTCGGTCAAAAATTTAGACCATTTTCAAGAAAAATTTTTGTATGTATAATTGCATCTGTCAAAATTATTGAATTAATATAAAATTTGTGTTGTATTCCGTACACAAAAACGAAAATTTTAAGCAAAAAACCAAAAACATACTTGCTATGTGACGAAATTATTTTAGATTCTTGACAACTTTAGAACAGATGTTGATTCCATGCCTGTGATATACTGACTGAGGAGAAACGTTAGAATTTGAAGAGGCAACTGAATCAGAGAACATCGATCGACCCATTGGCCAATCAATATTCGGCGGTAAATATGAACCGTGAAAAATCCAAGCAGCAGGTTTCACTGTTTGTATACCAAACGAAGTAGTGGTAATTTATTAATTGACATTCAATCTACTTTTGATGTATTTTAAGCCTTTAAACGATTTTATTTGCTAGAAAAATTCATCATAAAACATTACTGATTCAGTAATGTTGCGTAATAGTCATGTATCTTGGGAGTTTCATACCTCAGATTTACGCTCTGCTGTTTAATCGTGTGAATTGTTCCTAATAAAATCCTTTGGTGTAAATTGGCTTCTTTCTCTACTATTTTTGCATTTTCGAAATCAAAAGCATGGTCGAACTCTATGGAATGTCTCGTCAGTGCAGTGTGTTGTGCTGGAGTTAAAAATATGTTATGTCTATGTTGTCTGATCCGAGTTTCCAAAAGTCTAGACGTGTGTCCTATGTATAGTTGGTTACAACCCTTACATGGTATACATACCATGTATGTATGAATGATGTATGAATAAACTACATTGCAGTTTTTTACCAATGGTACTTTATCTTTGATCGCGGGGAAAAATTCCCTTAAATAATGTGGTATTTTGAAAATTGTGTGAATTCCCATATATAGACGCAATTATATAAAAAATTTTTCTTGAAAATGGTCTAAATTTTTTACCGAAACGTTGAAAATTTTGTGATAATTTGCAAAATTGCTTAAGTAGTAGCATCAGATCGAACCAGTGCGCTGAAATCATTAGTATTCGTTTTTCTGCAATGGAACACTTCGCAAACCCGGAAATTTTAACGGAACACTTATTGTTAGCTTATTTTTTAGTTTGGGTAATTCCGACGAGTTACAAAATATTGTATACAGAAATACACTTGTTATACATTCATTTCTCAGACCTTTCCAAATTGTCGCGGAACGCCTATTCAGGTTCAGCGGAATGGAACTGGTGTTCCGCGGAACATAGTTTGGGAAACCCTGGTCTAGATAAAGATAAAGATCCGCTGTCAAACAATAACTATAATTGGCAATTTTAGGTAATTTTTAAATGGCTTTTCTGTAAAATTTCCTGCTTTTTTTTACTCATGTCACTTTTCTTAAGAATGAACGATGTGTAACATATACATATAACGTATTTATCAAAGGAAATCTGTAGTTTTCGATACTAGGATTAATCGTACGAAAACTAATTATTATTTTGATGTGTAATTCAAGTTAAATTAACAGTGGACTAATAATGTTACAATATCAAGTATTCTCGATAAAACAGCTACCTCTATGTATAATGGTACAATTTAGAATCGCCTGTGTTACGATTAATTAGAAATTGGTGGAATTGAAAGAATTAAGGAACTTCAATTCCCGAAATGCTTTTCAAGACTTTCCTGCATCGCTCGATTAGCTTATTCGAATCCGTACGAAGTTCCTTGAACCAGCAATTTATGTACACCCTACAGAAGAGAGTACAAAAGCAAGGGAGAGCTCAACGCATGTGTGTATCGTTACACAACGATGCTGGATATACGCACACGGATACAGCCCACTTACGCTCAAGTAATTTCGTGGAGGACCCGAGAGCTTCTTCTCGGTTTCTCAGGGTCGAATCGAGGGCAAAAACGCGTCTCGTAACTGTGGTTAGATCGTAATTTTCAAGAGATTTCTCGCTTCGTTGTCGTTACCTGTCGCAAAAGACAATCGAAACGCGGAGTTTCCAATTCTAATTGACAACCAAGCGTTAGTAGACTCTTATCTTATTATTAATTTTCCCTCAAACTGGTACAGTAAAAGCTCCTTCGTTGTCCAAAGGCCTGGGGTTTCAGCGAACAACGACCGTGCCCGGACACTATTTTTGATTTATGACTGGGTCTTTAGTGAAACGTCTAGTTAAATGACAAAGAAAAGCATTCGCAGTAAAAAGCGGTCAACTGTCTGGCTTTAAAAAACTCCCTATTTCCTTGCCTTATTCCTTTCCCATTGTTCTGCGCGGGTCTAGACAGTCCTGGGACACATCTGGCGACCAGATCCACGCAGGCCTAATCCTCTCGTTGACAGGCAGTGGACTGGGTAGGCACTGGACAACGATCGTGCCCACGATTCAGGACAACGAAGGAGCGATTACGTACATATGTAGGTACATTGTGTGCAACGGCGCGGCACAGCGAAACTCACACGTACGGTGAAAAAATGCCTTATTCCTTTTTGCATGTAACCTTGTAAATTATAATTTTTTGAAAAATCTTTTTTGCATATCATTTCATAAACCAATGCATCTAATTGATTATAAAAAATCAGGTCGTTTGGTACAATTATAAAAAAGTTATTCTGTTTCAAAGGGCGTTCGAATACTTTCGTTACCCAGTGTATACATATATAAATAGAAAGATTGACCTATTCGGAGTGATTTGTTCTGCAAGTTTCTCATTGCATTGGAATTCAGCAGAGTAGATTGATCTGCGTTTGAATTGAAATACATATTTGGTTAGTATTTTTAAATTGTTAAGTTTTTCCTTCGTTTTTTAGTTCGTGTTTTATCGACAAAGATATTGTATATTCACAACCATTGTAAAATAAAACATATAAATGTCACGCGTGTGACAGGTAAAAACATGCTTTTAAAATATACCGAGTCACAGCAACGCGTGGCGGGGGAAAGCTAGTGTATAATATAAGTTAAAAAAATGACTACATACATATGAAAATACGGGATAAATATGGGTCTCAAAAAAAAAAACGAAAAATACTTCTTAAAAATTGTCAGAGACAAGCTGTTGGAAATACAGAACTGTCAATACCTGTACGTCAACTTCCTTTCTGCAAAGTGCGAGGACGAATTGTTCGGTTCTCCACGATACGTTTCGACTGTTTGAGAATGTAGTTTTTAAATTGTGGGTCGAACAAGTTGTTATCGTGGGCCTCAACAAATTGTCGTTCGCTATAATTATATCTGATGTTTGCCCAAGTCGTGTTATTCATGGCGATCAGAGATTGGAACTCTGCCGAGGCAGAAACTTCAAATTAAGTACCCTGTTGTATACTTTTTACGACCCCGCGTCATACGATGATAAAAGACACTATATTATACCTTGAAACGAGTTTAACTTTTCGCATATTGGCATGATTTACTCCGAAAGTTGCGTGAACGAAACCTAGTGCACGGATAATATTATATTTATGAACGGATTTGTGCGATGTATTACATTACAGCGCGCATAGTCGTCTTCGTCATTTTCCTATCGCTCGATGATAATACATTTAGAAACGTCAAACAAAGGAGTTTACACCGCGAAGAATATTCTCACGGCGGAGGAGGTTGCGAAGCGGCATGTAAATGTTTTATTATTTCTCGATTTCTCGAGTTTTATCGATTACAACAAGCGACAAAGGTCGATCATTCAAATCACTAATACTTGTCATTCGCGAACATTTATCGGTCGTACGAACAAATTATTCAACGTGTAACCGACGCGACGCGACGTGCCTCGCGAGTTTTCATTAGGATTAGTCACGTACGCGTCTCGAACATTTGCCAATAATAAAAAACTTACTTATCTTGCACGCCTCTCTTTATCCCTTTAATCTCGAACAGTATCCGTTCATCCACCACTGCAACAGCGGTAAAAAACCGTTTTTATCAACGGCCAGGACAGCTTGATGAATTTCGATATTTTCGGACAGAATAAGACCAATACACGTATCACAGCGCGTGCGTGGGTGACGAAATTGTTGGAGCCGCGGTACGACGAACATATTTATTTGAACAATAACGGATAGAACTGTTTCCTTGATCTCGATCGACAATTTGTTAATAACGAATAATGATGATTTCAGCGCACTGGTTCGATCTGATGCTACTACAGTAAAAGCTCCTTCGTTGTCCAAAGGCCGGGGGTTTGAGCGGACAACGACCGTGCCCGGACACTATTTTTGATTTATGACTGGGTCTTTAGTGAAACGGCTAGTTAAATGACAAAGAAAAGCATTCGCAGTAAAAAGCGGTCAACTGTCTGGCTTTAAAAAACTCCCTATTTCCTTGCCTTATTCCTTTCCTATTGTTCTCCGTTCTGCGCGGGTCTAGACAGTCCTGGGACACATCTGGCGACCAGATCCACGCAGGCCTAATCCTCTCGTTGACAGGCAGTGGAGTGGGTAGGCACTGGACAACGATCGTGCCCACGATTCAGGACAACGAAGGAGCGATTACTGTACTTAAGCAATTTTCCAAATTACCACAAAATTTTTAACGTTTCGGTCAAAAATTTAGACCATTTTCAAGAGAAATTTTTATATAATTGCGTCTGTAAAAATTATTGAATTCATATCAAATTTATGTTGTATTCCGTACACAAAACCGAAAATTTTAATACAAAAAACCAAAAACATACTTGCTATGTGACAAAATTATTTTAAACTCTTTCATTTTCTTTTAACGGCTTTTTATTTTTGTAGTTAGCCTATTCATTTCTGTCATAGATGCACGAAGCATTCTAGTGATTATAAAATACGATAAACTTATTTGCGCAAAATGTTATTGAGCGCATTCTTGTAATTTTTTTATATGAATTGTGTTTAGTGTTCGGAAATATGGGGCACGAACAAGCAATGATGTTAACAACACATGGCATATGGAAAAGATATGTATGTACCTATAATGGAGGCAGGTATACAACGTTCACCGTTCACAGTGAATCGTTTAAAGGAGCTATACTATACGTATTCACGGTAACGGAGCAGCAGCGGCTTCTTTGTGATTGAAAATTGATGGAGTGGAATCAGGAGGGCTGAAAGAGGTCGGTTAAGGGGATGACGGAGCTCGCGGTTCATTTATCAAAACACGCAAAAGAGCGTAAAAGGTGCCTTTTACGCACGCATACCAAATTTTTAGATAAAGAGATAAAATGGCACGCAGCATAGATTCGACAATTCAATATTGAGGATAGATTTTCTACTAAATATTTAATACGATGCAACTTGCGGTTATTCTACATGAATTTTCAGGTGATTCAAACTCACTTCTATACGCAATTTGAAAACTTTTCAAGCTTTCTAACAATTTTGAAAAATAGGACTAGGTACAATAACTGGGATGGACCCATTGAAATCACCGACATGGTTTTCACCGACAACGTTTCACCGACTCCAGATTTGGCCGACAACGATTTTACCGACAACGGCTTGAGACGATCACAGTAATGACCAACAGTAACACGATTTACAACGATATGCAAATGATGTTCACTAATAAAGATGTGCTATCTCGTCGATTATGTACTTTTTTTTGATACATATAGTGAATGAGAGGACAGATTTACCAAGAAACACAGTGAAACCAAACTGAACAGTATGTATTTGTATTCATATTATTGATATGTACTCTTAAAGTATTAGATACAATATATTATTCTCAAAATAGTGAAAAGGAAATCCATTTAACTAATAATAAATATCAGTGGCGCACCCAAGGGGGGAGCCAGGGGCCAAGTCCCCCCCCCCCCAAGAAAAAAATATTTAGCTTCCAAAATTAAAAATCGCGGAATAGCCCTGGATACCGTTGACAGATATTTCGGCTAAAAAAAGTCATCGCTCGAAACCTAGGATTGGGTTCAACTCGGCCCCCCCAAGATTAAATCCAGCGCCACTGATGAATATAATAAAAATTTCAAATACATTTGATAGACTGTATAACAAAAACATTTATGGCAACGAAAATATTAACATAATAAACAACAAAAATTTAAGCTTCCTTCAATTAATTGTATTACTATACAATTAAATTACGATACCAATAATAGTTGCAAGGAGAATAATATTCACGTTGTTAATAACTTGCCTAGATCAATATAACAAAGATTTTAAGTACACTCGATAAATTGTGTAACAAAAACATTAATTACATTAAATTTATTATAATCTAATATTGTGTGCTAATACCTGCAAGAAACTTGTGGTGGTGCATTGTGTACGAGTTCCGAGTATTTGTTGAATATACGCAGTCGGCTAACGTTGTTGCCAAACAATGTTACTGTTGGTTATTACTGTGGTCATCTCAAGTCGTTGTCGGTCAAATCCGTTGTCGGTCAAATCTGGATCTGGAGTCGGTGAAATGTTGTCGGTGAAATCTGTGTCGGTGATTTCCATGGGACCCTAATAACTGGACCTATACATACAGGGTGTCCCACATAAATGGGAACACCTAAATATCTTTCGTATTTACAGTCCTATCAGAAAACTTCGGAGGACAAAGTGACACTATTGCAGGGGGCAAATATAATGGTAAAGAAAACATTTTTTTATGTCGTGTTTTTTAATGAAATTTCAAGGTCACCGATGTTTTCTTAAATGGAATAGTATATTTTTTTACGATAGCATGATAGACAATAAAAAACTGAACTTAGTGGATACCACCTTTTTGACCTTGAAATGATTTGAATTCCATTTAAAAAAACATCGGTGACCTTGAAATTTCATTAGAAAACACGACATAAAAAATGATATTTAGGTGTTCCCATTTATGTGGGACACCCTGTGTATGTAGATCAAGAAAGTAGACAATTTTTATACCTGTATTGCTACGAACTGGAATGGAATAGAAATTTATTTTCTTTCTCAACATAATAATAATTGTAATATTTCTAATATTATTTCTTCTAATATTTTTACTATCTTCAATTACAGCCAGTCATTTTTGTCATAAATGCATAACATCCGATGTCTACATAGTTATTGCTTCCGAAGAAGCTTTTTTTCGCAATGGTACGAAAGAACGCGTACGCGTCAAATTAGGTGAGATTTTTTGAGAACGTTCACGGACAGGTCTGCGGTGAAAATCGGCTCCATTGAAAGCTCGTTAACGAGATCGTTGACTCTAATGCCGACTAAGCCATACTATCGTCGAAAGGCTGACCGAGCAAGAAGCCAAGTTTTCGCCTACTTTCCGTTCATCTTAAACAGGATTAACCTTAAACTGGGAATAATCCTTACCGTATAATCGGCGTGGCCTAGGACAGTCTCACTCAGGCTGGCCGATATCTGCCATGCGTTTTTAGAATTCTGATTCGATTAGTCGACATTAACCAATCTCTCACTGTCCAAACTATGTACATACACTATATGGTATGTAATAACTAGACAGCGGATGTTTATGCAAATGCATATTTTTATCGAAAAAAGATAGAAAGCTGAGACCTAAAGGCATCAATTTACAGTCGACACTATAGAAAAAGCTATTGTTGTATATTGTAATTTAAATTATAATAAATAAAACAATAAAATAATTTTTTTCTTTTTTACTATTTTACAGATCTGTACATACATTCCCTATACATATATTGCTCATGTACCTTGCATATATCTTGCATATATTTTGCATATTTCGACGTATTATAAATGCATAAAGATCCGCAGTCTAGTAATAACACGGGTTTTCAGTTTTCATTCGAAATAATATACAATTCATTTTGCTCCGTATAAAACATTTCAAGAGAGTTCATCTCTCGCATGACGGATACTGAATACAGTGAATCACAGTAATATTCGGAATTCGGATACTTTTAAAAGCACGATTACTTTTTGAATCGTCTTGATAAAAAACGGAAATAAAAAGTTGACGATTGGAAAACTTCCAAAGATTTTTTACGAATACTATCTGTGATATATAATATTTGACATTTTTACAGTGTCATTTTGCATACTTGTCTATTTAAAATCAATAAAATTTCTGTCTTCATTATTTAATGATAATAAAGAACTATGAAATCTAAAACTTCATTGATCATTATGACAATGATTGTACACATATCATTTTCGAGGTTATTCTAACTTAACACTAAAACTACGGAGCCCGTCAAAATGACGGATTTCAGATTCCTTTCATTTACAATTCGTGCAGTCATGGAAATATTTTCTTGAGAAATTTTTTATTCTCAACTAGCTACATACATGTTACCATATAACTTGTATGAAATCTGAATAAATTCAATCCTGCTACATATTACCATGAAGAAATACATGTACATTCGTACATATGTACATCGGTCTCGTTTAGAACAGTCAAAACAACTTTCAGTATCGTACTTAAGGATGTTCTGGAGGTAATATAAAAACGCAATAACATTTTTAAAAATTTGACTAGATATAATTCTTACTAAATTAATGCAATAACCAAAGTTTGGGTTCGATTCACTCCACCGTTTAAGAATTATAGCAACTTAAAGTTTGCGCATTTTAACACGACTTCTTATGGAGAATCCATAAAATTCCACTTCATACCCTATTTAAAACTTGAAAAAACACAACTAGAAACTCCAGTTTTTTTATATGTAGTAAAAATTATGTAATTAATTATGTTCAAAATTTATTAGAATCCATTAAACAGTTACAGAGCAAAAAAATTATAAACTGTTACAAAACGCCAAATTTATCGTGTTGTCTCTCACTAGCATGGAAGCGCGACAAGTGTCGACCACTGAATATAGCTACAGAGGGTACAGTATTCGCAAAAGTTTACGCAAAATATACTCATGAATGGCTTTCATTGCCAATATATTGATGGATTTCGAATTTCGAACATCCTTAACAATATGTATTGTCTTTCACGACGCTCGTTTGTTTCGAACATCAAGCTGCAGTTAAACCAACTAACAGATGCTTAGTTACGGAACGAAACAGCATCGTTTCAATACATTGACGAGTTTCTGTATCGGAGATGAGCAGGGATCTCGTATAAGGAGATAAGTCGTTCATTATGCTGCTAGTGGCCTAATGTGTTAATTGATTGACAAGGACCCGGCTATTCGAGGAATCGGGGAGTTTTCGCATCGGGAAACAGAAATTGCTCGCGCGTCGGGGAGGGAGCAAGGTAATTTACAGTTCCGCGAGCAAAGTGCCGTAGACGATTACGAAATTTTTAATAAGCCGGGACCGGGACACGGGAGAAGCGTTTCTTGATGGAGTCCGTCGCGCGTCGGTGGTGGATCGCGTGTTTCTCCTTGTGCGCCTGGTCATCCCTTCTCCAAGCGATCGACTCCCCCCGTTCTCACCCCAAACCAGTGGACGAGCACGGGGGGGTTGAAAACTGCTCCGCCCAACCACGTGACTGCAGCCTCTCCTGTGGGGTGTCGGTTGTGGTTGGTGGGGGTATAGAGGAATGGTGGGGTGCAAAGGGGACAGGGAGGAAAGCGACGAGGAGTAGGTCCGGACCTACATACCCCTTCGCCGTGCTCGATTCCCTAACCCTCCTTTCTTCGTTGGTCGGCTTCTCGACGACTTTATGCCTCATAAAAATGATATAAAATTTGTAAAGACGGAGCGGCGCGCGGCGTAACGACCAAACGGCTTCGTCCTATAGAGTAGGAGACGAGGGTGAGGGCTCGCGCGAGAAGGAAAACTTCAGGAGAGGAACAGTCGGGTAATAAGAGGCGGGGGTGTTCGAGGAGAGGAGGATGGTGCACGAGGGGGTGGCACACAGGGTGGCGAGTAGTAAACGAAATCGAAGCAGCTAGGAGAGACCGTGTACCGTCGTCCTTGACGGTAGTCGATATGAATCCGCATGAAGATAAAATCGTGGCAGTTCGGGAAGCTCGAAAATGGGCGCGTAAAATGTACGGGACTCCGTCTGCCGAGCACTTCCCCATCTTTGCACTTTTATTCCGTCCAGTTCTTTGGCCCTCCCTCCCTCTTGCCCCCCGTCGCGCCGATCGAACGGTGAAAATTTATTGCGGAGAGGGAAAGTGTTGCCCCGCGCGAGCGCGCGCGCCCTCCCGCCATTTCTCCACGGTATTGCAAATGTTTATCGAAAGTTTCACGGCGATTTCGGGTAGCCATTTTATTATCGGATTAATTAGAAATTGCTCGCCGATAGGTAGCCGCGATTACGCCCGTTGCTACGCGCTGTAATCTTCCCGCGACGCACGTTTATCGCGACGAACGTTATATGTTTTACAACGGTGCAATAAATTAGATATTGTGTTTATCTCGCGACGCAGGAACAAAAGAACTGACCGGAGCTATAAATTATTGCAGCGGGCTTAGATGTATCTTTCTCGGAATTGTTTCTTCACGATTCGAAGGTTGACGTTTCAGCAACTCGTTCGGCAAATCGATTAACTCAATGAAACGGAGAGCACAGAGAATTGATCAAATAGGACGCGTCCATTTTGAAAAGTTATTTTAGCTTTTGTCAATTGATTGTATTGTATGAAATTAATGCCGTAAAATGAAGAGTACAGGAAATAGGATCAAATAGGACACGTCCATTTTAGTTAAAGTCACTCGACTTCATTAATTACAGGAATTACTTTCTAACCTAAGGAAATAATTCACTGGCTAAAAATAACAGATCAACCCTGATGGCCTACAGTGATTTCATTTTGTAGTCATTAACGGACTACAAGCGGAAATTTATATACTTTACATGGATGGACGAACGTGTTACGCATTTCCTGCACATTTTGCAAATTTTTCTTTTATCACCGGTGCGGTGCTGTTTCTCTTCGCAAGAATTCATGAATCATGATTTACGTGACTTCTCAAAATTGCTGTATCACTAAATGTACATATGACTGATACATTATTTACAATCTTTTAGTCAATAGCAGAAATCAATTTTTATGTAACCCCCTTTTCTTACAATTGATGCAAACAACTTTTCTTTTGCATAAAGACCCGCAGTCTACATATTAATAACATACCATATTTAGTATGTAGTTCTGTTCGAAATCCTCGTCACGAGTCTTTGGGTTGCCAACTTTTTCTTTTTGTAAGGTACTTCAATTTCTACGGTTTGAGGGTAATATGTACATATTTCAGCGATAAGTTGTTGGTAGCATAGGTGAATACATAGTTTGAAAAAATCTCCGTGCAAAGCAATATACATAGTTTCGCTTTAAATCAATGATTCCCGAAGTGGTCTATATCCAAGGGGTCCATGTCAGCGAAAACAAAAATTAGGGGTGCATGAAATCTTCGTCGACAATGTTTGTGACACGGACGTGACGGAAAGGCTATTTTTGAGATCAAGCATATTCTACATTTGGCGGCCATTTGGCAGTAAAAAGCTAAAGCAGTAATCAAAATTCGAAGTAACGCGTTGAATGCTAGGTTATTTGCGCAGCTGTGCGAGGAAAAAAATGACGAGAACTTTCATCGATTGCTTCTTCACACTGAGGTACGCTAGCTGTCAAATGGCTTATGTTTGACAAAATTTCTTTCACTTTTTGAGACAGTTTTAGAGTTTTCGGATGATAATGATCCAATTTTTAAAGAAAATTTAATTAAGTGGAAACCAGGCATTGCTTACTTAACAGATTTGTTCACTAAATTTAATGAAGTTAACTTGCCGTTACAAGGTGACAGTCTAAATTTGATAAAAACAAAGTCCCTCACTTCAGCTTTTCTTGTCAGGATTAAACTAATGAAGCAAAATATTGGACGGCGCGAATTTTCCTAGTTCCCCAATTTGTCACAGACAAACTGCCAGGATAATGACGTTTCAACCTACGTGCTTCACGCAGACTTTGAAACTAGGTTTGAGGATGTTTTCACTATGGAAGTACCACAGTGGTTTATCCATCCATACAGTGACATTGAAGAAACGGATGTCATATTACAAGAAGAACTAATGACAAGAAACCTAACTAAGTTGAAGCCAAATATTGAAAATTTGCTATTAAAGTTTCAAGCTCATCCCTCCCATTAAAAGCATATATTTTTCTGTGTAGCTATTTTACGTTATAATTTTACTAGATTTGCATTTTGTGTCGTTTCAATTAATAAATGTATAAAACTTAACGTGTTTTTTTTTAAACTTCTTTACTCTACAGTTAAACCTATCAAAGTGAGTAGCACTGTGTCAGCTGTCAAAAACACATTTGAAGTTGATGAATTTGTAACAATTCATTATTGGAATGGCGGGGGTCCACCCAAAACAGAAAAAATTGGCACGTGGTCTACGAGACAAAAAAGTTTGGGGACCTCTGCTTTAAATCGTTCTTTTCGCCTCCTGTAAAATTGACTGTTTTGGACTTGGGCAATTTGCATATGAGGCCGACGATACGTGAATCGGTCTTAGCTGCATAAAAATCTGCAGTCTGGTCGTGAACTTACAATATGAACGCGGCGCACAGTGCGGCCGATCGCCATCTAGCTGTTCAAAATTCAGAAAGTGCTTTTAATGATTCCTCTTAAGAAAGACCTTGGTGTGTACGGTTTTTCAAGTTCGGTCTTTCACCCCCCCCCCTACATATATTTATTTAACAACGAAAACTTAATAACTTTATTATTATAAAAGAAAATATAATTATAATAAGAGCAAAAAACTAGATTTACGGTCCTTACATGTTCTTTGAAATAATAATTTGAAAACGTAATGACTTTATTTTGGTAATAACAAAATGTCAATCATCACATAACGTGGGATGACATGACAAAATATAAATATAATTATATATTGATACATATACATATTATACATATCTCCTGGTTACCAAAATCTTGTTATGTGAAAGTAAAAATTCATTATTGTCAAATTATGGATGAATATGGGTATGAAACTGGTAAAATCTAATAACGAAATAATCCATAAAAGATTAGCAACCATGTTTTTGAAGTTTGGTTAGGTTTGAAGCAAGGTACAAATTTCTAAAACTTGAAAAGGACTGTAATTATCCAGATTACTCCACTACAAATATATGTATATATATATATATTTCTCACGAGCTATGGAGTACATAAAGGAACGTAAGTATTATATTATATTATATAATATTTCCATCCACTATTTTATTTCTTTATTATCAATATATAATTGTATTTACATTTTGTCATGTTATCTGACGTTATTTGATGATTGACATTTTGTTATTACCAAAATAAAGTCATTACTTTTTTCAATTATTATTTCAAAGAACATGTAATGACCGTAAATCTAGTTTTTTGCTCTTATTATAATTATATTTTCTTTTATAATAATAAAGTTATTAAGTTTTCGTTGTTAAATAAATATATGTAGGGGGGGGGAATGAAAGACCGAACTTGAAAAACCGTACACACCAAGGTCTTTCTGAAAAGAAATCATTGAAAGCACTTTCTGAATTTTGAACAACTAGATCGGCGATCGGCAGCGTGTGTCATCGCGGCCGTCGTCGGATCGCCTAAAAAACCCGAATAATCGATTACCCTGGCAATAAATGTCGAGAGATTCGTATCATTCCGCGAAAAAAAAGGCACGCAGATAAACCGTCGCGATGGGATTCGCTAGTATACAGTATACACCAGCCATTTAGCTTCGCCGCCCCGCGCCGCGACGCGCCCGGTACCAATGACGAGACGGACTACGGACACATACGGACTTCCCGTTCTCGCTGTCGCCTCTTTGTTCGAATTTCGTGACCAGCAGTGGCGAGAGAGCAGGTACATACAAAGGCACGTTATCACGGGTACAGATACGAATCTCGAAAACGATATTACGAGCGAAATATCGATTGTTTGCGTTACGGACGGTTTACTATCGCTAATAAAACACGAGCGACTAGTGTCGGCGGCAATTGATCTGCCGCGGCGCGGTGCGGCGGCCATAGAAAATATGTAGTTCGTGTGCCGATAGATCCTTTATGGCACCAACACCGACCGGCCCAGCTGTTTACTCAGAGTCCCCGGGTATTTTAAATAGGGTATTCCCGTCCGACGATAGATCCCTACGCCCCGCCGCGCCGCCCCGCCGCCGGCCGCCGGCACCAAACTAGAGTACCGTTTCCCCATCGAGAAAACCGAATCTCTCCGTCCGCGAACGATAGAAAACGATCGATCCCGGATTGTATATCGGCTTATCGTCATCGAATCATTGCCATTACGGTGATAAGATGTTCTATTAACGTCACATTCGTACACCCGCGATAGTGATTTCTTTTCCAACGGAATCTGTTGGAAGCGCGTGTCATGAAACAGAACTCGAAACAATATTGAACGATCAAACGAGCTTAAATACCTGTAATGTAAAGTGAAGTCCGATAGCAAGTTTACAGCCAGGGACATCAAGATAGGACATTATATTATGTTAATATATTTTAGTAAATCAATTATACATATTGCGCGAGGAGTATCGTAAAGTTGGGACGCATTCCGTTTTTCAGCTGTAAACATTCATAGAAAGAGAATTACGCAAAACAATGCATATATCCTACCGTTGCGCGTTGGAAAGTATAGTTGCCAGCTACTTTTTTGCTGCAGGAAGTGTAATGATAGCGTTGTCACGTCCAGTGGTTCAGCCATTAATAATAATTAATAATAAAATCAAACATGACATACATTTTCTTAATTTCTCTTTATACTTGCTCCAATAATGTTGTACGAGAAATAAAATATCAAATATTATAATTAATGTCAAACTATCGTATATTATACCACACTGCGTGCGATAGAATTAAGAAAACTCATTTTCAAATTTAAATCTTCATTGAACAAATTATAGCGAGATATATTAATATTCGTTGAAGACTATTTATTTCTTCCTCGAAGTGTCCATCTTCACATTCTTCAGCGATGAACAGTCTTCAACGAATATTAATATATCTCGCTATAATTTGTTCAATGAAGATTTAAATTTGAAAATGAGTTTTCTTAATTCTATCGCACGCAGTGTGGTATAATATACGATAGTTTGACATTAATTATAATATTTGATATTTTATTTCTCGTACAACATTATTGGAGCAAGTATAAAGAGAAATTAAGAAAATGTATGTCATGTTTGATTTTATTATGAATTATTATTAATGGCTGAACCAATGGACGTGACAGCGTTAACGGATAAAAGGTTATAGCCAATTTTCTGAAGACAATGTTTTCCCCACAAACCCCACAATACTCTGAAATGTAAGTGTTGAGACGAAGTCAAAACTGTCAAAACGCCTTGTATTCAATGTTTATCGAGTATTTATAAAAAATAATTTTCTTTACAGTTACATACAGAGTTTAAGACGTCTTTAATGTCTTTATCCCCGAAAATGTCGTAGACGAGAACAGAAACTTTATATTTGATGTACAGCTACATTTATTTTAATGCTTGAATATGGATTATAAATACAAACGAATCAGATTTTACTAGAATTCGAGCGACTCAACTTCTTTGGCATGTCCTTCATACGGGGAAGCGTTAATATGAGGTTGTCACAAAAGTTTCTTTCGGAATGTGTACCTTTAATGTTGCTAAATAAATACAAAAAATGCGATAATCTTTCCTTGCAATTGTTTCCAGAAATTTTGCATAAAAATCCGCATAAGCTACTTTGATTTTTTGTAGTGATCAACGTATGTAATAACTGTAACTTATTTCGGGCAACAGCGTCATTAGTTTATAAAATTGACGATCGAGGTGTAGTTAAAGTTAAAAATACGTTTCGTTATTGTGGATTGTGGAGGCAAGTGTTCATCTTCGAGAAGATTCGGTTCGATTCTTCTGAGAATTTTGAGAATTTTCGGTTTTGATATCGTGGCGATAGGGGCTTCATAAAGTGTGTTGGGAGAGCAACTCGGTTAGGGAACGGTTACGATCCTTATAATCCTAGCCGATCGACAAAATGTTAAGACCTCGCCGGAGAGAGGTTCATGACGAGACGCGAGATTTATACTGTTTGAATCCTGCGATTTGTCTTCTCACAGCTTACTTTTATAAGTCCGTTACTTGCTTAGGTGCTTGTTGGCGTATTAGGAGAGATCAACGGAATTGAATTTATTTTTACCTTATCGCTTGCTCTTATGCCGCGCCGCGCGCCGTCGACATACATTGTAGGCAGAGTTGTGCAGAATTACAATTGAATTACTCCAGGAATTATAATTACAAAGTAATTGAATTACGTTGTAATTCAGTTATATTGTAATTTATAATTCAGATCTTTATTCAATTAAATTACAATGTAATTCGTAATTGCAATGGAGAGGGTACAATTATAAAATACATTGTAATTCAATTATATTGTAATTTATACTTCAGATCTTCATTCAATTAAATTACAATGTAATTCGTAATTGCAACTGCGTACAATTACAGTACAATTTTAAAATACTTCGTAATTAAATTACATTAATTACGAATTACGATGTATTTAAATTAAAATTAAAAATTAAAGAATTATAAAGAGTAATAGGTATATGTATAAGAAGAGGTTGAAAAATCCATGTGTAGGTTTCAAACAGAAGGAATTTATTATTTATAAACTTATAATATCTGAACAGAAATAACTTCTGCGTTACACATTTTTTAAATTTCAACCATATAAAGCAAACAAGTATATGAAAGAAAACCATAAAAATATATCGTACTTCTTCAATGTTCTGGGCTATAATTTGGAGAGCTGTAGTTTAATTATATTGTATTTCAATTATATTCTATTTCAATTATATTGTATTTTAATTATACATTGTATTTCAATTACATTGTGTTTCAATTATATTGTGTTTCAATTATATTGTATTTCAATTGTATGGTATTTCAATTACACATCTGATTAAAATACTTAGTAACTGAATTACATTGTATTTCAATTACGTAATTGAATTACAATGTAATTGTATTAGCACAACTCTGATTGTAGGTACATAGTACATACATATGGTATGTGTCTACATATATTTCAGATTGAGCACGCGGAAATATTGTTTTCTCCTGACGAACGGGGTATCCTCCGTTTCCTACTACGAAAATCTGCAGGTAAAATATGCATCGAGTACCGATAAATAAATACCAAACTAAAACTTCAACACAAAACACGCGTTTACACAGTTGAAAAACAATTAACCTTTATGTGCTATGCCAGTGTTATTCGTGACCCGTCGCGGTAACGACGAGGATAAGCTCGAGCGACCGTCAATATGGATGTACAAATGTACAATGTACATACCTACATACACAGTACATATACATATATTTTTATGCCCATGTAAGACGTCGCTTTTTATCAGATGATTGCATAAGGTCGTACCCGATTTGAAAATAAAATGGAATGATTAAATCTTAACCCTTTGCACCCGGAACGTTTTTAACTCGAAATTTAAACATTTCTTCCGACCTAGAATATTTCCATTCCCTATGATTTTTTAAATTTTCTGGATGTGCAACTGGTATAATACGTGCAATATACCTAATAAATATTTGTTAATTGATTAAATACCGACATATTTAATAATGTAAATATTATTTTGAATAATGATACAGCAATTTTTAGTGGTGACTCTGAGTCACCATTCGAGTACTAAGGGTTAGAGAATACAGCATTATTAATCAATTATGCATATGTATAGCCACCATAACACGAAATAACACATTTCGAGATGAAATCCAAACATTTTTAATATTCTTCAAACAAAATACTGTTTTGAAATACGAGTATGTACTGTTTTAAAAACTTATATCTTATTTCTTTTCAAACTTGTACAGATATTACTAAATAAATCGAATTATTTACTATTTACTATATAGAATACTATTTTCCCCAGCTCTGTATTTATAGCAAGTGAAAATCTTTTGAGACTTATAAATTGTTTGTTGTACAATACAGAGTACGATTTAATTTTGTCTATCGCGAGCAGGAGAACAGTAAGAGAAATACCATCTGGTTATCCGTTTCTTTCTGCAAAAATGAGAAGTCGTATATCCATAAACTTGACGCGAACGAATCAGGAACGACTAAAAACATTCTATGTACTTCTGCGCGAGATTGTAGATTTCGCGATGCTTGCGAAATAGTCGACCAATTGGTAGTGTTTGAGTAGCATTTAATGCGAGTTGTATAGTTATATCGAAATGTCGTTGTTAAACACGTATAACCAACCATTCGTAGCTGATAAATGTCTATCTTATCCTTTTATAGCATCGCAGCAATAACCGAGTTTATGGGTATATCGTTTTACCGATATCAAGCGAGCAAGTATAAATAATAGCGACGTGTCGCGAGAGTAACAGCGAATTAGAATTTTGACCATGCGCCGCCGCACGCCGGTTAGGTAACCGACTAGGCGACTACATACTGTATAATTTTGCGAAAATAAATAGGACGTCGCGTCGGAGAGCGACGCCGCGCCGCACAGTGGCCCTTTTCATTGATTTAGCTGGCCAAAATTATTTATCACGTTTAATGATCCCGTAACGTTTTCAAATCGCATACAACATCAATTTTTATTTGTTCAAGTATTTTAGAATCATTTTTTAATACTTTCTTAATATTTTTTGGTACGTTTTTAAGTAAGAAGCAATATATTGTTGAATTAAACAATAGATATTAATAATACGGTACTTACAACTGTTTTAAAGCTTATAAAGTAGAATCAGAAGTTGTATCACAATTTTCATTTGGAGATTGTTTTGAACCAGATGAATATTGTTCGGAATCTGGAGCCGTACTGCGATTTTCTGGTAGTAAAAACATGTCCATCGCTTCACTTGAAAACGGTTTTCTTTTTTTCCTGGATATTTTTCTTATTCCACTCGAAAGGGGGTCGGATATTAATAATAGTCCATTGAGTACGTCCACAAATTGCATGTTTCTCTGGAGAACTTTCAGGCATAATTTTCACGATATAAGCGAAAATGCTTATTGCGTATATCACACTATTCACTACGCTAGTTTATATTACACTATACACTAGATTGAAATATAATAGCTGTAAACGGCGTACAGCAAATACTTATACATAAAATATTGTGGATCAATGCCAATTTTCAATACAATTTCGTTTTACTACGTACAGCACACACTACACGTTTCGCTCGAGATCATTCCGTTCGGATATTTCCTAAGAGACTGATACAAAGAGGCAAGAGTGCATTCGGAAAGTAATCAAATCTAGCCTAGTGTTTATAAAACTTAAGAAGACCGTAATCGTTTCGTCGAAACGCAAGGGCCGCTTGGCGCGGTAAAGAAAATGCTGCGAAAAGAAGGCGAGCAAATTCGAGCAACTAATTTTTGTTTTACCGTAAGCCTAAACCCTTGACAATTACAGCCGCGTTTAAAAAACTGCCCGGACGCACCCGGTAGTACAACATAATCCCTCATGAAGTGTTACGATCGTAACAAATATGATTTACATACTAATCATGTTGAAATGTAAATAATTACCAAACGATATGCAATCAAAAGGTACGAAATTGTTGAAGGTATAGTCCATACATACTTGCAAAACTTTCATACTGGAAAGAAATGTGTACAAATTACTTGAAACATAAAAAACTGTCTCACCGAATTTTAGCAGCAAGACACGTACTACGAAAATCCCTCACTTTCGATGAAGTACAGCACTTAATGGGTGTCTGAAAATGATAAAAAAAATATTAGTACATTGTCTGCCGTATATTAAACTATAGCAAGCAACATAAACTTCACAGTTTAGGTAAAATTTTCGAAATCGACTTTTGGCCAGCTAAATCGCTGAAAAGGACCACTGTGCGACGTGACGATGACGTCGCGTCGGTGAAAAAGAAATTTCTTTCGCGAATGGCCGTAATAAAGCTGACAGGATTCGTGGTGTGTATGTACTCGTATACATATTGCAGATCCGATTACATCATCGCGCGTCAGGGAACCAATTATGAATAGTCGTTGACCGTGCGGCAGGTTCGTGTTCAGGTTAGCCGCAAAGCCCCGCTGTCGATCGACTGTATTCAGAGATAATCTATAATCCTTCAATTGCTACCGCATTACAATAAATAGGAATATTGCATGCCGCACTGTGATGCGCGTCCATTTCATTTTACATAAACGTCGAGCGCGCGTTCATCCCGCGCCGCGCCGTCGCGTCGTCTGATCACAGATCAGAAATATGAAATTAATTATAATTCGTAATCGGTATTCGAACGATTTCGAGCCCGTTTTTCAGTGCTCAAATCACGGGAGTTGTGAATAAGCTTTTGGAGGAGTGTATCTTTATTGTACACTTGTTAACTAATTTTGTTACCATTAGACAGCGTCTAACTAATAATAATAATAATCATAATAATTTGCTTTATTTCAGCCTCACAGCTAAGAAATGTGACTTGGTTTACATTAACCTATCTGTACAAAACTATCTTATTTCACATATTCGGTCCATACGTTCTCTCATTCATTTCTATGTCTCACACATTCCTACCGTGTTCTACTATTTTAGTATCCTAATTATCACTAACCCACTTAATTCCATACTTATTGCTTCCCTCCCCATTTCCTAACTTTTGCATTTTTGGCTTGGTATTCTCTTTGGTTTATTTATGCTCTCTTTTCTCTTTTTTTTCTCAACTTCTCCAACCACTCTTCAACCTTCCTATCTTCTTTCCCGGTCACTACATCCTCGAGCTTGATCATTTCCCCCATTATCCTGCAATCCCTTGTCAAATGCTCTAGGTTTCCATACTTGTCCCCACAGACAGCGTCTAATTATGCATTTATAAGTGCATAAAATGAGTAGGTGTAATTTAAAATAATAAAAACATTAGAAGAATTTATATTATTATACAATATGTATGTATTTTCAACCTATTAAGCATATTAAGAAAGAAAATGACTTCCTGTTTCACTTCAGTTTGTTGCAATTTATTGTTAGCTAAAAAATTTCTATTTTACGTAAAGATCCGCTGTCTAGTTATGATAGTTCGTACTATTTAATTCATACTATTCCTTTGAAACATAGAAAGTGTAGTTGCGTGTGTAAAATAACAAATTGATAAATGCTGCATTCCACAACGAAAGAATGAGGGTGTCTAGAATTGTCTAGACATCGTGTCTGGTTCGTGCTGCGATCGAGTGGAACATTGTCATCCTGGAGTTATTCATTGGCATGCTTGGCCCTTAAAATTAGTTACTGTTACGGACTTGGGTACGGGTGAGTGTCTTGTTTCGCATCAGGAAACAAACAAGCCGCAGCCGTACCCCAGTCAATGCCAATTGACGCATCGCAGGTCCACACTCACTCATTGTCAGCGGAAAGGCGACACCAGTTTTGGGGATATGTAAATCTTTGAACAGACGGTTTCCACGATTATTTAATAAAATACCAAAATAACGCTAAACTCTGAACGAATCTACTTTACGGTTTGCTTGCTTAAAAGTATTCTCACGCAATCATTGCACTCCTTCTTAACGCTAGAACTACCGATCTAAGAATACCATAGATTAAAATAATCCATATTACATTTTTGATCTCGGTAATACTATCGTTAGAACTATTCATTCGGTAGTTCTAATGTCAGATGAGTACGAATCCAGTCATACGAACATGAATTCTTGGCATATACGTATATGGACAAGGAGACGCTAGCGTAGAGGATAATTAGCGAGCCTCATTACTCGAACGATCCAGTTACATATAAGGATCGTGCTGGATAAACGATGTCCCACTGTATGCGTGCATTGGAAAAGTGAAAGAGATCGTCATCGAGTGCGGTTCATCGGAGTTTCGGTCGAAGAAGTGGAAAATTGGAGCAGGTCGAGGATCCGACGGGTGATCCGTCATCGAGGGTCCTGGACTCTCGCGTGGTATCCTTAACGATATCGTCCATTAATTCCCAGCAGCCGGTACTAGCAGGGACGACGTCCATAACTCGGTCGGCCGCGGCCGCTTCAAAAATCAGGAAATACCCTGGACGTCTCCTCTGCGTTCCATGGATATCACGGATCCCACCAGCACCAGCAGCGCCGCTGTCGCTCCCACTCCGGGCCGCGGCTCGAAGTCACACGCACACACAGGCTCACAACGCCCACGCCACGACGCGGTAGGCGTGGCTACCTTGTCATTTGTTTCCTCTACTTTTCCCGAGGCGTTAGGGGATCCCGGGGATGGCGGTCTGTTCCTAGCTTGACGTATGTACTGCCACTACAGCCTCCCTCGCCTCGTATCGCGCTCCTCTTCGTTTTGCTGGCGCAACCGTCTTCCACGGGCGACCTCTTCATCGCCGACCGGCCCGCTCCTCTTCCTCCGAGGATGCCCACTTCCTTGAACGCCGTCTCTAAGGACCTCCCCACCTCCTCACATCTCTCTCTCTCTCTCTCTCTTTCTCTCTCTCTCTCCCCTCTCTTCGAGCACCGAATCATCCGGTTTGTCATTCGACGCGTTTATCTTCGTGTCCTTCAGGCCCGATCTCTTACCTTCGCGACACCCGCTTCGTCGTTGATGAACTTCGGCGCGCTACTACCTGACCTTCCAGTCCTCGGACGCATTTCTAACTATGTACTCTAATTATGCTCTCATCGGCGAGACCTTGGAAGTTGATCAGTGCGTTGTACATACAGAGATACTTGTCAAGCATTTCTAAACTAGACAGCGGAGCCACAGGGGAACTAGTAGTTCGTGTTCAGACGCGTTTTTAACTACTCTAATTGGGCGCTGATCAGCGGTACGCTTCACCCTTTCTATTCCGACACGGAGTGGAGGCCTCGAAAGACGGTCAGTGTATGTAAACAGTTGCCGAGCACGTATGAAGTAAACAACATAGGGAACCTGCTAGGGTGTCTATCCTCTACCGAATGTCCTTTGATTGTGAGATATTTCATCTACTAGATCGCTTATAACTAGAGAGCGGATAATCATGAAAAATCAAAATTTTCTACCTGAATTCCAACAAACTGTATCGAAATACGTAGAATCTGATTTTTCTATGACAGTAACGATAACACGTATTGATGATAGCATTATGTGATGTTTGGTTAAAATGTAATACAATATAGGTGTCAAAATATATAAAATACAAATGATTCATTAATACCGACTACCGACACTACCAAACACAAAACATACGAAAGCGAAACGTCTTATAGATGTGAGACGATTGAATATAGGTACTTAAACTTTGTACGGTTATCATTATGATATGTGTTTAAAGAAATTCAGTGATTTCCTATCGAAGCGTATTTATACAATAATTTAAATGATTGTGAAACAGATACTTGGTCATTTCACCATGGTAGGTTTAGCGTTAGGAATTGAGCGGATCAAAATTATTTAGTGAAAGCTATCGCAAAAATATTAGGAAGAATCTTATGGAAGCGTTTTTATAATTTTAATCATTGTGTAGGTTTAGTGTTAAAACACTATTAAAAAGTGCAATGTCTACTACGTACATACAATAAAATCAAGAGGCTTGTAATTCGTCGACAAAACATGTTGATCAGTTCAATGTTGCTGTGAAAAATCGGACATTTCATATACAACAACCTAATAGTACATTATAAAAAGCAAGATTGCTCGAATCGAAAGGAAATCTGTCCCTCCGTGAGGCATACATCTACATACATGCATACTTGCATACATATGTATGTAGGTATTCACGTATACACTCGAAACGGCGCGGCGCGGCGTCATTGAACGACGATAAGACAAGCAGATAAAATACCGGTTAGAAATGGTCGAATTAATGTTCGACACATGGAATTTTTTCGATCTGATTACCATCACGATTACATATACGCTGTTCATGATAATCGGAGAGGGTGAAGAAAAGAAGATGTTTATCGTCTGCGGCTCTGTTACTCATCGAATGCAATAATCTGCGGCGAATGAAAAAAAAATGGCGACGATAATGGTCGAGTATCTGATCCTACTTAATAAAAATTCAATTACAACTCCGATGAAATTGATAGATACAGATAAAATCACGGAAGAATATCGCGATTTTGACTTCGTAAACGTCGCAGCAGCGGCAATTACTCTATCGAGTAGGTAGGTATAACGGCGTAACGGAAACCTCGATTCGATAATGCGCAGTGAAGACCCCATTTTGACAATCTACGGCAATCGACGCGGAACGACGGGCGACACACCTCTCGGTCAATTTGAAACGCCCAGCCCCGCGGAGTGCTCTAGTCTACCAAGATAGATGTTTGCGCCGATAGATAAGACAAGCGATAACGGCGTGCACTCGACGACTCGCGGTATCTTAGGAGATTTCCTAGCTCGTCTAGAAATTTCACAACGTCGCCGGGTAATAATGGCGGAGCCACTTGACGAGACGTCACGGACCGGTGGCGTCTCTCTTTAATCGAGTCGATCGAAAACAAAGAAGTCACTGTCGCCGCGCCGCGCCGGTGCACGGATCCCGAAAAGAAAGGGTTGCATGCTATTTCCAGAGGAGCAGCGAGGGAGGGAAGCGCGTTGAAGATTAAGCTGACGCGCGAGGAACCAAGACAAACGTCGACGAGAAGAAACAAACAATAATCAGAAGGTAGACGAAGCTTGGTGTATGGAAAAGAGGGCAAAAGGAAAAAGGGAAACACAACGGATCGGGGAGAGGGGTGTGGAAGGAGAACGAGGAGGGAGGGTGCGTGGTGTATGTGCGTGCGTTTCGACAGAGAGAACGCGTCACGTTCGTGTGTACGTAGGAGGGGCGATGCCGAGGATGTTGGAGGGGTAGCCAGGCTGCTTGGTAGGGATGGATGAAGAGAGGTGCGTCGACGATACCGAACATAGGCGAATCGGCGACTGGTTCTGGCATGACGCGGGACGAAAAGGGAAGGCAGCGGTGTGAGAGATCACGCCGCGATGCAACAGAGACGGAGCAACGTTACACGTTGGCTGGTAGGGGTGCGATAGGGGTCGAATTCGGGTAGTGAGGTCGGGGGGATGAAGCGAGGAGATACATGCGTGAGAGATCGCGGGAGAAAGAGAGAGAGAGAGAGAGAGAGAGAGAGAGAGAGAAAGAGAGAGGGGGAGAGAGAGGGAACGAAAACTGGGGTGCAACAGTGGGGATAGAGGAGAAAAGACAGGGATGGCCAGGGAGATGAAGGGAGCGCGTGGATGTGAGAAATCGCAGCGGCGGAAGGGAGACGGGCGTCGAACGGAGATAACGAGAAGCAGAGTGGGAGAGCGGAAGAGAGAAGGAGCGGATGGAGGGGAGTAAGAGCAAGCGAGCCAGGGAGAGGCGCAGTCAGACAGTCAGGCAGGCCGCCCGGCAAGCAAGGAAGGCAGGCAGGCAGGATAGCAGGCAGCCAGTGCACCAGCCAAGACCACTAGATCCGCTCGGCTTACCGACTTAGAGACTTAAGCCGGCAGGCAGTCCGAAAGGCTCAACCGGCTAAGCCTGGCGGACCCACCTACTACCGACGCGCGGCCACTACACGTTCCATCTACTACGAAAACCGGCTATACTACCGCGACCTGCAGCACCACTCGCGCTTTCTTACGTTTCCTCTGTCTGTCCCTCTTTCTCTTTCTCTGTTGCCGCTGTGTCGCCGGCCCGACGTTCCTTAACGCGTGCCCGCGAAGGTAAGAAGAGCGAGCGGGCGACGAGAACGCACCGTCGTCGACGTCCACCATCGACGTTTTACCTGGTGATCGTGACGTCGCGCGGCACTTCTCGTCACTTTTGACGGAGGGATATATCCGCTCTGGCTGTGTGGTGCAACCCCCTGCGTGGACAAGTAGTCCTCCTGCCGGTGTCGTTCGTGTACGATCGCGTCCCAGTGACCAATATACAACATCCCGTCGGGAAGTGCTACACTGTCGGGCCGTTTCGGGTGTCTCGTGGCGTATTCGGTGGTGATCTAGAGGATTAAGCGAGTAAGTGATATTGTTCCGATCCGGGGCGACATACGAAACCAAGTGCGGTATCAGGATATCGTGTGAAAACGCATTGACAACCAGGAGAACCAGGAGAACCAGGAGAAACGGGGCTACAGGGTTCGCGAGGATAACGTTTTCTGTGGGACGGTGGATTGCTACATACTACACGCTGTCTGTACGTGGATACGTCGGAGATTCCGTTGGAAACGAATGCCCTGTGATTATTAACATTGCCAAGATAATATAGTTCCGTTCCCGGACGAAAGTGGCACGCTGAAATTAATAAAAAATCGCTGCCTAGCGCGGCCGTAGTGCGAGCCGTTTAACCTACTTTCCGTTGTGGGTGTTTCTAAGTCTCCCACTATTCTCGTTGCGTCCCGTTGATCCTTACGTAACAAGCGTCGTCGGCCGTGGTCGATCCCGCGGTTATCTGATTTTGTTAGTCGGCCGTACCTAAGTGCTGGAACACGTGTGTTCTGCCGGGTCCTTCGACGGGACAGCCGGGATCAGGGTAATAGGGATCCGGAGGCTCCGTTCGAGACCGATCCATGGAAACAATCCCCGCAGCCCACGGACGAATCCTTAGCGCGTACGCGTCCAAGAGCCACAGGAAGTCGTTCGCAAAGCGCAGATTGACGCGCAGCGACGGCAGACGTCGAGTCGCCGGGCTCTCCTTCTGACGGGTTGCTCGGTCCGTGAGCACTGATGTCAACTGAACAACCTATGCCGAGGCAACCTGCTGGAAAGAACGGACAGCGGCAGAGAATAGAGTCTTCAGCGTCGCCGGCGGGACACGCTCGCTGCGAGCAGGTTTGTTGAACGCCGGGGATCGTTCCTATCGATGTAATCGAGCGTGTTACGCTGCTACCGACGGCCGTCGCCCAGTGTAGCCGTCGACGAGACAAGAGGAGGACACCTTCGGATACCGCAGTGCCGCGAATGCGATCCTGAAGACCCCAACATCCTACCAGGCGTATCCGTTTCACGCGATTTCCCGCGATTTTCCGCGATTTTCCGCGGCTCCTAGCACTCAACGAAGGCCTGGCTTTTGATCCCGCGTCGCGTTGCACAGATCAGTCAACACGACGTTAACCTTCTATAGCATGGAGCGGGGCGGCGGGGGCGGGGGGAGCCTCGAATTCGCCGGGGGTGGAGTCGGCGGTGGCAACGCGGATTTGTGCCTTCAGGATCTCGTTACGGGATCGACAACCGGTCTATCGGTACAGCATCATCAGCACGCGTCCGCCACAACCGCCATGGCCGGCCTTCACGGTGACCACTTTCAAGGGACGATGCACCATCCTGATCTCCACGGGAACTCGCACCACGATACCTCCATGGTGCACAACTCCATTCATCAGTTGCACGAACCGTTGGAAAAACTGAAACGTGGTGAGTCGGTCACAATACCAAAGGATGCTTTGCTCCTGTACACGGTGCGCCCAAATAACTCGCGTCGAACGTTCTTCAACCGGTCCGAAAGCCAGCGGAACGGAAGAACGACACGGTACACTCGACCCTTTTACATATATGTATGTATAACGCGGCTCAAAACTTCCGAATATCTATGTACATACATATAATACATACTTTCCTAGGAAACGATCAGCTTCTATCTCGGTCTCCGCATTGGCGTATTTAGATTTGGACAACCCTCCGCAGTCACCCGATTTCTATAATTTTCGTTCAACTTAACGCGGTTCCGATACAACACGGAACGAATTGTTCTAAGAAAATTGAGTGTACATACGTAGCGATTTTCTGAAACCTCTTGTAAGACGACATCGGTCGCTTTCAATATTCGGCACCTCCAGTGCCAGTAAATAGATCAGCATTCGGCATCCTCAAATCGTAAGTTGGAAAAGCGAAATTATAAACATAGGTTGAAACACAAAGAACGTTAGAGTGCTAGAACACTCGTACATAATTTTAACTCCGTTATTTTGGCGCACTCTGTACAACGTAGTGCGAGGACTTGGCTGATTTCAACACGTTTAACCCCGCGTGCAGCTTTTTGGGAAATGTATTTTAATTCGAACGCAGGTGTACACGAACTGTGAATATGTATCAATTTTATTCTACATAATCGGACGCAACGTTCGCGAACCATTGAATGCCTAAGTTGTCGGTGACGTGGGTGATGCGCGGAATAAGTAACCTACTACTATCTGTATTGATAGATTTGGGGAAATATCGACGCTGCTCGTCTTTACGTTTCGCACTGCTCCTTTAGCGTCGTGGAGTGTCAGCAAATTTTTATTTTGAACCGGAGCTTACGTACGTCATTTGCACAGAAGAATATCTAATGTACAATTTCGGCAGAGAATGATTTGTAAAGGTTTCTGACAAATGACTGATCGCAATTCAAGTTAACAGGACAATGTGTCGGATCGTTTCGTTGAGCATTTATCAACGCTCACTTTCGCGAGTCACGCATCATTTAAGCCTCCGTACGCTACGCCGGAGACGCTGTTTATGCCGAAATAAGAAAATCGCTATCCCCTCTTTTTCTTTTGAAGTCATAGTCCATCTTTCTCCAATGAAAGATACATTCGAAATACAACGACAAAAGGCGGTCCCGATATCGGTCTTATATCGGGATAAAACTGAAATATCGGTGCGAGTCGGACATGACTCCGGCATAGGCCTAGAACTCGCAGGAGTCCGAAGATTAAGATGAAGTCAACGTTCAGACTCACCAATTTCAAAATCTATTCGCAAAGCATTCAAAATTCGTTCGCGTAATCCGACGATCACACTTTCGCGACTCACGGTGTGCTGAATTACCGAATAAGATCTAGCGCTTTCGCGTATTGCTATTATTCAATCGGATAGGAATGCGCGCGGAAGTTTCCGAGGAGTTATATTAACGAGGCTTACAGATGTCACGAGTATAATTGCTTTTATCCGTGTGTCGATTGGAAGGAGATACCACCGGGCATCGTTGCTTTCTCCTTCGGCGGGTATCGCGATAATCACTTGTACGAGCTTGTCAATTCGTGTGATTTCGTTAGTCGCGATATTATCGATTTCGTTCGTCCGACAAATACTCGCCGCGTCTCTACCCGGGAATCGTGCACTGCGTCGTTTTTCGTTATCGCGCATCATTTCAGAAAATCTCGTATCGTTTGACGCAGCAAATTTGCACACACCGGCGCGGCGCGGCGCGGCGCGGCGCCCGCGCCCGTCGAGCGAAATCACGCGTCCGTCCACGGTCGCTTTGTTTCCAAACGTCCGCGAGCTCGAAAGATCCGACAGAGATTGCAGCGAAACTGCCAGGCGACAACGCTAATACGTACAAGCAATCCAAATTCGAGAATTATCTTGATATGTACGTATCTCCTCTCTCGATCGTATTAGCCCGATAGATTAGCTTCGGGTAGTTGAACTTTTGTAATTTCCGAGTACGAACTCGATTTTTTCGAAATTTTTCCAGCGAACCATACTGTAACACGGATCCGAATATGTCATCGCGTTCCTTTAATTCGGCGTGAATCGTGTATGACAATTTCGTTGCAGTATCGCCGAACATTTTCGTGCGATAAAGTAACATTGTAACCTACGTCGCGTCGGTTCTTGTCAGGTGTCAGCCGAGTACAGATAAAACATTAGTACGAATAGCGTTGATAAGCACCGCGCCCATCGTGTTATTCCAGCACAGATACGACGCGACGCGACGAGCAACATTTCGGACTCGTTCCGTATTAATGCAACCGCGGAATTCGTTGACATGGAACAATAGGACTGTTCGGCGTCGGTGAATCGAGTAGACCTCTCGTTAGCGCTACGACCCACAGTGCTCGTAGCGTTCGACTGCAATCGAACCGAAAATTACATAGCTGTTCATTCGCTAAAAAATCTTTCTCGCATCAACGTTTTTCAGATGTACATATAAGCACTTTGTAAATGTTCAACACTTTTGAAAGGGATGAGATCAATTGAATTTTCTAAAAATTGTGGTTAGAATAAGCGTTCAAACGCGAACATCAAATTAGCCGTTCAGTTGCTAAAAAATCAACTTTCAATGATTTGGTTTTGGCGATTGTCAGATTAATATTTTGCAAACTGATTGGGATCAAACTTGACATTCCAATTAAAAAGATAAGCTTTTGCGCGGTTCCATTGCAACATGCGTGCACTGTTCGTACCTATTTGTATACATATTTCTACAACGAGAAGATTACAACAAAGATTTTTCATGTGTTTCAAACATAAAAATGTCACTGCAACGTAAAAAATAGCAGAGGTACATAACTTGCAACAGACTTAGTATACCAGGCACGTCAAACTCGTTTACCACCAAGGGCCTCGTTAAGTATTATGTATAAATTAATTCGAGACCGCAATAAAAAAAACAGACTCGTAAGTTTTTTTCACGTTTATTTTATTTGAATAAAACTGTTTCATTTGGAAGACTATTTTGTTTTGAAGAAACTTGGCAACGTGATTCGGTAACCAAATTTTGAAATTGCTTGGACATGCTGGTCGGTTAATCTTGACCTTTCCGCAGTTTTATTATTTTTTAACCCTTTGCACTCCAAGCTATTTTAATTCCAAAATTAAACAATTAAACATTTCTTTCGATTTGAAATATTTCCATTCCCTATGATTTTTGAAATTTTATTGTATATGAAATTGCTATGATTACCTCATACAATACCTACATGTTTAGTAATTGATTAGATACCGATATATGTATTTAATAACGCTATCCAACAAATTTCAACTTTTTTTATGATTTCAATATACTGTTGGGTCCTTCTTATAGAGTTTTTTGCGCTGATTCCGAATCTGTCCTTAATTTTCCTCCTATACACACAGTTTTTGAAAAACATGGCTTTGAAAAAAAAACATATTTTTTAACTTTAAACAAATATTGTGATGTTATTATAAAAGATATTGAATTGTTCTTTACAGCAAAGGATTCTGGAGACTTTCCCGAATACAGTGATATCCAATATTAATACATTGTGAATGTTTAAACATGTTTAAAGAATATGATTGTTTAAACATGTTTAAAGAATCATTAAAGACAGAGAGACACCACTTTTGCACCCATTTTTGAGGATATTTTTTAATTTATCTAACATGTAAATATCTTTAAACATGTTTAAACAATCATAATTTATTAATATTGGATATCACTGTACTCGGGAAAGTCTCCAGAATCCTTTGCTGTAAAGAACAATTCAATATCTTTTATAATAACATCACAATATTTGTTTAAAGTTGAAAAATATGTTTTTTTTTCAAAGCCATGTCCCTCAAAAACTGTGTGTATAGGAGGAAAATTAAATGATTCGGAATCAGCGCAAAAAACTCTATAAGAAGGACTCAACAGTATATTGAAATCAAATTTGGTGTTGGACAGTGAAATCTAAACCAGAGGTCGACAAACTACGGCCCGCCGCCTGTTTTTAATCAGACCCGCGATATTAATGAACACGAAAAAATAAATCAAACTACGTAAAATAAAAAACATGTCAAAATATCACTTCCTGATAAAGAAATTTTGAACCTGTTTTTTTTTAGTTGCTCTATGAGTAGAATTAGCTACCAATGTAAATATCTTCGAGCTTGCTACCCGGCCCTCTAGCCTAAAAATTTTACGTTCTGGCTTTTCCAAAAGAAGTTTGCCGACCCCTGATCTAAACAATACGTATTTTGAATAATGCTACAGCAATTTTTAGTGGCGCCTCGGAGTCGGCATTCGAGCGCTAAGGGTTAACGTAGAAAATATGTACATACTACATAGTGTGATTCGCACTTTATTTTTAGCTGAAATACGTCTAATTGCACATACATAACATATTGGGAAATCGATTGACTGATACATAATTGTAGAAATGTGGAATTTCGATATTTCTATAAATGTGGATTTCAATACGGAGTCACAAGCATTTCGATTAATTCCACTTGTAAATTGTCATCACCAGTTTCAAAGTTTTTGGTCGGGCCGCGGGCTACTTGTCGATGGGTCGCATGTTTGACACGCCTGCTGCTGTATACATACCAACAGTTGTCCAAAATTATTGATTAAAGTCTCCTTCTGTAAGTGTTTCTTTAAAAACGGTCACTCACCCTGCATTGAATTTGATTCGACGAAAAGCGCGACAGACCTCTAAAATCCGCAGTCTGCTTTCCGATCGAGCCTGCGGCCTAAGGAACAGAGACTGTTTTCTCGCGTCTTGTCGGTCTACAACGGAGAATCGAGTAGGATTCCGTTGGTGCTTATCGTGGCTCGACTCTAGGCGGTTCGAGGCGGTTTGGTTGCGTCGCGAGCCGGCCGAATATTTCATTTGAAAGTGAAACAGCCCGGCGAACGGGTCGATGTGTCGAGCCGTAGATAAAGAGGCGAGGCAGCGGGTGCGTGAACAAACATTCAAGCCAAATTTTCTGGTATCAGTCGGGCCCGCTTCAACCGTTGAATGGCCGGGAAAAAATAAACGAGAGAGTGGGCCGTGTTCCTCGTCGACGCGACGCACGGAGCGGTGCGGTTCGTCGCGGCGGAAGAATTTCAAGCTGCACGTAGGTACACTCGCGGGCAAGTTGAGGACGGAAGACAATCTCTCAGTGGCGCCACCACCTGTTTTGTGATTCATTAACTCACCGGCTTATCGGGATAAGGCAGACTTATCCGGGGCTCGAACCCGACACTGCGGCTAAACCCGATCTTATTCCAATGGCATCCCACCTATCCCCGTTTCAGTTTCAGTCCCGGTACCATGCCGCCGCGCGCCGCACCGCGCCGCGTCTCACCGGCAGCTCCCACTTTCGGACCGCAGCGCAGGTACCCGGCTCATCTCTTTACGAAATCGCAGACTTTTCTCTTTCTCTGCTCCGCGTTCAGCCGAATCATACAACCCCTGCTCGAGAACCGATCCGATTAATTCGAGACCCTATCCACGCGCCGCGCCGCACCGCACCCCCGCGCCACCGCGTTGATTAGTTGAGTGAATCGAGGATTTCCGATGATTCAGATCGGCTGCCCCGGTTCCTCTATCCGCGAGAGGATGATAAACCGTTTTACCGTTTCTCCGCAATCACGTCTTCTTCGCTGGGTAATTCGCTTACCATCTTTGCCCATGAACCCTTTGCATTCCTTTGTCGAGTGTAACTCGACATCAGAGAAAGAAAAATGTAAATATGTAGAACGGAGTTCACGCTTCTTTCTGTTTGTGTTATATATAGTTTCATGTACTAGTCAAAAAACTGATTCCAGATATTATCAATTGTATTGTATACAGAGTGTATCCGTTAAGTTATGTCACCATTTTTCGGCATTTCCGGTAGTGTAATTAAAAAATGTTTTAGACAAAAGTTTCTCAGTACTTGGTGAGCTACATGTTCTCATATTCTTAAATCTGAAAAAATGCTTTTTACGTAAAAAACTAAAGGTCACCTTGACTTTTTTAAATGGCACCATATGTTTTGGACGTGATAGGATTATTGCTGATGTCGAGACGAAATCAACAGTGTGTTATACTATGACCTTGGGATGACCTCAAACTCAAAAATTTTTTTTGGTTGTGGTATTTTAAATGGTCACTTAATCGGACCATATTTCTTCAGAGAAAATTTGACAGCTGCTCGATACCTTAACTTTTTGGAAGAAAAACTTCCACACTTATTGCAAGACATTTCGCTGAACCTTAGGAACGATATGTACCTTCAACGAGACGGGTGTTCTGCCTACAATGCTATTATAATTAGGGGATATCTTAATAACAAATTTAGAAATCGTTGGATAGGAACGTATGGTCCAATTTGTTGGCCATCACGTTCTCCGGATCTGTCTCCGTTGGATTTTTATCTGTGGGGATATCTGCAATCTGTTGTATACGACACAACAATCAATAATGTTCAAGAACTTCGGAATCGCATAACAACTGCATGTAATAACATAAACCCAGACGCCCTAATTATGGCGACAACGAAAAGTCTAATACAAAGAGCGGAGCTCTGTATCGTAGAAGATGCGGATCGCAGTTCGAACATCTAATGTAACTTGCTTTGTTTTGTAAGAAATAATTTTTCATTAAAGTTACGTTTGCACAAAATTTTCGAGTTTGAGGTCATTTCAAGGCCATGGTGTAATACACTGTTGAATTCGTCTCGACGTTACCAACAACCCTATGACGTCCAAAACATATGGTGCCATTTAAAAAAGTCAAGGTGACCTTTAGTTTTTTACGTAAAAAGCATTTTTCAGACTTAAGAATATGCGAACATGTAGCTCACCAAGTACTGAGAAACTTTTGTCTAAAACATTTTTTAATTACACTACCGGAAATGCCTAAAAAATGGTGACATAACTTAACGGATACACTCTGTATGTATTCGTTAAAATTATCAAACTGCTTCAATGAGAAAAGCAGCATACATTCTTATAAAAAATCTCACAAAGTCAAAATAAAGTCAATCTTGTTACAATTGGGTTGGCAATAAGGTAATTTCGGTATGTTTTTCTCAGCTGAAATAAAACCCAATTTTTTAATTCAAGCAACGAATTTTAACGAATAAAATATCTTCCATTTTGTTCTATGAAGCTATCAGAAAGATGGCAAAAAATCGTCGAACAAAATGGAAAATATTTGATTGAATAGAAAAATGGAGTTTTATTTCACCTTAAAACTTAAAATACCGAAATGTGTGTGACTTTCTTGCCAACCTAATACAGTTTTATAAAATAAGTTATTTTAGAAAATGTAAGAGAACTACTGTAGGGGAGGATGTATCGTGCAACTATGTACATATTTCTGAGCGTGCGAGGGTTAATAAGATCTCGTTCTTGTGGATCAGTGACCGACCGTTTATCCTACGTCTAAATCCAACTGTGATTTTCTCGTGGTCAAATCGGAAGAAAGGAACCCTTCGGAAAATCTGTTATCCCTTTCGGTCAATGCCAATAACCCAATATTTTGTCAACAGGCTGGCATACGGCCTCTACCGGCTTTCCGATCGAGCCCCCCGGTAGTCATTAACTACCCCTTTATTATGGCGATGCCTCTGTGATCGAGTCTGGCAGATGCGCCAAAGTCAACCCTTGTTGCCTTCCTCTAATGGTGTTGACAAATTGCTCGGCTAGCCGCTAGGTCTCCCCAGGGAAGCCACGCTGAAACTCTTCTCGCCGCAGACACTTTGGCATTTGGACGTTCGATCTTTCAGATCAATGCGTTGGTGAAATAAGATGATAAGACCCTTTAGATTAGAGCTCGTGCTGAGAAACTCGAACCATATGCATTACAATACCGAAGGTTTAACCTTGAGTTACTCGCACTCCACTTTCTACGTAACTGTTTACATGGACCTTCATATGTAGACAGCGGATTTTATGCATTTATCACATAAGACACGAATGAATAGGTGCAATTTAAAACGGTAGAAATATTAGAAGAATTTGAAAATACTACTATACAATTATGTTCAACCTCTGTTAAACATATTAAGAAAGAAAATACATTTCTATTTCACTGCAGTTTGTTGCTATTTAGGTAGAAAATTTTTAGTTTGCATAAGGGCCGCTCTGTCTATCTAGTACAAGTCTAGTACAGGCCTGGCCAACCAAAATGGTTTCACGGGCCGCACTTTAGGTAAACATGCTTTTCAAATATGTAGTACAAATACAAAATTAATAAAACTGTACTATCATACTATGATACAATATAATTAACACTTGAGTCTTAATTAGTGAGACATTTGTTTATCCTTTCTTTCACTTAATTTTTGTAAATCTATATTTACTACATGTTCGACGTTGCACATCTTAGCTGGTTTTCTAAATTGGCATCAGTTAATGAAACACGTGATGAACTCACTGTAAATTTCATCTTTGAAAAAAAGGTTTTCCCTCGTTGTGCTCGTTGTTAAGAATATCTCTCGGACGTAATATAAGTATTGTAAAAATTAATTTTTGATGTGGACGCAAAAATTTGTTTCATTTCATTGCTTCACTGTAACTCAATTATATCAAAGACTAGTTGCTCGTGGCGTGCCTGTGGCACGCCCTCACAACCAGGCCCTCCGGGCGGGCGGCGCACTGTGGGCAATTTCGATAAAATCTCGCTTGTACGCAATTTTCTCCCATTTCCAGGATGTGCAGGAATTTTGGGACACCCTGTATAGAGAAGAGATAGAGATAAAGTATAGTCTCTCTTTCTCTCTCTCTCTCCCTCTCTCTCTCTCTCTCTCTCTCTCTCTCTCTCTCCATTTCCCTCTCTCTCCCTCTCCCAATGAGAACCTCAAATTGAATATAGGTGCTGCCAGTCAAAAGATATAAGCAGAAACGTGCCCAAAACAGGGCGAAAAAGTCGTCTGTAGTTACTAATGACGTCACAACTTTTGAACGAATGGACTTTTTCGAATGCGGTTTGCTCTGAAACCTTCCCGAAGAAGCGCTGCGTCTAATGGCAGAAACCCCAGCTTTCTACGTTCAGCCGTTCTCAATTGATGCCGTCACACACAGACAAAAAATTCTTCATACAAACGTTGCAACCCCTGTCCACCCCCATAGGGGCTGAATTTTTTAAAATGCCGAAACAGGTGTTTGATTAATTACATCAAAGAACATTAAGACCCAAGTATGAAGTAAATCCGACCACGAACAAAATATTCCTCATACAAACGTTGCAACCCCTTTTCACCCCCTTGGGGGTTGGATTTAGAAATATCCTTTCTTATCCCTTGTATAGATCATAAAGGAAACCTCTGTGCAAAATTTCAGCTTTCTAGGTCCAAGGGTTTAGCCTGGGCGTTGATCAGTGAGTGAGTCAGGACTGCATTTTTATATAGTATAGAGATATCAAATATAGAACTGGAGTTCGTAGTCGCACTTGCGCATTATAACAATGATACATGCTAATTTTCATTTATTTAATATTTCTTGTACACATACAACGAAAAATGTAAAATCGCCCGGCGGGCCGCGCGTTGGCCAGGCCTGGTCTAGTATAACGTTTGTTATAGACTAAGGAAGAAATAAATTGTCATGATTACACTGCGGATATTTTACGAATAATATAAAAATTGATTTGATCTTTTTTAACGACTTTCTGTTACATTAAAAACGACATTACAGCATTCTTGAATTTTTAAAATCTATTCCCGCTTTATATTTGATCCAACTAATATCTTCATAAATGCATCAAGATCCGCGGTCTAGTCATGATATTAGAAGAATTTAAGATAAAGGTAGAATCGATGGCATATAAATTGCAAAATGGAACTAATACATACATACAAGATACAAGTTTGTCCGAATTGATGTATTTTTCTGTGAGAAGCGGGACGTGATAAAGCAGAATTTTTCGGGAGAATTCGAGACATCCACGAGCAATACGGTACATGTAACCAGCCAGCTTTTCCGAGGCATAGTATAATGGTACATACGAATATTATTGAGTCGTCGAGGGTAGTTAAATCTCCCGATGAGCCGGGCTATCAAGTCGATTTTCCGGCTCGAATTTCTCGATCACCGAGGCAATCGTGGCGGTCTTCTAAGCGCGACAGGAACCAAGCCCGTAGGATCAACATAGAAATGAACTGATTTCCTTCCCATTATCTCAGCTGCCGCGGCAAGGTGGAAGCTCCCGACCCCTGTCCCCGGACCGCCTTGCTCACAAACGAGGTTTGTGTACTCACAAGTGGGTTTCGATTGAAGTGGGCAGGCAGGGTCGGTGTCGGGGGTCGTTTCGTCCTGGAAATTTCTGTGCGTGCCCAACCGTGTGAGAACCGTGGAAACCGAACGACTCCGACGAGCCCATGAGAAACCGTCGCGAACCTCTGGTAGAATTTGACGCTGTAATTCTAGGAGCTTCTCAAAACATAACACCTTCCCAAAAACAACTTGTAACACGATTTAGGTCTGAAAAGTTAAGGGGTACATATTCTGGTTCTGATCTTACAAAAGATCTCTCTTGACTTTCTTTAAGCGCAAGCGTTCTCGAACAGGTTTACGAAACGATTTGTTTTAACTTGAACATATTACGTTGTTGCGACATGGAAGGACAAAATTGGCGACCTATAATGTGGTGACCTTGAGTTGACCTTCAGAAATCCTTTGAAAATTCTCAAGGTCAACATCTGATATTTTAGAAAAAATTGTACTTATTCGATACGTATCCCCTTAAATTTTTTTATACAACAAGCTAATTTTAGATACAGTGAGCGAAATTCGTTTAAACGCACATACAAAAATAAGGATTTTGGGGCTGAAGGTTCAAAATTTTAATAAGAAACGTTTAACAATAACTGAGGATTATAAATACATTTATATACTACAATATTTGTACATATATATGGTATTATTTACCAAAACATTTATGTAAGAATTTTTACAAACAAAACCATATTTTACGTGCGAAATTCGTTTAAACGCACATGTCAAGAAAACAATTTAAAATTAAAAATACATAATCATTACAAATTTAATATTTTGTATGGCCGCCATTACTTTGAATTAAAGCGAAAATTCGATTGGTCATTGAATTTACAAGATTGGTAATAGTGGTATTAGGAATTTCTTCCCAGCAGCGTTTAATTTCTTCTTTTAAACTGTCTATATTGGCGAACTGATGACCATTGGCATAAACTTTCCTCACCAGTATAGCCCACAAATTCTCTATTGGGTTCATGTCAGGCCTATATGCTGGCCATTCCATTATACGAATGTTTCGTGCTTCGGAGGATTCACGGGAATATCTTGACACGTGAACCGCTGCGTTATCCTGCTGCAATATATATATTCGTTTTCTCCAACTACATTTTCTAAAAATGGTATTAACACCCCATCGAGCATGTCTATGTATTTTTCTGAATTCATCTTGGGGGAAACGAAACAAAGTTTCAGTTTCCCAAATGATGAAAAAGCTTCCCACTACCGCCATGAAAATTTTGGCTTCATCTAGAATCATTCTTTTGACGCAGGTCATGCCAATACGATGAGCATCTGTCTGGACCATCCAAATTAAACTTCTTTTCATCGGAAAAAATGAGTTTATGTCATTCGTCGGTCCAGTGCATGTGATTTTCTGCGATTTGTAACCGGGTAGCCTTATGATGTTGTTTTAACATTGGCTTTCTCATCGGTTTTCTGATAACAACATTCGGTGCATTGTGCAAAATTTGTTGCACATGTCTGGACGTTATTGGTAATTCTAACTGCACAACAATTTAACGTGCAACTAATTTTTTTTTGTCGGTTCACTTATTATATTATTTTTTTCTCGCTTTGTGATTTTTGTATTTCCTTTTGTAGCGCGTTTTTTGCCATAATCTTCACCACGTTTCAAAAAATTTCGTACTACGGACTCGGACCGTTTAATTTCTTTCGCAATCTTTCGACTCAATTCTCCCCCCCCCCCCCACCCTTTTTAAAAAAAGATTTTATTGCCTTTTCAGCTTCGTTTAAATATTTTCCTATTGCCATTCTATTCTGTTACAATTGTTACATAAAATCAAAAATATGACTCAATCAGGAACACGGGACAACAATACCTTTATGATCACTTTTTAAATCAACCACTTTCCTTTATAATTTCTCTCAATATCTGGGGAAGAAAGCACTGCGTTTAAATGAATGTCGCACTTGTAGGCGCTGTTTTAACACGTTTCGCTCTGCGACATATTCTGTCATGTATATTAAATACGGAACATTTCGAAGCATACAGTCAGCGGCAATATTAAGTGGACACCCTTAAAAATCGCATGACTTTTTAAAAATTGGTCCGAAGAACTTGAATTTTTTAAAGATGTTAGACCGACTAGTTCCCTAGAGAATAAGTAAACAAAAATTTATTAAGATTGCAATTGGTAGGAATCGTACAAAATTTGAAAAATTATGTTTTGTCAACTTTTTTATCTGGGCCTGTAACGATAATTTAAAAATCTATAAAAATAGATTTTGGTAACATATATATACAGGGTGTCCCAAAATTACCTTAGTTTAATGAAATGGAAGGTTCCCGAGATCATTTCAAGCGACATTTACCTTTGCAAAAATGTTATCCGTGGCTTTGTTTAGGAGTTATTAACGAAAAACACGGACCAATCAGAGCGCGACCTAGACGCGAGTTGGCACAGTCGGCCCGGCGCGCCAACTGTCTATTGGCTGACTGTGCCAACTCGCGTCTAGATCGCGCTCTGATTGGTCCGTGTTTTTCGTTGATAACTCCTAAACAAAGCCGCGGATAACATTTTTGCAAAGGAAAATGTCGCTTGAAATGATCTCGGGAACCTCCCATTTCATTAAACTAAGGTAATTTTGGGACATCCTGTATGTATATATATATATATATATATATATAAATAACAGGCTCAGATAAAAAAGTTGACAAAACATAATTTTTTAAATTTTGTATGATTCCTACCAATTGCAATCTTAATAAATTTTTGTTTACTTATTCTCTAGTGAACTAGCCGGTCTAACATCTTTAAAAAATTCAAGTCCTTTGGACCAATTTTTAAAAAGTTATGCGATTTTTAGGGTGTCCACTTAATATTGCCGCTGACTGTAGATGTTGAAAGTAAAGGTTTAGCAAAGTAAATAACCCCATTTTGATAACATCATCTGCCCTTTTCTTCTAAATAAGTATGATAATTTGTAAATTTTCAAGTGCGTTTAAACGAGTTTCGCTCACTGTAGTACACATGTACAGGGTGTATAAAAAGTAATGGTCATCCGTCCTAGGGGTGAATATACACCTCTGGATCGGTGGACATTTGTAGGAGAAACTTGCCGCAAAATTGTTTATAACAAAGAAAATTGTTGTTAAAGTTTTTTTTACATCAACGCCTTCTGCTCATCGAGAAGAGAAAAAGTTTGAAAGGAGCCATATGTCGCAAACAAATAGTTATTGAGATATAAGCTGTTAAAGTTTTTCAAAATTTGATTGTGTGGAATTATACGTATAGACAAAAGCCTACTACACAGTCCACACGTCCGTGTCGATGAGACAGAACATGATCGTGTGCGTGCCTCGAGCCTCAAGGCAAACGACATTTAAAGCGACGAATGTCCCTTTAAATTTTGTTTGCCTCGAGGCTCGAGGCACGCACACGATCATGTTCTGTCTCATCGACACGGACGTGTGGACTGTGTAGTAGGCTTTTGTCTATACGTATAATTCCACACAATCAAATTTTGAAAAACTTTAACAGCTTATATCTCAATAACTATTTGTTTGCGACATATGGCTCCTTTCAAACTTTTTCTCTTCTCGATGAGCAGAAGGCGTTGATGTAAAAAAAACTTTAACAACAATTTTCTTTGTTATAAACAATTTTGCGGCAAGTTTCTCCTACAAATGTCCACCGATCCAGAGGTGTATATTCACCCCTAGGACGGATGACCATTACTTTTTATACACCCTGTACATACATCCAGCTAACTGTACCGATGAAGAAAAAGTGCTGAAAAGTTATACTTACGAACGAGAAGAGATTCAATCTACAACTTGTTAGATGAATCTTATAGTATCGATAATTATTATCAAGAATAATGGTTCTAGATGGCCAATAAGATGTTAATAAAATATACTCTGAAAGTCTATTTTATCATACAAGTATGTTATGTTATATTGTATGTATACAAGTATCAGCGTGATTAAAGCATAGTCAACATAGTGAAGGTCTTGTTTGTTCATCAAACTGAAGTGTCGGAAGTTAATCTGAAGAATTCTGTCGCACAGTAGTGACTAGATCTCTTCGTTCGCTGAGATGTCCGTAAAGGAACTCATAAAACAGTGTAACGTTGACGCGAACACATGTTTTATTTCCAAGACACCAGGAAGCATCGTTGTATCCTAATTAATTAGCTCCGTTCCATAGGCCCCGAGCCCCATAGGCCGCAGGGGGGTTTCCCTAGGTAGCGCCGAGCTGTCTAAAACTCTCGTAAGACATTCTATCCGTGGAGTTTTCCGAAATGGCTTGCGACACGCGTGTTAAACTGGAGACACATTGCGTCTCGGATTACTTATCGGTCCCATGTGCTCTCGAGTGCTCGCAACCCCCGTCCCCCGTTGCTGTGTCAAGCTTGGACTAAACAAATTGGTTAACAAGCGCAGCCGAACCCTATCCATGGAACTGTCCGGTCCCGGTCCAGACCAGACCCGCCCTGTCGGATAAACAAACCTATACATATATGTACTGTTCGTCTTGACACTTGTCTAGCAAGTTTCCCGAAGAAAGCGAAACTTTGCCAGCCGTATTATGGGTTAGCTTTCATAACTCGAAGACATTCGAGTACAGTTCTTCTTAAGAAAACTGTCGAACGTAGGGGGGTAGTTTAGAAGAGTGAAAGCTACCGAGCTTCTCACAAATCTGTACACTGACACTCGTTGTTCGAGCAACGACTACTTAATACACTATGTATGTACTGTGCCTTAAGTTTCAAAGTAAGCAGAAACGTCGCATGTTCACCTTTCGACTGGGGATCACGAGTTACTCCTCATCGGATAACGGATCATTTTCATAACTGCACAATTGATATTCCTCGAGAGACCATTTACAGCGTTGTTTATAAACTATTAAGGCAGAAGTTTAGTATAGTGACAACGCCTGCGGTGGTGGGTGTTAGGCGCGTATGGCGAGGGGGGAAGGGGGTAATACGAAACCGAAAGAATTGTTTTGCGGCAATATACATATATATTGCATTGCGGTTGCCGAGATATTCGCAAAAAACTGCTACTGCTACTGCATCGGGATCTAACGTATGCGTGCACGTCCCTGGCAGCGCATGGGTCGGAAAATTAAAAAAAAATAGGTCTAGTTCAGGTCTGGGTTAGGTCTGGGTTAGGTGTGGGTTATTTCTATTTTTTTCATTTTTTAGAAGCACTATATAAAGTTTAACGTTTGCGACCTCACGATCGCTCTTTAACGCGCGGGACACGATATAATTATGAGGAGCGAAGTAAAAATCTTTAGATTGCACAAATCTCAAGTAAGCATTTATTTTTACGTAATTATGTATTACACAGTTATTTTATTTATTATTTCATTTATTATTTTATTTTATTCATTATTTTAGGGTGCACTTCCGAAAAGATCATACCTCCGATTTTTTTTATACTCTTAATTCTTACGTATTTTGACATGCTGATTACGAATATGATAGTCAAAATTGCAGCACAAATAAAAATTATAGTTTTTTTATTTACTTCCGTAAATAATGGGAATTTTGAAAAATACTTTAGATAAAAGTTGTAGACCTCATCAAAATACACATTTTATGTCGTATTGATTTTTGTCATAAAGGCAATAGTTTCTGTGAAAAATGATAGGTCAGAATTAGTTAGGGTTATGTGGTGGGGGGCGGAGAGGGCCGGCCTGCATGTGATGAACTTCTACATACATATATATATATATATATGTATATATATATATATATATATATATATATATATATATATATATATATATGTAGTATTGCTGTACAATATACGGTTTCGATAAGGCTGTATAGTTTACAGGGAATGTTCTCACGATAATCTTGCATGTCAATCGCGCGTTAATGGACCAAACAAAGAAATCAGCGTCTAGTCTCAACATATCCCCATCCTAAATGGGGAAGTCCGTTTCTGGAGAGGCGTGGACCAAAAATATCATCGATCGACCAGCGTTTCCGAAAACTTCTACATACAATACACAGAAAGAGCAGGACTCCGAGCCTAGTTTACAAGAAGTACACTCGGTCGTTGTTCCAACGACGCGACGCGACGCGCGGCGCGGCGGCCGCCACGGCTGACTAATAAACGACTTCCTAAGGAAGCTAAGGATTACGAGATTAGGCGATCGTAAGCAGCCTGCGCTCACAGGTGCTACCGCCACGCGGTCGGGCAGTCGGTCGTACTTGAACCCCTCACCGCTTTTCCTATCCCCTCGACGCGACGCGACGCGACGGGATGTGCTGGTTTGGTAATTATTGACTGGCCGACTGTGCTCCTCCGTCATTCGAAGATCGGCTCGATGACGCTGCCACACACTTCGCTACGTGACACTCTGACTTTTCGAGGGCGTGACTCGGTCTTGAAACACGGATACCGGAAATGCACGCGGTTTCTGCCTCTGGGAAAAACACGTTGGTGTTTCCTAGAGGCGGGACTTCCAAATTGCCGTGTCAATTTTCGAGTGCCCTGACTAACGTGGATGTCCCCTCTAGTACAAGTGATTTAGTGGTGCAGTTTATTTTAAATAAGCTTTTTCAATATAAAACATCAAGAAATAAACTGCTGTAATGAAATAATGAAGCCCCATTAAAGAAACAAAATTTTCATGACTTTAAAATGTCGACGAAAGTGACATCATGAATGTCGAGACAATTTTTTTTCTCTTTTCTCTTTTCTCTTTTCTCTTTTTCTCTGACCGAATCGAATATGTTAATCATTTGATCGTTGAGCAGAACGAGTAATTTTAGTCATGCTGTCGAATATGTGTTAATTCACGATTATTAGATAAAATCTCTTTGGACATATGATAAAAACCGCTACTTATACAATACATACCAGGTATGTAAATATGAAACCGGAATTTTTGTATAAAAAATACACGTTTATTGTATGACAATGATAGAAAATATTTAATTCGAAGTATTGCCCATCGGTAGCTACATATTTTTCCCATCTATCAGACAATTTGTGGATGCCACGCCAAAAGCTGTTCCTCTTTTGAGGCAAACCAGTCATCGAGCCATTTTCGTACATTTTCGTAAGATGTGTAGCGATGCTCAGCAAGTGCGTGTCCCATCGATGCAAATAAGTAATAATCGGATGGAGCCAAGTCTGTTGAGTAAGCCGCATGCGAAAGTATTTCCCAACTAAACGCCTCAATCGTTTCCTTTACCGGTTTTGCTGTATGTGATGGTGCATTATCATGAAGCAAAATCACTTTGTGATGCCTTTTTTGATATTCCGGTCGTTTTTCACGCAAAGCTTGATTCAAATCGATCATTTGTTGTCGGTAGCGTTCAGTATTAACGGTTTCGCCAGGTTTTGGCAGCTCATAATAGATCACACCCTTCTGATCCCACCAAACACAGAGCATTGTCTTCCGTCCATAGCGATTTGGCCTTGCAGACGATGTCGATGGTTCGCCTGGAGTTACCCATCATCTCTTACGCTCCGGATTCTCGAAATATATCCACTTCTCATCGCCAGTCACAATTCGATGGAGAAATGACTTTCTTTTGTACCTGGCGAGCAGCATTTCACAAGTGGTTTTCGGTTTTCCTGCTGTCTTTCATTTAGTTCATGTGGAACCCATTTTCCCATATTCTGAATCTTTCCCATGGCTTTAAACGTATGGAGACGGCTTCTCGTGTCACATTTAATGGATCCGCGAGTTGTTGTTGCGTTTGAGCGTCATCCTCATCCAACAATGCTTGCAAATCGCTGTCTTCAAACTGTTTCGGTGGTCTTCCACACTCTTCGTTTGTCACATCAAAATCGCCATTTTTGAATTTTTTAAACCACTGAAAGCACTGTGATTTACCAAGAGCATGCTCACCGTAAGCTTCGACAAGCATTCGATGCGATTCTGCAGCAGTTTTCTTCAAATGGAAACAGAAAATCAATGCTGTCCGCATATCGTAGTTTCCAGGCACAAAATTCGACATGTTCAACGTTATTAAAAACTATGCTGTTGTATGAAACTTGTATGGTTGTCAGTTGAAAATCTTGACTAGATGTCAAAACAAGAAAATGGCGTCAAGGACGCGGTTTGACGGTAACTACATTGACAGCTAGAGCCACCTATGGGCAAATTCCGGTTTCATATTTACATATGTGGTACATACATAGAACTAGAATTAAAGAACTTGTACATAATCTGACTTAAAATCATATGTATATCTTCTAACGTATTAAAACTATTGAACAATTTCATTCGGGGGGCGTCGCATCATGCTTATCGTCTCGGGAGAAGAATTATCGAAGCGATTAAAACAAAATTCGCAGGTGTTCCGTTTTCCGATTTGCAAACCAGTCAAGATCTTAATGAATTCAATCTGTCAGAGTTATAAAACCCAGGGATTATAATCCGAACCACTGCGCCGTAATCTCCGATATAAAATTATCGATGGAGCGTTATTTCGGTCCTGCTTTCATTACCCGGAAATTTTACCCGCGCGGCAATAAAGCTTGTACCAATATCCGCGTATCCGCGGCATCGATCAAGAGATATTTGACGAGGACTGACATTTACCGTTAACGGATTTACTATTACCGTAATATTTTCTTTCCCAACAGATTCATCTAATCGTTTTAATAACGGAGGACGTTAAATAGTTTTCCCGAAGCCATTTCCGAGCCGATTAAACATTGCCACGATGTTTTATCATTTTACGCATGGAACATTACGCGAATCATGCTTCTATTTTGATGAATTGTGAATTTTATTTCGCAAACGAACCAACACGAACTTGAAAATTTCGTTGTATTTTTATCTCCTCGAAATTATGATTATACAGTGTAGATTTGTTTTTGAAAAAATCAAAACTTTTGTATTTCAAAAAATGTTCGCGCACATTTATGGGTTGGAAGATGAAACATAACTTTTATTTTAATTACTGTTTATGTCAATTCAATTGACGATACGTAGTTACGTATACGATTTGGTTAATTAAAGGAATTTGTAGCTATGCAAATCATTGGGAAAATAATAAATCAATCGAGAACTGATTACTTGAAAGAATAATGTTTAATTGTGTTTATACACATATGTATTGAGGAATCGCCTCTGAAATAACATTTAAAATAAATGTTAATGAAATAAAAATATTGTTTACAAATGTACCATAGTATACTATAATGTACACATATAAATAATATCAAATGTCAAAGAAAAAAGAGAATAATCAGTGAAAATAAAAATTAAAATAAAGACAGGGGATTTTATGAATTTATGACAAAAATCTGTAGGTATAATTAATTTAAAACATATTACGACGGAAAATACTATTAGAAATTACTATTAATACATACAGTATCACGACAGAAAATTCATTTCTACTTCCCTCGAATTTGTTGCAATCCATCTAGAAAATCTTTATTTTCCATAAAGATCTGCTGTCTAGTCATAAAGTTTAGTCTAAAGAATTACCAACCTCGACCTCCAAAATAGTAGTTGCGAATAAATTTAAATATTAGAATTATCGTGGGGGTGAATGATGAATGATGAATGTGTGCTAACGCAGCCGGTGCAATTAATGGCGTAATTCCAAAAAAGTGCTGCGCGAGAGAAAATGTTTTATGCTCGACGACAGCTCGTCGATAATAATCGCCGTCGCCGGGCAATGAGACGGTTGCACGCGGTCATGAATAAAATGGCACGTACTGTAAAAATTGTGGGTGTTTAGTGGACCGTGCCCCGATTGTAATTCAACAACGTACAGGGTTGCGAGGGTCGCTAAAATATCCGTATCCCCCAGCTGCGGGGGCCTGTCGAAAGTCGCACGAAATTAGTCATTCCAGAAAAATTCTTGTACTCGACTCGGGGCACCTCTGTAAATGAACTGTTATAACGAGACTGCGGATGTTTATGCAAATGCATATTTCTATCGACAATAGATAAAAAACTGGGACCTAAACAGAAATTTGTTTTATCATTAGAGGATTTTAAAAATATAATTTTTATTTTTTGCATATTTTGCATATTGCATATGTTTTGCATAAGTGCATATTTCTTGCGTAAATTTTGCATAAATATTCGGCTATTTAATGCTATGCCAGAATAAACAAGAAAGCGAGCTAATAAAAACGTGGTAATAAAATAGATGTGCTTAAAAGATTGAGCAACTGCGATCCACGTGTTCTAATTTCGAGGTGGTAAGTACTGTATTGACATACAATGAGAGACAAAACAAGGACGATGGTATGATGTGTAAACAGTAAACAGACGCACAGTGGTAAATGTTTCGATTTTAGGTGGACAAAAATCATTTTTCTCAATTCGTGAAAAACATATGTAATTGAGAAAATACATATATTGTATTATTAGACATACTGAACCAAATAATTCTATATCTCATTATTTCCATTTTTTATCCATTAACGACTAGTTGAATGTTCCGAAACTGCGGTATATGTTAATAACTAATATCACTAATTTTTTTGTTGTGCATTGAAAAATGGAAAGTAAGTACATATGAAACTAATTTATATTTTCTCGTTTTGGTTTAAAATTAAAAGGAGGAAGTAAATAAAATGAACCATAATCAAAAGTGTTTTTTTATGCATGAGTAAATAAAGTAAGGTTGTACTTTGACTTAAGCATACTCAAACTGCAATTTTTTTTGTATATTTTATCTATATGAATTGCCTAACAATGTCGAAGAAAAATTAGCTGCTACAACCTGCTATGTACTTAGTGACAAATTATTATACATATTTAAATGGGGCTGTGATGGGACTTCTGGGTATGTTATATGCAATTAAGTTACTGCAATTACAATTTTTAAAAAAGTAATCATATTAAAGTCATTTTCTTATATTCACAGACTTTACCTTCTATAAGTCAGAAATATGTATAGAAATATAAGAACAACCTAAGTAAGTCTGTTATAATTTTAATGTTCAATTCCATCATAATAGAAAAATAAATATCATAATTGTAATTATCAAGTATCAAGAGGATATAAATTATTCAAAAATAATGTTTTGTCCTCCTAAAATCGAAACATTTACCACTGTGAGACGGAGTCACGCCGCAGTTAATCTCCATTGGTCAAGTAAATCAGTATAACCTTGCATACATCACATTATAACTTATAACTAGACTGCGGATCTTTATGCATTTATAGCAACAATTGAGGGGATGAAGTTCAGAATTGAATTCATTTTCAGTTTTTTATAAGTACATACATACATACACCTACGATTTTCCTATACCCAACTTTTAGGAGATACATATATGTACAGGGTGTATAAAAAGTAATGGTCGTATCCGTTCTAGGGGTGAAACTACACCTCTGGATCGGTGGACATTTGTAAGAGAATATTGTTAATAAAATTGTTTTCTACATCAACACCTTCCACACATCCAGAAAAGAAAACGTTTGAAAGAAGCCACATGTCGCAAACAAATAGTTATTGAGATATGAGTTGTTAAAGTTCTTGCAAAATTTGAATGTGTGGAGTTATACGTATGTACATACATATGTATCGTCAGAATAAAAATAAAAATAGAATTTTGACGAAATTCTTTCGATTCAGACGAGAATCGATGGGGGTTTATTCGAGTCGAAAACGAAAACGATACATCGGGTGTCCTCGGTGTCAGAGCTGGGGAAAATAGTATTTTAAATAGTAAATAGTAAATAATCCTATTTATTTTAAAGTATGTGTACAACTTTGAAAATAAAATATTTTATTTGATGCAGTAATTTTTGAAAATAAAATATTTTATTTCATGCAGTAATTTTTGAAAATAAAATAATTTATTTGAGAGGCAGTAATTTTTTTTTAACAAATAGTATTTTATTTGAAGAATATTGAAAATATTTGTATTTTGTCTTTACTTACGATTTCAATTTTACATATTATTTCTGAAACTAATGGTTCGAATTCAATACATTTATGGGTGTAAGTCGTGTCTTAACGATAAGATAGACTGTATGTTTATGCGGTTTCTCAGAGTATTTCAACAATGCAAAAAGTAAAATATTTTATTCCGTGTTTCTGATTGTTAAAATAGAAATATTTTATTGTGGGGATGAAATTGTTGAAATAGAAATGTTTTATTTTGGGGAACAAATTGTTGAAATAGAAATATTTATTTTGGGGATCAAATTGTTGAAATAGAAATATTTATTTTGAGGTTCAGATTGTTGAAATAGAAATATTTTAATAACGAAGAATAATGATTTCAGCGCACTGGTTCGATCTAATGTACTTATCCTTGTAATTGATGATTTTGTAACATTAGATCGAACCAGTGCGCTGAAATCATTATTATTCGTTATTAACAAATTGTCGATCGAGATCAAGGAAACAGTTAGAAATATATTATTTTCGAAATTGTATATCTTGTTTAAAATACTATTTTCTTTGAGCAAAATAAAATCTAAAATATGAAATAGTATTTGAAATATTTGTTTCGCCAAATGCCCACCTCTGCTCGATGTCGTCTTCTTGGGGAGAGCGACGTCGCGTCGCGTCACCGCGCCGCGCGCCGTTCGCAAGCACAGCGCACAGCCGCTCCGTAAAATCCGTGCGGATTAGCGGTCCACTAATATATCCCGCGGGCGTAAAAATGCGACGAAGCAGCTGAGATATTCGTTTCGTCGTCCTCCCCTCGGCTTGTACATGGCCGGTTAATCTTTGACGTAAAATAACTCGAAGCAGCGGAGAAAAGTAATAAATTTGTGAGTTACAACCTGTCTCGACGTCCCTCCAGTTAGCATCCAGTTCGCCTCTCTCCTTTATTTATTTCACCAGTGACCCGTCTCTACCCTATATGTATCCCCGTTCCGTTCATACACGCGTTTGCCAGCGAGAGTGGTTGCAAAGTTTTTAGCAATTCAGAATCAATGACTGGCCTGTCCAGTGTGCGAATGAACGCTTAAGCCGCATGTCTGTTGAAAGTAATTCTACTCGCGAATCGTTCTTTGATTTCCTAAGATCTTAGGTGCCAGAACGGGATTCGAATATTTAATCCTATTTGCACTCGGACCTATTTTATCTCGAAAATTAAACCGTTCCGTGCCGCGTGAGGCGCATGCGATCAATATACATACATATGTATGTACACAGGGTGTCCCAAAACTCCTTCAAGTCAGGGAAATCGGTTCCTTAGGTAATTTGAAGCGACATTTTCCTTTGCAAAAATTACCGCCGCGGCTTTGTTTAGGAGTTATTAACAAAAACACGTCGGCCAATAGACAATTGGCCAAGCCGACAGTGCCAGCTCGCGTCTAGGTCGCGCTCTGATTGGTGAGATTGGTCTGTGTTTTTCGCTAATAACTCCTACACAAAGGAAAATGTCGCTTCAAATGACCTAAGGAACCTCCCATTTCCCGGACTTGAAGGATTTTTGGGACACCCTGCATATTTTAGACTTTATAATATTCTAGCTGATGTCAGATGTCAAAACGAATCCAACGACTTGACTTACATTGTTACACCCTCAAACTTTCAAATAGTGGTAAAATCTCAATCCAGGCTATGTGCGACGCACAGTGGGCCAGATCGACGCGCTAGCTGTTCACGCCTATTTCACAGTGGCGGACCAAGACAAGTGGGGGCTCTAAGCGGTCAAAATTTCGGGTAACCCCCCCCCCTCCCAACAAAAAGTTTCAAGAAAACTCTCATTAAGTTATAAACAAAAAAGAAAAGTAATCAGAGATTCCATACCATAAGACATTAAATAAATTTATTAAAAAACATACATACATTTTACACATTTTTTATTTTATATGAATTTCCGTCTTGCTTTTTTTCTTGCAAATTCATGAATTATTTTGGCAGTATCAATTCGGCTTAAAATTTTCTGCTCCATATACAGAATAGCCATTATGTATTTAGCCTTTCTTCTCCCATAATGCTCCTTAAATAATTTTTTACACGCTTTAAAACAGAAAACGATCTTTCTCCTGACGCATTAGATAACGGACAGCGAAATTTCCAACTAATTAAGGAATGATTAGCACACGGAATAAAAACCGCACTTGGGCTATGTTCTTTAAGACGTGCTTGTAAACCTGGGTACTTCCCTGGCATATTAGAAGCATTATCAAATGAAAATCCTCGACAGTTTTTAATATCCACTCCTAATTTTATTAAAGTTTGTAGAACTTCTTGTTCTAAATCTGAAGACGTGTGTTTTCTATGGGAATGAATTCTATGTACAAGTCTTTCCACTGTGTTACTACAGGATGAAACATATCTTATTTGAAATTGCACAAATCCGTCCCGTTCGCCGTTGTGCGCGGTTCGTCGAAATGTCCAGGTCTGTACGAGGCATTACGCTTTGTTCACAAGAACATAAATATTGTGACAAAAATAATCGCACAATATGTATTTACTATTTATATTAGATTTTTTCGATTATTTTATGGAGGGTTTTTTGAACCTTTTCGGTCATTTCCAAAATCTTTAAGTTAAGATATTTTAAGAGCTCGGGGCCCCTTGGTATCCGGGGCCCCCCGCGACCGCTTAGTCCGCGTACCGTTAGATCCGCCTCTGCTATTTCATCATTATTCCAAAACATAAAGACCACATAAAATATATCGTTGGATTCCTCTTGGCGTCAGCTATAACATTATTGAATAAAAAATATATAGTTATAATACATATTATCAAGGTGAACACAATTTTTTGTTAAAAAAAAAGAAATTATTGAAATTTTTTGTATTGAGATCTGTAGAAGACTGAGTGCTGATTACTTTTTGTAGGAAACATTTCTTTGTCACACCACCGGAAATGTCTGAAAACTCGTGTGAATAATTAATAATATTTGAAAACTGGCTATTCAGGCATTCAAACAAAGAGAAATCCATAATTTTTGAATGAATGAAGTTTATTACATTTAATGAAATAACAAAAATGTGTCATTACTGTCTTATTTAAAGAATTACAAAAAGTCAAACAAGAGAGATTAAGTATTATATTTTACAAAGTTACTGACTATATTCAATTGATCATACAGATTTGCGGCTTATAATTATATTTACCTATTAATAATGTAAAATCTATAAAATAATTCTTATCAACAGACATAATGAACTTTTTATTTTTAAGTGTGAGTTTAACTATCTTGTGAGATAGAAAACGCGCACACAACACTATGCTCTCTCATATACAAATGATTCAACTGTGAGCTAGTAAGAATTTCGAATGTTTATCAATGATCGTATAATCTAAAAAATTCATAAGATAGGTCTGGTTTAGGTCTTTACCTTCGTCAGAGCCGCTGAGTGGTCGTCAATGCGACTCGTGCAACGCGACTCGCCGCGGAATTGCGTGTCACGCGCGCTTTAAACCATCATAATTATCCGGATCGGGGTGAGTCGGGATGAGATCTTTGAGGATCTTTTAGAGGAGACTTTGCTGAAAATGTTCTACTTTGTTAGAGCATCCCCAATTCGTTTAACTTTTTAACTTATCCCTTGTCAAAGGTGAAAAACTTCGACGATTTTCCTTAGTTGACTAAGTATTCTTTTTTATAACAAATAATGAACAATAACGTTTAGTTCCTGGTGCGTTCTCAACATAGATATACATTACAATTAGTGTTATCGGCGCACTGGTTCGATCAATTGGAACATAAGTAAATTTGCAAAATTATCACATGAAATTTAATTCAACGTTTCGGTCTCAATTTAGACCATTTTCAAGAATAGAAAATTTCAGTATTGCGTCTGTAAGAATTAATCAAAGACATTTTTAACTGGTTAGGCAAATGTGTTTTCACACAGGCAGAAAGTAAAAAAAGGAGTTTGAACTCAAAAAGTGTGTAAAAACTTACATAGATATACATTCTTTATATTATAAAAAATTGAGCACTTAATCTTCAGTAGGTTTTCCAGGACATCGTTATGAAGAAAAGGAATTTTTTCGGTGATAAATCGTATCTGAAAAAGTTTGATCTTTGAACACTTATTGTGACGAGAGTTTTTAATAACTTTAATTAATATTATCGTTTTCGAATGTAATGGGCATTTAAGAGAAATTGTACATTCGTTAAAAATCGATATGAGGACTATTGATTTTTTAGCTCATGAACAGCAAGCGCGTCGATCTGGCCCACTATGCGACGGGCCGATTATTATTTTTTCCATGTGGAAGCATGCGAACCGATGCAACGGGACACCTCTCCCTGTCTGCAAAAAAAATAGGGATCACGGAGTCGGTGAAACGGTCCTCGTTCTCTTCGTCTCGTTCCCGGGAATAGGACGATGAAAAACGCTACTGCGAGCAGGCTCTGTGGGAAAATTTACGAATACCTGCTCCACGGACTTCTTCTTTTGCTGTAGTCCGTTTGCAGAGGATATCAGTGCCCTCCGGAGATCGATCTGGGTCTCCCTGTGAACGCGATACTCGCTGTCCTTGGATTGTACGATTAAAATGATCAATATTTGGGTTGCTACTCTCTGTGGCATCCATTTCTGTAGTGTCGCGGTACATTACACTTTCGAGCAGACATATTACAAAGTTCTATAAAGGCGAAATTTTTGCTGCTTTTCTTGATTCACAGATTTTCTATGAAATAACAAAAGAGAATGCTGAAGCGTGCGCGGAAGGGATAGCGTTAGATATTGAAACGTGAAAGATGGCGTCCTATAAATTTCGCCCGGTTGAGCAATTCGCTTAAATAGTGCGTGTCGGATCAGGATGTAGATTATAAGATTAACTCTAATCTTGAAATAATACACAAGCGTCGGAACGAGGAAGTTTCGCCGTTGCGTTCTAACGCTGCTTTTATCAAAACACCATCGAGAAATACATTTTTAGTGTTGCGACCATCGAAATATCGTGTTCCATCGTTCTACATCTCCATTTCACAGTCGGCGAGCGCCTACGTCGTACGGGATTACGAACGTATTTACGTTTCGAAAGAATAAAAGCCATGACATGGGTGACAAAAGCAGTACCAATATTTATCGCTATATATTTATTATCTTAGACACACAATTGCCGAATCAACCGTATTCACGAATTGAAAAAGTGAACAGACGGTGACCACTATACTTCTGAAGGTTTTTTAAACGATTCGAATACGAAATCCGTATAAATAACAATAACGCTTGCGATCTACATTTAAGAATAATATAACAAAAAATCAAGCTGCAGACACATAATACATGAAATTTGCAAGGCGAATAAGAACGAAATATTTATTAGTACATACACTCCGGGACAAAAAGATAGCACACTTTAAAATTAACGTAATATTTATTTATTTAACATTACAACCAAGGTTTTATTTTTACACATTCTTGCAAAATATCTCTATACACATCCACAAATGAAATTGAATTGAATTTCGCCAGTCTATACAATTTTATTTAAAAAAAAAGAATTTTTAAGGACATATGGTGTGACAAAATGATAGCACATTTAACTTAAAATTATATATAACAGTTATAATATTTTGTGACTCCTTTACATTTCATAACAGCCATCGTTCTCTTTGGCAAAGATTTGTAGAATTTTTTAAAGGTTTTTTGCTCTAATTGCTCCCACTCATCTGGAATACATTTTTTTAATTCGGCAGTATTTCCAAATTGTCTGCCATTTCTATACAGGGTGTCCCAAAAATCCTTCAACCGCCGGAAATGGGAGGTTCCTGAGATCATTTGAAGCGACATTTTCCTTTGCACAAATGTTATCCGCAGCTTTGTTTAGGAGTTATTAACGAAAAACACGGACCAATCAGAGCGCGACCTAGACGCGAGTTGGCACCGTCGCACAGTGTGTCGAGTATATGGGCTTTCGGGAAAAAAGTCATAACTTTTAAACTATGCAATTTTTGAGTAAAGTACCTTCATACTTTTTGAAATAAAATGTAAAGACGAATCGATTGGTATATACAAAAATTTTTATTCTAATTATTTAGAAAAAAATTTTTTTTTCAATTGCGATGACTTTGTTTTTTATGTTTTTTTTTATTGAGTTATATTCGATGGACTTGTTGAAGTCGTCATTGTTCCGCGACGGAACATATTATATAAATAATACGCATGAACTAATTAGTATATCATTTAAATGATATATACATACATATAATACAACAAACAATAGCAAAAATACTATTCCAGAATATTATAAATATAATATGTAGAATAAACATAAATACTGTAGGAAATTAATTTACAGATTATTAATAACTTGGACGCGTTTGCGATTGACTATGTTCGGCTTCAGTTTCACCACGTCTGATACTTTTGACCACGACGGATATCGTATAAACAATTGAAAATAAGGGACTGTATATTTAGAATAACATAATGAGTAAACATAGCGTCTTATCGTTTCGCGCGGACTCAAGTAGGAACTCGATAGACTACTCGTGGACGGCGAACGCACGCGTCTCAACGTCAACATAAATTTCTACTATTTTTAACATTTGTTATGCACTTAAGCTCGACCGTCATATAAAGTCTAATGTGTTTTAAATTAATATAATACAAAATCTCAAAGGAACCTTTTGGTACTTTCTTTAATACTGAATTGGAAGATTGTAAATATTTAAACAATTTTAAAACTAAATATATAATCTATAAGAATAAAATTGAACACATATGTAAGTACATATCAAATGGCATGCGTTTAAAAATAATTGCAACAAATTTCTTCGAAAGACTACGCAGAAAGCCGCTGGGCGCGAGCGTCTTTATATGGTTTTTTATTATTTTTTCCCCTTGAACAAATGTGGGCAGATTTAAACCAACGCGAAATTAAAGTTTAATATGCCACCAATTACTGTAAAAAAATTTACGGGCGTACTTTGATGTACTTTTTTTAAAACTCTAATCAAAGTTGATAAATGTTAAACATAAAACATTAGGACAAATGGCGATTATTTAAAAAAAATTTTTGGGAGATTGAAGGTCTTATAATGCTAAACACACCCTGTAAAAATCAAATTAAAAAACCAAACAGCTTGCGAGGGACGCATGTTTAAAATAATGCTCGGAATTTGACAGTAAAGTTTCAGCCTCAATTTTAATAATAAATTGATTTATTCAGTTAAAATTTAATGCAGTTTCAGAAACTAGGTTTTGTTATGAACATTTTAGGATACATAAATTTTCCGATCTTACACTTTGATCTTCGGACTTTTTTCCATTGGACGACACACTGTGCGTCGACCAATAGACAGTTGGCGCGTCGGGCCGACTGTGCAACTCACGTCTAGGTCGCGCTCTGATTGGTTCGTGTTTTCCGTTAATAACTCCTAAACAAAGCCGCGGATAACATTTTTGCAAAGGAAAATGTCGCTTCAAATGATCTCAGGAACCTCCCATTTCCGGCTGTTGAAGGAATTTTGGGACACCATGTATACAGCTCGGGCAAGGTTTCCCAAACAATTTTCAATAATTTCGAGGTCCTGTGATCTTGCTGGCCAATCTAAAACGCGAATTTTTTCTCGAGAAAAGTACTCTTTTATTACTTTTGCAGTGTGTACTGCGGCATTATCCTGCTGAAAAGTACACTTCTCTCCATCAATTCTGGTCGCGTACGTGTTTATTTGTTCCTTAATCATTTCCAAATACATTATGCTATTCATTTTTCCTGTTATAAATTTGATTTCCATTTTACCATAGTACCCGATACCGCACCAAATCATCACACTACCACCTCCCATTTGCCGACGACTCAAAAACGGTGCCTCTTTTCGCATATCGTGAAAATAATAACTCAGACCATCAGGTCCATCCAAGTGAAACCTCTTTCCATCCGTAAATATTATTCTTCGCCATTTCTTTCGCATATGAATATTTTTTTCCGCAAACTGTAACCGATATTGTTCTTATGTTGCTCAGTTAACCAAGGCTTTTTCTTTAATTTTCTTCGTTGTATGTATTTGCATTTTTGTAAAACACGTCTCACATTCCTTATATTAGTGTCTACATCAACACTTTGAGCAAATTTGCCTTGCAGTCATCTTAGAATTGGCTGCTCTTAGTATTGCACGACGTTCCCGGGCACTTAGACTTTGCGGACGTCCAGAACTCTTCTTTTTACTATAGTTTTTCGGATTTTTCAAGAAATTATTATTACATTTCGAGTTCTGTTCATAATTTTTGCTATTCTTGTCACTGAATATTGTTCTTCTTCCAATTTTATTATAGTGTTAATTTCACACGCGTTCAATTTCTTTCCGCGACCCATTTTTGATAATATTTTGCCTTTTTTAAACAAATATACAACACGAGATAATATCACGGACTTTATTAACTATGTTCTGAGGTTGATGTTCGCAATTCGCGAGCTTCAGTGTAACTGGAAAGCGTAGATTTACTACACGTGCTATCATTTTGTCCCACTTGCGAACCACAATATTTACGTTTTCATTTCTAGAATTCTGTTGAAGTAAATATTGTCGATGATATTCAGTACATTACACATAGAGGCATGTCAGAATATGTTGACATATTAAAATACTCATTTTTTTCAGTTTATCTTTTTGTCCGGAAGTGTATTTCTTTAACCTATTCGCTGCGACAACATAGTGACGAGATGTGTATCTCGTCCATAGCATCGTTGCTACTTCAACATCGTGAAAGCGAGATATCTCGTCCGCAGTAGTGAAAGGATTAAATGAGAAAACATTTTTATTCTCTTCGCACGTCTTAACGAGCAGTCGGTCTTTCTCGACCGATCGGACGCGGACCGTTTCAATTGAAAAATAAAACGAAAAACACGGAAGATAATCCAGTTATGTACTACTTTATGTACTACTGCTGCTTTATTTTGAAGTGCATTCGATGGCATTATACCATACATGAAATACAATATGTATCATATAAATGACCGCCACGATTGAGTTTGGTGGAGTGAATACGACAAAAACCCAATTTTCGGTCACTCTGGCACATAAATCAGGTCGTATCATTTAAGATCATTAACAGTTTGTGGTTCATTGGACGTTTCTTTGGGTTTCTCGAATTAAACAAGAACTTTGATAATAAATTTTAATAATTTCAACGCGTTGAGCAACCGAGTATGTATCTACGATTCATGATGACCTACCGAGCATTACCGAGTACAAATAACATGTGACGCTACAATTGAATAACCAACATACCGGCTGTGACAATTGAAAGATCTATCACTCTTATTGGAAGACCCTAAACATATGTATGTACGTATGTAGTATACATATGTATGTAATATGAATACTATTGTCTGTAAACTTAAGGGTACATACTACATATGTACATACATAGTCAGTTGTCGCGCGACTACGAAGAAATCGACATCTCTTCGGTATAACTCTTCCGTGCAATTCACTCAGCTTACATGTCCGTGTCGGAACGGTGCCGATACGGAAACGGTCCGTGTCTGTGCTGATAGTATGTATGTATAAATCGACCTTTAACCGTGTTACAGGAAGGTAGGCTGTTGTGGTATGTATTTTGTGGGATTCGTTGGGGGTGATTGTTCGACGGTGAAAGTGTTGGTCACGTGTCATAACAGTGCGAGCGCATCAACGAATCGCGTAAAATCGACGTTGCGTGTTCGCCTGCCGTAGAAACGTTTGTTTACGTCGGTATCGCGCGTCGCGCGTCGCCCGTCGTGCCGCTCACACATTCTTCGGTTACGTGCAGCCGTGATAAATTGCACGGAGTTCATGTTCCGAGCTCGGATGTTGTTTGCCGAGGAGCCGAGGAGGCATCACCGATAACGGGACATCAGCGAGCGGCGCGGCGCGCTCGTTTTTCCTTGGGGACTGGCCTAGCAAACAAACCACTCAGCCACCCTCTTCGGCAACACGGCTTATCCTCGTATGACCGTTCGTAGGTCTTTACACGTGTTCCACGGTTAGCACACCAAAGAGGTAACCGATCTGTTTGTCTATTGTAGATTAAGAAACTATTCCGCGCGGTTTATTTAACGCCAGCATTATATCGGCGAACGTTTATCATTACGGAATGTATCCGAGACACAATAGAACGCCGATAATACGAGACCGACTGACAGAACATAGAGTCGGTCACGTGTTTAAACTTTAAACCGTATTCAAGTGCTGTAAATTGTGGAGGAGAAATAGAAAAATAGGAAAGTTATTAGCAAAGAAAATTAACCAGAGCCCAAGTAGAACTCGGGTTTTCAGACATCAAAATTAATGTAGGCATACTATACATAGCTAATAAGTAGATTGCGGATGTTTATTCAGTTATAATATGTCGAAATATGCAAAATATTATATATGCAAGGTATATGCTAAATATACCAGGTATGTAAACATGAAACCGGAATTTTTGTATAGAAAATACACGTTTATTGTATGACAATGATACAAAATATTTAATTCGAAGTATTGCCCATCGGTAGCTACACATTTTTCCCATCTCTCTGACAATTTGTGGATGCCACGCCAAAAAACTACATATTCCTCTTTTGAGGCAAACCAGTCATCGAGCCATTTTCGTAAGATGAAGCGCTGCTCAGCAAGTGCGTGTCCCATCGATGCAAATAAGTAATAATCGGATGGAGCCAAGTCTGGTGCGTAAGCTGCATGCGAAAGTATTTCCCAACTAAACGCCGCAATCGTTTCCTTTACCGGTCTTGCTATGTGTGATGGTGCATTATCATGAAGTAAAATCACTTTTTGTTGCATTTTAGATATTCCGGTCGTTTTTCACGCAAAGCTTGATTAAAATCGATCATTTGTTGTCGGTAGCGTTCAGTATTAACGGTTTCGCCAGGTTTTAGCAGCTCATAATAGATCACACCCTTCTGATCCCACCAGACACAGAGGATTGTCCACCGCCCATAGCGATTTGGCCTTGCAGTCGATGTCGACGGTTCGCCTAGAGTTATCCATGATCTCTTATGCTTAGGATTCTCGAAATATATCCACTTCTCATCGCCAGTCACAATTCGATGGAGAAATGACTTTCTTTTGTACCTGGCGAGCAGCATTTCACAAGTGGTTTTCGGTTTTCCTGCTGTCTTTCATTTAGTTCATGTGGAACCCATTTTCCCATCTTCTGAATCTTTCCCATGGCTTTGAAACGTATGCGTCATCCTCATCCAACAATGCTTGCAGATCGCTGTCTTCAAACTTTTTCGGTGGTCTTCCACACGTTCTTCGTTTATCACATCAAAATCGCCATTTTTGAATTTTTTAAACCACTGAAAGCACTGTGATTTACGAGGAGCATGCTCACCGTAAGCTTCGACAAGCATTCGATGCGATTCTGCAGCAGTTTTCTTCAAATGGAAACAGAAAATCAATGCTGTCCGCGAATCGTAGTTTCCAGGCACAAAATTCGACATGTTCAACGTTATTAAAAACTATGCTGTTGTATGAAACTTGTATGGTTGTGAGTTGAAAATCTGTATCAGATGTCAAAACAAGAAAATGGCGTCAAGGACGCGGTTTGACGGTAGCTACATTGACAGCTAGAGCCACGTATGGGCAAATTCCGGTTTCATATTTACATACCTGGTATGTATAGGGAATGCATTGTATGTACGGATCTGTAAAATAGTAATTATTTTATTGTTTCATTTAGTATAATTTAAATTACAATATACAACAATAGTTTTTACTATTGTGTCGATTGTAACTTGATGCCTCTTGTCTGTTAAAATTAATTTGTACGCTGAAAAAGAGCGTTCTACATCACATGATGTTATAGAGGCATATTTAAATTTACACCAATGTTGTGTCAGAACCTTTCGTGGTCCTTCAACGTGTTCACCATTCAAAATCTTGCTTATTTTTAATAATACATTAAATTGTACATTTCGTTTTAATACAGATCCCATTTTATGTGTAACCTTTTCTCCATAATCACCGGGTATAATTTTTAAATTTTCTATAACTGTAGTTATACCAAATGTATACATTCCGTTAGAGGTAATCCTATTGTTTCCAATTTCTACATGGCCTCGTAATCGTAATAGCTACTAATTTACTTGACCAATGAATATTAACTGCGGCGTGACTCCGTCTCTTTACACATATCATACCATCGTCCTTGTTTTGTCTCTCATTGTATGTCAATACAGTGCTTACCAACTCGAAATTAGAACACATTGTAGATCGTAGCTGCTCAATCTTTTAGGCACATTTATTCTGGCTTATTTATTCTTATTTATTCTGGCATAGTATTAAATAGTCGAATATTTATGCAAAATTTATGGAAGAAATATGCACTTATGCAAAACATATGCAATATGCGGTAATTATTTACATTAGGGGCTTCCTCACCGACTTTGATGATGTTGAAATATGTTGTCAAGGTCATCATTCTGAACAACTTTTTCCAATACATGTTACCGCCGCTCGATTTTAGTTTTCGAGATATTCGCAAAAAACTATTGCTAATAGTGCTAATACTATATTGAATTTTTCGTATTCCTGCACATACAAAATTTGAACTAGTAATATATAATATATAATATATAATATAATAAGTAAAAATTTATAAATGAAACGTGGGGCTGCCGCCCCTTCCCCAAATCTCATCCCTGCTAAGAAATCTAACCCAGACCTACTCCGATCACTTTCCGAGATGTTGAAACTTTTTTGCGAATATCTCGGAAACTAAAGCTGTGCGGCGCGGCGGTGACATGTATAGGAAAAAGTTGTTCAGAATGATGACCTTGACAACATAGAAATTATATTTTTAAAATCCTCTAATGACAAAACAAATTTCTGTTTAGGTCTCAGTTTTTTTTATCTATTTTCGATAAAAATATGCATTTGCATAAACATCCGCAGTCTACTATGTAATAAGTATAAGCTATATGTATAGCTGTACGTATAGCTAATAAGATCTACCCTAGTAGACGTACGATTTGATGGCTGTATGTGTCTCGTAAACACAACGCGCGACATACAAGCACTCTGTTTCCATTATACTGTCCAACCCCTCTAAGGGCGGACGAGTCTGACGAACAGTATTATTTCGTCATAAACTAACTTTCGTTGTCAACGGGAAACGATGATGCCGCGCCGCGTCTCAAACGATCAAATCATCCGGCCAGCAGCAGCACCGCCGAGCCGCGCCGCGCCGCGCCGTGCCCCGCCTGCACACAATCTTTCTCTGTCTCCCGGGTAATTATTTATCCGCGCGGGTATTCCGGCGCGAATAAAAAAGAGAAGAAGCGGAAAGTAGTCGAGAATAGGGCTCGCGAGTGTGTGAGCTGTCAGTGGCAGTCGGGCAACGGAGAAGTTAATCGGGCCCGGTCGTTTAGTTTCGCTCCGTTTAGTTATATTTGGTTTCCACGGGGGCGGCAAAGAGGAGGGACGTGGTTCACAATTAGTCGGCGCGTAACTCGGGCTGATTTAGTGGCACGCTACCGCATGCTACCAACGACGGGACGATACGCGTGTCACTCTTCCAGGATATCGCCGATTGCGTTACAGTCACAACCTTAACGCTACAAGTACCGAGCACAAAATGCGACTGCTATACATATGTACAGTGGATAACGAAAGTATTCGAACGCCCTTTAAAACAGAATAACTTTTTTATAATTGTACCAAACGAACTGATTTTTTTTAATCATTTAGAAGCAATGGTTTATGAAATGATATGCAAAAAATATTTTCCGAAAAATTATAATTTACGAGGTTACATGCAAAAATAAAAAAGGCATTTTTTAAAATTTTTTATTAGGGCCCATAAAGAAAATTTAAAATATTTGTTTTGTAGATCTATATTAGTTATACGCATGCTGAAAATTTCATCGAAATCGGTTGACTCAGGAAAAAACGACACGCATCGAAAGATGTACGATTTTGTGGATTTTAAGCAGAAACTGATCAAAAGTCGTGTAAAACTACGATTTTCACCATTTTTCATCGCTTGTAGCTCGTGTGTATGTTAATCGATATTGATGAAATTTTCAGTATGTGTATAACTAACATAGATCTACAAAACATATATTTAAAATTTTCTTTAAAGGCCCTAATAAAAAAGATTTAAAAATGCCTTTTTTTATTTTTGCATGTAACCTCGTAAATTATAATTTCTTGTAAAATCTTTTTTGCATGTCATTTCATAAACCAATGCTTCTAATTGATTATAAAAAATCAGGTCGTTTGGTACAATTATAAAAAAGTTATTCTGTTTTAAAGGGCGTTCGAATACTTTCGTTATCCACTGTACATGTATGTACAACATTGTTTTATACAAATGACAACACTGGATTTATTTAAATTTCTTGCCATTTTTATAACATTATGTGCTGGAATGAAGAAATTGATTTAATAATTTCTAATGGAAGCATCTTTATAATCCCGATAATTATAAAATAAAAAATGTGACACTGGTCATTTGACCGGTCACGATTGTGGTACGGTTAGCGTTAAGGGCGGGGGGTTCCTGGTGTAAACGACAATGTTACGTCCTAAGGTGGACGTTGTTATAGATTTAATGATTAAATTGATAGATTTTAATAGAGAATAAAACGCAGTTTTGAACCTACCTGCATTCACCAGCTTCGGTTCGGGTAATTGAGGATTTGCTAAACTGTAAGTGACTTTGGTCGTGGAATTGGAACGAAGAAATCGAAGTTGGGTAAACTCTTATAAAAATGATTTGAAATCTTGATTTTGTATAAAAATCAACAAGAATATATTCTATTGAACAAAAGGGTACATAATGTTTTCGAAATCTTATTATAAATTTGTTAGTATTTACTAGACTGCGGATCTTTATGGAAAATAAAAATTTTCTCCATCGATTGCAAGAGAAAGAAACTAAATTGATTGTTATTTCTTCCCTTAATGATTTTAACAGAGGAAAAATCATATACTGACTTCTTCAATTTTGAAAATTGTTCGACAATTTTGAATTTTGTCTACTCAATTTTCCTATAAATGCATAAAGATCCGCAGTTTAGTAATTACCGATACGCAGTTTTCGCTTTTGAAGCCTCAATGCTGTCGCTTCAGCACGCTTTAGAATGATGTTGAAAATATGGTTATTCCTTTGGAGTTGTTGGAGATGGTTGTTCCGTTGGTTATTGGAGATGGTGGTTCTCCAGCAGGTGTACACGTTTCTTCACTTTATCGAGCACATACAATATTATTCCTGCGGGTTAACTCGCTTTCTTGATTTTGAACTGATTTGCACTGTGTAATGACGATTGACTAAACTGTTGACCGTTGACTGTGTACTGAACGTATTTAATGAATTTGATGTAGACTGAACTGTTTACTGTGAACTGTGTATTGTTAAATGTTAACTGTTAACTATTAACTGAGCTCCTGATGAGGAGCCATCCCTTTTATAGATCGATCAATCCATTCTTCTCATAGGTGAGTGCGTCTTCACCAATTCCATTTAACCGTTTTCTTCTTAGTATCTTTCTTCTGAAAGAGTATTACTCTGCGCATTCTCCTAAATCAGTGGAACGCGCCATTTTCTTAGACTTATTCGTCATGAGATGGCTACATCATCACCAATTCTTTTTAATCGTTTTCTTCTTAATTGTTTTCTACTTATAGTCACTTTCTTCTAAATCTAGATCATATTCATACTCTTCAGTGATGAACAGGCTTCAGCGAATATTCGCTCAGGATTTATATTTAGAACTGATAAAATAAAATAAATCTCGCTATGGTCTTAATTTGTTCAATGAAGATTTAAATTGAAAATGAGTTTTCTTAATTCTATCGCACGCAGTGTGATATAATATACGATAGTTTGATACATAAAATTTAATATTTGATATTTTATTTCTCGTACAACATTATTGCAGCAAGCATAAAGAGAAATTAAGAAAATGTATGTCATGTTTGATTTTATTATCAATTATTATTAATGGCTGAACCACTGAACGTGACAACTAAAATTAATGCGAATTTATGGTTTTTTTTTAAGTAAAAAGAAGCATTGAACGCTAAACTTACCACGGTCAAATTGATCCGTTTTCTATTCCATAGTTATTAAAATTATAGAAACGCTTTCATAGGAAATGACTGAATTCACTTCTTTACATATTTAAGCACGTATCATAGCGAAAACCGTACAAAGTTTAACTAAATTCAATCTTCTCGCTTCTATAAGGTCTGGATTAGATGCATCTTGCATTGCTAAAATTTTGTTAATTGTACATATTATAATTTCTTTTTTGAAAAGAGTATAGTAAAATTATAAGAGTATGCCGACGGGATATTAGCGCCAAAAGCGTTTATCGGTGGGCGCCCTAGCTCCTTTTGTATTGGTCTGCATTGATAAACTAAAAACCATTATTATTCTTTATGCGTGAAACAGTGCACGAGAAATATGTAATTTTATTAAAATACAATCTACGACGCCTATCGTTTTCGCGGGAGAACCAGCTTACATTTTAGAAAGACTCCCACATTCACTCCCACACGATCGAAGGCGTTCTGAAATCTTATTCTGAATTTCATATATCAGGATGAACCATAAACAGGTCCACCCTTGCTTTCACAAATTCAGATTGGTTTAAAATATCACGTCCACGCGTCGCATCGTCGTCGGTACGGGTGAAGGTTAACTCAACTTGTGGAGTAGGGTCTCGAAAAGCCCATGCATACCACTTTTTTTCAACCAGTAATCACTTAAATTATTTATTGCAAATAAAACGTAAACGATTGATTCTGGAGTAACTATTAGGTGGTTGCATATGAAATGTCCGATTTTTAGCAATAACGTTAAACAAACGCAATTTTGAACCCACACACACACAATGTATTCTATTTACAAATTTTAAGTTCCTTGACTTATACAGGGTGACGCAAAATGATATGTCTGGTTTGAATTCTTTATAACTTTTTTATTTCATCATTTTTTCAATTTTTTCAGAATTTTGTAGACAAGGCTTCTAGAATTTCATATGGAAAGTTACACAATCGAGCAACGAACAAAAATCATCGAATTTTATTTTGAAAACCAACGATCAATTTGTATTTCGCACTTAACCGCTCCCGACTGTTTTCTTTGGGCGTAATTGAAAGAGCGAGTGTACGTCAATAAGCCAGCGACCATTCCCCAACTGAAAACCAATATTCGCAATGAAATCCGTGCAATAACACCTGAAGTTTTGCGAAAAGTCATGGAAAATGTGTTCGAAAGAGCACGAATGTGTCAAGCAGAAATGGCCGCCATTTGCGAGATGTAATCTTTCACGTCTAGTTCAATAAAATTCCTCTTCTGTCCACTATATTTTTTCGAATATTTATTTATTTCACTTTAAAATTAAAAAAGTTATAAACAATTCAAACCAGACACATCATTTTGCGCCACCCTGTATTACGGTAAAAATCAACGACTAATACGTTAACGTTATTGACTTTTAAAAGTTTTTTTAGGTGAAACGATGGAAAGCGCCTATTACAAATCAATTTAATCTTCTAATTTCCACATCATGCTGATCATTTTTAGTGTTCGATGGGTTTACTGTTAATCGCTATGATAACACATTATTGCTAACAACTACTCTTGCGTATTGTCACGTGACAGCGTATGTGTTTACAAATGATAGAAGCGAGTTGGACAGCTGTGCATTATGATTAGCGGTGCCTCGATATATGTGAAAAAGATTTACACGATATTTGAAAATAATTTGCCCCGCTACTTGCAGGTGTATGTACATACTGCTCGAGGGGCCCAGAAGCTCGATCCTCGAAAAGTGTAACATGATTTAATGGTACAACTTTTTTGTTTGTAATTATTTTTCAAGGAAACTCCTGCCAACATATTCGTCGGATTTTTCTGATTAGAATGAAACCAAGATCAACCTAATTCGAAGCTTATTTGTGTATTTGATTCACGATAATCTAGATCCTCGGGTATCCTATCCGACGTTACCTGACACCTGACCCTTCCATACGCAACACGATTTATTATACAACTCCGTCAAGATTTAATGTAGTCCTGTAACTCTAGTAGTAACTACAGAAATACGAATGTCGAAATACGAAATTCAGTTAATTAAAAATAATCTGGAGGTACAATGGGAGACAAAAGTACAAGAAATTCGAAATCTATCAATACAGGGTGTCCCAAAATTCCTTCAACAGCCGGAAAGGGGAGGTTCCTGACGTTATTTGAAGCAACATTTTCCTTTGCAAAAATGTTATCCGCGGCTTTGTTTAGGAGTTATTAACGAAAAACACGGACCAATCAGAGCGCGAACTAGACGTGAGTTGGCACAGTCGACCAATAAACAGTTAGCGCGCCGGGCCGACTGTGCCAACTCGCGTCTAGGTCGCGTTCTGATTGGTCCGTGTTTTTCGTTCATAACTCCTAAACAAAGCCACGGACAACATTTTCGCAAAGGAAAATGTTGCTTCAAATGATCTCAGGAACCTCCCGTTTCCGGCTGTTGAAGGAATTTTGGGACACCCTGTATATTGGCAATGAAAGCCATTCACGAGTATATTTAGCATTAAACTTTTACGAATACTGTACCCTCTGTAGCTATATTCAGTGGTCTACACTTGTCGCACTTCCATGCTAGTGAGAGACAACACGATTTTGACGTTTTGTAACAGTTTATAATTTTTTTGCTCTGTAACTGTTTAGTGAATCCTAATAAATTTTGAACATAATTGATTACATAATTTTTACTACATATAAAAAAAACTGGAGTTTCCAGTTGCGTTTTTTCAAGGTTTAAATAGGGTTTGAAGTGGAATTTTATGAATTTTCCATAAGAAGACGTGTTGAAATGCGCAAACTTCAAGTTGCTATAGTTCTTAACGGTGCAGTGAGTCGGACCCAAACTTTGGTAATTGCATTAATTTAGTAAGAATTACATCTTGACAAATTTTCAAAAATGTTGTAGCTTTTTTATATTACCTCCAGAACATCCTTAACCCTCATCCGTTCCTTATTTCACGAACTGAATCTGTCCCTCGCACGGCTCGGTGTCAAATTGACGCAGCGATAAAAGATCGATCAAATAACAAAGGTAAACAGTTATTTTTCGATATTCTTTTATTCACATTGATGAGTTAACACTTACAGTGACTCCTACAAATATTCGGAAACTCTTAAAAAGGCTTTTTAAATATTGTACTATACGATTTGAACTTTTTTGGGAAGCTAGAGCAATTAGTTTACTACAGGATGTGAAAAAAATTTTTTCAAAAATTGCAATTAATCGGAATTGTAGAAAAAATACTAAAAGATGCATTTTACAACTTTTTTATGTGGGCATATATTGAAAATTTAAAAAATACGATTTGTAGATCTTTGTGAATTAAACATATTCTGAAAATTTCGTTAAAATCGGTCGACGTTGCAATAAGCTACAAACATTTAAAGTAGGTAAAAATTGCAGATTTTCATGATTTTCGGCCTATAACTGCAGATTCTTACATCTTTCAATGCCTCTCATTTTTTTCCGCATCAACCGATTTCGATGAAACTTTCACTATTTTTTAAATTTTCAATATAGGCCCACATTAAAAAGTTGTAAAACGCAACTTTTAGTACTTTGTATACAATTCCGAACAATTGCAATATTCAAAAAAATTTCTTTTCACATCCTGTAGTAAACTAATTGCTCTAGCTTCCCAAAAAAGTTCGAATCGTACAGTCCAATTTTAAAAAAGTTATCGGCTTTCCAAGAGTGTCCGAATATTTGTGGGAGTCACTGTACATGTTAGGTTTTTCGATTATGTGTTTCGCATAAAAAAAATAACCGTGACGAAGTTTCGGGTAAAGGACCCCGCACTAATCATATGGAAAATCTATGCCGGTAAAATCAGTTGGATTTTTCATATGTTGCAGCTAATGATCTACTGAACAAAAGATGTAATGGGCACAAAGCTCAATAATGGACAGTCATCGAGTTATAATCAGTCAAACATGACAAATTCGAGTTGCCGAATACTCAAATCTCGGGAAGTATTTAATTTTTGGAAAAATGTTTGGTGGTGTCATTATTCTTTAATTTTGAATGACCTTGGGAAGGTCTGTGAACAGAAATCTTTGCGTGTCACAGCAGAGATGCCTGTGAAAGATTTCTGTTCACAGACCTTTTCAAGGTCATTCAAAATTCAAAAATAATGACACCACCTAACAGATTTTGTGAAACCCTACTGTTTTTGTTTGAAACATTTTTCCAAAAATTAAATACTTCCCGAGATTTGAGTATTCGGCAGCTCGAATTTGTCATGTCTGACTGATTATAACTCGATAACTGTCCATTATTGAGCTTTGTGCCCATTACATCTTTTGTTCAGTAGATCATAAGCTGCAACATATGAAAAATCCAACTGATTATACCGGGATAGATTTTCCATATGATTAGTGCGGGGTCCTTTAGCTACAAACAACAGAACAGTATAACTTATTTCGGGAAAACTGTGTGAAATTGACACGAGGAACGGACGAGGGCTAAAATGCATAAAGTCCGCAGTCTACTGATCAGTTCGGATAGTCGAGGTTTCACTATATCGTGGATTAAACGAGTATGTACATAAATGTGATCCAAATGGTATGTACCGTTGAGTGCTGACAAGATGCTCCCCGGGGGGCCCAGAGGCAAGGGGGTCCATCGTTCTGCATAGCAGTAGTAGTTGTGTGTGTGTGTGACCGCTTCGGCCAATAGAAAGCGCGCCCCTTCCAAGCCAACCAATCAGGCGCGCATTCTTGCCTACGTCACCGCATTCCTGCCAGGGGGCTTCTTGTCAGCACTCAACAGTACGTGTACCGCGTTTGGTGTCGTTTCAATCAGAAAAATGTCACGAATACGTCGGTAAGAGTTTCATAAAAGACTAAGTAAGAACAGTGATGACGTTCTAACATTGGTTTGGTCTCGCCGATGCGCGATGCTCTGGTGTCGATGTATCGTTATCGTTGGCTTGTTATTTCTTGGGTTCTCCACGTTCGAGTGAGGTGTCTATGCACGCGAATACAAGTGCCATGTCGATCCGGAGGTTTTCACATGTATCGAGACATCGCTGTACCTACTTTGGGTCTGTTCTGTCGATAGACAGAATCATAGCGAATAGTGGTGATAATGGAGAAGTTAGACAACGTTGCAAGAGGGTGTAATGCGTTTTGCAGTATGGACACAGGGTGAATTCCGAGACGAAACGAACGAGGGTTTAGCAAGGCTCGATTCGACGGGTCATGGATCTCACACACCCGGTGGTAGCAACCCGAGTAAACCGGGTGCGACACCTACAGCACCCTCCGGTGGATTTTCTACCGCGCCGCCCAGGTCCCGCACGAACACAACACACAGGCCGGATATCCGAAAAGGTAGGCCTAGCCACTTTACAAACTTTTCTATCGCGCCCGTTTTTCGTTTACCCTTCCCCGTAACTTCCATTGCGAGAAGCTTCGTTTGCCAAATCGTCCTCCAAACCGAAGTTATCGGGCTACATTGAAATTACTATCGGAAAGCTGGTTCCTCGTGGATTCGGACGGGAACTTTACTACATCCGAGCAACGTTAAAACCAATAAAAGCTCTTCCATAGTTACGAGCATAACTGATCACGCACACATTAAATCAGAATTACTTTTTTTGTTAATGGACCAAACGATGCAAAATAAAAATTATCTGCATCGATTTCAAGAAATAGAAACTACGTACATTAGGGTGGACCTTCGTTATACATACTTGGCGAAAATGATTTCCTAGATTTTGTTGTGGGACAACCCCTAGAATGGTGCCACTGGGCGAAAAAATAATGTGTGCAAAATTTGAAATGGATCGAATAACAGGAAATTGTGCCAAGTCGAGTTTGAAAACTTTTTAATTTTGTAACTCGCTTTTCTCCACTGCAGTATACGGTCAGCATATATGTTTCTATATCGTTGAATTTGTCTTTCTGCACACTATAACAATTTAGAAACAAATTGTAATATTGATTTCAAAAAAAAAATTCGTGATCTTGAAATCTCAAAAATTTACATTTAAAAAATTTCTTTTTCTATTGCATTATATTTAATTTATTAAATAATACAACTTTCGTCTAAAAAATGTTTTCATATTTTTATAAGTAGCAAAGATATATATAAATATACATAATTATAATACAGTACAAAATACTATTACAAACTACTGATACAAAATACTAATACAAAAAACTATTAGAAGTATTTTTATAGCAATAAAAAAAGATCCCTTCAGAAAATTTCGTTGCAATATTTTATGTGTCTCTTAATGATTGTTTCAATACATCTGGAAATTGTTTCCTATGTTCGAAAATAATTTGTAAAATATATTGTTTCTCCACTTCATTTTTTGATAATAACCGATTATAGTCCTGAATAAGTTTAACACCACACTCAGCAGTGTCGTTAACAACTTTTAATTTCTGTTCGTCGAAATCCTCGTCATCTTCCCATGAATCAGGATCTTTTTTTAAAAATTCTATAGGAATTGAGAATCTTTCAAAAAATCTTAATGTTTGGTAGGAAATAAAATGTTCAATTCCTCTATCAGCATAGTTTTCTATAAGTCTTGAGGAGTTATTTTATATTTTATACATGATTCGTCGGCTTCAATGTTAAGCGCCTCCACCATTCGTAATTTCATATTCTTTTCCACGGTTTTGTCAAAAAATGCTAACGCTACCGCTTCTGGTGAGAAATACCATAAATGGTTGCAAATTTTTTTTAATCCTACAGAACTTATTTTTTCGCCAGTAGAACGGTATGCATACAGTTTCTGTAAAAATGCCAAATTTTGACGTGGAGCTCCCGCTGCCATCGGAGCTCAAATCCGCGCTTTTATGTAAATATTGGCGAGAAAGACGCAAATGTCGCGAATTCCATTTTCTTCGTCGACATTTAATATAAACTGATTTTTAAATAAATATATTTTTAAGCAATATAAAGCTTTCGCCATCCAACGAGCGTGGTGGAAAGCTCCTGGGACCGAAATCTTATATTTCTTGGTGAACTCCCACCCAGGAAAATAATTATTAGCTCCAAAAATTCTTTATAATTGTTTCTCAACCAAATACTCGTGGTCGTTTCCTCGATGGCTGACGCGATACTGATTCGTACCTTGTACTATACACAGGGTGTCCCAAATTCCTTCAACAGCCGGAAATGGGAGGTTCCTGAGATCATTTGGAGCAACATTTTCCTTTGCAAAAATGTTATCCGCGGCTTTGTTTAGGAGTTATTAACGAAAAACACGGACCAATCAGAGCGCGACCTAGACGCGAGTTGGCACAGTCGGCCAATAGACAGTTGGCGCGCCGGGCCGACTGTGCCAACTCGCGTCTAGGTCGCGCTCTGATTGGTCCGTGTTTTTCTGTAATAGCTCCTAAACAAAGCCGCGACGGTAATTTTTGCAAAGGAAAATGTCGCTTCAAATGACCTAAGGAACCTCCCATTTCCCGGACTTGAACGAGTTTTGGGACACCCTATAGATCGGCCTGACCATTTTCCGAGGATTCTTAATAACAGAAACTCCTCCATTATATATATCTGTATAATCGGATAAAAACGCAGCCTTTGGCGCGCGGTCGCTGGCCCCCTCAAGGGCCTTGATTCCCTTTCACGCGGGAGCTACCCGTATACCGTCGTATACCTGAGGATCGCATAAAGGCTTGGTACAACTGCTCGGCCTTTTGTTCCTCGCTTTCTTTTCTGGAAACAACACAACGTCACCTACGTTTTTACAATACGCATATAAACTCTATCTAATTCGCAGATAACTATATCTAGTACGCCAACTTCTTATCTAATTCAATACATTCAATACACGTCTCTCACTCCTCACACCTGTTCCAGAGGTAGAAGGAAATTCCCTCTGGATCTATCCGCAACAGTAATCTTCTCTTGGCTGCTGTTCTTTTTGCAAAACATCTATAGAAAATGTAAGCATTTCTTGAATCGCGTTATTTGTAATTGTTTCGCGGACATATTCGGTTTCGATTCCGGGTACGAAATTCAATTTGTTTATTGTTGGCCAAGCATCTTGAAATTTGTTGAACAGTGGAACATTTGGACCTGAAGATTTTAACATTTTTTCATTAAATACGCTATGTAAAATTATTTCATAATATACATATATGCTACCTGTGCAAGGCAAATATAAAATTTCTCTTTCTAATCTCTGTTCGAGGAGAACGCAGGCTTCTTGATATCGTCCAGTATTTGTGGACGTGGTATCGCAGCAAAGTGCTTGTACTTTGTCGGATAATCCCCATTCTTCTAATAAATAATAAACAGCAGAAGCTTGATCGTCTCCACGGCTGGATGAAGTTATTGGAATTTCCAGTAACCTTTCAACACCTCTGCAAGTAATTAATACTGGTAATCTCTCAACTTTTCCTGCCCCTATTTATAAAAATATGAAAAAATTTTTTAGACAAAAGTTGTACTGTTTAATGAATTATATATAATGCAAAAGAAAAAGAAATTTTTTAAATGTCAACTTTTGAGATTTCAAGGTCACGAATTTGTTTTTTGCAATCAATATTACAATTTGTTTCTAAATTGTTATAGTGCGTAGAAAGACAAATTCAACGATATATAAACATATATTATGCTAACCGTATACTGCAGTGGAGAAAAGCGAGTTGCAAAATTAAAAAGTTTTCAAAGTCGACTTGGCACAATTTCCTGTTATTCGATCAATTTCAAATTTTGCACAGATTATTTTTTCGTCCAGTGGCACCATTCTAGGGGTTCTCCTACAAAAAATTCGATAGTCGAAAAATAACGTCCACCCTAATGTACATACATTGAATTTTGTGATGTGATATGAAATTGATATAATACAGTGTGTCACGAACTTATATGTCACGGCCACCACAGCGTGATTCTACACCTACGATTTAGTAGAAATTGACATAAAAAACTCCCCGCAAAATTGACCTTGACTTTGAAAATCAAGGTGAAAAAACAACAATTTTTTTGTTTAATCGGGTTCTACTCGTCATAAGGACCAACTTTGTGAAAGAAACCATGGGTCGCATCTCAACCGTTCTCTTAAAAACTGATGTTGCATTTCTTATAATTTTTGCAGCTTCTTTATTTGCAACATTTTTACATTCAGCAACGATATACAGGGTGTCCCAGCTAACTTGACCACCTTGAATATCTTTGTTGTTATTAAAGATACGTCAAATGTATGAAGGACATAGTTGAATGGTAAAATGGGGCTCATATGATACCAACAAAATTTTTGTTTTTATTTAATTTCTTTTGGAGATATGAAGGTCACCTTCATTTTTTTAAATGGAATGAGGTATTTTCTAATACATCAATCGATGCAGCTGGACATTCGTTATAAAAAAGTACTAACCGTAGTTGAGGAGATATTTCAATTTAAATAACTTTAAAATACCATTGCGGTCGTACTAAGACGTTAGATAAGTAAGTAAACGCTAACGTCTTAGTACGACCACAATGGTCTTTTAGAGTTATTTAAATTGAAATATCTCCTGAACTACTAACTTTTCGACATACATAGGTTAGTACTTTTTTATAACGAATGTCCAGCTGCATCGATTGATGTATTAAAAAATACCTCATTCCATTTAAAAAAATGAAGTTGACCTTCATATCCTCAAAAAAAATTACATGAAAACAAAAATATTTTCGGTATCATGTGAACCCCACTGAACCATTCAAGTTTGCTCTTCGGACATTTGACGTATCTTTAAAAACAACAAAGATATTCAAGGTGGTCAAGTTAGCTGGGACACCCTGTATAAGTAAATAGCGTACTAATCTCGTTGCTTAAGTGAACTGCAAGCTGCAGGCCAATATCTCAGCTCAGGTGAACAATTTCTGGCATTTTGTTGATTAAGGATGCTACTACTTGAGAAACTACATTCGTCCGAAAATAACACTGCGGCAAATTATACAACGACATAGGCGTCATTCCGTCTATTTCATGCATGATGGTGCTCCTCCTCATTACAGTCAACCGGTTCGCCAATATTTAAATAATATATTTGGATCACGGTGGATAGGACGTAGACCTGCACCACACGTATGGCCTCCACGTTCACCAGATTTAACACCACTGGATTTCTTCCTTTGGGGTACAGTGAAAGATACTGTTTATCGCTCAGGTCAACAGTTCAGATGAATTGATCAATTGAAACATCGGATTGAAGAAGCTTTTAACTATCTTCGATCAATTCCCAATCTTGGTGAGAAAATTCGCAGAAACATTGAAGTTCGTTTGCGGGAGTGTATGAACCACACAGGTGGACATATTGAAGCTGGACAGCAGGCATGCCTTCTTCGAATAATACGAGCTAATGATGGGATTTTGTGAGTGCAGAGAAGGAACATAAATCGAATAGAGTAAGTGTCTCAGAAGTTATGTTTATATCATGCAAAAATGTTAATTGTCGCACAAATTTCAGGGCATTCCTTAAGGAAATGTGCTTTTTCCACCATTTTAGTCGCCAGCAATTGTTCACCTGATCTGAGATGTTGGCCTGCAGCCTGCAGTTTACTTAAGCAACGAGATTAGCACGCTATTTAGTTATATATCGTTGCTGAATGTAAAAATTTTGCCAATAAAAAAGCTGCAAAAATTATAAGAAATGCAACATCATTTTTTAAGAGAACGGTTGAGATGCGACCCATGGTTTCTTTCACAAAGTTGGTCCTTATGACGAGTAGAACCCGATTAAACAAAAGAAATTTTTGTTTTTTTTTAACTTGATTTTCAAGGTCAATTTTGTGGGGAGTTTTTTTTCTGCCAATTTCCACTAAATCGTAGGTATAGAATCACGCTATGGTGGCCGTGACATATAATTTCGTGACACCCTGTACAAAATACTTAAGCGTTTAGTAATTGAACAGATACCAACATATCTAGTAATGTAAAAACAATATTTTTTGAATAATGGTACAGCAATTTTTAGTGGTGTCTCTCAGTGTTGCCATTCGAGTGCTAAGGTTTAATTTCACTGGAAGACGAGGCGACGCGCGACGCGATGGGTTTATCGAAGATTCGTTAAAATTTGTCGGAAAGAAATTCGGTGGGGAAGAAATTCCTTATGATCATCCCCGACCATTCTCACGGTCGGTGATATCAAATGATAATAGAGAATGTCGTCGAGCGCGGCGAGCGGCGCGCGGCGCGCGAGAAAGGCGAGGAAAATGCTGCCGTCGTTTGTTTGCACGTTTGTTCGGCACTTAGCCGACGCTCTCGCAGCCGCCCCAAATCCCCGCAAATTGAAATATCTCTCTGAGTCTTACGGTCTTGGTTAACAACAAACCCCGGGGACGGATCTCACTTCACTCGTTGTAATCCCGAGACGAGGGCGAAGCCTCTCGTACTCCTTACGCGAGTCCAGCACGTACCTCTTGTTACCGGTAAAGCCCGCTAGTGTGTCTGGATACTCTGGATTCAAAACTCCTTATCGTCGAACTGCTTTCCGTCTAGCACCGAGCACCACGCAACGAATCGTCGCGTCGCGCGTCGTCGTTCCAAATTGTACAGTAATGCCTCGCTTGATACACGCAAAAACTTCGGGACCGAAGCGACGCTATATCGTGGACAGTTGTTGTTCCCTGATCACGTGCCGCATGCCGTTATGGTGGAACGCAGTGCTATGCCTAGAGCAGTGGTCGGCAAACTCATTAGTCGAAAGAACCAAATATGTACAGGGTGTGTCATCTTTTATGTCGGTATGTAAAGATTGAATAACTTTAACATTTATCAACCGATTGACTTGTGTTAACATGTTTTTGAAACGTCGATTCAGTACAATTTTAACCATGGACGGTTACTGGTTTCAACAAGGCGGTGCGCCATGCCACACTGCAAATCCAACAATGTAGTTTCTGCAACGATAATTCCCTGGACGTGTGGTGTCAAAAAATGGCGACATTGACTGGCCACCCAGATCCCCAAATTTGAACCCTCCGGACTTCTTTTTGTGGGGTTATTCGAAAAGCAAAGTGTACGCCAGCAAGCCTCAGACCATTGACCAGTTCAAGGCAAACATTCGTGCCACAATCATCTCTATACCGCCCGAGATGCTCGAAAAAGTGATGGAAAACGCAGCAAAAAGGGCACATTTTGCTTTGGCCAATAAAGGCGGCCACTTGATTGATGTTGTATTCAACAACTGGTCCAAATAAATTGTAAAGGACCAAATTAAATAAAAACACCTCGTATATGGAAATCGGTTGTTGTTTTTTTAAAGTTATTCAATATTCACATACCGACATAAAAGATGGCGCACCCTGTATCAGCAGTGTACAACGATTTAGATTTCTTTCGAGAGCCAAACTCCTTTACAAGAACTTAGTTTTTAAAAGTCGGTTAAGAAGTTGAGACAGTTTTGATGTTGCTTTCGATCGGATTGGTCCCATTGCTAGCTACATAATATTAAATGAATCGAAATCACCAAATAATCGTAATCAAATATGAACAATAGTTCGCAAAAGTACTTTACAGAGGTGTTTCCAACAACGACTAGAAAGTTTTGATGTTATTTTACTTCCGATCGGCGCGGCGTGGTCCCATTGCTAGCTACAGTGGGTGTACAAAACGACCTGATTTTTTATAATCAATTAGAAGCATTAGTTTACGAAATTATATGCAAAAAAGATTATCCAAAACTTATAATTTACAAAGTTACATGCAAAAATAAAAATCGGCATTTTTTAAAACTTTTCTTTGGGTCCTTAATGAAAATTTAAAATATATGTTTTGTAGATCTATGTTGTTTATGTACATGTTGAAAATTTCATCGAAATCGATTGACGCGGCAAAAAACGACACCTATCGAAAGATGTACGATTCTGTGGATTTCAACCAGAAACTGATCAAAAGTCCTGGAAAATTACGATTTCCGCCATTTTTAACCGCTTGTAGCTCGTGTGTATGTTAATTGATTTCAATGAAATTGTCAGCATGTGTATAAACAACATAGATCTACGAAACATATATTTTAAATTTTCATTGAGGGCCCAAATAAAAAAGGTTTAAAAAGTCCCTTTTTATGTTTGCATGTAACCTTGTAAATTAATAATTTTTGGAAAATCTTTTTGGCATATCATTTCGTAAACCAATGCTTCTAATTGATTATAAAAAATCAGGTCGTTTGGTACAATTATAAAAAAGTTATTAATTTTTAAAAGGTGTACGAATACTTTGTACACCCACTGTATGTATGTAAAATACTAAATAAATTGAAATGCAGCGATAGAGAAATCGAACGATCTCGATATACGGACCGTAGCCGATATCAGCGCGACCTTATGTCATGTCGGTAAGGCACCTCTGTAAACAGGCAGGGTCGTTCTCACCTAAAAGATAGTTAGCGGCATCATCAGACGCAGCGTAAGCGGCACGCTTTGAAAAAGTAGGCAATCGATCACACGGTTGTCAATGCGAGTAAGGGAGGTTGGTGATTTGGTGTCGCGGGGCCAGGAGCGGAATACCCTCACCTGTCACTATCATGACAAACATTTTCGTGGTAACTCTTGAACAACGGGATGTGGCACCGCCATAAAGCAGAGATAACTCTAGGAACGATCGGAACCCATTCCCAGTACCGACGCGCACTACTCATTTCATTATTATAATCATGTTCTTTTCTCATTACTAGACATTTCAAACAATAAACACATTAGAAGAAGTTAAAAATACTGTTATCTTATTTTCAACGTACACATTAAACTTATTAAGAAAATAAATTTCACTCCAGTTTGTTGCAATTCAGTTAGAACATTTTCATTTTGAATTCAAATTCGCTGTCTGCTCGTTACCTACCTTTCGTATAAGTATGTATAGTGAATCGATAGAGTATTAGAGTAACCCTTTGCGCTCCGAATTATTTTTCAATTTTGTTGCCAACAATTCCCTACTATGTATTTGAAGCGTTTTATTTGAGATTTAGTTCAAACGACAGTTCCTGTACTGCTACTTATTTTATAAACAATTTTGTGTACCAATTATATGAAATACAGTGACTCCCACTGATATTCGGACACTCTTACAAACACCATAACGTTTTTAATATTGGACTATGCGATTTGAACATTTTTGAGAAACTAGAGCAGTTAGTTTACTACAGGATGTGAAAAGAAATTTTTTCAAAAATTGCATTTGGTCGGAATTGTAGAGATAATACTAAAAATTGCATTTTACAACTTTTTTATGCGGGCCTATATTAAAATTTTAAGAAATAAGGTTTGTAGATCTGTGTCAATTATATGCACTGTGAAAGTTTCATAGAAATCGGTTGATGCGGAAAAAAACTACAGGCATTGAAATATGTAAGAATCCTTAGAATTACTGCAGTTGGAGGCCGAAAATCGTACAAAACTGCAATTTTTACCATCTTTAAACGTTTGTAGCTCATTGCAACATCGACCGATTTTGATGAAATTTTCAGAATATGTTTCATTGATACAGACCTACGAAACGTGTATCCTAAGGCCGTCCACACACGGGTCCTACGGCGCACAGTGGGGTATTTGGCTTGTTTAGCGCGCCGAAAGTCAATATTTTTAGTTTGTTCAAAATGACTAAAACTTTTTTCTCATGAACCTGAATATATATGCGAGTAATCTACAATAATATTTTTCCATAGAGAGTACTATTTAGTAACATACAGATACTTGAAAGTAACATTTCTCGTGACCAAGAGAAGTGTTGAAAAACTTGGGTTAAAGAAATGATTTGTTTCACAAGTTTAGTGTATAAAATCGCGATATGACCAAATCTAGGATGTAAAGGAAGGTGTATAGATTAAATTCGTGGCTTTTTTAAAAATTCTCTTCGGTTTTTTGGATAGAATAAACAATCGAAAGTGATATTTTTTTTCAGAAAATTAATATATATCATGTAATAACTTTTTTCGTCCCAATAACTCCTCTTTAATTTTTTGCGAGGTTAATCAGTAAACATTGCTTTATATAACCCATAAAAGTTTATGTGCGAACTAATGCGAACACAGAAGATATTTAGCTTTTTGTGCGATACATATCAGTATGGCATGAATCGACCGTATACCATATGACTGGAAATGATGAAATTTTTCTTAATCTGACGAAAAAATGTTTGAAATAAAAGTTTAACAATATTAACGTAGGTATAAACTTCAATATATAAAACTTCGAAAAAATTTTGTTTAAAACAAAAAAACAAGATCGCTTCGATTTTTTAAACATTAAGTTGTATTTTTGACTTGATAGTGTTGTAGCTGGTGTTAAGACGAATTCAACGATATATAATAGTATGACCTTCACACTATTAATAACGTCGCAATAGTTTTGGCGCGCTAAACAGATCAAATACCCCACTGTGCGGCGATTTGGTCGACGCGATTCCATTCGCATGCGACTCTCCCCTCCACTTCAGTTCAAATGCAAATGAATGGAGAGCCGCACACGGGTCGATTCGTGGTTGACTGAAATCGGCGCGACTGAAATCGCCTCGATTCTAATCGCATGCGATCGGAAGCGAAGTTGGAAAATCGCGTGGATCGTACGATTCGTGCGACTCATGGAGCACAGTTTGTGCAGTTCATGTCATTTATACCTTGATTTGGCCATTATTGTTTGTAATTTGAGTGCATTGCACTCTTCTATGTAGTCTATGTATTTAGGTTACATAGGTTATTATTTATTTATTATCTTTATTATCTTTTTTATCGATAAAAGTGTTTATCGGGAAGTATCGAGGCGCGAGATACATATCTCGTCGGTAGTAGCGAAAGGGTTAAAAATCAAAATATTCTTAAACGTGATGGGTATAGTCAATATGATAAGTTAAATAAAAATAATGGGATAAATATTGCTAATCAATTTAAAGATAGGAAATTATTATTAGAATGATCAAAAATTGCGATTAGATTTAATATTATTTAGATTTTAACTAATTCTCTAATTTATTTTATTAATTCAATGGATAAAATTTTTATAATTAGTTCTTTCAATTACAATTGGTATGAAACTATGCCGGTACCACAGAAACATAACGAAGTCCTCCTCATCACTAGAACTGCTCATTTTTAACCGACTTCGAAAAAGGAGGAGGTTACTCAATTCGATCTGCTTGTGCCTTTTTCCGCTTTTTTTTCTATGCATGTTCACCGATTACTCCGAGATGGATGGACCAATCAGGACGAAACCTTCTGCATTTTGTAGGATATGTCTCCCGATTGGTCCCGTGAAAACAAATTTTGCATTTTCTCATTCTTTGCGGTTTTTATTGCAAATAACCAATAAGACCGAAAAACCATCCTACTAGGTGTTCTACAAATTCTGCTCGTTCCACTAAAAAGTGTGAAATAAAAAAATTTTATAAATACAAATTAAATCTACTTCGAAAAACCGCACTAAAAAAGTGCACTAAAAAGTATGAAATAATTATAAGTATAAATAATTATATGAATACACACACACACACACACACACGAACTTAAATACAATACAATCTTTTCAAAGGCGGCGCAAAATTGAAAATTTTCCTTAAATTCCTTAAATACTTCTATACATGCTTTCATATATTAATGTATATTCTCTTCCCACCTACTGATTTCCAAGTTCACCATATTCTAATGAAATCATAATCAGCAACAGCTGAAATTTGGAAAATTTTCAATTTTGCGCCGCCTCCGAAAAAATTGTATTGCATTTAAGTTCGTGTGCATTCACATAATTATTTATACTCATAATTATTTCATACTTTTTAGTGCATTTTTTTAGTGCGTTTTTTCGAAGTCGGTTTAATTTTTTTTATAAGATTTTTTTGAAAGCGAAAACGTGAAAACGCGGTTCTTGATGTTTGAAAACCACAAATCGACTGAGAAACAATCAACCCGTGTGCAGATGGCAATCGCGTCCGTCGCATGAATTGTATTTACATGACGATCAAGACGTACGTACTTCTCGACGCGATTACAATCGACCCGTGTGTGGACGGCCTAAATTTGCCATATAAGCCCACATAAAAAAGTTGATAAATACAACTTTTAGCATTTTCTCTGCAATTCCGACAGCTTGCAGTCTTTTTCAAAAAATTTTGTCACGTTGTGTAGCAAATTAATTGTTTTACCTTCCCTATAAATATTAAGTCGTTTATTCCAATATTAAAAAAGTTATAGTGTTTTTAAGAGTGTCCGAATATTAGTGGGAGTCACTTGTATATCTCTCAAACTTTGTTGTAATTTTTACAATATTTGTGATGTTTTATCTCGGAAATGGTAATGTCATTGGCATCCGCATCCGCATCCGCATCCGCGCTGGCGACCGTTATCAAGAAAACGCGCCACTAATAATGCGTGGAGTAACAATGTTATGGGATATTGTTATGGGATGGGTTACGTGTTTGGTAGAATAAGAGGTCGCTGTGTCTTCGTTGAGAATGTGATATCTTAACACGTTTCAGGTGTTCGGACACCTACAGAAGTGAAACACGAGTTGGGTGCTGGTGGAGGGGTGGTTTCCCCCGTTGGTGTGGTTGGTGTAAACGACGCGGACGATAAGGACGGGAAGAAGAACAAACGCCAAAGGCGGCAGAGGACACATTTCACGTCGCAACAACTTCAGGAACTGGAGTATTATTTCACGGCGAATCGGTACCCGGACATGCCGAGCAGAGAAGAGATGGGTCAGCGTCTGCGGCTTGCAGAGTCACGAGTCAGGGTAAGCGACAACATCGATTACCTTTTGCTTTATTCGGAGATTCTCTTACAGGAAAGACTATTCAACTTGCGATAAAATCGCGCAGGATCGTTTTTTATGCGCGTCAAAAGTCAAAAGTATACAGGGTTTGTCCCGGAAATGTCGTACTCGTTTGAAAGGGGCGGCGATTCCTGAGGTAATTTCAAGTAACTTTTTCCTTTGCGAAAATGTTCTCCGTGGCTTTGTTAAGGAGTTACAAACGAAAATCACATACCAATCAGCGTGGCTGACCGTCCACTGGTGGCGTGTTCTGATTGGTCCGTGGTTTTCGTTTGTAACTCCTTAACAAAGCCGCGGAGAACATTTTCGCAAAGGAAAAAGTGATTTCACATCAGCTCAGGAATCACCGTACCAGGGAACTCGAACATTTTTGGGACACCCTGCATGTTGACAAATATTTTAGAAAAATATTAATGGAATGATGAATTCTATTACTTTTGACCAAATGTTGAAAAATTGTTTTGTTGAACAGATGTTTTGAACAATTTTTAATATTTCTGAGTGCTCGAGGGTAATTACACCCTCCCCTAAATCAGTAATCAGTAATCAGTAATCATTAATCAGTAACCACCAATTTGTTGATTCGGCTGTGAGTCGGTCAGCGCATCGATGACAGATCTCGAAAACGATAGAATGCGTAAAGTACACATTTCGAAATCTCTTGGACGCAGTCTGACGTTTTCGTTGAACCGTGCCAATAATCGCGGGGCGGTATATATTTTCTATCGGAGATTGCGCAGACGAAAGATTCAGAGACCCAGGCCCCAATCCAAGCTAATGACTCACGTCGCGCGTCGCCTCGTGACTAATTGCTTCTCGATTAAATTGTGCAAAATGAGTCGACGCGCGTCGGTCGCCGCGTGGTGGTATTTCTTTATTTACTGTCGAAAAGCATCGTCGCTATCAGTTTCTTCCCGCGTTATCGGCCGATCGAGCCTCTATCGATCATATTTTTTATTCTGGACAAACAATTCTGCGCAAACGGAAACGTTACTATCTATTTTAATCGGCGTGTATCGCGTGTCCTGCTGCAAATGACTTGCCGAATGTACACACTCGTGAAACTCTGCGTCCCGTCGCGTACCGCGTCGCGTCGTCGCGTCGTCGCGTCGCCCACACTCGAATGTTCGCTAGCAACTTCGGTCCCGGTTGATCGAAGTAGCAACCTACAATGGACGCATTGATACCGCGAAGTATCGATTACAAAGCCAACAATTCATGCTCCTCGCGCCCTGATATACCTCGAGCGACTGTGTCCATCGCTCGCTTCTGGAAAATGGCACTCCTGCCTGCCGATGCTTCCTTTTCGAAGTTTCCTTTCAACACCCGTTCGACATGTTTACTAGCACGCGAGCAATACACGCGCGACATTGTTTTTCTGTTTTATCAAACACGAAAATCAATTTTATCAGTGTAAACCAAACGTTGTTACGATCTACAAAGCTTTTGGAAGATTACAAAAGTCGTTATTATATTGTAATGAACTTTGTCTTTTCTATATTCTAGTGTTACGAATAGACTGCGCATATTTATGCATTTGTGGCCTATAAAAATTTTCAAAGAACGCTGGAATATAAACTGCGATATAGTCTTGTACAATTTTTATTTGTTTTAGCTCTACAAAGGCTGTTCCCATTAAAAATAGTATTTAGTCTACAATAATTCCACTTCCTTAAAATTTGTTTACAAAAATTGGAAAATGCATAAACATCCGCGGTCTAGTTATGAATACGTGGATCTTTATACAAAACTAGAGGGATATTGTTGCTCGCTCGCTCCGCTCGCTCGCGAGTGAGGTTATTGTTGCTCGCGAATAGGGTTGTTGTTGCTCACTCGCTTCGCGAGTTCGCGGGTACGACTGTTCTTGCGCGAGGGTTAGTGGTACGCATGGCTAGTAGTACCTATAGCTATTAATGTTTTTGATTTGGTGTGTGACTCCCCAAGAGCCACACAAAGAACTTCCCGATTCGTTAGTTGCAGGATATTATTTATTATCATTATTTAGTGTACATTTTAAGAAGATTATACGTTTTCAGGGAAGTTCAATAGTTTTCTATTTATCAAAATGTTTGCTATATGACGTCGCATTAAACCAACATCGTATGCTCGTTGCTCGCTTGGTTCCCTGTTATAGCATAGTAATGTTGCAAAATAAATCGCAAATGCTCCACAATCAAACGCATTGTTTTGATATTGTACTCTGTGAAATATATATTTTTTCTTATATTTATACAGGGCATTCAGATAATCTATTACATCATGGTTCAAATGATTAGCATTAAAACTATCATAAATGTGTACATTTCCGTTATCATCAGATCTTGTGCAAATCCAATGTCCTACTACCTTTTTTCCAATTTCACCAGTGTATATTATCTGAATATTCGTCTCATGTTCTGGGATCTCTTGTAAATTACTCAAAAAAGCTCGAACGTAATCAGTATCTTGAGCAAAGTTGTATATTCCACGCTCGTTTAGATTTCTGTTCATAATTTCGTGAAATAAATTAATATGTTTATCTCGTAAATAACAATCAGGTTTCATGACTTCTTTACATTCGGCTGTTTCTAAAGCATAGTTTAATACATCAATCGATGCAGCTGGACAGTCGTTATAAAAAAGTACAAACCTATGTACGTCGAAAAGTTAGTAGTTCAGGAGATATTTCAATTTAAATAATGCTAAAACCCCATTACTATCGTACTAAGACGTTACAATATTAAGTAAACGTTAATGTCTGTCAACGGTGCGTTCTACCGATGAAACGACGTACGTAGTTTGTTGAATAAAAATTGCAGGTAACAATTCGTTTTGAATAGATTGTATTATCAATGGTTGTAATATAAATTAGTTTACACACTCATTAATATTCTTTGAAAAGGTATTGTCGGCAGTAGCGATGATTAACCCACTCTTGCATTGGAATAACTTTCGATTATTCCACGGGGTAACATTAGCATCAGTTTAAAAAAAAAATTTTTTTTTAATTTAAAAAAAAAAATTACGAAAAAAATTTTTTTGTAATTGCGTTTGTTTATTCGATGGAAAATGTCCATCCTCTCGTATAAATTGCATTGTTGAATGAACTTCTTTCGAAAAAAGCTAAAAAAACTAAAAAAACTAAAAAACTACTTGACCAAAATGGACCAAAATCTAATCAGCTCTAAGTTACAGCGGGGCACATCGATTGCATCATTCATCATTCTGATCGCGTTGTTACTTTTTCCGAAAACGTTAACGAAAAATTTGATAACATACAAACGGCCATACGCACACACGCACACACACACACACACACACACACATACGAACATTTTGCTGAAAATAGTCTAAAATGACTCCAATGACCATGAAACGTGAAGATCTGCTAAAAAATCGATTTTCGATTTTCGGGGTGATTACAATAACTTCCCTATAAAATCGGGAAGTTAATAAGCGTTTTGTCTATTAATGCCAAGAAATAGGATCCGCACAAAAATTTGCTCCTTTTTTCTGAATTGCAATAAGCTAGAGTGAAATAGAAATTTATTTTCTTTCTTGACGTGTTGAACAAAGTGAAAATGATAGATACAATCATACTTTTAAATTCTTCTGTTTTTACCACTGTTTTGAGTTGTCGATCCAGATGTATTCGGAAACGCGAGCCATGTCCACGGTTTGTCTAGCAGTTTGAGCCGGATCAACCGGCAGGACATGCAGGACATGCAGGACATGTCTTTTCCCGGGTGTGACAAGTCTTTCGCGGATCCGCGTGTTTCAGCGAGACATCTCGAAGCGATCATATCACGGGATGGGAGGGCTTGTTCGAAGCGAGAAGAAACGTTGGTATGGAGGCTGGAAGAGAAACGGGAATATGTATGGTGGTGGTGGGCAGGCACGAGGTCACGTGGGGTTGCGCAGCTCACAAGGGAAGCTTTGCGCCGCGCCACGCCGGTAAGCCCTCCTGGATTTATAGAACCACACAGGCACGGTGTTCCCGCCACGGTGCTATACGCCATGTACCAAAATGCTGCGGATCCCAACTATCGCGAAACCACGGATGCGTCCGCGAATCGTAACGTTCCCACAGTGGCATTCTTCGCCTTTTTCCTCTATTTACCTGCACTCGCCCGGGAATATTTTAAGACCCACGAAAGCGCGGAGATCGCGTCGGATTAAACCCCGCCGCGCCGTTCCCCGCTGGTTCATTTCGGAGCTCATCCGTTTCGATTTCAACCAGTCAGTCAACTGCTCTGATTAGGGGTGCGCGGGTACCGGAAAGACTCACCCGAAAATTCGCTCGTGATCTTGAAACTTTTTTCAGCCAAATGATTGCTCATATAAAGAGTCGAATCGGTTAAAATTCCATTTCTGAATTCGGTTTTCATGGTATCCCATTTAAATAATTGAATCTTCATTTCTAAAAAAGTAATGCAGATACATACAACAGTTACAGACGACGCCATTACATTGCTCGCAAAAAAGCAGCATCGCCTTTTTCTCTTTAATTTTTATCGAATCATAATAGTTTAAAAAGAAATCGATTCTTATATAGTACTATCCTTATACATACAGTATTTAGTACTTGTATGAAACTAAAAAGAATTTTTGTTGGTGTACGATTTCCAAATTGATTGAAGCAAATTGGCAGTCGGAAACAACGTGTGTCGAAAGAAAAATCGGACTTACCGATTCGAACGATCCACTGTGTGGTGCACTGGTTGAATTGCCATTCAGGTTTTATCCGCAATTCCGGTAAATCCGAGGACAAAATAGATAAGCTTTGACGCATTTATCGACGAGCATTAAATGTTGCATTGGGTTGGGATTAATTAAGCGTATCGGAATGACTAGAACTGAGTAAATGCGGCGCAATCGCGCCCCGTAAATTTTAGTATCTCGAAGTTCGTGTAACGCAGAAATTTCGACCGAAGAATCACCGCACGCACGGTCCAACGAGTTGAACAACGATCGAGGTGTGCGCCCGGGATGATTATGGTACAAGCAGGATGGTCCACTGACAGGAACATCGACACCACTATCCACATCCACGATGTTCACCAAACCCCGAAACCCGCGCGAATAGTCAACGACCAATTCGACGTGCCTCAAAAAGCCCCTAAAATCGACCATTTTCGAAATTACTATCAGACGAGCGACTACTTGTGATTAGACTACAGATCGTTCTGCAAAATCAAAATTGTCTGCATCGATTGCAAGAAATAGAAACTAACAAGAAGAACCCCCGCTCTGTCCCTCACGGATTTAGTTCAGACTTTACAGAGTTATATGTAGATCTCGTTCCCCTGATTACGAAAATACCCCATTATAGGCGCAGACGCTCAATAGTTTTCGAGATATTAGGTGAAGTAAAAAGTTCTGAGCGTTTTTCGCTGTATTTATATAGGCGAAAAACGCTCAGAACTTTTTATTTCACCTAATATTTGCAATTAAAGTTTCATAACCGTAAAATATCAGTTTAGTTCAGATTTTTACCAAGCAGTGGTGTGACGTAACAGCAGCGAGCTGAACTGTTACGCCGCAGGCCCGGGTTCGAATCCCTTCGTGGTAAATTATTTTTTATTGTTTTCTTTTCATGGAAAATGCATTTTCAATGTTAAATAAATTTTAAATAAAATATTTTTATTCGCTAAAAGACTAATTGAAAATGATACTTATTATTTTATAGAAGAAACACTAGATCTACTACTACTGTCTGTTTTGTATTGACTGGCTGCTGCTAGAGCCCACTGTTGCAAATCCCGTGTGGTTACTTGTTGAAAGTTTGCACGAGCCTCTTTGAATCTATCATATGTCCACTGATTAATGGCATTGTACTTGTCATAAATTGTACCCCCGTTCTTGATATAATTTTCCCAGCGTAACAAATATTTTTTGCTATTTAAAAATCTGTTAAAATGAAACTTTAATTGCAAATATCTCGAAAACTATTGAGCGTCTGCGCCTATAATGGGGTATTTTCGTAATCAGGGGAACGAGATCTATAACTCTGTAAAGTCTGAACTAAATCCGTGAGGGACAGAGCGGGGGTTCTCCTTGTAAATCTAATAAATTTAAGATGTCGACAAATGATTTCGCGTCTATTCAAATCATTCAGGAAAGAACTAACGTTCAATTTACATAGTTTCCATTTCTTGCAATAGATGCAGACAATTTTTATTTTGCATAAAGGTTCGCCGTTTCCTTTAGCTATATCGAAATTCATCCGACAATGACAGCTATACTCATGAAATTCAAATGGCCACATTCCTGAGAGGACTTTCCGAGAGATGACTCTCACGTCAATCTCCGAGAGCAACAAATTTCAGAGGCATTCTCAAATGGACTCGTAGTACTCTCGAGCAGGGCCGGCTATCTGGGGGGTGCGGCGGGTGCTATCCACCGGGGTCCCGCGATTGAGGGAGCCCCAACATGACCAAGAACTAGAATAATGTACTCTTGCACATGAAAACTTGACAATATTCCTATCATTGTCAGTATGACGAAAAGTACATTTTATCGTAAACATTATTATTGTAAATTTTTGAATTTCGACTAAATACTAAATGTATTAACTGTGTTAAAACTTATTTTTACGGTGCCAGTTACTATAGCAAGTGCTGAGCGCTCTTTCAGCAAAATTAAATTAATAAAGAATTATCTTCGGTCAAGCATGTGTGCAGAACGCTTAAATGCACTTGCTATATGTATTAAGAATCGAAAAAGAAATTGCAAAAAATTGTAATTTTTCTGAAGTAATTAATGTATTAGCAAAAACAAAATCACGCATTGAATAAACATGCATTAGTAATTTTTTTACGTCGCCGATCAGGCTTAGTTTTTTCACTTTACAAAAAATTTAGGGCCCCAAATGGTTTCTTGCACCCAGGCCCCTTTATAGAGAAGGCCGGCCCTGCTCTCGAGAGCAGCTATTGATAGATACTCTCTTACATTTTGCATTGAAAACACGCATGGACGTAATTACACCCCATTACAGGGTGAACATTAGAACGTAGTACATATGTACACAGAGTGAAGGTTTCTTGCCCTTGCCTTACAATCTGAACAAAATCGAATAAGTACATATGTATGCTATTAATTTGCTTGAAACCGAAATAAAATTCTACTTCGGTTTTGTTAATGTACAACTATTGCAGAACATACAGGCATACAATAGATATAAAGTTTCTCCTGTTTTAGGAAATTACGACCTACAGAAAAGTTCGAATTATTGACACTGTAAATTAAATCGTAGAGCAAGGGGTTAATGTCTATATCGAATAATAAACAAGGCGTCCTCGAAGACATGATACGTATGTATATGGTAGATATCTACAAATTTTTACAATAACAAATATCTACAGGCTTTGCATAATGGGTCTAGGTGTGGATAGAAAAGATCCTACCCGATATTCCCGATATGTATTGTAAAAGAGTCGATCGAATTGAAAAACTACAATAAATCTTTCCACGCCGCGCCACGCCGCACCACAACGGTGTTCTATCTCGATCAAACTAATTCGATAGAAGCTTCTTCTCAAGATAAAGTGATATTTCGATTAAAACATTAGTTTACAATATGGCCACCGCTGATAATCGATTAAAATCTGATCTGGGGATTTCCATCAGTCACGGGTAATTGGATCATACACGCTCGTATTAACAGTCGAAATGCCACGACCTCAAATCGTTATCGCGATTCCTGAAGCGTTCGTTCGCCAATGACTCCGACACGCGAATCATAATAATGTAAAGTTGTTTTTTATACATCAACATCTTCGGCTCATCCAGAAGAGAAAAAGTTTGGAAACAGCCACAGGTCGCAAATAAATAGTTATTGAGGTATAAGCAGTTAAAGTTTATGCAAAATTTGATTGTGTGGAGTTATACGTATAGACAAAAGCCTACTACGTGTGTATGTACCGACCGTGTCGATGAGACAGAACATAATCGCGTGCGTGCCTCGAGAGTCTCGAGGTGTTACCATATTTTATCCCCTCCGGCCCCTTACCCTTCCGTCCCTCGCCGAGATGCTGCCTCCGCTATCCCCACTCTTACCACTACCGCTGCCGCGACCGAGTCGGTAGCATGCTCCATGCGGTACGCAGCAGCGGTAGTGGTTAGAGTGGGGGAAGCGAAGGCAGGCTTTACGGAGCATCTAGGCGAGGGACGGAAACGTAAGGGGCAGTCGGCGCATATGGCAAGCCTGCTCGAGACAAACGAAATTTAAAGGGACATTCGTCGCTAGGCCCGTACCAAGTGATCGTCTCCTTGTCCATTCGGATCATAAATTTGAAGTTGCAGAATATGAAAGAATACCTTATATCCATTCAGGGCCCGCTCTAGGGGCGGGCAACCCGGACATTTGTCCGGGGCGCCAAAATTTAGGGGCGCCATTCTGACTGTAAGTGTGAGAAAAACATTTATGTGTTAAAATCCAATTAATAGAAAATTTGCTTTCATTAAAATTTGAATAAAATGATTTTATTTTCATTGAAAATGAAAAATATGTACCTTTATTTAAAAAATACATAATATTATTAAGGGGCGGCAATTTGTCTTTTCGTTCGGGGCGACGTAACCGCTAGAGCGGGAAATGATCCGTTGTTATAAGAATATTCTGTATTATAAAATGTTACCGTACCTCACCGTTCCTCCAGCGGATTAGGCGATATATGTAAATACCTGTAAAGACACCTTATAAACACGTCATTGACGACCGAAGACAATACCAAAAGGAACTTCTTTCATAGTTTCCACACTTCTCAACCTGAAGTCCTCCCGACAACACACCTTCGTCCAATTAACAAACGCAACATTTCCCCACCCTTAACCATTCACGAAAAACCGAGGTGACTACCGCAGTACTATTTTGATCGTGGTCGGAGTAATTTCTTCCCGTTTGCTGTCACAATTTTGGATAGTGTGCTGTGTTGTGCTTCACACTTATTAAGACGTATGCGCGCAACTGGCAGTGTCCTGTTGATCCGATGGAGGAACAGAAGATTCTGACAAATTTATAAGTACCTATACTTGGCATTCGTATTTTATAACCCAGGATTAGTATTCTTTTGTACAAAAATGGATATAAGGTATTTTTTCATATTTTGCTACTTCAAAATGATCCGAATGGGCAGCGAGACGATCACTTGGTACGGACCTAGCGACCACGCGATTATGTTCTGTTTCATCGACTCGGTCGGGTCGTTTGGACTGTAGTATGCATGGTACATAAAGTCCAGTCCATGAGAGACCATAATTGTGTCGCGCATCTCGGAAGTCGGTGAGGTGGCGCTGGCCAGCGAGCGAGCACTTCTATTGGGCATATGGAGTGGAGTATGACCAATTAGGACGAAGATGCGCAAGAACGAACGAAAACCGGTTCGTTCGTAATTATGGTCTCTCATGGACTGGACTTTAGTAGGCTTTTGTCTATATGTATACAAACCATCGTATGTACTTACCTCAATCAAATTTTGAAGGACTTTAACAGCTTATATCTCAATATGTAACTACATATTTGTTTGCGACATTTTGCTCTTTTCAAATTTTTTCTCTTCTCGATGAATAGAAGGTATTGATGTAAAAAAACTTTAACAACAATTTTCTTCGTCATAAACAATTTTGCGGTAAGTTTCTCTTACAAATGTCCACCGATCCGGTGGTGTAGATTCATCCCTAGGAGGAATGACCATTACTTTTTATACATCCTGTACACAATGAAATGTGGTCGTATTTGAGAACATATACATATATGCATGTACATATTTAATAAAGTGCTCTCTTTCTTTATAATGGTAAATCTGTCAGTACTCTCATTCACACGTTGTTTACTCTCTCTCTGTCAGCAACAGCAACACACTCTCTCGTTCTCTCGACTCTCGCGTACATTACAATCAATCATCGAACATTCCCACACCTAGAATGTTTTCATACAAACCAAAACAAGCATACCGATCCTTACTCCTCATCCACACCACAATATGTGTGTCTCTAAAACCTAGTCCACACAACTTGGTTCAGAAGCCGAAGATACGAATGATAATAATGTATTAATGTAGGGTGGTAATGCCGTGTGATGCCGTTATGAACTCCGCTGAATGTAGATACATATTAGGAACAGTAACGACGCGACGTCGTTACCGATATTGATTGCGGCTTTCAGATATTATTATGAATTGCGATTTTGAATGTGACGCGACGGTTGAACGATAAAGACGTAATTCTCAGACGGAGATTCGTTTAGTTGAGTTCATTCGTTTAATTGTATTCAACGTTGTGTTTCAAACATTATACTTTTTCCCGGTTAACTGTTGTATTGTTGTGTTATTTCTTATCTGACGTCTCTGATTCTACATTGGTTTACATTATTGCACTCCAAATAGAATTTCATTAAACTGCACAGAGTCTAATAACATTTTCCAGTGTAAAACGGTAACCCCCGGAGGGTTGATTTGCCTCGTCGACTAATTTATAATATTTTGTACTTCGTACCGACTAATCGGTGTTTTCGAAGATCGATCATCTGGCATCGAACAGCGAGCCGGTATTCGCGTTGTGAAACGTGGTGAAGCGAAATGAAGAATCTCGCGAGGAGTATCCGATGGCCGGAATCGATATCCCTTGCTCACGGGTCTCTATCAATTCATGCTCGGACTGCAGCGGTCTGGCGACAGATAAAAGATCCGGACGTGGCACAGGGACCGAGTACGCTCGAGGAAAATGGAGAAGGCTGAAGAGAAGAGACGGCAGCTCGAGAGAGGGTCGTAGAAAAGCAGAGAGGGCTAGCGAGGGAGAGAGAGAGAGAGAGAGAACACGCGGCGGAGGGTCGCCTAGGTACAGTTATCTGCAAAGAGGCAGGCGTATGTTTCGGTCGGTGGCAGCAGAGCGCGGCCGTCCGAGATAATCCGCCGGTGATTAAGACCATAAATCCATCGGCGGATTAGTATGGTTGCATCGCATACCGCGTGGTGGCGTCGCAGCACAGGACTCTCTCTATGCAGCGACGCATCTCTCTCTCTCTCTCCCCCTCTCTCTCTCTTCCTGTTCACCTGACCGGGTGCATTCTCTCTGTCTCTGTCCACTTTGGTCGGCCTAGGATCGCCGTCTCTCTTCTCCCAATAGGCTTGCTCTGTCGCGACGGACACACGTCGCTGATCCGTGTTGGTATATCTGTTGGGGGAGGTGAAGCAAGGGGTGGGAGGGGAGTTACATATATGTAATGTACAGAGCACAAGGGTGGGCAACGATGAGAGAGAGAGAGAGAAAGAGAGAGGGGGGGGGTAGTGAGAGACGAAAACAGAGAAGGAGGGACGAGGGAGAGACCGAGCTTACACGCCATGGGAATGGGAAATGGGACGCCGCGGAATATAGGTGGACACTAACCGGTATGAGAGTGAGGATTACCGAGTGTCATCCGTATTCGGCCGGGTTAGCGGCTGTCAGCGGCCAATGCCATCGCTATATATCAATTATTACCTTTGCCATTGCAGCGGCTGGTTGCATTTCGATGCACGCGTTGCTGCACTGCACTGCGGTCGCCCGGTGCATATCTCTTCCGTAGGCCGATTTGCATCTACTATGTGAACGCTGCGGCTCTCTCTCTCTCTCTCTCTCTCTCTGTCTCTCTCTCTGGCTCTCTGGCTCCCTGTCCCGCTCTTCTCTACCATGCTTACCTTGCTTTTCTATCTCTCTGTCTGGTTAATCTTTTTCCACGCCGACCCTCTCGCTCCAGCATTCCAGTTACGCGGGTTTAGCGTCGAATAGCTAGCAGCAGCCGGCCATGCACTTGCCAGCTCGTAAGTTCTCGTGTGCACAAAGGCTCAACCGGGCTGTCTTCGGGATTTTCGTCAGCGACCGCCGTCGCGCCGCGCCGATCCGTGCTGCGTTATGAAGCCTTCCACGGCGACCCCGCGGCCACAGGTCCAGAAATTAACGAGCCCCTCTGATTGAGCCCGCGACGACGTAGATATCTGTTACGCTGATACACGGGGATTCAGGGATAAGCGTTACGACGCTTTCCGCTGCTTCGTTTGATTCGGGGATTGTCCACGGTCCTTTTATCCTCCCGCCAGCACGCGAACGCACGGTGCTCTCGACTTTTGCTCGTCGGAACTTCAGAGTTACCTTGGACCCTTCCAGAAATAATTGTAATAAAATTTCAACGTGACTCGTGCAAGACAAGCATAACGCATTCGTTCAAGTCAAAAGCAAACGTTAAAAAGTGTTCTAATGCTTTGTCATTCTACACGATATTGATGGAATATTACCGGCCGGGGCCATTATAGTGGCAGCTAATCACATTTAATGATCAGTTGCTCCAGCGTTAACATTCAACGAAATATTCTCTGCGTCTGTGTTCGAGTACGAAACACACGAAGAGCGTAGCGTTTTTGTTCGTTGAAGCGGAAGTTTGCACGAACGCAGGGCGCAGGGCGCAGGGGGATCAAAAGTCGAAACTCGAGGATTTTAAGCCGAACGCATTCATTCATGAAACGATATGACGGTTCTATCGGAGATTTCGAGTTTCAGCGAAACGGTGGCGAACCGGCGCGGCGCACTGTAAATCGCGCGCGAAGTTAATACCGCTGCGGACGGGCTTGGAAAACGTCGAAGGCCGCTATGCGTGATCTGCGATATTTCGTTGGTGGATTACTGCGCCGAATATTAACCTTTTACGGTGAATTGTAGCTCCGAAGTAACGGATCAAATTTCCAGATTTATTTCCAATAACGCTGTCTATAGGATCTCCGTGGCATAACGCGTTACATTGTCAATTGTAAATCATACGATTGACACGACTGAGGAAGCCCTAAAAACATTAAGGGGTTACGCATTTTTGGCAACATAAACGAAATCGATTGTAGAATTTGGTATAACACTTTGTAGAATTTGGTATAACACTTTGTAGAATTTTGTACAATTTTTGTATAATTTTGTACAAAGTATTGAGGTCGTCGATCACTAGAACGCACCGCCGCCTGACCTGCACCGCACCACCGACGCCGTTTTGGGTTTCTTCTATGTATGTATTTCAATGGGGATGTGCACACTAGACCGCACCGCCGCACAGTGGTCCCGGAGCCTGCTTTCTGTGGCCAAAATTCAATTTTTCGACTTTCGAATTTCAACAAATTTTTTTTTCTCTCAAACAAGAACACTTTGAAACCTCGAAATTCAAAATATTAGGTCTTTCGGATAACTTTCCGAGCAGATATAGCATTTGAAGTTCAAAATTATGAAATTGGAGGAACAACTAAATAGTTTAATTATTCCTTACACAATGCTGAAATGAAAATTTGGAAATGGCAGTATAAGCATGTTTCAATCAATATACTAAGGATATAAATTTAAGTGCAATGTAAACTTTAGGTAGGGTTAAAAATAATCGTTTAAAAACGTTAGCATTCAGACTTGGTTTTTCTGAAAGCTTAGACATTCAACATATACACATGTAAATTTTAGCTGCCGGTTCCTGCCGTTTATAATTCTACATCTATTTTAACAAGCAGACGTTCGAAGTACGCGCTCTAATGCTACGTTCTGGACGCGTCACGCATTTAAAACTTACACACGTAAATTAATCACATTCGAAAATAAATAGCTTTGTATATAATGCAAATCCAGCAAAAATTATTAGGTATTAGTATGCCATATCGAATCCGCCATTTTGAATTTTGAATTTTGAATTTTGAAGTTTTAATGTCAGATTCGTAATCAGAGATCCCCAAAACCCCTCAATACTAGATTTCCTATAATTCTTATGAAGAATTAAATCTTGGATATTTTTTCGCGATTTCTGGACCGTAGTATGCACTGTGAGCATTGTTAACACAATTTCTCAAATATTTCCGATGATATGAAAAAAATGTTTTGAACAAAACTAGATCAGTATTCACTTTTCTACAAACTTCAATATAAAAAATTAAAGAAAAAATTTTTTTTATAAAAAAATGAAGATTACCTCCATTTTGTAAGTATTAACATATATTTTTTACTTCATAACATCCTAACTGGTATCAAGACGAATCCAACGACCTATAATAATATAACATTAAACCTTGAAATAACGCTACAATAGTTTTGGCCACAAAAAGCGGGCTCGGAGACCACTGTGCGCCGCCTGACCGCCTGGCCGCCGCGCATCCCCATTGAAATACAGTAATCGCTCCTTCGTTGTCCAAAATCAAGGGCACGATCGTTGTCCAGTGCCTACCCATTCCACTGCCTGTCAACGCCGAGTCGCTCCGTAGGCGGCGTCGATTGATGTCGGCTCGGGTATATCGGTGTGAACACCACAACATTGACTCGAGTAAACCGAATTTTCAAACGTCTTAATTTTCATTATTTCTTTATGGGACTTTCACTAACTTATTTCTGGCATTTCTCTGACTAAAATGACACCAAACACGATATAGTTTCAACTGTATTTAGTGGTTTAATCGACGGTCAAAGTTTCGAAGGCAACGAGCAACAGCAACAATGTGGGCCTTTAAACTGTGCCGGCGACGGCGACACGCTTCGGTCACCCGATCCGTATCTCATTCTGTCCTTCTCTATGTTCGGCTTCCTATTGAAGTCGCTCGGCGCGGTCGGCGCGATATCTAAACGCAGTCATAAATCAAAAATAGTGTCCGGGCACGCTCGTTGTCCGCTCAGCCCCCCGGCCTTTGGACAACGAAGGAGCTTTTACTGTACATAGAAGAAGAAGCAACCCAAAACGGTCTGGTGAGCGCACTAGTACGTTTAACAGTATACAATTACGCACATAACTGATCACTAGGGGTGTGCAAGAACCCGAAATATCGGGAACCCGATGGTCGGGACGAGTCGAGAAGAGGTCGATCGGGTCGAGTCGGGTTTCCGAAAATTTCGAGATTTCGGAAAAGTTCGAGATTCCCGAAAATTTCGAGAATATGACATAAGACACTCTTGAAAAGAATTCGTGATGGACATTCTTCCAATTTCTTCTGCCATTTTCGTAAAGTTATTGGGAACACGGATTCTAAGAATCGTGTGACCTGATGTAAACAAACGTGTGACTACGTGCTTAGTAGGTACTTGTACTTGGACATTGTGTACGCTGTTGACCAGTATCGCTGAGAAATTCGGGAAGCTCAGACGTCTAGAATAAAATATCCAAATACATGAATGCATTCATTATTAAAACCAATATAAATGATTACTGGGTTCTCGGAATTTTCGGGAATCCCGATTCTTTCGGGAATCTCAAAATTTTCGGGTACCCGACCCGACCCGATATTTCGGGTTCTCGTACACCTCTACTGACCACACACTTTAAATCAGAATAACTTTTTTATGAATGGTCCAAACGATTTCAATTTCTCTGTAAGGCTGGAAGGATCAGTTTAGTAAATGACATCTAATAAATATGTTGAAAAAATGCATGTGATCGGAATTGCGAAAAACAATAGTAAAAATTGATTTTTACAACTTTTTTAGCTGGGCCAGTAACGAAAATTTCAAAGATGTATTTTGTAAAATCGTATACATTTTATACATTTTGAAAATTTCATTGAAATTGGTTAATTCGTTTACGAATTGATACACAATAAATGCAATTATGTACAAGCATTGTAGAATAAAAGGAATGCTGACATGTTAATTATTCTGATAAAGACTCGTGTATGATAACCACGATAAAAGATACGTATATTCAATTATCAAAAGTAAAATGAGGTATCGAAGCTTCGTCATGAAAATAATTACGAGGTAGACTGTGTGTATGTCTATATTACAATGCATATTGTAGTAATCGGATAAATATTGTGCGAATATACCACGAGATGATGTTATAAATACATAAATATAATCTATTGTACGAGATAAAAATACAGTTTGCCAGTGAAACAGGTATTATCGCCGTGCAGTTGATTCTTATCTGTAGTTTAGCTTCAAAGTTCATTTCTGCGAGGAATTTTTGATAATTCTACATACATATACATATAATCAATTCGACTTCCGGTAGCGATGGAACCTTGCTATTCCGATTGCGGACTATCGATCAAAATACATTCCGAACCGCGTGATAGTTTTACACTACAGAACCAGTCTGTTTTCTACAATTGCGGTAAAGCTTTGATATACATAAGAAAACGGAAACAGTAGGATTTACGGAAAATAAATATCCCCACCACTGCGGGGCATGCCGCAGTGTAAACATGCCGCGTAATCCGATACGGGGTCGGGCATATCGGTGCGAGAGAGAGAGAGAGAGAGAGAGAGAGAGAGAGAGAGAGAGAACCCCTACTGTGGCATCTTCTTCTATCACTATTTTACTTTTCATTATTTTTTATAGGACTTTCGCCAACTTATTTGTGGCATTTTTCTGATTAAAATGATACTAAACACGATACAAGTTAAACTGTACTTAGTGGTTCAATTGGCGGTATACGTAGGTATACGTAGTGAGTCCGAAAAGAAATACATAGTAGAACCACAGGATCTAACAAGGGAAGTTACCCAACCGTAACACGCCGATTTTAATGAAATTTTGGTATGATATAAAACTCAAAAAAATATTTGACACGTATTTTTTTATAGCGGCCGACACACACATTCATGTTAAGGGGGTGAAAATAGCTCTCAAAGTTGGGGTGAAGAATCGATTTTCTTTAATATCTCCGAGAGCATTAGGCCTAGACAAAAATTTCAATATCCAATTTGTCCGTCTTTGAAGGACGAATCCTTTCATGTAAACTGCTTTAAAAACTAATACTAATACTCTCGGAGATATTCAAGAAAATAACTTTGAGAGCTATTTTCAACCCCCTTAACATGAATATTGGCCGCTATAAAAAAGTACGTGTCAAATATTTTTTTGAGTTTTATATCATACCAAAATTTCATTAAAATCGGCGCGTTACGGTTGGGTAACTTCCCTTGTAAGAAATAGCACGGAGCGGAAGGTCTTTCTTAGATCAAGGCTTCTACTGTATGTTGAGTTGTTTAAAATAGTACTTGCTTGGGAAACAAGATTTATAATGGAAAACGTTAAGTTTGTTTAATTGTACTGCCAGAACTCAGACATTTCATACCAGCATGCAGCAACCAGATTATGGTTATATTAGTATATAAATAATTGTTTGACGAGGTTGTTGTATGCACACAACGACAAAAGATAAGTGCGCACAGTCTTTTCAAACAATTTCCCGCTCGCGTTAGACGGACGGATCGAATCCATTATAGTTTCGCGGATAAATTTCGAGTTCTCCGCGTCTCGGAACACAAAATCGTGATCGCCGCACACGCGTGAGCCGCAATAACGAACGCGTTAGAACCATCGGCCCTGTTCGCGATATCCGCGCGACGACAGAGAATAAACAAAGTTCCCGCATAGAACGTTAAAAGTCGGCCGAAGCAATAGAAAAGCTCGGGGAAAGAGTAATTTTATCCGGTTACGATGTCTCGTAAACTCGGGCATCAGGAGAAACGCGTACAATCCAATCTTTGAAGTGAGTCCGGGCAACGAGACGGGAACAAGTTCCGAGCGTTTCAATAGCAAAAATAAAAGAGTGAAAAAACGGGCACACATAGACAAAAAATGTATAGTCGACGAAAAAAAAAGAAACTAGGAGAAGAGCGGTTTCAATTCGATGGGAATCGATAGCGGCGAGGGCGGGGGATGGACGCAATGAGCCGTAACTATTTATAAATTACAAAAGAATGGAAGAGGCGCGCGAGAGCTAGGCGGGACGGCATTAAAAATCACGTGTTCCGCTTGAGCTCATAATCTCGTATAATCTTTTGCAAAGTTGTTAATACTCGCGGCTTACGGGTGTTAATTTAATATCCATACAGGTACGCCGACATTGAATATCCGAATCCCACTAGCTGCAGCTGTACGGTCCACTACCACAACGATAAAAAAAATCCATAAAATTGCACACACCAGGAGAGCTAGCTACCCACTCCACGTCGCCGCGCCGTACGCCCGCTCATATGCCGTTTGTATCGTTCAGCGTTTGCCCTCCGGACCACTTTAATACAAACGATAATACTCGCTCTCACCTCCCCTTCCCCCCACCCCCCCTCTCTCTCTCTCTCTCTGTGTGTGAATGTGTGTGTGTGTGTCTCCTCGTTTCACCTATCCACCACCCCTCTGTCTCTCTCTCCTTCGTGCACCTGCATCGTCAAGAATTCTCGATCGAAAGTCTACCCGCCGCTAATTACCATGCCGACTAACGAGAATCATCGGCATTTCGAATTAGAGTTCGAACACTGTTATGGATTGGTTTCGGTTCGTGAAACAGTTACCGTACCGAGTACAAAAGGTGATTGATATACATACATTGTTTTGTAGAAATTACGTGCTTGAATAAATAAGTTTATGTAATAATTTCTAATGGGAACATCTTTATAATTTCAATAATTGAAAAATAAGAAATATGAAATGGGTCATTCGACCGGTCGTGGTACTGTTATGCCGTGAAGAAGGAAAGGATGGGGTTCCCTCGAGAAATAATCCTTTTTTTTTGTTGATAACTTGAAGTTTTATTGGGTAGGCCACACTAACAGATTGTTCACAAGAAATCGCGCTTTACAGAAATTATACGTACTTACAACATAACTGACGGCTCGGAAGTGAACTCGACTCAATGAGAGAGGGTTCCTTATACATAGATTCTTTACAAGGACCTCTGGTCTACTCTAAAATGTGTCACGGGACACGTAACTCTGCTATTCCTAGTCCAGCCAAACATTTGAGTCAGCTTTTGGGTAAAAGGCGAAAATAAAGTTTGTTTAGAATCTTATCGGGAAGGGTGATACGGCATAACAGTGCATTTGCATTGTATTTAATGTTTTATGTTTATTGGTAACATTTATACAGTATATGATATTTTTGTTAAAATAACAGTATAAACTACATATACACCATACACAAACTAGTTATCAGACCAGTTATCTATGTATGTATATGCTTTCTGTCGGATCCGTATTCATATCCGCGACAAAACATTCTTGGAATTTTTTTTCGTTATAATGTTTATATTACATCAATACAAGCGGTATTGGTTTTTAAGAAACTACATTGCATTGCAAAACGGTAGCGAAAGAAATATGAGAAATAGATAGCATATCTCAGCGGTGGGGATTCGTTGGTCCGCCGCGCCGCGCCGCGCCGCCGCGTGTCCCCCACGTAGACACTGTCGGGTTAAGGTAGCCGCGGAGTACAATTTCGTCAATGCAAAAAGTTACTTCAAATAATCTGTGGAACCAGCTCTTCCAAGGTTTCCCGACATTTTTGGAACGCTGTGTACAGTGTACAGCTTTTCAACGTAGAAAGACCGATTGTTATCGGCGTTGTATCTTTTCGCTTTCTATGCATGTGTACTCTCGACGAAGTCGCACTCTGAATTCGGGCGAATTTATTTCGTACCCTTTCGATGACGTCGCGTTTTCTTGATTACGCGAAAATGCTCACGAAACGTTCACGAAACTGCGGATGCCGGCGACACATTCCGGAAAATTGTTTGGTCGTCTTGGCGATGATCCAGCCGACGCGACACGACGCGACGACGCGAAAGTCCTCGCGTTCTCCGCAAGATCTCAAGATTTCCGGCAGTGTCGGGTAATTTCTTGGACAGATGGATCTTTCATTACATCCGTTTAATTAACTCTCGTTTCTCTCCCACTTGCGCCACGATATAACGCTTAATATTTGTTACAGTTTTCTCCTTCCACATCTAAAAGCTTTGGCAGCGACGCCCAACATGTTTCGACAGTTGAACACCCCTTGCAGAAAACATCGTATAAGTGATAAAAAAATGTCTCTCCGAATGTTCCATGCAAATGATCCACGTTAGAATTTCAATTATACTAGGTATGTAAATATGAAACGGAATCTTTGTATAAAAAATACACGTTTATTGTATGACAATGATACAAAATATTTTATTCGAAGTATTGCCCATCGGTAGCTACACATTTTTCCCATCCCTCTGACAATCTGTGGATGCCACGCCAAAAAAACTGTTCCTCTTTTGAGGCAAACCAGTCATCAAGCCATTTTCGTAAGATGTGAAGCGCTGCTCAGCAAGTGCGTGTCCCATCGATGCAAATCAGTAATTATAATCGGATGGAGCCAAGTCTGGTGAGTAAGCCGCATGCGAAAGTATTTCCCAACTAATCGCTTCAATCGTTTCCTTTACCGGTTTTGCTGTGTGTGATGGTGCATTATCATCAAGCAAAATCACTTTGTGTTGCCTTTTTTGATATTCCGGTCGTTCAGTATTAACGGTTTCGCCAGGTTTTAGCAGGTCATAATAGATCACACCATTCTGATCCCACCAAACACGGAGCATTGTCTTCCGTCCATAACGATTTGGCCTTGCAGTCGATGTCGATGGTTTGCCTGGAGTTACCCATGATCTTTTACGCTTAGGATTCTCGAAATATATCCACTTCTCATCGCCAGTCACAATTCGATGGAGAAATGACTTTCTTTTGTACTTGGCGAGCAGCATTTCACAAGTGGTTTTTCGGTTTTCCTGCTGTCTTTCATTCAGTTCATGTGGGACCCATTTTCCCATCTTCTGAATTTTTCCCATGGCTTTCAAACGTATGGAGACGACTTCTCGTGTCACATTTAATTGATCAGCGAGTTGTTGTTGCGTTTGAGCGTCATCCTCATCCAACAATGCTTGCAAATCGGTGCCTTCAAACTTTTTCGGTGGTGTTTCACATTTTTCGTTTGTCACATCAAAATCGCCATTTTCGAATTTTTTAAACCACTCAAAGCACTGTAATTTACCAAGAGCATGCTCACCGTAAGCTTCGACAAGCATTCGATGCGATTCTGCAGCAGTTGTCTTCAAATGGAAACAGAAAATCAATGCTGTCCGCATATCGTAGTTTCCAGCCACAAAATTCGACATGTTCAACGTTATTAAAAACTATGCTGTTGTATGAAACTTGTATTGTTGTGAGTTGAAAATCTTTACTACACTCAAGGACGCGGTTTGACGGTAACTACATTGACATCTAGAGTCACCTATGGGCAAATTCCGGTTTCATATTTACATACCTGGTAGTTGAGAAAGATTTGTTTACAGCATTCGGATCAATACATATGTATAGGTTTCGTCGGTAGAAATTTTGTAACTGATTTTCTATAAAATAAAATTCGTAATTAGATAGAGAAATGTTTAGGTACGTGTAAAACAAGAAATACCGTATGAAACTTCTCCTGATAGATAAGCATTTTATTAATTTTTGTAACTCGTATTAAACAAAATAGATAATAATAATACAACAAAGCTAGGAGGACGTTCTCAGTGAATTTTCTTCGGGAATATTATTGTTGTATTTTACAAATTATTTGACAGGGATCAATTTCTTTATCAAGTAAGGGAGCACAAGAATCTGCAATAATTGTTCGCGCGTGTTTTTCTAGTTTTCCAGTAAAGATAATCATGTTTATGGATCGCGGCTAAGTGCGATTTTCCTTTGATATCCAGTCGCGACAGCCCGATTTCTCCGCATGCAGTCGCATATTCATAGCAATCCTTGAGGATATAGTAGCGCGTGCGCGACCAAGTGGGCACACATATTCACGGAAATACGATACAAGTACGAGTCGGCTCCCTCTACGTGGTACGTGGCCATTCTTCCTGATCCATCTCGCCGTTATAGTGAGATTTATGGAGACGGTGCTGCTAGAAACTCAGACTGCCTCGGTGCACTATGGGGGAGGAACAAACACGGTAAAAAAAAGAAAAAGTCGCGGAAAAATAGGCAACGATGTACACCCATACGTTAAAACAACGAGAGAAAAAGCGCGTGAGCATCTACAACAAATAAAGGAGATTGGCGTTCGTTATGAAAAAGAGTCTTGTGAAGAAGGAGCGAAGGAACAAACGGGCGAACTCTATTGTACCGTTCCACGATGTGTTTCCATCCATTTTTGTTTTATAAAACTACGAATCCGTTTAAAAGAAAAAATATATAATTTACTCTAATTTAAATTTATAATTTAGACGAGTCAAATTTTCGATTTCATGCACGAGTCTCAAATTCTCAATTTCATGTTTCTTACAACCAGTGAAGTCGGAACAGGTAGAAAATATGCTCTGTCTCAAATCATGATGATATTAGTTGAGACTGTCAGGTTCATGGTTCATCTAACAAGTTGTAAATCGCATCCCTTCTCGTTCGTAAATACGATTCTTCAGCATTTCTTCTTCATAAATATACAGTCAGCAAAAACTACTACTTAACTTTGCTTGCTAAATAAACCAATCGGTTTAAAGAAATAATACATGAACTAGTAAACAAATAAAATAACTCGGTATCTGTGTATTGGTTATATCAAAAAACTTTTTAATGAATTACATTGTACCATTTTGAGGGACGCATCGAATCAGTACAATTTAATTTTTCTTGTTCGGAGATATCAAAGTGACCTTGAGTGTCTTGAAAGGTTTTTTCATGGACAACCCAGGGTCACGATAAACAGCGGATTTTATGCATTTTCAACAAAAATTAGTAGGTGTAATTCGACACATTAGAAGACTTCAAAAACACTGTTATATTATTTTCGACCTATTAAACATATTAAGAATGAAAATAAATTTCAATTCTACTCCAGTTGGTTGCAAATCATCTAGAAAATTTTTATTTTGTATAAAGATCCGCTGCCTGGTTATCGTATTATATGTAGTTCGCCGAGTTCGTCCTCTATCGGCAACGTGGTATTTTTAAAAAATGTTGCTTTACTATGAAAAAACTCGAGGTCACCTTGATATCTCAGCAAAAATAAGATATAGAAAAATCAAATTGTACACATTCGAGGACAGATTCGAAATTCTATGATAAATTAAAGATGGCACACGCGTGCCACCATTTTGTCCAGGAGCGTGACAATCCCGCGGCGCGAAAATATGGAATCGAGCAACGGTAATTCACGAGCGTTCCGCTTTATCTTCTACGGGCTTTTGCTCCTTCGCGAGGAGCGGCCCGGCTCGGCCCGGCCGGGGCTAATTCTCTGTCAGCGCATTCCATCCAGAATCCAGAAGCTCAACGGCAAGAACAGAACGACGTCGCGACGCGGCTCGGCTCGACGCACAGCCTCTTTCATAAATCCCACGGGGAAAACGTTCTTCCACAATTCCACCGACTACCATCCGTGACGATGTAAACGATGGCGGGGGCGAGCGGTCCGTGTGGGTCCGGGCGGTAATCGTCTAGAAACGGGCTCGTCGAAGATGTATAGAGTTAAAAAGGCGGCGCGGCGCGGCGTGTCTGCGGCGCTGCGGAAGAAAAGGGGGCAAGTTCCGCGGCCGCGAAATCCTCGCGAAGCCGCCCGGATATCCAACGGGACTCCTTCACGGGAATTTATTTTTAATGAAGTGCCGCTTCCGTTACCAGTTTTTCGGCTAGCGTTGAACGACCGTTTCTACTAGCGCGGCCCACGACCACGCCAGTATACATATTCGTACTAGCCCTGGCAAAAATTATCCAAAAAAAGATTTGTATATTTGTAAAGTATGTCACATTATAAAGAATGTACATATTAATACAACGATGAATGAATTAGCAAATTAGACACTGCCGTAAGGGAGAGTTTAATCACCCGCAAACATTCGAACAATTTTTATGGCGATTCCTATTGTTGTCATCACCACAGAAATATTAAAAAATGTTTTTTTTTATTAAGCTTACCCAGGCCCCAAAATGTCTATACAGCTGAACCTGTTTCGCATTATTTTACATAGTTTGAGTTACAGAGTTTTAGAATATTCTTCCTATTATCGATCGTATGATTGTTAAACAAATGATGTGATAGTGTTCTCGGCGCAACGGTTCGTTCGATCATGTAATTACAAAAAAGCAAGTTGTGCAAGTTAAAAAAATTTTTCAGACGCAGTTTTCTTCTTTCTTGAGAATGATCCACATAGGGATTGAAACGTTGAAAGTTTAATTTAAATTGCACAATTTGCTTTTTTGTAATTACATGATCGAACCGTTGCGCCGCGGACACTATCACATCATTTGTTTAACAGAGTTTTAGAGTTACACATTTTTTCAGAGTTTTACGGTTTGTGTGTCAGTTAGCAGACTGTTTAGCATATCTGGTTATACATGGTGTCCCAAAATTCCTTCAACAGCCGGAAATGGGAAGTTCCTGAGATCATTTGAAGCAACATTTTCCTTAGCAAAAATGTTATCCGCGGCTTTGTTTAGGACTTATTAACGAAAAACAAGGACCAATCAAAGCGCGATCTGGCACAGTCGGCCAATAGACAGTTGGCGCGCCGGGCCGACTGTGCCAACTCTGCGTCTAGATCGCGCTTTGATTGGTCCTTGTTTTTCGTTAATAAGTCCTAAACAAAGCCGCGGATAACATTTTTGCTAAGGAAAATGTCGCTTCAAATGACGTCAGGGGAACCTTCCATTTCCGGCTGTTGAAGGAATTTTGGGACACCCTGTATACGCAGGTTGCATTCTTTCAAGAACGTAAAGATACGCAAACACGCCCTGATGTTGGGTTTGGTAAAGAACATATCGGCTTCGAGGGGCAGAAAGAACCCCATCCTGCGTAGATCATCAGTTAGTCTAGTTCTGTGTGCGTCAAATAGGCAGCATTGCCACATGACGTGGTCTAGGTCCTCCATTTCGTAGCCACACTTACAGTTGGCATAGTTAACACGGAACAGTGAGGCAGCCAAGTTGTAGTGATTGGCCCTGATACGATTAACAGTAGTAACAAAATCCCTCTTAAGACCTTCAAAGTTATTATCGGCAAACCAAGGGGTTCGATTAGAAATATGAAAACGCTCAAAGAAGGTTTTGCCCTTGGATGAACTCTGAACAGTGATTGTAGTGTTGGTTCGGTGATATGCCTCTATTGTCCAAAAGGACAGGCGTGATTAAAAAATGTTCTATTACTTCGTTGCGCTACTGAAACGTCTTTATCATTTGCTCATACAGATACACAATTTATTATTTAATACAATCTATATATATAAAAATGGATGTTTATATATATGTATATGATTAATAGACTTTGAAACTGTTTGGCCGTTCAACATGAAACTTGGCACATATATGTATTTTTTCGTGGAGAAGGTTTTTACGCTATTCAATTTATTGTAACTCGTCGCTGTAGATGGCACTGCAATACATCAACTTCTGTACCGTTGAACCTATCGCTATGAAAATTGGTACACATAGGTATTTGAGCACGAGGAATATTTTCGCGCTATCCACTTTGTTGCAACTCGCCATCATATTGACGACAGAACAGAATAATTTACGATTTTGAATGTCCTTCATAAGCAGCCCCCGTTTGATTGACCTATTCGGAATGATTTGTTCTGTAAGTTTGTCATTGCATTGGAATTCAGCTGAGTAGATTGATCTGCGTTTGAATAGAAATATTTGGTTAGTATTTTTAAATTATCAAGTTTTTTCTTTGTTTTTTAGTTCGTGTTTTTTCCAAGTGTCACATCTGTGACAGGTAAAAACATGCTTTTAAAAGATACTGAGCCACAGCAACGCGTGGCGGGGGAAAGCTAGTATTTAATAAAAAGCCAAACAATTAATCATTTCACTTTCTAAAATATCGTTTCTTCTTGCACCATATTTATTTAATATACACACATACATATACGTATTGTACACTACAATATTGGGTGTACAAATTAATTCGTGGCTCGAGCAATCAGTCAGTCGTTGGAGACTACATAGGCGTACGATAGATACAAATTTCCTTGTTCTTCTAAGAAACTATGAACGAAAAGGAAGTTCTAATCACTGCAACCATAAAATATGTCGTGGGTGCATCAATATATATCACTGACCCTGGTATGTACCCACATATTTATTTTGATCGGTCAGCAGCGTAACTATAAGTATTACAGACGCCGCGCCGCGCCGGAGAAAGGAGAAGCGTAGGAAGAGGAAGGGGAGAGATAAAACGGCGTATTCTTTTCCTCGTGGAGGAGCCGTTCCGAGAGTAGAGTGACAAGCAGATGCGCGTGGACCAGAGATCCCGTAGATTTTGAGGTCGTAGGTGTGCGCATATGTCGGATAGACGGAGGGATGGTGGATAATATAATGATGGCGTCGGCTTGGCAAGGAGGGGCGGGGCTACGAGGGGATCAATATTATCCTCCTCCACCTCTACCTCGGCTCTCCTCCTCTGTCGCCCTCCCCGCGGCGTCTAGCAACCTTCCCACGGGTATTCCCCTCGTTCCTCCTCTGGTTCTCCACCGCCATCGCCGTCTCCACCCTGCAAACCGTCGACCTTCTCTCTACAGTTGTCGTGTGCACCTCCGTCCCTCCTCTCTCTCTCTCTCTCTCTCTCTCTCTCCCTCTCTATCTCTGTCGTTCTTGTCGGCGATGTCTTCGGTAGGAATCGAATTTCTGGCTCGACACGATACCTCCTCGATACGCGTGATTCGACGCGTGCGTCTCTATCGCGTGGATTGTTTATCATGCCAGGGGCGACGGTGATTCGTCGATCCCGGACAACGGGTTCTTTTGTGATCGGAGCCGATGGCTCGTATGCGCAGCTCAGCGCAGCGCACGTTGCTCTGGAATCTTGCTCTTCGCGTCCGAAAGTCAATTTTTCGACGTTTTGAAAATATACATATTTCTCTTGCCCTAAAGCACTGACTCCCTTCAGGAGTAAAAAGTTAGGAAAAATATATTGTAGAAAACCTACTACAGGGAATATTTTCATTTCGGGGTTAGAATTTGAAAATATAATGAATTTAACACAACAAGTTACACGGTAGAGGCGAGAATATCTACACTATTTCTACGTGATTTGATGTTTCTTCAAAATCGGAACTTTTAGACCCGATCTCCTCTACCCCCTTAACCCCTTGCCGCGTACCATTTTCTCTACAGTAACAGCGATTAAAACGTCTTTATCCAGAAAAATGTGTCGTGGAAGAAAAAAACAAATATTTATATTTTTTGTATGGTTACGTTTATTCGAATGCTTAAGCAATTGATTACAAGCGAATCAAATTTGACTTCATTTAAAAGGAAACGCGCAACGTTCATATTCGTTGGACTTTGTTTGAAATCTTCATGACGAGCGGGATTCGTTAAAATACGACAAGAGGTTAAATCGCCGAAGGTATTTCGAAAATCCGAAAACTGGCAGTGAAGTAATAACTGATTCTTCGGAAGATGGCCACTGGATATGTAAGCAGTAGCGACGTTCTTCCTAGTCCACGAAGAGAAACGGCAGACACGATAAATCGAATCCAATGTTTTCCGCTCGACAACCGCTTGAACAATGGCTCCCGTCACGTCATCCAAGCAATAAAACCTCATCAAATCACGACCCCTCGCCACCGCGTAAGCCTCCGCGCACGGCTCAATCTACGAAAGCTTATATAAATGTAATGAGACCGTGACCGGGGCTACCTCATCAATCAACCCCCACGCGGGCCAACTTCTACATCCCCGTCCCGTCCCGTGCGCCACTGCTTTTCCCTGGGTTTCCTTCTGCGCTACGTATACGTTTCGACAGCCAGTATACGTGTATGTAGACACCCTCGAATACGCTGCCTCATACGAGGTAATCTGGTGACTTAACAACGGGCACTGAACAATCGGATAAACGCGATTCGATTCGTTTCGTTCCGTTTAGAAGTTTAGGCTGCTGCTACGAAACACGTCTGTTACAACGCTCTTCGCTTCCTCCAATCGCCGCAGAATTACAATTATCGGAGCGTCGCGCGTCGCAATGCATTTAGCATGTAGCAATACTAAACTACATTCAGTCAGTCCCATAATTGATCGCATACACTTTAATTAAATCGGAATAACTCTTTCGAAGTGTCCTCCATGAAGAGGAGAACAGCGTTTTTCAGAATTTAAAATAACACCTCTTTTAACGGAAGACCCTGTATAATTGTATCAGACGGCTTCAGTTTTTCTCTCTGCCAAACTCGGTGAATTAGTTTATTAGACGTGATGAAAATATAATAGTTCCAGAAGTGCGAATATATAATAATTATAATATTCTAATTTCAACTACGTACATACTTGCGATTAGACTGCGCATCTTTTTGCAAAATAAACATTTTCTTCGTTAACTACAAAACACGGAAACGCTATAAAAATTTCTTTCTAACTTGAACAATTTTAATAAATTGAAAATAACACACGAACGTTCATAAATTGTCTGCCGACTTTTCTCATAAATGCATCAAATCCTCTGTATGTATACTGTATGTATACTACATATTGTACACTTTAAAATTAACGTAATATTTATTTATTTAACATTAGAACCAAGGTTTTATTTTTACACAGTCTTGCAAAATATCTCTATAAACAGACACAAATGAAATTGAATTGAATTTCGCCAATCTATACAATTTTATTTAAAAAAAAAGAATTTTTAAGGAAATATGATGCGACAAAATGATAGCACATTTAACTTAAAATTATGTATAACAGTAAATCAACGAATGATAATTAATGCTTCATATTTTGTGGCTCCTCCTTTACATTTAATAACAGCCCCATCATTCTCTTTGGCAAAGATTTATAGAATTTTTTAATGGTTTTTTGCTCTATTTGCTCCCACTCATCTTGAATACATTTTTTTAATTCGACAATATTTCCAAATTGTCTGCCATTTCTATATACAGCTCGGGTGATCTTGCTGGCCAATCTAAAACGCGAATTTTTTCTCGAGAAAAGTACTCTTTTACTACTTTTGCAGTGTGTACTGCGGCATTATCCTGCTAAAAAGTATACTTCTCTCCAGCAATTCTGGTCGCGTACGTGTTTATTTGTTCCTTAATCATTTCCAAATACATTTTGCTATTCATTTTTCCTGTTATAAATTTGATTTCCATTTTACCATAGTACCCGATACCGCACCAAATCATCACACTACCACCGCCTGTTTGCCGACGACTCAAAAATTGTTCCTCTTTTCGCATATCGTGAAAATAGTAACTCAGACCATCAGGTCCATCCAAGTTAAACCTCTTTTCATCCGTAAATATTATTCTTCGTCATTTCTTTCGCATATGAATATTCTTTTCCGCAAAGTGTAACCGATTGTTCTTATGTTGCTCAGTTAATCAAGGCTTTTTCTTTCATTTTCTTCGTTGTATGTATTTGCATTTTTGTAAAACACGTCTCACATTGCGTATATTAGTGTCTACACCAACACTTTCAGCAATTTGCCCTGCAGTCATCTTAGAATTGGATGCTGCTCTTAGTATTGCACGACGTTCCCGGGCACTTAGACTTTGCGGACGTCCAGAATTCTTCTTTCTCTATAGTTTTCCGGATTTTCAAGAAATTATTATTACTTTTCGACTTCTATTCATAATTTTGGCTATTTTTGTCACTGAATATTGTTCTTCAGCCAATCTTATTAGAGTGTTCATTTCACACGCGTTCAATCTCTTTCCGCGACCCATTTTTGATAACAATAAAAGTCGCCAAGTTCCGAACGAATTTATCTACAAATAACAGAAGAGTGTAACTTATTTCGGGAAAACTGTGTCAAATTGACACGAGGGACGGATGAGGGTTAAAATACTCATTTTCTTCAGTTTATTCTACCAAATGTGAAGAAATAGACGATGTGCTATCTTTTTGTCCGGGAGTGTACATATGACGATACGATTAAGCTCATATTTAGCAATCGAAATAATTGGATGGCAGGTTTTCGGTTTACCGAGAATTCTGATTTTCTGCGGTTGCATGAGAACTCTTCAATTACGTACGTGTATATGGTACGTTCAGTGGTCGGGTCAGCCTGCGCGGTAGAAATAACCTGTGCCATAGTCATCGAGCGCGGTGGCTGACGCGTGTACCGAAGCTTCTCAGTTTCCAGGGTCGGGCAACTTCGCTCATCAAGTTTATAAGCCACGAATCGGGCGTCAGCCTGGTTCTCCCGCCCGACAAGCTTGTCTTCGGCGTCGCGATTCTGCGATGCTGTTAAAGTTTATGGGCGCGGCCTTGTGTGTATACCAACGACCCGCGCGCGCCTTCCGAGAGTTTATTGATTCTCGAGCCACGGCATCTTTCGCCCACCGTGCTGCCGTTCTGCCCTATCGAGTTTACTCCCCCTCTTGGCTTACCGACGCCCCGTGTCATGTCTACGGGGTTGCTTCGTGAAATCCAATGATGTTCCTCGCGAAGAAAAGTTTGGTTATACGGCCGGGAACGTACGGGAAATATTTTTTCCCGCTACCTTGCCGCGCGCACCGCCTTTATTTCTCGCGATACTCTCCTTCTGCCATTCTCTCGTTCTCTCTCTCTCTCTCTCTCTCTCTCTCTCTCTCTCTCTCTCTATCTTTCACCTTCAAGTAACCGGGAGAGACGCTTGCGCCGTGCTCTCGGTGATTTAGGGGTTCCCGGTGCTGGATTCTTGTTGATGAGCTTAATCCTCGTATGACGGGACTTGCTTCCATTTTGACACGATGTTGCAAACTTTTTGTCGAAATTTTCGTTTCCCAGTAGCCAATTCGCGTGATTAACTATTTGTATTAGGTCCAACGAGAAGGTCTACGTTGATTTCAAAGAAGATTCGAACGGATCTAGCCGTGGCTGCCATGAAATCGCCGAAAACATCGGCCTGGACGGGTTACTCCTCTAATGGTTGTACTTGGATCCATTTCTACTCGGGGTTGCAAAAGCTTCATTCTAATTTATATTTTCTAGTAGCCAAATCGTTTATTAGCTATTTGTAGTGGATCCAATAAAAAGATGTAAATGACCTCAAAGATCTCACAAAAGATTCTAATGAAAGTAACCATGGCCGCCATGAAATCGTGGAAAGCATCAGCATTGAGGGGTTAATCTTCATACATATATGTATGTATGTAGAATGTAGAAGTGGTGCCCGAGTCCATCTTTACTCGGAGTTGCAAACGTTACATCTTAATGTATATTTTCCCACAAGTAATGCGTGTCGTTAGCCATTTTGATTAGATCCATTAAGAAGTCTGAAGTTCCACAACCACGACGCTTTCGATCCCTGGTTATGCGAACGCGTGTTAAGTTTGTTGACACGTTCGCTACCACCATTTGTTACTTTTCGTACCTTTTCGGCATTATCCAATTATTATTAGACTGCGGATCTCTATGTAAAATAAGAGAATTTCTGCATCGACTGCACACATATATGTATGTATTCTTTCGACTATCAATTATCTTATTGAGCTGAAACTGACACGTTAATGTTTTAAAATTTGTTTCACGTGTCCATTGCATTGACGATAAAATTGAATAGGTGAAGAGTACTGAATTACGAGAAAACATCGGCACAAGTGAAAAGAAAAAGTTAATTTTCATTTAACTCCTGTTTCCTACAACTGACTTGGACATCTTTTATTTTGCACAAAAATCCGGCTTCCTGTAAGTAAAATGTTAGGTTGTTGCAAATGAAATTGCCGTTTTGAATCTTTAACATAAACTTTTATTTTACAAGCTTTATTCATATTCCATTAATTGAAATAATTTTCATCGACATCAATGCGCTTCTTCCATCGTGATACAAGTTCTCAATGCCTTTCTAGTAGAAATCTGATAAAAGTGAGACAATAAATTCATCAAATGCAGTTTTTACAGCACGTTGTTCTTTGAATATTTTTCCATTCAAAAAGCCATCTAGGTGCTTGAAAAGATGGTAATCAGTAGGTGACAGGTCGGACGAATAAGGAGGGTGAGGAAGAACTTCAACTCTGCTAATTTTTTTACTCTTTCTTTCGCAATATGTGGCCGAGCATTATCGTGAAACAATATTACACCACGCCTATTGACTAATGCCGGCTGTTGGACAAGCAGTTTTTCGTACATTATATCAATTTCCTGACAGTATTTATCAGTATTTATGGTTTCACTCCGCGATTCCCCGAAAAGTTAGAAGTGAATTCCTTTCAACTATCTCTTTTAAATCTAAATCTTTAATAGTTGCTGGCTTATGACCACGAGGCTCATGTTCCAGATTTGTATCTCCGGAACGAAAATTTTCAAACCAACGCCTTATGGTCCGATCACTTGCTATACCTTCACCGAAAGCGGCATTTATGTTTTCGCTGCTTCGGACGCAGTATGTCCAAGTTTGAACTCGTACAAGTAAATTATACGAATTTCCTTTTTTTCCATGATTAACGAAAATCGATTTTCAATAATGTACCAGGTATGTAAATATGAAACCGGAATTTTTGTATAAAAAATACACGTTTATTGTATGACAACGATAGAAAATATTTTATTCGAAGTATTGCCCATCGGTAGCTACACATTTTTCCCATCTCTCTGACAATTTTGTGGATGCCACGCCAAAAAAACTGTTCCCCTTTTGAGGAAAACCGCTCATCGAGCCGTTTTCGCACATTTTCGTAAGATGTGAAGCGCTGCTCAGCAAGTGCGTGTCCCATCGATGCAAATAAGTAATAATCGGATGGAGCCAAGTCTGGTGAGTAAGCCGGATGCGAAAGTATTTCCCAACTAAACGCCTCAATCGTCTCCTTTACCGGTTTTGCTGTGTGTGATGGTGCATTATCATGAAGCAAAATCACTTTGTGTTGCCATTTTTGATATTCCGGTCGTTTTTCACGCAAGGCTTGATTCAAATCGATCGTTTGTTGTCGGTAGCGTTCAGTATTAACGGTTTCGCCAGGTTTTAGCAGCTCATAATAGATCACACCCTTCCGATCCCACCAAACACAGAGCATTGTCTTCCGTCCATAGCGATTTGGCCTTGCAGTCGATGTCGATGGTTTGCCTGGAGTTACCCATCATCTCTTACGCTCCGGATTCTCGAAATATATCCACTTCTCATCGCCAGTCACAATTCGATGGAGAAATGACTTTCTTTTGTACCTGGCGAGCAGCATTTCACAAGTGGTTTTTTGGTTTTCCTGCTGTCTTTCATTCAGTTCATGTGGAACCCATTTTCCCATCTTCTGAATCTTTCCATGGCTTTCAAACGTATGGAGACGGCTTCTCGTGTCACATTTAATTGATCCGCGAGTTGTTGTTGCGTTTGAGCGTCATCCTCATCCAACAATGCTTGCAAATCGGTGCCTTCAAACTTTTTCGGTGGTGTTTCACATTTTTCGTTTGTCACATCAAAATCGCCATTTTTGAATTTTTTAAGCAACTCAAAGCACTGTGATTTACCAAGAGCATGCTCACCGTAAGCTTCGACAAGCATTCCTTGCGATTCTGCAGCAGTTGTCTTCAAATGGAAACAGAAAATCAATGCTGTCCGCATATCGTAGTTTCCAGGCACAAAATTCGACATGTTCAACGTTATTAAAAACTATGCTGTTCTATGAAACTTGTATGGATGTGAGTTGAAAATCTTGACCAGATGTCAAAACAAGAAAATGGCGTCAAGGACGCGGTTTGACGGTAACTACATTGTTAGCTAGAGCCACCTATGGGCAAATTACGGTTTCATATTTACATACCTTGTATACTATACAATATCGATAATCTTATACACGCAAATCCATGTACGAGTTATGTACTTTTCAAATTGTACAATTTCAACCCCATTTGTCATGGAAAAACTAAACTACAAAGGCGGGAAGTTTCAAATGTGTGAAAAACGGTCATTTCAATTGCAACGACCTAATAGATATGTGAACGAAACCTATACTTTCTTGGCCACGGTTTGTCTAATAGAACTCAATATAATTCTTTGAATCCGCCGAAGCACGGAAGAGGAAATTTCGAGGCTGATCGCGGTAGGAACCGCATAATTCTTCATTAGTCAGTCTACTTCCCTTCTTTCAATGATTCGTCGCGCCTCTTAGCGTTTCCACGGCGTGATCGCTAGGCCATCCATCTTACGGAGAATCCTCGAGCCGCCTCCGTCATTGTTTCTCCCCTAGCGTCTTTCTCCGTTCGTTCGTTCGTTCTTTTTGGCCCGACGCTGCTGCTGCCTCCTCCACCACCAGCAGCAGATAGTTCCCAGCTCCGAACCCTCCTCTCGGAGGCAGCATTCCACCGCTCGTTGCCTTCCCTTACAGTTACGCGAGAGCGACGTGTATCTAAGTGCAACCACCCGTATAATTGTCGGGGACGAGCAGGTTGGGCGTCATGGGAAAAGCAACAACGAGGAACGGAGACGACGGCGCGGCGCGACGTCGAGGTTGAAGGGCGAATGGGAACGGGAAGAGGGTGGAAACGGCTGACGAGGTTCACCCTCTCCCGCCCACGACCCTCGTATAGTATCGAGCGCGGGAAAGGGCCGCCTTGAATTAACGCCATCATATTTCAGGATGGTGGAGCACGCCACGGGGTTTTCTTGCCATTTGTCTCGGGACTCGGCGTCGTCTACCCAACGAAAACGCCTTCGCTTTGCCCCTTTCGCTCTATGAGTAATATCGACGGTGATGGGACCCCGCGAAATCTGGCAAACTCTAGAAACAGCAGTCGTGAACGTCTCGTTTAGTTCCTTCTCTTAGAACTGAATTTCTTATGGTGTTTCACGGTCCTAAAACACCTTCCCAATGGCCCCGTCGCGTGTCGCACAGTGCGAACAAACCTGGCATATCTCATGACTCGTTTATATCGCGATGTACGATAAATTCCTTTGGCGAAACTGCATATTAGGGGGAAATCTACATTATTAATCATTTTTATGCATTAATCTGGATCTAGATCTACGACAAATTCTGATAAGATCTAATTGAGACTTGTAACTGAAAAAATAATCGTTTTAAATGCGGTAGTTTGTTTAATACGGTGTAATTTTCTCTCCAACGGGTGATAATTATTTCGTACCAGATAAGATAAGATAACCGCTGTTAATTGATGTACTCGTGAACGTTCTTTCAGTTTTTGTGTACCAGAATTTCCTTGCGGGAAAATATACAATACTGTTCCGTACGTTCTTCGAAAATATTCCACTTTCCCATCATTTTATTACGCGCGATTACGAGTTGACCTTGCGATAGTATTCTCCGTTAATTACATTCTCGCCGGAGTAAACTAATTTCTCACATTGATTATATTTCACGGAAACAGAAAATACTTTTTAGATTATTTCATACCATACAATATCTATGTATGTCCGTAAATCGGCAAACTAGCGAATCAACAATTTGGTCATCCTTTGATAATAAAATAGCAATTACAAATAATACGACACCTAGCGCATCGACTGCTGTGTTGGAAGTGGAAAATTATCTAAACTTACAATATATTCAAATGGCAAAGAAGAACCGTTATTATTTTGGCGTGAAAGTTCAATTAAGTAGTCCGTTTTATCAAAAATTCCACGTGAATATCTTTGTATGATAATAACAACTTCTGTACCTTCGGAAAGAGTGTTTTCAAAAGCAGGAAATATCATCGATAAAAAAAGAAATAGGCTAAAACCAAGTATTTTAGATAAAAAGATACATTGAAAAAGCTTGCTGCTGGATTGCCTCGAATTGTGAACGCAGTTATTGCCCGACGAGATTTAATAACTTTCGTCTAATTACTGGTCAAATCATGAACATGTAATGCATTATGATGCTTCTATGTATGTCAATCATACATGCATTTATATTCATTCTACTTGAAAGTAATTGAAGCTATAACGATGATATAAACGTTTTAGATACGATTCCGTCAACTGGTGAAACAGTTATGGACGGTAGTGTAGTATACATATTGAACTTGATCCCCCATCCCTACCTACTTACCTAGAACTATACCGGGTATTTCACCTAACTTGACCACCTTAAATATCTTTGTTGTTTTTAAAGATACGTCAAATGTCTGAAGGACAAAGTTGAATGTTAATATGGGGCTCATACGATACCAAAAAAATTTTTGTTTTCATGTAATTTTTTTTGAGGATATGAAGGTCACCTTCATTTTTTAAAATGGAATATTCTATTTTTTATACCATAGATCAGGGGTCGGCAACCTTTTGAGTCGGAAGAGTCAAAAATTACAATTTACAAAACTTCAAAGTTTTTAAAGAGCCACAAAATATTTTCTTGCCAACAATAAATAGTACCGCGACACCGAGTTCCGTCACCACAGAAAATCATAACCCCCCTAAAGAAGTTTCACTTCAAAAATCCAAAACAAATACACGGCGCCTATAGGCGCTGTTCGCTGAGGAGAGGTGTCTATGTCGAGCGCCTATGGGCGCTGTTCGCAGCGAAAGGGTTAAAACCTACATAGAAACATCCAACGACGGCGTCATTCGAGAGCTTCCGACGGACTGACGACAGTGACGACGCGTGTCACGGGGGAGGGATGTCTAATCCTCGTTAATCGATTCAGAACGATTTTTAAATGTTTTTTTTTTATAAAATAAATAATATTTGCGTATGGAACTAAAGAGCCGCAGCTTCACATCCAAAGAGCCGCAGGTTGCCGACCCCTGCCATAGATCGATAGAGTATCAAATCCTGAGTATAAAAGTGTTAACCTTCATATGTTCTAAACCAGACCTGGCCAAACCAAACGATTTACGGGCCACTTTGATGACGCGTAACGTTTATAGCGGGCCGCAATTTAGGTAAACATGCTTTTAAAAAATGTAATTCAAATACAAAATGAATAAAACTTTATTGTTATACTATGATTTAATATAATTAACTCTCGAGTTTTTGTTAATGAGATATTTGTTTATCCTTTCTTCCACTTAATTTTTGTAAATCTATATTTATGTTCGACGTTGCACGTGAAGAACTCTTTGTAAATTTCATCTTCGAAAAAAATGTTTCACAAATATATGTGGATGCAAAAGCATTTACTAATATAAGTATTGTAAATATTAATTTTTTATATGGACGCAAAAAATTGTTTCACTTCATTGTTGCACTGCAACTTGATTATATTATAATTGAAAATCTATTTTATTATAACAATGACACTTCATTTATTTAATATTTTTTCTATACATACAATGAGAAACAAAAGTTTCAATAGAAATATAAAATCGCCCGGCGGGCCGCACAATTTAACGTGGCGGGCCGCGGGTTGGCCAGGCCTGTTCTAAACCTAATAGTTAACGAGATATTATCCAAAGAAGAAAGAAAATTGTTTCGATAATATCTCGTTAACTATTAGATTTAGGACATATGAAGGTCAACACTTTTATACTCAGAATTTGATACTCTATCGATCTATGGTATAAAAAAAGGACATTCTATTTAAAAAAACTCAAGGTGACCTTGAAATGTCCTCTATGCCGCCACCCACGCAGAAAATGTTTGTGTCACAATATGGCCCTCTCTGTACCATGCCAATATTGTTCATAACATTTAAAGGTGGACATAGTTATTGCCCCACCCTGTATGCAAAACTTACACGGTATAGAGGGGGGTATATCGTGACATAAACATTTTCTGCGTGGGCGGAGGCATACAGGAGATTTCAAGGTCACCTTGATTTCTTTAAATGGTATCACCTACTTTCTGTATCATGAATCGATAGACTATCGAATTCTGAGTAAAAATGTATTGACCTCCATGTGTCCTAAATCTAATAGATAACGAGATATTATCTAAACAGTTTTCTTTCTTCTTTGGATAATATTTGGTTAACTATTAGGTTTAGGACATATGAAGGTCAACACTTTTATACTCAGAATTTGATACTCTGTCGATCTATGGTATAAAAAATAGGACATTTCATTTAAAAAAGTGAAGGTGACCTTCATATCTCTAAAAAAAAATTACATAAAAACAGAAATTTTTTGGTATCGTACGAGCCCCATTTTACCATTCAACTTTGTCCTTCAGACATTTGACGTATCTTTAAAAGCAACAATGATATTTAAGGTGGTCAAGTTAGGTGAAATACCCTGTATACATATGGTATATGTAGAATAGAACCGAATACAAACGTTCGCATCATCATACCACCAGGTAACGGAATGGTCCGGTCTGTTTGCAGGTGTGGTTCAAGAACAGGAGAGCAAAATGGCGGAAGAAAGAGCGGAACGCGTTGAACGCGGCCGCGGCAGCAGCCGGGGAGTTCAAGGCGAGTTTCGGCACGACCAGCCTGAACGGTTTCATCGGTCAGCCGTTCGCGGACCCGGACGCTCTGTACAGTTCGTACAGCACGTACAACAATTGGGCGGCAAAGGTGCCGTCTCCATTGGCAACGAAAAACTTCCCGTGGGTGAACACGTTGGGCTCGGTGGTGCCGACGGCGTCGCACCATCATCACCATACCCAAGTCAGTCCGGTGAATTGTTTCAACGCGGCGACGTCAGTGGCTGGTAGTCACGTGGGCGGAATGTCAGTGTCCGTCGGGCAGGCAGCCACATCGATGCTACCTGGGATGGGGTCAGGGTTAGGCGTGGCGGGTTCGCCGGTGGCAGCATCGGGTGCAGCGTGTCCTTACGCGACACCCGCGGCGCCGCACCATCCTTACGGGCCCCCGGTTTACACGCCGCATCACAGGACAACGGTAGCTCCGGAGATGACCTCGAGTAGCATCGCCTCGTTACGATTGAAGGCCAGACAGCACAGCAGCGGGTACAGCGGCTTGAGCGGCAGTTCTTTCAGCATAGACAGCACGCCGGTGTCCGCGGCTGGCAGCCCGGTTAGCTCCAGAGCGTCCTCGGTCGGAGGCGGTGGCGGTGGGGGATTGAGCGCGTGTCAATACGCGTTGGCGTCGACCGGCGAAGGTAACCCGCACTCGCCGGGTAGCACAGAGGCTCACGTCAACGCCACCGCCAGGGCTCAAGTCTGAGGTGAAGCGGGGGCTACGACTAGCCCCCATCAGCACAGCGTCACCGGGAATTCCGGAAGCTCTATGCCCGGTTCGGCAAGGTCCTTGGCTGGAGGCAGCCAAGTGGTGCCGGTCGGAACAGCTCCCGGTGTCTCCGGCAACCAGCAAACTGACAATCAGCTGAGATCGCAAGAGTGACCCAGGCCTAGGTCCGCCGCCTCCCCGACATTGTCGTCGAGTCCCTCGTCGACCATCTCGCACCCCCTTTACCTCATGTACGACGACGACGGGACCACGGCGGACCAGAAGATCGATGACGACAGAAGCGCGATGGAGACGGACGTGATCGGGAGCGAGCAGGTCGTCGCGACGACCGGCGGTATCGGCGTCGGCGTTGGCATCGGGATAGGCGGTTCTGGAACCGGTGCCGGAGGTGGCACAGGTTTGGCTGGATACTGGCAGCACGCCACCAGTGCTAGTTATTGCCCCTCGTTGCTCGATTGCTGGGCCATGCCGCCGATTGCTTTCGGATCCCAAACGTTGTCTCTGCCACGGGAGGAGAACTGAGATCGGTGGTACTCGACGCAACCACTGCGCTTTCCTTCCAACTAACCATCGATCCAAACGGTTGGCTACGACACCGGCTATGTAGATCCTTCTTCGTTTCTTGATCCCCTACGTACGGTCGATTGTCAGCTGTAAGCGCAGTGGCATGGCGCGAGGATCCGTCGCGCGTCGCGTCGCACAGTGGTGAGTTCCACCGAAATCCTGGCCAAAAGTAAACAATTTTTCAAAATCTATCTGTCTTGTGTAGTACCACTCTATTTATTAAATGCCAGAGCACGTTTCTTTTTGTTTCTGTTACAACGAATGCTTAATACGTACTTCTGTCGAAGATACGCAAGTTCAAAGTTGGTAGTTTTAAAAGATCGGCGGTTTCAACTACTAAATGAAATTACCTTTGGGATTTATTATCGCGCTGTAACGCCACTTTTCAACGAAACTGTACGTTGTACACGTAATTGTAAATTCTACTAAATTGCAAGACTACTCTTTTCTATTTTGGCCACGTTTTCGCGATTCCCGACTACTGTGCGTCGAGTAGCCTTTCGGTCTAGCTTCTTCGCACCATGATCTCGCGAACGATCCAAGAACAACGACTTCCGGTTCTCGAGCGCGGTCATACCTTGTTCGTCGAGTCGTTCGTTGCGAGTGAACCATGCTCTTCCCAGCCGGACGGCTGACCGATAGAACAGCGTTCTTGTACATACGATGTAAACTCATGGACGATCGAACGATTATATTGGTGTATATTTAACATGTTTCGAGGCGCATGCTTCTTCCGTAATGTTTACAGAGACCGTGAGAAAGAGCGAGAGAGAGAGAGAGAGAGAGAGAGAGAGAAAGAAAGAAAGAAAGAAAGAGAGAGAGAGAGAGAGAGAGAGAGAGAGAGATAGTCACGTTAGCGTACTATGGATTCTAAGTTCCCCGCGGATCGATTAAGCTTTAGTTGCCTTCCGATTGAACACACGTTTCGTCTCGGTTCTTGACAAATACTCGAGCCCCAAAGTGCAATATGATGATGCTCGCCGTTCAGAGCGCAACCTATCGGGGGAAAAAAAGTATAAACGATGGGAAATAGAGAAAGGGCGAGGGAGAGGACGAGCTTTATTTTCTTAAACGTTTACTTCGCTTGCATCGCTCGTGACACGGAATCACAGTTCACACCGGAACTGTCTGTCCCTCGAGACTCGAACGATAACGGAATAAGAAAGAGAGTTGAGTTGCGATTTTAGACTGGTAACAATGGAAAGGAAGAAGAGTATGCTTAATAAGAGATCCCGCCGCGGATCACGTACTCACTATTCTGTAGATACATGTATAGTAGACGCTGATTTCACGCGATTCGTAAATATCTATCAGAAATTGTTATATTGTAATGATGATAATAACATTATACAGCAGGATACCAAAACAACAACAGCAACAAGAAGAAAAAGGGAGGAGGAAGAAGACGAAGAAGAAACGTATTACGGGCTGTAAGTAAAACGAGAAATGGATGGGCGACGCGATTTCCGACGTCGCTTTTGTATAGTGTACGAGGAGAGAAATCGCTTCATCGACTAAGCGTACGTTATAAATATTATTAACATTATTGAGTAATTATAAACTGTATTCGTCGCCCTTGCAAGGGCGCGTGTAAATCGATCTTCCGAGGTACGTCGATTCGTTCTGCGTTCTGTTTACGTGATCTTTCCTATTATACGGGTGACATTAGTAAAAAAAAAGTCGAGCGAGAGTAAATGTCGAGCTATGAAACATGAACATAATCGCGAACGGTATTGGAGAACACTTACATTACATTACATACATACATGATAGTAAAGTCGTGTGACAGCGAACAAGATTCAACGAGGCAGAGTCGACCAACTTCGGAAACCGATATAGACCTAAAAGCTATACATCAACTATCGACGTAAGCTAGACGTAAGAAACGACCGCTATTTTGTATGAATCCCGATGTCGTACAAATGTTCGTCGTAATCACATATCCCAGTTCCCGCGGTGAGTGATTGGAAAAATGCCCGCAATAGAATGTTCTCATTCCCGTTGTCGTTTCACTCACTACGTGCAAACGTTCCTACTGGGCGATATTGAGCGCCGAAAGGCCCCGTTTGTAATCTAGTCACAATAAAAACCAATTCTATTCTAAGCAAACTTGTTCCGTTCTTTTACAGACCTTCGATGTTTTCAGCCATCCTTACCCGCCATACGAAAGACAGCAACCAGAGGCCTGAAGGTGCTGAACGTAGAAGACAACGGACGGGCAGGGCGCTACACCCTTCGATTGATAAATCCGATTAGAAAACACACCAATACTGTGTGCATAACACCGCACGACCGAAGCGAAAACTTTTATGATGATTGCACACCTGTCCGTTTCATTTCGGAGCATGACGGATCAGACTCATTCACTGTCCAGCAAAAATTCAGCGACGCATGCCTGTTTGTTTTTCCCTCCCTCGACTAAACTCGGCTCCCTCGAAGCAGAGCTGGGGAAAATAGTATTTGAAATAGTAAATACTAAATAATTCCATTTATTTTACAGTGTCTATACAATTTTGAAAATAAAATATTTTATTTGATGCAGTAATTTTTGAAAATAGTATTTGAAAATAGTATTTTATTTTAAGAATATTGAAAATATTTGGAGTTTGTCTTTATTTTCAATTTCAATTTTAAATATTATTGCTTAAAATAATGGTTCGCATTCAATAGATTTCTGAGTATAAATAGTTTCCGGGTGATAAGATACACTGTATGTTTATCAATAAACCTCAGTAGGCACATGCTGTGCCAAACAAACAAAAAGTAAAACGAAAATGTGGCAAATGATATAGTTTCTTATAGTTGTCCTCGAACGAGCACCCTAACAGATTCCAATTTGGAACGCTGCACCTTGTTGTATGCGAATAGCAGCAGTCAAACAAAAAAATAAAACGAAAATGTGGCAAATGATATAGTGTCTTATAGTAAGTACCATTTCTTCTTCAAATTATTGCTAAAATAAGAAATATTAAATAAGTAATGCGATTTCTGAAAGTATTAGGTATAACGACGCAAAAAATAAAATATTATATTCTGTGTTTCACATTATTAAAATAGAAATATTTTACTTTGAGGTTCAGATTATTCAAATAAATAGAAGTATTTTATTATATTTCGAGGTTCAGTTGTTCAAGTAGAAATATTTTATTTCGAGGTTCAGATTGTTCAAATGAAATACTATTTCCTTTAAGCAAAATAAAATCTAAAATATTAAATAGTATTTTAAATATTTTTTCGCCAAATTGCCCACCTCTGCCCCGAAGTTAGTAAAAATTCTATGCATTAATTGCAAGACATAAAAGCCAAGCAGGATTTGATTTCTCTCTTTAGCGGTTTTAATAAGTTGTAAGAAATGAGTTGATTCTCTCTCTCTCTCTCCCTCTTACATTCTTGTAATCTCTTTATTACTCGACGTTACATCCACCCATTTTTGTCATAAATGCATAAAATCAGCAGTCTATTTATTGTTAAGGAGTAAGTTCAAGTAGCTTAATGAACCAGAGAGAGAGAGAGAGAGAGAGAGAGAGAGAGAGAGAGAGGGAGAGAGAGAGAGAGAGAGAGAGAGAGATGACGCGAGTGTCGAAAGGCGCGCATCGCATAATCTTTCCCGTCGTTCACCGGCTCGCTGCTCTAATTACGCGTTAGATATTGAATTAAGAGAAAAGCCATGGCAATGAATTCCAATCGATGATTAGGCTATTTATCGGTAGTTAGACGGCCCATTATACGGCCCTGGATACGAAGGGAGCATCGATAACCTTCGGAATCTACATGCATACCAAGCGTGTAACGTGTTGCATTATGGTGGTTGGGGAAAAGCGATAAATTATGCACCCTCCGGTGGTACGCGAAGGGTCGCTCGCTTGGCACCCCTTCGTCCGCTAAACTAAACTAAACGTATATTACGATGATCGTCGTGCCGTTAATGGCATGCCAGTCATAAGATATTACACTCCGTATGTTTCGAATTACATACGACACCGGTCCGAATCCATCGAATTTGATGCATTTAACTAGGTCGATTCCACCGACGCACAGTGGGCGAAATCCGGACAAAAATCGACTTTTAACTTTTGTTTAAATGACCGAAATCAATTATTTTACGTCTTTAACAATACCCTAAAGTTTATGAAAAACAAGTAAAATGAATTAAAAGTTATTAAGTATAAGTTGATATTTATATTTTTAAGTATTGTCGTTAACGCTCATCCCTTTAATTTCATAATATTTTTGTCTGTTCAAACTCCTCGTACACAGCTAGAGTTGCATGTAAAATTATTTAAAAAATTTGCTTATATGTATAGCTCTTTATACATTGTATCGATAAAAAATGTTTAATATTTTTTTGATATATGTTTAATAATTATTTTCAAGTTTATTAATTGACCAGCGGATTAACTCGATTTTGAATTAAAAAAGTAATTTCCGATGCACAATTTAATAAGACGGCCTCATTATGCCTGAACGAGACTGGGATAAATGTTTTTCTTAAAGTATCTTTAAAGTTATGAAACAAACCCCGTTTGCCTATTTTTGCCTATTGGAAAGATATTAATAATATAACACTGTATGTATTTTCATGCAGACAGTTAAGTGCGAATATCCAGAATCCAGAAAGTCAATTTATTGTGAATCTATTGTAAAAAAATAACTTGAATTAAGTTTATTTCATGCGTTAATAACATTTTAAAGTTAATAACATTTTGTTTTTAACAAATAAATATATTTAAAAGTAATTAATTATATTAATTATTAATATATATATACATATTGTCTTCATGAAATGTCTTCCATACTAGATTCACCATTGTTAATTTTACAATTTTAATTTGATATTCAAAATAAGCGACCCCGAAAACACACATTAGACTAGCAATATTCAAATAATTTAATTCAGTATTCAATGAATTATCGATTTTTGTACACATTTTCCGGATTCCGCCAGGATGCATCAGCGATTTTGAATTCCGTAATTTCGAATACCAATTCAAAATCAGCATCCCCAATAACTCATATATCTCAATTTTCAAAAAAATCCATTCGGTTTTGATTTTTCGGTCCGCCATATTGAATCGACCATTTTGAATTTGATCTCTTTGATTAAAAATTTGAAATCTACGTCCAAAACTACCTAGAGATAAATACCAATTTTCTAAAAATTTACTGCAAAATTCACTGATTTATCGAATTTTGTCTATTTCTTTCATAACCGCCTGCCCTACGATTCATTTTACGAATTTAGTGATTAAAACATTAGCTACAACAATAGCTGTATATATTTATACATATTTATTAGTAGACTGCGGACTTTATGCGTTTATGATAAAAATGGCCACGCATAATTTAAAACAGTGGTTATATATTCAAAAGATTTAAGGACATCAAGGTGTATTCGGAGTGTTTCAGTTTATTAAGATAATTGAATGATGAAAACATTTATTATTTTGCATAAAGATCCGCAGTCTATTTATCAGACTCTGTTCAGGATCTTTGTCACGAGTCTGGCACAATATTGTAAATTGTAAGGCAAGGGGAGGGGGTAGGACTCGTTTCCAGGATTGCAAGGGTGCGGGATGCGCGTTCTCATTTCTCGATAATGATGCATGCGACGGGGTTTTTCAGTAGTTAAAAGCGCTAGATAAAATACAATATTAATCTAGGCCGCAATCCCCCTAAAAAGTCCTATTTTTTACGTTTACGAGGCGTAATTTGCATTATTCGGCAGCACGTAGCTGTCGCAGTTTCATGAAATTTTTATACCTATTGACGCGTACATAAATTACATAAATTTGAAAACTGACGTCCAACGATTACAACGTTATTGAATGTCATGGAAAATGTTGGGTATTGACGTACGGCCTAGTGGTTAACCTGTCGCGCGGTTCGTAGCGTTGCGGTTGCTAATACTACATATAGCAATTAGACTGCGGATTTTCATGCAAAATATTCGATTGGCAAGAAAGTAATTTCGGTATTTTAAGGTGAAATAGAGCCCAATTTTTTAATTCATGCAATGAATTTTAACGAATAAGATATTTCCCCTTTTGTTCGATGATTTTTTGCCAAAAAGAATGAATAAGAAAATATTTTATCGATTAAAGTTCATCGCTTGAATGAAGAAATTCAGTTTTCTATTTCGGTTTTTTTTCGGTTTCTTTAAATTCTAAACTAGGAAAGGAAATGGTTTACTGGGAATTGCGGTATCTATAGTTAACGTACTAATTTCACAGAGATTCCAAGAGACGCTTTGAAACACCTATTAATTACAAGTCCAATGTACAAAGAGCGTTTTATCTCTCTGCAACTTATCTTCTTCCGTAATCTTATCACCTATCTGGCGCACGACACACTTACACCAAAAAATGCCCGCGTAAAATGAACATTCTACTAGACTTCGTTGCACTTCCTTTCCTTGGCACGTGTCTCCCAACTATTCAATTTACCATTATAATAGCAACTTCGATTTGCAAAGCAGTGGAGAAATCAACAAATACCTAAAATTTATCATTTTTTCCTAGCAATCTTAAACAATTTCGTACTTGTTAATAGACTGCGGATGTTTTAGGATGTTAATATGTAGACTGTGGACTGTGGAAAGACTCATGTAAATTCTTATTTTCAGTAGTAGTAGTCTTTGTAGTTCTGAAATAAATCAAAATAGTACAAAATTCTGTGGAATTTTATATTCCAGCACTTTTCGAAAATTTTTAGAAGCCATACATTCATAAAGAACCGCAGTCTACCCATTAAACACAGCATGTTTTCTTTTATTTCTTTCCGATATCTAACTCTTCGGTACATAATCTTTCTTGATTGCTAAAATAGGTAAACTTAAAGGTAAAAAGGTACGCAACAATTTTAAAATGAGTAGGTGAAATTTCAAATTTCAAACAGTAGAATGATTTAAAAAATGGATTGGCATCGATATGTTAGGATTAGGTCAATCGGAAAGTTCCGTCCATCTAGCGTCAAGTAGCCGTAGCTCGAACTGTCGGTAACTATAACCTCTAAAGTAAGGTTAACTTTTTAGTTTGAACATCTTTCAATAAAATTCAGTACATAACCATATACGCTTGCATCAATAACATCGTTTTTTTCTGCAATAAAGATGTCGGAATTTGAGTCGAATAAGCGTCATTTGCGCGAAGTGTTAATCTTTTGTATCAATTGGAAGAAAACTGATGCTGAAGCTCATCGAATGATTGTAGACGTTTATGGCGATAATGCTGTTTCCGATAAAACATGTAGAGCAGGGATGGGCATTTTTGCCTCAATTGAGGCAAAGCCGTCCTCACCGTAGCGCCTACTGTCCCCCACCAGCTTCCGTCGTTACTATGAAAGAAAGACGCGCACTCGTCCGTCGCAAGCAGTGCGCAGGCCTCGTGCATTGGAGCCGCGAGGAGCGCCACGGAAAGGAAGCTTGGTGGGGGAAGCAGGCGTTTGAGGGGCCCCACCCGTGCCCATCCCTGATGTAGAGAGTGGTTTCGACGCTTTAAAAATGGTGATTTTACTGTGGAGGACGAAGAGCGTTCTGGACGGCCACGAGTACTCGAAGACGAAGAATTGCAGGCATCGGTGGATGAAGATCCATGTCAAACCCAAAAACAAATTGCAGAAGCGTTAAATTGTGCTCAATCTGTCATTTCCGGTCGTTTAAAAGCCTTGGGGAAGGTGCACAAGGAAGGAAAGCGGGTCCCATATGAACTCAAGCCAAGAGACATTGAAAGGCGAAAAACCATCTGCGAAATTCTGCTTACTAGGCAACAAAGAAAGTGGTTTCTCCATCGTCTCATCACTGGGGATGAAAAATGGATTTATTTTGACAATCCTAAACGTCGAAAAACCATTTGTGATCCCGGCCAACCCTCAACATCGCCGCCAAAGCGGAATATCCACGGAAAGAAGGCTTTACTCTGTATTTGGTGGGATCAGAAAGGTGTGGTGTACTACATATGAGCTGTTAAAATCTGGTGAAACAGTCACAGGGGATCTCTACCGACAACAAATTATCCGTTTGATCCGAGCATTGCACGAAAAACGATCACAATATGAAACGAGACAGCATAAGATGATTTTGCTGCATGACAATGTTCGGTCTCACGTCACAAACGTTGACAAGGAAACGATAGAAGCACTTCGCTGGGAAGTGCTACCACGTGCGGCTTATTCGCCAGACTGTGCCCCATCTGACTACCACTTGTTTCGGTCGATGGCACACGCACTTACGAAGATGTCGAAAAATGGTTCTCCGACTGGATAACCTCCAAAGATGGATCATTCTTTCGCCGCGGAATTCGCTTGCTGTCCGAAAGATGTGATAAAGTCATCGCTAACGATGGACAATATTTTGATTAACGTACTTTTTCATTTTGTTTCATAAATAAAGCTATACTTTTTGTAAAAAAACGGACGGAACTTTCCGATTGACCTAATATTATTTTGGAGATATTGAATTGATTGCGGAAGGAAAGCATTTCATCCATTTCGTGTTTTATAACACTGTCCAACAAATTTCAACTTTTTTTTTGTATTTCGATTCCCACTATGCGATTCTTGTAGAGTTTTTCGCGCTGATTCCGAATCTGGCCTTAATTTTTCTCCTATACGTACAGTTTTTGAGAAAATGGAGTTTAAAAAAAAGACATATTTTTCAACTTTGAACAAATATTGTGATGTTCTTTACAGCAAAAGATTCCTTAGACTTTCCCGAATACAGTGATATATAATATTAATGCATTATGATTTAAACATGCATACATGTTTAAACAATCATTAAAGACGGAGAGACACCACTTTCGCACCAATTTTTGACGATATTTTTGAATTTATCTAAAAAAAATAAGGGTCCAGCGGAAAATCGAACTATACCACGCGATAGAGCAGACTTTTATCTTGAGAAACCCCCGCTTAAAGTTTTTGCGAAATCGACGTTTTTACCGAACCAGAAAGCAAAATATCTTCGCCCGACATGCGTTGACGCCAGTGGCGCTCGGGACGGGATACAGCGCGCGACGGGATACGGAGCGGCGAACGACCCTTCTAGTGGTGAGCGCCACTGGCCGCAACTCATGTCGGGCGAAGGTATTTTGCTTTCTGGTTCGGTAAAAACGTCGATTCCACAAAAACTTCAAGGGGGGGTTTCTCAAGATAAAAGTCTGCTCTATCGCGTGGTATAGTTCGATTTTCCGCTGGACCCTTATTTTTTTAGATAAATTCAAAAATATCGTCAAAAATTGGTGGGAAAGTGGTGTCTCTCCGTCTTTAATGATCGTTTAAACATGTTTAAACAATCATAAGGCATTAATATTATACATCACTGTATTCGGGAAAGTCTAAGGAATCTTTTGCTGTAAAGAACAATTCAATATCTTTTATAATAACATCACAATATTTGTTCAAAGTTGAAAAATATGTCTTTTTTTAAAACTCCATTTTCTCAAAAACTGTACGTATAGGAGAAAAATTAAGGCCAGATTCGGAATCAGCGCGAAAAACTCTACAAGAATCGCATAGTGGGAATCGAAATACTTTTTGGCTGTTGGACAGTGTAATTATAACAACCTTCCGCCTATTTCTGCAATTGTAACATCGACAATTATAACATCGACAACAAAGTATTGTGTATTGACTATTGAATAACGACGAAAATTTCAACAAACACCTAACAAATATTGCAACTGGTACGAAATAGTGACATCGGTGTAATTTCAGTGAAATGACTGTCCCCAGTGCAGACAGTCGGGGAGAAGACACTCTGTGTTTTCAAAAGCATGAACGTTACTTCCGAAACTTCTCTCTCTCTCTCTCTGTCAGTCTTTCTCTACGACTGCGAAACGAGAACTGCCCTCGCGGAGGTGTAAACACGACGGGAATACCGGGTCCCGCAGAGATTTCAGGATATAGCGACGGAATAAAATCCGAGGCAGCAACAGAGCAGCAGCCTCGTGAATATGTTGTCCCGTCTTTCCCCATGGTGACGATCTCCCCCGTGAATCGCCTGGAACTCTGACGTTCGACGGGAGAAACAAATATCGCAGCTCGTTTCAAACCTGAGACAGTTCTCAACGAGCCGGCGAAGTCATTTATTTCAACGGGTGCTACGACGATATCGCGTGTGATCGGAAACCTGACGATCCTGGCCGCTCGGTGAGCCCCGAACGGAAAATTCAATACGAACAAATCTCATTAACCCTTAACCCTTAACCCTTTCCACCCCTTTGTCGAGTGTGACTCGACATCGGTGAAAAGAAATGTAAATGAAACGGGTTTTTATTTTTTATATACATATACATATTATTTGGTTCTTCCTTTATTTATTTAATTTATTTAATTTATCTAAAATGGGTCATTTTTTTTTACCCCTCGCGGTAAGTTTATTGTTAAGTGGCACTTACGGTAATTTTACCATCGGTAATTTTACCAAAATTTGTATAGAGACGCATTCTTGTTATTTTTATAAGGTAATTTGAACTACTGGCTTTTAATGTTCCGTAAACCTAGGGTTAACCCTTTGCACTGGTTTGGGGACTCGGAGAGGCGCCACTAATGATTCTTCTACCATTATTCAAAATATTTGCGGCATTATTTTTGTATTCAATAAATTACTAAACGTATTTAATATTAATCAAATATGTTTTTCGATCGTAATTTTAGTAATTAATATGTGATGATATCGGCGCATAGGTTCGATCAATGATGAAACACTAGCAATTTTGCAAATTAATTTAGACACTCAACATTTCGATCCTGATGTGGATCATTTTCAAGAGAAATATTTGCGTCTAAAAAACAATATGAATATAATAACTGTTAACTTTACCAGGTATGTAAATATGAAACCGGAATTTTTGTATAGAAAATACACGTTTATTGTATGACAATGATACAAAATATTTTATTCGAAGTATTGCCCATCGGTAGCTACACATTTTTCCCATCTCTCTGACAATGTGTAGATGCCACGCCAAAAAAACTGTTCCTCTTTTGAGGCAAACCAATCATCGAGCCATTTTCGTACATTTTCGTAAGATGTGAAGCGCTGCTCAGCAAGTGCGTGTCCCATCGATGCAAATAAGTAATTATAATCGGTTGGAGCCAAGTCTGGTGAGTAAGCCGCATGCGAAAGTATTTCCCAACTGAACGCCTCAATCGTTTCCTTGACCGGTTTTGCTGTGTTTGATGGTGCATTATCATGAAGCGAAATCAGTTTGTGTTGCCTTTTTTGATATTCCGGTCGTTTTTCACGCAAGGCTTGATTCAAATCGATCGTTTGTTGTCGGTAGCGTTCAGTATTAACGGTTTCGCCAGGTTTTAGCAGCTCATAATAGATCACACCCTTCTGATCCCACCAAACACAGAGCATTGTCTTCCGTCCATAGCGATTTGGCCTTGCAGTCGATGTCGATGGTTCGCCTGGAGTTACCCATGATCTCTTACACTTAGGATTCTCGAAATATATCCACTTCTCATCGCCAGTCACAATTCGATGGAGAAATGACTTTCTTTTGTACCTGGCGAGCAGCATTTCACAAGTGGTTCTGAATCTTTCCCATGGCTTTCAAACGTATGGAGACGGCTTGTCGTGTCACATTTAATTGATCCGCGAGTTGTTGTTGCGTTTGAGCGTCATCCTCATTCAACAATGCTTGCAAATCGTTGTCTTCAAACTTTTTCGGTGGTCTTCCACGTTCTTCGTTTGTCTCATCAAAATCGCCATTTTTTAATTTTTTACCAAGAGCATGCTCACCGTAAGCTTCGACAAGCAGTCGATGCGATTCTGCAGCAGTTTTCTTCAAATGGAAACAGAAAATCAATGCTGTCCGCATATCGTAGTTTCCAGGCACAAAATTCGACATGTTCAACGTTATTAAAAACTATGCTGTTGTATGAAACTTGTATGGTTGTGAGTTGAAAATCTTGGCCAGATGTCAAAACAAGAAAATGGCGTCAATGACGCGGTTTGACGGTAACTACATTGACAGCTAGAGCCACCTATGGGCAAATTCCGGTTTCATATTTACATACCTGGTAAATATATTATGACAATACCAAAAGAACCACTTTTACATACTTGCTATATCAGAAGAAATGCTATTTGAAATTATTAACCGTGAACTGATTCCATGCCGGTTGACATTGAAATGAACCACGTTGAGTGTCTAAATTAATTTGCAAAATTGCTAGTGTTTCATCATTGATCGAACCTGTGCGCCGATATCATCACATATTTATTAAGTAATTAATATTGTTATAAACTCCTGAAAAAATTGTACCAAGTATTCTATCCGTTTTGTATCGATCAAATTAGTCAACCTCGACAAAGGAGTGCAAAGGGGTAATACGGTGAAATTCGTTAGAAGCTGATCGCGACGGGATACTCTACCGGTTAGCAATAATTCACCGTTCAATTTGGCGAGTTGATGTTCGCGAGAACCGCACGACGGAGCAGATGCAATATAGCAGCGTCAGAGTGATTCCGTCGCACGTCGCGTCGGTCGTAAAACTTTTTAAGAGGTTACGTAGAGCAGTTAAATTAAGGCGTACGCGCGCGCTCGCGCTTGCGAAAATAGGTTGTCGATGGAATCGGAGTCTGCAAATACTAAGTGAAACGCCACACCGAACCGGTTCGAAGTTTGTTCTCAGAGTTCGAAGGTCTGGTTCCGCTGGTGGTTCGAGTGTCATAAAATTCTCGAAGATTACTCCGTTCGAAATATCAGCCGTCTGAGCAAGATAAAATGGCAATTAATATTAACTTGAGCAACGTGTCTCGCTTAGGGTAATAAAGATACCAAGCCCCGTATCTCCGCTAACATCGCCGCGCGACATTATCGCTGTCCGCGATCATACAATACGCAATACGCACGTATACGCGGGCGACAACGCTGGTACAGGGACGAGGCCTTCGAACGAATTTGCACTCCTCTTTGTCCGAGATCAGTTATATCGGACGATTTCCCGATAACCCTCCCGAATCTTCAAATCCGAAACAGCTACGACAATCACACCGACTTCTTCGCTGGATAACTTTCAACTTTTATTTGACGGTCGCTAACGGTGGCCACAGATCAAATTCCTTGCTGATCTTATCCTCTCTTCGGTGTCTTTTTGTTTGTTGGCGCCATTGGATTATTCAATTTATCGGTACATAATTATTTAGAAGGGCCTCCTCTCAGATTTTGATGAAATTTAAATATGTTATAGATTTGGACGTTTTGAACAACTTTTTCCTATACATGTTACCGCCGCTCGATTTTAGTTTTCGAGTTATTCGAAAAAAACTATCGCTAATGCTGTATTGAATTTTTCGTATTTCTGCACGTTCCGCGGCAACGTAAAGGTCATCGCACACTAGAACACCCCGCCGCCTCTCCGGCACCGCGCGCCTCCGCTGTTTTGGGTTTCTTCTATGTTGTTCATAGTTCTATGTTTTACATCACGTATGGGCAAATGTTTGCTCGATCAGAGGAATTTTCAAGGGATATCCCCACTTCTCCCGGCCGCGCGTCTCGCTCCCCGTGGCGGCCGTAGTGCCGTATCTCTTGAAAATGCCTCCGATCGAACAAAAATTTGCCCATGCGTTATGTAAAACATACAACTATGAACTACATAGAATAAAGTCAAAACAGCGGAGGCGGTCAGGCGGCGGGGCGTTCTAGTGTGCGACGACCTTAAGCCTGTCCCGGCACGGCGTTTATTTACATTTTACTTCTAAACACGCTGTGGAGATGAGAGAGAAAACAGGGTCTCACTATGGTCATACATATATAGGGTTATACATATATATATATGAATTTTTATTTATAATATTATTAATTAATTATATAATATATATAATATATTATATATATATATATATAAATTAATATTATATAATTATAATTATATACCTTTCTATTATATAAAATAGCTTTGTGGTTTCTGAAGACCAAAAACGCCGAACGGGTTGCCTTCTGAAGGGGAACCGAAAATTGAGCACGCCAAGCGGGTTGTCTTCTGAAGGGGAACTGAAAATTGAGCGCCGTGACAGTGTGTATTTTTCGGAGAGAGAGTCTCTGTCCGAAAAAAGAGAGAGAGAGAGAGCGGGGGTTGGCGAGCGGGGCGAGCAGGGGGCGGTGCCCCCTAGTTACACAGTATACAGGGTATCTCACCTGATTTTGACATCTTGATTTTCTCGCTATTGTTACTCGTAGCAAAAAATTTTTCAGCATAGGCTTGAATGGTATCGAGTGGAGCATATTTTAATGTTATTAGTTTTTTCGTGAGTGGACGCGTAAAGGTCATATAAAGGTTAACTTTTTTTTTTGTAAATGGAATGAGGTATTTTTGAATACATCAATCGATGCAGCTGGACATTCGTTATAAAAAAGTACTAACCTATGTATGTCGAAAAGTTAGTAGTTCAGGAGATCTTTCAATTTAAATAACACTCTAAAATACCATTGCGGTCGTACTAACAATAAGACGTTAGCGTTTACTTACTTATGTAACGTCTTAGTACGACAGCAATGGTATTTTAGAGTGTTATTTAAATTGAAATATCTCGTGAACTATTAACTTTTCGACATACATAGGTTAGTACTTTTTTGTAACCAATGTCCAGCTGCATCGATTGATGTATTCAAAAATACCTCATTCCATTAAAAAAAAAAAGTTAACCTTTATATGACCTTTACGCGTCCACTCCTGAAAAAACTAATAACATCAAAATATGCTCCACTCGATACTATTCAAGCCTATGCTGAAAAATTTTTTGCTACAAGTAACAATAATCAGAGTGCGACCTAGACGCAAGTTGGCACCGTCGGCCAATAGACCACTCGCGTCTAGGTCGCACTCTGATTGGTCCGTGTTTTTCGTTAATAACTCCTAAACAAAGCCACAGATAACATTTTTGCAAAGGAAAATGTTGCTTCAAATGACCCCAGGAACCTCCCATTTTCGGCTGTTGAAGGAATTTTGGCACACCCTGTATATTACTAGTTCCAATTCTGTATGAGGAATTATGTATGTGCAGGAATACGAAAAATTCAATACAGTATTAGGAATAGCTTTTTGCGAATATCTCGAAAACTAAAATCGAGCGGCGGTAACATGTATAGGAAAAAGTTGATGATCTTGACAACCTATATCAAGATCATTAAAATCTGAAAGGAGGCCCTTCTTCTAAATAATTACCAATTTATCATCTCCGCTATTATTGATTTGAATAATCTGTTGGTGTCGGGCGGAATTGTAGATTCGTTTAACCATCTCTCTGCGTACTGCTATGTGATCTCTTCAGAACAGAGCCTTTACGTTCCCCCGACCATTATTTCGGGGGAGAGGCAGTTGTTCTGCAAATTCACCGAAATATAAATATACTCGAAAACTGCGCAGCTAATAGAAAAATGTCATTCGACATAAATTGTTGGAAATTTAATTTTCTACAAAAAAGGTCTGTTGATATTTTCCCATATTTCGCATAGTTACCGAAATATTTGCAGATTTATAAAAAACAAGAAATCTACTTTACGGGATAAACCATGTTATATATACATTTTTTTCTTAAAATAACTCCAAGAACACAAATATAACCTCAAAACGAGAGGCCACGGAAATCGTAATCTCCCCCACGGCTGTCTTAAAATGCACCTGCATGAAATATGATACTGGATGAAATCCACAGTTTAGTGATCACAATACCTGATTGTTGCGATTTGTGCTGCAATACAATTGATATTGCAATCGTTATCAGGGCATAGCTTACTAGTGCAGTTCGTAACCGAGTGACCCAGTGACACACATTTCGAAGCAGCAGGTGGATTTGCGACTGAATAAATGAGTTTTTAGTTTTAATTCAATCAGTTTCTGCTCCTTCTCTTGTTCGTTGCGACGTCGCGGTGTACCACCAACGCTCAGCTGCCGCGCCTACTTTGCCAACACGAAGGTAATTCGTCTCAACAGCCGCGTCGCGTCGCGTCGCGTCGCGTCGGCGTTTACCTTCGGGTAGTGAACAATGTGAAAAATAATTTGAAACGAGGTGTTGCAGTTCTTTTCGATTTTACAACTGACGGGGAGGTCGTCGATCGCCGATCGCCGGTCGCTTCCACGTGTTTTGCGTAAACAACTCTTGGTCCGAGTTCTCTCGGAACGGTCCCGTTACCGAGAAACTTCCTGTTATATTCCATTTAATCGGGTGCTATCAACTTTATTAGCAAAGCGTTGCGTTTTAATCGACTTAATTCCAGTTTAATCAACGTAATCGAAGCTGCAAAATCTGTTCTGTTTCTTATAATTCACTTATTCGGTTTCATTACAGTTATTCTTTTATTGAACTGCTCCGCGGTACTCTCGTTGTTTTGGATAATCAAGATGATTACGAGTTCCGAATCGTTTTTTTCTTGTTATTTCGTTTTATTCGACGCTGTGATTCAAATGTTCCAATGCAATGTCGATCTCTTTTTAATCCAGTAAAATGCGTTGTTGTACATTTCTTACGAAAATAATCGTAATCTCTTGTCTTTTAATTATAATTTCAGAGAAGGATTTAAACTGTTCAAATGGAATCGTATATCCACAAAGAAATAGTAGAACCACAGGATCTAAGAAACAGCACGGAGTCGAGAGTTTTCCTTAGAGCCTTAGATCAAGGCCTTACCGTATTGTTTTTGCTTGATAGGTTGGTAGTTTGAAATTTTTCTAATGTTTCTCTACTCTCCTAAATTACACCTACTCGTTTTTCCCATAAATGCATAAATTCCGCTGTCTCGTGATAACATCGCGCAAGTGAAATTTAAGATAGTATTACAAAGAATGAAAAAATGTCAATACATATTTCATTTTCGATCTATTAAAATGATTAAAGGTAGGAACAACGTTCTATTCTATATGAACTCCTAGCAATCGGCAAAACAAATTGTTACTTTGCATGAAGATTAGTCTAATTGTCAGCTTTGGAATCGTCGAATTCAATGATTTTCGAACGTCAGATGTTTACGACTTTATGTTTTCTCCCCTGCTCAGATTCCTCTGCACGAATTATGCCACGGTGATCCCGTATACCTACATATACCTACATATACCGTATAGCCGTATAGCCGTATAGAGTGGATCTCGGCAGCACGTTATTTATTGGCGGTACGCTGGCTTGAATCGAACCAAACCAACGGACCGTACTCCGTCTTCGGATTACATTCGAAACCAGCTGGCTCGCTGGAAGTTGCTTGCGAGAAACTAATAGGGTAGTCACGTTTTCAAAATTAGGAATGAGCGGAAATAAAACAAGACGCGGCGCGGCGCGGAGAAAGAAGCGTTCGTGAAATATTTCCAGATAACCGGTCAGGAAATACACACAGACTTGTCGTTCATTGCTTGTGTTTTTGCCCTTCTAACGATGCGTCTTATTGAAACGACCGACACAAGGTTTCACGATCGAAATCGGTTCTAGAGGACATTGTTTGCGTTCTGGACTCGGGACACATCACGTAATTCTTCTCGAAGATCATTTGTATTTACACTCCCGCTTCGTAAAAAGATGATATCAATTGAATGTAGTATTGTTTAAAAATAGCGTGCAGATTGAAGCAACGTCATCATAGCTCTTTTTCTAACGATCAGACTGTGTACATATGTTTCTTAGAATGGGGATGGGCATCTCAAGTTTAGTAGTCTCAGGTCGATTACTCTGTGAAGTTTTCAGCTAGTCTTTTGGTTCTTGCACCTTATTGTGTCGGCTTTCCCCATTCAGTCGTCTCTTCCTATTGTTACGACAATATTTTCTCCCCCACTAGCATAAAAGTTTCTTATTATTATTACCGCTGTGACCATTTCGCACAGCCATTATAAGAGATATAGTAATATTATTTCATTTTCAAAATCCAACTGAAATCGTTAACAAAGGAAATGAAACTTTACCTAGTTCTTGTTCCTGCAAGTCTGTTTACATGAATTTCAATTTGCACGAACAACTACCAAAGTCTATTTGTGATAAATACTTGACGAAATAATGCTGAGTGGTCTTCCATTTTATTTCTTCTGATTGTTACGGTGCACCGATTGTTCTCCATTTAATACACTCGACAGTCCCTGCGAGACGCAATCAACTTGAGTGCAGAACGTGGTAGTGCTTTCGTATGCACGCTAACGTAAACGAAACACTCTTTTCTCGAATGAACCTATCACGATCCTACACTTTGAAAGTTATGTACTTCGATGAAATGTACAGATAAGTTACAGGGGATCGCATACGCTGTGTCGTTTATACAATTCGTTCATGTACGAGCTCTGCAATTTAATCGTTATACATTTCAAGTACATAAACCTACGAGTACGTTGGATTTATTTTTATGTTTCTATGTTTCTATAGGAAAGCTCATCTAGAAGAGCCGCCATTTTGGATCGAAAGAATACCAAAACATTTTTTTGTTAAGTAGCCTAAGGTACGTTTTATACAGTGCTGTCAATTCCAACGATAACATCCCTAAAAAATCGATTACTTATTGCGTTAAACTTGCAAAGAAGACAGAGTATGTACACTCCCGGACAAAAAGATAGCGCATCGTCTATTTTTTTTCATTTGGTAGAATAAACTGAAGAAAACGAGTATTTTAATATGTCAACATATTCTGACATGCCTCTATGTATAATGTACTGAATATCATCGACAATATTTACTTCAACAGAATTCTAGAAATGAAAACGTAAATATTGTGGTTCGCAAGTGGGACAAAATGATAGCACGTGTAGTAAATCTACGCTTCCCAGTTACACTGAAGCTCGCGAATTGCGAACATCAACCTCAGAACATAGTTAATAAAGTCTGTGATATTATCTCGTGTTGTATATTTGTTTGAAAAAGGCAAAATACTATCAAAATTGGGTCGCGGAAAGAGGTTGAATGCGTGTGAAATTAACACTATAATAAAATTGGAAGAAGAACAATATTCAGTGACAAAAATAGCAAAAATTATGAATAGAAGTCGAAAAGTAATAATAATTTCTTGAAAATCCGGAAAACTATAGAGAAAGAAGAATTCTGGACGTCCGCAAAGTCTAAGTGCCCGGGAACGTCGTGCAATACTAAGGGAGGTGGTAGTGTGATGGTTTGGTGCGGTATCGGCTGCACATTTGCTGTGGTTCGAAACGATCGAACCTTGCGCCGAAATCACAAATTTATTGTATATTATATTTCGAGCGAGAGAAGAATTTACCTTTATTATTGAAAATTGTTAGGGAAATTTTGCCCGAGCTGTATATAGAAATGGCAGACAATTTGGAAATATTGCCGAATTATAAAAATGTATTCAAGATGAGTGGGAGCAATTAAAGCAAAAAACCACTAAAAAACTCTATAAATCTTTGCTAAAGAGAATGATATGGCTATTACTAAATATAAAGGAGGAGCCACAAAATATTAAGCATTAATTATCATTCGTTGATTAACTGTTATACATAATTTTAAGTTAAACTGTGCTATCATTTTGTCACACCATATTTCCTTAAAAGTTCTTCTTTTTTTAATAAAATTGTATAGATTGGCGAAATTCAATTCAATTTCATTTGTGTCTGTTTATAGAGATATTTTGCAAGACTGTGTAAAAATAAAACCTTGGTTCTAATGTTAAATAAATAAATATTACGTTAATTTTAAAGTGTGCTATCTTTTTCTCCCGGAGTGTATATCGATAATAAAGATACACGAGATATGCATCACGTCCACAGTATAGTTTTTTGGACATCGTGGAAGCGAGATATCTGATTCACGGTAGTGAAAGGGTTAAGGTCCACCCTAGTGTCCATACCCGGTAACCGAGCACCTCCGTACTACATATCTCCGTATCGTTTGTACGTGATCTCTCAATGATCCGAGCACCGCACCGTATCGCTCCGCGGGCCTCGCGATTGCCGTAACGTCGCCTCGACTCCGGAATGCTGGCTGGTCCGTTGAAAATGCTGCGCGTGTAGATATTAATTTAGCCGGGCGGCCGGTGTTCACGGGGAAAGTTAAAGAGGCCACTTGCGCGTCGGGGCACACGCGGCCCAGCGCGCAGCGGTCGCATAATTTCACCGGGAACTTTTTTCGAGAGACGATCCTCCGAAGTAAGACGATAAAACTAATCTCGAGCACCGGGGCAAAGTTTCGGGAAGGAGGAGCAGTTGAAATATGCCGGCATGGCACGGGGAAACGGTTCAGAGGGGGTTCAAGCCGGTTTTGTGCATTAACGCTTTTCGGATCGTTCGTACGTGCTGGGTACAGGTCGTTCATAAAGTTGCTACGCCTTGCAACCCCATGCATAGATGCATATAAGGATCAGCATGGTGCTACATAATGCATTGCCGCGTTTCTACCTCCCTCCCCCTGACCACCCTCTGGCGGCGCGGCGTCCTCCACTTACGTGCTGGGCTGTGTATCTATCCCTTCATATACGGCATCGACTAACATGTTTCAAATGGATCCCTTTGTGGCCGAGTCGACCGAGATTGAATATAAACGCCGGAATAAGATGCCGTTTTATCACGTTCTCCGTTCAGCTTTTACTCTAGTGAAATTGAGGGCTTAGGACACGGGACTTGGAGAATCGGGCGTATTGCTCCGCCGCGACTTCGTTCCCCTCGAAAATAAAATTACTCGGGCCCCGGGATCCGCGTTCTAAGATGGCCGCTCTCTGCCGTCGCGTCGCCCCGACAACGACTACGACTACGAAGACGACGACGAGGACGACGACGACCACGACGACGCTCCTTTAATTCGTATGGTAATCGCTATCCGTGCTTTCGAATTTGCCGCCGCGCATAATCTCGCCCGCTACGCTCTCCCGGTCCCGTGTTCCTCAACGGTGCGGCGGCGGCGGTGGTATATTCCTCGGTGGTATCCCGGTAATTGAGTATTTTCAGTAACGGAAGCCCCGGCTCCGGATAATAGAATTGAAGATTCAACCTTGCCCCTGTTCCGGTTTCACCAATTACCTTCTTTGCTTTAATCGCGCAGGCGCCGCGCCGAGCCGCGGTGAGCCGAGCCGTTGTGTTCGAACCACCACCGCGAGACCGCCGAAACCAGAACCAGAAAATTTCGAACGGCCGCGGCCGTGTTGTACCAGATGTAGTTTTTCTATTCTGAAAAGGTCTAGGATAAGCATGGTTCACCGCGGCGCGGCCCGCGCGACAATTTTTATCGATATTGTATGCAAAACAATAGTTTTAGGTTGAGAGATTTGACTGCGGATCTTTATGCATTTATGAAGAAATTGGTTCGGTGAAATATAAAACCGGAAAAGATTTAAAAAATTCAAGAATATGCTTTTTATATTTTTATATTATTCCTGCTTTTCACCAATTAATGCAAAACTGTCTTCTTTTGTACAAAGATCCGCAACCTAATAATCACTTGAATTATCATTTTTCTTACGAAATCATTTTTATTATTTCAATAATTGTGAAATAAACAATCTCTGGAACCGGTCCAGTCAAAACCGAAATAGTAAATAAGATGTCGGATGGTCAAATAAATCAACGCGAAATCAAACCTGGACCACCCCGAGAATGATTCGTCACAGAGAGACGGGCCAATGTTTCGCCGTAGTTTCCCGACAATTGCCGAGCGATTCAAAAGAAAGAACACGCGGAGGCCGCGAATCGAAGATTCTTTGCTGAGAATATCCTGCAAACAGGGGACAAAGTACGAAACCGAGGGAAATACGCGTGTCTGTCTTCGGAAAAGGAGCAGATAGTCGACGAGCACGCACGCAAGGGTGCCGTTAAATGCAACTGACACATCATTCAACGTTCTGTCGTGGAAGAAGATCCGAAACGGAGAGCCCGCACCTGCAGGGCACTTTGAAGTAAGGTAGGTAATCCCTGCTCGCACGACGGCAACTAAGCCTCCATGATTTAGAAGCTCTCGGAGTATTTTAAGAGTCCCTTTTGCTCCGCCACCCCCGAAAACAGCCGCGTACAAATACTCGGACCCGCGCACGGGAATGCAACACCGAAACCATCGTCATTTCTGATTCCTTGATCCCCCTCGTTTGCTATCGGCCAGTTCGACGAAATCGTCCGGCGCTGCTCCAGTATAATTAAACGGCGGAGGTTCCGGTCTGGATAGCTAAAGAAACGATCAGCTCAGGATTTCATTTTCTAACCAAATGAATAAGACAACGATCTGTGGCTCTCAAATTTTATTAGTGTGACAATCGGAATATTTTCTTCTTCTTCTTCTTTAATCTTTCAATTTTTCATGTGTCATTTGAATGGTACCAAGTGTCCCGCAAACACGAAAGTGTCCTTCGTAGCACAAACAATTATATTGAGATGGATCGATCATGAAATTTTCAACGAGTTACTTTTATTTACTGTATCACTTTGTAAGGGGTTTAATTCTAACGTCTTTAGTTCACACATTCTTTGTGCTACGAAAGACACTTTCTACAGATTTACGGGCTTTGCAAACGAAATTCAAGTTTAAACAAATGATGTGATAGTGTTCTCGGCGCAACGGTTCGATCATGTAGTTACAAAAAAGCAAATTGTGCAAGTTAAATTAAACTTTCAACGTTTCAATCCCTATGTGGATCATTCTCAAGAAAGAAGAAAACTGCGTCTGAAACAATTTTTTTGAACAAAAAACTTTATATTATTATAATGAAAACGGATTGTGTGTATTTCTGTATGAACATTCTGTATTATATTACTCACATGCTTTATGAAAATTCTTAAAAACGAAACTGAAATCTGTAAACACGTGTTGCTACCATGTCGTCACACAAGCTACTCAAGCAGAGACATAAAGCCAATAGAGACAGAACCAATCAGAATCAATAGATCGAAACACAAACCAATCGATATTTGGCGGTTATTTCAAACCGCGAAAAACGTCAAGAACCAACATTTTTAACTGCATGCACATCATAATGTCTAGGTGATATTGAATAACCATCAATAGTGACCATCTAATGAAAACTTATTGTGTTAAATAAGAATGTAATTGGGATGTTATAAAAATAACAAGCTGTAGGATAAACAAACTTGTTAGGAAGGGATTCATCATAACCCACTACTGGTTCAGTAGTGTTGCGTAATATTCTTGAATCTTAGGTGTTTCATACCTATGATTAACGCTGGGATGTTTAATCATATGAATCGTTTCCAGTAATATTCAAAATCAAAACAGTGGTCAAGCTCTATTGAATGTTTGGTTAGAGCAGTGTGTTGTGTTGGATTCAAAAAAAATATTTCGTTTATGTTCCCTGATTCTTGTTTCTAATAGCCTTGACGTCTGTCCAATGCATGTACACTTGGCTGCATCCCTTACACGGTATTAAATATACAACATTACAACTTTTAGAATAGGAGGTAGTTTATCATTGATCGGTGGAAAACAATTTTTTAAATAATACGGTATCTTCTGAGTATCGTAGGAAATCCAATTTTTCTAAAGATCCTTTTTATGTCATTAAATATATTTTCAACATAAGGGAGGACAACGATGTTCTTCCAGTTTTTAGGACCCGTATTCTTAAATTTCTCCTCTTTTCGCTTAGCAACGAGAAGAGGATGGTTGTAACTACATGATCGAACCGTTGCGCCGAGAACACTATCACATCATTTGTTTAACAATCATACGATCGATAACAGAAAGAATATTCAAGTTTAACCTTCGTCTTCGGAGTTCAAGCTCACTCGTAGGTCATGTCACTGTGCAAAGATCACTTGAAACCATTCAAAATCCATGAAAAAATGTTTGCGTGAATCTTAAGCGAGACATTCTCAAATTTTTCACAATTCCACATTCTTCGGAAATTAGTATTCGAACAAACTCGAGATATCGGAGGTTCGGAACGAGCATACTTTTTCATGAAAAAAAGGGTCATTCAAATTGATTAATTAGTTTTTGAGATATTTATCCCACCGATTCGAGAAAATTGTGTTGAACATTATACAGTAATTTCGGCAATTCTTAAAATTTTGAAATTTTCTTTTAACTGCATATTCTTTAAATATCCAGTGAAAAATGTGTGTAAAATCGAAAAATTTAAGGGAAGCAATCCTTTAGTTGATTGGAGCTGAATATTTTAACGACACCGATATACATATAACCAAGATACATTTGCTTCTTTTATCATTCATCGAATAATTCTGAAACTTGATCCCCACGATGTAATTAGATGGAGATGACCAGAATCATTCCATTTATTTGGTCTCTAGTAGATTGGCCCAGTGGAAGAGCGCAGAGCGCAGATTCAAATAGAACTGGGGAAAAGCAAGAGGAACGTGAGCAGAAATACAAAAGCTTCGTAGTCGACCGCGGATAATCAACCTCTTCGACGAACACTATTCCTGCTACCGAACATTTAATCGCATAATAATCTACGGCAGAATGAACGTGATCTATACAATTTTACGCAAGGAGGAACGTTTCCGACTTTTTCGGAAAAAGAAACAGTTGAATGAAACAAGCATGAATTCGATCGCTGCAGTTCTTGATTTTTATCATTAGACTGTGGATCTTTATGCAAAAAGGCTAAGAATATAAAATTCCATAGAATTTCGTAGAATTTTCGTAGAATTTTCTCGTAGAAAAAACAGGAATTCTACGAGCATAGAATTATCCAAGTAGCCAGAAGGATGGCGAAAGGTCCTAGAACAAAACAGTCGCTACATCACCGAATAAAACTTTTATAGACGTTCACTGTTCAGAAGTTTTATTGGGTGAGTAGCGACCATTCTATGCTAGGACCATTCTCTTTCGCCATCTGCTTGGCTACAAAATAGTGATGAACGGCCTCCGTTTGCTCTTGGAAAAGCGAAAAGACTTTCGTCTTTCGTTGAGCAGCCCAACACTTTCCATAGAATCAATCTCGTTCCCCATATGATTACTGTCATCGGGTCCTGATTCGCAGAAACGGACAATTTCTCGGCCAATGAGAAACGCGTCTCTACCGAGCTCATCAAGCTGCATAGTGTCTCCCTCGCTCTCGAGGAAGTCGGTAAAACTGAAACCCCAATATTCGACCGGAAAGGTAGTCTGTATCTTGCGAGGCAAGGTCCCTCGAATAACATAATCCTCGCACTAAACTTCTTTCTCAACGTTCCGCGCAACCACGTCAAAAAAAAACACGTATTGTGAGACTGAGAAAAGGTGGATAGGTGGGTAGGTGGATGGGGAAGGAGATGGGGAAGGCGAGGGAAGGGAGGGTGGGACGTGGCAGAGAGGGGTGGCTGCTCGGCAGAGAAACGAGGAGAGACTCTGGACATCCGGAGGCAATGGCCCTCTTCGGTAACGTAGCTCGAGAGCGAAGCTACCCTCCTAGGCCACCGCCGCCTTTTCCGACCTACGAACCTACCCACCGCCTTCCCTTTTCGCTCGTTGAATCTAATTACACCCGCCAAGACCCACCCGCTCGAGAGGGAGACACGGGTGTTCGAGCTGGTAAGAGGGACACGGAAGGTGGACGAAGACTACTGGCGAAGACGAAGAGGGCAGCGGGCAGAGGGACAGTCGAATGGCGAAGGGGGTGAGACTGCTGCGAACGACGAAGAAGGAGAGACCACGAGCCGAGAGGAGCGTGGAGAAGCAGAGCGTTGCCAGGCGACGGGAGCCATCTTGGAGGGTTGCAGCCACTAATGGCCTAATGAATTTAATGGAGGCTTCCCGGCATAAAGTAGCAGGAGAACTGAGAATCGAGGTGGAGAATAAGAGAGACGGAGCAAGGAGCAGCCTCGCGGGGAAAAAAAACAAAAGGAGGGAAAGGACCCGAGGGAAAGAAGGGGACGCAGCGAAGAGGGAACTCTCGAGCGTCCTCGTCGTCGACATCGTTGTCGTCCTCCTCCTCGTTTTCTCTGTGTACGCCTCTAATTCTCTACAGTGGAGCACGCCGAGTGAACGGTTCCGAGGGGCCTGAACAAGCGAGAAAGAACGGTGAAACGGAAGAAGAAGAAGAACAAGAAGAAACGCTCGACGGGCGCGCGAAGATCTCGGTTTTCCTGCTAACCGAACCCAACGGCCGAAAGATCCAGCCAGGCCTGGTCTACCTTACGACTCTTGGATTTTCGCAATTAACGAAGGGGCGAGTGGCTGTCGTTGAAGCAAGCCACTCGCACTTCCGACGGAGACACGCCAGGTGTTGAAACGAACGAGTACTCAGTTTTGCGGTGGGCTTCGAATCTCTTGGGTACTAGTGACTGTTCTACCGTAAAATTGATCGCTAGATTGACCAAAAGGGAAGAACCATCCGCAGTGGGTGTACAAAGTACTCGTACACCTGCTAAAAACGAATAACTTTTTCAAAATTGAATCCAACAAGCAGCTCTAGTATCTCTTTTTGAGACTTTAGAAGGATTAGTATGCTAGCTAATGTGTAAATAATTCTTTTTTAAGTGTTATTGGTCGCAATTGCGAAGGAAAAAGTAAAGATGACGATTTTTTAATTTTTTATCCGTGCCTGTAATGAAAATTTAGAAGGTGCCCCGTTGGTAGTCCCAAAATTCCTTCAACAGCCGGAAACGGGAGGTTCCTGAGACCATTTGAACAACATTTTCCTCTGCAAAAATGTTATCCGCGGCTGTGTTTAGGAGTTATTAACGATAAACACGGACCAATCAGAGCGCGACCTAGACGCGAGTTGGCACAGTCGGCCAATAGACAGTTGGTGCGCCGGGCCGACTCTGCCGACTCGCGTCTAGATCGCGCTCTGATTGGCCCGTGTTTTTCGTTAGTAACTCTTAACAAAGCCGCGGATAACATTTTTGCAAAGGAAAATGTTGATTCGAATGATCTCAGGAACCTCCCGTTTCCGGCTGTTGAAGGAATTTGGGACACCCTGTATACAAAGTTTCATGGAAATCGATCAAGGTTGTTATGAAATATAATTAATTGAAAATAGCAGAAGTGAGAAATGAAATCACGAAAATTTGTTCACGTTACGCATTTTCAGTGGTACACATATGCACTTAAACTATTTACTATTTCAATTTCTATTTTACCCAGCTATGTGAACAATAAATATCGTCTAATAACAATGAAATGGTACAGGAACTTCAACGATAAGTGTCCACATACTTTTGAGGACGTTGGGGTGCATAAGTGCGAGGAACGAAACGCTGAAGTGACGAAAATATTAATATAAATGTCCTGCAACCACACGAGCCGTACGAACAAGATAAATTTTGAATTGGAACACGTGCGCTTGACCGACCCATCGAAAAGGTAGTTTACTCGTTGATAACGAGCGCATATGATGTGAGATTATTGTAAAGATACGGAAGGCAAAGCGACAGTTGTAGCACACCGGACATATATGTATGTATTTACATACACATGTATGTACGTGGACGGTAATGAGAAAGACGGTGTATCTATCGGTTCAATTGGCTGCGACGGTTATTTACGCAGCACTTATGCCACTTTTCGTACAATCTCTAGCCGGAAATACAATATATACCACGACACGAGTCGTTAAATATTTCAACGGAAAACGATTACATAAATCCTTTCCAATAGAGTTTTTTCATTTATGGCAAACGCATGTTGACACGACGACACGACTACTTCCAATTGCCGAAATCGATTGCAGAATTGAAACTTGAAAAGCCTTATTTAACTGGTGACCGACGCTATTCATTTATTGGAAAACTATTGTCATAATTTATTATTCAATTTCTAAGTTTTTTGTAGACGAATTTTAAGAAAGCGGAATCAAATGAAATTTTGTTTTCAGTGATAGTAGCCTTTGTAGATCTAAAATAAATCAAAATCGTACTAAACTATGTCGAATTTTATATTCTGGCATTTTTTGAAAATTTTTAAGAACCATAAATGCATAAAGATTCGCAGTCTGCTAGTAACAATTATTAATAATTCTGGTCAATCGACGCGGTAGTCAACGCGTTAAACATCTTCTTTTGATCGATGCAATCCAGAGTCCAGAGTCGCCGGATCATCGAGTTAGGACACAGTAACAACAAGTGGGGAAAATATCAGATTTTTAAACAACAGTACAGAAAAAAGTGAACGGTCGATTAATATATATTACATATAAGAGTTTTTTTATTCAATATGTTGGTATCTGATCTGAATTACATTGTACATTGAAATATTGTACGAGGTATTACATCAATTTCATATCCATGAAATGAATAAAATCACATAGAATGGAATTATTCTAACGAGAACAACTCAAACAAAAAAATATTTGACACGTATTTTTTTATAGCGGCCGACATTCATGTTAAGGGGGTGAAAATAGCTCTCAAAGTTGGTGTGAAAAATCGATTTTCTTGAATATCTCCGAGAGTATTAGGCCTAGAATTCTAAGCCTTCAAAGAAGCACAAATTGGATTTTGAAATTTTTGTCTAGGCCTAATACTCTCGGAGGTATTCAAGAAAATCGATTTTTCACCACAACTTTGAGAGCTATTTTCACCCCCTTAACACGAATGTCGGCCGCTGTAAAAAAATACGTGTCAAATATTTTTTTGAGTTTTATATCATACCAAAATTTCATTAAAATCGTCGTGTCACGGTTGGGTAACTTCCCTTGTAAGTCGGAAGAAATGTTTACTTTTCTAGTTAAAATAGCTCCGAGAGCAAAGGGTTAAGCACTGTAATTGGAAAGAAAATGTTACGGTAAGGGGCTAATACAGTTTTTTGCATTTTGCGATTTCGTTTCTGTCGTGACCGCGGAATATCCGTCTACTAGCGAGATTGGGTAGCCCCCGGGCAATCTGGAAATGGAATAGAAAAATGTCTCGCCCGCAGAAGGTAGAACGACGCGGCGGAAGTTGCAAGTAAAGAGCAAATCGATTACGGACGAGACGCGACGCGACGCGACGGATGCAGTGATTTCGCAAACACACTGGCCACCTCTTAATCCAGTTCTGCGAGGAGACCGAGTCGGACGGAACAAGTACATAAAGAATGACAAGTCCGGTTTCTTTTTCGACAGGGCGAGAGAGAGTCACGGTAAAGATGAGTCGAAAGAGGGAGGCATTGCATCCGGAAAATAAAGGAAAGTAGCGGCGGTAATCCAGAGCGCAGACCAGGGTCTTACCGAGGCTTCTACGGATGTTTATTGAGTCGGTACGCGCACGCGCTACATGCAACACTATCATCTCATCTCATCTCATCTCATCTGGTCTCGTCTCATCGCCCGCGCCCGCGTCCGCGTCCGTGTACCGTTGGACCAACTCCACCCTTTCTCGCCTTCGCCCTTTCCCTCTGATTTTTCCTGCCCTATCCCCTATCCTCTTCATTTTCCCCCGCGTACACTTCCGGATCGCTGTCCCGACCCCACTACCCCATCTCGTTCTTTCTTTCTCAGTCAGTCTGTGTACTTGCCCGCGTCTCCTCGTCTATTCTCTCAGTTCCCTCAGCCTTCAGCTCGTTTCCTTCGCATCTCCGCCAGTTTTTACAGTTTTCTTCCCAGTCTCGGTGCCTTCGTTCGCCACTCTCAGCACGGTTGTTCCTCGGTAACCCTCCGCCGCGCCGCGCCGTCTTCCCTCCGCACCTTATCCCGCGTCTTCACGACGTCCATTCAATCCTATCTCATCTGCCGCGGGTTACCCGGGACCCGGGAACCCTTCGTTCGTTCCTTCGGGCAGCCACCTTCATTCATTTTGTGCCAGAAAAAAGAGAAATCGAGCCGAACTGGTCGATCACCTGTGTCGTTCCTAGATTCCCTTCTTTCATTATTCTTGCGTCCTCGGACAACGTGATTTCGCAAGTAAATTGTCTGCAACGATTGCAACAAATGGAAACCAAATTACATGTTATTTCTCCCCTAAATCCTTTGAATAGAGGAGAAATCATATATTGGCGTTTTCAATTTTTTCAATTTTCCAACAATTTTGAATATCATCTACTCAATGTTGCTATAAATGCATAAAGATCCGATCCACGCTACGTTCTTATGCGCACAGTATTGTTCCGTTTCTTTAATTTTACAGGAAAAAAAGGTGACGTGGACTGAAATCTGCGGAGTGTGGAGGTTGCGAGACTACAGGGAGACCCTTTTTATTGAGATCTTCGATAGAAGAGATTAACCGTCCAGTTAACGTCTGTTCTTTGCAATCTACTCGGAAGATTTTTATTGCACGAGTAAACGAGTAAAGAGCCGCAGTCTAATCATCGTATTTGCAGCGTCAAGCAATACAGCTTTTGTCTTGCATATCGTCTTCTCTATTCAGCTGCGGGAAAGACATTTACGTGCTCCATCTCTCGTAACTAACTCTTCTCCGTATAGCCAGCCATGGCCGCGACAACCTAGTCGCGACTGTCATTAAAATCTGGGAAAGCAGCGAGTGAAGTACCGAGTAAGGGCAGGTGAACGAGTAAATGAAACCGCTTTTACGGTTAGAAGATTAGTCGTCGGATTTCGGCGCGATCGCGGCGATTACGCGCCTTATAATATTTTAGTACAAGCGATTAAAGGATTCGTTTCATGACTGATTCGAGGTTTCCCTCGGCCCTTTTCCCGCGCCTCGTATAATATACGATTGCTTTCGATTTTGTACTGCTTAGACACCACCGTCTTTATGAACCATCAATTCCGTCGTTACGAAACAATGCCGGCGAACCCTTCGCTATTTTATTTAATGTAATATAATATACGTTGTATCTACCAGGTATTTAAATATGAAACCGGAAGTTTTGTATAAAAAATACACGTTTATTGTATGACAATGATACAAAATATTTTATTCAAAGTATTTCCCATCGGAAGCTACACATTTTTCCCATCTCTCTGACAATTTGTGGATGCCACCCCAAAGAAACTGTTCCTCTTTTGAGGCAAACCAGTCATCGAGCCATTTTCGTGCATTTTCGTAAGATGTGAAGCGCTGCTCAGCAAGTGCGTGTCCCATCGATGCAAATAAGTAATAATCGGATGGAGCCAAGTCTGGCGAGTAAGCCGGATGCGAAAGTATTTCCCAACTAAACGCCTCAATCGTTTCCTTGACCGGTTTTGCTGTGTGTGATGGTGCATTATCATGAAGCAAAATCACTTTGTGTTGCCTTTTTTGATATTCCGGTCGTTTTTCACGCAAAGGAAATCGATCATTTGTTGTCGGTAGCGTTCAGTATTAACGGTTTCGCCAGGTTTTAGCAGGTCATAATAGATCACACCATTCTGATCCCACCAAACACGGAGCATTGTCTTCCGTCCATAACGATTTGGCCTTGCAGTCGATGTCGATGGTTTGCCTGGAGTTACCCATGATCTTTTACGCTTAGGATTCTCGAAATATATCCACTTCTCATCGCCAGTCACAATTCGATGGAGAAATGACTTTCTTTGTACTTGGCGAGCAGCATTTCACAAGTGGTTTTTCGGTTTTCCTGCTGTCTTTCATTCAGTTCATGTGGGACCCATTTTCCCATCTTCTGAATTTTTCCCATGGCTTTCAAACGTATGGAGACGACTTCTCGTGTCACATTTAATTGATCAGCGAGTTGTTGTTGCGTTTGAGCGTCATCCTCATCCAACAATGCTTGCAAATCGCTGTCTTCAAACTTTTTCGGTGGTCTTCCACGTTTGTCACATCAAAATCGCCATTTTCGAATTTTTTAAACCACTCAAAGTACTGTGATTTACCAAGAGCATGCTCACCGTAAGCTTCGACAAGCATTCGATGCGATTCTGCAGCAGTTTTCTTCAAATGGAAACAGAAAATCAATGCTGTCCGCATATCGTAGTTTCCAGGCACAAAATTCGACATGTTCAACGTTATTAAAAACTATGCTGTTGTATGAAACTTGTATGGTTGTCAGTTGAAAATCTTGACCAGACGTCAAAACAAGAAAATGGCGTCAAGGACGCGGTTTGACGGTAACTTCATTGACAGCTGCAGCCACCTATGGACAAATTCCGGTTTCATATTTACATACCTGGTATATTGTAACAACCCTTGTCTATTTAATTTAATTTTGAAATCGCGCATCCGTGCGCTTAATTAGGCTCTTAAGCGATGACGAGTTTATTCGACGGTAAACGAAAGAAAGGGAACATGTTCGTAAGAGGAACTCGCGTAACGTTGATATTTTTTACTTGAAAAAATTTATCTATTTACTTGAACCACTTTTAAATGTCTGTGTAAAATGCTGCTGCAAATCTCTAATAAGTTGACTGCGGATCTTTCTGCAATTTTTCATTCATCTAGACAAATTTTAAGAAAGTGGTATCAAACAGAATCTTTATTTAAAAGTAGGTTAAGGTGCATCTATTTGTAATGAATTTTTATTTCATGTAAAATATAATTGCTGTATAGTATATAACAACCCAAAAAAATTTTTATGCCAATAGAGGAGACACGGTTATTGCAAGTTGATTTTATTTATTATAAAATTTCAAATTGGTAAACTAACAGATATACAATATTTCGTATACTTCTCTAAATTTTATTCTTGATTTATTTATTCTTTGACGTTTTATATTAAAAAAAAAATTATTTTTAAAAAACTGCACCACTGAATGGCTTATAGAGATGACGTATACCTTAATTCTTCCGAGAGAAATTCGTAAAAATTGATGAAAAAAATGGCATTCATAATCAGAACGTCCAGAACATTAATTGATAACGGTAGCCTGCTTGCGAACTTCCCTTCGTTAAGAATTGAGAGTTTTCGCGAAAGTGTTTGAATGTAACGAAGAGGTTCACGATGATGAGTGGAGCTGGAAGAAGAACAGCGAGGCGAAGAAGAATAGGTGGCAAGAAATGCGGAGTAGGGTGATTCCGCCAAGGCCTCTAAGTAGTGAGATTAAGTGCTACGTAAATTCTTCCGGCGCGGAGCGGCGGCATGCTTTCTCTCCCTCGGATAAAGAATCGCCGCTTGGTTAGAAGCATCGCCAACGAAGAAAAAGTGAAAGTCCTTTGCCGGAAAATGTCCGGAGCGGGGTTCCCGCCATCCTCGAACCGTTGACACACGAATTTTTCATTAAATTGTAAATAATATTTTACATCATAATTAAAACGAATCGGTATGTATAACTTTTCTTTCAAACTTCGGATAAAAATTCTTCGACTATGTTGTAATCTACTGTATTTGTCCAGAATGTGAGTGTAATGAATGATGTTTTATGCTATCCAAAACATATTTATTGCTGGACTGCGGATGTTTATGCAATTTTCAATTTTTCTAGGTAAATTTTAAGAAAGTGGCAATAGAATCAAATCAGAGGTTATTTTCAGTGATAGTAGCCTCTGTAGATAGCCTTGTAGGAAATTCTATCGAAATTTCCTTTCCAGTATTTAAAAAAAAAGTTTTTAATGGCATAAATACATAAAGATACGCAATCTATTTATTACTACATAACTGCAGAACCCGTCAACATGACGAGTTCGAATTTTCCATATGTACTTATTCAAATTGAGGGTTATCAGTTCGAGCACCTACTAGTTTCCAGGTAATAGCTATTATACATCTTCCTTTACCAATTCCATTGTATTTGAATAAAATATGTATATAACTCCTCGACCCATTCAACTAGCGTAGTCTATGGTGAAACATTCACACTACCAGACAAATTCTGGATATACTTCCGAAAGTCGGTCAAATCGGATTGAGCTAAATTTTTGCACAAATGTTCATTTTGTAATAAAAACACGTTTCCCGAAGAGATTAATGGCGACTAAAGGTCGTCGCACACTAGAACGCCCCGCCGCCTGACCGCCTCCGCTGTTTTGACTTTCTTCTATGTAGTTCATAGTTGTATGTTTTACATAACGCATGGGCAAATGCTCGATCGGAGGCATTTTCAAGAGATACAGCACTGGGGCCGCCACGGGGAGGGAGACGCGCGGCCGGGAGAAGTGGGGATATCCCTTGAAAATGCCTCTGATCGAGCAAGAATTTGCCCATGCGTGATGTAAAACATAGAACTATGAACTACATAGAAGAAACCCAAAACAGCGGAGACGCGCTGTGCCGGGTAGACGGCGAGGCGTTCTAGTGAGCGACAAATTTCTTATCATTCTGATGTCATTTTCTACCTTACCGGGTTTACGTTTAATAAAAATGAAACATAATCATATCCAATATTCAAATCTAATATCTAAAACTTATATTATATTATTTATATCATTACATCAAAATATTAATCAAAATATCATATGTATTTTTACAATAGACAAGAGCACCGACGCGACGACTCGTCGGCGACGAGATACTGCCACAGACGAGATATAGGAATAGACCTGGCACCTTATGGGACTTGGTGTCCATAGGAATCTGTAGTACCGGCACCTTAAAATGCCAGTGATTTCAACGTCCTCTACGCATTGAGAACGGTGAATTCGAGAACTAGAACCAATCCGAATCGGGTTCGACTGGTAAAACTTCTACATTCAGAGCCGGATTAATCCAGCGCGGGGCCCGTAGCAAATGTAACCAGGAGAGGTCTTATGGTTTGCACGATAATACAATAAAACCCAGTGAATGACCTTTTTTGTAGCAAGAATATCTGCGAACGGTATGTCTACAGCGTCGTCAAGTCTAAAGTACGCAGCGTTGTCCGACTATGAGTTTTCTCTTAAAGAGTGGCTATCTTCTGCCCGTTCGACGTAAAGAGAGCGAATACGCTAATAAGAAAGAAATTTCCTTACGTTATGCTGAGAACCTGTGTATGTCCTATTGTAAGATACACGAGAGAATTTTGCGTGCGCAACAAATTAACCCTTCCGAACCGAAGGACGTACGGTGTAGGTCCTCACGATCTATCGTATGCGAAAGAACGACGTATGGCGTACGGCAGGGATGGGCACGGGTGGGGCCGCTCAAACGCCTGCTTCCCCCACCAAGCTTCCTTTTCGTGGCGCTCCTCGCGGCTCCGATGTACGAGGCCTGCGCACTGCTTGCGACGGACGAAGCGCGTCTTTCTTTCATAGTAACGACGGAAGCTGGTGGGTGACAGTAGGCGCTACAGTGGGGACGGCTTCGCCTCAATTGAGGCAAAAATGCCCATCCCTGGCGTACGGTGTACCCGGTGTTCGTCCTGATGCAATATGCATATTCCAGTAGTGCACAAAAATTTAAAGACACTCTAAAGAAGACGATAACTATTTTAATATTGTACTATACGATTTGAACTTTTTTGGGAAGGTAGAGCAATTAGTTTATTAGAGGATGCGAAAAGAAGTTTTTTAAAAAATTGCAGTTGATCGGAATTGTTGTGGGCCTATATCGAAAATTTAAAAAACAAATTTTGTAGATCTGTGTCAATTACATGCACTGTGAAAGTTTCATCGAAATCGGTAGATGCGGGAAAAAACGACAGGCATTGAAAGCAGTGTCGTTTAAATACAAGTAATGCGAATGGAGTATAAAATTTTTTCTCCTTGCTAATAAATGCACAAAACATGCGATTTATCGGTAACGTTGGGTGTTGACACTGAATGGTAACGGGGCGTTTGCGCACGGATACCGACGGACAACAAAATGCATTGGGTCACCGACGAGATACTATCACAGACGAGATATAGGAATAGACCTGGCACCTTATGGGACTTGGTGTCCATAGGAATCTGTAGTACCGGCACCTTAAAATGCCAGTGATTTCAGCGTCCTCTACGCATTGAGAACGGTGAATTCGAGAACTAGAACCAATCCGAATCGGGTTCGACTGGTAAAACTTCTACATTCAGAGCCGGATTAATCCAGCGCGGGGCCCGTAGCAAATGTAGCCAGGAGGCCCTATGGTTTGCACGATAATATAATAAAACCCAATGAATGACCTTTTTTGTAGCAAAAATATCTGCGAACGGTATGTCTACAGCGTCGTCAAGTCTAAAGTACGCAACGTTGTCCGATTACGAGTTTTCAACACATACGAAGATCATCGGAGAGTGCAATCGCGAAGAGGCTCTCTTCTGCCCGTTCGCCGTAAAGAGAGAGAATACGCTAATAAGAAAGAAATCTCCTTACGTTATGCCGAGAACTTCTGTATGTACTAATTGTAAGATACACGAGAGAATTTTGCATACGCAACAAATTAACCCTTCCGACCCGAAGGGCGTACGGTGTACGTCCTGATGCAATATGCACATTCCAATAGTGGACAAAAATTTAAAGGCACTCTAAAGAAGACGATAACTATTTTAATATTGTACTATACGATTTGAACTTTTTTGGGAAGCTAGAGCAATTAGTTTATTACAGGATGCGAAAAGAAATTTTTTCAAAAATTGCAGTTGATCGGAATTGTTGAAAAAATACTAAAAGTCGCATTTTCAACTTTTTTATGTGGGCCTACATCGAAAATTTAAAAAACAAATTTTGTAGATCTGTGTCAATTACATGCACTGTGAAAGTTTCATCGAAATCGGTAGATGCGGGAAAAAACGACAGGCATTGAAAGCAGTGTCGTTTAAATACACGTAATGCGAATGGAGTATACAATTTTTTCTTCTTGCTAATAAATGCTCAAAACATGTGATTTATCGGTAACGTTGGGTGTTTACACTGAATGGTAACGGGGCGTTTGCGCACCGATACCGACGGTACCGGGGCGTTAGCGCACCGATACCGACGGACACCAAAATGCATTGGGTGTCCGGTCTATTCCTATATCTCGTCTGTGGTGATAGTATCACAGACGAGATATAGGAATAGACCTGGCACCTTATGGGACTTGGTGTCCATAGGAATCTGTAGTACCGGCACCTTAAAATGCCAGTGATTTCAACGTCCTCTACGCATTGAGAACGGTGAATTCGAGAACTAGAACCAATCCGAATCGGGTTCGACTGGTAAAACTTCTACATTCAGAGCCGGATTAATCCAGCGCGGGGCCCGTAGCAAATGTAGCCAGGAGGCCCTATGGTTTGCACGATAATATAATAAAACCCAATGAATGACCTTTTTTGTAGCAAAAATATCTGCGAACGGTATGTCTACAGCGTCGTCAAGTCTAAAGTACGCAACGTTGTCCGATTACGAGTTTTCAACACATACGAAGATCATCGGAGAGTGCAATCGCGAAGAGGCTCTCTTCTGCCCGTTCGCCGTAAAGAGAGAGAATACGCTAATAAGAAAGAAATCTCCTTACGTTATGCCGAGAACTTCTGTATGTACTAATTGTAAGATACACGAGAGAATTTTGCATACGCAACAAATTAACCCTTCCGACCCGAAGGGCGTACGGTGTACGTCCTGATGCAATATGCACATTCCAGTAGTGGACAAAAATTTAAAGGCACTCAAAGAAGACGATAACTATTTTAATATTGTACTATACGATTTGAACTTTTTTGGGAAGCTAGAGAAATTAGTTTATTACAGGATGCGAAAAGAAATTTTTTCAAAAATTGCAATTGATCGGAATTGTTGAAAAAATACTGAAAGTCGCATTTTTTAACTTTTTTATGTGGGCCTATATCGAAAATTTAAAAAACAAATTTTGTAGATCTGTGTCAATTACATGCACTGTGAAAGTTTCATCGAAATCGGTAGATGCAGGAAAAAACGACAGGCATTGAAAGCAGTGTCGTTTAAATACACGTAATGCGAATGGAGTATAAAATTTTTTCCTGCACTGGCCGCAACTCATGTCGGGCGAAGATATTTTGCTTTCTGGTTCGGTAAAAACGTCGATTTCGCAAAAATTCAAGGGGAGGTTTCTCAAGATAAAAGTCTGCTCTATCGTGTGGTATAGTTCGATTTTCCGCTGGACCTTTATTTTTTGAGATAAATTCCAAAATATCGTCAAAAAGTGGTGCGAAAGTGGTGTCTCTCCGTCTTTAATGATTGTTTAAACATGTTTAAACAATCATAATGCATTAATATTATATATCACTGTATTCGGGAAAGTCTAAGGAATCTTTTGATGTAAAGAACAATTCAATATCTTTTATAATAACATCACAATATTTGTTCAAAGTTGAAAAATATGTCTTTTTTTAAAACTCCATTTTCTCAAAAACTGTACTGTTAAGAAAGCGTAGGAATTGAGGAAGGTGCGTAAAAGAATTGGTTCACTGGCACTTGAGTTTAGTGTTTCAGACACTCGTCAACTAGTCACTTCATTATAAACTTAACACAACTTATTAAACTAACGAACCCGTCACCAACTTAGTACTAATTATAATTCGAAAAGGAAGAAGATATGAAGCACGATTGAAGTATAAGCGCGAAGGCACAAGAAGCGCAAGGCCTTGATGAATATGGTTAGCGATTTTGGTCTAGCTAAGCGGGAGTTCGAAAAGGTAACTGATTTTCGGCAATCAGCTGTGCCGAAGGAGTTCGAACGGAGAAAAAAGGGGGGGGGCGAGAGGTGACGAGGAGCCTCTCTTGTCGCGAATCATTGTTATGGTTTGGGCAACCCCGTCGCCTCTCTCCCCTCTGTCCTATGTTAGCTCGCGTGCCGCCGAGGATCTCGCGTGATCCGTAATATTCCGCCCGCCTTTGTTGATCGAAGCAACGCATCAACAAAGATGAACGCGACAATGAGAGGTGGTTCAACGGTCATTGGTAGCGGTCCGAGGTGGGAAGGAGCAAATTTTTGCAATCGGCCGAGTCAGAACGGAAGTCGCAGTGCGCACGGTTACAACTCGAACAAGTCCGTCAGAACTGGCATGAACATGCTCGATTCTCCCCAACGGCCACCGTGTGGGTGGAGTAGCTTCATTGAGAATGAGGCACAAGTCTCCAGGCTTTAGATTGGGGTTCTCCTTCGTCCATTTCGTCCTTTGCTGTAAGGTCTGCAAGTATTCGATAGACCAGCGATCCCAGAAATGATCGCGTTGCTGCTGGATCATTTGCCAGCGAGTCAGCCTTGAAGCTCGGACATCGGACAACGAGGGTTCAGGAATAGCCGTTAGGGGGGAACCTATGAGGAAGTGGGCTGGGGTCAAGGCGGTGAGATCGGTAGGCTCATCAGTGAGAGCGTAAGTGGTCGAGAATTTAAGCAAGCCTCGACTTGCGCTAAGAGCGTCGACATCTCCTCAAAAGTGAGGAGAGTCTCACCGATTACGCGGCGTAGGTGGTACTTCACCGACTTGACCGCAGCCTCCCAGATACCTCCAAAATGAGGAGGATTAAAAACCCACTTAGTACCTGCTTCAGCTAGAGCTCGCTGAGTTTTGAGCATCTCTTCGTTGGATGCATTGAGCATTCGCCTCAACTCTTTATCCGCACCCACAAAGGTCGTGCCGCAATCGCTACGCAGGGAAGCACAGAGGCCGCGACGAGATATAAAGCGACGATACGCGGCGAGGAAGGCTTCAGAAGAATAATCGCAAACTAGCTCCAGATGCACAGCACGAGTCGCGAGACAGACAAACACCGAGATATAGGACTTGCGTGTCCTGGTACCACGTCCCGGCGCAACCTTCGTATGGAAGGGTCCAGCATAGTCGACGCCAGTATTATAAAAGGGTCGAGTAGGTGTGACGCGCGACGACGGAAGATCGCTCATTTTTTGATCGGCAGTTTGAGAGCGCCATCTCCAGCATTTTATACACCCGTGTATTTGTTTTCGAACCGCTCGACGACCGCGCGGGATCCAATACATCCGACGTAAGTTGTAAAGGGTTACTTGAGTTCCGCCATGTAACAATCTCTCGTGGAAGTAGTTGATGATAAGCGAGGTAACATGGCCCTTTTCAGGAATTATGATAGGATGTTTTTCATCATAATCCAGGAGAGAATGTTTTAATCTACCGCCAACACACAAAATTCCACGCTCATCCAGGAATGGACTGAGGCGGACGAGGGGTCCCCGGAGAGGGGGACGCGACGCTTAAAGGCGGCAATCTCTGTAGCGAAGAAACGCAGCTGCTCGCATCGAATTATCGTAATACGAGCGTTATCAAGTTCGTTAGTATGTAGGCATGCATCCTTTACGGTAGAAGTTCTTCGCGCGCAGTTGATGAAACGCAAACACCAAGCCACTGATCGCAAGAGACGCGTGAAGGAAGAGTACCGACAAAGTATATCAGTCGTTTGGGAGGAAGAAGTTACTGCAACAGTAGTGTTCAGTACCGTTTTCTCGGAGCGTCTCTCTTCCTCAGTGTCCATAATTGTAGCATAACATTCCCTGAAGTCACTGGTCGTGGTGGAGAGGAGGGAAGACCCTTGCCACCAGAGTGCATTACCAGCAAGCGCATCCCCGGTTAAACCCCGAGAAGCGGGATCAGCGGGGGTTTCTTTAGAGCGGATGTGATACCACACATCAGGAGAAAAGAGGTTTTGAATTTCCGCAACCCTATTTGCGACGAAGGTTTTCCATTTGGAAGGTCGACCCTGCAGCCAACTAAGCACAATTGTAGAGTCCGACCAGAGGTGTATTTTAGCCTCGTGCAACGGTAAAACACTCAGTACGCGTTTTACTAGTCGCGAAAGGAGTACAGCAGCGCACAATTCAAGCCGCGAAAGGGATACCTGTTGGAGGGGGGCAACCTTTGTTTTTGACATCACTAGCCTTACGAGCGGCCTCGCGTTGGTTTGAACTGAACGGAGGTAAACAACACCGGCATACGCTTTCTCCGAGGCGTCAGCAAACCCATGTATCTCGAACACGTGTTTACAACTCATCCCCACCCAGCGAGGCATCCTGACAGCTGATATGCTAGCGAGACTGTGTGAGAAGGTCGCCCAGTATTTAGTCTGCGCGGGGGGCAGGGGGTCGTCCCAATCGAGTTTTAAAAGCCAAAGCGTCTGAAGGAATATTTTGGCAGTAACAGTAACCGGCGCTAAAAAACCTACAGGATCGTAGACAGAGGCCATCTCCTTCAAAACCTGTCGTTTCGTGATAGGGACCTGAGGGTCGCGAGGTTTTAAATTGAAAAGAAAGCAGTCCCCAGCGGACTGCCACTTTAGTCCCAGTAATGAAAAGATGTTTTCAAATGGGCGTTCACCTGAGGAAGCAACGTGTTCCGCTGACAGATGGTCAAGTAACCTTGGTTCATTGGAAGTCCACTTCCTCAGAGTGAAGCCGCCCGCCTTGAGCGCGGCAATTAATTGTTCTTGTATTTCTAAAGCCTCATCAATAGTCGAGGCTCCGGAAAGCACATCATCCATGTAAACATCGGACCTTAAATAAGCGGCAGCCAGCGGAAAACGACTCTCCTCGTCGAAACTGAGCTGGCGTATTGTACGCATAGCCAGATAGGGAGCACAAGCTAGGCCATAAGTGACCGTACGGAGCCGATACTCGTCCACCTCACCGTGCGAATCGCGCCGCCACAAGATGCGCTGGGCGTCGCGATCGTCGTCAGCAAGCCAGATTTGCCGATACATCGTTTCCATGTCGGCGGCAAAGACTATAGTATGGCAACGCCAACGGAGCAAGAGGTCAGGAATCTCAGGCAACAAATTGGGTCCAGAATGTAGAATATCGTTTAGAGAAACACCGGTTGTCGTTTTACTGGAGCCATTAAAAACGACGCGTAGTTTAGTCGTAGAGCTTGACTCTCGCCAAACGCCGTGATGCGGCAGATAGTAATTATTACTACTTTCTCGAATACCCGCAGCAAGTTTCATATGGTTAAGTTGGAGATATTCATCTAGGAAGGAGCGGTACCTTGCGGAAAAATTTCCAGAATTCAAGAAGCGTCTCTCAAGTTTAGAGAGCATTATGGCAGCTGTTCTTCGAGAGTCACCTAGCAGCGCGAAATCTCTCTTGAACGGTGGTTGGACGATATATCGGCCCGTATGGTCACGCGTGTGCGTACGGACAAAATGAGTCTCGCACTCGTCTTCATCCGAGGTCAGTCCCGCAGAGGAGGGAGGAGCAGCGACTTCCTCCAATGACCAAAATCTTTGCAGCAGAGTGCTGATATCATCGTCGACTGAGCAGTGCAGTATTATACGACGAGGGTTTGAAATAGAATTTTTGGAGTCTCCCGGCGATCCGGTAACGATCCAACCAAGTGTGGTAGCTTGGGCGACGGGGGAGCCCGCGGCGCCCTGACGAAGACCTTCGCGAATAATCAGCGCGTACATCTCGGCTCCAAGCAAAAGCTCGATGGGCTGTCGCGAAGAGATTTCCGGATCAGCCAGCTCTAGATTTGTGAGATGCGACCACGTGCTCGGACCGGCAGTTGTAGGCGGCTCGTAGGAAGACAGTCGAGGAAGAATGACAGCGTCTACGGAATATGAAACCGTGGGGTCTAGTCGCGATGACACGGTCAAACTCACTCTTCCTCGAGGTCGACTTCGCATCGAATCGACCCCCTCCAGCGGGACGTTAAAGGGTTTACGCGGCAATTTAAATCGTTGCACGATGCTTTCACCAATCAAGGAAACTTCGGAGCAAGGGTCGATTAGAGCGCGGACAAAGATTCTTTCGCCCGGACACACCTCTATTCCCACGATAGCAGTGGCCAAAATAAGTGTTTGGCTCATCCGCGTACAGTTAACCGTTTTAGCTACAGGTTTGGACACGGAGGATGAAGCTTCGAAATTATCTCCCGAATTAAGATTTTCGTGAGGAATGTGAAGAGCAGTATGATGCTTGCCTACGCAGATTTGACAACGTTTGTTGGACTGGCAATCGCGTACCTGGTGATTTGACAGACAATTAAAACATAGGTTTTTTTCTGTTACCACTTTTCTCCTCTCCGGGGTGGTCAAGCTCTTAAACCTAGGACAGAAGAGAATAAAATGATCCTTCTCGCAAAGACGGCACTTCGAAGTTCCGGATGTTCCCGTGACGGCGTGCACCTTGGGTCGACCAGTTGTCCCGCGATGAGCAGCAGATGGAGTGGGGGGCCTTCTGTCATCAGATGGAACAGCGAGGTGCGATGAAGCAGCGGTAGCAAGAAGGTTGCAAGCAGGCAATGATTTTTTTGTCAAAGACCGCAATCGACCAGCAAGAAAGTCCGAGAGTTGGGAAAAGGTCGGCAGCTCCTCTTTTCCTTCCAACGTTGTTTCCCAGTCAAGTCTAGTCTGCCCATCCAGACGTTGTACTGTGATGTAGTTGAGCCAGTCGCTCCAATGCTCGACTGGACGTTTGAGAGCGGCTAACGCTTCAACGGCGTTTTGAGTCCCATGGAGTAATGCCTTGAGCTCACCAGCAGAGTCGGTTTTCATAGTAGGAAGCGCCAAGAGCACACCGAGTTGAGCGTCGACCAGGACAGGAAGATTTTCATACTCTTTTTCGAGTAACTTCCAGGCACGTGGAAAATCATCGTCTGTGATAGGAATGTTATTTAAGCGATCGGCAGGTTCCCCAGTAACGTTCGTTTTCAAATAGTGCAATCGTTCAACGTTGGTTAAGGTAGCGTTGTTAATCACCATCGATCGGAAGAGATCTCGGAAGCTGATCCACTTCGTGTAGTCGCCATTGAAGGGTTCGAGGGCGATTTTCGTCAAAGCTAGCCTTTTAGTTGGTTGCGGAGAGGAAACGGTGACCTGTTGAACGGTTGTTGGTCCCAGAAGTTGTTTCAACTCCGCCTTCTCCGTAACGTAGGCTTCTTCAACCACGTCGTAGATATTGTTCGTCACGTAGAGGGATTTGAGAAGATCATTGTCTTCTTTAGCGTGAAGCTTTTCATCGTGAAAACTCCAACCAGTATGATTCCAGCAAATCCAATCTAGCTGCGACGGTATCCCGGGTAATTTTAGCCACTCCCTTCTTTTTGAGATTTTCGATGATACGATATATTCTCGTTCCCAACTTATCCTGCCTGTTAAGTAGCGCATCCATATTTTTCGAACGTGTTGAAACCGTTGAAAGTCAATGCTGTTGTCTCACGAGGTCGATTAGGACGTACCGAACCAGCGACCGTTAATTCAAATAACGCGAACCGTTCCACTAACCGTTTCAGTCGTTTTGCTTCAATATCCGGCTCGAAGGACCATTAATTTATGTTAAGAAAGCGTAGGAATTGAGGAAGGTGCGTAAAAGAATTGGTTCACTGGCACTTGAGTTTAGTGTTTCAGACACTCGTCAACTAGTCACTTTATTATAAACTTAACACAACTTATTAAACTAACGAACCCGTCACCAACTTAGTACTAATTATAATACGAAAAGAAAGAAGATATGAAGCACGATTGAAGTATGCGGGTGGTGTATTATATCAATCATATCATACGCAACATATTAGAAGTAGAAACGAACGAACCGAGCAAAAACTGGTCGAACGAACGAACGAACGAACGAACGATGAACGTACTGAACGAACATGCTCATGCTTAATACAGAGACTGGCCATGCTTTGCGAATAACGTTGGATGCATGCCGGACGTTCCGTGAGCTTCGATCCACGTCGTGTATAACTTTCGGGTGTCGTCTACAACTTGATTATCTGTTTCCCCGTCGTCAATTGTTTTTATTATTTTTTTAATCCGTTGCGTATATACTTTCATGTCATTCTGATATATATACATTTTTCTCTCTCGTTTCAGCGCAAGTATCCGTTTACGAGCAACTTTTCGCGGGATGCATCGAGTCGATCTACAAAGCCCGAATGTGTCTGTTTATGTGTGTACGTGTATAAGGTGTGTATGTGTGTTGGTCGTGTACGTTATCGATCGGTCCGGATTTATTATTATTTATTCGAATAAATTTTTATTCGCTGGGCTTTACGAATAAATTTTCATTCGCTGGATTATTCGAATAAATTTTTATTCGCTGGGTTTTTACGAATAAATTTTTATTCGCTAGGTTATTCGAATAAAAATTCATTCGAATAAAAATTTATTCGAATAACCCAGCGAATAAAAATTTATTCGTAATTTTTATTCGTCGGGAATTCGAATGAAATTTCATTCGAATAACGCCCAACTCTGTTCTCCCATCTGCTCCAGAAAATTCTGTTTTACTTCTTGACTCATGGAATGGATATAACGACGAGATCATACGTAACGCCCTGCCAGAGAACAAACAATTAGAGGTATTAACGACAACAAAAAATACGACGCCATTAATCCAACCAGATGACGTGTATGGGTTCCGCATTTGGAAGAATTTTGCCCGAAAACTTTCCGATCTTGCAATATTATTAAATATTGATATCAATCTACACGCAAGATATAATATTATAATATTACCGGGCCGGAAAGAGGGGCACGCCTTTCTGCCGGACCGATGATCGGCTGGTAATCCCAAGTCCCCGCAGAGGGAGGTATAGGATTCGCATCCCTGCTTCAAACACACCGAACCCCAATCGCACCGCGTTTCAATCATATGTCAATTTTCCAGCGAACGGTTCGTTCTTGACTCATGGTTCCTTTCAAACTTTTGTTCCCCCCTGATGAGTACTATACGACGCAATGACAACAAATTTTAACCTTGAAATTCAAGGTCAAGGTCAATTTTGCGGCACACTTTTTTAACAAATCTCCACCGATCCAGAGATGGAGAATCACGCTAGAGATTGTCACGACATATAATTGTGAAACACCTTGTACTAGTTTCTGTTCGTTCAAATCAATAAAGCAAGAAAGAACGTAAAAATAAATATGTTTATTATATGTTGTAATAATTTCTAAGCCATTACACTTCATTTCTTCTGCTTCTGCTGAGTATTGTAGGTAGTCCGGTAGAAGTTATAGAATAGTATGAAATTTATCATGAGATTGATATTTGCAATGGTCGCTGGCATCATCATCCTCGTTTCACAAGATGGAATGTATCCCAGAATAGAGTGTATGACTAGGATCACAAATTGTATCTATTGTGACAGAGATAAACATAAGTTATTTGAAGTTATGGATCATCTGGTTTAAGAATCATTAATACATATCCTTAGTATTATCAAACTAATATTATTCAAGAAGTAACAAATGAGTAATATTAGCCATATTAATAAAGTTAGTCATAATAAGCTAAAGTTAGTATACATATATTATTACTAGCCTGCGGATGTTTATAAATTTTAAGAAAGTGGAATTATATAAAATCTTAATTTCAGTGGTAGTAGCCTTCGTAGATCGGGAATAAGTAAAAATCGTACCAAATTCGGTTAAATTTTACGTTCCACCATCTTTGGAAAATTTTCAGATGCCATCAATGCATAAAGATCCGCAATCTAATCATTACTAATATTAGTCACTATATATATCCCACAATATTATTCATAGTATTAGCAATATTGATCACAATATATGTATATGCCATAGTATTAGTCGTAACACTAGATATATTCGGTATTATATAACGGTAATAATATATTATATAACGGTAGCCTCGTTTCCAGGATTGCAGGGGTGCGAGTTTCGCGTTCTCATTTCTCGATAACACAAAAATGGGGTTTTTCAGTAGTCAAAAACGCTAGATAAAACATCGATCTAGGGCGCCATTGCCCTCAAAAGACCTACTTTTTCGTTTACGAATAATGCAAATTACGCCTCATAAACGAAAAAGTAGGACTATTGAGGGCGATAGCGCCCTAGATCGATCATTTATCTAGCGTCTTTGACTACTGAAAAACCCCATTTTGAAAACGCGAATCCCGCACCCTTGCAATCCTGGAAAAAGGAGTCTATGTACTCCCTTAAGTCAAACAATCTATGAGCATTAACTAAAGACAAAATCATATCTGATCCGATATGTGTTAATGAATGTTTCACGTTAACTTCCACTTACCAATTGCAATATCGTGATGTATGGTTTCACCTTCTGCAGTATCTTTGGCGCTTTGTCGTCGTAGCTACTGAAGAAGTAGTAAGTATACATGATCATGTGAACGATACTGTTTACCACAAGTGGAACCGCGGCCATCTGTACTGCATAGAATCTTACAATATACCACCCGAGCAATATTACTGAAACATGGTGGTACAGGTGCAAGAAGGAGATCTGCTTATCTTTTTTCCTGAGCACAAATGTCACTGTCTCAGTCAGATCCAGGAACCTTATCATCAAAGCAATCCACATTGTATACGACATCTGTGAAAATAGATTACATTTATTTGATTGTTATGGATATTTAATGCTCCGTAGTATGCGGGATTTTCAACAATTGTACACCGCCTGTAACACTGTAACACTGTATGCAAAAAAAATTTTAATCAAAATCAATATCCCACTGCATACATGATCAATGCATAATTATAATGGCAATATTCTGACACGTGATCATTGATAACTAACTGGGGCTAATCAAATTTCAAGAGTTCGCATTACATAATACGTTGTGCAATTGAAAATGCAGTATTGCCTCGGTATATGCGAAAATTTCAGACACAAAATATCACTTGCACATATTATGTACAACAGAGTTGGGCAAATTTTATTTCGAATAAGGAATAAGGATATTCCCAGGAAGGTCCTAGGATTTATTCGCGAATATCGAATAACGATTTCATTCGCCGAGAAATTATTCGTAACCTGTGAATAACGCTTTATTCGTTATTCGTTATTCACGAATAAATCCTCGGATTTTTATTCGTTATTCGTTATTCTAAATGACGATCAGCGAATAAAGGCCGAGAATAAGTGGGCAATTCGGACGAAATCGGCGACAAAATCAAAGAACTTTCGACAGAAATGAGATAGAGCGATGAAAATTTTTTAAATACAAGCTGAAACTTTGTAGAATATGGGAAAAATAGGGAGATTATGGTACGAACGTTTTTTAACGTTGAGAAAATTCGGTAAACATGTAGAATTTCAAGAAAATGTGGTTTCTCCAGTACCACGCGCGGAAAAAATTTTTTTAACATACTATATAGCATTTCCCGTAGATTTTTTCACGCTGATTTCAAATTTGGTCTCAAAATTTGTCTAGGACCTCAGGATTTTGCAAGAAATTGCTTTTTGTGAACAAAATTAATGTAATAATTTTTCATTGAAATGATTTGATAACCCACTAGCTTGAAGGTACATTGTATTCTCATATATGTATAAAACACAATAAAATTAAACATAATGAAGTATTTGAACGTTTACTTGACGTATATCACTTGACGAACGATCACTCGACGTATCGCTGCGATTGTCGCTGGCACTCCTTGTAGGCTATGGGCAGGACCCACGAATTTGTAACTAGAAAGGAACTAGAATCTTACTAGATTAAGGGTGGAAATAAGGGTTTGCGGCCAGACGTTGTTTGTCCTTATGCGAGCATATTTAGTGTTGGGTGAGGGCTCAATCTAAAGAGGAAGGTCCATCACAGCCCGCTCTGGTCATTACAGCAGTCAAAAAAGTCTTTAGTGGCAGAAAAACACATTGGAATCTGCGGGTATTTTTTCTCGAGTTTTCCTCTACTTTGGATAGTCATATTATCTCTATCTCTATCTCTATCTCTATCTCTATCTCTATATATAATAAAATCGTGTCTGTCTGTATGTCTGTCTGTTTGTAACGGCATCACTTGAGAACGGCTCAACGTAGAAAGCTGGGGTTTGGACCGTTGGACGCGGCGTTTCTTCGACAAGGTTTAAAAGCAAAGATCATTCGAAAAAGTCCATTGGTTAAGAAGTTGTGACGTCATTACCACTTTTTCGCCCTTTTTTGGGCACGTTTCTGCTTATGACTTTTGATCGAATGGACTTTTTCGAATGCGGTTTGCTCTTATACCTTCCAGAGACAGAGACGGAGATAGAGAGAGTCAGAGAGAGAGAGAAAGAGGGCGTGGGGGGAGAGACAGACATAGAGAGCGAGAGGAAGACAATGACAGACAGATAGGTAGATGAGAGAGAGTGAGAGAGAGAGAGAGAGTAAGAGAGAGGGGTGAAGGCGAGGGGGAGGGTGGAGAGGGGGTTGAGAGGAGAGATGGGGGTTGAGAGGAGAGATGGGGGTTGAGAGGAGAGAGGGGAGTGAGGGGGTGAGAGGGGGAGAGAGAGGAGGAGAGAGAGAAAGAGAGAGATTATCACAAACACGTTCAGCACGTACATGCCTTTAAAAAATACTGTGCCACAGTAACGCGTGGCGGGGGAAAGCTAGTCTCTATATATAATAAAATGGCGAAGTTTCCGATCACGTCCATGCTCAGAATTGGATGAAATTTTGGAAATAGGTTCTTTTTTGACTAAAATGATGATTGTCAAAAGGATTTTTGGCGAATCGAAAAAAAAATCTTTACCATTTTAGTGTCACTCTCTACCTTACTGACACTACTCCAGGATTTTCGTATACGTGGACGGCCCCCACTCCGCCCCCTCCCCCACCACGTAACCCAAACTCATTCTCATCGCATAGTCTTCCCATTATAGATATTCAATTAATTGGTTTAACAATTGGAATTTTGGAAACATTTCATATTAATCTCCAGAATATACATATTTGATATCTTCAACTAATTGCAAAAATGGATCATTACCAGCTTTGTCGAGCTCATAGCGCACCATATCTCATCACAGATTACAATCGCGCCCACGACTTTGTCAGTAAGGTAGAGAGTGACATTAAAATAGCAAAAAATTTGTCGGTAAGGTAGGGACTGACATTGAAATGATAAAAAATTTCTTTTCAAATCGCCAGAAATCCTTCTGACAATGATCATTTTAGTCAGAAAAGAACCCATTTCCAAAATTTCATCCAATTCTGAGCATGGACGTAATCGGAAATACAGCCAATAAAATCGTGTCTGTCTGTTTGTAACGGCATCACTTGAGAACGGCTCAACGTAGAAAGCTGGGGTTTGGACCGTTGGACGCGGCGTTTCTTCGACAAGGTTTGAGAGCAAAGATCATTCGAAAAAGTCCATTGGTTAAAAAGTTGTGACGTCATTACCACTTTTTCGCCCTTTTTTGGGCACGTTTCTGCTTATAACTTTTGATCGAATGGACTTTTCCGAATGCGGTTTGCTCTAAAACCTTCCAGAGACAGAGACGGAGATAGAGAGAGAGTCAGAGAGAGAGAGGGGGGAGAGAGAGGGGGGCGAGAGAGGGCACGTTTCTGTTTATAACTTTTGATCGAATGGACTTTTTCGAATGCGGTTTGCTCTAATGTAAAACCTTCCAGAGGCAGAGATAAAGAGAGAGTCGAAGAGAGAGAGAGCGAGAGAGAGAGGGCGTGGGGGGGTGGGGAGGGAGTCTGACATAGAGAGCGAGAGGAAGACAATGACAGACAGATAGATAGATGAGAGAGAGTGAGAGTGAAAGGGGGAGTGGGGGTGAGAGGAGGGTGGGAGAGAGGGGGGGTGAAGAGAAAGAGAGAGATTATCACACACACGTTCAGCACGTACATGCCTTTAAAAAATACTGTGCCACAGCAACGCGTGGCGGGGAAAACTAGTTAGATATAAACATAATCTCGTTATTGTCATGACCAGAGCGGGCTGTGATGGACCTTCCTCTTTAGATGGGCCCTCACCCAGCCCTAAATATGCTTGTATAAGGACAAACAACGTCTGCCCGCAAACCCTTATTTCCACCCCTAAATTAGATATCTATTTTCCATAATTATATTTTCATTTACACAGGAAGTTAAGTAAGTATTTAATCTTTTTAACTTACTTCTCATCAACCAATTCTTTAACTTCTGGTGATAAAAATAAGAATAAAGTATCGAAAGTTCTTTGATTTTGTCGCCGATTTCGTCCGAATTGCCCACTGTGCGCCGCGCCGCGCCAGCAGCCTTTGAACTACGAGACTTCTTGAGATGAGATATCGGTTAACGATTGATGACATATACTATACAAAACTAAACAGTGATTCTTTTAACACAAGCAGTACAATACCATCGATCTTTTTTTTATGAACAAAAAATATGATTCATATGTATGAGTATTTGTTATAACTTTGTTATTCTATCGTAATTATGGTTACCTAAATATTAATACAATGTTGTTAATAATTTTATAATAATATAAAAAAAGCGTTACTGCGACATATTGTAATTAATTTTATCTAAGATACTGCCTTTTGCCTAATGGCAACCGTCCCTAGATTTCGAGGACGTTTTATTTGCAATAAGAAATGAAAAATAATAAATATAATATTAGGATTTATTCGTGAATGTAATAATGATTTTATTCGGTAAACAATTATTCAGTAGTAAGACCAAGTAAATCTGTAACGTTATTCATTATTCGAAATAATTTTGGGACACACACACACATTCACTGTCACGATCTTGGCTTCACTCTGTATAGACTCTAGACCAGACCTGGGCGATGATGGGCCGAAAAACACATGGTGCTGCTTTTCCCTTTCGCCGGCTAGGCAAGGCAGACGCCACCACGTCCACTCCGACTCTCCCTTCAGCACGAGCCCCACGATGCTGCATCGGCAGGGTCTTATGTGCGTGTACATTAGGGTGGTCCTTAGCTATACCTGATGAAATTTTTTTGCGAGATTTTTTTCACGACATTCCCTAAAATTGTGCCATTGGGTAAGAAAATAATTTCTGCAGAAGATGAAGTTGATCAGATAAGGGGAAGACGTGCCACATTCACGTTGAAGTTGCGGAAAACAACAAATATTCCCATTCCTATAAAATTTCATGTTTTTCGCACATTCAACGTCAATGTGGCACGTCTTCCCCTTACCCGATCAACTTCATCTTCTGCAGGAATTATTTTCTTACCCAATGGCACAATTTTAGGGGTTGTCGTAAAAAAAATCTCGCAAAAAAAATTTCACGTGGTGTAGCTAAGGTCCACACTAATGCGGCACACCTTCCCGACGTCTGATTGATCTAAAACTTTGGATATATCATTTTTTCATGAAATGGAACAATATGGGGGGCGTCGAGCTCAAAATTTCATGGTCGAAAAATAAAGTCCACCCTAGAGTACATGTTTACGTAGTAGTGGTGAGTAATCTGCCGGTGCAGCATCGTGGGGCTCGTGCTGAAGGGAGAGACGGAGTGGACGTCGTGGGGACTGTCTTGCCGAGTCGGCGAAGGGGAAAAGCAGCACCATGTGTTTTTCGGCCCATCGTCGCCCAGGTCTGCTCTAGACTCTAGACTGCACTCATACATTTATTCATACACATAAGCTGCGGCAGGTGGGGTTGGACTTCGGTTCAACCCGACGAAGTGTGCAACACTGCATCAGGACAGCAGAGGCACTCGCCGGGCTGTCTCCACCCGCTTCAGCTTGCAGGGTCAGGGGTTGAAGTCCCTGGCAACAGGTGCGCCATATGAGCACCTCGGAGTCCCCACAGGATTCCACGTCGTGGTGCGTGTCGAGTGTCGAGCAGTGTTACCATATTTTATCCCTTCCGGCCCCTTACCCTTCCGCCTTCTCGCCAAGTTTCGCAGCGTACCTCTTCCCACTAGGCGCTGTTGCGTACCGTGCGCCAGTGTGTCGCCAGCGTTAATGGGAAGAGCTACGCTGCGAAACTAGGCGAGGAGGCGGAAGAGTAAGGGGCTGGAAGGGATAATTCCTCTTACCCTTCCGCCTTCTCGCCAAGTTTCGCAGTGTACCTCTTCCCACTAGTCGCTGATGCATACCGTAGACCAGCGTGTCGCCACTGTCGCCAGCGTTAGTGGGAAGAGCTACGCTGCGAAACTGGGCGAGGAGGCGAAAGGGTAAGGGGCCGGAAGGGATAAAATATGGTAACACTGGGTCGAGTCGAGACGATGTCGATGACGCGATGTCATTCGCTCCCTGGCCTACTCAAATAAATTTTTATTCGCTGGTCTTTCGAATTTTATATTCGCTGGGCTTTTCGAATAAATTTTTATTCGGTGGGTTATTCGAGAATAAAACTTTTTACTTTTTATATTTATTTACTTTTCTTTTTATTTTCTTTTTACTATTCAGATACCATAAGTTCAAATAATCGAGGTTCTACTGAATCGTCCACTGGGCAAACAAACATCCTACAAATTATGTTATGCTTGGTCTCATTTTAGTTAGAAAAACGCCACGAATATGTCGCCACGGATATTATAAAAACATTAGTGAGACATTACTGTAATGGTTTTGAAATACCTTTATTAGGATAGGATCCATCGAATAATCCAATGGAATGCATAATCTTGTTGGTTCGTCGAAGTAACCCAATTGAGCGAACCTTACGAGTATGAACCCGTTCAAGAAAACTTGAACGACATTGTAGCACCTGATGTAAGTTTTCAAGTTGTATGGCTTTTTGTCCTTCATGTAATTTGGTCCCCATTTCAGAACAATGTATACATATACGATCAGGATTAATGGTATTTGATAGTTCGATGCTACAGACGGCAGATCCTTCGTTCTCGGATCTGGAAGTATGAGCGATTATCATCGTTACGCAGTAGGTGGCGGATCTTTATGCAAAGTAAACATTTTCTACGTGAATTACAACGAATTGAAATGCAGACTAGTGATCAGTTTTATCATTTTGTTCGTTCGTTATTTTTCGAAATAATATAGTGTACTCTAAAAATATTTTGCCAGAAAGACAAGAGAACGAGTAAGTATGATAACACTGTCCACAACACCAAAGGGTATAACCGGATAAGATAGTAAAAAATGCCCTTGAACCAAATTGTATCGACGATGCGTCATTCGATAGGGCACCAAGAAAAAACATACTGTGCAAAGTTTCAACCCTGTATCTCGATCCAGAGGGTAGTTATGGGGTAAAATCAAAAAATCAGTTTTTGGCGTATTTTCCCTAGTTAATGATGTTTAGAAATTCTGAAAAAAATCTGGCACATGTCAAGAACCCAAATACATACTTCGCAATTGGTTTCAGATTTTGAAAGTGGAAATCCTACTTCTAAAAAATCAAAAACCTCAAGGAAATCGAAAAAATGCAGATTTCACATGGAAGTTCTAGATTGGCAAGATTCATATTTTGTGACGTTGCAAAACATGCAACGTCCCTTCTCCGTTAATTTCGGTCACACGAATGACCTAAGATGGACCGGACCGCCCTCTCACGAGACACGACAAAATACCGCAGGATTTGAGAGCGCTCCCCGAAGAGATTCCGTAATTATCGACGACTATTATTGACATCTGTCGTACGCGCCGAGAACGGCAAGTTACAGGGCCGTATCACGCAGCGTCAAGGGTACTCCGATCATCCGGAATTTTCCTAGAAGAACAGCGTTGCACAGGACGAGCCCGCAGAGAGAAGCAGGCCAATCTTGTGAAAGCCCCGGGCATAGGCGAGGATCAATGAGAACGAAAGCACACGGACCATCGGTCCGGAGACGTCGAAGGGTCAAGAGCAGAGCGAACACCTCGTCATTACGACATTTCCGAAGACCCGACGCCGCCTCATCCCGATTAGCTCCTGCGTGGGTGGTGCAATCGTGAACAACGATAACCGAGCCGAGACCGATCAGAGAATGACCGGGATTATTTTGCGTTAGAGCCTAGTCCTAAAGGACCTCCGTAGGGACGATCCTGGCAACAAGAAGTCGCGCGCTAGGCACGCGCCAATCAAGGAAATTCGGCTACGAGTTGGGGGGAACAAGGATCGAACCGTCGCGTAACCGAAAATCGATGGATCACTGTCGCACTGGCTTCCGTAGCGAGACCTCGTGGTCAACCGCCGCTATTAGAACAGACGTAGTTTCCGTGCGAATCTATCGCAGCTCGATTACCGTAAGAAGTCATGATCGTGAGAGTTTTCCGTACGGGATTCAGGCGTCCGCGAGCTGAGCAGCCTGTAAGGACCGCTTCCCGGAAGCAGCTACAACCAGCTTCTACTACGAGAAACAATATCGGAAGCGAAACGGTAAGTCGACCAGTAATCCATTCGGTATTTCCTTGCGAGGTGGCTCGACCTTTCTCGTGCGAGGACGAACGCTTCTCGTTCCGTCCTCGGAATTTCGTGCGTGCCGAGACGCAGGGCGTCTCGGGCGAAAATCTCGTGTCATTTCCGTCGGCACTTTGAGAGTCGAAATCAAGAGAGTTTTTCCCGACAGTTGCGAATAGCTTCCTCGGAGGAGTCGCGTTCCGAGAGAATAATTTCTTTCGTCTCAAATCCTGTGTCGCGGCGAATATCGGCGAGCGTTTCACGGTGCGAACGCGTAAACAATACCGCGCGCTTCGAGTCGAATAACGTGCGGAGGCCATCGCGACGGTCATCTCTCGCGCCGTTCATCTGCGAATCGCACGTTCCCGTCGGCCGAGATTCTGTGAATCGTCGTTATCCGACGGTATCGTGCGAGAGAGATTTTACACGACAACCGCGCTGCAAATTTCCATCTATCGCCAAAGTGTATGAAGAGCGCTGGCTCTCGGGTCGCGGCCTCGTGGCCGTCCTTTGTAAGAAAATTGACTGATTAAACATCTCGAGCCTACATTGTTGTCGATAAATCAAATCCCGTGAGATCCGCCCTGCCGAGAGGGCTGTCCTAGTCTTCCCCGTGTCCAACTCATCTGGCCCTTTCGCGTCTTTGTCTTTCATCCGCGTGTCTCGAAGGTTCGACTCTCGAGTTCGGCTTCACCGAGCCCGAGGATCGTATTACGTCTCGTGTGGCATCCTCGCGGTGCCTGGCGCCCGAATAGCATTTCGTACGGAAAATAATCGAGCCTTCAATTCTCGCTTGTCTCGGGCGGACCGCGCGTACTCGGCTAACCGCGGCCCGGTCTCTGTACCAGTAAAGCCCGAAGTTGGCCATTTTCTCGAGCCATACAGCGCGACGAAAAGGGACAACGTGACAATTTTTACAGGCGCGATATATTGTTATAGGTATTGTTCATGAATTTTTTTCAGATATTTTGGTTTGGTGCGCCGTTGTTAAAAAAAATAAAAACCGATTATTTCGAGGTTTTTTCCGCAAAGAACTAAGCTAACCTTGAAATTATTACGTTCTATTTATTCTGTAAGTCTATCTGGCACTGATAAACCTTGGACATTATACAGGAGTAATTAAAAAATTAAATCAACTTAATTAATAATTCTACAGTATAAACATTACATCTAGAAATATTAGCCACGTTTCCAACAGCTCAGTTGACTCAATGCGTTAGGCGTTCGACTGTCGACCTGCCTATACTAGGTTCGCGCCCGTGGTAGCTCTATTTTTTTTATTTCATTATTTCTCGTCTTTTTTTATTTCTAACTACACAATAGTCAAGCGTAAGCAGATTTTTTCAGAATTTTTAAACATCATTAACTAGGGAAAATAGGCCAAAAACTGATTTTTCGATTTTACCCCATAACAACCCTCCGGATCGAGATACAGGGTTGAAGCTGTGCACAGTACATTTTTCTTGGTGCCCTATCGAATGTTACATCGTCGATACAATTCGGTTCAAGGGCATTTTTTACTATCTTATCCGGCTATACCCTTTCTTCCCAATATACTGTTGGGTCCTTCTTATAGAGTTTTTTGCGCTGATTCCGAATCTGTCCTTAATTTTTCTCCTATACGCACAGTTTTTGAAAAACATAGCTTTGAAAAAAAAATATTTTCCAACTTTAAACAAATATTGTGATGTTATTATAAAAGATATTGAACTGTTCTTTACAGCAAAAAATTCTGTAGACTTTCCCGTTTAAACATGTTTACGGAGAGACACCTCTTTTGCACCAATTTTTGAGGATAGTTTTTGTTTGCGCGAAGAATTTGTAAGACTCTCGGCTTTTACCAGTTCGTTTATTTTCGTAAAGAAGTTGTAAATTCCTTTACTAATATACTTTGCAAACATCAAGTTTATACAGACGGTGTATTACACGTGGTGCTCTCTTTTGCATTAGGCGATACTGAACGCGTGTGTTTGGTTTGACGCATAAGGCGAAACTGATATTTTCGGCGTAGCGACCGTTTACGAATGATCGAGCGCCATAATCGTGACGGCCGAACTTGTAACAGACAAAGGTAATTAGACTTCTCCTAGATGGAGCGTCTAGTACTAATTGATACTTTAACCTGAATACGAAACAGTTTTCAATTTATCTCAAAAAATGAGGGTCCAGCGGAAAATCGAACTATACCACGCGATAGAGCAGACTTTTATCTTGAGAAACCACCCTATTAAGTTTGGAACTTCGACGTTTTTTTCGAACCAGAAAGCAAAATATCTTCGCCCGACATGAATTACCGCCAATGGCGCTCAGGCGGGATACGGCGCAGCGACGGGATACGGAGCCGCGAACGACCGTTTTAGTGGTGAGCGCCACTGGCGACAACTCATGTCGGGTGAAGATATTTTGCTTTCTGGTTCGAAAAAAACGTCGAAGTTCGATTTTCCGCTGTACCCTTGTTTTTTGAGATAAATTCAAAAATATCCTCAAAAATTGGTGCAAAAGTGGTGTCTCTCCGTCTTTAATGATTGTTTAAACATGTTTAAACAATCACTGGATTCAAGAAAGTCTACAGAATTTTTTGCTGTAAAGAACAATTCAATGTCTTTTATAATAACATCACAATATTTGTTTAAATTTGAAAAATATGTTTTTTTTCAAAGCCATGTTCCTCAAAAACTGTGCATATAGGAGAAATATTAAGGACAGATTCGGAATCAGCGCAAAAAACTCTATAAGAAGGACCCAAGAGTATATTGGGAACATAAAAAAAGTTGAAATTTGTTGGACAGTGTAAGTAGTAGTGAAGATGAAGAAATGGGCCAACCATTATCAACTTCGTGTATTTTTTTCTTTGCATATAATTACATGTATAATTTCCGTATACACATGTCGCACACCTATGCGAACGAAATGTTCAGTTTGGTCAGTTATATGACAGTCAACCGCAAATGTATTTTAATAATTTACTTTGACAAGTCATTTACTTTGATAATATTTGACGCATTTGTGCATCGAGAGGAAATCATAATTAGAATTACTTACCAAGATCTTCGTTCCAATAATTTAAAACTTCCAGGATACCCATTTTATTTAATTCGTTTCTCCGCTTGCAATATATTTATCACACTAGAATCCAACTTCGTTCAACCACGGACACTGATCAAGAAAAACTGAAGGCTTGCAACTGCAATTTATAAGATTGGAAACTAGGACATACATTTCAATAGGAATTAATACCGTTTTAAGATATAAGTTCCTCGGATTACCGAAAGCGGATGCGTCGCGCGCTAGCTAGTGTCAGTGTCTTATACTGTGTTATGCAGGATGGTGTTGTGAGAAGGGGAACAAGTTGCACCCTCGCGCGTTGCGATCAGTGTCGTCAGGTCGAGAAAGTCGAAGGGAATACAAATCTCTGATGATCAGACCAGTCTACGGCAGATCTGGGCGACACTGGCTCGAAAACCACATGTTGCTGCTACTCCTCTGTCGGAGTGGACGTGGTGGGGACTGTCTTACCGGGCAAGAGAAGGATAGCTTACCGAGAAAGAGAAGGAGAGAAGCAGTAACATATGTTTTTCGAGCCAGCGTTGTCCAGGTCTGGTCTACGGCACGGGCACCGTGGTCTACGCCAGTCTTAGTGGGGGACATTGGAGTGTGCGCATTGCGCATGGTGCTAAAATGGGATAGTGGAAGGGGAAAAGGAGGAGAGGGAATGCAATCCGTTTTGGTTGTATCTGGCCACACTGGTTGCGATAAACCTGACATAGTAGTGGTAATCTTCTAAACGAATAGTTTGTCCAATGATGCGGTCTCTGTACGGATTCCTTTCGCATTCCTTCCGAGGACTACATTTTGGCCTGGTGGGACAGCACAGGGTTGTAGCGGCTGAGAGAGGATCGCGAAGATTGTCGATAAGTTAGGAATCGTATGTATGAATAAGGTGTGAATGACAATGTAATCAATTAGATGGCGTGCGACAGGAATGCAAGGAAAAGAGTGATGTGAGGTGCGAGTGATAGCAGAGAGTATATACTCTCTGGTGATAGACAATCGATAATTCATTGTTATTCGAGTTCTCTAAGAAAGCAGATGCGTCCACGAAGTGCAAAAATAAAGATTGTTAAAACTGAGCAAGCGGCAAGTAATTAGTTTATGTAATCCCTCACGGTCAAGGAAAGTACGCGAGAGCACAGGAGGAATAGCTCCGAATAGGGTCAAAGGGGGTCCTCATCGCATCCAATATTTATTCTTTCCGTAACTGTCGTATCGTCATTTGAAGCACCATTTTCCTTTGCAAAAATGTTATCCACGGCTTTGTTTAGGAGTTGTTAATAAAAAACACGGACCAATCAGAGCGTGACCTAGACGCGAGTTGGCACAGTCGGCCAATAGACAGCTGGCGCGCCGGACCGACTGTGCCAATTCGCGTCTAGGTCGCGCTCTGATTGATCTGTGTTTTTCGTTAATAACTCCTAAACAAAGCCGCGGATAACATTTTCGCAAAGGAAAATGTTGCTTCAAATGACGTCAGGAACCTCTCATTTCCGGCTGTTGAAGGAATTTTGGGACACCCTGTATATTTATACTTACCTGTAATCACAGACTTAAGATCAGTACAGGCTGTGCATGCAATAAATACATTTTTCACGCCGTGCGTGGTTTTGAATTACCGACTGTGTAGAAAATAACCTAGTACGACCGCAGACGAGACATAGGAATAGACATGACACCCAATCACCGACGAGATACTATTGAAGACTGCCAGCCTTACGGGAGTTGATGTGACGCGAATTTTCTGTGTTCTCTTACGCTCTCTAGGATATATTCTGCCTCCAGCCAGAGAAGCAGAAGACCACCGACGGTATTTCGTCGGTGAAGAAGACCACTGAGGAGATTCTAGTCGCAACGGATCGGTGAGAAGGCGAATTATCACGAAACCATATCGATTATTATCAAATGTTACATTCTCCGCCATATTTCAGACGATGTTTTGGCACTATTTTGGCACTATTTAGAACTTTTAGCGGTGTGAAATTTCAGATCACTGTAAGTTCCACGTTATCCCCGTGCCAACTTGCCTGTTCGCTGAATAGCACAGGGGCTGGCAGTCTTTAATAGTATCACAGACGAGATATAGGAATAGACCTGACACCTTATGGGACTTGGTGTCCATAGGAACCTGTAGTACCGGCACCTTAAAATGCCAGTGATTTCAGCGTCCTCTACGCATTGAGAACGGTGAATTCGAGAACTAGAACCAATCCGAATCGGGTTCGACTGGTAAAACTTCTACAGCCAGTGCCGCATTAATCCAGCGCGGGGCCCGTAGCAAATGTAACCAGGAGGCCCTATGGTTTGCACGATAATATAGTAAAACCCAATGAATGACCTTTTTTGTAGCAAAAATATCTGCGAACGGTATGTTTACAACGTTTTCAAGTTTAAAGTACGCAGCGTTGTCCGATTATGAGTTTTCAATACATTCGAAAATCATCGGAGAGTGCAATCGCGAAGAGGCTCTCTTCTGCCCGTTCGACGCAAAGAGAGCGAATACGCTAATAAAAGAAAGAAATCTCCTTACGTATGTACTAATTGTAAGATACACGAGAGAATTTTGCGTGCGCAACAAATTAACCCTTCCGACCCGAAGGGCGTACGGTGTACGTCCTGATGCAATATGCACATTCCAATAGTGGACAAAAATTTAAAGGCACTCTAAAGAAGACGATAACTATTTTAATATTGTACTATACGATTTGAACTTTTTTGGGAAGCTAGAGCAATTAGTTTATTACAGGATGCGAAAAGAAATTTTTTCAAAAATTGCAGTTGATCGGAATTGTTGAAAAAATACTAAAAGTCGCATTTTCAACTTTTTTATGTGGGCCTATATCGAAAATTTAAAAAACAAATTTTGTAGATCTGTGTCAATTACATGCACTGTGAAAGTTTCATCGAAATCGGTAGATGCGGGAAAAAACGACAGGCATTGAAAGCAGTGTCGTTTAAATACACGTAATGCGAATGGAGTATAAAATTTTTTCTTCTTGCTAATAAATGCTCAAAACATATGATTTATCGGTAACGTTGGGTGTTGACACTGAATGGTAACGGGGCGATTACATTGTACCCCAAATAAATTTCAAAATGTTAACATACATACTTTCTATTAAAATTACATGAATTTAGAAAAATTCCTGTGCGAGTTGCTGTGTCGTCTATGTCTGCAAATATAGACCAATTGATGGCGAAGAAGCAATGCCAAATTTCTCATATTGCCAAAATTCACATATAAGTTTACTATAGTTTATGTTGCGACGGCAACACCGAAGGACAATCATACCTTACCGTTCCTCCAGGGGACAAAGCGACATAGCAGGAATGATTGTTTTTTAATTGTCCCTAAGCGCATGCGAATCGACTGCAAACCGATCGGTTAAATTACACCCACGGGTTCGAACAATAGTTAAACAGTGTTCCGACATCTACAAATTTCGATACATAAATTTTCGAAAATATTTTTTTACAACAACTAATCAAGGTCACGTTGATTATTTAAATGTTAAAATGTATTTTTATTTCATAATGTTGTAGCTGATCTTAAGGCGAATTCAACGATATATAATATTACGACCTTGAGACCGTAAATAACGTTGCAATAGTTTTGGCCAGCTTTTCGGGCTAAATACTCCACTGTGGGGCCCTCAAACGCTTGCTCCCCCCCCCCCAGCTTCCTTTCATTCAGCGCGCGCCTTCATCACAATGCGCGAGGGCTGTGTACGTGGCGCTTCTCGCGGCTCCCATACGCGAAGCCTGCACACTGCTTGCGACTGACGAAACGCGTCCTTCCCTCATAGCCAGGGATGCGAACCGCGGAACTAACCCTAACCCGAACCCGGTTAACCGAGGAAGGTTTCTGTAACCCGAGTAAAGGTCGATACAGCTTGCTCAGGAAAGCACCGGTCACCAATGCTTAAGGATAGGGACCCAGGCAGTGATGCCAGAATCGTGGACGCGAGGACGCTACCCCTCCATCGGCTCGGCCGGCGGGACCCCCCACTCTGACGCACCGTCCTCGCTCCACGTTGCTTCTGCTGCGCACGCGCTACACACGAACGTATCTCTACTCTGCCCGTGTGAGTGCCTGTTCGATTGCACGCGCGCTACACACACCAGCGTACCTCTACTCTGTCCGTGTGAACTACCTGCTCCACTGATCAACCCCGACGCTTTCCTTCGATTTTCACGTAGCCGAAGTTTTGGAAGAATGAATCCCGGCACGGCGCGGCGCGGCGCAGTGCACATTTTGCTATAACTTTTGATCTAAAAAAGATATCGAAGCGAATTTTTAAAAAAAAACCGGGTTTAATGGTCCATGCTAAAATATGTTTTGTATTTTTTAAATAATATTTTTCGTTGATTTTTAAGGTTAAGATAGTCTAGAGGACCCCCAACACAAATTGATTTTTAGTCAAACCATGCTGAATAAACAATTATGAAAAAATTCATGAATATTCTACCTAATAGCACACATTACTGAGATTTTTCTCAGATTTTTCGGATGATGCAAACATGTTTAAAAAAATTGAAAATCCCCAAACATTCGAAGAAAATTCATATTTCGTATTGAAGTTTACGAGATACCAGTTTTATAAAAATTCAGTAGTCAGATATTATTGAAACAATTGTCCTTAATTTTTTTCTGAATTTTTAACTTCCCGATTTTATAGGGAAGTTATTGTAATCACCCCGAAAATCGAAAATCGATTTTTTAGCATATCTTCACGTTTCATGGTCATTGGAGTCATTTTAGACTATTTTCAGCAAAATGTTCGTATGTGTGTGTGTGTGTGTGAGGGTGTGTGTGTGTGTGTGTGTGCGTATGGCCGTTTGTATGTTATCAAATTTTTCGTTAACGTTTTCGGAAAAAGTAACAACGCGATCAGAATGATGAATGATGCAATCGATGTGCTCCGCTGTAACTTAGAGCTGATTAGATTTTGGTCCATTTTGGTCAAGTAGTTTTTTAGTTTTTTTCGAAAGGAGTTGATTCAACATTGCAATTTATACGAAAGGCGTATCCACCGAAGAAGCAAACGTAACTATATATATATATATATATATTTAGACATACTTAAAAAAAAAAATTTTTTATAAAATTAAAAAAAAAATTTTTTTCCTTATTTTTCTTAATTTCAAAAAATTTTTTCCCCAATTATGCAACTAATGCTAATGTAACCGCTTACAATAATCGATAATTATTCCAATGCAAGAGTGAGTCAATCATCGCCGAGAATACATTTTCAAGGAATATCGATGAAAGTACAAAAACATTTATATTACAATCTTTAAATAAACAATCAGTTCAAAACGAATTGTTAACTGAGATTAAATTGAAAATTAATATAAAAAAATTTATGATAATTAATAACATTGATGTTGAAGACGGATTGGTTAATGGAGCATGCGGACTATTAAAATTTATTACTTTTCAAGAAAATACTAAAATTACGTCTATACTGTGGTTAGATTTTCAATCGGCCAGAGTAGGAGTGAAAGTAAGAACTAGAAGAACAATAAGAACAACACCCACCTCAGGTGACCTGTTTATAGTGCCCCACCATGTATATATATTAGGGGTAATAACACTGTCCAACAAATTTCAACTTTTTTTATTTTTTCATATAACTGTTGGGTGGATCTTGTAGAGTTTTCTGCGCTGATTCCGAATCTGGCATTATTTTTTTTCCTACACGCACAGTTTAAAAAAAAATGGCTTTGAAAAAAAAACGTATTTTTCAACTTTAAACAAATATTGTGACGTTATTATAAGAGATATTGAATTGTTCTTTCTAGCAAAAGATTCTGTAGACTTTCCTGAATACAATGATATCCGATATTAATACATTATAAATGTTTAAACATGTTTAAACAGTCATTAAAGACGGAGAGACACCACTTTTGCAGGAAATTTTGATGATATTTTTTTCAATTTGTATCAAAAAGTAAGGGTCCTGTGGAAAATCAAACTATACCACGCGGTAGAGCAGACTTTTATCTTGAGAAACCACCCTGTCAGGTTTCGAACATCGACGTTTTTACCGAGCCAGAAAGCAAAATATCATCGAGGAACACAAGTCGCCGCCAGTGGTGCTCTGCCACTAGCGCGGTCGCGCCGCTCCGTATTCCGACGAACGACAGTGCTAGTGGCACAGTACCACTGACGGTGACTCGTGTTCCGTGCAACTTTTCCGTGCTATTTTTTTTAAATTAAAAAAAAATTTTTTTTTTAAACTGATGCTAATGTTACCCCGTGGAATAATCGAAAGTTATTCCAATGCAAGAGTGGGTTAATCATCGCTACTGCCGACAATACCTTTTCAAAGAATATTAATGAGTGTGTAAACTAATTTATATTACAACCATTGATAATACAATCTATTCAAAACGAATTGTTACCTGCAATTTTTATTCAACAAACTACGTACGTCGTTTCATCGGTAGAACGCACCGTTGACAGACATTAACGTTTACTTAATATTGTAACGTCTTAGTACGATAGTAATGGGGTTTTAGCATTATTTAAATTGAAATATCTCCTGAACTACTAACTTTTCGACGTACATAGGTTTGTACTTTTTTATAACGACTGTCCAGCTGCATCGATTGATGTATTAAACTATGCTTTAGAAACAGCCGAATGTAAAGAAGTCATAAAACCTGATTGTTATTTACGAGATAAACATATTAATTTATTTCACGAAATTATGAACAGAAATCTAAACGAGCGTGGAATATACAACTTTGCTCAAGATACTGATTACGTTCGAGCTTTTTTGAGTAATTTACAAGAGATCCCAGAACATGAGACGAATATTCAGATAATATACACTGGTGAAATTGGAAAAAAGGTAGTAGGACATTGGATTTGCACAAGATCTGATGGTAACGGAAATGTACACATTTATGATAGTTTTAATGCTAATCATTTGAACCATGATGTAATAGATTATCTGAATGCCCTGTATAAATATAAGAAAAAGTATATATTTCACAGAGTACAATATCAAAACAATGCGTTTGATTGTGGAGCATTTGCGATTTATTTTGCAACATTACTATGCTATAACAGGGAACCAAGCGAGCAACGAGCATACGATGTTGGTTTAATGCGACGTCATATAGCAAACATTTTGATAAGTAGAAAACTATTGAACTTCCCTGAAAACGTATAATCTTCTTAAAATGTACACTAAATAATGATAATAAATAATATCCTGCAACTAACGAATCGGGAAGTTCTTTGTGTGACTCTCCAAGAGTCACACACCAAATATGAAACATTAAAAGCTGTAGACCCTACTAGCCATGAGTACCAATAACCCTCTCGCAAGAGCAGCCGTACCCGCGAACCGCGAACTCGCGAAGCGAGTGAGCAACAACAACCCTATTCGCGAGCGAGCGAAGCGAGCGAGCAACAATAACCTCACTCGCGAGCGAGCGGAGCGAGCGAGCAACAATATCCCTCTAGTTTATAAATTGTATCGGCGTTAAAAAAATCAAAATCAATTTTTTCGATACTTCTTTACTTTTTGGTAGATGTGTTATGTAATATTGAATACTTTTATAATCAGAAAAATAATGTACAGACTTGATAATGCAATATAAAATATTTTATTTACGTTATGTATTTCAATATACATGTGTGCATCACTCCTAACTTGGTAATCACATAATTATTGTAACGACATTTTACATATATCAGGTCGTTAAGTATGAAACTTGGCAAATATAACACAAATTTAAAATTCAAACACATTTGTCAAATTTCATACCTAACGAACCGATAATATAATTTGAAGTATTTATAAAAGGTGTTTGCAATAGCATTTCAGGTTACGAAAATCGATTTTAAAGGGCTCCTGCCTTTCTGTAACATAAAAAAAACAAAAAATTGTTAGCCATGATTGCAAAGGATAGAATAAAACATTAATGTAACTATAAACTTATCTTTTCTTTGAAGTCATTCTTGAATCTGCTAATATGATTTTACGTTGTCCTATTTCATTACCGCTGACACCCACGCGGTTTTATATGGTCCTCTACATTGCTATATTCAAAGAAAAAGTAGACATAATTAAAATCGTAATTCTAATTGCAATTTTGTAGGACTCAATATAAATAGTAACGTATACTTATCTCTTTTTATCGATGAATATGGTCACTAACTAAAATAAATTCCTAATAATATAAAAAAATGTTGACAACCCATTAAAAAGTATTAAAAACGCGACAAAGAAACTGGAGATAGCATTTTGGCTGTTTGTTATGAACTAAGCTAACCAACGATGAACGAAGAAAATACGACCTCACTAATTCGTAAACGCGTGCAATGTTAATTGTTTATAAATTTGCTAGCGTGATGAACTTGCATATAAATGCTTTCCCGACATAAGGCATAAATGTCTGTCATCGACACACATGGTGCGACTAGACTCCAATCTGTTTAGAGTATCAAGGACATATTCCAAAAAGGGGAAATATCCTTTGATATCATGTCTGCTCAGGAAGGAAGAGAATTTCCTAGCAGCAGCCGAGATTTCCGAAAAGGTCTGCTCGTTGAAAAATCGGACTAAATCGTCCCAAAATGCTATCTCCAGTTTCTTTGTCGCGTATTTAATACTTTTTAATGGGTTGTTAACATTTTTTTATATTATTAGGAATTTATTTTAGTTAGTGACCATATTCATCGATAAAAAGAGATAAGTATACGTTACTATTTATATTGAGTCCTACAAAATTGCAATTAGAATTACGATTTTAATTATGTCTACTTTTTCTTTGAATATAGCAATGTAGAGGACCATATAAAACCGCGTGGGTGTCAGCGGTAATGAAATATATAGGACAACGTAAAATCATATTAGCAGATTCAAGAATGACTTCAAAGAAAAGATAAGTTTATAGTTACATTAATGTTTTATTCTATCCTTTGCAATCATGGCTAACAATTTTTTGTTTTTTTTTATGTTACAGAAAGGCAGGAGCCCTTTAAAATCGATTTTCGTAACCTGAAATGCTATTGCAAACACCTTTTATAAATACTTCAAATTATATTATCGGTTCGTTAGGTATGAAATTTGTTTTTGAAACAAGTTTCATACTTAACTACCTGATATATGTAAAATGTCGTTACAATAATTATGTGATTACCAAGTTAGGAGTGATGTACATATATGTATATTGAAATATATAACGTAAATAAAATATTTTATATTGCATTATCAAGTCTGTACATTATTTTTCTGATTATAAAAGTATTCAATATTATATAATACATCTACAAAAAAGTAAAGAAGTATCGAAAAAATTGATTTTGATTTTTTTAACACCGATACAATTTATAAAAAATTCTGAAAAAAATTAAGGACAATTGTTTCAATAATATCTGACTACTGAATTTTTATAAAACTGGTATCTCGTAAACTTCAATACGAAATATGCATTTTCTTCGAATGTTTGGAGATTTTCAATTTTTTTAAACATGTTTGCATAATCCGAAAAATCTGAGAAAAATCTCAGTAATGTGTGCTATTAGGTAGAATATTCATGAATTTTTTCATAATTGTTTATTCAGCATGGTTTGACTAAAAATCAATTTGTGTTGGGGGTCCTCTAGACTATCTTAACCTTAAAAATCAACGAAAAATATTATTTAAAAAATACAAAACATATTTTAGCATGGACCATTAAACCCGGTTTTTTTTTAAAAATTCGCTTCGATATCTTTTTTAGATCAAAAGTTATAGCAAAATGTGCACTGCGCCGCGCCGCGCCGTGCCGGGATTCATTCTTCCAAAACTTCGGCTACGTGAAAATCGAAGGAAAGCGTCGGGGTTGATCAGTGGAGCAGGTAGTTCACACGGACAGAGTAGAGGTACGCTGGTGTGTGTAGCGCGCGTGCAATCGAACAGGCACTCACACGGGCAGAGTAGAGATACGTTCGTGTGTAGCGCGTGCGCAGCAGAAGCAACGTGGAGCGAGGACGGTGCGTCAGAGTGGGGGGTCCCGCCGGCCGAGCCGATGGAGGGGTAGCGTCCTCGCGTCCACGATTCTGGCATCACTGGACCCAGGTCACGGAAATTCGGGCCGGATTTCTCAACGGAATTTATTTTTCGCCTGGCCTTTCCTGGCAACGACGTCTCTCTCGACGGGGGTCAGGGCTGCCTGCTGTGCGCGGTACAAAAAAAAGGTTTTTATGGGCTTCACAACTCCTTAGGTAAACTGTCGGTAGCTCTCCTTTTCAACATCATGTAGGAAACGTTCCTGCTGCCGCTTGGTGAATTCTTCTTAAATAATTATTTTAAATAATTACTAGAAAATATATTAGTGACACATATCTCTGTTCTGCAAATTTTTCCACCGGATCTACTGTGAAAAAATATGTGGTCGTATTCTACGATTCTTGCTCTTTGGAATACCGTTTTTTTTTCATTATTTGTAGCAGCTTGTTGCCATCATTCAGGTAACAAGCAAAGTTACTTGCTTATTCAAAATGCGACAGAACTTCCCTTTCACAACCTAATAAATGATATCAAAAATTATTTCAGTTACACCGGTAAATAATAAAATGTTCATTTTAGGGAAACCAATAGTGTCATTTCGCCCATTACGATACTTTGCAACTGTACGCATCATGTATCATATCGGCACACATGAGATGTGAATGATGTGATACACTCCAGTAACTACAAACTGCTGTTAGGTTTGAATTGTTTGTTATTTCGGGTCCATACGATTGCTGAATATTCTTTAGACATTCTGAAATAAGGGTCGACAGCGTTTGTCCTAATACTACACCTTTCACGTAGTGAAAAAACATTTTCAATTTGTTTATGTCCAACAAGTAGTCGAATACACTGCCCCTTGCGAGCGATAGCGGAACAGAGCAGTGAGTTAAGATATTATAAACCGTTACCGCCCACTGCTACGCGATTGTAGGGGGTGGCAAGGCGCCATCTCGTATGGGTCCGAACTGGTGACATTGTATTGATGCGAACCTGAGAAGAAGGTTCGCAGGGAGGACCACGGTGACGGAACGAATGCGCGGCCAATTGGATCAGAGCGGAGGAGGCTGACCTCGTTTCACACGCATTTTCGGCTGCGTCGAAATATTGGCTACAGCAGCCATACATCTACGTAGCGTGCAACGTCAAAGTCCAAACATTGGGGTTACAGGCGCGGCTGTGGTGGGGCAGACAGACCTAGCGATAGGCCCGCTTTGTTTATGTGCCGTTCCCGCCGGGGCTGTTCTCTATGGAGAGGTTTATGACAGGTCATTACTATTGAGCTGGAAGTCGGCACTTTTTCGGGCAACACGTGTTTACTGTAAAGTAATTTGTGTAGGTACCGAATACTCCGGCGAAAATGCTACATCCGAGAAATCTAAAAAGTAGTATGTTTAGTCGTCCCTGTCATAAATGTCCGCTGTTTTCTACATACCTGCAAAGTGAATTGTCTACCTTTTTTCATTGTGTTTATACCGGCTGCACTAACAAACCGATAAAGATTTGGCATATGATAACTTTTTGGCAAATCGCGAATGTCCAAGGTATATGTGCAATCTTGCAGATAGTAATTATTAGAAAAACATGAAAGCCCGGCGTCGACATCTTTCGCTCACCCGAGGTTTTGTGTAACCTGGGCTCCCCCCTATCGTAAGAGATGGGGATGCGACCTACCCATGCGTGTCGATCCGATCCTCCGGATCGGCAGTTGTCGTTTGTCGTGATTCGATTACTCGAGACCAGAGACAGAATTTTAGAGATTAGCGTGTTTGTAAAAGAAGATCGTTGTACCTCTCGGTAGAAGCTACGTGTCCGAGCGCTTCCGCAGTGATTAAAGAAATCATATTTGTAGTGCGTTTGACACACGCAGTGTTTGAATTAAAAGTAAAAGGCCGTAGACCATCGGTTTGGGAAAGAAAATTTTAGTACGATTCATTTGCCGAACGGGCCACCTATTCCGATTCCCGATTTTAAGTTAGGAATAAAAGATTCAATTAAATTAGTTACAGATTTTGCTCAAAATCTAAATAATGTACCTATTGGCTGCCAAGAAAAAGTGAGAGCAAAATATAAATGTTTTTCAGGAAAATCTACGGTTTGAAATATTGTTTAAACTTAATAATATCAACGGTACGAAGGAAATATTTGCATATTCTGACATAAAATTTTCATACACTTCCCGCAGTCTAATTATTACTTATTGTTACTGTGAAATAATATTATTTACTTATTGACTTATTGCACAGTTACGCGTGTTCTACATATTTATGTAGTATGTATTGCGATTCCGTACCGCATTTTGGCGTTATTTAAAGGCTCAACGTAATAATGTAGTAGGTCGTTGATTCGCTTATTATCGTCAGCTGTAACATTACGAAATCAAAAACCTATTCTTATTTTTTTGTTATAACGTTTAAATTCCTTAACAACGTATTCGCCATTGGCACGACGAACTCTGAAAACTTCTAGTTAACAGCTTTTTAAATAATTACAGCATGTTATATTCTTCTTGATGGTAGAGTCGGGCCTGCCTGTCACCGGTCACCAGAAAAATTCTGAAGAGAACGGAATTTTCCCGTTGACCGGACGGCATCTAGCATAGGCATCTCCTGGGGTGTAGAGGGGAGTGGAAGATTCTGGGGAACTCCTGGGGTGAGCCGGCGAACCCCTGCGGTTAGACACGATTTTAGGTGCTTGGCCTTTGTGCGAGCCTCGGGAAACGGCTCAAATTACTGTCAGAAAGCGCAGGAAGGCTCAGGCCCAAGCTGAATGGTGTCCATTTTCCGGGCTTGATGGTTCGTGCCAAACTGTACCGTCCTTAACCCGTCTAACCGGGTTACAGACAGCGATGCGAATGCTAACCCGAACCCGGTTCAGTTCTCGTAACCGGAGTAACCCGGTTAGTAACCGGGTTACTTGCGTTTCATAATGTACACAAACTTTTTTCTATGTTCATCACTTTCATTATTATTTCAAATTTCAATAAGAACGTATTGTTGAAACAATTGTTCAAAAAAACATATTTTTATAATTTGTTACTTTATCCATTACTTTCATTATTATTTCAATAACAATTTTTTGTCGAAATAATTGTTCAAACAAACATGTTTTTATAATTTCTTACTTTATCCATTACTTTCATTATTATTTCAATAACAATTTTTTGTCGAAATAATTGTTCAAACAAACATGTTTTTATAATTTGTAAGTGTGGATTGTACGAGTATTGTATTTTAATAATTATGTTTATAAATGTATGTTATGTATTAAAAATTGTGATTGAAATAATAATGAAAGTAATGAATAAATTAACAAATTATAAAAACATGTTTTTTTGAACAATTGTTTCAACAATACGTTCTTATTGAAATTTGAAATAATAATGAAAGTGATGAACATAGAAAAAAGTTTGTGTACATTATGAAACGCAAGTAACCCGGTTACTAACCGGGTTACTCCGGTTACGAGAACTGAACCGGGTTCGGGTTAGCATTCGCATCGCTGTCTGTAACCCGGTTAGACGGGTTAAGGACGGTACAGTTTGGCACGAACCATCAAGCCCGGAAAATGGACACCATTCAGCTTGGGCCTGAGCCTTCCTGCGCTTTCTGACAGTAATTTGAGCCGTTTCCCGAGGCTCGCACAAAGGCCAAGCACCTAAAATCGTGTCTAACCGCAGGGGTTCGCCGGCTCACCCCAGGAGTTCCCCAGAATCTTCCACTCCCCTCTACACCCCAGGAGATGCCTATGCTAGATGCCGTCCGGTCAACGGGAAAATTCCGTTCTCTTCAGAATTTTTCTGGTGACCGGTGACAGGCAGGCCCGACTCTACCATCAAGAAGAATATAACATGCTGTAATTATTTAAAAAGCTGTTAACTAGAAGTTTTCAGAGTTCGTCGTGCCAATGGCGAATACGTTGTTAAGGAATTTAAACGTTATAACAAAAAAATAAGAATAGGTTTTTGATTTCGTAATGTTACAGCTGACGATAATAAGCGAATCAACGACCTACTACATTATTACGTTGAGCCTTTAAATAACGCCAAAATGCGGTACGGAATCGCAATACATACTACATAAATATGTAGAACACGCGTAACTGTGCAATAAGTCAATAAGTAAATAATATTATTTCACAGTAACAATAAGTAATAATTAGACTGCGGGAAGTGTATGAAAATTTTATGTCAGAATATGCAAATATTTCCTTCGTACCGTTGATATTATTAAGTTTAAACAATATTTCAAACCGTAGATTTTCCTGAAAAACATTTATATTTTGCTCTCACTTTTTCTTGGCAGCCAATAGGTACATTATTTAGATTTTGAGCAAAATCTGTAACTAATTTAATTGAATCTTTTATTCCTAACTTAAAATCGGGAATCGGAATAGGTGGCCCGTTCGGCAAATGAATCGTACTAAAATTTTCTTTCCCAAACCGATGGTCTACGGCCTTTTACTTTTAATTCAAACACTGCGTGTGTCAAACGCACTACAAATATGATTTCTTTAATCACTGCGGAAGCGCTCGGACACGTAGCTTCTACCGAGAGGTACAACGATCTTCTTTTACAAACACGCTAATCTCTAAAATTCTGTCTCTGGTCTCGAGTAATCGAATCACGACAAACGACAACTGCCGATCCGGAGGATCGGATCGACACGCATGGGTAGGTCGCATCCCCATCTCTTACGATAGGGGGGAGCCCAGGTTACACAAAATCTCGGGTGAGCGAAAGATGTCGACGCCGGGCTTTCATGTTTTTCTAATAATTACTATCTGCAAGATTGCACATATACCTTGGACATTCGCGATTTGCCAAAAAGTTATCATATGCCAAATCTTTATCGGTTTGTTAGTGCAGCCGGTATAAACACAATGAAAAAAGGTAGACAATTCACTTTGCAGGTATGTAGAAAACAGCGGACATTTATGACAGGGACGACTAAACATACTACTTTTTAGATTTCTCGGATGTAGCATTTTCGCCGGAGTATTCGGTACCTACACAAATTACTTTACAGTAAACACGTGTTGCCCGAAAAAGTGCCGACTTCCAGCTCAATAGTAATGACCTGTCATAAACCTCTCCATAGAGAACAGCCCCGGCGGGAACGGCACATAAACAAAGCGGGCCTATCGCTAGGTCTGTCTGCCCCACCACAGCCGCGCCTGTAACCCCAATGTTTGGACTTTGACGTTGCACGCTACGTAGATGTATGGCTGCTGTAGCCAATATTTCGACGCAGCCGAAAATGCGTGTGAAACGAGGTCAGCCTCCTCCGCTCTGATCCAATTGGCCGCGCATTCGTTCCGTCACCGTGGTCCTCCCTGCGAACCTTCTTCTCAGGTTCGCATCAATACAATGTCACCAGTTCGGACCCATACGAGATGGCGCCTTGCCACCCCCTACAATCGCGTAGCAGTGGGCGGTAACGGTTTATAATATCTTAACTCACTGCTCTGTTCCGCTATCGCTCGCAAGGGGCAGTGTATTCGACTACTTGTTGGACATAAACAAATTGAAAATGTTTTTTCACTACGTGAAAGGTGTAGTATTAGGACAAACGCTGTCGACCCTTATTTCAGAATGTCTAAAGAATATTCAGCAATCGTATGGACCCGAAATAACAAACAATTCAAACCTAACAGCAGTTTGTAGTTACTGGAGTGTATCACATCATTCACATCTCATGTGTGCCGATATGATACATGATGCGTACAGTTGCAAAGTATCGTAATGGGCGAAATGACACTATTGGTTTCCCTAAAATGAACATTTTATTATTTACCGGTGTAACTGAAATAATTTTTGATATCATTTATTAGGTTGTGAAAGGGAAGTTCTGTCGCATTTTGAATAAGCAAGTAACTTTGCTTGTTACCTGAATGATGGCAACAAGCTGCTACAAATAATGAAAAAAAAACGGTATTCCAAAGAGTAAGAATCGTAGAATACGACCACATATTTTTTCACAGTAGATCCGGTGGAAAAACTTGCAAAACAGAGAGAGAGAGATATGTCTTCTAGTAATTATTTAAAATCATTATTTAAGAAGAATTCACCAAGTGGCAGGAACGTTTCCTACTTCCATGATGTTGTAAAGGAGAGCTACCGATAGTTTACCTAAGCAGTCGAGAAGCCCATAAAAACCTTTTTTTTGTCCCGCGCACAACAGGCAGTCCTGACCCCCGCCGAGGGAGATGTCCCTTCCGGCACGGTTGTCCGGCGAAAAAAAAGTTTGTTGAGAAACCGTGCCGGCGTTTCCAATTCCGAGCTCCCTATCCTTAAGCATTGGTGTGCCGGTGCCGGTGCCGGTAGCCGGAAAGAACTAAACCGTCCTTTAGAAGGAATACTGTACCAGAATTCCGATGGTCGACAATGCAACCATCAAAAGCAATAAGACGTCGACTAGAAAGATGAATTATTACTAGACAGCGGACCGTTATGCAAAATAAAAATTTTCTACCTGAATTGCAACAAACCGGAGTGAAATGGAAATTTATGTTCTTTCTTAGTCTGTTTAGTGGGTTGGAAATAATATAACAGCAATCTTAAATTCTTCTAACGTGTATACTATTTAAAATTACAACTACTCGCATTTTTGTCATAAAGGCATAAATAACTGGTCGAGTAATGATATTAAAACCAATAGACAAATATTAACTATATTCCCGGACACTTCACCCGCGAGTGAAAAATTTCTACTAAAATTCGTTTACCAATTTAATGTTAAATATATTAATTAAATATATAGAATTGTACAAACACTCTTCTATATCCTACAACTTTCGTCTAAAACATGTTTTCGTGTTACTTATAATTTTCGAGTAATAGACTTTTCGACGCACTGTGCAAAAATTGAGAAAATGGTCAAACCGAACTGCAGAATCGCTGTCGACTTTCTTCAAGTCGATCTCCCCAGCAGAGTGTTCAGGAATCTTCAGAAATCGTGAAAACCGATCGAGAAAATCGATAAGATTCACTGTTGCGAGTAGGAATAGTTGCGACTTACTTTGCAGTTAAATTCTCCAATTCTTCAGGGTGGTTCTTCGTTCAGAATTTAGTTTGACCGCGTGAAACGTTAGGCTCGTTCTGCGTGAACCGTGCACTGATTGTCACTTAGCGTAGGGAGCTTGGCGTAGGTGCGATGAGACCTGTCGGCGAGTTTCCTACGAAATACGGAGTATTTATACGGAGCGCATTAGTCGATATTAATATTGAGTAACAGCGTGCGAAAACGAAATCCTCCACACACAACATCCGTGTGACCAATAGGCTGCGTCAAATGTTTTTGATCCACGTATCCACGGATTCCGTCACGTCCTGTGTGCGCGTAGTGGCGCCTTGCAGTTAACAAGAATGTTATTATCTCTCAGTTCTGAAATGTTGCTACCGATCCGATTGTCTTGCTTTTACAACGAGGAGCAAAAATCAATCATTCCAGAACAGATTTCTGTGGTTATTAAAATAGGATTACAAAAAACTGAACGCTTAGCACTCGAGTGGTCACTCTAAGGCGCCATTAATAACACTGTCCAACACCAAATTTGTTTCCTAATTATTGTTGGGTGGATCTTATAGAGTTTTTTGCGCTGATTCTGAATCTGCCCTTAATTCTTCTCCTAGACGCACAGTTTTTGAGAAACATGGCTTTGAAAAAAAAAACATATTTTTCAACTTTTACACAAATATTGTGATGTTATTATAAAAGATATTGAATTGTTCTTTACAGCAAAAGATTCTGTAGACTTTCCCGAATACAGTGATATATAATATTAATGCATTATGATTGTTTAAACATGTTTAAACGATCATTAAAGACGGAGAGACACCACTTTCGCACCAATTTTTGAGGATATTTTTCAATTTATCTAAAAAATAAGAGTCCAGCGGAAAATCGAACTATACCACGCGATAGAGCAGACTTTTATCTTTGGAAACCACCCTATTAAATTTCGAACATTGACGTTTTTTTCGAACCCGACATGAGTTACCGTCAGTAGCGCTCACCACTAGAACGGTCGTTCGCCGTTCCGTATCCCGTCGCTCGCGTACACACACATACACACGCCCGTGCGTGTCCCTACATTAGTCAAAAGAGCCAAATACCAGCAATACAACGATTTAGATTTATTTTCAGAGCCAAATTTCTTTACAAGAACTCTATTTTTAGAAGTCGGTTAAAACTCGGTACACAGAATAGTGTACTAGATATCATACTTTAATATAATTTTATTTATTGATAGAAATAGAGTATAAATTGCTCTTTATTTTAAATAATACTGTTAGATACGATTATCGGTCTAACAATGAATACTTGGCGTCGCGAACACCCCCCTCGACGTCACGACGGTATCGCGGCAATTAGATACCTCGAAGCGAGTTCCCGTGTATGAATGTGGTGGGAGCATCCACCGATACATGTGGATAGGACCCCCTGCCGAATTCGAACTGTTCCGATGTAACCTCCACTGCGAGTACATTCGAATATTCACAAGTCTTTCAGAATCGTTATTATCGAGCGACGTCGTCTCCCATGCGAGAAACAAACGTTCAACGATCATTATCTCTTCTGAGCGAATAATTTAGTATCTCGAGCTTCATAGTGCACGAGAAAACTACGCGATAAATTAAGTTACCCGCGACGAACGATAATTGTCACGACAATAAACTTGATTAGTGAAACCGCGAAACCCAGTTGGTGACTTTATAGTCTTTCCGCACTCGATCCTGCGTATTTTATTTCGCGGACTCTCAAATACGATAAAGGTCGGTGAAACAAACACTATATGCATATTTGATGTATTGTGAATTTAAAAAAAGAAAGTAAATCGTCCGTGAAAATGACTCAATCGCAATTTACTACCACCTCTCACTTTGAATGCGATTCTATGTCCCACACATGACAAAAGAAAAGGGAGAAAGGGGGTTTAATACGACATAGAATAGTTTGTAGGACATCCAAATATTTGTATGGAAACGTGAATAAACGTCTTGATCACCTAAAATTCCAGATTTCTTCAGCTAAGAAGCATTACCGCGAGTATTTATACAGATTATTACCACTTTCAGACTAATTAAAGAGCTTTTCTTCTTTAGTAATAGTGTTACCTGGTTAGTACTACAAATTATTTACATTAATTTCAAAAAACAGAAGCTACATGAACATTTATTTCCTTCTTTTATAATAATATTATAATATACTTTTAAATAGATAATATTTTTAAACTCTTTAAATATGTAATCTGCTTCGCGTTTGATCTACATCAATGCATGCAATCCGGAGTCTAATTTCATATCTGATATTTAAAATCCTTAACATGTGAATAATAAAGATAGGATTCCACATTTTATTTGTATTAGTTAAAATATTGAGAAAGATTGTAGTCTTGATAAAGATTCTAAAAGTAAAATAATATCTGGTTTGTGTAATAATTGATTCTTTTCTCGAACAGTTGCCTTCAGATTAAAGCAAAGTTCCTCGCAATGGACGAATGCGTGACAGGATATAGTTCAATAATTAAATCTGCATACAATTTGCAATATACAATAACATCGTTAGTGTGGGAAATAAATGCGGACACAGCGTTTATTCACGAATGTTTTACAAAGGATGATACGATACGCTGATTTAGCGAGTACTTAAACACAATGACGACTGTTAATATAACGACTATCGACTTACAATTACCGCCTATCTTACAATGACTATCTCGACTATTTGCAACTCGACTCGCCTTTTCGACTGACCCTCGCGCCGCGCCGCGCCGCCCGCTTGCCCTGTTGGTGTCGGTTTCTTTGTCTGATCGCCCGGGCCAACGTCCCGCTTGCCCTAGGCGCGCATCGTTCTCGCGTTTCTCCCCGCGATCGGTGATGTACGGGACAACGCCCGCTACGCATAACATATCCTGGCTCCTTGCGTCTAACAGCTCGACCTTCTTCCCTAACTACACGCACATATGCATCCATCTCACATTAGTGACAATAATGTAGGTCTTCCACGAGTTTACAAACAACTGTATCTTCCATAAAATCATTTTGCTGCACTAGTGTTTACTTCTTGCAGAAAATTCAGAAACACTACACTGAAATACATTCAAACGTGAAAACAGCAAGGTAACTTCTGTAACACGAAAATTCCGATTGTTTTTCAGCTCTTACTCAATTCAGACATCTTTAAAAATATAGGAAATATAAACAAGCAGTTGTAATCAAAATTAAATAACCCCTTTATGAACATTCTTCAGTAGTACATAACTGAAAATTTATGCCATATGTCAAAGTTCTTCAGTCGAGTTATAGGTTTATAATGAGGCGACAGTAATAGCTAGAATAATTAACCCTTCTGACCCGACGGAGGTACGCCGTCTGTTCCCTCGCACGGCCGACGACGCGAAACACTGTTTCTGCGTATTGATTTAATTTCTTTTTCTTTATAAATAAAATAAATATTTATAAATAAAATAAAGATTTATAAATAAAATAAATATTTATAAATAAAATAAATATTTATAAATAAAATAAATATTTATAAATAAAATAAAGATTTATAAATAAAATAAAGATTTATAAATAAAATGAATATTTATAAATAAAATAAATATTTATAAATAAAATAAAGATTTATAAATAAAATAAATATTTATAAATAGAATAAAGATTTATAAATAAAATAAATATTTATAAATAAAATTAGAGGGATATTGTTGCTCGCTCGCTCGCGAGTGGGGTTATAGTTGCTCACTCGCTTCGCTCGTTCGCGAGTAGGGTTGTTGTTGATCACTCGCCGCGCGAGTTCGCGGGTACGACTGCTCTTCCGAGAGGGTTATTGGTACGCATGGCTAGTAGGGTCTACAGCTATTAATGTTTTGTATTTGGAGTGTGACTCTTGGAGAGTCACACAAAGAACTTCCCGATTCGTTTTAGTTGCAGTATATTATTTATTATCATTATTTAGTATACATTTTAAGAAGATTATACGTTTTCAGGGAAGTTCAATAGTTTTCTACTTATCAAAATGTTTGCTATAGGACGTCGCATTAAACCAACATCGTATGCTCGTTGCTCGCTTAGTTCCCTGTTATAGCATAGTAATGTTGCAAAATGAATCGCAAATGCTCCACAATCAAACGCATTGTTTTGATATTGTACTCTGTGAAATATATACTTCTTCTTATACATATTTATAAAGGGCATTCAAATAACACTGTCCAACAAATTTCAACTTTTTTTTTGTATTTCGATTCCCACTATGCGATTCTTGTAGAGTTTTTCGCGCTGATTCCGAATCTGGCCTTAATTTTTCTCGTATACTTACAGTTTCTGAGAAAATGGAGTTTTAAAAAAATACATATTTTTCAACTTTGAACAAATATTGTGATGTTATTATAAAAGATATTGAATTGTTCTTTACAGCAAAAGATTCTTTAGACTTTCCCGAATACAGTGATATATAATATTAATGCATTATGATTGTTTAAACATGTTTAAACAATCATTAAAGACAGAGAAACACCACTTTCGCACCAATTTTTGACGATATTTTTAAATTTATCTAAAAAAATAAGGGTCCAGCGGAAAATCGAACTATACCACGCGATAGAGCAGACTTTTATCTTGAGAAACCCCCCCTTGAAGTTTTTGCGAAATCGACGTTTTTACCGAACCAGAAAGCAAAATATCTTCGCCCGACATGCGTTGACGCCAGTGGCGCTCGGGACGGGATACAGCGCGGCGAACGACCGTTCTAGTGGTGAGCGCCACTGGCCGCAACTCATGTCGGGCGAAGATATTTTGCTTTCTGGTTCGGTAAAAACATCGATTTCGCAAAAACTTCAAGGGGGGGTTTCTCAAGATAAAAGTCTGCTCTATCGCGTGGTATAGTTCGATTTTCCGCTGGACCCTTATTTTTTTAGATAAATTCAAAAATATCGTCAAAAATTGGTGCGAAAGTGGTGTCTCTCCGTCTTTAATGATTGTTTAAACATGTTTATAATATTGCATTAATATTATATATCACTGTATTCGGGAAAGTCTAAGGAATCTTTTGCTGTAAAGAACAATTCAATATCTTTTATAATAACATCACAATATTTGTTCAAAGTTGAAAAATATGTCTTTTTTTTAAACTCCATTTTCTCAAAAACTGTACGTATAGGAGAAAAATTAAGGCCAGATTCGGAATCAGCGCGAAAAACTCTACAAGAATCGCATAGTGGGAATCGAAATACTTTTTGGCTGTTGGACAGTGTAATCTATTACATCATGGTTCAAATGATTAGCATTAAAACTATCATAAATGTGTACATTTCCGTCACCATCAGATCTTGTGCAAATCCAATGTCCTACTACCTTTTGTCCAATTTCACCAGTGTATATTATCTGAATATTCGTCTCATGTTCTGGGATCTCTTGTAAATTACTCAAAAATGTTCGAACGTAACCAGTATCTTGAGCAAAGTTGTATATTCCACGCTCGTTTAGATTTCTGTTCATAATTTCGTGAAATAAATTAATATGTTTATCTTGTAAATAACAATCAGGTTTTATGACTTCTTTACATTCGGCTGTTTCTAAAGCATAGTTATAATCATCATTGAGGAAACAGTCTGCAGGCACTGCATATTCATAATTATTTTGCTCGATATGCTGGTCCGATATCATTAAACATTCACCAAAAATTGTAAAATTTTCAGGATTCATTTTTTGATTGGTGATTGTCACATCTGTTTTCTCTACATTCTCTTCTTTTTTAGATTTGACAACCTTCTTATCGAGAATTGCATAAATTGGCTTATGATAGCTGAAATATGTTTCATAAACACCGCAATCTATATCATCAACATTTGAGAAAATGACATCTATTTGCGTACTCAAATTGGTCGTTATACTTTTGGATGGTAATTTAGTTCTTAAATTGTATGTACTTGTTCAAAAGGTTAATCAAATAATTATTACCATTATCCTTGCAATTTAATATACTGTAATTGAAATCACCTATCAAAATCTTTTCACTTTCAAATGTAATTTTATTCATTATTCGTTGTACAACGCTACCAAACATAGAATTAGTAGCTTTTGGTGATTTATAACCACTTATTATATAATAATTTCTGATTTTAAAAGTGAACAGTTCTACATGCGCATTTGAACTAAATTCCTGATCAACAAATAATTTTTCTATTGATAGTTCTGTTTTTCCATAACAAATTAATCCGCGGCGGTTGTTGTCAATGTCGGATCGGAATAATATATCATAATTTAAAATATTCAACTCATCATCGGTTTTCGTTAATGTTTCACTAAAAATTAATATATCGCTTCGATGAAACCATGAATTTTTATTTATATGAATTAATTTACTTGTCAAAGTACCAATAAACATATATAAAAATAAATTAAAAAACGTGTCATTGAAGGTTCAGTGATGGTAAGGTCTTTATTAGGGTGGACCTTACTTATACTTGATGAAAATTATTTTGCAAATTTTTTTCCAGGGCACCCTCCAGAATTGTGACACCTGTTGAGAAAATGATCTGGAAAAAATTTGAGGCCGATTGGATCATGGGAAACCGGCGCTCAACGAATTTGAAAATTTTTTTTTAAATCTTGACATAAATATACGTTGGAATATATCGTTGAATTTGTCCCTTTTTTCTCTGCAAGAATCCATATATAGCACAATTAGTTTATTAATAGAAAAAATATCCGTGACCTTGAAAACTTGAAAAAATGACCTTGAACAATTTTTTTCTCTGATGCTATATTCACCTCCTTATATACTACAACTTCTGTTTGAAGAGTTTTTTCATATGTGCATAACTGACAGAGATATTAAGGGACGTCATTTGCATTATTTGGAAGCATACGACTGCGCATGTAGCTATTTTCATAGATAAAAATAGGACTTTTGAGGCAGATAGCGCCCTAGATCGATCTTTTATCTAGCGTTTTTGACTACTGAAAAACCACGTGTTTGTATTATCGAGAAATGAGAAGGCGAATTCCGCACCATTGCAATCCTGGAAGTCTACTCCCTTAAATAAATTCATTAATACGCTCCAATCTGCAAAAGAAAAACAGTTCTAGTAGCGGAAAAAGAATTTATTATGAATATTATATAAATTACGAAAAGAGGTGACATCAAAGTATTTCGTCCCGGATTTGCTGGCGGACTCGTCAGTGCGGCCCAGTTCTGACGGCCAGTAAATCCTATCTCAATTCCTGATACAACCCAGATCTGCTTGTGGACATTCGGTAAGACCAAGCACATCCTGCCCTAGACGCGACTGTGTTAACCTTTTCGAAGTAATCCAAGAAACGAAATAGTCTAAAAACAGAAGTGGGACATATACGTCCCGCTAGTCACGAAAAGGTCAACAAGCAGTCTTCAATGCGTCTGAATGTTGGATGTTCAATGAACAATTGCACCTAATAATGATTTATGCGAAGCTTGTATAAAAGGAAAACAAGCACGATTGCCATTTGAAAAAGTAAAAGATAAAAGTCATGTAAAACGACCATTGTTTATTGTTCACTCTGATGTTTGTGGGCCTATCACTCCGCCCACGATTGATGATAAAAATTATTATGTACTATTTGTAGATGAATTCACTCATTATTGTGTAACATATTTAATCTCATATAAGTCAGATGTTTTTTCTGTTTTTAAAGATTTTGTTGCAAAGAGTGAATCTCATTTCAATTCAAAAATCGTAAATTTATATTGTGATAACGGTAGAGAATATTTATCAAATGAGATGAAGGACTATTGCGTGCAAAATGGTATTAGTTACCATTTAACAGTTCCACGTACCCCTCAATTGAACGGTGTTTCAGAACGGATGGTTAGAACAATAACTGAAAAAGCACGCACAATGATTAGTGGTGCGGAATTGGATAAAGTATTTTGGGGCGAGGCAGTTCTCACTGCTACATTTTTAATTAATCGAACCCCGACTAAAGCTTTAAAAGTAAATAAAACACCATTTGAATTGTGGCATGGTAAAAAGCCCAAACTTAAATATTTAAAGATATTCGGATCTACCGTATACGTTCATAGCAAATTTGGAAGAACCAAGTTCGATGAGAAATCATCGAAAAGTATTCTAGTTGGTTATGAACCGAACGGTTATAAAATATGGGACGTGAGAACTGGTAAATTTATGGCAGTTAGGGATGTGATAATTGATGAAATCAATTATTTAAAAACTCGTCCAGAAATGAGGATGGAAAGGGATAATAGTGGCCCCGGAAATAAAACTGATGTATCTGACATATGGTCAAAATCAGTAAAATTGAATGAAAAGCCTCATAAATCTGATAATGATAAATCAGATATATCAAAGTCGAGTACAATTCGTGAAAAGAAATTAGGAGATGAACCTAATGAATCTGTAAAAGTAACAGATATGCAAGAAAAGTCATTGTCTCAGAATGATAAATTAGAAATACCAGAAACACAAAATCTTAGAAGGAGTGATAGAATTAAGAATCAACCTAATATTTCTTACGATGTAAGCTATATACAAAACGATCTTCTTATGTGTGCACAATCGTTCGCCGGAAAAATTCCCAGTTCGTTTGTTGAAATAAAATTAAGAGAAGATAGAGTTCTATGGGAACAAGCTATCGATAACGAATTAAATTCACACGTAGAAAACAAAACCTGGGAATTAGTAGAAAGACCAATTAATACTAATATAGTAGACTGTAAGTGGATATTTACGATTAAACACGATGAACACGGAAATCCAACAAAATACAAGGCACGACTGGTTGCGCGTGGTTTTAGTCAGGAATATTTAACTGACTATAACGAAACATTCGCACCAGTTGCTAGAATTTCAAGCTTTAGGTTTATAATTGCTTTTGCAAATCAATTTAATTTATTGATACATCATATGGATGTAAAGACTGCCTTTTTAAACGGTATATTAAAGGAACAGATATATATGAAAGTTCCTGAAGGAGTCAAAAGTAAAAGCAATGAAGTATGTAAATTAAATAAAGCAATATATGGTCTGAAACAAGCAGCAAGATGCTGGTTTGAAGCTTTTGAGAAAAGTCTTGTTGATAAAGGATTCCGAAGTTCATCAGTAGATCATTGTATATATTTTCTGGATAGAGGAAATGTATCCGAAAATACAGGGTGTCCCAAAATTACCTTAGTTTAATGAAATGGGAGGTTCCCGAGATCATTTCAAGCGACATTTTCCTTTGCAAAAATGTTATCCGCGGCTTTGTTTAGGAGTTATTAACGAAAAACACGGACCAATCAGAGCGCGACCTAGACGCGAGTTGGCACAGTCGGCCAATAAACAGTTGGCGCGCCGGGCCGACTGTGCCAACTCGCGCCTAGATCGCGCTCTCATTGGTCCGTGTTTTTCGTTAATAACTCCTAAACAAAGCCGCGGATAACATTTTTGCAAAGGAAAATGTCGCTTCAAATGATCTCGGGAACCTCCCATTTCATTAAACTAAGGTAATTTTGGGACACCCTGTATATATGTTGTGTTATATGTGGATGATCTTGTAATTGCTACGGGAAATAAAGAAACAATGACTAATTTTAAAAGTTATTTGATGCAAAAATTTAGTATGTATGACGGATTTGAAAGAGATCAGACATTTCTTAGGAATTAAAGTTGAAAGAATTGACGGCAAAATAACTTTGGATCAGAGTACATATATAAAAGCAGTTTTAGAAAAATTTAAAATGGATGAATGTAAAGCTGTTAGTTCGCCTCTTCCGAATAAACTGAATTATAAAGAATTAAATTCAGACGAAGAGTGCGAAGCACCGTGTAGAAATTTGATCGGTTGCTTAATGTATATTATGATATGTACAAGACCTGACATAAGTGTAGCCGTAAATATTTTGAGCAGATATACAAATAAAAATAATAAAGAACTCTGGTTAAACTTGAAGCGGGTATTGAGATACTTAAAAGGGTCAACTAACGTTAAACTAAATTATATTAGAGGTAACTATAATAATATTATAAGTGGTTATGTTGATGCTAATTGGGGAGGACACGATGAAACCGATAGAAAAAGTACGACCGGGTACTTTTTTAAATTATTTGAACAATGTACAATTTGCTGGTCGACAAAAAGACAGACATCTGTGGCTGCTTCGTCAACGGAAGCAGAATATATGGCACTTTTTGAAGCCGTAAGAGAAGCTGTATGGTTGAAATCGTTAGCCCTCAGAATTAATATAAACATTTCAAAGCCGATTGTAATTTATGAAGATAATAACGGCTGTATAAGTATAGCGAATAATCCAGGCAATCATAAAAGATCAAAGCATATCGACATCAAGTATCATTTTTCGAGAGAACAAATAAAAAGAAATGTCATTAAACTTAAATTTGTCTGTACAGAACGCCAAGTAGCTGATGCATTCACAAAACCATTGGCAGGAGTCAAATTTATGGAATTCAGAACACAAATGGGACTACACTAATTCTATTTATATTACAGTTTTATTGTTATACATAGTTAACCATTTGAAATGGTCTGATTAGGTTTTACTGGGTTTCCCTAATCCTCGCAACAAATGTTGGACCATATGTATTCCCCAGAGAAGGCAAAGAAGGACGGTTTTTTTTAAAAATTCATTTCTTGAGTGTTTGATTTTTAATAGTAGATGTTACTAGCATATATTGTTTTGATCGCAAGATAGATTTTGGATAAAATATTTTACAGTTGACCGATTCATTTTTGAGGGGGCGTGTTGGATTATTAGCAATAATAATGCAACTGGTGAAAGAACAAAAATGAATTTCGTTGTCCATGAGAAACACTGCAGTTTCTCTATCTTAGAATAACAGACCAGACGTCATCGGACCCATAGGCCTGGTATTCGTCGTACCCGAGGGCCAGGGCAATAAACGATGCAGCCTTGGGTTTTTTTTTCTTTCAAGTGGGCGACAGATTTTCTCTTTCGCCCCTGCTACATTCGTTTTCCTCACTTCGAGTCCGCTAGTTGAACGGTAAAGATCGTCCTTCCGCGCTGTTTAATAAAGCAGTTATAAAGAATCCATCCTGAGTATTCAATCAATTACTCATCAATTCCCAACAGTTTGATTAAATACCTCAACTAACGAATCATGGTTCTCAACATTCTCTACATTTGTAATTAATTTATCGGATAAATCCTTAGAAAAATAAGAACGAGCTGAATTATTTCGGGCTGTCGCATAAACATCAAATTTGTTACCCTGACTTAAAAATCTAAACATGCTGTTACCCAGCATACCGGTAACACCTAGAATTAATATTTTCATAGTATATTTTATTTATTTTTACCGAATCGGTTCTATCCTAAATAATATATCTTTACAATAGTGTTTTGAGTGCGTAACAATATTGAGTTATAAATAATTAACTTGCCATAGAAAAAGTTCTTATTCTCTGCTCTCTCGCTTTCCAACCTTCATCTTCTGCAAGCTCTCAGTCGTATTGATTTTGCATATTCATCCACCAACGAGGATTAACACTAAAATATTTACCTAAACGAAGTGCCGTATCAGCGGTAATTGAACGATGATGCTTAATTATATTATTTACTCTAGTAACAGGTACACAAAACAAGTTTTTATAGGTTTATTTTGTCAAATATGTAAGGGATTCGAGTGACCGCGGCCCATGCGGGCCACAGCAGGGTACCGTTGCCGGTTAGGGGCGCAGTTTATGATTACGGTGCGGACGTGACTTTAGGCTATTTTTGAGATTTAGCGGATCTTTCCGTGTTTTATGATAATTTATTAGAGACCTCGTATTTTAGCTAAAGATCTCAATAGCCGTTGACGTACCGTAAAACATCTGCAGACCAAGTGCGGACCGTTAAGGGTCCTAGGCAGGGTTGCCATATTTTATCCCCTCCGGCCCCTTACCGTTCCGTCCCTCGCCAAGATGCTGTCTCCGCTATCCCCACTCTTACCACTACCGCTGGCGCGACCGAGTCGGTAGCATGCTACCGCTCTCATTCTAGCACTCGGTCGCGGCAGCGGTAGTGGTAAGAGTGGGAATAGCGGAGGCAGCATCTAGGCGAGGGACGGAAGGGTAAGGGGCCGGAGGGGATAAAATATGGCAACCCTGGTCCTAGGTAGACAACGAGGACTCAAGGCGAGGGTACCTCCAGAAAATGACCAGTTTCCCTCACCCTGTCGCCTCTTGAAGGGCGTACATTAGTTTTTAAAATAAATGCGATTGGTTGTAGAAAGGAACCGCCTACGATGCGGAAAGCTTAAAAGGGCGAGAGCGAGAAAGTAACGAGGTTGTCGTCGTGGCGCGTACGAAGGTACACGAAGTTTCGATCAAATAAACGTTTTTCTCAAAATCTTGTATTGTTAAATCAGTCATCCTTACAAATTCAGAAGTGGGATTGTGAACTGAAGTGTCGCAGATATTCGGAGTGGTTAATCATTTACGTTCGGCCAACGGCAACCGAGACATTCTGAGTGATTTTCTGAGCGACTTTCTGAGTGAGTTCCTGAAGTGATTTATATCTTTGTGACATTCTGTGTGACTCGTTTAAGTAACCTTTTGAGTAAAAGATGGCTTACGCACCGGGAAAAGTACAACGTGAATTCCTCGTTCAGGAATTGAAGGAAATTTTACGTCGCCATGGTCTCCCTACATCGGGAAACAAGGCAGAATTGGTGCAGCGACTGGACGAGAATTTTCCGAACAGGGCATGGGAAAACGAAACGCCTCCTGGTGTAAGGACAGAAACAGAGGAGGATGTCGAGGATGAGAACACACCACTCAACAGCAGTATTCTGCGTCCGGATGCACCGTCATGGCAACCGGACCAAATGGGGACCACCGCCGATCATCTAGTAAGAAGAGAAATGGAGTTGCTGCGGCGGGAAAAAATGCTGATGGAGAGAGAAATTAGGCTACTTCAGAGGGAGAACGAGCTTCTGAGGAATACGCCTAGTTCGACAGCCAGTTCTACTACGAGATTCAACGCCAACATTAGGTCAATCGGGGAATTGATCAGTGATTTCAACGGTGAAGAGCAAAATTTTCAAAACTGGACAAAACAGCTGCAGATACTCTCCACGACGTATGTGTTGGATGACAATGCAACCAGAGTTTTATTAGGATCAAAATTGAAAGGAAGAGCCGCGAATTGGTTTCATTCAAGGAGCGAGCATCTGGAACTGCCCACCGATACGCTTCTGTGTAAAATGGAGGCCATGTTTGGAAATCGAGAAACCCGGTTAGAAATGAAGCGGAAATTCGAAAGCAGAAAGTGGAAAAATACCGAACCATTTGAGCAATACTACCACGAAAAGGTAGTATTACCTAACAAAGTCCCCGTGCCAGAAGAAGAGCTGGTTGATTACCTAATAGATGGCATCCCAGAAATTAATATACGGAACCAGGCACGGATGTGCGAGTTCAAAACAACTTCGGATATGTTAAGAGCCTTGAGGAAGATCTCATTGTCCAGCGGTTCGGGAAATTACCCCAGGTCAATGGCTGAGAAAAATCAGCAAGACACATTTACGACCAGAGGATCGCCGTTAGAAGGGAAGACGGATAGCCGTTGCTATATCTGCAACCGTTTAGGACATCGAGCAGTGGATTGTCGACTACCTGCGAGGGAAAAGGGGAGCTGTTTTGGTTGCGGGGAAATGGGTCACCTGCTGCCAAACTGCCCTAAAAGAAACACCGCACAGGTGTCTAAGAGGCAGGTTACCTACACGGAATTGGAAACCCCGGAGGAAGACGACTACCATAGGAACGTAGAGTACGTAATAAATGAGAATCGTATTAAACTATATACTTTGATTGATAGTGGTAGTCCAGTTAGCTTTATAAAAAAGTCATATGTACCAGGCAGTATAGAAAATGTCCAAAATAACAACTGCGTGCGTCTAGTAGGAATTAATAAGTCTCCTCTTGGTTTGTTGGGTACGGTACAAGCTTTAGTTGAAATATCGGAAAATGTAAAAGAAACTATGACCTTGTTGGTAGTACCCGATCAGACAATGTATACTCCGGTAGTCTTAAGTCGTGATGCGTTACGATTATTTAGAATGAATTTAGTACAAGTTAAACAAGAGCATGTCACCCAGTTGGAAATTCTTAACATAATGCTAGATTCTGACGATTCTGATCCCGCGGATGAGCTGAATATTAATGAAAAAATAATGCCAGTTGAGAAAGTAAAATTTAAAGAAATGTTTACGAATGCATATTTGAATAAAAAACTACCCGAGTCACCTGCAGTAAATTCCGAGTTAAAATTAAGTTTAAGTAGCCAGAAATCATTTAGTAGCACACCTCGACGAATCTCTTATGAAGAAAAAGAAAAATTACAATTAATTTTGGACAGTCTTTTGGAAAAAGGTATTATTAGGCCGAGCGATTCGGAATATGCGTCACCAATCGTTTTAGTAAAGAAAAAGAACGGCGAATTACGTATGTGCGTAGATTTTAGAGAGTTGAACAAAATACTCGTTCGGGACAACTACCCCCTACCGTTGATTGAGGATCATTTGGATATTGTAGGAGGAAAAAAATATTTTAGTTTGATAGATTTGAAGGATGGGTTTTTTCACATTCATATGGCAAAAGATTCTGTAAAATATACTTCTTTCGTTACCCCGCTAGGTCAATTTGAATACCTGAGGATGCCTTTCGGTTTAAAGACTGCACCATCTCGATTTCAAAGATTCGTTAACGACGTTTTTTCAGAGTTAATTAGGTCTGGAGATGTAGTTGTATATATGGACGATATACTGATAGCCACACAAACAATAGAGCATCACCTACAAATTTTAAATCGCGTTTTCACACTCTTGGTACAAAATATAATGGAAATGAGGTTAGATAAATGCAAATTTCTATATACAGAAATTGAGTATTTAGGATATCTTATAACTGAGAAAGGTTTAAGTCCACCAAAAACGGGAATACAGGCAGTTGAAAATTTTCCCGTTCCACGAAGCGTTAGGGAGGTGCAAAGTTTTTTAGGTCTGTGTTCTTACTTCCGTAAGTTCATTGAACGGTTTGCTTTTATCGCTAAACCTTTATACAATCTGGTAAGAAAGAATTCGAAGTTTAAATTTGAAAAGGAAGAGCTACAAGCTTTCAATAGTTTGAAAAAGAAGTTAATCGATTCACCGGTGTTAGCCGTTTATAATCCTAAAGATGAGACTGAACTTCATTGTGATGCCAGCGCGGTAGGATTTGGTGCGATCCTCATGCAAAAGAAAAACGATCTAAAATTCCACCCCGTCTTTTACTTTTCAAAATGAACCACCGAAGTTGAAAGCAAATATCATAGTTTTGAGCTCGAGGTTTTGGCCATAATTTATGCGTTGAGACGATTTCGAATCTACTTGCAGGGCATTCAGTTCAAAATTCTAACAGATTGCAATTCTCTTCGGTTAACTTTGAGCAAAAAAGAAATAAATCCACGTATTTCCAGGTGGGCGTTAGAACTGCAAAGCTACGATTTTGAGATAGAACATAGGCCGGGAGCAGTGTAGCCAGACGGTGCGGCTCAAGCGGCTCAAGCGGCCCCTTACGTCTCCGTCCCTCGCCTAGATGCTGCCTCAGCTATCCCCACTCTTACCCACTACCGCTGGCGCGACCGAGTCGGTAGCAAGCTACCGCTCTCATTCTAGCACTCGGTCGCGCCAGCGGTAGTGGGTAAGAGTGGGGATAGCTGAGGCAGCATCTAGGCGAGGGACGGAGACGTAAGGGGCCGCTTGAGCCGCTTGAGCCGCACCGTCTGGCTACACTGGCCGGGAGTACGAATGATGCACACAGATGCATTGAGCCGGTCCACAAATATCCTCGTATTAGAAAAGAATTCTTTTGAAAATGATCTAGCGTTAATGCAAAATAGAGACCCAGAAATTTCGAGTCTGCGTAAAGAGTTAGAGCATCGGGAAGATCGACTTTTCGAAATGCGTAACGGTCTATTATATCGAAAGCAAAAGGAAAATTTATTGTTTTATGTTCCTAAAACCATGGAAAGCCATGCTATTTACAAATACCATGATGAGATGGGGCACCTAGGGGCAGATAAAGTATGTTCTACAATGCTGCAAAATTATTGGTTTCCAAACATGAAGCAGAAAATAATCGAGCATATAAAAAATTGTTTTAAATGTATAGCTTGCTCACCACATTCAGGAAAAATTGAAGCCACCCTGCATAATATACCTAAAGGAACTGTTCCGTTTAAAACACTTCACATTGACCATTATGGTCCTGTAGATAAAGATACTGCCGTTAAAAAATATATATTTTTAGTTGTAGATGCGTTTACAAAATATGTTAAATTGTATCCGACAAAGTCAACTACGACAAAAGAAGCCATTGCATGCCTGAAAACGTATTTTTCGCACTATAGTATACCAGAAATGATTATATCCGATCGCGGAAGTTGCTTTACTTCTAAGGACTTTGAAGATTTTATGGAGATAAACAGTATCAGGCATGCAAAGGTAGCTACTGCGTCTCCACAAGCAAACGGACAAGTCGAGAGAGTAAATCGTGTGTTGGGTCCGTCACTTGCAAAGATGACAGAAAATTATCCGGGAAAACGATGGTATGAAGTCCTGGAAGATATCGAATATGCTTTAAATAATACTGTACATAAATCTGTTTGCGAGACTCCTTCTAAATTGTTATTTGGTGTGGATCAGAGGGGTAAAACCCCTGATAATTTAAAAGTATATATTAATGAATGGACTAATCGAAAACCGTTAGATTTAATCGCGTGTCGCCGCAATGCAGCTGAGAATAATGTTAAATCACAAAATTATAATAAGACATATTTTGACAAAAAACATAAGCTCCCTTACACATATACAATATGAGACTATGTCATGCTAAAAAATTTTGAAAGTACACCGGGAGTATCCCAGAAGTTAATACCACAATACAAGGGTCCGTATGAAGTAATTAAGGTGTTACGGAAGGACCGCTACGTCATATCAGATATAGAGGGATTTCAAAATACTCAGAGATCATATAAAGGTACTTGGGCTTCAGCGAACATAAGACCCTGGCGGCTAATTACCGAATGTTAGTTATTAAGAAGTAGGTTTAAGAATATACTGTCCGTTAGTGTTTACAATATAGGAGGCAAAACTTGTGTTGCAGAGTTTAGCCGGGGCGGCTAAATTGTCAGGCTGGCCGAGTTGTAAGGGATTCGAGTGACCGCGGCCCATGCGGGCCACAGCAGGGTACCGTTGCCGGTTAGGGACGCAGTTTATGATTACGGTGCGGACGTGACTTTAGGCTATTTTTGAGATTTAGCGGAACTTTCCGTGTTTTATGATAATTTATTAGAGACCTCGTATTTTAGCTAAAGGTCTCAATAGCAGTTGACGTACCGTAAAACATCTGCAGACCAAGTGCGGACCGTTAAGGGGGCCGATCCAACTCGAGCGAGAGTGTGGTGGCACACTCACACACCGCTAGATACTGTATACGTACACGAGGATTGCAAGGGTCCGGCATTAGTCTAATCGCGTCTCGCTAATGCACATTTGGGACCCCTACGTAGTCACAATCGCTAGATAAAAGATCAATCTAGTGCGGATGGTGTCTTATATAGCCTGTTTTTGCGTTTTTCAGGCATAATTTTCATTATTCGGCAGCATGTAGCGGAGCGGCGAGAAGCATCGGGTGGCGCGACAGTGCTGCCACTGTCAAGCCACATACATTTTCTTAAATATCGAGAGATTTAGGGTTTTTATAGAAACAGCAGACACCAGCCGCACTAGCTGGGACATACACAATGGCAATGCAACGTTTATTATGATAAACCATTATTGTTTAAACACACAATTCCACAAAAGCCGAAATGCACTCCAAAATGGACGCATGTGTGAAAGTATAGTTACGGCACTTTTCGCTACGAGCGCTAATGTCCGTGTCTGATCATTCAGTCACTGTATCGGTAAAACAGAGGACGAGAAGAAGCATATTGCCGGTAAGTTAGGCTTCATAAGCAAACGTGACGTCACTATACGGCTGACGTGATACTGCGTCGGTGTGCTCGAGGGAGAGTGTGTGGTACACACTACCGCTCTGGCAACGGGTACGTGTGCCTAGGCGGATCGCAAGGGTTCGGTAACTGTCTAACCATGACTGATACCACTGTCGTAGATTGTTCGTCCGAAACAACGCGACGTTTCGCGTGCCGAAACTTTTCACGGAAACCTCGTTGGCGCGCTGCATGAATTCCGCCTCCAACGTTACGTTAACTTTCAACGATGAATGCGTATTTAAAAATTCCGTAACGCGTCCCGTAATTATTCGTTTCGCGTGCTGTAAAAATTGTTTCGGATCGATATGTTCGACGCTGATAACGATGCCGGTCGATATGCGATTTTTAAACGCAGACTCCACGTTTTCACAACGAAGCGTCGAGGCTCTCGCACCCCTGCGATCGTATAAACCTCTACCGGCGTGCCGCGAAGAAATATGATGATTCAACGAAACGTCCAAAGTTTTCATACGGCTGTTACGAGCCAGGGCCGCGAGTAGCAACGAGTGGCCGGCGAAGGGTTGTCACCCTAGGAATATGGTATCAATTTGTTAGTTAAGGTGCGCGGACGAACCCAATGCGAAATTGGGGAGCCGCTAGGATTATAGACAGCGAGGACGAACCTGATGCAAAATCAGGGAGCCTCTAGGAATGGAGTCAGACGCAGACGAACCTGATGCGAAATCGGGGAGCTGCTAGGAAGGTGAAACTTCGTGAACGAACCGAATGCGAAATTGGGGAGTCACTAGGAAAGACGCGCAGACGAACCCGATGCGAAATCGGGGAGCTGCTAGTAGGTTGTAGAACAGCGCGGACGAACCCAATGCGAACTCGGGGAGCCGCTGGGAGGTTGGATAAGAGCACAGACGAACCTGATGCGAAATCACGGAGCTGTTAGGATGCGGACGAACCTGATGCGAAATCAGGGAGCCGCTAGGATGGTATAGTTCTCGTGCACGAACCCAATGCGAAACTGTCGAGCCACTAGGTAGGAAAAATCTCTATTTGGACAATTGGTAAGTAGCGAACGAACCTGATGCGAAATCAGGGAGTCGTTAGGATAGTTAGTAGGCCTCGTAACTAATATAATCTAATTGATACAACCCGAGCGGTAAGGTTGTATCATGTGGGAACGTTCAATTACTAGATTAGGATATGGAACGATAATAATGGGTTTAATAAACTTTGCTCTAATTACCAAAGAACACAAATATATTCTAATTACAAGTATCTGTGGTACAATTGTGTAATTGTCACGAATGAAGTGAACTAAATGAAATAGAAAGTTGAAAGAAGTATTACCTAACGATGATGCACGGTTTTGACGCACTGGCAATGTGGGGGACTCGGAAAGAACTTTAACATTGCCTAATAGATTTTACACCGAACTCGCGGAATCTATATGGTTATCTTTGATATGAAAGGTACTCTAGCCCGATCTCACTAACAGTTGACTTTCCGAAATACAGCACGACGTGACGCGATACGTGTCTACCGAAGTACTAGCCCCCAAGAGTGAGAATCTAAGGGTTTATATACCCCTACAATGAATGAAATGCTCTGTTCATAATCTAATCGTGCTTAGGGCTTAGGGCCAGACTAATAACTCTAGTTTTTGTCATTTTCAATTAAATCGGGCCAGAGCTCGGTCTTCGTTAAAAGGTTCAACTACGATATGAAAGGTTATCTAGGACGCTTCCTGCCAGACACGATCTAGAAGAGATTCCTGTGAGAAACTGAACGGAATATATTCTCTATCCGTAACACGGCACATAGTCGATATTAAACTAAATTTCTCGCCTACCGACAATTCATTCTTTGCACAGGCTAGATGCTAGATAATTGATACAACACTGCAAAGACTCTATGTACGAGCGATGCCATTCGCGATACTCGTCCATAGTTTTCAGCAGCTTTGACATGCGTGTCAAACACGTCAACATTTTTTTCAACGTTTCAATCATCTTACTACCGCACGGTTGTCAACAAAATATTTCTTTCAACTTCGATTTGATATCGTTCGTTAAATTTCCAGTTGTCAAAAATATAATTATACTTTGCATCCAACGATGCGACGTTCGCCCGTTTTGATAATGTCCAATATTGTGGATGGGGATTCGATCACCGGCCATCGCACAACAACTTGACTAAATCTTTTCGCCTAAGCGAAACATACGCGATTCGTTGCATCATTCCGCATTAAACGTTCCACCAATGTTTTCCGCTCGATCGAGAAATGATCACTCAAGTACGAATTTATGACGTGAGCCCAAGCTAAACTTTTCAACGTTGGAGCAGTCACGTCACCTTTTTCCTCTGATATGTCCATTTCGCACACACACGCAACAAGCCCAACGGACAGTACGCGAAGTCCGTCACGTATCAAAAAATGGCTGATCTTTAAATCTCACATGAAACATCAAAAATATCGTCCGCGCATCGTTGATGCGCCACGGTATAATTGCGAATACCGAATTCGAATAACTTTACCACGACCAACGCTTGCAACGATGGAACGTTCGCGAATCGTATGGCAGCAATTCTCGTTCCATCGCGTCCTGTTTATTCATCCTTACTCTACTCAACCAACTACAATAACAAAGATAAAAAAAATTATTTGAAACGCTCCTCTTAATGAGCGTTTGTTTACGTTGGCTGTCTGCGCTCCTCTTACATCTTGCTGTAGGTAAGAAGACACCTGAATCGAAAAGATAAAGATGGATATATCGAAACACGTTCGGACACGTTCGGCAACAAGCCAGCCAGCGTAAACGCTCCTCTTACATCTTGCTGTAGATAAGAACACGCGTGTGAAAATTTGCCAGCCGAGAAAAATTTTCGACCGTTGGTGATGACAGAATTAAGTTTCGAACACGTTTGGACATGAGTGTTTACGCTGGCCTGCTTGCCTTGAACGCAATACCAGGAAACTGTCCTTGATAAGAGGGATCGCTGTATTATGGGTCCAGATATCTCTGTTTAGGCGACTTGATGCCAGCCGAGAAAAATTTTTGGCCCTTGGTGATGACGAGGGATCGCTGTATATCCGCACCCCTCCCCCTCGCCATCGAACTGGGCTTACGCAATACCAGGAAACTGACCCCGAAGGCAATACCAGGAACTGTCCTTGATAAGAGGGATCGCTGTATTACCCCCTACCCCCTCCCCCTCGCCCACGAACGGGCTCGCGCAATACGCCTTCCAGCGTTTACCTAATTCCGCTTTTTTAGCCCCAAAAAAGTGAGATAGAACCCGCCTTTATACACTACTCCTCTCTCCCTCTTCGGTTTCGGGCAGGACGCTGCAAAGTGTCCCGTCTCGTTACAGTTATAACATCTCAGAGGATGATCTGGGTCTCGAACTGGGATACGACTGGCCAATGCGATTTTCTCGTGAAGATAATCCGCGAATGTTTCGTTTGCATTCCACCTCCTCACTTCCAGCTCACGTCGCAAAATTAGCGGATCGACACGTTTTCCATACATTTTCTTCAGCTGGCGCATAAGATCTTCCCTGGACAATTCGACACAGTCGTCCCGGGAGTGGTACCATCGTAACGCTCGTCCCGTTAGACGGCTACAGACGAAAGCCTTTGAACTGTGCTCATCCAGTTCGTACGCGTCGAACAATTTTTGCATTTGCTTCTCCCAGCGATGGAATTCCAAAACGTTTCCGTCAAATTCGCCTATCAGTTCTTTGAGCTCCTGCCATTTTTTAACCCTCGTCCGTGTTGTCCGGACTTCACCTTCTGAACGCGGCAGCATCGTTCTTGCAACATTAAGTTCTCTTCTTAAAAGCTCAATCTCGCGTGTGGCTAGATCTCTTTCTCGACTTGAAACTCAAGCTTCACCTCCGCGAGAGAGCGATCTCCAGGTGTGACAGCGACTTGCGGGTGACTGTCTCGACCTGCATCACGTGACTCGTCATCCATGGGTGGAACAGTCACCACCAGTTCTTCAGGCGGAATCCCCGCTTCCAGAAGCCGCTTTAGCAATTTGTTTTTGGACCCGGTTGTAGGGAGATTCAACTCTTTCAATTTTTCTTTGAGTTCGGCCATCGTATATAAACTCATCGTCGCACATAAAATAAAATTCACTCAGATAACTAATATAATACAACTCAGGTAAACCGTAAAACCATAACTGAATAACTGAGTTGATCCGTAAACCGTAACTGAATTCCCCCGAACGTAAAATCACTGAAGGGGATCTAGGAGTCAGTAGGTCCACGTGTTATCTTGATCCACTTCCTTGATTAAACTTTAGCACATATACACTACGAAGTAACGCGCGATGGAATGCACAAAGGAGATCGGTAGAACTAACGTTAAAGAACGCGGAGCGGAGTCGCACGAAGTTGACGTCAAGAGATTACAAAGTCAAAGAGGCCCTCCGACGCCTTCGGAGGGCTATTTATTTGGTCCTCGACAAAGGGCCGCGTGCCCCGTGGAAGGGGGCGAGAGCTAGGCCGCGGACGACCTTCCAGATGCAGCAACGTTCCGCGGGAAATCCGTTGTTCGTGCGGGGGCACTGCCAGGTATGTGCCGTTGGGAGGCACAGAGGCAAGGGGGGTCTATCGTTCTGCATAGCAGTAGTAGTGTGTGCGTGACCGCTTCGGCCAATAGAAGGCGCGCCCCTTCCAAGCCAACCAATCGGGCGCGCATTCTTGCCTACGTCACCGCATTCCTGCCAGGGAGCTTCTTGTCAGCACTCAACAGTACGTATACTTCTGTTCGCCAGACCCGTTACGAACCAAGGACTTTTTACAACCAGGGTATTTCCGGCCTGGGCGAATCTGGT